>CM060913.1:689634548-692134548 GCA_030737875.1 Allium sativum | reverse complement strand
ATATACATTAATTAGCTAATGATATGATTTTAGCCTATGCATGCAACATTGGAATGAATGGTGTTTTTGAACCAAAGCAAATCAAATATGAAATTGAATGGAAAATGATAAGTGTTAGAAGTTGTATACATGTACATGTATATCTATTGAACAGGTTAAAGCAAAGGGGCTAGAGAAGAGAAATAAAATTTTATGCCCGACAAATAGGTACACATTTACTGCTTTGTTTGGGTGATGATTTTATGAGCCTGTTGGCTAGCCGCTTGGCTTTTTCTTTTTCTTTTTGATATGAGACGCCCGTGTGGCTATTTGGGAATTTTCCCAGACCCTCCTGTACAAAGGAGGTTATGGCGAAATTTTCCGAAATTTAAAGGCGTTAGTGAAATAATTGAAGTGGAAACGATATAGGAATTTTTGAATGAACTATATTTATATAAATATATAAATATAAATAGAATTAAAACGAAACGTGGCCGTGAAGTTTGTGTTTTGAAACCGTGATTTCAAACGACTAATACGGGAAATCCGACCATTGGATTTTCCCGAAACCGCAACCGTTGGGTTCGCCTTGGAAATATCTTTCCAACGACACCAACTTTGTGAAGATCCGACGGTTGGATTGTCTGGAATGTTTAATTCAAAACTGAAGAAAAACAGCGCCAGAAACGATTATATATATATATATATATATATATATATAATTAAATTAAATCGAATAACGACGCTGCAGTTCGTAAATTGAAATCATAACTTCAAACGGCTAGTGTGGAAGATCCGACCGTCGGATTTTCCCAAAACTGAAAACGTTGGATTCGTTTTGAAATGACCTTCCTAATGATGTAAAATTTGTGAAGATCCAACGGTTAGATTTTCAGATATGTGTAAAACAAAATTAGTGGAAAGCAGCGCCAGTGCATCGACACGACCCGAAACGTCGTTTAATTATATATGGCCGTTGTAAATTAAATAAAAATGGCGATATATCGTTATAAAGTACTATAGATGATATAGAGTGGAAATAAACCAATTTTGTTGTGTTTGCTTGATATGTGATGGTTGAATGTATTTGACATGAAAATTATAACTAAATAACTGAAATGTGAATGTTGAATAGTCCAACCATGTGATTAATTGATTTGAAAATCTAAATATACGTGGGTTATTTGAAAAGGCCGAGTCTATCTCATTTCAAATAATCGATCGACGTTGAGAAGTCGAAGAGTCGAAGACGGCTGAAGACCGACGATCTCCACATTGGATGGATGGGCGCTACTGATACTCGTGACTGGAGTAGCTACCATGAAGGAATTGAAGTAGTAGCCGTCCAAACATACTGTTGATTGTACGGATATGCGAGGAATTGGTGCCTCCGGTTTCGTTCAGACCCAGAACGGACTTGTAAATGGACTGTGTGTCTGACATTGGATTTTGTTCTGTGTTGATTGATCTCTGTTAAATATATATCTGTTTGGCGGCGGAGAATTTATTCTCTTGCTTAACGCCCTTCTCTGAGACGTACGAGCTCAGAGGTTATGTATTGACAGAAATCAGTCGCATGGAGTGGATTGCCTGTGTGGCACGCCTGAGTGGCATATGATCAAGGCTTCTGTTGCAAAGCAAAGTCTTGTGGTTGATGATCAAAGCATGGTCTGTGTGACGTAGCTTTGTGTATAACGTGAATTCGCGAGCCTCACACCTCGGTATGAGTCAAAAACGGGAGAGTGACTGCAGGGAGAGCACGACGTTTCTTTCTAGCTAAGGTGGTGTCAGTGACCTACCAGCCCTGACATTATATATACTTTTCACCTGTGTGGTTGTTGGAATGCGAGGTGCCTCGATATAGGTCTGTAAGGACCGGGAAACGTGTGTTCAGGAATTGCCAATCCTCAAAAGTAAGAGAGGACCGACCCTGAAGATCCAAGGATCATAGTGGGGTCCTGGGACATTTGCTAGAGTGTCTCGAACGGAGAGGAGCTTGCCCCTTGCCTCGACTCATGAAGGAATCCAATTTCCAATACGAAATATGCGGATGTGATTGTATTACTAGTATGGCGACATAGTGGTATGGGTCATTTATGTCGCCTATGATTGATATTTATGATTGAAATCGCTTTTGAAACATATATACACTAGTAATAATATCAAGCACTTTTGTTTTATTCGTATGAAGCATTTTTGGCCATTATAAGGTAAAAACTCTATCCTCCGGCTTGCGTTGCATTGTGTGATGGGACCTGAGTCTTATAATGGCTTCATTTTATAAAAAGCATTGCGATGATTTAATCGTTTACTTTATATCATGCACCAGCACTCATTGGAGTAAACCCGTTCCGCTAAAGTGGCGTGGTCCTTTGATTTGCCTTATTATTGTTGTTAATAAGTTGAGTAGATTTCTCATACCAGTCCCATGACTGACTCGTAGTTTGTTTCACCTTGCAAACTCGGGTGCCCTCATTTTTACACGGGCAGCCTAGTTACAGGTTTCTGACGCACCTTTTGGCTCATGGTGAGGCTTGACTACACCGTGCTGACTTGGATTTTCTCCGCCATTATTGTATCTATATTATGATTCCGCCATTGGCGATGTAGACTGATATTTATTTTGTGTACTCTTTATATATGATTCCGCCTCAGGCGATGGTGACTGATTATGTAACATTATGCACTAAGTTGTATCCTGTACTGTGCTTCTCTGATGTGATGATACCTATATGATTCCGCTGCATATGTGTGTAAATTATTCTATTTTCTGTTTATGCTATTATCTATGATCTGCTAATGATGATTAATGTGTTATATTCCAATGATTATCCTTAACACCGTGTCACGGGGTTTTGGGATCGTCACATTACACGTATCTTACGATAGCCTTTTTTTTGCTAATTAGTAATTGCTAATTAGTTAATTTTTCAGTTCGTAAATAAGTATCAGTTGAATAATACATATAAGTTACCTATGTCTATCAATCTTTAACAAAATTAGGCAACAAATCCATATTCACATTATGTGGCTGAGCAAGAGTGCCAGCTGTGGCTTGTTGTGATGTTTAACAATAGAGGCACATGTTGATATGATGTGCCTATTTTTATGTTGTCACCAATAGAGACAGTTATACATGCCGTGAATAATATTTTGTATTCTATCTTCAAATTTGGCGGAAGTGCAAATGCAGTAGCCCCTATTGTTTTCAGGTTATTAAGGGCAGAAATACATGTTTTCACTATTTGTGTATGCCTATGTGGCACCATCATTATTAAAGGCATTTATGAATATTTAATTGCCTCTAATAACTATTAGGGACTCTCTTTATTGGGGCATATTCTCAGTTGCCTCCCATAATTTTAAGGGCAGTTTAATGTATTATTCCTCCTCTATTTACGTTAGTATGTGCAAATGCAAATGCCTCTATTTCTTTCATATTTGGAAGTGCATTCCATTTCGACTGCATGTTCATATTCTTAGCATTAGAAGTAGAAAAACAAGTTGATACATATGGCATAGATCATAATTAGAAAAACTTTCTTTCCAAATTCAATATTAGGTTATTAATGAATAAATAAAGAGTTTGAACTAATACCAGTTTGAATAGTGATGCAAAAATTAAAATTCAAACCATGCATGATTTTAAAGTAAAAATAAGGTTAAATAGTAGTCCAAATCATTTTCTCTTAATTGTGAAACACGTGTAATTCGTAAAAAGCAATTTATACGTGAACCGTCTCAAGCATGTAACACATGCCATTACACCCGGAACATAAGAATATGTTACGAATCGTATGCACGTGTATAAAGTTTTTTGTTCATAAATTGGGTACTTAGGTGGTATTATGTATTTATCAATGTGTGTTCGAATTATGCTAAGCAAGCTTCAACACATAATCTCTCGCACCAAAATCGAAGTGCCTAAACACTAAAACAATGATGCTTGTAAGCTCACATTCATATACACTAATATGTGTGTACAAGATGTGCATGAACATATAAAACCTTTTGTACTAAAACTGGTTATAGACCGAATTAAGATTGAATTAGAGACTGAAATTTGGTATATGTTCGATGTCCAATTTTGCAGACTAACTAAAGATTAAAAATCATTCTCTAAATCAAGGTTTAAAGATTGAATTCAATGGTCACTAATCAGTTTTTAATTAAAGATTGATAAGCTTCAATTTTTACTTCTGAGTCTCTAGATCCATTATTTTTTGTAGTGTAAAACTATAGAATTTCTTTCATCTCTTGCTATGATGGTATACGAATCTGGAAGATTTGGGGAGATATCATCATTCAAGGTGTGATTTTTAGACAACGTCGTACATGGATCTTCCAAATTATTTATTAATATATGGTTTTCCATGAAATGTTTGGGTATGAACAGTCCATTGATTAGTTCCGAACATATGAATGAAAAACAATTTATTCCCTTTGTTAGTTAACAAATTGTTTATTATTCTATTCAACTTAGATCTATGCATGTTTATTTATTTATTTTTGTTAGTCAATGTTAATGTTGTTCATGATTTAATTCTGTACTTTATATCACATCTTCTCCAATAAAACATTTTCAAAATATCTAATCATTTACATTAATTTTGTTCCATTCCATTTCGACTGCATGTTCATATTCTTAGCATTAGAAGTGTGACATGTTACTTTTCATTAACTTGTTGTTAATTAATTTTGTTCTTACAGTTGAGATCTGAAATACTACAGTGAATTTTTATGGTGGCTAAGTTGTCCCTTATACTCTTGTTTGAAACCATTTGTTAATATGATTTTATTTGTTTCATCTTGTATAAATCACCTATATTGCCTATTTCAAATCATCTAAGAACTGAATATGATTTTATATTATGATTTGTGTTTGTTTCTATTAATGTATTCATTTAGAAAAAAGGATTTTAAAAAAAGAGCATAATCGGTTTTTTGGGTAAATTTGTGAACTTCTAATTCTGTCACATACTAAACCGCAAACTTTGCATATTTGTTTGTTATTTTAATTTTAAAACTATTTTGCAGTTAATTATACGTATGTGTAAATGTGTTTTTTTTTTTAAAATTCAAGGTTTGAAATTGATATTGCCAACAAATAACCTGTAAAGCTGCAGAAACTAATAACCAAGAACAAATTATGAAGGCATAATGAAATTACTCTGCATTATGTGTCAAGTTCAGAGCAGCAACTGTCTGTACAAACCAAAAACATCTGATTCATATTGATCCAAATAGGGAAGCTAATTTTACCAAATGAATATTCAGAATAATTAGAAAAACTTATTCATTCATTCTCACCGAGGTTGAAATTGATATTGCCAACAAATTTCATTTTTAAATTAAGACTACAAATTATGAAGGCAGAATGAACTTATTACTGTGCATTATGTGTCAAGTTTCAAAGTGGCGCACATCCCTGTCACCATCTTCAGTCAAACTCATGTCTTTTTTTTTACCTAAACTGATAATTATAAGTATGAAGGTAAAACTGGCATAAGAAATGTAGCATATAATTTATATATATGTTGTTAATTACAAAGGAAATGTGGCTATAATAAAGATGCTGTGTTGCTTATTTTCACATATATTATGTTCTAACTAACAGTAGGGACTGGAGGAGTAAACAAGAATTCAGAGAAGTATATATTGTCGCCTGGCATGCCTTGCTATAATTACACTGAGAAATAAACAGTACTGCATCCATTATGTATACAGTGAGCGAGTGAGTGGGATATAAATTCATATATTTAGCGATGGCCAGTCAATTCATGGAACAGATCAGAGTGCATCCATCAATGGCCATGTTGGCTCATCTAGCGGGGGTTTTGAGCGGGTGCATGGTGGTTTTGGATTTGGCAGTAGGAACCAAGAGTGTGAAGATATTTTGAATTTCGCTCTCTCTTTTGATCTCATGATTGCTAATACCTTCTTTAGAAAGAGACAATCACATCTGATCACCTTCAGTAGTGGCCAACAGGCTAGCCAGATTGACTTTGTCCTAACTAGAAGAGATAGTATACGAGATTGTGTTGATTGCAAGGTCATACCTTGAGAATGTGTCATCTCACAACACCAGCTGTTGGTATGCGTGTTTCTTCTTTAGGTGGTGAAGGATAAGAGAGCGAAGATTAGCAGGACGAAATGGTGGAAACTCAAAGGAGATGCTTCACGGGTGTTTAAAGATAGAGTAATGGGAGAAGGAGCTTGGAATGTGGAAGGAGAAGCAAATGTCATGTGGAATGCGATGACAACTTGCATTCAGAGAGTCGCCACTGAGGTATTTGGGATAACAAGAGGAAGCAAGCGAGAACCCAAGGATTCGTGGTGGTGGAATGACGAGGTGCAAAAGGCTATCAAAGAGAAGAAGGAATGCTACAAATGCATGTACCATCATAGAAGCGAAGAGAACATGCACAGGTACAAAGTAGCAAAGAAGACTGCAAAGAGAGCAATGAGTGAAGCAAGGGGACGAGCATACGAAGATTTGTATCAAAGGCTAAGTACAAAGGAGGGTGAAAAAGACGTTTACAGAATAGCTAGGCTACGCGAGAGGAGGACAAGGGACTTTAATCAGGTTAAATGCATTAAGGATGAGAATGATAGAATTTTGTTGAAGGAAGATGAGATAAAGAATAGGTGGAGAGAATACTTTGATAAGCTTTTCAACGAAGAAAGTGATAGCTCTTCGATCGAGTTGGAAGACTTAGCCGATAGCACCAATAGACATTTTGTGCAGAGATTTCAAGAAGCCGAGGTAAAGGGGGCATTGAAACGTATGAAATCAGGCAAGTCGGTAGGGCCTGATGATATTCCTATTGCGGTGTGGAGATGCTTTGGAGATGCAGGGATAAAATGGCTAACTAAGTTGTTCAACAATATTTTCAAATCAAACAAAATGCCAGATGAGTGGAGGAGAAGCATTTTAGTTCCAGTCTTCAAGAATAAAGGAGATATTCAAAGTTGCACAAACTATAGAGGAATTAAGCTTATGAGTCATACAATGAAGCTTTGGGAGAGAGTTTGCGAGCAACGTTTGAGGAGGTTGACAAGTGTCTCTAGTAATCAATTTGGTTTTATACATAGAAGGTCAACCACTGAGGCGATTTTCTTGGTTAGGCAACTTATGGAGAGATACAAGGAGCAGAAGAAAGATCTCCACATGGTTTTTATTGACCTGGAGAAAGCTTATGACAGAGTGCCGAGGAGGATTATGTGGTGGGCGCTAGAAAGGAAGAGAGTGCCATCAAAGTATATTACCCTTATTAAAGATATGTACGAGGGGGTTGTGACTAGTGTTAGGGCATGCGATGGTGAGACCGGAGACTTTCCAATTAACATAGGGTTACATCAAGGTTCGACTTTGAGCCCCTATATTTTTGCATTAGTGATGGATGAAATCACAAAAGATATACAAAGGGAGATTCCCTGGTGTATGCTCTTCGTCGATGATGTTGTGCTGATTGATGAAAGTAGAATAGAGGTTAATCGACAACTGAAGTTGTGGAGGGAGACCTTGGAATCAAAGGGTTTCAGGCTTAGCAGAACTAAAACAGAGTATTTGAAGTGTGAGTTTAGCAGTGTCAGGTCAGATGACAGAGATGTTACCCTGGCCGGTAGAGTAGTACCCAAGAAGGAATCGTTTCGATACTTAGGATCTATGTTGCAGTTTGATGGAGAGATTGATAAGGATGTTCGTTTTAGAATTCAAGCAGGATGGGTGAAATGGCGACTAGCATCTGGCATTCTCTGTGATCGGAAGATTCCTCAGAAGCTTAAAGGAAAGTTCTATAGGACAGCTATCAGGCCTGCAATGTTATATGGTGCAGAATGTTGGCTTACTAAGAGGCAACACGTCCAGAAGATAAGTATAGCAGAGATGCGAATGCTGCGTTGGAGCTGTGGGCATACCAGACGAGATCGGATTAGAAATGAGGATATTCAGGAAAAACTTGGAGTTGCACCTATTGAAGAGAAGTTAGTCCAATACCGCTTGAGATGGTTTGGACATATCCAACGTAGACCATACGATGCACCTGTACGCGTTGGAATTCTAAGCCGCACCGAAGGCCCAAAGAGAGGTAGAGGTCGACCTAAAATGACGTGGGAGGAGATAATAAAGAGAGATTTAAGTAACTGGAGTTTATCGGAAGAGCTGGTAGTTGATAGGAGTGCATGGAAATTGGCAATCCATGTACCAGAACCATAGATTATTTTTAAGACTTTATTTCACGTTTACTGAACCTTTTTACTTTTTATTACTATTTTAAATTTTATTTCACTTTTATTGAACATTTTTACTTATTATTATTATTATTATTTTAAAAAAAAAAACCTTTATCGGACGACTTTTTATTTGATTGGTTATTTTGAACCCTTTATATATATATATATATTATCATCATTATTAATTTTATTTCATTTTAATTTTGGGTTCCATATCTAGCCAACCCCAACTTGTTTGGGATATATGGCTTTGTTGTTGTTGTTGTTTTCCAGAATTTAATCATGTTTAAATTCGCTAATTAACAATAAATACCCTTAATTAACCATAATTAGTAAGGAACTATGCAAATCACTCACCTTAGCCGCAAATAAAATACCAAATCTGAAATTATCTTCTGCTTGGCGCTTTTCCCAAGGCTATACAGCAGTTCCGACCATGATTTGGTGCTATTTCCCTTTGATTTGATGTTGCTAAGCTTAATCCTTGATTAAACGGTGATTAGAGATGATTCTAGATGTTGAAGGCCATTGTTAGGGTTCCTAAGAGGCAAATGGCGGCTAGAAAACTGAAATGAATTGTAAACCTAACTCATTTCAGCCTCCCCATAACCCTAATCCCGAAATGGGTTATGGGCCCATTCACTAATCACCTCATTTGGCCCGGTTAAGCGGTTTTTCACCTTCTAAACCTTGTTTCAGCCATATCTTCCAAACGATGAGTCCGTTTGGCTAATGTGACCACTCTACGGAAAGGTAAACCATCATCCAAATTTAATGGTAGTGGTTTCAGGTTAAAACTCCTTATCAATCAAAAGTTATGGTCGAAACATGATCAGTTAGGGGCAAAATGGTCATTTAAAAATCGGAAAAAATCATGAACATGGGAAATGACCCCAATAGTCGTCTCCCAAAGTTACATGACCATACGACTTCGCATGAGAAAGAAATAAATATTCTATGATCCTCTGATGCGTAGAATGCGGGTCGTTACATGCAAGATGTTCTTGTTGAACCCAGTGTATTCCTCTCTAGAGGTACACTATCGGAAGGTGGTTCCATACCTTGTTATAGTTGGTAATCCATTATCCAATAAGTGCTCGTGGTTTTGATTGTATACTATATATGTAGAACGTGAGATAAAAGCGTTTCTGCTAGATGATTATTATATTGTGGTTGATAGACACTATCATAATATCAAAAGAATTTTGATATAAAGACTATTATGGATTATCATAAGGGAAAAACCCGTTCCGTGTTATACGGCGTGGTCTTATGAGATACCGTTTATTTTCTCAAACTATTTTAAATTGTTTACTCATACCAGTCAATGACTGACCCAGAGTTTATTTTGTTTTGTTTTCCCTAAACTCTTGGGTGCCCAAATTTGTATGGGCAGTCAAGTAGTTAAGATTTTTCAGATATACTTGGAGAGATTGGAGCAGGAGACTTAAGGATTATAAAGCTATAGTTATTTTCTCTATGCTTAAGTGTTATACTCTGATAATGTTACTATATACATATACTGATTTTATTTCAAAATTATGTATCTATTATATGTTGTTCGTTCCACTGTGAGATTCGTATTTACTCTGATGTTGTATGTTTTTCTTATTCTTCTATTCTAAGTTTCTATCTTATCTATTCTCACCCTCTAATTTCTTTCATGGACCATCCGGTGTTTTCGATGCTTGGGTAGTCGACATTGAGTTTATGTCGATTACCAGAATCGCGAAAACCCGGGTCGTTACAATTGAATTGGCGAAATCCTAATTCAATTTAGGGTTACTGAGTAGGTAATTTGGGGGAATTTGAAGGAGTACTCCGATTTTCGCCTGGTTGATTGGAAGAAGTAGCAAAATTCAATCTTCCGAAGAGAAATCGCAATACATGAAAAACAACGTTTGTGGAATTGGGGTTGAAGCTGAAAAGGGTAAAGCGAATTGCAGAAGAACGCACGATAGGGCGATCTAAAATAGAAGCATTGGAGGTATTCTGTTCGTTGGATCTATCCACTTTGAACGGTGATGAATGGGATTGTTTCCCATACGCGGATATGTGTTTTCGCCTATTCAAATCTGGATTTTCTCTTCCAACAATTTTTAATATTAAATATAACATTAATTTTCAAATACTATACAATAAAAATGACTTCTTAATTATTACCAATTAGTTATTCCAGACTTGATTTATAATTAGTTAACTAATTCTCTTTCAAACTTAACCTTAAGCAAATGATGACTATGTGAAACGAACAATGATATTTTACTTATGTTTCTCTTTTAAATCGGTCAATTATGTATCCATTCTGTATTTTTAGTTTTGTATATCTTTTACATTTTCAATTTTGTATATGTTCTGTATTTTTAATTCAATATTTTCAATGTGTTTTCAATTCTATATATACAATTTTGCATTCAAAGCACAATTAAAATTAAATAATATCATACAGATATATATTAAAAAAAACGATATTAAATACTAAATAGGCAAAGAATATTTTGCTAATTTTAAATAAGCAATGATTATAAGTTATTTATTATAGAACGTAAATTATTATTTATTATTACTTACAAATCATTAATTAGAACAGACTATTTATTAATTACTGGACATGTTAACAATTATTAAAAAATAACACTAAAGTTTATCTTAGAAAAATAATATAAAAATCTCTTGCAAATCTGTTGGAATTCTGCTGCAAAATAGCTTCGATAAATATTCGTCGGTACTTTGCCTGGATTTGCAGCGGCAAATAGCGACAGAATTTTTCCGTCGGTAATTTGACGCAATTTGCAACGGTTTAATGAGGGGTGACAGAAGACGACGGTAATAAATAAAAGTAAAAAACGTTGAAAAAACAAAAAACTATCCCTTGCAGATCACATGGAAATCCATTGCAAATTAGCGACAGAAATTTCCGCTTCTAATTAGTTGACACTAAATCAGTGTTTTCTTGTAGTGACATGTATACAATAATATACATATACGCAAACAACCACAAATTGTATATGTATTTTATAATTTGATGATAACATATGAAATATGTACACAAGGGGATGCTATAAACCATTAATGTGCTATTGGAAACAATTGCAATCACTAACTAGCCTTAATTTATCGTTTTATGCAAATGTAAGTTTATCGTAAAATTTTGTTTTTTTAATCAAAATAAGAGATTATATCTAAAAGAGATTGTTGCGGACGTTGATTTTGAAGTAGGGGAGGTTCCAAAATGCTGAAAATGAGGTTTGGATGTTGAAATTGAATTTTAGGGTTTTTGAAGAAGGATTTTTATGCTGGTGGAATGGGGTGGAAAAAGACTCGGGTTGCAGGTTATTCGTGATACCAACGGTTTTCGACGGCCATTGACGACCCGTCGAAGCCGCTAGAAGCCGTCGTTCCATGATGTTAGATTTAGAATAATAACATTTTCTTGTAGTGAATGATTATGCAAATATTTTCTGCTAAATGTGAAGCACTTTTACCTTTTACCTAAAACTTTTCCCATCATAATTAAAACACAGTTTTTTCATCAAGTAAAATTAAGTCAATCGGCTTTATAGCTGAAATCACTCATGCCTTAATTAAAATTCAAAATTTTCATTAACTAAATTCCAAATTTATTTACGTTGAAAGCGAATCAATCAATTATGTCTTCGTTAAATTTGAATTCTTTAATTGTCTTTATTAATGGTTGTACTTTTGTTATCACGCCTTTTTTTACAAAATTAAAATGCTAACTTAAAAATATGACCAAATCTTATCTCTTAAAAATAAGATATAACAAATAAAATTTCTTTTTAAATACATTTTTTACTGATTGATAATATCAATAAAGGAATGAACTAATCAAAGTCAAAAGCTGTGGAGTCTTTATTAACATTTATTAACAACTGTATATCTTGTTATCACACTTTTTCAATGTAAACGTAAACTACTGGAAAACCAAATAAAATTATCTGTACCCAAAATTCTCTTTCTCTCTATACACAACCAATGACACCCCCTGAGGGCCTGAATCCCACCATTTTACAATTACACCCTCTTTTTTTCTTTGATTTAATTGCAAAAAGATGAAAATCAGGAATTCTGATTGGTTGAGTGCAAGGGGACAGAGAATTTTGGATACAGAGGATTAACTCTCCTGGAAGACACCCTTTCATATATTATAACTATTATTATGTACGCTGGGGCACATGCTTCGCACGTGATTATAGATTGCACTTTGTGTGTTATTTATTTTGCTATAGATATTATATAATAAAAACATTTTAAAGAAAATGATTTATTTAAACATTTAATCACATTTTTATGTTGAAATATGTAATTAGCTTGAATTTTTATTTTTATGTTACAGAATCTATTGTTCATTCTAATTGTAACTTGCATTCTTAATTAATAAAGAACGAATTCGTTGGATACTGTTTTATAATAATATTAAGATTTGGCATTATTTATAGAGATGTGGTTTGAATTTTTAAAGAAAGTACATTTTTGCAACTGCTTTGAAAGTGTAGTTGCAAATAATATGTCTATTGCAACAGGAATGAAATAGCATTTTACCAAATGAATATTCAGAATAATTAGAAAAACTTATTCATTCATTCTCACCGAGGTTGAAATTGATATTGCCAACAAATTTCATTTTTAAATTAAGACTACAAATTATGAAGGCAGAATGAACTTATTACTGTGCATTATGTGTCAAGTTTCAAAGTGGCGCACATCCCTGTCACCATCTTCAGTCAAACTCATGTCTTTTTTTTACCTAAACTGATAATTATAAGTATGAAGGTAAAACTGGCATAAGAAATGTAGCATATAATTTATATATATGTTGTTAATTACAAAGGAAATGTGGCTATAATAAAGATGCTGTGTTGCTTATTTTTACATATATTATGTTCTAACTAACAGTAGGGACTGGAGGAGTAAACAAGAATTCAGAGAAGTATATATTGTCGCCTGGCATGGCTTGCTATAATTAGACTGAGAAACAAACAGTACTGCATCCATTATGTATACAGTGAGCGAGTGAGTGGGATATAAATTCATATATTTAGCGATGGCCAGTCCATTCATGGAACAGATCAGAGTGCATCCATGATAGATAGAGTAACATGCATTAATCCTGATTCCTAATAAGTAGAGTATAAATTATGCTTCATCAAATATTGTGGGAGAAAGAAGTGAATAATGCAATGGCAATGGAGGGTTGAAATTTTGCATCAAAAAATACAAAGCCACTAAAAGGAAAATGAGGAGGCAGAGGGGGAGAAAAACTGTAGTAGGAGAACATATATGCGGGTTGCATGGCTGGGAAGGCGTGGTTTTTGATGGTATGACTTGGAGCCAACAAACAGCAGCAGTTGGAAGGACAATAAGAAAAAGAGCGAATGTATATAGTATGAGAAAGACAGAGCTAGAGGGCGTCCCAGTCCCACACTTGAGAATACGGTGAGCAATGCTAAAAAGCAAGAGGAATAAATAAGTGAGGCAGTGCGGCATTGTTCCATACTTACCTGGACGGGGTCTATGGGTGATCAAGAAGGCCCAGGCCTAGTCTAATGGTTTCCATTGCACTTTGGGAATGCGTTGGGCTACCATCTCCCCAAGTGGGAGAGTGGACGTCATTATTTGTTGCTTTGGGGGTACGCGTTCGCGCGGCCCTTGCCCATTTCTTAACGAAGCTTTTTTTTCAATTCTTGGCTTTTCCAGCCCACTTCGAGGCCCATATGTTTTTTTCTTTCGGCCTTGTAGCCAGTTTTTCAGCCTTGCTTAGCAGTTATGGTTCCATGAGCATCTGAACACGTGGAGTTCTTTGATTGTGTTGGGACTTGGGATGGGTCCATGTGAGCGTAGCATTCCTTGCATGTGTGTTTTTCTATATGAGACAAATGAGAATGGTGGAGCTGCACGTTCATATGTTTGCGCTCTTAGCCAACCAATATCTCTATATATAGAGTTAAAAGAATAGTTGATTCTTATGAAACTATTTGTAGTAACAAGAGCCTGCAACAAACGCGCTTCCTACGCTACGCCGCAATTATATGCGTATTTATTTGAAATTATGGTGTTTAAATTTGATTGTGATGATTTATCAATTGTACAAAATTGTTCTACTCTTATAATATATGCCATGAAATAAGATGTTAAACTTGTTTTATTGGGTTGCAATTTAATTGCAAAACAAAATTTAGGAATGATTAAAAGAAAAGAAAGTCTGATGAAATACATATTCAATCAAAGCCTATAGCTTATAGCTTATTTCCTTTCGTTCTCTATAATGTCCCTTGTCATCTCTAATTGGCCGACAACCCCATAATCATAGCCCCCTTTTCGAGCACTTTAGTGACGCCACTCTACAAAAATGAAAACTTCATCGAAAATAATACTCTTAAAATGTTCTATTTAAAAACGACTTGAAGAAAAGTAAGGATGATGAAATATATATTCAACATGTCTTGGTTTGTGGTGCAATGGTGTTTATTTCACCTGTCTATATTGTTGTGACCATGTATCTTTGTGTTCTTTGTTGCGTTGTCCTTGCAGCCTTGTGTTGACACCCTTTCACACTTGTGTGCTTGTTGTTTTATCGTTGTTAAGAGTCTAACCATTTGCACCTGTGTTTGGTTGTATGTTGACCTGAACTTGATACCCTTCTTGCTTTTGTTGCATTTGTGAGTTACTTGAGCTTTTATGTTGCCATGCATTGCTGGCTTAGTGCCCAAGCATTACTCTTATTGCCTGATGGCTTCTCATCTAAAACAATATTGCTTGTGATATGTTGGTGTGTAGTACCCATTTATGGAAGGGCAGGTACTTCCATGTCAATTTTTTTTCACCGCTTTTCATAACTGGTTGGTATTTACCTACATATTCGCCTTTCTAGTTGTGCCTTTTGTTTACATGTGTGCTTATATATGAAAGCTATTGAGTTGTCACAATCGATGCAACATATACATTCAACTGTGTTTATTTGTATGCTTTTTGTATGCATCATTTATATAATGTGATAACTTACACTGTATTTAATTGTACGGGGCTGAAGTTACAAGGGTTCGTGGTGCAACCAAGATCATAGGTGTGTATCTAAATCTGGACAAGTTTGAATTGGGTAAATTTTCTTTTGTTCGTTTTTCTTTGTTTAGATTGGGTATGTATGTTATTTAAGCTCAGTTTGGTTCATGCTAGTCAATATAGTTGCATAGGAAGCAACAAGACTAGTTAAATTGGCATGTTGCAATATTTGCTGTGCATGCAACTAATGAGTGACACTGGTTGAGCAAATCCAGTTTTTAGCTCATGCTCATCAATATATTAAACATTTTTTAGTTCATGCTGGTTAGATTGGAAGCAATCCATTTTTTTTTTCTGCACTAGTTTTAGGACATTTTTTTTCCTGCACTTGTCATAGTAAGGCAACATTTAAAATATATTAAACATGTTAGGAAGTATTATCCAATATTATGCACACTGCCCAGTAATTTTGCATCCACTTTTTAGTTCAATCTAGCTTTAGGACATTTTACAATCTGCTCTTACAATTATAATCATGAAGTCTAACTCATGAACATGAACAATATGATGCAATTTTCAATACTCTTGTGTTTAATTCTATTCATGTCGTATGATCGTAGACATGATTTGACATTCAATTCGTTGGTAAAATTCAGTATCACAAGCCATTATTATACTAAATTCACGGCTGGCTTTTAGAAGTTCATTAAAAAAATGTATCATGCAAATTACTCCTGATCTTACTGATTGCAGGCCACTATAAGACAAAATTAGATAGAAATAAATTGTTTTATTAAAATGCTTTAAAGACGGGTATGGAAGAGTGTGCCAATCTTCTTGCAGCTGATCCTATTTTTACTGATCAATCTCTGTTGCCTGAAGGATTGGCTCCCAAAAAACCTTCCTATGTCTCTGACTCTGATATCCAAAAAGCTGTTAGCCAGTCTATTTCCTCTTCAAAACCTGCAGTGACAATCAAAAAGAAGAAGAAGAAAACCAGAACTAGAAGTTTATCAGACATAGAGTCTATGGAAGATACAGAAAATACTGAAGATAATGATTTCAGGAAGAAGTATATAGACAAAAACTGCAATTGGGGCAAGCAACTAAAGACAACAGAAAGTACTAACTTCAAAAGGAGTGGGAAGCAACCAGAAGTTAGAGTGGAAAATAGCAAACACAGTGTTCCACTGTAGATGTTCTGTATCCTTTGATTAGTATCCTTTTAAAATTATTTTTTTATTTTATGGATATTATTGCTTGGAATATTAGGGGGCTTAACTCCCCTGAAAGGCAGTTGGACCTTTCTGATTTTTTATGCAAGTATAATCCTAGTATTATTGGACTTTTAGAGCACAAGCTTAATGACCAAAATATTTCTGATCTTCATTGTAGAAGATTAGCTAACTGGAATCTAATTAACAATAATTTAATGGGAGGTAATGGTAGGATTATGGTATTACATAATCCTACCATATGGTCTCTCATCAATTATTATATAGATTTCAGTACATTCATTGTGTGTTTAGAAATAAAGGGGGGCTGGTTATTAAAATCACTTTTATATATGCCTCTAAATTTGAGATGGACAGAAACAATTTATGGAACTGTATTGAGCAATTTAGCTCAAACATTAGTGGCCCTTGGGTTTTAATAGGGGATTTTAATACTGTGTTTCACAATTCTGAGAAAAGAGGAGGCAACCCTCTTCCTTATAAGAAACTGGAGAGAGTTGCCAATTTCATATTAAAATCTGGATTAATAGAACCAACTATTTATGGGAACAAATTTACCTGGAAATCAGGTGAATTCAGAAATATTCACTGTAAATTGGACAGGGTTCTAATCAATCAAGATTTTATTAATTTTTTCTCAAATGTGAAGTGCAGTACTCTCCCTCAAAACACTAGTGATCACCCACCTATTCTAATTTCAATTGATAAAGACAAGAGTGGTATCCCCAGTGCCCCCTTTAGATTTGTCAATGGGTGGGTGTATGATAGCAGTTACAAGGATGTTGTTAATAAAAGTTTTGTTAACAATTTGTATGGTACTGCTCAGTACAAATTTAACAAAACTCTTCAAATTGTGAAGTCCAATATCAAAAATTGGAATAATAACAGAAGTAAAAGTGAGATTAAAAATTTAAGGAATGACTGTGAGAATCTCCAAAATGAGCTTGATAATAATAGCTCAGACTTAGACAAAGTTGAATCATTTTTTAGTGCTCAGAATAAACTAGTTAATGCCCTTCATGTTAACTCTGTCAACCTCAAACAAAAAGCCAAGGTTGATTGGCTTACCAATGGGGATGAAGCTAGTAGATTCTTTTACACTAGAATGTCTAATAGGAGAAATAGAAATGATATTGGGAAAATCATAGATTGTAAGGGTAAAGTGATAAATGAAGCCTCTTTGATTGAAAAGGAAGCTATCAAATATTTCTGCTCTCTTTATAACTCTACTGATTACTTAAATGATTTTCCTAATATTGTTTTTAAATACACTGTGAACTCTAGCAGTTCTGATATCTTATTAGCCCCTGTCAGAACTGAGGATATTAAGAATGTCATTTTTAATGCAAATAATAATAAAAGTCCTGGTCCAGATGGGTTTGGGGCCAAGTTTTGTAAAACCCATTGGACTGAGATGAATGGTGTTCTATGTGATTCTATTTCAGAATTTTTTAATTCTGGTAAATTTTTGAAGAATACAAATCACACTTTTATTACCCTTATTCCTAAGGTTGAAACTCCTATGACTTTAGATGATTATAGGCCTATTTCACGCTGCAATTTTATTTACAAGATTATATCTTTTATTCTTTGTAATAGGCTGAAAAGATTTCTAAAGTTTATTATTTCTGAAAATCAGAGTGCTTTCATTCCTGGGAGACTTATTTCTGAAAATACCCTATTAGCTCATGAGTTAATCAGAGATTTCAATAAGAAGCATAAAAATTTTATGTTCTTAAAAATAGATCTTCACAAGGCTTTTGACAAAATTAACAGAAACTTTATCATATTCTCTATGCAAAAAATGGGGTTCTGTGATAAGTTTTGTGAGTTAATTAAGGAATGTATCTCTAACGTGACTTACTCTGTAATGATTAATAGTTCCCCTAAAGGATTTATCCATAGCAATAGAGGAATTAGGCAAGGTGACCCATTGTCTCCCTACCTATTCTCAATTGTTATGGAATACTTTTCCAATCAAATGGAATTGGAATTGTGCAGAGGAAATATTAATCCAATTAACAGAAATAAGCCACATATTACCCACCTATTATATGCTGATGATATGCTTCTTTTTTTGAAAGCTAATAGGACAAATGCTATCACTATAAGGAGGATTTTGGACAATATGCACAAATATGCTGGTCTCTCAGTGAATTCTAGCAAAAGCAAAATATACTTCAGTAAAGAGGCTATTCATAAAGAGGAGATTCTTAAAATACTGGAGTATAAAGAGGGGAATTTGCCAGTCAAATATTTAGGCCTACCTTTAAGTATTAATCAGGTCAAGGACAGGGATTGTGCTAGATTAATTGATATTATTCATAATAAGCTTGAAGGATGGTCTTGCAAACTTTTGTCTTTGGCTGGCAGAATTGAGCTCACTCATATAGCGATCACTGCTGTGATTATGTACTGGATTCAAACTCACAACATCCCAATTAGTATAATTCATAAAATTGAAAGGATGTGCTCAAACTTTATATGGAGGGGTAAGCATCATAAGATTGCATGGGACAAAGTCTGCAAACCAAAAATTTATGGTGGCCTGGGTATCAGAAGCATTAGAGATATTTCTGAAGTCTGTAAATTTAAATTTTTTTTGGAAATTTATGGATGGTAAATCTTTATGGGCTAGGTGGATGAAGGACAAATATTTGAAGAAATTTTTTTTCTGGGTTGTAAGAAAAGGGAATCAGCAATCTTATGTCTGGAAGAATATACTTGATTGCAGGGATGTTGGGAAGAAGCTTATCACTAGAAAATTGAAAGATGGATATCAAACCAGTCTTTGGTTTGATCCTTGGATATATGACAACTCTCTTTTTGATTTACTTGGGTGGAATAACCTTTATCTACTTGGGGGTGTAAGAGACAGTGTGCAAAAAATTATATCAAACAATTGTTGGAGCCTTCAAGACATTACTGCTGCTTCTATTTATAAGGATGCTATTCTCAGTAATTGCAGAGATAGTTGGGATTGGAAATTAAATTCTAAAGGAAAATTCTCTTTTAAAAAACTTGGGAATTTCTGAGAGGTTATGAAACAGAGGTTGATTGGCATAAAGTTTTATGGTGCAAAAGTAACTGTCCTAAGATGGCACACTGTACTTATTTTGCCTTGCTAAATAAGCTCCCTACTAGAGAGAGGTGCTGCAAGTGGAATATTGGTTTAGATAAAAACTGTCTCTTTTGCAAAACAGAAGTTGAAAGCTCCTCGCATTTATTTTTTGATTGTTCATACTCCCAGTACATTTGGTTTAATGCCAAAAATACTTTGGGGTTCAATCAATCTGTTTCTACACTAGATATTAGAAGCAGTGTTGATTACATTCAAAAGACTTATGCACCCAAGTTAACCAGTTTTAAGAAAGCTTGTGTTATGTTAACTACTGTGACTTTTCATATTTGGAAAGAGCGTAATCAGAGGCTTCATACAAACAAGGAAACTAACTGTGACCAGTTATGGAAAAGCATAAAGGATGAATGCAACATTATAATGAGCAAAGCTAGCAATTATAAAAAAGACAGCATTCATAACCAGGCTATGCATTGTAAAGATGACAGTTATGACAAACAAGTTGAGGATTTCGTACTCAATGGCAAAGATAGTTGTAGTAGTCAAGCTTCTCTCAATAAGGATAGCAGGAATCAAGCAGGAAATTTTGGCATCCTTCCTGGTAACAACAACAACCTCCTCTACAACAGCCATCTCTACAAGGGAAGTAAACAGGATACCATTAATTATTTTTCTTTTGATAATTCAAAAAGGAATAGTTACTTTTCTCCTTAACCTATTGCAGAGGACAGTGGTTGTCTTATTTCCAGCAGTGATCCAAAAATTCCTACTGATATTCATAGAAGGAGTAATGATAAAGCTCATGAAGAGTTAGAGAAGCTCAATGATACTGGTGGAATGGCTGAGCACTCTGGCATCCTTCCTGGTGAAATAAACCCTATTCTCGACAACATGACAATCCTAAAGGGAAGTAAACAGGTCATTAAGGACTATAGTGCGTATTTTTGTAATAAGAAGGATTATAATACGAATACCTTTCATGTTGCAGAGAAGAAGAGGATTCTTCCAATCAGCAGTGATCCGGAGTTCCAGCCTTCCCTTAAATTTAAAAAAGGGACAGATCCAAGTCAATATATGCTTAAGATTGGGAATAATCACTATAAAAGCAAGTTAGATGATCGTATATATCACTTATCTTGCTGGAATAGTGGAGAGAGCAGCGAACA
The DNA here is from genome assembly GCA_030737875.1 of Allium sativum. Classification (NCBI taxonomy): domain Eukaryota; kingdom Viridiplantae; phylum Streptophyta; class Magnoliopsida; order Asparagales; family Amaryllidaceae; genus Allium; species Allium sativum. Next base: position 692,113,834 of record CM060913.1, on the reverse strand, counting down.
AGGGATGAAGAAGGAGGTGCAGAGCTCTGAGAGACAGAAGAACACTGGAGACAAATTATATATGAAAGCTATTGAGTTGTCACAATCGATGCAACATATACATTCAACTGTGTTTATTTGTATGCTTTTTGTATGCATCATTTATATAATGTGATAACTTACACTGTATTTAATTGTAGGGGGCTGAAGTTACAAGGGTTCGTGGTGCAACCAAGATCATAGGTGTGTATCTAAATCTGGACAAGTTTGAATTGGGTAAATTTTCTTTTGTTTGTTTTTCTTTGTTTAGATTGGGTATGTATGTTATTTAAGCTCAGTTTGGTTCATGCTAGTCAATATAGTTGCATAGGAAGCAACAAGACTAGTTAAATTGGCATGTTGCAATATTTGCTGTGCATGCAACTAATGAGTGACACTGGTTGAGCAAATCCAGTTTTTAGTTCATGCTCATCAATATATTAAACATTTTTTAGTTCATGCTGGTTAGATTGGAAGCAATCCATTTTTTTTTTCTGCACTAGTTTTAGGACATTTTTTTTCCTGCACTTGTCATAGTAAGGCAACATTTAAAATATATTAAACATGTTTGGAAGTATTATCCAATATTATGCACACTGCCCAGTAATTTTGCATCCACTTTTTTAGTTCAATCTAGTTTTAGGACATTTTACAATCTGCTCTTACAATTATAATCATGAAGTCTAACTCATGAACCTGAACTATATGATGCAATATTCAATACTCTTGTGTTTAATTCTATTCATGTCGTATGATCGTAGACATGATTTGACATTCAATTCGTTGGTAAAATTCAGTATCATAAGCCATTATTATACTAAATTCACGGCTGGCTTCTAGAAGTTCATTAAAAAAATGTATCATGCAAATTACTCCTGATCTTATTGATTGCAGGCCACTATAAGACAAAATTAGGTAGAAATAAATTGTTTTATTAATATTTTCCTTTTGCTACGATAAGCCATTATTTTTGTGACGATCGGGAATTTCGCTCGATCTGAATCAATCGCTAAACCGACCAAGACCGTTCAAAACCCCTGAATGTTTTGAGAACACGACAAATTCGAACGCAAACAGAAGAACATTTCATTGTATATTACAACAATTTCATCAGATTACAAGAATATACAGAGTATGAATCAATATTACACATCATAAAATATCTGAGATTACAATACATTACATAGCAGCGGAAAATAATACAAAACACAACTGGAGGAGATATACGGCAGAGCTTTTTGGATATCATTCCAGCTGTGTGAATATAAATCTGCAAAACCAAAACTACTAGCTACCCATGTCAAAATAAGGGCACCCAGAGTTTAGTTTAAAACAATAAACTCCAGGTCAGTCATGTGACTGGTGTGAGAACAAAAACAATTATTAATCTTTATTTTAAAGTTAGGTAAATCAAGGGACCAGGCCGTATAACACGGAACGGGTTTCCTCCCAAGAATACCAGTGCATAAAACAACAGCGCGATGCTAAATAAAGAACAATGAAACTATTATAAGACCCATGTCCCATCACACAATGCAATGCAAGCCGGAGGATAGGGTTTTTACCTTATAATAGCCAAGAATGCTTAGTACGTGAAATTTCATCTTTTATTATTACTATAAGTGTATAGTGTCAAAAACAATTTCAATCATAAGTATCAATCATAGACGGCATAAGTGCCCCATACCACTATGTCGCCATACTAGGCTCTACAATCAAAACCACAAAGTCACGTATTGGAAGTTGGATTTCCATTTGTGAACCGAGGCCAGGGATCGTCCTCTACCGATTCGAGACAATCTAGCCTACCATGTCTCAGGCAAGCGCGCAGGCAAGCCTTGGATCGTCAGGGCCGGTCCACCGATGTGGATTAAAATGCCTGAACACTACGTTTTCCCGCCGTTTGGGGCGTAAATGAGCCAAATGACTCCATCGGCTCCACACATTCACCGATACATCCGAGGCGCCTCGCAACAACAACAACCACACAGGTGAAAATAATATAAATGTCAGGGTTGGTAGGTCACTGACACCACCCTAGCTAGAAAGAAACGCATGTCCTCCCTGAGGTCCTCTCCCGTTTCTGGTTCACAACTGGGGTGTGAGGCTCGCGAATCAACGCTACACAAAACTATGCCACACAGGCCGTGCTTTGATCGTCAACCACAAGACTTTGCTTTTCAACAGAAGCCTTGATCATTTGCCACTTAGGCATGCCACACAGGCAATTCACTCCATGCGATTGATATCCATCAATATATAACCCCTGAGCTCGTACGTCTCAGAGAAGGGCGTTAAGCAAGAGAATAAATTCTCCACCGCCAAACAGATATAAATTTAATAGAAATCAATCACATAGAATAAAATCCAATTTCAGACACACAGTCCATTTATAAGTTCGTTCTGGGTCTGAACGTAACCAAAGGCACTTTGTACCTCGCATATCCATCGATCTCCAAGTACGTCTGGACGATCACCAACTGATTCCTTCCTCTTGGGTGTACAGCCCAATCAAGATCATCAGTAATCACCCAAACGATGTGAAGACCTCCGGTCTTCGACCACCATTGAGACGACCCGAAATCCCGTTCAGACGGAGACAAGGGTTATCTTTGGAATATAACACAGAAACAGATAATAGCAGAACAAAATTAAATAAATACACCAGATAATGAACAATAGAATATACTGGATAAAAGTAATCATCAGAGTTACACAGTATACAGGATCTTACTTAGTACAAATACAGTTCAGCTATACATAAATGTCTACAGCGGAAATAAACAAAATATGTACAATAGGAGCTGAACAGCATAAAAAGAGATAAATGATAGAATCCATCTTCAGCTCCAGCTATCCAGAAAGAACCAGCTAAACCTGAATACAAGGCTGCCCATGTAGAAAAAGGGGCACCCGAGTTTGAAAGTGAAACAAACTACGAGTCAGTCGTGGGACTGGTATGAGAAACCTACTCAACACATATATATAATTTGGCCAATCACAGGACCACGCCACTTTCGTGGAACGGGTTTACTCCATTGGATTGCCAGTGCTTTACAACAAATCTTTCTATTAATCATCGCTATGCTTTTTATAAAAATGAAACCATTATAAGACTCAGTTCCCATCACACAATGCAACGCAAACCGGAGGATAGAGTTTTACCTTATAATGGCCAGATTGATACGAATAAAACAAAGGCATTTGATATTATTGCTAGTGTTAATATGTTTTGAAAACATTTTCAAAATCATAACTATCAATCATAGATGGCATGGGTACCATATATCATGTCGCCATATATATATACATTCAAAACCGCACGATGTCGTATTTGGAAATTGGATTTCCATCATGAACCAAGGCAAAAGATAGTCCTTACCGAATTCGTGACTCTCTAGCCCGAGCCACAGGACCCAGACTCAGGTGGACCCTTGGATCGTCAGGGCCGGTCCACCGATGTGGATTAAAATGCCTGAACAATACGTTTCCCCGCCCTTTGGGGCGTAAACGAGCCAACGAATGACTCCATCGGACCCGGATCGTCCAATCAAACCGAGGCGCCTCGCAACAGCAACAACCACATAGGTGAAAAGTATATAAATGTCAGGGCTGGTAGGTCACTGACACCACCCTAGCTAGAAAGAAACGCATGCCCTCCCTGAGGTCCTTCTCCCGTTTCTTGTTCATACCGGGGTGTGAGGCTCGCGAATTTACGTTGTACACAAAGCTACGCCACACAGGCGGTGCTTTGATCATCACCACAAGACTTTGCTTTTCAACAGAAGCCCTGATCACTGCATCTTAGCATGCCACACAGGCAATTCATGCCATGCGACTGATGTCCATCGATATACAACCTCTGAGCTCGTGCGTCTCAGAGAAGGGCGTTAAGCAAAAGAATAAATTCTCCGTCGCCAAACAGATGTATATTTAACAGAAATCAATCAACACAGAATAAACTCCAATGTCAGACACACAGTCCATTTACAAGTCCGTTCTGGGTCTGAACGAAACCGGAGGCACTAAATACCTCGCAAACCCATCGATCACCACGTACGTCTGGACGATCACCACTCATTATCCATATTTCGGGATGCCTCCCAATCAGGACCTCGGTTACCATCCAAACGAGGTGAAGATCTCCGGTCTTCGACCGTCGTCTTCATCTTCGAATTTCAATCGTCGGTCAATCATTTGAAATGAGAATTAACTCGGCCTTTTCAAATAATTCACGTATATTTAGAATTTTAAATCAATTTATTTCAATGGTTAAATTGTTCGACAACACCAATATTGTTCTTTAATGTAATTTTCACACCAAACACATTCAACCATCAAATACAACATAAATCGAGCAAATTCAGTTTATTTCCACTCCATATTGTTTATGGTACTTTATAATGATTTATCGCTATTTTTATTTATTTTAAAATAGCCCATTTATTCAAAACGACGCTTCGGGCCATAACGCGGCCGTGGCGCTGTTTTTCTTCAGATTTGATTTACACATATCTGAAAATCTAACCGTTGGATCTTCACAAAATTTACATCATTAGAAAGGTCTTTTCAAAACGAATCCAACGGTTCCAGTTTCGGGAAAATCCGACGGTCGGATCTCCCGGTACAATCGTTTGAAGTTTCAATTTCAAAATACGAACTGCAGCGTCGTTATTCGATTAAATATATAATTATATATATATATATATATATATAAATATAATCACTTCTGGCGCTGTTTTTCATCAGATTCGAATTAAACATTCCAGACAATCCAACCGTTGGATTTTTACAAGGTTGGTGCCGTTGGAAAGATTATTCCAAGGCGAACCCGACGGTTGAGGTTTCGGGAAAATCCAATGGTCGGTTTCCCCGTACTAGTTGTTTGAAATCACGGTTTCAAAATACGAACTGCACGACTACGTTTCGTTTTAATTTTATTTATATTTATATATTTATATAGATATAGTTCATTCAATGATTTCAATATCGTTTTCACTTCAAATATTTCACTAACGCCTTAAAATTTTGGAAAATTTCGCCATAACCTCCCCTGCACTGGGAGCATCGGGAAATCGCAAATAGCTTTCCCGGTCCTTCTAATCTCAAAAAGAAAAAGAAAAAGCCAAGCGGCTAGCCAACAGGCTCATAAAATCATCACCCAAACAAAACAGTAAATGTGTACCTATTTGTCGGGCACAAAATTTTATTCCTCTTCTCTAGCCCCTTTACTATAACCTGTTCAATGAATATGCATGTACATATATATACAATTCTTAACATTTATCATTTTCTATTCAACTTCGTATTTGATTTCTATTTGGTTTAAAAACACCATTTATCCTAATGTTACATACATAGGTGCAAATCATTTCGTTAGCTAATTAATGAATATTTCAACTCATATATGTTTATTTTGAACAAGTGGCTATTTTTAACACTTCACATTTCAACGATTTATGCATACAATAAAAATGTGATTTTTATTGTAAAACAATTCATTTCAAAGCACTATTTTTCTATATAGTTCATATAGGTGACAAAAATAGGATTTTTATCATAAAACAATTTCTTTTAAAACGAGATTATTTTACACAGTTCATATAGTCGATAAAAGGTGATTTTTTATTATCAAACAATTTATTTCAAAATATGAATACCATTCAACACATGAATTTCTAATCAACGAATGAATATCAATTCAACACATGAATGTTTTCTATAGTTTTTATATATAGATAAAAGGTATTTTTATTATCAAACAATTTATTTCAAAATATGAATACCATTCAACACATGAATTTCTAATCAACGAATGAATATCAATTCAACACATGAATGTTTTCTATAGTTTTTATATATAGATAAAAATGTGATTTTTACATCTTAAAACGCGAATACCATTCAACACATGAATTTCTAATCAACGAATGAATATCAATTCAACACATGAAGGTTTTCTATTCAATGAATAAAAATATTTTAAGCATATGAAAATAATTCAAACACACGAATATTATTCAAAATTTCGGCAGCATAACGGCAGGGTAGTTAAAACCGGGACCGTCCCTAGTACGGCTCCTCGCTCTACCTTAAAACCTCGCGGTTTTTGACAATGGGGATCATGCATCTAGTTCGCACGCAGGCGGCATGTATATATTTATTTCATTTCCACAAACTAATCCTATGTGGTTTCAACCAAATATTTTTCAACCACAAACGGGTATTTTTTTCAACCACAATCAACCAATATCAACCACAAACAATCCCAAACAATCATTCGCTATCAATCAATTTTCACAACAATTTCAACCAATAAATATCGTCCATGGTATGTGGACGAGGGGCGTATATATATATATTTATATATATAGCAATTCACTTTTATTTCAACACATATATATATATAAAAAAAAGAAATTGAAGAGTGAGAAATTCTCACCAATCGCTATCCAATACCACGACTCTTCCTTTATAGAAATCTTCGCCAATCTCGCCTTTCGTCGCTTTCGTTGCCCGTATTCTCTACATATGTAAAAATCGAATTTTTACTTCGTTATTCAATATATAAAAATTGCATTTCAAAAATATAGATTCCGCCTTTTCAAAAATAAAGATTATATTTTTAATATTCCTATGATGTAAAAATTATATTTTTATTACTTTAAAAATATAAAAATCATATCTTACTTCTTCTACTTAATAAAAATTCCGTCTTTTCTATTTTAAAAATATGATCTTTTCTATCCAAGTTCAAATCTTTTTCTATTTAAAGTTCAAATCTTTTTCTATTTTAAAACTTAAAATTAAAATCAGTTTTAAACCTTTTAAAAAAAATCAGTTTTAAACCCCTTAAAAATCAGAATTTAAACCCTTTAAAAATCAGAATATAAACCCTTTAAAAATCAGAATATAAACCCTTTTTAAAAATCAGTATTTACAGAATAAAAAAAAAATAATAAAAAAAAAACGACTCACTGCAACCTGCGAAGAAGGGGGGGTCGTCAGGGTCGGCGGCAGGAGGAGGAGCAGGCGGTGGCTTCGGTGGTTTCGAACGGGGGCTCGCGAATTGGGCGTCGCGATTGGTTCAGGGGGGGTGCGATGCGTCGCGAGGGGAGGGGGTTCGGGTGCGTCGAGGTGGAGAGGAGCGGGATCGGAGGGTGGAGCGGGGCACGGCGGTCGTGGGTGGAGCTTCGGTGGAGGCGGCGGCTGCTGCTGCTCCTTTCTTTTTTTTTTTGTTTAATGAAATCGGGGGGGGGGGGGGGGCAGAAAGAGAAGAGGGAGTGTGAAGACCCGCAACTTCCCCGTAAAGGAAAGCGTCGGATAGTTCGAGAACAAACCACAGCAGAACGCATACAGAAGAACATTTCATTGTATATTACAACAATGCATCAGATTACAAGAATATACAGAGTATAAATGAATAAATTACACAGAAATATCAGAGATTTAAATTACATAGCAGCGGAAAATAATACAATACACAACTAGAATGAGATATACGGATACAAAGCTTTCCGGATATCGTTCCAGCTGTAACCCAGGATCCTGTGAATATAAATCTGCAAAACCGAAACTACTAGCTGCCCGTGTCAAAATAAGGGCACCCAGAGTTTAGGTTAAAACAATAAACTCCAGGTCAGTCATGTGACTGGTGTGAGAACTAAAACAGTTAATCTTTATTCTTAAAGCTAGGTAAATCAAGGGACCACGCCGTATAACACGGAACGGGTTTCCTCCCAAGAATACCAGTGCATAAAACAAACAGCGCAATGCTAAATAAAGAAAAATGAAGCTGTTATAAGACCCAGGTCCTATCACACAATGCAAACGCAAGCCGGGGGATAGGGTTTTCCCTTATAACAGCCAAAGAATGCTTAATACGTTTAAAACAAATCATTTGATACTAAAATAAGTGCATAGTGTATAAAACAATTTTGAATCATAAGTATCAATCATAGGCGGCATGAGCGCCCCATCCCACTATGTCACCATATATAGGTTTACAAATAAAACCGCAAAGTCACGTATTTGGAAATTGGATTTCCGTCTATGAACCGAGGCCAGGGATAGTCCTCAACCGATTCGTGACTCTCTAGCCCGAGCCAAAGGAACAGCCGCAACTGCCCCTTGGATCGTCAGGGCCGGTCCACACGGAGTGGATTATTATACCTGAACAATACGTCTCCCCACCCTATGGGGTGTAAGTCTGGTCCGTCAGCCGACCAGAATGCATTCGGCCGAAACCGATATAACCGAGGCGCCTCGCAACAGCAACAACCACATAAGTCAAACTCGTCAGGGCGTGTAAAACCACTGACGCCACTTCTAACTAGAAAGAAACGCAAGTCCTCCCTGAGGTCCGTCTCCCGTTTTGGTTCATACCTGGTGTGAAACACGCGAGGTAAACGTTACACAAAGCTACGCCACAAAGGCCGTGCTTTGATCATCACCACAAGACTTTGCTTTTCAACAGAAGCCTTGATCATTTGCATCTTAGCATGCCACACAGGCAAACCATCCTATGCAACCGATATCAGTCACACAGAATGAAATCCGATGTCAGACACACAGTCCATTTACAAGTCCGTTCTGGGTCTGAACGAAACCGGAGGCACCTAGTACCCCGCATATCCATCGATCTCCAAGCACGTCTGGACGATCACTAACTGTTTCCATCTTCTTGGGTGTACAGCCCAATCAAGATCATCAGTTATCACCCAAACGACGTGAAGACCTCCGGTCTTCGACCATCGTCTTCATCTTCGACTTATCGTCGTCTCAGTTATTCAGAATGGGATAAACCCGGCCTTTCTGAATAACTCGCGTATATATTTTAAATAAGTGTTACACAAACACAACATACGCCTCATTCCAATTCATTAGTCACTAACCGTAAATTAATCAAGAGAATAATTCCCCAAATATTAACCCCGAAGGCCGAAACCAACATCAGATCAATATCCAGAAAACCATTCTGCTTGGCTAACCGCCAGTTAGTTTCTAAATTTCACATTCAAATCTAATTAAAGATTCATTAAAACTCCACTTAGTTTTAATCTGTGACTGGGTTAAAGAATCAGTGTCATTTAAAACACGGTTCACGATAAACCCAAAGTCACATCCCATTAATTATCGGGTTAAAGAACAAGTGTTATTTAAAACACTGTTCACGATAAACCCAAAAATCAATATCCATTCAATTCCAATTAAATATTATTTAATTGGTACACTTCATTAAATCTAAATCAAAAGATTTAATCTTTTCTCAACTGGGTTCAAGAACAGTGTTAGTGAAGACACCATTCACGACAAACCCAAATCACATTCATTAATTATCGGGTTAAAGAACAAGTGTTATTTAAAACACTGTTCACGATAAACCCAAAAATCAATACCAATTCAATTCCAATTAAATATCATTTAATTGGTACACTTCATTAAATCTAAATAAAAAGATTTAATCTTTTCTCAACTGGGTTCAAGAACAGTGTTAGTGAAGACACCATTCACGACAAACCCAAATCACATTCGATATACAATACAAGGCTCTGAATAGAAAATATATCAGCTTATATTCAATATCGAATTCTACGACTAACAAATGTCGTATTGGAAATAACGATATCAATATATATCTTTCAAATTTCCATAACAACACCTGTATAATCACGAATTCCAACATCGAAATATTCCGAAGACAATTTCGATTCAAATCCACTCCAATGCAATCATTGGAAATTTTGGTTATTTTCAAAACCATTTCAAATTCAATTTATTTATTTAAAAATAAATAGAATTATAATTCTAGTTCAAAACTAGTTCATTTCGATAAAAATCTATTTTTATCTTTTCAAATATGGAGTTTTTCATCCCGAATCTTCACAAATCATTTCTTATGATTTTACACAAATTATTACTATTTTTAATAATTTTATCAAGGCCTGTACAGTCGATTTCCATCAATGGCCATCGAACTGCACTTACAGCGACCTTTTTCGAATTTGATTTGGACATAATTCCAAATCCAACCGTTAGATTTCAAATTTCTAATATTCATTAGAAAGCTCTTTTCGATACGAACCCAACGGTTCCGGTTTTAGGAGAATCCGACGGTCGGATCTCCCGTAATGTCCGTTTGAAATAAATGGTCGAAATTCGCGAACTGCCGCGGCGCGGCGTGTTCTATTCAGGCCATTATATTATATATATAATATATATAATATATATTTCGTCGATTTCTATTTAAAACGAATTATATAAATAGTTTTAAATTCGTTTCAAAAGCAATTTCAACTTCCATTTCAATTCAAAGCCAAAATTGAATTCTTCTTTATAAATTCGTTTCAAAATTCATTTCTATTCAATTCGAATTTCAATTCAATTTGAATTCATTTCAATTCGATTCATTTCGAAATCGTTTTCAATTCAATTCATTTCGAAATCTTTTTCAATTCATTTTGAATTCGTTTTCAATTCAATTCATTTCGAAATCGTTTTCAATTCATTTCATTTCGAATTCGTTTTCAATTCAATTCATTTCGAAATCGTTTTCAATTCATTTTGAATTCGTTTTCAATTCAATTCATTTCGAAATCGTTTTCAATTCATTTCATTTCGAATTCGTTTTCAATTCAATTCATTTCGAAATCGTTTTCCATTCATTTTGAATTCGTTTTCAATTCAATTCATTTCGAAATCGTTTTCAATTCATTTTATTTCGAAATCGTTTTCAATTCAATTCATTTCGAAATCGTTTTCAATTCAATTCATTTCGAATTCGTTTTCAATTCAATTCATTTCGAAATCGTTTTCAATTCAATTCGAAATTGATAAAATCGATATAAATATCGTTCACGTCAAAATGGCGTCAATCTAATCAACACGGCTTCATAAAGTTCTATTTTCAAATATTCTATTTCAAATATTTCTTTTTCAAATATTTCTATTTTAAAACTGGAATGAGGCCCAATCAATTACCATATAAAGTTAATTATATGGATTTTCTACAACACATGTATATATCAACAACGATGAATAATCAACCATCAACCAAAGTGCACTACACTGTATAAGCATCAAATATAGACATTTAACGCTTATAGCAGCTTGTCAATCAATCGATCGACATATTTAATCAATCAGGATGAGTGAACTTCAAATTTCATCCTAACACCCGTGTGGGGTTTCAACCAATCAAACACATATTTTATTTGTGCAGTTAGGCGATGTGTAAAATTTATCGACCCAATCAACGTCATTCAAATAGGTGTACATAAACAAACCGTCTGGTTTGTAAATGAATATTTATTTATTCACATTCACGTTAAAAATTATATTTTTAACGATAAAACATTTTATTCCAACATATGAATTTCTATTAAGTTCATTCTTTAAATAAAATGATATTTTTATTTTTCTAACACATTTTAGAAAATTTCGGCGGCATAACGGCACGATACTAGAAACGGGACGAGGCCTAGCCTTATCCCCGGTCTAGTGAAGGCCCACGCCATTCACATATCAATCAAATCAAGTCATTGTGCAAACCACAAAATTTGGAGTAAGAGTCTAACCTAGCCTTACTCCTTCGCCTTATAACGGCGCACGTCTAATCCTAACCAATTCATCGATTCGATTTTTCATACCACAAATCACATTCAAACCAATATCGCAATCAATCACCAATCAATCAAACAAACAAGTCCATGGTCTGTGGACGATTGTGTCGGGTGCTACTAAGCACCGTCTGCATCCTAGTATATATATATATAACTAGAAAAATAAATTGAAAGGTGAGAAATTCTCACATATAGCTATCCTAGCTCCACGGCACTTCACTGATAGAAAACTTCATTGTTTCGCCTTTTTGTCGCTTTCGCCCGTATTCTCTACATATGTAAAAATCGAATTTTTACTATGTTATTCAATATATGAAAATCGAATTTTTACTACGACTTTCAATATGTAAAAATATGATTTTTACTTCGCTATTCAATATATAAAAATCGAATTTTTAGTTCAAAGTTCAATATATAAAAATCGAATTTTTTTTCCTATTTTAACATTTCAAAATAAAATCAGTTTTATTTATTTCTTTTCCAATCAGTTTTTAAAACTTTATAAAAATCAGTTTTTATTTTCTTATTAAAATCAGTTTTAATTTTCTTTAAAATCTGTTTTTAAAATTCTTAACAAAAATTTCTGTTTTACTTCTAAAAAAAATTCTGTTTATGCTTCCTTTAAAAATTTCTGTTTTAAAATCTTTTAACAAAAATCAGTTTTCACCTCTTACAATTTCAGTTTATAAAACAACAAAAAAAACAGTTTATAAAACTAGAAGAAATCAGTTTTTAACTTTATTAAAAATTCAGTTTTTAACTTTATATAAAAAATCAGTTAAACATTATATAAAAAAAACAGTTAAACATTATATAAAAAAAAACAGTTAAACATTATCAAAAAAAAAAAAACAGTTAAACATTATAAGTAGAAAACTGTTAAACATTATAAGTAGAAAACTTACAGCCGAAAAAGGGGGGGAAGAAACGGCGGCAGGAGGCGCTGCTTCGGGGGTTGCGCTCGATGATTTGGGGGTTTGGGTCGATGGAGATAGAATCGGGAAGAGGGGGCGCGGTTTGATTGGGCGGAGCAACAGGAAGTGGAGGAAGAAGAAGAAGGTGTCGCGACAGCGGCAGGGGGTGGGGATCGGTGGGCTCGTCGAGGGAGGGGGAGGGCGGATCCGCCTAGAGGCGGCGCGAGGTGGCAGGCGGAGCAGGCGTGGGCGGCGCCGCCTTGGGGAGCGAGGGCGCGTCGAGAGTTTTTTTTTTTTTTTTTTTTTCTTTTATTTCGTTTTTTTTTCTGAATTGAAAATAACGGGGGGGGGGGGGGGGGGGCTGGTTAAGGGAGGAAGGGGGTTTTCCTTTTTTTATATTTTTTTTTTATTTTTTTATTTTATTATTTTCAAAAGTTGACTTTTACATACGTCATCAAAACGAGGCCCACCACCTGTCGTCCATAGCGTTTAACCCCCATTCCGAACACAATGAGATATGTATCGCAAGCTGATTCGACTGTTTGAATCAGTTTCCGTTAAATTTACATTTAAATCACTATATTGAATTTTAAACGTACGTTTCAAATTACCGGGGTCACATACTAACTAGAAAAATTTCAGAAAAAATATTTTCTAGCTTCGTATTGACGATACGGCCCTAACAAAACTAGTTTCATCGAATTCCGAGACCGTTGGAAAAATGGCCAATTTCCAGTCGATTAAAATCAACTGAAACTGGTCAAACGCATTTTCCTTTGCCACGCTCACATATTGATTCGAAAAATTACGAAATTTGGAATCTAGCAATAACTTAACATCACGGACCCAACAAAACTGGTTTCGTCGAAATCCGAGGTCATTTGCAAAATGTCCATTTTTAAGGGCCTGAATTCTATAGCGACTATTCAGAATTTTCAACTGGACATATCTTTTGATTCCCGCTACGAACTTTTGATTTTTTCGGATTCGTTGGAAAGATATTCACTATTAGATTCCATTATTTTTGGTTTCACTAAAATCCGGATTGTTTTGCACCCGGTACATTCAATTGAAGTTTGAAATCGAATTATCGAACTACCGCGCCATTTTCAATTCTATTTATAATTATATATAATTATTTATATTCCAACGACGACGCGTATAATATATACGTTCTAATTATATTCAAAATAAATTTCTCGTCGATATTATTTTAAATAATCTATTTTAAATAATCAAAATTCGCCATAATTGCCAAAATAAAAATTTTAAACTGGCCCAGATTTTCCGGGTTGTTACAATCTCCCCCACTTAAAACTTTTCGTCCCCGAAAAGGAACAAAGTCGAAAGTGGTTTGATTATTCAGCTCTACGTTCGATCTGGCTTCCATTCTCCAACTCTTTAGTTTCTGAGAATTTCCAAAATTTCAAAAATTTGGCTAACACCCTAAATTTTTGAAAAATTTCGCCATAACCTCCCCTGCACCGGGAGCATCGGGGAATTTCAAATAGCTTCCCCGGTCCTTCAGATCTCAAAAAGAAAAAGAAAAATCCAAGCGGCTAGCCAATAGGCTCATAAAATCATCATCACCCAAACAAAACAGGAAATTATGTAGTAAACATGTACCTATTTGTCGGGCAAACAAATTTTATTCTCTGCTTTAGCCTCCTTGCTATGACCTGTTCAAAGATATATATGTATATGCAAGCAGATGCGACCAAATTTCAATATAATTCAATATTTGATCCAATTAGGCTTAATGGTTAAAAATTAGCAAACAACTAAACAAACAACACAAACATCAATCAATTAGTGAATTAGAGTTTCAAATTCATAATTTTGATACACATACAAAAATCATGTTTTTGATGCCAAATCACACAATTAGCCCTATCTAATTTTGGTTCTCACACCAGTCTAATGGAAATATATAGAAAATCACACCTTCGAAACACGAAGCTAATTACTAATGATGACGCGTCAACCATCAGAATCAAGTCCGTGCGACTAGGGTGTAATTCTATATCTATCCAGTATATTAAAACTTCGAATACACGTGGATCAGACGTATACCCAAAATCTTTATATACTGCATTGTCCACGTCAATATAAATAAATAACCAAATACGAATAATTGATTTAAATTTTCAAAACAAAAATTGTTTTCATTTGAAAAATTTACTCTTCACACTCGTTCTAGGATACTACTGATCCCATCTCTAACGAGTCATCCCCGTTGGATATTACTAATCCACTTTCTGATGAGTTCTTTCGTATGGTTCTAATGTGCCTTGTTCTCTGAGCTTTGTAAACCAAAGCTCTGATACCAACTGTGAAGACCCGCAACTTCCCCGTAAAGGAAAGCGTCGGATAGTTCGAGAACAAACCACAGCAGAACGCATACAGAAGAACATTTCATTGTATATTACAACAATGCATCAGATTACAAGAATATACAGAGTATAAATGAATAAATTACACAGAAATATCAGAGATTTAAATTACATAGCAGCGGAAAATAATACAATACACAACTAGAATGAGATATACGGATACAAAGCTTTCCGGATATCGTTCCAGCTGTAACCCAGGATCCTGTGAATATAAATCTGCAAAACCGAAACTACTAGCTGCCCGTGTCAAAATAAGGGCACCCAGAGTTTAGGTTAAAACAATAAACTCCAGGTCAGTCATGTGACTGGTGTGAGAACTAAAACAGTTAATCTTTATTCTTAAAGCTAGGTAAATCAAGGGACCACGCCGTATAACACGGAACGGGTTTCCTCCCAAGAATACCAGTGCATAAAACAAACAGCGCAATGCTAAATAAAGAAAAATGAAGCTGTTATAAGACCCAGGTCCTATCACACAATGCAAACGCAAGCCGGGGGATAGGGTTTTCCCTTATAACAGCCAAAGAATGCTTGATACGTTTAAAACAAATCATTTGATACTAAAATAAGTGCATAGTGTATAAAACAATTTTGAATCATAAGTATCAATCATAGGCGGCATGAGCGCCCCATCCCACTATGTCACCATATATAGGTTTACAAATAAAACCGCAAAGTCACGTATTTGGAAATTGGATTTCCGTCTATGAACCGAGGCCAGGGATAGTCCTCAACCGATTCGTGACTCTCTAGCCCGAGCCACAGGAACAGCCGCAACTGCCCCTTGGATCGTCAGGGCCGGTCCACACGGAGTGGATTATTATACCTGAACAATACGTCTCCCCACCCTATGGGGTGTAAGTCTGGTCCGTCAGCCGACCAGAATGCATTCGGCCGAAACCGATATAACCGAGGCGCCTCGCAACAGCAACAACCACATAAGTCAAACTCGTCAGGGCGTGTAAAACCACTGACGCCACTTCTAACTAGAAAGAAACGCAAGTCCTCCCTGAGGTCCGTCTCCCGTTTTGGTTCATACCTGGTGTGAAACACGCGAGGTAAACGTTACACAAAGCTACGCCACAAAGGCCGTGCTTTGATCATCACCACAAGACTTTGCTTTTCAACAGAAGCCTTGATCATTTGCATCTTAGCATGCCACACAGGCAAACCATCCTATGCAACCGATATCAGTCACACAGAATGAAATCCGATGTCAGACACACAGTCCATTTACAAGTCCGTTCTGGGTCTGAACGAAACCGGAGGCACCTAGTACCCCGCATATCCATCGATCTCCAAGCACGTCTGGACGATCACTAACTGTTTCCATCTTCTTGGGTGTACAGCCCAATCAAGATCATCAGTTATCACCCAAACGACGTGAAGACCTCCGGTCTTCGACCATCGTCTTCATCTTCGACTTATCGTCGTCTCAGTTATTCAGAATGGGATAAACCCGGCCTTTCCGAATAACTCGCGTATATATTTTAAATAAGTGTTACACAAACACAACATACGCCTCATTCCAATTCATTAGTCACTAACCGTAAATTAATCAAGAGAATAATTCCCCAAATATTAACCCCGAAGGCCGAAACCAACATCAGATCAATATCCAGAAAACCATTCTGCTTGGCTAACCGCCAGTTAGTTTCTAAATTTCACATTCAAATCTAATTAAAGATTCATTAAAACTCCACTTAGTTTTAATCTGTGACTGGGTTAAAGAATCAGTGTCATTTAAAACACGGTTCACGATAAACCCAAAGTCACATCCCATTAATTATCGGGTTAAAGAACAAGTGTTATTTAAAACACTGTTCACGATAAACCCAAAAATCAATATCCATTCAATTCCAATTAAATATTATTTAATTGGTACACTTCATTAAATCTAAATCAAAAGATTTAATCTTTTCTCAACTGGGTTCAAGAACAGTGTTAGTGAAGACACCATTCACGACAAACCCAAATCACATTCATTAATTATCGGGTTAAAGAACAAGTGTTATTTAAAACACTGTTCACGATAAACCCAAAAATCAATACCAATTCAATTCCAATTAAATATCATTTAATTGGTACACTTCATTAAATCTAAATAAAAAGATTTAATCTTTTCTCAACTGGGTTCAAGAACAGTGTTAGTGAAGACACCATTCACGACAAACCCAAATCACATTCGATATACAATACAAGGCTCTGAATAGAAAATATATCAGCTTATATTCAATATCGAATTCTACGACTAACAAATGTCGTATTGGAAATAACGATATCAATATATATCTTTCAAATTTCCATAACAACACCTGTATAATCACGAATTCCAACATCGAAATATTCCGAAGACAATTTCGATTCAAATCCACTCCAATGCAATCATTGGAAATTTTGGTTATTTTCAAAACCATTTCAAATTCAATTTATTTATTTAAAAATAAATAGAATTATAATTCTAGTTCAAAACTAGTTCATTTCGATAAAAATCTATTTTTATCTTTTCAAATATGGAGTTTTTCATCCCGAATCTTCACAAATCATTTCTTATGATTTTACACAAATTATTACTATTTTTAATAATTTTATCAAGGCCTGTACAGTCGATTTCCATCAATGGCCATCGAACTGCACTTACAGCGACCTTTTTCGAATTTGATTTGGACATAATTCCAAATCCAACCGTTAGATTTCAAATTTCTAATATTCATTAGAAAGCTCTTTTCGATACGAACCCAACGGTTCCGGTTTTAGGAGAATCCGACGGTCGGATCTCCCGTAATGTCCGTTTGAAATAAATGGTCGAAATTCGCGAACTGCCGCGGCGCGGCGTGTTCTATTCAGGCCATTATATTATATATATAATATATATAATATATATTTCGTCGATTTCTATTTAAAACGAATTATATAAATAGTTTTAAATTCGTTTCAAAAGCAATTTCAACTTCCATTTCAATTCAAAGCCAAAATTGAATTCTTCTTTATAAATTCGTTTCAAAATTCATTTCTATTCAATTCGAATTTCAATTCAATTTGAATTCATTTCAATTCGATTCATTTCGAAATCGTTTTCAATTCAATTCATTTCGAAATCTTTTTCAATTCATTTTGAATTCGTTTTCAATTCAATTCATTTCGAAATCGTTTTCAATTCATTTCATTTCGAATTCGTTTTCAATTCAATTCATTTCGAAATCGTTTTCAATTCATTTTGAATTCGTTTTCAATTCAATTCATTTCGAAATCGTTTTCAATTCATTTCATTTCGAATTCGTTTTCAATTCAATTCATTTCGAAATCGTTTTCCATTCATTTTGAATTCGTTTTCAATTCAATTCATTTCGAAATCGTTTTCAATTCATTTTATTTCGAAATCGTTTTCAATTCAATTCATTTCGAAATCGTTTTCAATTCAATTCATTTCGAATTCGTTTTCAATTCAATTCATTTCGAAATCGTTTTCAATTCAATTCGAAATTGATAAAATCGATATAAATATCGTTCACGTCAAAATGGCGTCAATCTAATCAACACGGCTTCATAAAGTTCTATTTTCAAATATTCTATTTCAAATATTTCTTTTTCAAATATTTCTATTTTAAAACTGGAATGAGGCCCAATCAATTACCATATAAAGTTAATTATATGGATTTTCTACAACACATGTATATATCAACAACGATGAATAATCAACCATCAACCAAAGTGCACTACACTGTATAAGCATCAAATATAGACATTTAACGCTTATAGCAGCTTGTCAATCAATCGATCGACATATTTAATCAATCAGGATGAGTGAACTTCAAATTTCATCCTAACACCCGTGTGGGGTTTCAACCAATCAAACACATATTTTATTTGTGCAGTTAGGCGATGTGTAAAATTTATCGACCCAATCAACGTCATTCAAATAGGTGTACATAAACAAACCGTCTGGTTTGTAAATGAATATTTATTTATTCACATTCACGTTAAAAATTATATTTTTAACGATAAAACATTTTATTCCAACATATGAATTTCTATTAAGTTCATTCTTTAAATAAAATGATATTTTTATTTTTCTAACACATTTTAGAAAATTTCGGCGGCATAACGGCACGATACTAGAAACGGGACGAGGCCTAGCCTTATCCCCGGTCTAGTGAAGGCCCACGCCATTCACATATCAATCAAATCAAGTCATTGTGCAAACCACAAAATTTGGAGTAAGAGTCTAACCTAGCCTTACTCCTTCGCCTTATAACGGCGCACGTCTAATCCTAACCAATTCATCGATTCGATTTTTCATACCACAAATCACATTCAAACCAATATCGCAATCAATCACCAATCAATCAAACAAACAAGTCCATGGTCTGTGGACGATTGTGTCGGGTGCTACTAAGCACCGTCTGCATCCTAGTATATATATATATATAACTAGAAAAATAAATTGAAAGGTGAGAAATTCTCACATATAGCTATCCTAGCTCCACGGCACTTCACTGATAGAAAACTTCATTGTTTCGCCTTTTTGTCGCTTTCGCCCGTATTCTCTACATATGTAAAAATCGAATTTTTACTATGTTATTCAATATATGAAAATCGAATTTTTACTACGACTTTCAATATGTAAAAATATGATTTTTACTTCGCTATTCAATATATAAAAATCGAATTTTTAGTTCAAAGTTCAATATATAAAAATCGAATTTTTTTTCCTATTTTAACATTTCAAAATAAAATCAGTTTTATTTATTTCTTTTCCAATCAGTTTTTAAAACTTTATAAAAATCAGTTTTTATTTTCTTATTAAAATCAGTTTTAATTTTCTTTAAAATCTGTTTTTAAAATTCTTAACAAAAATTTCTGTTTTACTTCTAAAAAAAATTCTGTTTATGCTTCCTTTAAAAATTTCTGTTTTAAAATCTTTTAACAAAAATCAGTTTTCACCTCTTACAATTTCAGTTTATAAAACAACAAAAAAAACAGTTTATAAAACTAGAAGAAATCAGTTTTTAACTTTATTAAAAATTCAGTTTTTAACTTTATATAAAAAATCAGTTAAACATTATATAAAAAAAACAGTTAAACATTATATAAAAAAAAACAGTTAAACATTATCAAAAAAAAAAAAAAAACAGTTAAACATTATAAGTAGAAAACTGTTAAACATTATAAGTAGAAAACTTACAGCCGAAAAAGGGGGGGAAGAAACGGCGGCAGGAGGCGCTGCTTCGGGGGTTGCGCTCGATGATTTGGGGGTTTGGGTCGATGGAGATAGAATCGGGAAGAGGGGGCGCGGTTTGATTGGGCGGAGCAACAGGAAGTGGAGGAAGAAGAAGAAGGTGTCGCGACAGCGGCAGGGGGTGGGGATCGGTGGGCTCGTCGAGGGAGGGGGAGGGCGGATCCGCCTAGAGGCGGCGCGAGGTGGCAGGCGGAGCAGGCGTGGGCGGCGCCGCCTTGGGGAGCGAGGGCGCGTCGAGAGTTTTTTTTTTTTTTTTTTTTTCTTTTATTTCGTTTTTTTTTCTGAATTGAAAATAACGGGGGGGGGGGGGGGGGGGGGCTGGTTAAGGGAGGAAGGGGGTTTTCCTTTTTTTTATATATTTTTTTTTATTTTTTTATTTTCAAAAGTTGACTTTTACATACGTCATCAAAACGAGGCCCACCACCTGTCGTCCATAGCGTTTAACCCCCATTCCGAACACAATGAGATATGTATCGCAAGCTGATTCGACTGTTTGAATCAGTTTCCGTTAAATTTACATTTAAATCACTATATTGAATTTTAAACGTACGTTTCAAATTACCGGGGTCACATACTAACTAGAAAAATTTCAGAAAAAATATTTTCTAGCTTCGTATTGACGATACGGCCCTAACAAAACTAGTTTCATCGAATTCCGAGACCGTTGGAAAAATGGCCAATTTCCAGTCGATTAAAATCAACTGAAACTGGTCAAACGCATTTTCCTTTGCCACGCTCACATATTGATTCGAAAAATTACGAAATTTGGAATCTAGCAATAACTTAACATCACGGACCCAACAAAACTGGTTTCGTCGAAATCCGAGGTCATTTGCAAAATGTCCATTTTTAAGGGCCTGAATTCTATAGCGACTATTCAGAATTTTCAACTGGACATATCTTTTGATTCCCGCTACGAACTTTTGATTTTTTCGGATTCGTTGGAAAGATATTCACTATTAGATTCCATTATTTTTGGTTTCACTAAAATCCGGATTGTTTTGCACCCGGTACATTCAATTGAAGTTTGAAATCGAATTATCGAACTACCGCGCCATTTTCAATTCTATTTATAATTATATATAATTATTTATATTCCAACGACGACGCGTATAATATATACGTTCTAATTATATTCAAAATAAATTTCTCGTCGATATTATTTTAAATAATCTATTTTAAATAATCAAAATTCGCCATAATTGCCAAAATAAAAATTTTAAACTGGCCCAGATTTTCCGGGTTGTTACAGGGAGGGAGATATTTTTTTTATTTTATTAATTAATTTAATTGCATAAAGTTGACTTTTACCCACGACCTCGAAACGAGGCCCACCGCCTGTCGCCCATAGCGTTTCACCCTCATTCCGAACACAATGGGATATGCCACGCAAGCTGATTCGGCTGTTACAATCAGTTCCCGTTGAATTTATATTTTAAATCACGATATTGAATTTCAAACGTACATTTCAAAATACCGGGGGCACATACTAACTCTAAAAATTCCAGAAAAATATTTTCTAGCTTCGTATTGATGATACGGTCCTAACAAAACTAGTTTCGTCGAATTCTGAGACCGTTTGAAAAATGGCCAATTTCCAGTCGATTAAAATCAACTGAAACTGGCCAAACGCGTTTTCCTTTGCCACGCTCACATATTGAATCGAAAAATTATGAAATTTGGAATCTAGCAATAACTTTACATCACGGACCCAACAAAAGTGGTTTCATCGAAATCCGAGGTCGTTTGCAAAATGTTCATTTTTAAGGGCCTGAATTCCATAGCGACTATTCAGAATTTTCAACTGGACATATCTTTTGATTCCCACTATGAAATTTCGATTTTTCAGATTCATTGGAAAGGTATTCACTAACAGATTTAAATATTTTTGGTTTCACTAAAATCCGGATTGTTTTGCACCCGGTACAGTCCGACAAAGTTTGAATTCAATTTTTGAAACTACAGCGCCCTTTCAGGCCTTGTTTATAATTATAATTAATTATATTCGTTTTCAATTGTCGATTCAAACTCAGTTTTCATCGCCATTATTTAAAATATTTATTTTAAATATTTAAAATCCATTATTTTAGCCAATTTAAAAATTTTAAATTGGTTCAAATTTTCTGGGTCGTTACAATCTCCCCCACTTAAAACTTTTCGTCCCCGAAAAGGAATAAAGTCGAAAGTGGTTTGATAAATCTACAATCATACAACACAATAACCATTTTGTTTTTAACCTTCCAAAAACATACTAATCAAATCCCCTATTCCTTTTAAAAATCATTCAGACTATATAATCAAAAGTGTATATCTATGAAAAGAAAATAACAATAGAGTAGAGAATTGAATGGTAATGCAAAGTAGGGTAAATGTACCTTGCACCGGAGTCAATCAGAGATATCTACTCGGCATCTAGGATAAGCTTTCTGAATGCTCTCCTCCGTTTCCCAAGTACAATCTCGCGGATCTCCACTCCATTGCACTTTGACTAAGTGAACTTTCTTATTCCTCAGCTCTCTGGTTTCTTTGCCTATTATCTTTAGCGGCTCTCTTCTCACAGCTAATTCTGGGGTAATTTCAATATCCTGCTGAGCTGCTTCTTCCACGATCAAGTCTGGATCATGAACGTGCTTTCGAAGTTGAGATATATGAAATACATCATACACTCCAGGCAACCAGTCAGGCAGTTTGACCCTATAAGCGAGAGTTCCAATCCGTTCCAGAATAGGAAACGGACCAATAAATTTGGGCGCTAACTTTCCAGTTTTACCGAACCGGATAACTCCTCTCATCGGCGATACTTTCAAATATACATAGTCGCCAACTTCAAAGGATATATCTCTTCTTCTTCTATCGGCATAGCTCTTTTGTCGGCTTTGAGCGGCGAGTAATCGCTTCTTAATAAAATCGACTTTGTCGGCAGCTTCTCGAATCATATCAGGACCCAACACAAGTCTATTTCCAGGTTCGACCCAACAAGCAGGAGATCGGCACGGTCTACCATACAATGCTTCGAATGGCGACATTGTCAGACTCGCCTGGTAGCTGTTTTTATAAGAGAATTCAGCCAAATGCAGATGGTCTTCCCATGATCCACCGAAATCTAGAACACAAGCCCGCAATAGATCTTCTAAAATGTGATTCACCCTCTCAGTCTGACCGTCTGTCTGAGGATGATAAGCGGTGCTCAAGTTCAACTTTGTTCCCAGCTCGACTTGAAATGCTTCCCAGAATTTGCTAGTGAATATCGTATCTATATCACTTACTATACTGAGCGGCACTCCATGTAGTCTAACTATTTCCCTGAAGTAAATCTGCGCCAGACTCTGAGCGGTTCTATTTGATCTGACAGGTATGAAATGGGCGGTCTTCGTGAAGCGATCTACGATCACCCAAATACTGTCATTACCTTTTCTGGTTCTGGGCAGACCATCAACGAAATCCATAGAAATATGTTCCCACTTCCAGCCAGGAACTTCTAGCGGTTGCAACAATCCAGCCATTTTTTGTTGGTCGCTTTTGACTAGCTGACAAGTAGGGCATCGGCTAACATATAAGGAAATGTCCCTTTTCATCGACTTCCACCAGAAAGTGTGTTTGATGTCATTATACATTTTGCTTACTCCCGGATGGATACTGAGTTTTGACTTGTGGCATTCATCCAGTACTTCCTTTCGAAGTTCAGGAATGTTAGGGACACAGATTCGACCTTTGAGCCTTAAAATCCCATCATTGTCTACTTGAAAACTCGAGGGTTCGCCTTGTTGAGTTATCCCTCTGATCTTCTGAATGAAGTGATCATCCTCCTGAAGAGCAGATATCTTATCTAGCAATGAAGTCATGATAATAAAACTGGCGATCATTTCATTCTTTCTGCTTAATGCATCGGCCACGACATTGGCTTTTCCTGGAGTATATATAATTTCAAAGTCATATGCTGCAAGAAACTCCAACCAACGTTGCTGTCTCAGATCCAGGTCCTTCTGAGTGAACAGATACTTTAATGACTGATGATCTGTAAACAGTTCGAATCTCTCACCGAGAAGATAGTGTCTCCAGATTTTCAAAGAGAATATGATAGCCAATAACTCAAGATCATGAGTTACATAGTTTTTCTCGTGCGGCTTCAGTTGACGGCTAGCATAGGCAATTACTTGGCCTCTTTGCATTAATATTGCGCCAAGGCCTTCTCTAGAAGCATCAGTCCATACTTTTAAATCCTGGTTGCCATCGATGATGGTTAACACTGGAGCGGTCGTTAGTCTTAACTTTAGCTCTTCGAAAGCCTCCTCACTTTCTGGAGTCCATTTAAATTTAGAGTGCTTCTTTGTAAGCTTCGTTAAATGACCAGATATCTTCGAAAAGTCTTTAATGAATTTCCGGTAATAACTAGCCAATCCGAGAAAACTACGGACTTCAGTGGGGGTACTAGGCTGTTTCCAATTTTGAATAGCCGTGATTTTACTTGGATCCATAGCGATTCCTTCTTTCGATACAACATGGCCTAGAAATTTTACTTCATCTTGCCAGAATATACATTTGGAAAACTTGGCTTTTAACACATTCCGTCTCAGGATTTCTAGAACCTGTTTCAGATGCTTTTCATGTTCGGCCTTTGATTTAGAGAAGATTAGAATATCATCAATGAAAACCAGAACAAATTTATTCAATACTCCTCTGAATACTCTGTTCATCAGATCGACGAAGTAAGCTGGAGCGTTACATAAGCCGAACGGCATTACTAACCACTCGTAGAATAAGTCGGGACCTCTGAATGCTGTCATTAGAACACACTCTTCGGCTATTCGAAGTTGATGGAAGCCCGTAGCTAGGTCCATTCGTGAAAATATTTGTGCTCCATTTAATCGATCCAACAAATCATCAATCCGCAGCAATGGATACTTGTTTTTTATTGTCTGTTTGTTCAGATCACGATAGTCCACGCATAGCCGTAGAGTACCGTCAGATTTTGGGACAAATACCACGGCTGCACCCCAGTCAGAGAAACTAGGCCTGATCAGACCTTTCCATACTAGCTGTCGTGTTTGATTGTCTAATTCCTCCTTCTCTTTCAAGGACATTCTTCTAATAGCGTGTACTACCGGCCTTGCATTCGGAATTAAAGCAATTTTGAAATCTATTTCTCTCTGCGGAGGTAAACGAACAACTTCCTCGAACACATCCGCATAGTTTTTGACGACAGGAATGTCTTTGATGAGGTCAGGGATATCCTCCGTGACTTCAGGGGCATTTTCTATTTGAGCTGGAGAAACATTTAGAGCTGCCCAGAAGTCTTTTCTATTTGCATTCTGACCTTCACAGGGAATGGTTATATAATCACCTGATTTAATCTTCGCCTTAACGACTCTGTTGGCGCATTTTACTTCAGCTTCATATTTGGTCAACCAGTCTAACCCCAAGATAAGATCAAACTCTTTAAAATTCATGACGGCTGCGATGGTAGGAAACCGATAACGAGAGAAAGAAACTGGCACTCCACAAATCCAACTGAGATCGATGGAACCCCCAACCGGATTCTGGACAGTCATTGGTTCCTTGAGCTTTTTCAAATTCAAATCCAGTTTCTTAGCTGCATCTTTGGCAATGAAACTTCGTGACGCGACAGTATCAAACAGTACTTTGACTGGAATGTTTTTGACAGTTAGCGTGCCTTCTAAAACATCGGCCCTTCCTTGACTAGCTGAGGGCTCAGACGTTTCTGCTACTTCATTTACTTGAACTATTTTAGGCTTTCTGAATAGTGGGCAGTTTTTCGCAATATGACCGGCCTGGTGGCACTTATGACATCCTCTTTTCTCTTGTAGCCTCCCACCGGATTTAGACCCATCCTTAACTTGTTTCTTTAGAGACCTACAACTTATCGAGAGATGTCCTTTCTTATTGCAATTAGAGCAAATAGCAGTTGTTACTGGTTCTTTCCCAGATTCAGCCCTTTTTCTCTTGAATTTAGGCTCTTTACTGGCTTCAGGAATATCAGTTTCCGACTCTTCTTTGTCACAACAACAAACTTCTTCTTCGTCGCGTAACATTCCTTTCTTATGGAGATCTTCATACTGATAAGCCATATAAATCATTTCAGAAAAGGGGAGCTTCACGTTCCTCAGTACTTTGTTCTGGTATTTCCTTTGAAGTCCATGAATAAATCTCAGATTTTTCCTCTTTGGATCTTGAATCAGATGAGGAGCAAAGTGAGCAAGTTCGTTGAATTTCTTATGATACTCTGGGATGGTCATGTCACCTTGTATTAGATAAGAAAATTCATCACATAATCTCTCGGTCGCTTCAGGAGGAGTAAATCTTTCTAGGAAAATCACTTTGAATCTATCCCAGGTGATATCACCTTCTGGATTATCTTTGATGATTGTTTCCCACCAGATTAAAGCTTCTTCTTTGAGCGCCCAAGATGCTACTAACCGTTTCTGGTCATCTCTCAGCTGGATATGCTCAAAGATTCTTTCGACAGAACTCATCCAAGCTTGAGTTTGAATAATAGATTCATTGCCCGAGAATTGTGCTCCACCCAGATTTCGATATCTCTTGAATAGAGCCTCTAGATCGGGTTCTGTATTCCTTCTGTTTCTGGCACTCATTTTTCTAGTACTTCTGCAATTAGCAGATCAAGTGTCAGGTCACAGAAAAGATATTTTAAAACATAGAAACATATACTTCAAATGTAAATGTGTCTATCGAGGTGTATTCATTCTGCTTTACTCATACTAGGATAGTGCTGATCCTATCTGTATTGAGTTACCCGTCCTAGAACACTACTGGTTCTATTTCTGACGAGTTCGTTCAAATGTTATATTCCAGAACTAAGCTTAACCAAAGCTCTGATACCACGTTGAGACGACCTGAAATCCCGTTCAGACGGAGACAAGGGTTATCTTTGGAATATAACACAGAAACAGATTATAGCAGAACAAAATTAAATAAATACACCAGATAATGAACAATAGAATATACTGGATAAAAGTAATCATCAGAGTTACACAGTATACAGGATCTTACTTAGTACAAATACAGTTCAGCTATACATAAATGTCTACAGCGGAAATAAACAAAATATGTACAATAGGAGCTGAACATCATAAAAAGAGATAAATGATAGAATCCATCTTCAGCTCCAGCTATCCAGAAAGAACCAGCTAAACCTGAATACAAGGCTGCCCGTGTAGAAAAAGGGGCACCCGAGTTTGAAAGTGAAACAAACTACGAGTCAGTCATGGGACTGGTATGAGAAACCTACTCAACACATATATATAATTTGGCTAATCACAGGACCACGCCATTTTCGTGGAACGGGTTTACTCCATTGGATTGCCAGTGCTTTACAACAAATCTTTCTATTAAACATCGCTATGCTTTTTATAAAAATGAAACCATTATAAGACTCAGTTCCCATCACACAATGCAACGCAAACCGGAGGATAGAGTTTTACCTTATAATGGACAAATTATGATTGATACGAATAAAACAAAGGCATTTGATATTATTGCTAGTGTTAATATGTTTTGAAAACAATTTCAAATCATAACTATCAATCATAGACGGCATGGGTACCATATATCATGTCGCTATATATATATATATACAATCAAAACCGCACGATGTCGTATTTGGAAATTGGATTTCCGTCATGAACCAAGGCAAAAGATAGTCCTTACCGAATTCGTGACTCTCTAGCCCGAGCCACAGGACCCAGACTCTGGTGGACCCTTGGATCGTCAGGGCCGGTCCACCGATGTGGATTAAAATGCCTGAACAATACGTTTCCCTGCCCTTTGGGGCGTAAACGAGCTAACGAATGACTCCATCGGACCCGGATCGTCCGATCAAACCGAGGCGCCTCGCAACAGCAACAACCACATAGGTGAAAAGTATATAAATGTCAGGGCTGGTAGGTCACTGACACCACCCTAGCTAGAAAGAAACGCATGCCCTCCCTGAGGTCCTTCTCCCGTTTCTGGTTCATACCGGGGTGTGAGGCTCGCGAATTTACATTGTACACAAAGCTACGCCACATAGGCGGTGCTTTGATCATCACCACAAGATTTTGCTTTTCAACAGAAGCCCTGATCACTGCATCTTAGCATGCCACACAGGAAATTTATGCCATGCGACTGATGTCCATCGATATACAACCTCTGAGCTCGTGCGTCTCAGAGAAGGGCGTTAAGCAAAAGAATAAATTCTCCGCCGCCAAACAGATGTATATTTAACAGAAATCAATCAACACAGAATAAACTCCAATGTCAGACACACAGTCCATTTACAAGTCCGTTCTGGGTCTGAACGAAACCGGAGGCACTAAATACCTCGCAAACCCATCGATCACCACGTACGTCTGGACGATCACCACTCATTATCCATATTTCGGGATGCCTCCCAATCAGGACCTCGGTTACCATCCAAACGAGGTGAAGATCTCCGGTCTTCGACCGTCGTCTTCATCTTCGATTTTCAATCGTCGGTCAATCATTTGAAATGAGAATTAACTCGGCCTTTTCAAATAATTCACGTATATTTAGAATTTTAAATCAATTTATTTCAATGGTTAAATTGTTCGACAACACCAATATTGTTCTTTAATGTAATTTTCACACCAAACACATTCAACCATCAAATTCAACATAAATCGAGCAAATTCAGTTTATTTCCACTCCATATTGTTTATGGTACTTTATAATGATTTATCGCTATTTTTATTTATTTTAAAATAGCCCATTTATTCAAAACGACGCTTCGGGCCATAACGCGGCCGTGGCGCTGTTTTTCTTCAGATTTGATTTACACATATCTGAAAATCTAACCGTTGGATCTTCACAAAATTTACATCATTAGAAAGGTCTTTTCAAAACGAATCCAACGGTTCCAGTTTCGGGAAAATCCGACGGTCGGATCTCCCGGTACAATCGTTTGAAGTTTCGATTTCAAAATACGAACTGCAGCGTCGTTATTCGATTAAATATATAATTATATATATATATATATATATATATATATATATATAATCGCTTCTGGCGCTGTTTTTCATCAGATTCGAATTAAACATTCCAGACAATCCAACCGTTGGATTTTTACAAGGTTGGTGCCGTTGGAAAGATTATTCCAAGGCGAACCCGACGGTTGAGGTTTCGGGAAAATCCAATGGTCGATTTCCCCGTACTAGTTGTTTGAAATCACGGTTTCAAAATACGAACTGCACGACTACGTTTCGTTTTAATTTTATTTATATTTATATATTTATATAGATATAGTTCATTCAATGATTTCAATATCGTTTTCACTTCAAATATTTCACTAACGCCTTAAAATTTTGGAAAATTTCGCCATAACCTCCCCTGCACCGGGAGCATCGGGAAATCGCAAATAGCTTTCCCGGTCCTTCTAATCTCAAAAAGAAAAAGAAAAAGCCAAGCGGCTAGCCAACAGGCTCATAAAATCATCACCCAAACAAAACAGTAAATGTGTACCTATTTGTCGGGCACAAAATTTTATTCCTCTTCTCTAGCCCCTTTGCTATAACCTGTTCAATGAATATGCATGTACATATATATACAGTTCTTAACATTTATCATTTTCTATTCAACTTCATATTTGATTTCTATTTGGTTTAAAAACACCATTTATCCTAATGTTACATACATAGGTGCAAATCATTTCGTTAGCTAATTAATGAATATTTCAACTCGTATATGTTTATTTTGAACAAGTGGCTATTTTTAACACTTCACATTTCAACGATTTATGCATACAATAAAAATGTGATTTTTATTGTAAAACAATTCATTTCAAAGCACTATTTTTCTATATAGTTCATATAGGTGACAAAAATAGGATTTTTATCGTAAAACAATTTCTTTTAAAACGAGATTATTTTACACAGTTCATATAGTCGATAAAAGGTGATTTTTTATTATCAAACAATTTATTTCAAAATATGAATACCATTCAACACATGAATTTCTAATCAACGAATGAATATCAATTCAACACATGAATGTTTTCTATAGTTTTTATATATAGATAAAAGGTGATTTTTATTATCAAACAATTTATTTCAAAATATGAATACCATTCAACACATGAATTTCTAATCAACGAATGAATATCAATTCAACACATGAATGTTTTCTATAGTTTTTATATATAGATAAAAATGTGATTTTTACATCTTAAAACGCGAATACCATTCAACACATGAATTTCTAATCAACGAATGAATATCAATTCAACACATGAAGGTTTTCTATTCAATGAATAAATATAGTTTAAGCATATGAAAATAATTCAAACACACGAATATTATTCAAAATTTCGGCAGCATAACGGCAGGGTAGTTAAAACCGGGACCGTCCCTAGTACGGCTCCTCGCTCTACCTTAAAACCTCGCGGTTTTTGACAATGGGGATCATGCATCTAGTTCGCACGCAGGCGGCATGTATATATTTATTTCATTTCCACAAACTAATCCTATGTGGTTTCAACCAAATATTTTTCAACCACAAACGGGTATTTTTTTCAACCACAATCAACCAATATCAACCACAAACAATCCCAAACAATCATTCACTATCAATCCATTTTCACAACAATTTCAACCAATAAATATCGTCCATGGTTTGTGGACGAGGGGCGTATATATATATATATATATATATTTATATATATAGCAATTCACTTTTATTTCAACACATATATATATAAAAAAAAAGAAATTGAAGAGTGAGAAATTCTCACCAATCGCTATCCAATACCACGACTCTTCCTTTATAGAAATCTTCGCCAATCTCGCCTTTCGTCGCTTTCGTTGCCCGTATTCTCTACATATGTAAAAATCGAATTTTTACTTCGTTATTCAATATATAAAAATTGCATTTCAAAAATATAGATTCCGCCTTTTCAAAAATAAAGATTATATTTTTAATATTCCTATGATGTAAAAATTATATTTTTATTACTTTAAAAATATAAAAATCATATCTTACTTCTTCTACTTAATAAAAATTCCGCCTTTTCTATTTTAAAAATATGATCTTTTCTATCCAAGTTCAAATCTTTTTCTATTTAAAGTTCAAATCTTTTTCTATTTTAAATCTTAAAATTAAAATCAGTTTTAAACCTTTTAAAAAAAATCAGTTTTAAACCCCTTAAAAATCAGAATTTAAACCCTTTAAAAATCAGAATATAAACCCTTTAAAAATCAGAATATAAACCCTTTTTAAAAATCAGTATTTACAGAATAAAAAAAATAAAAATAAAATAAAAACGACTCACTGCAACCTGCGAAGAAGGGGGGGTCGTCAGGGTCGGCGGCAGGAGGAGGAGTAGGCGGTGGCTTCGGTGGTTTCGAACGGGGGCTCGCGAATTGGGCGTCGCGATTGGTTCAGGGGGGGTGCGATGCGTCGCGAGGGGAGGGGGTTTGGGTGCGTCGAGGTGGAGAGGAGCGGGATCGGAGGGTGGGGCGGGGCACGACGGTCGTGGGTGGAGCTTCGGTGGAGGCGGCGGCTGCTGCTGCTCCTTTCTTCTTTTTTTTTGTTTAATGAAATCGGGGGGGGGGCAGAAAGAGAAGAGGGAGATATTTTTTTTATTTTATTAATTAATTTAATTGCATAAAGTTGACTTTTACCCACGACCTCGAAACGAGGCCCACCGCCTGTCGCCCATAGCGTTTCACCCTCATTCCGAACACAATGGGATATGCCACGCAAGCTGATTCGGCTGTTACAATCAGTTCCCGTTGAATTTATATTTTAAATCACGATATTGAATTTCAAACGTACATTTCAAAATACCGGGGGCACATACTAACTCTAAAAATTCCAGAAAAATATTTTCTAGCTTCGTATTGATGATACGGTCCTAACAAAACTAGTTTCGTCGAATTCTGAGACCGTTTGAAAAATGGCCAATTTCCAGTCGATTAAAATCAACTGAAACTGGCCAAACGCGTTTTCCTTTGCCACGCTCACATATTGAATCGAAAAATTATGAAATTTGGAATCTAGCAATAACTTTACATCACGGACCCAACAAAAGTGGTTTCATCGAAATCCGAGGTCGTTTGCAAAATGTCCATTTTTAAGGGCCTGAATTCCATAGCGACTATTCAGAATTTTCAACTGGACATATCTTTTGATTCCCGCTATGAAATTTCGATTTTTCAGATTCGTTGGAAAGGTATTCACTAACAGATTTAAATATTTTTGGTTTCACTAAAATCCGGATTGTTTTGCACCCGGTACAGTCCGACAAAGTTTGAATTCAATTTTTGAAACTACAACGCCCTTTTAGGCCTTGTTTATAATTATAATTAATTATATTCGTTTTCAATTGTCGATTCAAACTCAGTTTTCATCGCCATTATTTAAAATATTTATTTTAAATATTTAAAATCCATTATTTTAGCCAATTTAAAAATTTTAAATTGGTTCAAATTTTCTGGGTCGTTACAACCGTCTTCATCCTCGACACCACGTCGAATCACTTATTCAGAATGGGATAAACCCGGTCTTTCTGAATAACTCGCGTATATAATAAACAAGTGTTACAAAAACACAACATACGCCTCATTCCAATTCAGAATATTCTTTTATTCAAATATTCTTATACTTTGGGAAAGGTTCCCATTAATTTTATCAAAGATAAATTCTTTAAATTTATTCTTTAATCTTCTTTTGAATATCAATTCAAATTAGTCGGGATTAGCGAACCACACCGAAGTAATTATTCATTTTATTTCCCAATCCCAACCTATTCATCCCATGAAGTAAAACTGGTCATACTTCATATCTAACACCACGGTGTTATCGGTAAATTCAATTACCATTTCGCGTTCAAATCTAATTAAAGATTTAACTATCGCCATACTTCATAGCTTATTTCCTTTCGTTCTCTATAATGTCCCTTGTCATCTCTAATTGGCCGACAACCCCATAATCATAGCCCCCTTTTCGAGCACTTTAGTGACGCCACTCTACAAAAATGAAAACTTCATCGAAAATGTTATTTGAGAATATTAGTATAAAATGATTTCTAATTTATATCTCATATGTTGTAAAGTGTAGGTTTCTCGACCGTGGCTCGTTCAATCCTTTTTAATATCTTCTTACGCCTAGTATCATTATATGTGTGTGTGTGTAACCAGCGTTCTATAGCCTCCAAACAGTGTACCACCCCGCTTGGCTCTCTAATTTCCACCATCCGTTTCCCTTCTCTCTCCTTCCACTTACTCTCTCTTCTCCCACGAACTTATTCTAATACAAATAGGTGGTGGAAATTAGATGGTCATTTGGGTATTGCACTGTTTGGGGCTCTGTTGAACAATCCTATATACATATACATATACATATATACACACACACACTCAAGAGTATATACACACACAAGTGGGTCTGCATTTAATCCCAACGTGCATGCGTTTATAGTTGCAGTTATGAAAATAGATTTAATAATACCATTGTCAGTTTAAACTAAACCTGAAGCAACAACCAAGAAGACCAAGAAAACTGGAAAACGTTCATGAAACCAATAACTTGAAAGATCATTTGTTTTTTTGTTTTGGTTTATTTCATACTATTGAAAATGAAAATAATGCTTGTACATTTACCTGCGCATGCTCTTTTAGCTAAAGTGGACTGTGAAAAAAAATAGTTTTGGCTGTTTTATACCGGGGTCGAGCTAGTTGAAACAAATTCATTCATACACCCAGATGAAGGGATATAGAAATGGATATGCAAGTAAAATTTTCAAGAAAGAAAGAACGTTAACGACAAATTGAGGCGAATATATTAGTAACCTGATATACATTAAAAATGGAAATAGTGGATATAATAGTTTTTTTGTAGCACTTGTTTTTTCTAGATTAGTTAATATATAGTTTGTGCAATGAAAGACAACTATAATGTTTGAAATTGAAATTGTGTACTAATTATAGTATTGCCCTACAAAGCAAACAAACGGATTTAGTTGAATGGTCAATAAAGAGAACATAAATGTTTTAGTTAAGGCAGAACTCTAGCATAAACAATAACTAGCAGAAACAATAATGATAACCATGTGTGGGAATTATTGTAGCACTTAAAAATAATTGTGACTTATATAATGTTAAAAAAAAAACATGTCCATCAGTCATTAAATTGAAATTTTGAAGAACAACCACACATTACACCCGCACAAAGGGGTACTTAACTCGAAGCAATGCAAAAGAATGCATGTCAAAAGTCCAATGTTAAGGGACACACATCAGTTTTATCATTTTGAATTTATAGTAAACACTATGACAAAATGCCTAAAGCTAAATAGTATATAGTTTCAGGTGATGGGAAGTTGATCGAGTTCAAAATTTGTTATGGACTTCACTATACAGCAAGAGTCCACCATTTCAAATAAGTAGATGCAACTGTAAGTTGCACATGTTTCAATTGTGAATTATAGTACAAAGTATCAAGGTTATGAAAGAAATAGCTTTTATTATTATTGATTGATTTTGTTCTTGTACAATATGATGATATTTATAGGCTATTACCCAATGGTAACAATGACTTAGAAAACAAGAAAGAAATGTATATGGGCTAAGCCCAGTATAATGTAAATGTGTTGGTGTATGACTTCGATGCCTTTGGACTTTGTAATTATTCTGAAATATATGTGATGCGGTGAGCTTATATTCTCCAATATTCCCCCTTAAGCTCAGCTAGGGTTTTCACCGTTTACATTTCTCTCTTTCTTCTGTTCGATTCTTCTTTTTGACATTGAAATTGGTTGACTTGTTGATGGTTCTGGTCCGTTAGTTGTGTCTAATTTCCTCTCGCAACTCTTATATTCTTCGATTTGCAGTTCTTTCCTAAATTTGGTGAAAGTTGTAACCGATAAGGGTTTCGTTAAAATGTCTACTTTCTGAAAGAAAAAAGGTACATGATTCACTTCAAGTTGTCCATTGATAACACGTTCACGAATGAAATATAGGTCGAGTTCCATGTGCTTTGTTCATTAATGAAGTATTGGATTTGATGTAAGTGAAAACGTGCTTAAATTATCACACCATATAATTGGGTTTTTGCTAGTTTTGACCTTTAGTTCACTGAATACTGATTCGATCCTAATGATTTCTGATGTTGCACTAGCTACACTTCCAAATTCTACTTCTGTACTTGAACGAGACATTATTGTTTGTTTCTTAACCCACCAAGAACTTGGATTGTCACCCATGTAAATATAGTAACCCGTGGTAGATTTCCTATCATCCAAATCATTGGCCCAATTTGCATATGCAAATCTGATGATATTTAAGTTTTTGCTGGCTTTCATGCTTAGTCTGTAGTTCATTGTACCTTTTAGGTATGGTTGGATTCTTTTAACTAATTTCCAATGTTCTGTTGATGGATGTTGCATATACTTACATACTTTATTCACACTGAATGCTATGTTTGGCCTTGTAATAGTGACATATTGCAATGCACTTACTACACTCATGTACTGTTTCTCATTTTGAATTTCTTCTCCTTGATGCTTTGTTAGGTTTAAGCTGCTTATCATGGGTATGGGTAGTGCATTTGCTTTATTCATTCCAGATTTGTTGAGTATGTCTGATATGTACTCCCATTTACACAGATGTAGCTATAAATTTGAGTTTCTTCTGACATTTATACATAGAAAGTGATTTAGTTCCCCCAGATCTTTGATTGAGAATTGAATGTAAAGTTGTGTGACTAGTTTGTTTATCTCCTTTTCAATATTGCCTATCACAATAAAATCATCCACATTGATTTTTATGTAAATAGTATTATTATTCGAGATTTTAGTAAAAAAGCGAATTATCAAATCTGGTTGGTTGGAAATTTAATTCAGTTAACACTGATTTGAGTTTGTTGAACCAAACTCTAGGAGCTTGTTTTAATCCATACATGGCTTTGTTGAGTTTGCATACTATGTTGTCATTGCTAAATCCCATGGGTTGTTGCATGTATATTTCTTCTTCTAGAACTCCATTGACGAAAGCACTGTTCACATCAAGTTGTCTGATATTCCAGTTGTTATGTAGTGCTATTGTTAGAACAATCCTTATTGTGGTTGGTTTGACAACTGCAGAGAAGGTTTCATTGAAGCCCAGTCCACGTTCTTGTGTGCAACCTTTTGCTACGAGTCTTGCTTTGTATTTCTGTATTGTGCCATCGGGGTTTTTCTTTAATTCTGTAGGTCCATCTGTTGCTCACTATATTTTTATCCTTTGGCTTTTCCACTAACTCCCAGGTTTTTTTTTCATGAGAGCATTGATTTCTTCTTCCATAGTTTTCTTCTAGTTAAAACTATTCATTGCTTGTTGCAAGTTCTCTTGTTAGGCCGCCCCGCACCATCAAACATTTCCCCGAAATGCATTGTGTCAATGCTCGACTAGCACGGGACGATCGTAAAAAAGGTTGAAACGAAGAATTGCCAAAGAACCTGTAGTATATCTCACAGTGCATGGAATAAAATATAATAATAACATAACTTGATATAAAACAGGCGAGACAGTACATAAGCTAAAAACTAAACCATGTCCATTAGAGTGGTCGAATCCAAAATACAGCTTCATATCCAACTATTACAACTTTTAAATACCGTCACAAAAAGGAAATAAAAGAGGTATACTACTAATGCCCGGAGCAGCGGCCAGCAATAACACAGGAAGAATATATAGATAGAGCACGTGGAAGCCTCCTGCTCGTCTCTGGACATCTGCTCGTGCATGACCACCTAACCTGCCTCTAGTCTGCTCGTTTAGGAGCACCCAGAGTAATAAGAAGAGACATAGAACTCTGGATCAGACGAAAGTCTGGTATGAGCAATAGCAAATCTATATAACTAAAAGAGCAATAATAGGTATAAGCAATCATACCTGACCTGGACCTGCAACCAAAGATTTAGCACAACAAGACGTACAATACTCTAAGGTAAGCACTAACACAGAGTGTAAAATGGAAGTGTGTGTGTGTTATAGTGATAACAAACATCAATCATAACAATCATCCTCACATCTCTCACTCAGTACGTAAAGCATTCAATATCCACCACTTTGATCACCAAATCCATTGGGGTCATGACGAGTCCATACCGCACTGGACTCCGTATAACTATTGCTATGACCATGCCCTTCTGGTCTATAGACAATAACCCTAACCACACTACACCAGAAATGCCAATTAGGCAGTGTTTTTGACCGTATCAAATGCAATTTGGCAGTGCTCAGGACCGTATCAAAATATGGCGTCTTTATTATTTTGATACGGTCTTAAGCCGTATCAATTTACAAATTTGATACGGCTTAAAACCGTATCAAATTCGTAGATTGATACGGTTTTAACCGTATCAGTATAGGGATTTGATACGGTTTTAAGCCGTATCAGTATATTAGTTTAATATGGTTTTAAGCCGTATCTAATTTAAAAAAAAAATACAATTAGCGATACATGTTGTTTCCTACTAGCTACGGCCATGCACAAAACTAGGTAGCAGCATCAACAAATGGACGAACCAAAATGAAAATTAAACATAGATCATTTATCATTTAACTTCAAGCACAAAGAATTACATAACATATTCCACAAACATACTCCCCAAAACAAAATTGCATACTCCACAAACTAAAACATCGGCTAAAGCATCTCTTGACCATCTTCTACCAAATACTTATATACTGCGTTCACTTTGCACATGTGATGGATAACTCTTCCATTTGTGAAGGGGTCTCTTCACTTTGACTGCCTTCTCTTCCTTTTTGTCGTTCTGATTATCCTCTTTTATGTCCATTTTCACTTCATTTTCTAGTAAAGAAAAAAGAAACATTATAAATGTCATACAAAATACATGTACACATACAACTTGGTTCATTCTAAGATGGTTATCAATCACATTATAAGTACAACTTTTTTTTTCTTTACCTACAAGGAAAAAGATAACACCATCGGTTATCAATCACTGTAGGAAAAAAAATAGTGCAGAAACTAGTCCGAGTTTGCAAACTCAGTCCGGGACTGAGTTTGCAAACTCAGTCCGGACTGAGTTTGGACTGAGTTTGCAAACTCAGTCCCGGACTGAGTTTGCAAACTCAGTCCCGGACTGAGTTTGCAAACTCAGTTCGGGACTGAGTTTGCAACTCAGTTCGGAATTGAGTTTGCGAACTCAGTTCGGACTGAGTTTGCGAACTCAGTTCCGACTGAATTTGCGAATTCAGTTCTGACTGAGTTCGCGAACTCAGTTCAGAACTGAGTTTGCAAATCAGTTTGGAACTGAGTTCGCAACTCAGTCGCAAAGTGAGTTCGCGAACTCAGTCGCAAACTGAGTTTGATATTGAGTTTGCGAACTCAGTCCGAAACTGAGTTTGCGAACTCAGTCAAACTCAATTCCGAACGGAGTTTGCGAACTCAGTTCCGAACTGAGTTCGTTTCGAACTGAGTTCGCGAACTCAGTTTCGAACTAGTGAAGCATTAAAAAGATGGTGCTTTAAAAATCAGGTTACACATGAACTATTTCTGCATGCAATTTTATATATATCATGTGGCATCCATACCAGCGTCTGAAGTTCGGATGCCTTTGCGTGCCCATGAAATGAACGCCCAAGACCAGTTAAATTTGCTAAACCCCAATCTGAAAATTATCCTTAATGTTCAGTCCGAGTGGAGCTACGTACTGAGATGTGCGCATTGAATTAATCGGCTGAATGTATGCCACTGAATATGGCCAGCACCTTTAAAAAAAACCAAAACAGCATATATCAATTCAACTTACACATGGTGAGTGATCAAATTATTTATTATCGGGTGACGGATGTTGCGTCTAAAATGCTATGATATCCTTGCTCACATAGTGCAAACTAGCAAAGCAAGCATTAAAACACTAATATCCAATATGATTGGTCCTTAAGGATAAACTGGCGTACACATTTAGCATTCAGTTCCTTACTTTCAAACTATATGCCACTGTTTTCTCATCTACTCACAGTCATTAACTATCAAAAAAAATGTCAAACATGAATTTTAATTAAAGACTAACGAATTGGTGTGATCCATCCACAAAACATTGTTTAGTCTACGAGTACTTTACAGAAGATTTAAATCTCTAACCATTGCTATCATCCTCCATTTCCCCATCACATTATGTCACTATAGTATATCCTTTTTAATATGACATACTTCAATGAAACATCTACTTAAAGAAACCTTGGCACGAAACCAAACAATGGTTGAAGAGTAAAAAAAATACTGAACAAATCAACTAATATAGCTTGCCTAAGGTTAAACTAAATTCTAGGTTCTAATTTTGATTTACTACTAACATGGATGGCTATCAAGTGTAACTTTAGTTTTGATACATGTAAATTCTAGCAAATCTGAAGTTAATGGGCTGCACATAAATTTGTCAAGTTGCCTCCTTTCAGTTGATATATGGACTCAACTGAGAAATCATCACATGAACTAAGCTTTTACTTGACATGTTTCAATAACCTTTCCCTCCAAGAATCAACCTTCGCCTAGCTTGAGCTCAAGACTAAAATTGCAAAAAGATCGAGTGTTAAAGAACAGAGCTTAAACCCTGAACAAATACTTACCTCACACATAGAAAGTCTATATCAATACCACCATTATACACAGTGCATTATGACATCAGTTTTGTGTAACTATAATAAGCAAGTCAAAAAAAGGGTAAAAAGTATTCTTAAATTAAGCATGGCCAGTTTAGAAATATAGTATAAAGGTCTAACAGGTCTTTGGATTATACTGTGACATTAATAGCTAAGCATAAAACTGAGAACTACCGAGGCATACAGTACATAACCCTCATTAATTTCCATTATTATCATGAAAATTCATTACCTTGGACTGCCTACGTCTACCAGTAAACCTAAAGAAAGAATTAATCAAGTTGATCATATACCACCCACACACTAGATGCACTTAGTTATGAGAGAACAACCAATCTGATATCAAAATTACCGTGTATCACAAATATGAGTCTCAACTGTACTGAAGTGGCCTTTCATATTTGCTATTTCCTTTTAAATAACTACATGAAATAAAAGCATGAAACTGTAAATAAATTAATTCGATAGAAAATACACACTTTAAGTCGGTCCCAGTAGATTAGAAACCATTACCACATCAGCTATAAGATTCATCAATAAATTTATGTGCTTCTAATATTTTAGCTTCGAATTTCTCTGTCCCTGACTTGTTCAAAGTTTAGATGTAGTAATTCAAATAACAAATGTTGACTTTAATATTGAAATAAATGATTTTGAAGTGGGAAAATTAAAGTTCGGGACTGAGTTGCATAAAATTCATCAGTAAATTTGTGTGCTTCTAATATTTTAGCTTTGAATTTCTCTATCCCTGACTTGTTCAAAGTTTACATGTAGTAATTGGAATAACAAATGTTGACTTTAATATTGAAATAAACGATTTTGAAGTGGGAAAATTAAAGTTCGGGACCGAGTTTGCAAACTTAGTCCCGGACTGAGTTTGCAAACTCAGTCCCGGACTGAGTTTGCAAACTCAGTTCAGGACTATGTTTGCAACTCAGTTTGGAACTGAGTTTGCGAACTCAGTCCCGGCTGAGTTTGCGAACTCAGTTCCGAACTGAGTTTGCGAACTCAGTCGAACTCAGTTCGATACTGAGTTCGCAACTCAGTTCGGAACTGAGTTTGCGAACTCAGTCGAACTCAGTTCGATACTGAGTT
The DNA here is from genome assembly GCA_030737875.1 of Allium sativum. Taxonomy (NCBI): domain Eukaryota; kingdom Viridiplantae; phylum Streptophyta; class Magnoliopsida; order Asparagales; family Amaryllidaceae; genus Allium; species Allium sativum. The sequence goes on along the minus strand of CM060913.1, from coordinate 692,072,911 downwards.
CGCAACTCAGTTCGGAACTGAGTTCGCGAACTCAGTCGCAAACTGAGTTCGATACTGAGTTTGCGAACTCAGTTCGAAACTGAGTTTGCGAACTCAGTCAAACTCAGTTCCGAACTGAGTTCGTTTCGAACTCAGTTTCGAACTGAGTTTGCGAACTCAGTTTCGAACTAGTGAAGCATTAAAAAGATGGTGCTTTAAAAATCAGGTTACACATGAACTATTTCTTCATGCAATTTTATATATATCATGTGGCATCCATACCAGCGTCTGAAGTTCGGATGCCTTTGCGTGCCCATGAAATGAACGCCCAAGACCAGTTAAATTTGTTGAACACCAATCTGAAAATTATCCTTAATGTTCAGTCCGAGTGGTGCTACGTACTGAGATGTGCGCATTGAATTAATCGGCTGAATGTATACCACTGAATATGGCCAGCACCTTTAAAAAGAAACCAAAACAGCATATATCAGTTCAACTTACGCATGGTGAGTGATCAAATTATTTATTATAGGGTGACGGATGTTGCGTCTAAAATGCTATGATATCCTTGCTCACATAGTGCAAACTAGCAAAGCAAGCATTAAAACACTAATATCCAATATGATTGGTCCTTAAGGATAAACTGGCGTACACATTTAGCATTCAGTTCCTTACTTTCAAACTATATGCCAATATTTGCTCATCTAGTCACAGTCATTAACTGTCAGAATAAAATGTCAAACATGAATTTTAATTAAAGACTAACGAATTGGTGTGATCCATCCATAAAACATTGTTTAGTCTACGAGTACTTTACAGAAGATTTAAATCTCTAACCAATTCTATCATCCTCCATTTCCCCATCACATTATGGCACTATAGTATATCCTTTTTAATATGACATATTTCAATGAAACATCTACTTAAAGAAACCTTGGCACGAAACCAAACAATGGTTGAAGAGTAAAAAAAATACTGAACAAATCAACTAATCTAGCTTGCCTAAGGTTAAACTAAATTCTAGGTTCTAATTTTGATTTACTACTAACATGGACGGCTATCAAGTGTAACTTCAGTTTTGATACATGTAAATTCTAGCAAATCTGAAGTTACACTTGATTTAGGGATGTCTGAAAGCTTATAATATAAATTTTGCTTTGAGTAAATTTCATCTGTTTGAGATAAAAAGTTCGCAGTTACTTTATAGCTATGAAATCTTCAGTAAGTAGTAAAATATTTTTCCCTTTCTGTCACACTATTTCTTAATTGCATAAAGTTCTCATTAATAATACAATTATGCAACGAGGATTGTGCAAACATCTTTTCCATATGTTTACAAAGTTGAGGGTATTTTCCAGACATGATATGTTGAGCTATGGAAAGCATCCACCAAATGTTAGTGTTATTCAGTAAACTTTTAAGTATTTATTTTAACTTAAAAAAAATTGAACGTCATAATCAGAAAAAATACGAAAGTACTCGTTCATTTAGTTTATGATAAAATCCTAGCAATAATCTTGCTGTTACCAAGGACCTACGCTTTTAAGAATAATTTCCTTAGTCCTGAATAATAATTTCAGTTTACACCATAGTGATGGTTACAACAGAATTAATTGAATGCATATCATTCTTATTTTCTAGTGCAAAAACAAATATATAAAAAAAATGGATTTGGAAAATATAAACACAACAATATAAATACATGTTGAATTATGCGACTACAAAATATGGGAGTATTACTGAAGAAGTTATCCAAAGAAACAATGGAAAAGTGCAAGAAGAAGTAAATGGTGTAGCAAGAAATATTATAATTTTATAGTATATCTCATGTAATCCGTCCGTAGTAAGAAATATGTACCATAAACAAACAAATATGAAAGTACACAATACCTTATCTCCTCCAGTTGGTTATTGCTTCTAACATGTGTACCAGCTTCCGTTAATGGGCTGCACATAAATTTGTTAAGCTGCCTCCTTTCAGTTGATATATGGACTCAACTGAGAAATCATCACATGAACTAAGCTTTTACTTGACATGTTTCAATAACCTTTCCCTCCAAGAATCAACCTTCGCCTAGCTTGAGCTCAAGACTAAAATTGCAAATAGATAGAGTGTTAAAGAACAGAGCTTAAACCCTGAACAAATACTTACCTCACACATAGAAAGTCTATATCAATACCACCATTATACACAGTGCATTATGACATCAGTTTTGTGTAACTATAATAAGCAAGTTAAAAAAAGGGTAAAAAGTATTCTTAAATTAAGCATGGCCAGTTTAGAAATATAGTATAAAGGTCTAACAGGACTTTGGATTATACTGCGACATTAATAGCTAAGCATAAAACTGAGAACTACCGAGGCATACAATACATAACCCTCATTAATTTCCATTATTATCATGAAAATTCATTACCTTGGACTGCCTATGTCTACCTGTAAACCTAAAGAAAGAGTTAATCAAGTTGATCATATATCACCCACACACTGGATGCACTTAGTTATGAGAGAACATCCAATCTGATATCAAAATTACCATGTATCACAAATACAAGTCTCTACTGTACTAAAGTGGCCTTTCATATTTGCTATTTCCTTTTAAATAACTACATGAAATAAAAGCATGAAACTGTAAATAAAATAATTAGATAGAAAATACACACTTTAAGTTGGTCCCAGTAGATTAGAAACCATTACCACATCAGCTATAAGATTCATCAATAAATTTGTGTGCTTCTAATATTTTAGCATTGAATTTCCCTGTCCCTGACTTGTTCAAAGTTTACATGTAGTAATTGGAATAACAAATGTTGACTTTGAATTATATTAATAGCACTCCTGTAAAAATACCTCAGATTTGGTTCCTTCTACATATATAAGACACAAATAACCCAAGACTCTGCGGTGTTCCAGTTACCTAAAGCTCATCTCTTTACGAAAGGAAGTCGGCATCTGCACAATATCTAACTGCCAAATATTTGACTACTGGAAATAATAAGCCAAGCTGCAAATTCATAGCATTCGCTGAAGTGGAATAGCGGGACCAGGAAGAGGCAGAGGAGCACCTGTAGTCGCATCTCTTCTAGATGTCGGCATCTTTTACGCAACCTCCAAAGTCGGAATTATCTACCCCCGAGTTGAACATCTGACCTCGTGGTGAGTTGTCACCAGATCGCGGGTTTCTCGAAGGTCTCTCGAATTTGGGTGCTAGCTGGACGGGACGATGTTGATTCCTTAGCTCGCTGATTTTTCTTCGATACCACCAGTTGAAACCCTTCTGCATCAATTTGGGGTAAAGCCGCTGATGACATCGGATTTGGGGGCTTGGGAGGCGTAGGATAGGTTGGAGGAGGAGGCGGAGGGGAGAAGGGAGGCTGGAATGTTGGAAGAGACACGACAATTTTTTTGGTTTGGGAGATAATATTTGGGAATAAGGGTATATGCGGCCGATTACTAAATTTTAAGGGAAATATAATAAAGCGGAATTGATTGGGTTTGAAGCCGTATCAAAATATAGTGATCCGGATCTTCCAAGATGTAGGGTTGGATTTTAAGTGTGAGAGGTGGTGTGGATTGCAAAGAAATTTTGATACGGCTATAAGCTGTATCAAATTTGATACGGCTTAAAGCCGTATCAAATCTCCACATTCAAGTGCGCCAAATTGGCTGTTTTGGTGTAGTTCCAGTCCACACTTCCCTGGCTTTGGTTCGTCTACATGCCCCCTTTCTCAACGGTGAACCAAAGTTATAGATATCGGTAATCCCTTTGCATATGTCCTGCAGCAAAACCCAACTCTAGAAGTTAACTCTTGGGTTCCCATCTGGATCCTAAGTAATAACTTCCCATTTGGACTTTCTTTGCATCTCAGGTTTTGGTCGGATCGGAATTGATCTTCAGAGGAATTTACGATCATCATCACATGGTAGAAGCTCAAATCCGGTTCGGTTCGGAGTCACCATTACGTCTCGGTTTGCGGTCATCATCGAGGTTGGTCATGGTCCTTCCTGGGCGGCTCGTGGTCCCCCCCCCGGGCGGTTAGTGGTCCCCCCCTGGCAGCTCGTGGTCCCCCTGGGCGGTTTGTGGTTCTTCCCATGGGCGGTTCGTGGTCCTCCCCCCACTCGCGGCTCATGGTCCTCCCCCCGGTTGCGGTTCGTGGTCCTCCCTCCTGGCGGTTCGTGATCCCCTATGGGTCGCGGTTCGTGATCCTCTCATGCTGGCGGTTCGTGATCGTGGCCACCATCAGGAACCGAAACCCTGCAATTTTTCCATCAAGCTAATTTCGCCAAACGGTGGCGTTTTAAACCATTCTAACTTTCCTATCAATCACAAAACATACCAAACAACAGTCGTAAAATGTAGAATCAACCAAAAACATCAAAACAATGATTGCATATGTTAAGTTAGGTCAAACATACCCAAAACCATGATTTTTCCCTTAACCATATGATTTTCCCCTTAACCATGTCTAACTATAGGATTAGCAAACTTAATCCAAATTAACCCAAATTCATACCAATGACATAAAATATGATTTTAGAATTTTCACATATTTTTCCAAAAATTTTAAATGTATTATTTCGCTAATTATCACTAATCACCCCTAATTAGTCATAATTAGTGTATAAACATGCAAATCACTCACCTTAGCCAAAAATAAATGTTAGATCTGAAACTTTTACGGATTTGGCTCGGATCCCATTGTGGTGCAGCTGCTCTACCTTGAGTTTGGTGCTAATTCGGCTTGATTTGTTGTAGAATTGATAAATTAGTGATTAGAGAGGGACTTGGAAGATGGGAGCCATGATTAGGGTTAGAGAAATGTTTGTGGCGACTAGAAAATGAAAGGGGATGATTCTCCAACTCATTTCATCCCTTCCATAACCTAATCCCGAAATGGGTTATGGTCCTAGATGCTAATCATCAAATTAAGACAAATTAGGTTGTTTTTCCGTCTTTAAATCTTATTTCAGTCATATCTCCTAAACGGTAAGTCCGTTTGATTAAAACGACCACTCTACGGAAAAGGAAACCATCACTGAATCCAATGGAAGTGTCTTTAGGTAAAAACTCCTTACCAATCAAAAGTTATATGCGAAACATGATTCGCAGGGGCAAAAGGTCATTTAAATTTCGACAAAAATCGTGAATGTGGGAAATGACCCCAATAATTGTTTCCTAAAGTTACACGACCATATGACTCCGTATGAAAATAAAATAAATATTCTACGATCCTCCGATACGTAGAATGCGGGTCGTTACATCTCTGGTTCTTCATTTTCCAGATTTATTGCATATACTTTTTTCTTAAATATTCCACTTTTTGATCTTGCAGTCATGTGATGCATTGGTCTTTGGCTTCTTGTTGTTGTTGCACCTAGGTCCTCAATCCTGCTTGCTTGGCTTTCAGATGTTACTTCTGCATCTTGATTGTGTTGTGTAGAGTTGGCATTTGACTCTGAAGGTCCAGGTGTAGCTTAAAGCTCATAATCTGCATTGTGATCATGCATGTTGTGTTGAGGACCAGATATGCATTGGTCTTCTTCCTTGTTTTCCTGATATAATGGTATGTTAGGTATAGAGAAATGAGGGTTGTACCCTTTTTGGGATGTTTTAATTATTTTACTAGCAAATGGGAACACTTGTTCATTGAATACAACATTTCTCGATAATATTATTTTACCATTGCTAGTTAAACATTTGTAACCTTTTTGGTTATTAGAGTATCCCAAAATGTACAAGGAGAAGACCTAAATTCTAGTTTATGCTTATTATAGGGTCTTAGACGAGGGAAGCACAGGCAACCAAATTATTTTAGCATCGAGTAATCTAGTTTGTACAGAATAATTTTTCTGTGGGACTTGAACCATTCAACACTTTGCTTGGTAGTTTGTTGATGAGATATACTGTTGTGTTGAATGATTCAGGCCAGAATTTTAAGGGTAGATTTGCTTGGGCTAATAATGTAAAACCAATTTGTACTATATGCATGTGTTTCCTTTTATCTAAGCCATTTTGCTCAAATGTGTAGGGGCATGTCACTCTGTGAATTATTCCCTTTTTCTGGAAATATTCACTGAGTGGTTTGTACTCTGTTCCTCCATCTGACTGAAGTATTTTTAGTTTATGACTGGCTAGTCTCTCTGCTTGGTTGATAAACTACACAACTACTTTGCATGTTTCAGATTTATTTCTGAGAAAATATATCCAGGTGTACCTGGAGTATGCATAAATAAAGGAAATGTAATATTTAAATCCAAAATCAGAGTTTACTGGTGATGGACCCCACAGACCTTTTGCAACCAATTCAAGTGGGCTGTGATATTTGGTTATTGAGTCATCAAAGGCAAGTTTGTGACTCTTTCCCATCTTATAGAATGTGCATACATAAGGTAAATCAATATTTTCAACTTTTATATTATTATTGTTTAAGACTTGTTTTACAATGTTTATATTGGGGTGACCCAATTTGTAATGCCACATGTCTGCAGTTTTCATATCACATTGTAATTCAGAAAATTTAGTACTTATATCTCTATTCCTAATTTCTCTTTGGTGATCTGACTCTTTGGCTTTATTGTTTTGGAATCTAACAAAGTTAAATCTGTAGAGTCCATTCCACTCATCATCCTACAGGATGTTTTCATTAGTCAGCATGTCTTTTACAAGACAATACTTAGGATAAAATATAAAATACACAATTTTGTCACTTGCAAATTTAGAGACACTTAGTAGATTTATCTTTATTCGAGGTACCATAAGTAATTTTTTTTTTTGAAAGGCAAAGTGGAACTTTTATTTACACAATCACAAATTACATGAGTTTAAGAAAACAAATACGAAAAAATTGCATTTACAAATCCAATAACTTCAACATCGATCTATGAATCTGAGAATAAAGTTGATTAATGTTCAAGCTACCATTTCCAAAGATGCGATTATTGCGCTCTCTCCAAACTCCAGATATAAGTTTCTTAAGAAGCTTGAGAAGAACACAAGTCTTCTTATTTTTCCATCATGTTGCCATGAAAATATTAAACCATTCTATTTCGCTTAACGACGAGGGTCTATGAAAGCTACCTGTAGCCAACAGCCTCCACCAAATTCGATGCACATAAGTACATTTGAAGAACAAATGTATATTTGTCTTGGAGCATTGTGACATATAACACAAGTATCATCATGAAGAATACCATAGGAAAACAGTTTATTTTTGGTATTGATCAAATTTGCCATTACCTTCCAAAGAAGCAAATTATCCTTTGTCGAACTTCCATAGTTCCAGATCCAAGAGTTCCATGGATAAGAAGGTCTAGATGGACAAAGCAGTTTGTAAATAGTTCTGGTATAGTGCTCCTTACCCATCCATAGGACTGAGTTATCAGAAGGGAATCTATACTGATTATAATTTGATTCCAGAGTGATTTCAAAGTCGAAGAGCTACTATAGGGAAGATTAACGATGCCATCATGAAAGTCGTCACTAACAATTGCCGAATTGGGAACACCTGAGTTGAAAATGATATTTTCCTCCACCACATCACTCAAAACAAACCTGAACTTTCCCAAGGACTGTGCCAGAATGATAAATTAGCAATGTTCCTATAATTACATTGCACAAACTGTCAAAAGGTATCTCTAAGATTCGGTATAGATTTCCAGCTCCAGCTGCAAGATTGGGGGATTGCCAATGACCAAAAATTCTTTCTTCCAATAAGATTAGCATGAACCCACTTAGCCCATAGTCCTTTACTCACTAAAAAAAGCTTTTCATAATATGAAGACATGCCCACACTGTTCCATTGATAAATATTAATAATGCTAAGTCCACCATTCTTCTTATCATCATATAACTTGTGAAAAGCAAAAGGTATCAATTTTTTAGAGAAAGGATCTCCATGCCGTAGAAAATTATTCATTGCACTTGTGATCATATCAATTAATTTGGTTGGAAGTACATAGTGCCTTATCCAGTAATTAGTTATAGCCGCCACAATAGATTGAATAATAGTCAACCTCCCTACCTGTGATAGTCTACAGTTTGGCTGTTGTTGTAGTTTTGATAAGATCTTTTCATACAGAGGGAGACATTGCTGTTTGGTTATCTTGGAGCTGATGAGTGGCATACCAAGGTATGAAGCATTATAAGCAATTCAGCAAGTCCAGAACTGTTGATAAGGATCATTTTTTCATTTGTAGATATACCAACAATTAATATATGGGATTTACCTATATTGATTTGCAGCCCAGTAATTCTGAAAAAACTATCAGAAGTATCGAAGATACAATTAATGGTCTGCATGGTTGGCTTTGTGAAAATGATTAGTTCATCAGCAAATAGAAGATGACTGATAAGTGGATTTTTGCATTTAGGGTGAAGTTGTAGCTTACCACTTTTAACTTGCTCCAATATTAAAGAACTCAGCAATTCCATAGTAATATGAAAAGATACGGTGAAATAGGATCTCCTTGTCTTACCCCTCTAGTGTCTTTAAAAAATCCATGTAATTTCCCATTTCTCGAGATAGAATAGTACGGCGATGATATGCATGTGTAAACTCATGCAATGAAAGGAAGAGGGAAATTCATACGAGACAAGATAGATAAAATGGAATGCCATGAAATTGAGTCGAAAGCTTTTCTAATATTCAATTTGAGCAAGCATCTTGGAGATATGTTTTTCCTATTATAACCATATAAAAGCTCTTGGGCAATCAAAATGTTTTCACTTATATTCCTACCCTTGACATAAGCCGATTGATTTTCTGATATAATATATGGAATCAATGATTGTAGTCGATTTGCCAAAATCTTAGCAACGATCTTGTATAAGATGTTACAACATGAAATAGGTCTATAGTCTGAAACTGACACTGGGTTATCAATCTTTGGAATTAAAGCAATAACCGTAGAGGATAAACTTTTTGGAAACTGATTATGGAAACAGAAGAAATTAATGGCATTAATGATATCGTCACCTATAGTAGACCAACAATGTTGAATGAAAAAGCGTTGAAACTATCAGGTCCGCCACAGCTATCAGTATGTAGACTAAACACTGCATCCTTGATTTCTTCGCTTGGGATTTCTCTAATGATGTTATTTGACTAGTCAGAAGTGAGGAAAGGCAAGTTTACATTATACAGTGGCTGCACATTGACATCAGCAGGACTTAGAGAAGCTAGAATGAATGAGAAGTATTCCACAAACGCTCTATTAATATTGTCATCTGAAGTATGAGTGGCACCATACAGATCTTGACCATATGAATAGTATTACCGATTTTCTTGGTCTTTATCGAATTGTGAAAGAGGTTGGTGTTTCTGTCATAATATTTCTCTCTCTTTAAAAATGATCTTTGCCATGAAGCCTGTAGTTCAAAGTTAAGTGCATCCTTTAATCTTTTCTACAAAATATTCATGAAGCAATCCAAAATTAAGAGGACTGTTATTTAATTGCTCTTGCACACTAGCCAATTCAAGTCTTATTTTTGTTGACAGTTGAGAGCCATCTTCAAATGAGAAGGCAAACCAAGCTTTAAGAGATAGTTTGAGTAATTTGAATTTGCATAAGATTTTCTGCAAAGGGCTTCCAGAGAAATGTTGAGACCATGCCTGTTATAGAACAAAAGAAAACTCTGCATGTTTAGTCCAAAAATAAAAAAATTTAAAAGAGGAATTACCACTGCCAATAGAATGATCCAATCCCCAATGGAAAAGCAAGGGACAATGGTCTGAAAGGGGAGAGTGAAGAGCTTGATAGAATGATTGAGGCCAAAGATGAATGAATTGAATGTTGGCAAATACATGATTTAGTTTGCAACAAGTATGATAACCATATTTACATTTTTTGGACCAAGTAAACTCGAAGCCGTAGCTAGTAATAGGTATAAGGAATGAATGAATTAAAGCATGATTGAGTGGTGCTATATCCTTGAAAGTAAGTGAACATCCACCTGATTTTTCAAGAAACGAGAACATGCAATTAAAATCACCCCCAATCAACCATGGATTAGAGGAGGTATTCAAAGATGGAAGATTATCAAGAAAAGTTTGACGTAGAGAAAAGGAATTTTGAGCATATACAGAGGTGAGGAAAAATATAAAATTTGAAGGTAAATGAAGGCATTTGAAATGCATATATTGATCCGATGATTTAATTTTGGTTAACTGAAAATAGGTAGGATTCCAAAGGGTTAGTAATCGACCATATGAAGCATCGGAGAGGTTATGTTCAAATTGCCAATTCGGACAAATAAAAGAAGCAATTTTGACAGTTAGATTCAGATCCAACTTGGTTTCAGAAAGATATATCACATGAACTTTGTTTTCTCTAATAAAAGCTTTAACATCACTTTGCTTGGAGGCTAAATGCAAGCCTCTGATATTCCAGAATGCAATAGAGGATCAATGAGAGGTGTGGGATGTTTTCTGGTATGTCTCATGGATGGATTCTTATGGTTTGACAATGGCAAAGTTTCGTTAGGAGAAAAATCTTTTCCTTCATTTAAATCATTCATATCACTAGAATTCTGAGCTTTTTCTTTTCCACTTTCCTACCCTTTTTGCTGCTTTGGGACAAATTATTATCAACTGATGAAACAAGGGATGATGACATTGGTGGAGGTAAAGAAATATGAGGTGGCAAAACTAAATGTGAATAGGGGGAGGTGGTAGGTGAATTGAGTTTATAACTGAACTTAGAATTAGGATCAACTTGAAATGTGAAAGTGGATGAATCAGGTGGGGATCTAGATGTTTAGAGAGAAGATGAAGTAACTGCAACTTCAAGGGCTGTTGAAGAGGATGATGCATCAAAACCAGGGCCCATGGATGACAGATTTTCCAAGATTGAGAATTTATTTTGAAGCTGTAACTCTTCATTTTCAATTTCATTGTCAACCACTAATTTTTTTCCCTTGTTCAAGTTAGTACTTGTTGCTGTCTTGCTTGGAGATTTCGCTGCCTTAATAGATGAATTATTCACTTCTGAGAATCGACTTCATGAATGACGAGGGGCTACCTTCACAAGTAACAAAAGTATCATCGGAAGCCACCTTCCGAAGAACCAAATCAACTCAAAAGTTCCACCGAAAGACTAAATCAAGACCCAAGCAAGGATACATGCTACCCGTACTAATCTATTTAGTATCTAAACCGGCAATGGATTTGAACAGAAAATATCTACGTACATCCCGAGGGCAGGCTCCTCTAAGTACTTACGATAAAGCTGAAAGCCTACATGCGAAAGCTTACGTCTGAAAACGAACACCCAGAAGCTGCTACTGGGGGTTCAACATCATTCACGAACTGCCATAACAACAAACCAGTAGCAGTCTCCGGGAAGCCCAAGACGTCCAGAACCTTCACTTAGAAGACCGTAATCGGCACCACAAGGACAACCAAGATCCAAACACCCGAGACAAGGAGAAAAAGCGGCTAACAGAGGCCCATGCAGGCCCAGTAGCCTATCAACAAAATGACCCCGGATTCTCTATAAATAGGACCCAAAGAGTCACATAGTGGAGGGACGAACTTTTTATTCCTCAAATCAGTTATTCTTTTCCAGAAAAGGGCAAATCATCAATTGTTGTAATACATCTACAATTTATGAATGGAGAATTTCCGGGTTTTAAGCATCTTGCGATTTGATAATCTTTTTATGCCATAATGATGAAAAAGGGAGTTAAAACTAACCTTACTGATGAGAAGATAAATGGGGACACCCTAGCGACAGAGAAGGAGCTTCGTAGAAATATGAAGTTTCCTTCCCCTTACCTCAAGGGTTTGCCATCATTGATCGACACTCTCACGATGAGCCTAACATTTCCTGACCCTTGGGGAAAGGAGGGCGTATGTGGGTTCGTAACCCGATCTCCAACATGATTCTGACCCCTCTCTTGTGTTGGTCAGACACGGAATGATCACCGAAGTTAACGAACATCATAGTACCTTCTTCCCCAAGCTTATGGGAGGCGTTGCCTATTTTCCTCTTATTACAATACATCGTACCACCTTCATAATTTAGGAAGTCATCAATTCCACCGATCCTAGTAATATCAAGCTAGATAACCTTCCCAAAGTCGATTCGGATCGCCATCATGCAGTATGCACGGTATCCATCCTCTGGGCGCAAGATAATTAATCATTAAAGTCAAAAACTCTGATGCCAGAGGAAGGCAGTCTGGCTTAGATTTGCAGGTCTCAGAGTATGTTTCAATAACTCTGAGTTATGGCGATGTCAAATCCCATGAATATACGCCGTATGCATCATAATCCGGGTGTTGACGAAAAACATCGTTAACAAAAATATTAAATAATTTTCCGTCGCTATTTAGAGGGATTACCGAAGGAAAATATATAACAAACATTTTGCATTCCAGTTATTCGTCGGTAAATCCTAGCTATATAGCGACGGATTAACGATGGCCAAATCAAGCAACATGGATACATCCTTTTATTATCCTTTGGTAAACCGTCGCTATCTTTAAAATTTCAGTTTTTGCTTAGCGACGTTTTAGTGTCGATTTTGATGAAAATTCCGTTGGTATTCCCTTTCTATTCTGTTAGTATATTGTTTTTTTCATCAATCGCCGCTACCAGTCGATAGTGTTATATATATATATATATATCTGTGTGCGTGTACACACAGAATGCCTTAACCACTTTACCAAAAATTACTTTTAAATTATGGCTCTCTGTTACTGAAACTAATTCAACATTTTATAAAAGCAACCGGACCCTCTTGTTTCCCCTTGTTCCATCTCCAACAGTGTTGACCAGAAAGACAAATGAAAAGGCTAAAAGGAAAAAGCTCAAAGTTATACGTATGAATTCCGCACTGCATCACATAACAGAGGCCACAGTACTAACCAAAGACTTTCTGCTGAATAAAATCTCAAAGAAGATTCCAATAGCGGGTTCGCAATGGCCATTTCCGACCTGGTTGACCCTCAACCTACCACAATGGAAGAATAAACAAATCCATCAATGAGAGCGGTTGAATTTTTTATATAGTTGTCATACTAGTATTTTTAATTATAGGACGCTGGAAAACTGAAAGCAACAAAATCTCTTTTTGTCATATTTTGTAGTTATTTCGTTGTGAGCTATTTGTATTTTGATTTGTATATCTTGAATACCAAAATTCATTTGTTAATTTTTATGTTCGTACCCATCACGTTAGACAACCAAACATGATTATCTTCCCTTTTCACTAAACAGTTAACAAATTTGCTTACACTTTTTACTTTATTTTTTCGTGATGATCTAGTCTCTCTTGTGAAGTATTTCTGCAAAATCAAATTGCGTGTACCTTCTTCTATTCTTTCTTATGCATCCATAGCTATTATGTTTGTTTGACTATCTTACCTGCGATAGAGTGATTAACAACATTAGGTATACATGAAAAGTTGATCAAACTACAGAACCAGTAGATGTTTTTCAAACCATTCCCAATCCTACAAATTACTTCGTTGAATAACTTTGACTCGCTAATTGAACTGTTTCTCCCAAGGTTCTAGACGGAATCCTAAGAAATTCTAATATCTCAAAAGATTGAAACAAAATTTAAATTGAACATAGAAAGGAGACGCAAGTCAAAGAAAGCCGCTAAAAAAAGCAACCGCATACCCTCAAAACCTTTGTATAGCCAATTCTAAAAATAGAAACATGTGGCAAACTGGGATTTTCAAATTTATAAACTGTTTGACATATAAATACGAAAATACAATAAAAACCATTTCCATTTATTAGGATAAATATTTTAGGAATATTTCAAGAATATACAATAAAAACCATTTCAAGGACATAATAATAAGATTTCAAGGACTAGCAATACAATATGAAAATACAACAAAAACCATTTCAAGGACAAAATAAAATAGAAGCATGAGAGTTTAGCAATCTGATGTCCAGGTAAGTCTAGCATTGCGTGCATGTATCTCTTTTATAGTTTGTTGTTTGCTTCATGTGTTATTTAACCACTATATACTTGTAGTAATTCAATACTTAAAACTACTAAGTACTCAATTTCAAACATAAAATAAAAAGGACATATGCAAATATAATTTTAATGCCTGAGTTTGTATCATCTTAAGTAATGCACATTTAAATGTTAGAGTTGCCTCCAAAAATTACTTATGCAAATCTAATTTTAGTTGTTGCATTGATGTTGCTATATTGCACTTAACTGCAAATTTATCTTTTTAGACAACTTTGGTTTGTTCGGACCTAAATAAATACTGCGTTATTGATGTTGTGATTATTCATTTCATAGATTCGGGATAAAAGCAGTGAATTAATCTAGGTAAATTGAAGATGCGTTATTCATTTCATTAATCTGGGTAAACTGAAGATGTATTATTCATTTCATCTTTATCAGGAATAATATTTGTTTCTAGTAAAATATGAGATCTACATTGTATGTGAATATACTTGTAAAGGCCAAACATAAATCCAAGTTTTAAAAATTTGTTACCTGCATCAGAAAATGGTTTGTCAACTGCATATTCAAATACCTAACATATTCAGACTATGTGAAGACTATATTAGAAAATATGTATTTATTAAATCAAATACTCCATTTACGATGTTTTATCTTATATCTAAAATATTGTATAAATATTTTAGAAACCGGAAAGGCTTACCAATTTTCATTAATAATTATGTCATTATCTTCTGTTAATCAATCATTTATGGTTGGCGGTGCAAGAGAAGATATGATCAAAACTTAGAACAAAAAGGTTAGAAGTTTGAAAATTACAAATGTCTTATCAAATATGCATTTATTAAATCATTTACATCTTTTATATCATATCTTAAACATTGAATAAATAATTAAGAAGTTGACAAAACTTACTAGTAATACTAGTTTTCATTAATAATAGATCGCATGCTTATTACAACCCTTTGTCTCATAGCCTTTTATAATTTGACAGGTTTCTTAAACTAATTTTTTTAATGGCACTTATAGCTAGCCTTTAATAGTATGACAGTTTTTTTAAACGTAATTTTTCTTTAGTGATATTTATAGCTCAAAAATAAATTGTTAACATTTAAAGGAAGCTAATTCTCAGTAAAATGGGAAACTATAGGCTATTTAACATTCAAAACCAGATATTGTACATTTTAACAGAATTAATTGTGTATGAATATTCAATCCAGGTTCTCTAAATTATGAAACAAACAAACTAGAAAAAAATGGTGTAACAGAAATAAGCTAATATTTTTAGGTAACAAATATATGACAGATTTGAGGTAATGCGAATTGATGCAACTTGTATGTTCTTGTCGACTTTTTAAGGAAGGCATAATAGGCAACTACAATGGGACCAACTATGCCAGTCTATCTCAATATAAATAGGAACAAAGACACAAACATCACAAAACTTTCTAGAAGCTCATAAAGAATGTCCATGGGTACCTTTAATCCATTATTGAGGAGGTCCAAAACAATGGGCAATTCTATATCTCTTGTGTGCCACAAGAATATTCTTTCTAAGCTACCTCTTCAAGAATTTAAAGAAAAAAACTTTCAATCAAAGTGTATGATAATAAAATGGTCATTTTTGTTAACGAACCATTATGCCAATTGAATTAGTCTCTCTTAGGTTCCCAAATATGTTAAGCTACATACATTGCATTTTTTCCAATGCCTAAAACAGAACAAACATACAATAATGGTATCCGCATATGCAGTTTTAATATTGAAGACTATGTGAAGACTCCTAATGGATTGAATAAAGTTTTCAATGCTTCCAGGCTCACAAAGTATTGGTTCTGGTAGCCCAAATGCCTAGAAATGGTGGAGATTGGCCTTTGCTAAGTGACATGATTAGCAAAAATCAACGGTTAATTGTATTCACTTCAAAAAAGGCGAAGGAGGCCAATGAGGGTATCGCTTATGAATGGAACTATGTCGTCAAAAATTAGTGTACTTTTTCTTTCAAACCTTTCATTTTGTTTATATCAAATAAAAAAGAAGCATTGCATTCGATAATAGTTGAAATAGGCTTACTTTTGCTAATTTAATCGTACCATTATCTCTAGAAATAACAACAAATAACCATTCAACCAAGTTGTTTCATACCCAAATCAAATATGTACATCAGACTTGTAGAAATAATGCAACATCAAACTGTTAATCGCACTTACCTGATAAGTTCAAGCCTTCCAACGTTCAAGCCTTCCAACTTCAAACTCTTCTCTTTCTTCCTCATCTTATTCCCCAAACAATTTTGGAATCTGAACGACCAAATCATCATTAATCAACTCCACACTCGCAAGAGTAGGCCTGGTTTCATCTGGCAACCTAAACCTCCACTTATTCAACTCCAATTCATCATCAACATTGTAGTTAACATCATCCTTGATCACTGCTTTCATCACACCAGGGAGGATTTCGATTGCCTGAGCCCTAATCGAATCTGGATCGAAAGCGCTCGCATTGCGAGTGGAGGCGGTGAATACGAGGGAGATTGTGGTTTCATGGATCGAGACGTTGGTGTCCATGGAGAAGGGTAGTTCGAGGACTTTACTAAAGATGTGTGGGAGGCGGCGGAGGTTCTTAAGTTTAGAGTTCAGGTTTGGGATTGGATGAACCTTCATGGTTGAAATGGCAAAATCCTAATTCAATTAACGGTTACTGAGTAGATAATTTAGGGGAATTTCAAAGCGTGCTCCGATTTTCACCTGGTTGATTGGAAGAAGTATCAAAATTTAATCTTCCAGAGAGAAACTGCAATACATGGAAAGCGAGGTTTGTGGAATCGGGGTTGAAGCTGAAAAAGGTAAAGCGAATTGCAGAAGAATGCATGATAGGGCGATCCGAAATAGAAGCGTTGGAGGTATTCTGTTCGTTGGATCTATCCACTTTGAACGGTGATGAATGGGATTGTTTCCCACACGTGGATCTGTGTTTTCCCCTATTCAATCCTGGGTTTTCTCTTCCAACATTTTTAACATTAAATATAACATTAATGATCAAATACTATACAATAAAAACGACTTCCTAATTATTACCAATTAGTTATTCCAAACTTGATTTATAATTTGTTAACTAATTCTCTTTCAAACTTAACCTCAGGCAAATGATGACTATGTGAAACGAACAATGATATTTTACTTATGTATCTCTTTTAAATCGGTCAATTATGTATCCGTTCTGTAGTTTTAGTTTTGTATATCTTTTACAATTTCAATTTTGTATATGTTCAGTATTTTTAATTCAACATTTTCAACGTATTTTCAATTCTATATATACAATTTCGTATTCAAAGCACAATTAAAATTAAATAATATCATACAAATATCATACATTTAAAAAAAACGATATTAAATACTAAATAAGCAAAGAATATTTTGCTAATTCTAAATAAGCAATGATTATAAGTTATTTATTATAGAATGTAAATTATTATTTTTTATTATTACTTACAAATCATTAATTAGAACAAAATATTTATTAATTATTGAACATATTAATAATTATTATAAAATAATACTAAAGTTTATCTTAGAAAAATAATATAAAAATTTCTTGCAAATCTGTTGGAATTCTGTTGCAAAATAGCTTCAATAAATATTCGTCGGTATTCAGCCTGGATTTGCAGCGGAAAATAGCGAAAGAAATTTTCCGTCGGTAATTTGACGCAATTTGCAATGGTTTGGTGAGGGATGACGGCAGACGACGGTAATAAATAGAAGTAAAGAACGTTGAAAAAAAACAAAAATACTATCCCTTGTAGATCACATGGAAATCTGTCGTAAATTAACGACGAAAATTTCTATTTTTAATTATTTGACGCTAAATCAGTGTTTTCTTATAGTGATATGTATACAATAATTTACATATACTTAAACAACCATAAATTGTATATATATTTTACAATTTGACGATAACATATGAAATACGTACACAAGGGGATGCTATAAACCATTAATGTGCTACAGGAATATGATCACAAGGACAAAATTTAAGGTTTTTTAGTCACAAAGACAACCCATTAATATTTTAATCCTAAGGACAAACCTGTTAATAATTTAATCAGAGGGACATTACATTGTTAAACTCCTCTTCCCTGAAAATTTCATCGGACAAATTAAACTCCTCTTCCCTGAAAATTTCATCGCACAAAATAAACTCCTCTTCCATAATAAATAATGGCAGAAATCGTCCCTTGTTCGTCAAATCAAAAACCCAAAACGCCTCTTCGATCAAACCCTAGTCGCCTCCGACAATCAACTTCCACTATGTCACTGATCCTTCGTCGTCTTGCCACCACTCGCTGTCGCTGCTTGAGCCATCGCTCGTCGTCACCACTGCCGTAAAATCCTACACCGCTCCCCCACTCCTCGTCAGCTTGTTCATCGTCAGCGACTATTCAAATCCAGTAAAAACATTACAGCAGTTTTAAGCTATCATTTTTATATTTTTTTAGGTATTAGTTTTACTGTAATTGTTGTTTTATGTTTATGTTCATTTTTCTTTATGTTGTATTTTTTGTGATCATGTACTGTTGCATTACCTGTGTATTTCAGTACAAATTGGTTTTCCTTGATCAATCAAAATGTTATTTGCATGGTTCTTGTATTTTTTATATTTAGTGTGGTGCTAAGGGCACCCCAATATGTTTTTCCTAATACCGCACTATAAAATACCGCAACATTAGTATTACACTCTTCTTAATACCACACACTTAAAAATAGGGGCTACCACACTGTTTTACCTTATTTCTACTTCGCTCGGTATTCGTTTGTCCTCATTTCTAAAACCGATCAACGAGTTAAACTCTAAATCTATAACCGATCTACGAGTTCGACGCTGCAATGCCGATGAATATAAAAAAGCCGTGAATAAGGTTTGAATTAAGCAAACTAAAAGAGAAAGTGAGAGATTAGGGTTTTCAGATCACCAACCAATTGGGAGATTACCGTATGAATTTGAATTTTCCCGTGAGAGATGCGAAGAAAACAGCGATTACGAGAGTTTATGGTTTTAAGATTAGCTTAGTACGTGATTAGTTCGACAAATAATGATTGAGTGAGAGGTTAGAATGGAGAGATAATGTGGTATTAGGAAATATACAAAATTTAATGAGTTTTATTTTTTTAGTTGCGGTATTAGGAAAAACATATTGGGGTGCCCTTAGCACCACACTATATTTAATTACAGCAGTTTGTAGGTATCAATTTATTATTTCTTTAGGTATCAGTTTTACTGTATTAACGTGTTATGCTTTTCATATTATAATTTTGGTCCTGTATTATTTTTGTTGTTACACTGTTGCATTAACTGTGTAACTCAGTTGAAGTTACTTTGTTTTAAGCAAACAACCTGTAAAGTAAACAATTCTTGTATCATTTTTTCTTGTAAAAGATTTTAGCAGTTTACAAATATCAGTTTTATATATGTAGGTATCAGTTTATTTTACTATGAGTATCATAACTGTGTTAATTGGGTATCAGCTTTCGTTTGTTTGCTTTGCTAAATGAATCTTTTGAATGATTTTCCCTTCCAGTGGTCAAAACAATCTTCTTATTGTTGATTCAAGAAGTGATGCAGTGATTAGACCACCCGAGGATAAACGTCGAGCTGAGAGACCAACCTCAAAAAGAAAAGTAGGATTTACATATTGTCAAGCCATGCAAAATAGATGTGGTGTGTGCAAAGAATATGGTCGTAACAAGAGAAATTGTTAAGCTTCAAATAATATGTGATTTTTATTGCATTTTTTTAGTGAATACATATATTTTTAAGTTTTTTTTTCAAATAAACTTGTATACCATAGCAAATTGGTGTTTGATACATTGAAAATGTGCTCAATATTCTATATTTTAAATAGAAATTCTTCATACCTTATTGGTTTTTTATTTTATTTTTACACTAATGTGTTGTTGGTATGATACGATATGATGTTGTTATGATTACTTATATGAGATTTGCATGTTGAGTATCGGTTTTAACTTCTTGTATGTATCAATTTCATGTGTTTTTTTTTTAGCTACTGAGTATCAGTTATATGCCTCTATAGGTATCAATTTTGTGTTATCTTCATGCTTGCAGTTTTTAGGTAGCAGTTTCATGTATCGGTGGGTATCAGTTTCGTTTTTATTTATTTATTTCAGTGTCTGTATATCAGTTCTATATCTTGTAGGTATCATTTTTTTTAGCACTTTGTAGATATCAAAATTTTCATACCGCAGTAAGTATCATTTTTTTTTCTTTCTTCAACGTACTTGGGTATTATTTTTTGGTAAAATTTAGTTGTAAAACATATAATATTTGGTGTAACTTCAATATATTTGGTGTAACTTCAGTATAATATTTGGTGTAATACAAGTGATGAATTAATATCAATGGGTATTATTAAAAATAAATATCATTTTTGTGATAATTGAATCGAGTTGATTTGTATTATTATTTTAATCAGTGGGTACTTAGAATTAATGTTGTGTATGACAAAAATCATTTACTAAAGCAAACAACTCAAAAATGCAACCCCTTGACATATTTCTGATTCACAAAGGCAAAAAACTGATATCTAAAAAAATATAAAACTGATACCTAAAAACTGTTATAACATTTTAAAAAAAAACTAATGCAAAAAATGTTTACATCACAGTTTGATTGGTTAGAATGACATAAGTTCGATTGAGTTATAAAGTTAATGCAAGAGTACAACTACAAATTTAACATAGCAACAAAATCATATGAATAAGAAACATAACACAGTTAATACTGTAAAACTGATACCTAAAAAAAAAAAAAAAACTGCTACCTAAAGACTGCTATAATATTTTAACGAGAAAAGTAATACAGAAAATGTTTGCATCACAATTTGATTGATTAAAATGAAATAAGTTCATTTGAGTAGCAAAGTTAGTGCAATAGTACAACTACAAAATTAACACAGCAACAAAATCACATAAATAAAAACATAACACAGTTAATACTATAAAACTGACACCTAAAAAATACAAAAATGATACCTAAAAACTGCTATAATATTTTAATGACAAAAGTAATTGATACAGAAAATGTATGAATCACAATTTGATTGATTAAAATGAAATATGTTCGTTTGAGTAGCAAATCTGATGCATCAGTACAAGAAAAAACACTAAAATAGCACCAAAATTAAAAACAAAACAGCATAACACAGTTAATACAACAAAACTGATACCTAAAAAAATAGCAAACTGCTACCTAAAAACTGCTGCTTAATTCAGCATTAAAAAAAAAAGTATTTTCAACCTTCAGATCTAATAATATTTCCAAATTAAGATTCGTTGAAAATGATGAATCGTTGAAAATTGAAAATTGTTAAAAATTCTGAAGATATGATGAACACAATTAATCGGCGAAGCTTTTGAGACGATTAAATTAGGCAAATCGAATAAATTGAGAAGCTCAAAAATTCTGAAGATGATAATGAAAACGCTGTAGAGATGGCCGATGCTGAAGATGGCTAGAGGAATCAGAGAAGAAGACACCGGTTGTAGCGCGATGGAAGATCGCTGCAGGAATCGGAGGAGAAGACACCGATTGGAGCACGATGGAAGCACGATGTAAGATTTTATTTATATTGTCCTTCTGGATAAAAAAAGGAGCGGAGCTGTCATTGTGATTAAAAAATGGAGCGGCTGTCCTTATGATCTAATTTTTAATACTAATAGTCCTTGTAAATTAATTTCTCAATGTGCTATTGGAAACAGTTGCAATCACTAAGTAGCCTTAATTTATCGTTTTATGCAAATGCAAGTTTATTGTAAAAATTTGTTTTCTAATCAAAATAAGAGATTATACCTAAAAGTTGCAGACATTGATTTTGAAGCAGGGGAGGTTCCAAAATGCCGAAAATGAGGTTTGGATGTTGAAATTGAATTTTAGGGTTTTTGAAGAAGGATTTTCATGCTAATGGGGAGGAAAAAGACTCGGGTTGCAGGTTATTCGTTATATTCCAACGATTTCCGACGGTCGTTGACGGCCCGTCGAAGCCGCTAAAAGCCATCGTTCCATGATGTTAGAAGAACATAGTTTTCTAGTAGTGAATGATTATGCAAATATTTTCTGTTAAGTGTGAAGCACTTTTACCTTTTACCTAAAACTTTTCCCATCATAATTAAAACACAGTTTTTTCATCAAGTAAAATTAAATCTCATTATACTGATCAATCAGCTCTTCGCTATCGATAGATACACAGTCAAACTACCATTGAATTTGTGAGTAAAATGGGGGATAAAATTGAACCTGCTTTCTTTAATATAAACTGAATTAAGAGGCTTGAAACAATTTCTGCTTCATTTGGAAATTGCTGCGAAAGAGACTTCACGGTAGCAACTGTCAGTAGTAGTGATACGTGCCACAGTTTTGATGTAAATTCATTGCGATAGCGAAGCACACTACAAGAAAAATACCCTATCGCAACAGGCAAAATCTGTTGCAGTAGGCCTATTGCAACATGCCAGCGCCTGTTGGTATAGCCGAAGTTGCCAAAGGTCTGCAACAGTTTTTGCCTGTTGCAATAAGATGTTGCGGTATACTTTTTTGTAACAGGCTTGGCCTGTTGCAACAGACCATTTTGCAACAGTACATGCCCGTTGCAATAGATTCATAAATCTGTAAAAAAAAATAAAAAATTACAGCTTATAGATATTACATATTAAATGTGTTTGTTTTAATAATAGTGTATATCACAAAATGAAATAAACAAATAAAAATTTTATTTTAACAAAGTTTTAATAGCACAAACAATTACAATAAAAGTTTCAACAATTTTCATACACCATTCATATATAACAATTTCTTCTCTCACACAACACATTTTTAGTGATCAAATATATGATTTCTCCTCAATATTAAATCACTATCTAACTATATCTCTCTAGTATCTCCTCGGATTTAAACAATAAAAGAAAGCTGGATCAAATTTGTTTGTTTCTCATTTATTTTTGTTTCCATCGTTGAGTATTCATTGCGTTTGATCCGCTGGTCTCCGAACCTGTGATTCCAGATCATAGCTCCAACTGATAACTTATCTGTATCCAAAACAGGATTGTAATCTACAATAGTTGAGTGACAAATTTAGGCCTACAACTTCATTCTAACTATAATATTACAAAAAGAAGAACATGGAAACAAGAACAATGTTTTAATTCAACTTACTTATGACTGAAATGGCAGAAGCCAGAGGTCCATATACACCTTTTTCTGGAACGGAGCCTGTGCCTTTCCCAGCCCAGTATTAGTGAAGCTCCAAAGTACCATCAACACTCATATTAAATGACTTTATTACTTTGTCACCAGTTCCATTTGCTTCTTTTGCTATATCAAAGTCTTTTGCCAAATCAAAAAAAGTTGTAGAACATAAATTTCAGAAAGAAAATTTTTATCACCACTAATATTTAGCAACGGAGTTTCCTTCCAATGATGCAAATCATTCATTTAAAATTTTACCAAGGCTAGTGATAATTTCAAATGTTAACTGCAGCAACCAATATATACACAGGAAATATACAGTCCCTATGTGGCAGCAGGACATGTTGTATTTCACGGTTCCAAAAAGTTATAGGACCCTAAATGCTTAACAGGGGACGGTTTGGACTTTTAACAAAATCTTACCCAATATGTTGAACAGTATTTAAACAATTGAGATATATTCAAAGTAAATCATCACTACAATGAAGCCACTTTAACTATAACCAAAATGTAATGAAGACTGTCAGTATAGTGTTGTGAATACTGTGAATACCATGGAAAATATGATCACTATGCTCGACGAAATATAGGATCTACCTTGGTTTCACAGGAAATACAAACAAAGTAGCTATTTACTGCATGCAGCAGAAATGGTCACAAACTCAAGGAGCAAAACAGGCAGAAATGAACAAGCAGCAAAATATAGCCAAAATGTTTGAACTCAGTGAATGACGAAGTGAACACCCTTGAAATAAATTTAATCCTAAGAAGACTTACCTTTAGACAATAACAGAGCATGAGGAAGGCGACCGGTGCAGCCGAGTGGTGCAGTGTGTAAGTTCGCACCTGAATCCATTTCTGAAATTCTTATAAACGAAAACTGTGTAAGTTCGCATATGAATCAAACATTAAACGAATACCTAAATTCATATTCTAGTTCCATTTCTGAAAACTGTGTAAATGCGCACCTGAATCCCACATTAATCAAACATTAATTGGATAGAAGACATCGATTACTTGCTGGAAAGCTTGATCGACGATAACTGAAAACGAGTAGGAATTCGAAAGTCGAATTATGATTTTGGCTTCTTGGGAAAGAGGGAGGAATGAGAAGCGAAAAGATTACCTGGGAAAACTAGGATGTAGGAGGCGGCGGAAAATTAGGGTTAGGTCGTGATAGAGATGCCATTGCCGCCATCTATTTTGCTTAGGGTTTTCGAATTCAATTTTGGGATAAAGGAATCTGATGCGTCCACATTTGCCTTCTGTCCTGATGTAAAGAAGCCCATAGAATTTCGCTCCGGTAGATTCATTTCCCTCCACACGAAAATTATTTCCCTCCACTCCATTATCAAACACAGGTTAGTGGATAAACGCAAATCATTGTTTATTATTATTTTTAAATTATTGATTATTATTGTTTTTTAATTATTCATTATAAGTCACTGTATAATAAATCGTTAAATTAAAGTTGCTAACCTATATTTACGATGAACTATTGTTTATGATTTATCAATTATAATATATTACTATATATTAGGTAAATATAATTATTTATACATTATTATTTGTAGTTATTAATTAAGTACCTTATTACTTATGCAGTCTAATTAATTATTAAAAATAATTATAGATTATTAAAATATTACTTATTAATTACCTAAAATGATTATAAGTTATTAAAATACTACTTAATTTGATCTCAAATTTCAAACTCAGCCACAAACGGTATTTTTTGTTCTTCGAACAGGGCGTGATGTCCAGCTAGAATACATATTTTAGTTTTTTGGATGAAAAAAATAAAGCTAGGAGCAAAAAATTTAAAAGTTTAAACCAAAAAAGTTATTGTATTTTTTCTACTTTTTACCAAACAAAAATATTATTCACTTAAATTTTAATACTAGTTTAATAATGTCAACAATTGTTAGTAAAAACTAATTAATTATTATTCATCCATTTACCGTATATTATTAACATAAATATTTCACATTTCAAATTGATTAGTAATTATTATCCGCTAATTTTTATTATTATTATTTTACTATCGTTAGTTCATTACAATCATTTATATTTATCTGTTTTCTCAACTTTTTAATTAATTGGTCATTATTATTATTTATTATTTATTGCTTATTTATTTTTTATTTTTTATTAATTAATTATTGTAAGTGGTGAAAACACTTGCTAAAGATAACTTTTGCAACAGGTATGAAAGCGCAGTTACAAATTATATATATATATATATGTATATGTGTGTATATATATATGTATATATATATATATATTAACTATTATGCTTATACTTCTTATATTATAATCGAATATTACTTGAGAAAAAAATAATTTTTATAAGTGCGTTTTTTGCAAGTGGCTTTACCTGTTGCAAAAAAATTACAGTTTCGCAACTGGTGAAAACAGTTGCTAAATATATATTTTTGCAACTGCTTTGAAAGTGTAGTTGCAAATAATATGTCTATTGCAACAGGAATGAAATAGCAGTTGCTAAAAGTGTGTTTTCGCAACAGGCATGAAAGCGCTGTTGCGAAAAATATACTTTTCGCAACAGGAAGGAAAAGCCTGTTGTTAAATCTTATCTATTGCAACAGCTACGAAAGGTCTGTTGCTAAATATCATTTACTGCAACTGACATTTGAGGCCTGTTGCAAATAGCTAGTTGCAATAGGGTATTTTTCTTGTAGTGTGCACAGTAATATATATATATATATATATATATATATATATATATATATATATATATATATATATATATATATATATAATGCAAGGCATAAAAGCACTTTCGGATCATGTGATTGAACCTTAGAAGTAGAAAAACAAGTTTCAAACAGGGAAGCTAATTTTACCAAATGAATATTCAGAATAATTAGAAAAACTTATTCATTCATTCTCACCGAGGTTGAAATTGATATTGCCAACAAATTTCATTTTTAAATTAAGACTACAAATTATGAAGGCAGAATGAACTTATTACTGTGCATTATGTGTCAAGTTTCAAAGTGGCGCACATCCCTGTCACCATCTTCAGTCAAACTCATGTCTTTTTTTTACCTAAACTGATAATTATAAGTATGAAGGTAAAACTGGCATAAGAAATGTAGCATATAATTTATATATATGTTGTTAATTACAAAGGAAATGTGGCTATAATAAAGATGCTGTGTTGCTTATTTTTACATATATTATGTTCTAACTAACAGTAGGGACTGGAGGAGTAAACAAGAATTCAGAGAAGTATATATTGTCGCCTGGCATGGCTTGCTATAATTAGACTGAGAAACAAACAGTACTGCATCCATTATGTATACAGTGAGCGAGTGAGTGGGATATAAATTCATATATTTAGCGATGGCCAGTCCATTCATGGAACAGATCAGAGTGCATCCATGATAGATAGAGTAACATGCATTAATCCTGATTCCTAATAAGTAGAGTATAAATTATGCTTCATCAAATATTGTGGGAGAAAGAAGTGAATAATGCAATGGCAATGGAGGGTTGAAATTTTGCATCAAAAAATACAAAGCCACTAAAAGGAAAATGAGGAGGCAG
This sequence comes from Allium sativum, assembly GCA_030737875.1. Taxonomy (NCBI): domain Eukaryota; kingdom Viridiplantae; phylum Streptophyta; class Magnoliopsida; order Asparagales; family Amaryllidaceae; genus Allium; species Allium sativum. The sequence goes on along the minus strand of CM060913.1, from coordinate 692,046,165 downwards.
AGGGGGAGAAAAACTGTAGTAGGAGAACATATATGCGGGTTGCATGGCTGGGAAGGCGTGGTTTTTGATGGTATGACTTGGAGCCAACAAACAGCAGCAGTTGGAAGGACAATAAGAAAAAGAGCGAATGTATATAGTATGAGAAAGACAGAGCTAGAGGGCGTCCCAGTCCCACACTTGAGAATACGGTGAGCAATGCTAAAAAGCAAGAGGAATAAATAAGTGAGGCAGTGCGGCATTGTTCCATACTTACCTGGACGGGGTCTATGGGTGATCAAGAAGGCCCAGGCCCAGTCTAATGGTTTCCATTGCACTTTGGGAATGCGTTGGGCTACCATCTCCCCAAGTGGGAGAGTGGACGTCATTATTTGTTGCTTTGGGGGTACGCGTTCGCGCGGCCCTTGCCCATTTCTTAACGAAGCTTTTTTTTCAATTCTTGGCTTTTCCAGCCCACTTCGAGGCCCATATGTTTTTTTCTTTCGGCCTTGTAGCCAGTTTTTCAGCCTTGCTTAGCAGTTATGGTTCCATGAGCATCTGAACACGTGGAGTTCTTTGATTGTGTTGGGACTTGGGATGGGTCCATGTGAGCGTAGCATTCCTTGCATGTGTGTTTTTCTATATGAGACAAATGAGAATGGTGGAGCTGCACGTTCATATGTTTGCGCTCTTAGCCAACCAATATCTCTATATATAGAGTTAAAAGAATAGTTGATTCTTATGAAACTATTTGTAGTAACAAGAGCCTGCAACAAACGCGCTTCCTACGCTACGCCGCAATTATATGCGTATTTATTTGAAATTATGGTGTTTAAATTTGATTGTGATGATTTATCAATTGTACAAAATTGTTCTACTCTTATAATATATGCCATGAAATAAGATGTTAAACTTGTTTTATTGGGTTGCAATTTAATTGCAAAACAAAATTTAGGAATGATTAAAAGAAAAGAAAGTCTGATGAAATACATATTCAATCAAAGCCTATAGCTTATAGCTTATTTCCTTTCGTTCTCTATAATGTCCCTTGTCATCTCTAATTGGCCGACAACCCCATAATCATAGCCCCCTTTTCGAGCACTTTAGTGACGCCACTCTACAAAAATGAAAACTTCATCGAAAATAATACTCTTAAAATGTTCTATTTAAAAACGACTTGAAGAAAAGTAAGGATGATGAAATATATATTCAACATGTCTTGGTTTGTGGTGCAATGGTGTTTATTTCACCTGTCTATATTGTTGTGACCATGTATCTTTGTGTTCTTTGTTGCGTTGTCCTTGCAGCCTTGTGTTGACACCCTTTCACACTTGTGTGCTTGTTGTTTTATCGTTGTTAAGAGTCTAACCATTTGCACCTGTGTTTGGTTGTATGTTGACCTGAACTTGATACCCTTCTTGCTTTTGTTGCATTTGTGAGTTACTTGAGCTTTTATGTTGCCATGCATTGCTGGCTTAGTGCCCAAGCATTACTCTTATTGCCTGATGGCTTCTCATCTAAAACAATATTGCTTGTGATATGTTGGTGTGTAGTACCCATTTATGGAAGGGCAGGTACTTCCATGTCAATTTTTTTTCACCGCTTTTCATAACTGGTTGGTATTTACCTACATATTCGCCTTTCTAGTTGTGCCTTTTGTTTACATGTGTGCTTATATATGAAAGCTATTGAGTTGTCACAATCGATGCAACATATACATTCAACTGTGTTTATTTGTATGCTTTTTGTATGCATCATTTATATAATGTGATAACTTACACTGTATTTAATTGTACGGGGCTGAAGTTACAAGGGTTCGTGGTGCAACCAAGATCATAGGTGTGTATCTAAATCTGGACAAGTTTGAATTGGGTAAATTTTCTTTTGTTCGTTTTTCTTTGTTTAGATTGGGTATGTATGTTATTTAAGCTCAGTTTGGTTCATGCTAGTCAATATAGTTGCATAGGAAGCAACAAGACTAGTTAAATTGGCATGTTGCAATATTTGCTGTGCATGCAACTAATGAGTGACACTGGATGAGCAAATCCAGTTTTTAGTTCATGCTCATCAATATATTAAACATTTTTTAGTTCATGCTGGTTAGATTGGAAGCAATCCAATTTTTTTTTCTGCACTAGTTTTAGGACATTTTTTTTTCCTGCACTTGTCATAGTAAGGCAACATTTAAAATATATTAAACATGTTAGGAAGTATTATCCAATATTATGCACACTGCCCAGTAATTTTGCATCCACTTTTTAGTTCAATCTAGCTTTAGGACATTTTACAATCTGCTCTTACAATTATAATCATGAAGTCTAACTCATGAACATGAACAATATGATGCAATTTTCAATACTCTTGTGTTTAATTCTATTCATGTCGTATGATCGTAGACATGATTTGACATTCAATTCGTTGGTAAAATTCAGTATCACAAGCCATTATTATACTAAATTCACGGCTGGCTTTTAGAAGTTCATTAAAAAAATGTATCATGCAAATTACTGATCTTACTGTTTGCAGGCCACTATAAGACAAAATTAAATAGAAATAAATTGTTTTATTAAAATGCTTTAAAGACGGGTATGGAAGAGTGTGCCAATCTTCTTGCAGCTGATCCTATTTTTACTGATCAATCTCTGTTGCCTGAAGGATTGGTTCCCAAAAAACCTTCCTATGTCTCTGACTCTGATATCCAAAAAGCTGTTAGCCAGTCTATTTCCTCTTCAAAACCTGCAGTGACAATAAAAAAAAAGAAGAAGAAAACCAGAACTAGAAGTTTATCAGACATAGAGTCTATGGAAGATACAGAAAATGCTGAAGATAATGATTTCAGGAAGAAGTATATAGACAAAAACTGCAATTGGGGCAAGCAACTAAAGACAACAGAAAGTACTAACTTCAAAAGGAGTGGGAAGCAACCAAAAGTTAGAGTGGAAAATAGCAAACACAGTGTTCCACTGTAGATGTTTTGTTTCCTTTGATTTGTATCCTTTTAAAATTATTTTTTTATTTTGTGGATATTATTGCTTGGAATATTAGGGGGCTTAACTCCCCTGAAAGGCAGTTGGACCTTTCTGATTTTTTATGCAAGTATAATCCTAGTATTATTGGACTTTTAGAGCACAAGCTTAATGACCAAAAAATTTCTGATCTTCATTGTAGAAGATTAGCTAACTGGAATCTAATTAACAATAATTTAATGGGAGGTAATGGTAGGATTATGGTATTACATAATCCTACCATATGGTCTCTCATCAATTATTATATAGATTTTCAGTACATTCATTGTGTGTTTAGAAATAAAGGGGGGCTGGTTATTAAAATCACTTTTATATATGCCTCTAATTTTGAGATGGACAGAAACAATTTATGGAACTGTATTGAGCAATTTAGCTCAAACATTAGTGGCCCTTGGGTTTTAATAGGGGATTTTAATACTGTGTTTCACAATTCTGAGAAAAGAGGAGGCAACCCTCTTCTTTATAAGAAACTGGAGAGAGTTGCTAATTTCATATTAAAATCTGGATTGATAGAACCAACTATTTATGGGAACAAATTTACCTGGAAATCAGGTGAATTCAGAAATATTCACTGTAAATTGGACAGGGTTCTATTCAATCAAGATTTTATTAATTTTTTCTCAAATGTGAAGTGCAGTACTCTCCCTCAAAACACTAGTGATCACACACCTATTCTAATTTCAATTGATAAAGACAAGAGTGATATTCCCAGTGCCCCCTTTAGATTTGTCAATGGGTGGGTGTATGATAGCAGTTACAAGGATGTTGTTAATAAAAGTTTTGTTAACAATTTGTATGGTACTGCTCAGTACAAATTTAACAAAACTCTTCAAATTGTGAAGTCCAATCTCAAAAATTGGAATAATAACAAAAGTAAAAGTGAGATTAAAAATTTAAGGAATGACTGTGAGAATCTCCAAAATGAGCTTGATAATAATAGCTCAGACTTAGACAAAGTTAAATCATTTTTTAGTGCTCAGAATAAACTAGTTAATGCCCTTCATGTTAACTCTATCAACCTCAAACAAAAAGCCAAGGTTGATTGGCTTACCAATGGGGATGAAGCTAGTAGATTCTTTTACACTAGAATGTCTAATGGGGGAAATAGAAATGATATTGGGAAAATCATAGATTGTAAGGGTAAAGTGATAAATGAAGCCTCTTTGATTGAAAAGGAAGCTATCAAATATTTCTGCTCTCTTTATAACTCTACTGATTACTTAAATGATTTTCCTAATATTGTTTTTAAATACACTGAACTCTAGCAGTTCTGATATCTTATTAGCCCCTGTCAGAACTGAGGATATTAAGAATGTCATTTTTAATGCAAATAATAATAAAAGTCCTGGTCCAGATGGGTTTGGGGCCAAGTTTTATAAAACCCATTGGACTGAGATGAATGGTGTTCTGTGTGATTCTATTTCAGAATTTTTTAATTCTGGTAAACTTTTGAAGAATACAAATCACACTTTTATTACCCTTATTCCTAAGGTTGAAACTCCTATGACTTTAGATGATTATAGGCCTATTTCACGCTGCAATTTTATTTACAAGATTATATCTTTTATTCTTTGTAATAGGCTGAAAAGATTTCTAAAGTTTATTATTTCTCAAAATCAGAGTGCTTTCATTCCTGGGAGACTTATTTCTGAAAATACCCTATTAGCTCATGAGTTAATCAGAGATTTCAATAAGAAGCATAAAAATCTTATGTGCATAAAAATAGATCTTCACAAGGCTTTTGACAAAATTAACAGAAACTTTATCATATTCTCTATGCAGAAAATGGGGTTCTGTGATAAGTTTTGTGAGTTAATTAAGGAATGTATCTCTAATGTGACTTACTCTGTAATGATTAATAGTTCCCCTAAAGGATTTATCCATAGCAATAGAGGAATTAGGCAAGGTGACCCATTGTCTCCCTACCTATTCTCAATTGTTATGGAATACTTTTCCAATCAAATGGAATTGGAATTGTGCAGAGGAAATATTAATCCAATTAACAGAAATAAGCCACATATTACCCACCTAATATATGCTGATGATATGCTTCTTTTTTTGAAAGCTAATAGGACAAATGCTATCACTATAAGGAGGATTTTGGACAATATGCACAAATATGCTGGTCTCTCAGTGAATTCTAGCAAAAGCAAAATATACTTCAGTAAAGAGGCTATTCATAAAGAGGAGATTCTTAAAATACCGGAGTATAAAGAGGGGAATTTTCCAATCAAATATTTAGGCCTACCTTTAAGTATTAATCAGGTCAAGGACAGGGATTGTGCTAGATTAATTGATATTATTCATAATAAGCTTGAAGGATGGTCTTGCAAACTTTTGTCTTTGGCTGGCAGAATTGAGCTCACTCATACAATGATCATTGCTGTGATTATGTACTGGATTCAAACTCACAACATCCCAATTAGTATAATTCATAAAATTGAAAGGATGTGCTCAAACTTTATATGGAGGGGTAAGCATCATAAGATTGCATGGGACAAAGTCTGCAAACCAAAAATTTATGGTGGCCTGGGTATCAGAAGCATTAGAGATATTTCTGAAGTCTGTAAATTTAAAATTTTTTGGAAATTTATGGATGGTAAATCTTTATGGGCTAGGTGGATGAAGGCCAAATATTTGAAGAAAAAAATTTTCTGGGTTGTAAGAAAAGGGAATCAGCAATCTTATGTCTGGAAGAATACACTTGATTGCAGGGATGTTGGGAAGAAGCTTATCACTAGAAAATTGAAAGATGGATATCAAACCAGTCTTTGGTTTGATCCTTGGATATATGGAAACTCTCTTATTGATTTACTTGGGTGGAATAACCTTTATCTACTTGGGGGTGTGAGAGACAGTGTGCAGAAAATTATATCAAACAATTGTTGGAGCCTTCAAGACAATACTGCTGCTTCTATTTATAAGGATGCTATTCTCAGTATTCATATTGATCATAATAATTGCAGAGATAGTTGGGATTGGAAATTAAATTCTAAAGGAAAATTCTCTTTTAAAAAAAACTTGGGAATTTCTGAGAGGTTATGAAACAGAGGTTGATTGGCATAAAGTTTTATGGTGTAAAAGTAACTGTCCTAAGATGGCACACTGTACTTATTTTGCCTTGCTAAATAAGCTCCCTACTAGAGAGAGGTGCTGCAAGTGGAATATTGGTTCAGATAAAAACTGTCTCTTTTGCAAAAATGAAGTTGAAAGCTCCTCGCATCTATTTTTTGATTTTTCATTCTCCCAGTACATTTGGTTTAATGTCAAAAATACTTTGGGGTTCAATCAATCTGTTTCTACACTAGATATTAGAAGCAGTGTTGATTACATTCAAAAGACTTATGCACCCAAGTCAACCAGTTTTAAGAAAGCCTGTGTTATGTTAACTACTGTGACTTTTCATATTTGGAAAGAGCGTAATCAGAGGCTTCATACAAACAAGGAAACTAACTGTGACCAGTTATGGAAAAGCATAAAGGATGAATGCAACATTATAATGAGCAAAGCTAGCAATTATAAAAAAGACAACATTCATAACCAGGCTATGCATTGTAAAGATGACAGTTATGACAAACAAGTTGAGGATTTCGTACTCAATGGCAAAGATAGTTGTAGTAGTCAAGCTTCTCTCAATAAGGATAGCAGGAACCAAGCAGGAAATTTTGGCATCCTCCCTGGTAACAACAACAACCTCCTCTACAACAGCCATCTCTACAAGGGAAGTAAACAGGATACCATTAATTATTTTTCTTTTGATAATTCAAAAAGGAATAGTTACTTTTCTCCTTTACCTATTGCAGAGGACAGTGGTTGTCGTATTTCCAGCAGTGATCCAAAAATTCTTACTGATATTCATAGAAGAAGTAATGATAAAGCTCATGAAGAGTTAGAGAAGCTCAATGATACTGGTGGAATGGTTGAGCACTCTGGCATCCTTCCTGGTGAAATAAACCCTATTCTCGACAACATGACAATGCTAAAGGGAAGTAAACAGGTCATTAAGGACTATTGTGCGTATTTTTGTAATAAGAAGGATTATAATACGAATAACTTACATGTTGCAGAGAAGAAGAGGATTCTTCCAATCAGCAGTGATCCGGAGTTCCAGCCTTCCCTTAAATTTAAAAAAGGGACAGATCCAAGTCAATATATGCTTAAGATTGGGAATAATCACTATAAAAGCAAGTTAGATGATCGTATATATCACTTATCTTGCTGGAATAGTGGAGAGAGCAGCGAACAAGGGATGAAGAAGGAGGTGCAGAGCTCTGAGAGACAGAAGAACACTGGAGACAAATTATTAAGCAAAGGGAAGATCAGATCCAATAACCTTGCTATGTGTGGAGACGGCGCTAGGGTTAGGGATGATTCAGCTAACCCCAACCAGTTTGAAGACAAAAGCAAGGAAGACAACAGCTTTTCATGGAAACCACCATGACTTGTTGATTCATTGAGGAACAGAAGGGATAGCTCTCCATTGTTTCGTCCTTTTCTTTTTCGTTTCACTTTGGGAGAGAGTGTAATATCTGTGTGTAAGGCGGCTAGGGTTTCCTTAACCCTGTTCTTTGTAGTGGGCTTCGGGCTTGTCTGTATCTCGAAGCTTTTGGGCCTTGGGCCATTCTTTTTTTTTCCCATTTCAATTTTTTTTTGTTTTATTAACATTTTCCTTTTGCTACTATAAGCCATTATTTTACTAAATTCATTATCACAAGTCATTATTTTACTAAATCCATGTTTATGAGCATGTTGCTATGTTTGTTGTTCATGCTAGTTTAGTCTGCATAGTTTTCTTCTCTTGGTTTTGTTCTTTGTATTTGGGATGAAAGTAGCACTTAAACAAAAAAACACAAATTTTATTTTGTCCGCCTGTAACGGCTATTTTTCTTCTCTTGGTTTTTCAGTCGCTTTGATTTTGCAGGGAATCTAGCTATGGATTCAAATAACAACAGTGATATAGATATGTGGCAATGTATAGAAGATGGCTTATACTTGCAAAATGATTTTGAGCTTGATAGCACTCCCCAATCTATATGGAACGATATGGATGAAAACAGTAATGATATATTCTCTTGGGGTATGCACACTCCTATTAGGGGATGTGGTGATATTGGTTTTGATTGGGAGTTGGTAGATAATACGAATAAAACACCGGAACCTAGAGAGTCATCCCAATCCAAAAGGAGAAGAATGCTACAATTTACTAGTGATGCTACTGAATTGAATTTTGGCAATGATCAAACCTCTTATACACCTAGTAGTTATCAGGAAATGGAGAATCTGTCCCTGGCAGATGAATTTCTCAAATGTTTTGAAGAGGACCCTGAACTAAACAAAGATTGGATAGATGATACTGGTGCTATTACCAATGACAGTTTGACTCAATCTTCTGAAATATGCACTGACAATTCCGTTTCTGAATTCGAGACACATCTAAGTTGTAAAGAAATACCCTTGAGTGTGGATGACTATGCTGCGTCAAACAATCTTATTAAGGTTTCAGATCCTATCAATCTTCGGTATGAAATGGGAAGTGTTAAGCCTAAGGAGAAGGCCAAATTATCTGTGTGCAGAATTTCCAGAGGTAAAAAAATGTCTATGATGCACACACCAACAAAATTAACTGCAGCCGTGGCTTATCCATTCACACTTGTGAAACCATGTTGGAATGAAGGGGGTGTAACAACATTAGAGGATGTAAACCAAAGAATCAAAGGAAAAAGACAAGTTGAACCATAGTACCCAACTTCAGCATTTTCTGGGAAGCCTGTTGTTGCAAAAACTAAAATTCACACTTTGGGTGGGAAAGGTAGCATTACCATCATGAGGACTAAAGGCCAAGTATGTTGTTATATTAACTGTATATTGGTCCATTATTAGTATTCAAAAAGAAAAGAAAGAAGTGATGCTACCAAGTTTTCTTGTTTATTCTCTTGTTATTGAGTTTATATGTGTAATATGGGTACTGCTTTACGACTTCTTCAAACAGTTTTGCGAACTATACTTGGAATGTTTATATGAGGATTGAGAGAAAGTCTGCATAGTTTATGGACCAGTATTTTTTGATAATATTTGTTGTTCATGCTAGTTTAGTTTGCATACTTTATGGACAAACATGAGCATGTTGCAATATTTGATGTTCATGCTACAATTCGTTGTTAGCCAAACAGCTCAAATGGGACATATCCTGGATCAAATTGCTACACAAATGTGGAATGATTAGACGACAACTCATCCACAAAACTAGGTAGTTAAGTATGGAATTTGTCTTTTTTGGCGTTTTTAGTAATAATTTGGTTTGCTAATTATGTTGTTACTTCATTTTACAGTCAACTGATATTATTGTAACTCTTTTATTGCAGCAGTCATTGAAATCAAACTACAGAGCTTGTTTGGATCAGCTCTCCATGACCAGTGAAATATATATTACTTAGAAGTGTTGTATGCTTTTTAATTGTTCACTCTAGGTTACGTATGTTCTATCTTATATGTAGTATTGTTTAAAGAAATAGGATTGTTATTACAGTTGCAAGACTAATTTAGACAGATGTTATATGTGATTGTTTAAAAAATATTGTAGTAAGCATGTTGTTATTATTATTTTCTGCCAATACAATTAATTCCTTTTTATTTTTGTTGTGTATCTATAGTGATGTGCATTTTTTATTTTCTATTCCATTAAGTGGTAAATAAGAAATGAGTTACTAGTTTGAATTGGTACTTATTTTATTGTTTCAAAACACACACACACACACACACACACACACACACACATGTATATGCATTAATTGCTTGTTGTTAACTATATATCATATTAATATGTTGTTTATTCATTTGCAGTCAAATTATATATAGATTTGAAACTTCCATTTTTACTCTGATATCTCATTTTTATTTTTCAGCTTAAAATCGATTTTTCAAAATAGTTGAACCAAATATATTTTCCAAAATGTTAAAAAGATTAAAAATGAAAAACTGAAAATAAGCTTCAAAAATTAAAAACTAAAAGTTAAAAATGAAACAAAACAGGGCCTAATATTTTCATTATTCTAAGCTGAACAAAAAAATATATTTTTCAACCAAGTTTGTACAAAATTAGAATAATGCTGGTTGTATCTTAGGAGAAGCTGGAGCAGGTTGCAGGATAGCAAATTTATTTTGTGAAAGTATATTTGGTTCAATATTAAGCTACATTGGGTATTTGGGTATACTAATGTGAGTGGCACAGTTCTTTCTACTTTACGTCTGGTTCTACTCATATTTTACTTTGCATCTTGTTTATTTCTCGCAATATTGTGATATCAGAAAGGAATGTATAGGGATGCTATGTTATGATTTCTCAAACATGGAATGGTTTAAGGAACAAAGCCATTGAGAGATGCATTGGGATTAGGAGATATTGAACTCAGTGCTAATAGTCCAGGGGTATATGACAAAATGGAAAAAACGTAGGATTGCTGAGCAAAACACGTGTATTGTTGAAACTTACATATTACCTCAATTTTTTTTGTAAACGACAAGAGTTTGAATAAATGTTTCTTTTATTTTATTACTATTCAAGTTTTGTTATTGTTGATTGTTAATTAATTACATTTATTCGTTACAATAATTCATAATCATGTACCGATGTACACGTATGTTTATTTATGCTTGATCCAGATTTCCTGTAATATTTCTGACTGGAAGAAATATCAACAAGGGCAGAATTAATATTTGGTTTTATCTTCAATATTTTTATTTTACCAATTTCAAATTTCAAATAACAATGATACTTTTGATTGATTCATTATTCTAAATAATGGTACATCGATATGGATTGATAAGGTCAGCACTAGCCTTTGTTTGAAGTTCGTGGCTACCCATCTAATTAAACATGTTTATCGACTTTGTACTTTATTTGAATAAATGACTATCTATTATAAAAGGGAGCATCTATTTTGACACAATTTGGTGACACAAAAGATCTGCACCATTGGATCTTTTTGTCTTTACATGGGAAGTTGGAATTCAGGGGGCAATCCAATGATGAGAAATCATTGTGTCACCAAATTGTGTCAAAATAGACTTAATTATATCCTTACAAGTGAAGTTTTCCAACATTCAATTTCAGTTTGAAGTTTTTGTTATCTACCACAACGGTAATGTAAAGCTAAATAACTTCACAAAAATTTGGTTCTGATTTACTTTATAGATCATAAAAAATGAATGTTGGTACTTCATCGTTTGTAACAAATTAAACTACATTGTACCTATCCTACTTCAGCATATAACTTTGATGCAATCAAAATTGCATTTACCCCCTGCAACTCAAAATACGTTTAAGAGAATGATGTAGGAAAAAACATGATTATTGTATAAATGATGGATATCTTATAAAATTTATTATTTGTACTAATAATGATAAAAAATCGTTTGAGCTTGGAATTGCATAATGACCTATTCGAACTAGTAACAATCAATTAACAAAATATTTTACAATACCAGTTAACTTTACAAAATACCATTTACTTTTACAGTATCAAGCAAACATCATTAAAGGCTACTAAAACTTTACAAAATACCATTTACTAACACATGTAGCCGCAGTACTTTGAAATCAGTAACAGAGAGAAGTCGGGGATATTACTCTGTGGATGAAACATGAAAGAGTCATGCTAACAACCATATAGGGATTTCTACTATTTAAGTTCATAATCAAGAAGATTGCTGCTAATCTTTCATTCATCCGATAAACATGAAGTATGTAAGGGAATTTTGGATAAGAAAAAAAAAAAAAAAAATCACGTTTATGCATGTAGTAAAAGTAAGCAAGTAATTAAATGAGTAAAAGTATGGAAATCATCATATGTTCTGCAGTTTAAATAAAGCACATAACATAATTTAAATTTGGGATTTCATATTAATAACAGTGTAATATATCAATAATACATAATTTAAAAGTGAAATTATTTCAGCGTCTAAGATTCAAATCATCTATAACAAAATTCATGTTCTAAATTTGAGTTTCAAGCTACAAAACAAAAGCAATGATGAACCAAAAAATAGTCATTTTGGTTTTTGAAGCTCACACTGTTTGAAAGAAGTAACATGAAAGAAAAATAAATACCTAACATGTACATAACGACTAAGAAATATCAGTGTAATTTTCACTGGACTGTGCATGTATAATATAAAAATCACATAACTAAATAATAATTGAAGGATTTGAATTGGTTTTAGATTTGTACTACTATGAAATAATTAAATATCTTTTTTTGGACTTCCTTGTTAAATGTTAAAAATTAAGTGCAACAACATATTAAAAAAAAAAAAAAACAAATAATTATATAGAAAAGAAAATGAAGGGTACGTACTATACCATATAGAACACACAGACTCTTAGAAGATTATAGAGCATATGTGCGATTATTCTTTTCAAAAAATAACTTCAATACGAAAATAAATAACTTTCTAAAACACCTTTTAATTGGTAACTAATATCAATTTTTAATTATCAGCTAAAATCAATTTTTAGTTATACCACTTGAGTTTGATACACATTATACAGCATCTCTCATTCAAAATCTTCTAATAAATTTATTTTAATTTTGGTTACCCAAGAAAAAATTAAGTCATAAAAAGCAAATTTTTTAGAATATCTTTTACAAAGTTGTCATTTCGCAAATCAAACAATACTTAATCCGACGACGTGTAATTTAAAATATTAACAATCCAGAGTATTGTGTTGCAATACATGGCAACTTATTAAGATACTAGCTCAGTTCACTATTATTATTATTACCATCTTCCTAAGATGTTTGGACATGGATAATTGCTACAGTGTTAAACTTAAATTCCAACAAAGTAACAAAAATCTCGTACATCAAACATAAAGAAAAGCTAAAATCTAAGAGAAAAATATACACACAAATCTTCGACCTTTGCGGGAAAGGAAAATATGAGCAAACTACAAGTTTTACATTCAATTTAATAAGTAATACACGAAACTCAAACAACTTTTTCATCTTTCCAAAATTTTAAAATTCATATGAAGACAACCAAATTTCCAGATTTGGTGCTGAGCAAAGTATGGTTTGCTTTCACATTTCTGAATTCAACCCATGCTTGTGTAATAAGAATTATATATTTAAACCTCTATTCTGTCTATCCCAGTTACTCTGAGGCCAATGTTACAAGATGTTTTCCACCTCTTTGCACGTTTAACTCCTCTGTTCCAGCTCCAGCAACACTGTTGTAGCTTCCTAATTTATAAAATAATGATAACATTAGACTTTTTAAGTTACGAAGTGGTAATATGCAATAGAGTTCAACGAACTAATATGCAATATAACCTAGAAAAGTATTTGGGGATGCAATCTGCATTTGTAAGTTAACCAAAATTGATCTGCAAATAGATTTGTAAACCTGTGGTGGATACCCAGTGCCAAAGGCTCTCGTACTCAAGCGCGAGAGGACTTCCCAGGTCAGTCTCCCGTCCTGGTACTATTCTCACGGCTTTCCGGGCTCTGGGGGTGGTCGATTAGTGCCAAAGCCTTTCCCTCACATATGTGAAGAGGCCGGGACTCGAACCTGCGCGCTTTAGATTTGTAAACCTGTCATTAAGAATAAAATATAAAATAGATAAATAGCACGAAAGTAGCTGATTTAGAAACATGACCATCGCTCTGAAAACAGTGTGCAACATTATATACTGAATATGAGTATTTTGCATGCATCATTAAATTAGTGAAAGATTTTCAAACACAGAAATATAGTTCTACGGATACAAATGTCAACGAAAAGTAAGTTGTCAATTACAGATCATATGGAACTGTCTATTATAATGTTGTAATAATTGATAAAGCATTAACGAACATGTTAATAAAAAGACAAAACCAAGAGTAAAAGGTTAGAATTGAACGTGCTCAAAAAGAAGATGCTATGTTGAGAAAACATAATATAAAACCTGTATAACTTAAACCAATTTGACCGAAGTAAAAATATAAGGGTTCACTGATTGCATATACAGATTTTTGAGGGATCACATGTTAAAGAACAATCGTTAAGGAGCTCAATTATGGATAGTGCTAAAAATACTATACAATGACCAATAACGGTAATGACAAAGGTCATAATTTTGATGAGGAAAAACACATAATACTAAGATGGACAAAGTTAAACGTGGAAATCATATAAACAATTAAAAATCAAGAAATTCTTCACCAAAGAACATGATTACTTATGTATCAGTGAGAATCGTTGCAACCAAGAACTTTGTATATAGAAACAAAATAATCAATATAGAATTCAGGTAACTTTATTAAAAATCGAATTAGGTGAGCCTATGTAAATATGCCAAGATGGATGGGTCAAAATCTCCACATTTTATATAGAGTATAAGCATTCTTTTGAAAAGAAAGTGTTGCATGGATTGGATTAGGTTTGTTATATTACACACTTATTAATTCATATGTCTACTTAGTTCCTGAATAAAAGATTATATAGTTCAAATGCAAAGGAATAATAGATACTTCACATGAATCTAATTCAGCTAGTTACATGTAACAATTCTGGCCGTAAAATTGAACCTCTCTTGCTAAAAATCACTATTCAGTTTAATCATGGTAAGTCATAGGATAATTTCATCATAATGATTTAACATGAGAATGTCACGACAATTTATCATTCTCTGAAGCCGATCAACAAAACCAGATAAGTTTCACATATATAATGCAATAATCATATATAGGCTCCCGTACTCAAGCGTGAGGACTTCCTAGACAGTCTCCCATCCGGTACTATTCTCACGGCTTTCCGGGCTCTAGGGGTGGTCGATTAGCGCGCGCAGCCTTTCCCTCACATTTTGTGAAGAGGCCGGGGCTCGAACCAGTGCACTCCAGATTACCGGCCGGGTAACCTTAAAATAAATAATCAAAAAAAAAAAAAAAAAGTACTGCTTTATTCGACGCATAGCAGAAGACAGACAACACGTAAGAAAAGAGAGGCATGCATTACAACAGTTCATTTAAGTTAGGCAACTTGAAGATAGAACAGAGAAGTTAGGCGACAACAATAAGATTTTTCTTCCTTGCATTTCTTTGATATGACTGCATTTGCTATTGGAAGTACTGGTGGTCTATAAGCTATCAATATTACTACACTTCATAATATAAAATCCTACAAAACTATAACTAAAGGCTTTGAAAGAATACCTAGTGCTCTAAGTTATAGTACATGAATGTCAACAGTTAGTACTCTTTTATATACAAATTAGGTTGATAGTGTCGAAAAGTTTCTAGCCTATTCAAGGAAAAATAATGACATGCCAATACTAAACATGGTGTGGTCCTGTTCAAACTTTTAATACAACATGGTGTGGTCCTGTTCAAACTTTTAATAAAGAAATCAAAATGAGGAACATAGAAACACATAACATTTTGTGTTGTGTGCAATAAGAAACTAAAAAAAACCTCGCTTAACATGCTAGGGAGCTTATTCCTTGCATAAACAACACAGTCACTACCATTACTGTCAACAATAAAGATGGGGCCTTATGTATACTTAAGTAATGGATCCACATACCTTTTCTAAATATATCGGTACATAGATAAGTAACGTGAGTAAAATAATAAAATAGCTCAATTCTATACACAAAGCGAGTCCACGTACCTTTTCTTAAACCTGACATCCAAAAGTAAAAGCTAATGCTGTTGTATTCCACAGCTTCAACGTTAAATCCTGCATAAGATATCATGTTTCAGTTACATAATATAAAATGAGTTAATGATTCATCTAAACGGAAATATTATATAAATTTCTCTATGGTATATTACTACCCAGCCAACTGTCCTCAAAATCCTAAAGAAAGGGAGCAGATTATTTGAAATACAACCTCATCATTTCGAATCCAAGCTAGACTGGAAAGCAGTTAACATAACTCTAATAATTGTAACAAAATATTAAAAAAATGGAATATTATGGTAAAGAAGATAAATATTGCATCGTCGGAGTCCAAACACTGTAATAGATTGAAAGCCAGGCACATAATTTTACACATGAACGATAAATAAAATCTGTCTTAGTTAATTTTTATTGTAATATTCCTAACAATGAAATATTGATCAAAATGTAGCCAAATTTATCAAAAACACAAGTTAATCTATTTTAATAAACCTCTCCGAATTTTCTAATGTTTTACTTAAACAAAGTTAACCGAGTCATATCAATCTTATGCTAAATCTACATGGTAATTTAAAGAGCAATCTAATATTGTGTAAGCAGTAACTATTTAATTGCCACTAAAATAACAGGAAATAGCTTATAACTAAAGAAGTACATATGTAAAAACATTTCAGTAAATGTGTAATACAATTTTTCTTACAGATGTGAACTTCAAGAACATAAGTTAGTCTATTTTAGTAAACCTCTACGAATTTTCCACCGTTTTACTTAAATAAAGTTAACTGGGTCATATGAATCTTATGCTAAATCTACATGATAACTTAAAGAGCAATCTAGTATCATGTAAGCAATAACTATTTTATTGCCACTAAAATAAGATGAAATAACTTGTAGATAAAGAAGTACATGCGTAATAGCTTTTAAGTAAATGTGCAATACAATTTTTCTTACAGATGTGAACTTCATTTGAAAACCAAAAGGAAAAACAAAGCAACAAGTATCCAGAATTTGCAGAACTGGAGTAAATCATAATTCAGTGACTTATAGTAGGAATCATGTTTAGATTTGGAAGTTATTCGCACGCATGTGTTTAAGAATTTACAACACACACATGAACATGAACATGCGATATGTGTGTGTGTGTGTGTGTGTGTGTGTGTGTGTGTGTGTGTGTGTGTGACACAAGCATACATAAATATCATCTCAAATTTATTTGTTGTACAAAGAACTGCATTTAAAGTTGTTACACTGGATTCATATAATCAGCACAACATATATGTTGTACAAAGATTTTAAAGAGATATCTAGGAAATGGTTCCATGGTGGATAAATTGAATATACTTCAAGTTTAAATGTCTATGCAGGTGTAAACTTTGTAACAACTTGTCTGTTTAGATAAGTAGACCAGATTAAAATGTTTGCAACAAATAACAAAGAGTCCGAGTATTTAAAATAAACAGTAGAAAGGAGAGAGGAATGCTTGAAAATTGAAACATGCTTCACATCAAATTTGTTATAAAATGATAACTTTTCTTAAAATTTCCTTTGAGTAAAATTATATTTTGGAGTTGACTGGTCTGCTGTACTGTCAAGCAATGTTGATCAAACTAAAATGATATTTGCTAAAACCAATATCATTAGAAAATATGCTCAGAATAAATTTAGAAACGAAAACATTTTTATTATAATTATAATGTTTATTAACACCATCATGTTAATGTTATAGCATCAAATCATTGGGTTTCCATTTAAACTTCTAATTCATTCACCTATACAATCTCCCAAACAATGAAATTGATCATGATAAAAATGTGTAAAAGCGGAGCTTATACAAAAAATTTAAGACTTTACAAAATTTAAAAGCTAACCAAAATAGTAAAACAGTTAATATAACTAAGTATTAGAGATTGCGCATGTAAACTTTTAACGATTCATGAAAGATCTTGAGAATGAAATAGTATTGAGCTTTCAACTTGGTACTAAAGCATATAAGATATATTGATCGATGTAGAAGTGTTCCAGTGAAGAGTATCACGAGAATAATTTGCAAATAGCATCTCTTAGAAACTGTTAAGCTAAACTATCAGATGCTCACCTTTAAGAAACATTAACATTCAACATATGAAAATATCATACAGAAGGCAACTAAGATATTATCTAGGAAGACTACCGAGTGTCGGACATTAATCCGGCTTTAACCCTCAAGGTCTCATTCGGTTCGAAAGATAACCTACTATAACGTACATATTTACAGTGTAGAAACGTTATTCGAAACTGGTTAACTATTATCCAAAACATGGTCTAAATATTATGTAATAAAGTCTAACGGATTACATACAAAGTTGAATGACACAAATGTCTAGTTTTATAAAACAAAATCTCATTTAAAGTTGTTCAAATTATAATCCAGAAGTTGTAAAAGCGAAACTGCATCTAAAGAAATCAATTCTATTTTAAAGTAACATTAATATTATAATATCTATATTGTAGGGTACAAAAATAGTGGGGTGTATAATTCTGGCCGAAAGAAGTTGTATCTAAAGAAATTAATTCTGGCCGAAAGAAGTTGTATCAAAAGAAATTTATAGTATGTGAACAGAATTTGCCTGTTTGTATTTATATGAAGGTAAACATCATCGAAAAGCTCAGATTGTTTTATCCATGGTCATACATGTTATTATATCTCTAGCATAAACCCATCAGTTTAGTTTTAACCAAGCAATAAAATCACTGTTTTAGATGAGATAATCTCCCAAAACCACCTTCAATAAATTCTTTTAAAAATAACGTAATTTTGGAAACAACTTGCAATACTGGCCTGGAAAAGTTAGAAACTAAGTTACATAATACAGGCATATTGCTACCATGTATTGAAGTCACAATCTTCATCGATGGAAGTGTGGATAAATAAATAGGCTAGTTTGATAATACCTTCGGTTCGCTAATTAAAGTGGTCTTCGCAATTGAAATCGATCTTCTACGTGCAATGAGTTTTACGAAGTAAGAGAATGACCGAGGGGAAGAATAAGAGGAAAGGATCGTAATCAAAACCTTAGTTGAATGCGGGATTGAATTGATACGTTAGGTTTTTTTTTCCAATTTTTCTGAAGTGGAAGAGAGGAAAAGGGAAGTAGTTAACTGGGCAGGGAGAAAGGGTTATAGAAAAGAGGGGAAAGTAAAGACGATGTTTATTTTATAGAGTTGGTTAGAAAAACATGGTTGCGGGAAAGTGGAGTTGGTGAGCGGTGAAAATAAAAAGGATGATGCTAGAAAGCCGAAGGATTTTTGTTAAATTGCACGAATTTAGGATCCAACGAGCGTAGCTTTGAAGAATTATCGAAACAAAAATAAGGAAAATGCGAAGAGCGTGTAGGAGACCATAGAAGGTAGCACGGAGTGCTCTTAAGTTGTCCACGTCGGCATGAGTGTTATATTGTTTTCTATCATAGATTATAGATAATAAATAGATATCTCTATATATAGAGTTAAAAGAATAGTTGATTCTTATGAAACTATTTGTAGTAACAAGAGCCTGGAACAAACGCGCTTCCTACGCTACGCCGCAATTATATGCGTATTTATTTACATATTCAATCAAAGCCTATAGCCTATAGCTTATTTCCTTTCGTTCTCTATAATGTCCCTTGTCATCTCTAATTGGCTGACAACCCCATAATCATAGCCCCCCCTTGGGGCACTTTAGTGAGGTGAACTCTAAAAAGAAGAAAACTTCATCGAAAATAATACTCTTAAAATGTTCTATTTCTTATAACTAACACATCAAAAATAATTTATAACTAGTTCGAAAATGTTATTTGAGAACATTAGTATAAAATAATTTCTAATTTATATCTCATATGTTGTAAAGTGTAGGTTTCTCGACCATGGCTCGTTCAATCCTTTGTAATATCTTCTTACGCCTAGTATCATTGTCGGTATAAGCTAAACCTGAAGCAACAATAAAAAAGACCAAGAAAATCTGAAAATATTCTTGAAACCAATAACTTGAAAGAACATTTGTTTCTTTTGTTTTGGTTTATTTCCTACCATTAAAAATGAAAACAATGCTTGTACATTTACATGCGCATGCTCTTTTAGCTAACGTGGACTGAGAAAAAAATAGTCTTGGCTCTTTTATACTGGGGTCGAGCTAGTTGAAACAAATTCATTCATACACCTAGATGAAGGGATACAGAAATAGATATGCAAGTAAAATTTTCAAGAAAGAAAGAACGTTAACGACAAATCAAGAGGAATATATTAGTAACCTGATATACATTAAAAATGGAAATAGTGGATAAAATAATTTTTGTAGCACTTGCTTTTTCTAGATTAGTTAATATATAGTTTGTGCAATGAAAGACAACTATAATGTTTGAAATTGAAATTGTGTACTATCCATAGTAATGTCCCACAAAGAAAGCAAACAGATTTAGTTGAACGGTCAATAAAGAGAACATAAATGTTTTAGTTAAGGCGGAACTCTGGTATAAACAATAACTAGCAGAAACAATAATGACAACCATGTGTGGGAATTATTGTAGCACTTAAAAATAATTGTGAATTATATAATGTTAAAATAAAATATAAAATAAACATGTCCATCAGTCGTTAAACTGAAATTTTGAAGAACAAACACACACATTTCACCCGCACAAAGGGGTACTTAACTCGAAGTAATGCAAAAGAATACATGTCAAAAGTCCAATGTTAAGGGATACACATCAGTTTTATCAATTTGAATTTATAGTAAACACTATGACAAAATGCCTAAAGCTAAATAGTATATAGTTTCAGGTGATGAGAAGTTGATCGAGTTCAAAATTTGTTATGGACTTCATTATACAGCAAGAGTCCACCATTTCAAATAAGTAGACGCAACTGTAAGTTGCACATGTTTCAATTGTGAACTATAGTACAAAGTATCAAGATTATGAAAGAAATAGCTTGTATTATTATTGATTGATTTTTTTTCTTGTACAATATGATGATATTTATAGGCTGTTAACCAACGGTAACAATGACTTAGAAAACATGAAAGAAATGTATATGGGCTAAATAATGTGCTAAGCCCAGTATAATGTAAATGTGTTGGTGTATGACTTCAATGCCTTTGGGCTTTGTAATTATTCTGAACTATGTGTGATGCGGTGAGCTTATATTCTCCAATATTCCCCCTTTAAGCTTAGCTAGGGTTTTCACCGTTTGCATTTCTCTCTTTCTTCTGTTCGATTCTTATTTTTGACACTGAAATTGGTTGACTTGTTGATGGTTCTGGTCTATTAGTTATGTCAAACTCTTGTATTCTTCGATTTGCAGTTCTTTCCTAAATCTGGTGAAAGTTGTAACCGATAAGGGTTTTGTTAAAATGTCTACTTTCTGAAAGAAAGAAGGTACATGATTCACTTCTAGTTGTCCATTGATAACACGTTCACAAACGAAATATAGGTCGAGTTCCATGTGCTTTGTTCGTGAATGAATTATTGGATTTGATGTAAGTGAAACTGTGCTTAAATTATCGCACCATATAATTGGTTTTCTGCTAGTTTTGACCTTTAGTTCACTGAATAATGATTCGATCCAAATGATTTCTGATGTTGCACTAGCTACACTTCTAAATTCTACTTCTATACTCGAACGAGATATTATTGTTTGTTTCTTAACCCACCAGGAAATTGGATTGTTAACCATGTAAATATAGTACCCCATGGTAGATTTCCTGTCATCCAAATCATTGGCCCAACTTGCATATGCAAATCCAATGACATTTAAGTTTTTGTTGGCTTTCATGCTTAGTCCGTAGTTCATTGTACCTTTTAGGTATGGCTGGATTCTTTTTACCGATTTCCAATGTTTTGTTGATGGATGTTGCATATACTGACATACTTTATTCATACAGAATGTTATGTCTGGCCTTGTAATAGTGGCATATTGCAATGCACTTACTATACTCATGTACTGTTTATCATTTTGAATTTCCTCTCCTTGAAGCTTTGTTATGTTTAAGCTGCTTATCATGGGTGTGGGTAGTGCATTTGCTTTATTCATTCCAGATTTGTTTAATATGTCTGATATGTACTCCCGTTTACATAGATGTAGTTATAAATTTGAGTTTCTTCTGATATTTATCCCTAGAAAGTGATTTAGTTCCCCCAGATCTTTGATTGAGTATTGGATGTCAAGCTGTGTGACTAGTTTGTTTATCTCCTCTTCACTGTTGCCTATCATAAAAAAATCATCCAC
Source organism: Allium sativum (assembly GCA_030737875.1). Taxonomy (NCBI): domain Eukaryota; kingdom Viridiplantae; phylum Streptophyta; class Magnoliopsida; order Asparagales; family Amaryllidaceae; genus Allium; species Allium sativum. The sequence goes on along the minus strand of CM060913.1, from coordinate 692,024,260 downwards.
ATAGATTAGTATGTAAATAGTAGTATTATTAGAGTTTTTAGTAAAAAGCGAATTATTAGATCTGGTTGGTTGGAAGTTTAATTGAGTTAACACTAATTTGAGTTTGTTGAACCAAACTCTAGGAGCTTGTTTTAATCCATATATGGATTTGTTGAGTTTGCATACTGTGTTGTCATTGCCATTGCTAAATCCCATTAGTTGTTGCATGTATACTTCTTCTTCTAGAACTCCATTGAGGAATGCACTATTCACATCAAGTTGTCTGATATTCCAGCTGTTATGTAGTGCTATTGTTAGAACAATCCATATTGTGGTTAGCTTGAAAACTGGAGAGAAGGTTTCATTGAATCCCAGTCCATGTTCTTGTATGTAACATTTTGCTACGAGTCTTGCTTTGTATTTCTGTATTGTGCCATCAGGGCTTTTCTTTAATTCTATAGGTCCATCTGCTGCTCACTATATTTTTATCCTTTGGCTTTTCCACTAACTCCCAGGCTTTTTTTTCATGAGAGCATTGATTTCTTCCATAGTTTTCTTCCAGTTGACACTGTTCATTGCTTGTTGCAAGTTCTCTTGTAATGGCCACCCCGCACCATCTGACATTTCCCTGAAATGTGCTGTGCCAATGCCCGACTAGCACGGGACGATCGTCAAAAAGGATGAAATGAAGAATTTCCAAAGAACATGTAGTATATCTCACAATGCATGGAATAAAATATAATAATAACATAACTTGATATAAAACAGGCAGTACGTAAGCTGAAAACTAAACCATATCCATTAGAGTAGCGGAATCCAAAATACAGCTTCATATCCAATTATTTCAACTTTAAAATATTGTCTCATAAAGGAAATAAAAGAGGTACACTACTAATACCCGAAGCAGTGACCAGCAACAACACAGTGAGAATATATAGATAGAGTACGTGGAAGCCTTCTGCTCGTCTCCGGACAGCTACTCGTGCATAACCACCTAACCTGCCTCTAGTCTGCTCGTTCAAGAGCACCCAGAGTAATAAGAAGAGACATAAAAATTTGGGTCAGATGAAAGTCTGGTATGAGCGATAGCAAATCTATATCACTAGATAGAGCAATAACAAGTATAAGTAATCATACCTAACCTGGACCGGCAACCAAAGAGTTAGCACAACAAGATGTACAATACTCTAAGGTAAGCACTAACATAGAGTGTAAATGGAAGTGTGCATGTCATAGTGATAGCAAACATCAATCATAACAATAATCCTCACATCTCTCACTCATTGCGTAAAACAAATGATATCCACCACTTTGATCACCAAATCCATCGGGGTCACGACAGGTCCATATCGCATTGGACTCCATATAACTATTGCTTTGACCATGCCCTTTTGGTCTATAGTCAATAACCCTAACCAGTCCACACTTCCCTGGCTCTCGTTCGTCTACATGCCCCCTCTCTCAACACTGAACCAAAGTTATAGATATCGATAACCCCTTTGCACACATCCCGCAGTAAAGCGCAACCCTAGAAGTTAACTCGTGGGTTCCCAACTGGATCCGGAGTAATAATTTCCCATTTGGACTTCCTTTGCATCTCGGGTTTTGGTCGGATTGGAGTTGATCTTCAGAAGAATTTACGATCCAGATCCGGTTCGGTTCGGAGTCATCTCACATCTCGGTTCGCGGTTGTCATCGAGGTCGGGTCGTGGTCCTCCCTAGGAGGTTCGTGGTCCCCCTAGGTGGTTCGTGGCCCCCCGGGCGGTTCGTGGTCCTTTCCCAGGGCGGTTCGTGGTCCTTCCCTAGGGCGGTTCATGGTCTTCCTCTGGTCGTGGCCCTCCCCTTGGTCGCGGTTCGTGGTCCTCCCCTCCTGGCGTCCGTGATCCCCCCTGGGTCATGGTTCGTGATCCTCCCTTCGTGGCGGTTCGTGACCGTGGCCACCATTAGGAACCGAAACCTTGCAGTTTTTCCAGCAAGCTAATTTCGTCAAATGACGGCGTTTTCAACCATTCTAACTTTTCTATGCAATCACAAAACATACGAACAGTAGTAGTAAAATGTAGAATCAACCAAAAACATCAAAACAATGATTTCATATGTTAATTTATGTTAAACATAACTAAAACCATGATTTTCCCCTTCACCATGTGATTTTCCCCTTAACCATCTCTAACTATAGGATTAGCAAACTAAATCCAAACTAACCCAAATTCATACCAGCAACATAAAATATGATTTTAGAATTTCCACATATTTTTCTAGAATTTTTAGATGTATATTTTTGCTAATTATCATTAATCACACCTAATTAGCCATAATTAGTGTATAAACATGCAAATCACTCACCTTAGCCAAAAATAAATGTTAGATCTGAAGCTTTTTCTGATTTGGTTCAGATCCCAATGTGGTGAAGTAGCTCTACCTTGAACTAGGTGCTAATTCGACTAGATTTGTTGTAGACTTGATAAATTAGTGATTAGAAAGTGATTAGAGAGAGATTTGGAAGACGGAAGCCATGATTAGGGTTAGAGAAATGTTTGTGGCGGCTCGAAAAACGAAAGGGAATGATTCTCCAACTCCTTTTAGCCCTCCCATAACCCTAATACTGAAATAGGTATTGGGCCTAGCTGTTAATCACCCTATTAAGCCCAATTAGGCCGTTTTTCCACCTTTAAATCTTATTTCAGCCATATCTCCCAAACGATTAGTCTGTTTGATTAGTTCGATCACTCTACAGAAATGGAAACCATCATCTGAATCCAATGGAAGTGGTTTCAGGTCAAAACTCCTTACCAATCAAAAGTCATAGGCGAAACAAGATTCTCCAAGGGGAAAATAGTCATTTAAAATTCGGGAAAAATCGTGAATGTGGGAAATGACCCCAATAGTCGTTTCCCGAAGTTACACGACCATATGACTTCGTATGAAAATAAAATAAATATTATATGATCCTTTGAAATTCCTTAACAAAGAAAAAAAAATGGTGTCCCGTATGCCTATCAACCATTTGCAAATAATCAAACATATATAATAAACACAATAAGCCTGTCCTAGCATGCAGTTTGCTAACAAGGAGATAAGTATATCGCGATTTAAAATCTTACCAGGTAAAGAGCTCTGGATACGACTTCCTTATGTTCTCCTGGGTTTCCCAAGTACACTCGTTCTCATTATCACCCCCACTGGACCTTAACCAGTTTCACCATCTTCCTTCGAAGTTGTTTCGTATCGTGTCCGACAATACAAATCGGTCTGCGGTTTCCAACTGCCTTGGGTTCTACCTTGATATCATCCAACTGATCTGGTGAAATAGTCGTATCAGAATCATGCACGAACTTCTTTAACTGGGAAACATGAAATACATTGTGCACTCCCGCCATCTTGTAAGGTAATCCAACTTTATACGCTAAATTTCCAACTTGTTCGAGAACTGGAAATTGACCAACAAATCTTGATGCTAACTTACCTCTCCTACCAAATCGAATCACACTCTTCAACGGAGAAATCTTGACGAATACCAAGTCATTAACGGAGAATTTCAAATCTCTTCGTCTTTTATCAGCATAACTCTTTTGCCTATCTTGGGCAGCCTTCATTCGCTGTTGAATAACCTTGATCTTATTTGAAGATTCTCTTATTACATCTGGCCCAAGCACAAATTTCTCACTGGTTCACAACCAACATGATGGTGAGTTGCACGGTCTTCCATAGAAAGCTTCAAATGGAGCCATACCAATGCAGGACTGATAATTATTATTATATGCGAACTCAACCAGATGCAAATGGTCATCCCATGACCCTCCAAAATCCAATGTACAAGCTCTCAAGAGATCCTCTAATACACGATTCACCCTCTCTGTTTGACCGTCGGTTTGAGGATGGCTGTAACAACCCGTATTTTCAATAACCTGTTATAACATAAATCGAGGCAGAATTTAATTCTAAAATCTGAATCAAGGGAAACGGGCTATGCCATTGCGTTCGTCTCGGAAAAATACGCGAAATAGAGTCCGAGTTTTCGAAAATCGGAGTCCGTAAGACCCAGTTAAGGCCCATTGAAGTTTTCAGAAATTTCCATAGTAAAAACAGATTTAAATTTTAAATTAAAAACAAGGATTAGGGCTAATTGGCGTCAGGCGGGAAAACTCCCGCCAGGACCCCCATGTCGACAGGCATGTCGACAGGGGTCTAAGGGTGTCGACTGCCCTGTCGACAGCCCTGTCGACACGGGGTGGCCGGGCAGTTTTGCCTGGCGCACCATTTTGATTTGGGGCTTGGTCTTGTGGCTTGGTTCTAGAGAATTCCTAAATCTGACGGACCTAAATTAACCTAGGGTTAATCCTAGGGCTAAAAACACTCTAATCTTCTATAAATAAGCCCCTAATCCTACCCTAAAACCTCATTATTCACTCTAGCAACCAAACTATGTCAAATTGAAATCTCAAATGGCCTCCACCTAAAAACCCTAGCCTCCACCCTCTTCAAAAATCATTTCTATGAAGGTTTTGATGTTCATACAAGCATTTCTAAGTTGTATGAATGATCATTAGCTTGCATACATCATCAAGTTGCAAGCTTTAATTGCTAAAGCAAGAGTTTTTGGGATTTTTGTTAATTGGAGCTTTGTTTTGGGTTTTTATATGCTTGCATAAAAGGGCTTCTCAATCTTTATTAGTAGATTTGTGTCTTCATAATATTTGTAAGCCCTCTTACCTTCATTTTAGAAACTCTAAAGTTAATATGTGATGAAAGTTGGGATTTATGCATGTTTAATAAGTTATGCATGCTTATGCGAGTTCACTATGCTATGTTATGCATGTTTAATAAGTTATGCATGCTTATGCGAGTTCATTATGCTATGTTACACATGTTTGATAAGTTATGCATGTTTATGCAAGTCCACTATGCCATGATTTGCAAGTTTAACAAGTTATGCATGTTTATGCAAGTCCATTATGCCATGATTTGCAAGTTTAACAAGTTATGCATGTTTATGCAAGTTCACTATGCCATGATTTGCAAGTTTAACAAGTTATGCATGTTTATGCAAGTTCACTATGCCATGATTTGCAAGTTTAACAAGTTATGCATGTTTATGCAAGTTCACTATGCTAAGTTATGCAAGTTCAACATGTTATGCATGTTTATTATGATATGTAAGATTTATCATGTATGTTGTGCCAAGTTCTCTCTTTCTATCCTTTATGCGTTATGACGAATATGTAAGCGATAGAATGACGTTGGGGGGTTTGGGGTAAAACCTAAAATACATGAAAATATGAGATTGGGAATTTACCTATTAAGTTAGGTCTACCCCTTGGGAATTTACCTATTAAGTTAGGTCTACCCAAGTATTTGTTAAACTTGTAATTATGTTTGAAATTAAAGTGGACATGACACTTAGAAAACATAAGTGTGGCCAACTCGAGGTTGGGTTGAGTTTGTAGCATAAACCTACCCGGAACCGACCGGCTTAACTAGTGGCTACAACCAATAGGACCCAATGTGAGAAGTTGGTCATGTGTACCTTGGACCCGAGGTTAGACCAAGTTGTGGTGTAAAGCTACCCGGACCCGCCCGGCTTAACTAGTAACCACAACAAAGTCTAATGTGAGAGGTTAAGGCACAATTAGATTAATTAATGCCTCATGATTAGGGTTAAGTCATGGCCCACTAATACTTAACCAATTTTGGGGATGCGAGGGATTAAATGGGGTTAAGTGGTGAACTGTTGGTTACACTTAACTAATTTGATCCATGATTAGTGAGGGGTTAAACCACACTTAACCCCCTTAGAAAACCCTAGCAACGTGGTCTGTTCCAGCAGTAATCCCAGTTTTGTATCATTCACAACCCTAGAGGCTAGGTTAGGGCGGGGCACGATTAGTGGACTGATGTAAGCGACCAAAACGACGACTGAGTGGTACAGCGGTGCGGGTCCAGGCGGGCTACGGACGTGCACGTAGTCCGGTGTTGGACAAACTCGAGGCACGGGTACCAGTAGGTTTAGACTGTGCATTATTGCTTAGGTGTCTGGGGTTGACACCCGAGGGCTTGATACACCCGAAGGTGGACCCAGCACAGTCTGACTACAACCATATGTGGGCCGTATGGACACCAACACTCGACGTGTTAGGTTTATAGGGAGCCGATCGACTAGACCGTTGGGCTGGACCTTGTATTAAGGTCACCTCATGTTATTGGGCCAAAGTTTGGGCTGAGGGATCAATACCTGTTATGTTAGTTTGCTAGTACACTGTGGTGCAAAGCTTAATCTTCTTTATGTGACGACACCTTTATCTATTGCCAGTATGTTCATCTCAGTTTCCACCATGATGTTAGCTTTATTAGTTTATAGACTGATCGTAGTAGGGCTTACCAGTCTTTTTGACTGACCTGTTTTCTTTCGCTTCTTTTCTTCCGTTTCCCCCCCCCCCAGGTTCTCAGGGAGGGAACAATGGTGCTTAGCTTGGATCGCTTGCTTGTTTGCTGGATAGCTCATGTATGCTTGGACATTGAGCTCGCTATGGTTTATCATCTTTATTTTGGGGATAGCACTATGTATTACAGTATTTCTGTTTATGATGTACTAGACATGTTTATTTTGGCAGTTGACTTTATGATGTACTAAGACTTGTTTTGAGATGGTTTGAGATATTCCGCTGTTTTATTCTCACTTACTCTGTTTCATAAATATATTTATGTTCTTGTTCTGCCTTGATATATCATTATGCATACTTACCCAGTTCTAACGCCCCCCAGAAGCTAGTGCCCCCTAAAGAGCGACAGCCTGGGTGTGCCAGGAGGTGGACGAAATCAAGTAAAGCACTGATTTTCTAAATCTTGGCTCTATACATTCAAGTCATCGCCTTAACTCGTTTTTCTTTTTGTTTGCAGTCGACAACCCAAAACAAATATCAGACCAGGTGTTCTTTGACCGGATGCACCAGCTCCTTATTGGCGATCAGAAGTTCCTGACTATTGATGAAGTCCTTAAGGACGAATATCTTCATTTTCATGGGCTGCTATCTGTTACTCGTAGTATCGGTCATGGGACGGCTCCATACGTATATATTCCTCCAGTGGATGTAGTCCCAGAGACAGGAGAAGGTTCAGGAGCTCCTACAGTGCCTCTTCAAACTTCACCTTCTACATCTTCTACTCAAGATGATGAATTGGCTAACTTGGCCGAAGAGCATTGCGAAGGGTATACTGCTCCTGAGGATGCCATTTCTTCAGAAAGGTCAACGTCTTCCAAAGAGTCGCCACTTGATGCTTCCGAGGGAGATGTTCCTAGTACTGATGACCCATTATTTCAGGGTTTGGGGGATCTCCCCTTACCTGAAATTATATACACTTCAGAGGATTTTAGGAAGGATCCTTTAGTTTTCACCTCTTCTGAAGAGACCACTCCTGCTAAGGCCAAAGAGCCTGCCCGTACTAGTCTAGCTTCGGACTCGGGTTGGTTGGGGGGAAACACACCACTTAGGACACACTTTACACAATAGCATTACCACTCATTGCACCTCTCTCTCTGTGAAACTATTGATTCTGAATTTCATTTGTCTATTGTGCAGGCACGATGTCCCGATCTTACTATGATATTCGGAAGCTCCGCCGCAGCATGTCTAATCCACCTTATGACACTAAGTATGATCGCCGTGACGATCGCAGTAGGGAGGAGAGAAGGCCTTATGAACCCTATCGCTCTCGAACCTCGCGTTCTCGCTCTCCCGTTCGGTCAGAGAAATATAAAGTCTATCAAGGTCGTAGGGAAGAGGACAGGCCACAATCAAAAGACTCCACCTCTTCCCAAGAAAAGCGCAGCAGGGAGAGAAGTCCACCAAAAGATACCGAGTCGCAAAGTAAATGCAAGGTCCCTGCTAAACGGCCTAGAACAGACAAAGAAACTATTGAATCCTCCACACACAGGGACACTGAATTGACGATCCCCGCCCCTCCACCACTAGGCAATCAAGTGGGCGTATTTGGAGGAGCAATATCCTGAACATTATTTCGAGAGCTTGACTTTTTTACCTGCCCTCGAGCCTATTTCTTCCAGGTGGGCAGATGAGGCCAAAGCAAAGATAGATGCGGTTGAGAAACAGTATTCTGAAATGTTCAAATATTCACGCAACCTTTCCAGAATCATCCGTACTCTAATCACGAATGCTGATTCAATGCAAAAAACCGCGGAAGAAGATGCAAAGGCCTTATAGAATCTAGGAAAAGATTTAGAGGACACACAGGCCCAACTTGCAGTTGCTCAAAGGACGCTACTAACTTCAAACAACAATTTGAAGATATGCAAAAACGTTATCATGATTTGCTTGAATCTCACACTCAAGAGCATTCTGAGTTGTTCTGAGTTAAAAAAGCAAGCTGAAGATGCTAAGTCGGATGCCACTAAAACGCGCCTTGCCTACACTGACATTGAACGGAAAAATGCCGAGTTAGCAAAGAGGAGTGCTGAGCTAGAAAAGAAAAATGCTGACTTGGCTTCTAAGCTAATGGAGGCGGAGAACAGAGCTGCCCTGGTGGAGGGTAACGTCGAATGTGCTATCAAATCCGCGGAGGAGGCATGCAAACAATTGTCAGAGGCGGAGGCAGAGATTCAGGGTTTCGGCGAATTAATGATTGAATTCTTTGCACATATCATCCGTCGCCGGAACATTTCTTGGATTGAGGATTATCCATCTACTCTAGTCCAAGTATGGAGTCAGATTGTTGAGTGGGAAAAAGAGGAGCTCAAGGTTGATTCCATCGATGAAGACAAGCTGATGGAGAAATACTTAAGGGATGATGAGCCAGAACGCCTAGCTGAAGGGCGCCGCCTCATTGCTGATGCTATGGAAGAAGAGAGGCGGAGGACTAAACAGAAGAACGTTCCCGAGGCTGGTTCCTCTTCTACTGCCCCCGCAACTTCTGAAGTAGAGGGGTATGATCCTGAAAACCCGGGAATCCCTCGAACAACTCTGCTATCCCCTATCCCCGAAATGGCATCAGAGACAGCAGTTACCCCTGCCGAGAAGTCTTCGGAAGGTATCCCTACATTTTCTCCTCAATTCGTCAAGGCTATTTCTACCTTTCGCCACGTGATTGAGCAATCGATGAAAAACCCATTATTTTCTCCTGAGTTGATAACTGTTGCTTCTCACTCTGTAGGTATTGAGCCATCCGGAAAGACAGATGTGACTCAGGGAGCCGCGTCAGGGGCAGAGCCTACGGAGAAGGCAAAAGAGGGGAAGGACAAGGCTGCTCCTATAGATTTGGGAGAAGGAAGCGAACCGTCTAAGGATGACACTCCCCATGATGGAGAAATGATAGCAGCCTTAAAGGATGATGGCGGTGACGGAGGACATGAGGAAGATCCAGAGGTGGCAATAGTCGGGGAGTCGAAAAGTGCAGATGATGTTACTTTGGCTGCAATAAAAGCTGACCAAGATAAACGCTTGCAGTTAAAAGCTGAAGACTTAGACCCTGAAATCCTCAAGCCTCTCGCAGTTGTGGATGCGGGATCAAGGTTAGTTGTTAAGATTTCAACTAGATCTATTACAGAGGAACTCGCTAAAAAATATTCTCTTGATTCCAACGCTCCGCCCTCCGGGAAGAAGTCAACTGGTTCCAGCGCCGCATCTTCAGGAAAGAAAAAATCAAAGCGCATCTTGACGGAGGCCGAGAAAGAGGCAAAGGATGCGGAGAAAGCCGCCAAGAAGTCCAAACCTCACTCGAAATCTAAATAGTGGGTTGTCTTGCGTTGTTTTAGCATTTGGTGGACCAACGATTGCTGCTATAAGGGTGGCTCTTGCACCTTCTTTTTGGCTATTTTCATGTACAAATTCATTCATTCGTAAATAAAAAATAATTCATTTTCTGCAATATCTGTTAGCCATTAGTTCTGCACTTATGTAAGAATGCATGTTTTACTATAGTTGTGTAATGAAGTTATGGTAGGGGGAAATATGTGTATACATATATGCCCCCAGTCGATCTCAAAAGCTATTCAAGACTTAATCAAGTAGTCTAAATGCCCCCGATTTTCTGACGGGATTGCATTTTCTGTGTCGTCAATGCCTGTCGTTTTTTCTGGCACTTTTTTTATACTCTCCTGTCTTATACTCAGGTTAGAGTTCTTACTGAGGCGGTCTCTTGTCTGGGTGCACCTTCACGCCTCAGAGGACGTCGTCTTCCCGTCCTTTTATACTCTCTCTCTGGAGAGTTAGAGTTCGAGCTCAGCAATTTATTCGCTCCCCGATCCTTTAGCGGGGAAGGAGTTTGTTCTCAGCGCTCAATCGGAGACGCTTTTGTACTCTCTCTCTCTCCGGAGAGTTAGAGTTAAGAATGTCGTTTTCCCATTCTTTTACGTCTTATCGCACAAATAGTCGTTGTGCTTTTTTCTTACGTTTAAACTGTTTTTAACCTTTCAGGTTTTGAATCATCTTATATTCCATAATCACAACAGAATAATCGATGAATGTATATATATAATGCATGAAAGTAAATAACACACAATATTTTTATAGTGGTTCGGCTAAGTCGTAGCCTACATCCACTTTATAGTCCTTTATTCATATCATCAGATTTTCCTAAGGCAAGTCGTGCCTTATTACAGAGTTCATAAGAAAAATAACAAAGAGTACAACATTTCTAATCCAAATATCGCATCAAGTGTTGGGCATTCCATGCCCTAGGGACTTCTTCGCCATCTACGGTCGTTAACTTGAAGGTTCCTTTTCAAGTTTCCGTTGGATGACAAATGGTCCTTCCCACTTTGGACCGAGGTGAGGAAGGGATGGAAAGACTCTCTTTAGCACCAAATCTCCTGGTTCAAAAGTCCTAAGGCGAACTTTTTTGTCGTAATAGCGTGCCATCTGACGTCGATGTCTTGCCGCACGCAAATCCGCTTTGTCCCTTTTTTCTTCGATTTCATCAAGAGACTCGAGTAAGAGTGCCCGATTCGTCATCGGGTCATAATACGTCACCCGGTGGGAAGGAACTTCAAGCTCTACTGGAATTACTGCTTTTGAACCAAAAGAGAGAGAGAAAGGGGTATGACCAGTAGCGGTCTTAAATGTTGTTCGATATGTCCACAAAGCTAAGGGCAATTCGTCAACCCATTTTGCCTTTGCGCGCTCTAACCGTTTCTTGAGGATGGATTTTATAACTTTGTTTATTGCTTCAACTTGCCCGTTCGACTGCGGATAAGCAACCGCAGTATACCGTTTGTCGATCTTATATTTCTGGCCGAAATTTCTGAATTCAGTACCATCGAACTGGGTCCCGTTGTCAGTTATAATGGTCCTTGGGATCCCGAATCGGCATATAATATTTCTAACCACAAAACTTATCACCTTTCTCACCGTGATCTTGGTTAAGGGCTCATCTTCCACCCACTTCGTAAAATAGTCCACAGCGACTATTGCATATTTTGCTCCTCCTTTAGCAATCGGTAGAACTCCGATGATATCAATTCCCCACGTGGCAAATGGCCAAGGACTCACCATTGATTTGAGTTGGGTCGACGGTGCTCTGGGGATTTTGGCGAATCTCTGGCACTTATCGCAGCGTCGTGAATAATCAGCTGCATCTTTATTAATTGTGGGCCAGAAGTATCCATACCGCAATATCTTTTTCGCTAAAGTCTGACCTCCTGTATGATCTCCACACTCACCTTCGTGTACTTCTCTTAGTACACGTCTGATGTCGTCGTGTGCTATACATCGTAACAGGGGCATAGAAAATCCTTGCCTATAAAGAGTATCATCTTGCAGGACATATCTGGTAGCCTTGCGAACTATAGCCCTTTTCTCACTCTTCTTTGATGGGAGTGTTCCACTCTTAAGGAAGTTCTTAATTGGGGTCATCCACGACTCCTTCTCCGGTTCTGCTTCGAAAGCGAACTCAATTTCCATCGACTCAAAGCTTGGCGATTCCAACGTATCAATTGGAATCATTTCAGTTTCTTCTGGATTGTCGGAACTAGCTAGCTTTGCCAGCCTGTCTGCCTTCTGGTTTTCGGCTCTTGGGATAAGCGTTATATTGTACCGCTCCAGGTTGCTCAAAAACTTTTCCACTTTCCCGAGGTAGGCGATGAGTCGAGGTCCCCGGGCCACAAATTCCTTTCGCACTTGGCAAACAACGATTTTGGAGTCGCAGAATATGTTCAACATTTTTATTCCGAGGTCTTTAGCAAGCTTCAGCCCGGCAATCAGGGCTTCGTATTCAGAGTCATTGTTAGTCGCCGAAAATTCTAATCGTAGAGCGTAATATAACGACCGCCCTTCAGGAGTAACTAAGACGATTCCAGCTCCGGACCTTCGGTCGTTTTTGGCTCTATCTGTGTATAGCTTCCATGAATCTATCTTTAACTCATCTTCGGACTTGACCACCCTATCATCGATCACTTCCTCCTCTGGGATAGTGAACTCTGCTATAAAGTCTGCCAGAGCTTGCCCCCTGATCGACTTTCGTGGCTGAAAATTTAAATCAAACTGACTTAATTCTATATTCCATTTGATCAACCTTCCCGACGCTTCGGGTCTCTGCAACACCTGCCTCAGAGGTTGGTCAGTGTATACGGTTATTGGATGAGCTTGGAAATAGTGACGAAGTTTTCGGGAGGCGATGAGGAGGCTGTAAGCGAGCTTCTCAATTTTTGGGTAGTTGCGTTCTGCCGCTGCCAATTTCTTGCTTACGTAATATACTGGCCTTTGCACTTTGTCTTCTTCTCGAACCAAGGCTGTGCTAACAGCGTGAGCCGAGACTGCCAAGTAAACAAATAACTCTTCGTGATCCACTGGCTTTAACAAAATCGGCGGTTTTTCTAGCAATTCCAATAAATTTCGAAAGGCCTCAACACAATCCGGAGTCCACTCGAAGTTCTTCTTTCCCCTTTTAATCAAATAAAAAAACAGGACGCATTTGTCTGTGGCTTTGGAGATAAATCTACTCAACGCGGCTACTTTCCCTGCAAGACTTTGGACATCTTTAATTCTTCTCGGCTCTTCAATGTTTCTAATCGCCGCTATTTGGCTGGGATTGATTTCAATTCCTCGGGAGCTCACAATGAAGCCTGGAAATTTTCCCGATGCCACTCCAAATGAACATTTCAAAGGATTTAACTTCATCCGATACTTTCGCAGGATACCAAACATTTCTGCCAAGTCTTGCGTATGGCTGGAGGACTATTTCGATTTGACAAGCATATCATCCACATAAACTTCCATAGTCTTCCCTATTTTATTATAAAACATTCTGTTAACCAGGCGCTGATAAGTGGCTCCGGCGTTTTTTAATCCGAACGGCATGACCACATAACAGTATAACCCCAAATTTGTAATGAAGCTCGTATGTTCTTGATCTGGCACGTGCATAGGAATTTGGTTGTACCCAGAATATGCGTCCATGAAAGAAAGAAGTTCGCGTCCCGCTGTCGAATCTACAAGCTGGTCAATCCTGGGAAGTGGGAAACTATCTTTCGGGCAAGCTTTGTTCAAATCTGAAAAATCAATGCAAGTCCTCCACTTTCCATTCGGCTTCTTTACTAAGACGGGATTCGATATCCAGTCGGGATATGTCGAATCTCGAATAAATCCGTTCTGTTTCAGCTTCTCCACTTCTTCTTTGAGAGCAGCCGACCTCTCTGGGCCCAGCATACGTCTCTTTTGCTTCACAGACGGGTATTTCGGGTTTACATTTAGTGAGTGACTTATGATGGATGGCGATATCCCACACATGTCAGCATGGGTCCAGGCAAACACGTCCAAGTTCGCCTTCAAGAAGTCCGTTAGTTCTTCGGCCCGACGTGGACCCAACTGAGATCCAATCTTCAAAACTCTTGTTGGATCAGCTTCATCAATAGGAATGTCCACTGTCGCTTCATTAGGAGTTGCATTTCTAGTCTCTGGTTCCTCGTCTTTTCTGGGATCCAGGTCTTCAGGCGTTCCTTTGGGCAACTCCTTCGGGGCTGATCCCTCTAATTGCTACGCCGAGCCCTCCTTCGGAAGAGTCGAGGCATCTTTACTCTCAATGTTAAGTCCTTTCATCAATATCTTTAATTCGGCAACATAGCAGGCCCGTCCGGAGACTTGATCCCCTCTCATTACTCCAGTTCCGGCTTCGGTTGGGAACTTAAGCAATAAACACCAAGGGGCGATGCAAGCCCTGAACTCAGCAAGGGCAGGCCTTCCCAAAAATACATTATAAGGCGAATATACATCCAACACTACGAACTGAAGCATCTGTACTCTTCGGCGTTCTCCTTGCCCCAAGGTTACGGGCAATTCTATGTACCCTATTGGAGCTGTCGATGCCCCATTGAAGCCTCGGATTCAACCTTCGCATGGCTTCAAATCTTCAGATTCTAGCTTCATCTGATCGAATGACTTTTTAAATAAAATATTAACAGAGCTTCCATTGTCTACTAACACCTTATGAACCAAGACCGGCCCAATGGTGGTAGTAATAACCAACGGATCGTCAGTGGGTGACTGGATCCCGGCATTATCTCTGCTACGGAATACCACGTCGTCAAACATTGTCTTCTGCTGTTTTATGGGAGCAATATCTTCTAAATCATCACATTCATCCACATCTACGTGCTTGGAAGCATTCACATATTGACCCATTGCTCTAAAACTGCGGATTGCTGGGTGGGGTCCACCCACTATGGAGTTGATAACAATTCCCTTGCCTTTCTGCTGCGCTGTAGGCTTGGGAGCAGATTGAATCTGTTTTGGAGCCTGCTCTCCTTGCCCCCTGTCCCTTGGGGAAACCTTATATTCATCCAGTTTCCCTTCGCGCAGCAGCTTCTCAATCAGGTCTCTCAAATGTCGACATTCATTGGTTGAATGTCCATGAGTTCCATGAAACAAACAAAACTTCCCAGTTGCCATTTCTTTCTCCGTTGAGTCGCGAGGTCGCGGTCTTTTGTATTGCAAAACATTGTATGTATCCAAGTAAATGTTCTCCAGAGTGTCGTTCAACGGTGTATAATTCTCATAAGTCTGGAATCGGGGCCTTTTGCTAGGATCACTTCCTCTATTTCTATTTCTTCTGTTACCATTCGCGTTACGGTTATTGTTGTTGCCCCCGTTTCCAGAATTGTCGTTTCCACTCTTGTTTCCCACATTCACTTCAACTTTTCTAGAACTTTCCCCAGACTTCTTCACGGTGACATTACTCTGAACATTTTCTTTTGAAGCCGCTTCAGACTTTCTCTTTCGGTTTGCCCTGGCCTCCTCTCATTTTAAGTGAATATCGGCCTTTTCATAAAATAACTCTCTCGTGGAGGGTGTCTTTCCAGAAAGGTAATCTCCAAACTCGGAGTCAGGATCGACTCCCTCCATCAAAGCCATCAAGATGGTGGGCTCATGTGGGTCACTAACTTCAGTCACAGCTAAGTTGAAATGGTCGAGATATGACCTCAAAGACTCTCCTGGCGCCTGCTTAATTCTTGATAATTCAATAACACTCTTAGACTTTCGGGTATGGAGTCGGAACTGATTCATAAAACGTTCGCTCAATTCCCTATAATTCGATATCGAACGAGGGGGAAGTCGGGTAAACTATAGTAGCGCCTCATCTTCTAAATAGATTGGGAATGCTTTACACTTCACTGCGTCAGGAGCAGCAGCAGCATTCATGAGCCACGAGTATCGCATCAAATGCTGTCCCGGATCGGTTCTCCCATTGTACTTGTCCATCTGTGGCAGGTTAAAACGTCGGGGAAACTGAAAATTGAGGATGTCGTCAGTGAAAGGAGTATGGCTTCGTTCAATGCCATAATCTTCATTGGTATAGTTCTGGCTTTCGGACATAATCTGGCGTACCATTGCCTGTACATCAACATTAGTTAGGGGCCGTTACGGCTCCCTGGCCCTGGTATCTGGGTTCCTTCTGGGCTCTTGTTCAGGAGATGCCCTTCTTCTTTGAGCTGCTTCTGCTCTGCTTCGTTCCCTACGCCCCCGGTCGATCTCGGGAGGAGGGGGTTGGAGCGTCTGCCCCTGAGTGGGATTAGTATGGTTAGGGTCTCTCATGCCTAGATCATTGGTTCCTAGTGCTCGTGCAATATCCTCACGGGACCCCAAAGATCCGAACGTCAGTTGCTCCAAATTCTGAGGTCGTTCGAGCAGCCTTCTTTCACGGGGCCGTTCTTCCTCGGAAGAAGAAGACTGATCCGTTGGTGTGTGGCGAACCGGGGATGGGGTTCTCTGTCTACGGAGTTCGCTAATTTCCCTGCTCATGAGTCTCATGTTTTCTTGCATCATGAGATTGGTGCGCTCGTGGATTTTCATAGCCTCCCTAGTACTCTCAAGCATGTCAAGTAGGCGCGAGAAATCTCCTTGAGTAATGGGCGCGGATGGATTGACCTGATCATTGACCCTGGTGGCTGGAATCGGAGCATTTGTAGGGGCTCGAGTAGAGGTTCCAACATCACCAAGTGACGGGTCGGTTCGGAGATGGGAAATCGGGTAGGGTCGGAGCTGGGAAGCCTGTTCGGGTCGGAGCTGGAAAGCCAGGTCGGTTCGATGTAGGGCAAGTTGCTCGGGTCGGTTCAGGTTGGGGGAATGCACTGCTTCAGATTCTCCTACCCGGATCGGATCGGAGCTCTCCCCCTATATGCGGTTCGGATTTCCTGTATCGGTCCGTCCTGCTGCTGAGCTTTGCCCACGAGACCTTGTCACGACCGCATTTTGCTGATCTTCGCCAACTCCATTTCCTCGACTAGATTGAACTTCTTTGCCTTTTCCTTTGGCTATAGTTCTTCAACAATCAATTCAACAAATATCCAAGAGCGTCGAAACTTGAGGATTAATTCTTTGAACTCAACGGTCCAAAATGTAGAACGATAATCCCGAAAAACAGAGAATTCAGATGATTCTCAGTGAAAGCACCAAAATGTTAGACCAAAAAGTGGTTCTAACACACCCAAATTGATTAAAACCAGAATGAAATAAGATCAAAAGTAAAATAGAGACACAGAATTTATAGTGGTTCGGCAAAGAAAGGCCTACGTCCACTTGTCAATCACTATTCTCAATGATATTGTTGCAGTTACAATGAGATATCCACTCAATTTCTCTCACAACTCACTTACATTCATTCAATTGTCTAAAAACAAATGTTGAAAGACGATTTGAATTATCCGGGAATGCTGGAATTCGGGTTATGAAAGTGGTTGAACTCTCAAAGTGCCAAAAAGAAGATCCTTTTATTGTCTCCAGACAGGGTATTTATAGGTGAAAATTTGCTCAGAACCCGATCCGGATCGGAGCCACGTGTCTTCCATCCCATCAGCTTCGGGTTCGGATAGATTTCAGTGTTGACAACGCATCAGAGCAGTGGACGTTGTGGGTAGGAACTGGTCATAACCGCTCCGAATAACCAGGTGATCATGGGGGAGAGTGATGAGGAATATGGGTTCGGATCGGAGGAGCGTGCAAGAGGGGTTCAGATCGGGGTATCCGATCCGATCCGGATTGTCCCAAGGCTAAGTCTTCATCCACTTTTGCTCCGTTCCGATCTGTCTCTGTAGCAGGTAGCCCTCCGCTCCAACTGGCAATAGGTTGCTCTCCGATCCGAATAGCAGTGCCTCTCTGACTCCAACAATAACAGCTCACCGATCCGAACAGCAAAACCTCTCCGATCCGACCCCCTATATCTTCTCCGATCCGATCCGCTATAATGCTTTCCAAGTTCTTCAATGTTTCACATCTCGACTTTGTGTTGCCCAGTTCACAAAATGGGCTAACAGTTTTAATCTTAATATTCACTGATATTAGTATTAGTGAAAATTCATTTATGAAATGAAATTGTTTCATTGAGATTAATATCTTTGTTTTGTACAAAAATTAAAATATGATACAGGTTTTCAAATGTGTTTTCATGCTTAATTCTGAACTATTCAGTTATATATATATATATATATATATATACATACATACTATTCTGTTTGAATATTTGTACATATATATATTAACAAGGATGACTCTTGGTTGCCTAATTATTCATACATATACTACATAAGTTTAGATTCAATTATATACAAATGGATCTTGTTGTTTAAAATTGTTTTAAACAGTATTCAATTGTTGAATAACATAAGTATACACAGTCATAAGTATGTATGTATTTACATATGCACGACTGATTTTGTACTTATATAGGCTATTATGAACTAAATAATTTTATGAAACTACTGTTGCTAAAGTCTTTGCAGCAATCTATAAATATATAGTATTAGTTATAAATTGCATAAACATATAAGGACTTAAGCACTGATTATTTAACCTGAAATTGTTTCATTGTTAATCTGTGAAAGTGTTTCACTGAAAGATTATGATCCGTGCCCTTTTCATTAATCACCAACCCTTAAATAGGGAGATAATTGTACTACAAGGATAGTACAAATTATAAGATAGTACAAGGATAGTACAACAATATTAGGCAAATAATTAAAGCCTAGCCTAATTGATCAATATTAGGCAAATAATTAAAGCCTAGCCTAATTGATCAATAAGAATACTAATTAGGTAAATAATTACAACCTGATTGATCAATATGAATACAAAAAATATATTTACATATATAGTTTAACACGCCCCCGCAGTCGCAGCGGGAGGCTCGCGTACGTTGAGACTGTCCCGAAAATCTTCGAATAATATACGTGGAAGGCCCTTTGTAAAAATATCAGCAATTTGATAACGGGATGGAACATGAAGCACTCTAACTTCGCCTCTAGCGACCTTTTCATGGACAAAATGAATGTCCATCTCAATATGTTTAGTGCGTGTAACAACCCGAAAATCTGGGCCAGTTTAAAATTTTTATTTTGGCAATTTTAGCGAATTTTGATTATTTAAAATGAATTATTTTAAATAAAAACGATGAGAAATTTATTTTTAATAGAATTAGAATGTATATATTATATACGTCGTCGTTAGAATATAAATAATTATATATAATTATAAATAGAATTGAAAATGGCGCGATAGTTCGATAATTCGATTTCAAACTTCAATTGAACATACCAGGTGCAAAATAAAGCGGATTTTAGCGAAACCAAAAATAATAGGATCTAATTGATAATATCTTTCCAACGAATCCGAAAAATCGAAATTTCATAGCGGGAATCAAAAGATATGTCCCGTTGAAAATTCTGAATAGTCGCTATGGAATTCAGGCCCTTAAAAATGGAAATTTTGCAAACGACCTCGGATTTCGACGAAACCAGTTTTGTTGGAACCGTAATGTCAAATTATTGTTAGATTCCAAATTTCATAATTTTTCGAATCAATATGTGAGCGTGGCAAAGGAAAACGCGTTTGACCAGTTTTAGTTGATTTTAATCGACTGGAAAATGGCCATTTTTCAAACGGTCTCAGAATTCGACGAAACTAGTTTTGTTAGGACCGAATCGTCAATACGAAGCTAGAAAATATTTTTCTGAGATTTTTCGAGTTAGTATGTGACCCCGGTAATTTGAAATGTGCATTTAAATTGA
Organism: Allium sativum; assembly: GCA_030737875.1. Taxonomy (NCBI): domain Eukaryota; kingdom Viridiplantae; phylum Streptophyta; class Magnoliopsida; order Asparagales; family Amaryllidaceae; genus Allium; species Allium sativum. Next base: position 692,004,777 of record CM060913.1, on the reverse strand, counting down.
ATATATAAAGATTTATATTCACGGGATCTTGATTTACAACTGGAACAATATCCGGAAAGCTTTGTATCCGCATATCTCCTTCAGTTGTGTATTGTATTATTTTCCGCTGCGATGTATTTAAATGTAATTTATATCTCTGATATTTTTCTTAAGCGAAAAGAAATGTATTCCCGATTTTGGACAGGGAATGTTTTATAAAAATGTTTTATAAAACAGAAAGGATTTCATGCCCTAAAACCCGATGATTTCTAAAATGATTTAGAAATGTATTATATGTTACATTGTGGTTCATCGCATATTCGATTAGTTGCTATTGATGATGTATCTGTTTGGTGGCGGAGAATTTATTCTCTTGCTTAACACCCTTCTTTGAGACGTACGAGCTCAAAGGTTATGTGATTAATAGTGACTGATCATATGCGTGAATTACTGATGTGAAGTACTATATTTTGAAAGTACTTGTGATTATTACGCTGTGAAATGATTTTCCGTACTTCGGGATATGAAATGATTTAGTATGTGGCCAAAGAGTCGGGTAACCCTGAGACTAAAAGTATGGGTGAGAGGGCGGTGTATGCTCTCCATGTGTGGGAGGGGCATCGTCGGTGTAGCCTACTCCTACGTGGGGTAGGTGCACATTTATATATCGAGTTGCGAGGTGCGTACCCTTTGCCTTGTCGATGGGGAGCACGATATTTGGTTGCATACTTGTTTGTATGCATTGTTATGTTTTGAAATTCATATTTCCAGACGATTTGATTTGAGATCCCGAAGTGAAATCTACTTTGATATAGAAAGTTAGATATGTATTTCAAATGATTTGAAATAAGAAATCGGGAATAAAATCCAAAGGAATGATTTCTGTAAATTAAATTGGATTTAGAAAATCTAAGTGTAGTGATTAATCTAAGTGGGTAGATTGGGATATTGCATGTTGATTGATGCATAGTAGATCCATATATCTATAGTGATTGTTGTTTATACACTGGTATTCATGGGGGTAAACCCGTTCCGCGTTAGCGGCGTGGTCCCGTGATATAGCATATTATTAAATAAGTTAATTATAACTGTTAAAGTTTCTCACACCAGTCCCATGACTGACCTGTAGTTTGCTTTTCCCTTGCGAACTCGGGTGCCCTTATTTTCCACACGGGCAGTCGAGTAGTTTTATTTTGCAGATGTATTGAGCAGGATTCTGGATTGAAGCTTTAAGCTGTGTCCAAACATTTACAGTCTTCCGCTGTGTAGTTTATAATTCCGCTGTGCATTGTATTACATTTATGTAAATTTATCTTCTGCTGTGTATTATTTTCGATATACTCTGATATTCTGTACTCTGATGTAACATTATTATGATGTTTATTGAAGTCTTCTGTTATTTGTTCTAATGTGTTGTATACCCAGAGTTAGCGTATGCAGGATTCGAATGGTCTTGGTCGGTTTAGCGATCGATTAGGTCCGGGCGAAATCTGTGTCGTTACAGTGCGTTGATGTTGAACTGGATTTCCTGACAAATAAATTGCACTCACATTGTCACAGTAGACTAGAGTAGCTTTTTCAATTGGACAATGTAGTTCGAGTAGTAAATTCCTGATCCAACAAGAATCAGACACAACATTAGCAACTCCTCTGTATTCAGCTTCTGCACTAGATCTAGACAAGGTAGGCTGACGTTTAGAGGACCAAGAAATCAAATTTCCCCCAAAAAAGACACAATAACCAGACGTGGAGCGTCTGGTATCTGTACATCCACCCCAATCAGCATCTGTGTATGAGATAAGTTTGCCCAATGATGACTTGTACAGATGGAGGCCATAAGACAAAGTACCATGAATGTAGCGCAAAATGCGCTTGAGAGCATTCATGTGTTCATTCCTTGGATCATGCATGTGGAGACACACTTGTTGCACTGCATAAGAAATATCAGGTCTTGTAAAAGTAAGATATTGAAGAGCACCTGCAAGACGACGATACTTGGTGGGATCTTCATATGGATCACCGTTAGTAGCACTGAGTTTAGATTTGCTGTCAACAGGAGTGGGGCAAGTGCTACAATTAGACATGCCTGCCCGCTCAATGATCTCTATAGCATATTGTTTTTGAGACAAGAATAAGCCTTTCGCATGGCGAGTAACCGCGATACCTAGAAATAAACTCAACGGGCCAAGATCTTTCATTGCAAACTCCGAACCTAAAAGAGCCATGAAATGCTTACGTAGAATATCAGAAGAAGCTGTAAGAATAATGTCGTCAACATAAAGCAGAATATATGCAATATCAGATCCATGTTTGTATATAAACAATGAATGATCAGATTTACTGTGGGTGAAACCAATTGAGGCAACAAAATCAGCGAAGCGCTGATACCATGCCCGAGGAGCCTGTTTCAAGCCATATAGAGATTTCTTTAGTAAACAGACATGATTAGGCCGGCTATTGTCACGAAAACCCATAGGTTGATGCATATAGACTGTTTCATTGAGATGACCATGTAGAAAAGCATTCTTGATGTCCAATTGATGGATTGACCAAGATTTTGAGAGAGCAATGCTAAGAACAGCGCGAATAGTAGCAGGTTTGACCACCGGACTAAAAGTTTCATCGCAATCAACACCCTGTTGCTGAGTTTTACCATCACCTACAAGACGGGCTTTATGCCGCTCAAAAGAACCATCGGATTTACGTTTATGACGAAAAATCCACATAGATCGAATTACATTCACATTAGGTGGCCTAGGCACTAACTCCCATGTTTTATTATCAATTAAAGCATTAAATTCATCCAACATTGCAGTTTTCCAATTTTGATCACGAAGAGCACTGACCGGGTCCTTTGGTATAGGAGAGATGGTTGTAGTGGTGGTCGTGTGAAGATTGGTAGTATATTTGGGGTTTGGTTTAAAGATGCCATTTATTGCCCGGGTTGTCATACGGTGTAGCTTGGGATTATTAGGCCTTGAGGAGCTGTTGGGTGAGTGTGATGAGGGGTTTTGTTCACAAACTGGAGTGGGTTGAGCAATGGGGTGGGGTTGTCTTACGGTTTATGTGACAGCATGAGTATTGTGAAGAACTGAACCTGTGGGTGAGTGCAGCCCAGTTTGAGAGGAGGGGTGCTGATCAGTAGGATTTGAAGGAGAAGGGAGAATTGGGCCCGTGGGAGACTGTTGTCCAGTTAGAGATAGATACTGCGGTGGGCAAGTTTGCATAGGGGGCTGGGTTGTGTTTTGAGCAATGTCATTTGTGGTTTGTGCAATTGATTTTTCACGCAAATGATGCAACAAGTATGGAGAAATATTTTCATCAAGAAAAGCATACAAGTTATTTGTGTCCTTGTGGATTTTTGAGAATGGAAACTCAGTTTCAATGAAACGCACATGGCGACAAATAATAATTTTTCCGCTTGACATGTCGTAACACTTAGAGCCTCTATGATTTGAGGCTGGACCAAGATAAGTACATGGAGTAGATCGTTCCTGTAATTTGTGAATAGAGGTTGAGGGAAATAAGGGAAAACATAGGCAACCAAAGACACGCAAGTCAAAATAAAGCGGTGTACTTTGATATAGAATTTGAGTGGGAGATTGGAATCCCAAAACTTTTGTTGGAAGAATGTTTAAGAGGTATGTGGCCATTGCTAGAGCGTGATGCCAGAAGCTAGGGGGCATAGAAGCATGAGCAAGTAAGGTCCTAATGATATTATTTATAGATTTAATATGTCGTTCAGCTTTGCCATTTTGTGGTGATGTATGAGGACATGAGAGACGGAATTGCATCCCATTTTGGGTAAAGAACTGTTTTAAAGTGCCATTTATATATTCTGTACCATTGTCACATTGGAATGTTTTGATGTTACGTTCGAATTGTGTTTTGATTAAAGCATAAAAAGAAATGAATAATTGTTTGACCTGAGATTTGTTGGAGATGGGAAAAGTCCAAAGAAATTTGCTGTAGTCATCAAGAAATAAAACATAATAACAATGACCAGAAGAACTTATAATAGGAGATGTCCACAAATCACTATGAATAATATCAAATGGCAAAAGAGTATGCGACATAGAATTATAAAAAGGCAATTTAGAGTGTTTCCCAAGAGGACAAGAAGAACAAAAGATTTTACGAGAATCATTACAACCAATCATGTGTTTACTACGAAGAGAGCTAAGAATAACATCTCCAGGATGTCCTAGACGACTATGCCAAAGATCAGATGACGCGACAGTAAAAGCAGATGAATTGACTGAGAATGTGTCTCGTTTATTTTGGAAAATAGGATAGAGATCTCCAGTGCTGTCACATCTCATTAGTTTGGTCCCAGTCTGTAAATCATTGACAGAAAACCCAAAAGGATCAAATTCAACTGAAACCATATTATCGGTGGTAAATTTTCAAACAGATACAAGGTTTTTAATGAGTTGAGGAGCATGCAATACATTGTTTAAGGTTAATAGAGGGTATGGTGGAGGCAAGTTAGTGCAACCGTGACCAACAACGGGGATCAAATGACCACTACCAACAACAATGTTATGATTATTATTGCTTGAATTGAAATAAGAAGAGAGTATACCTTGATCCGCTGTCATATGAGATGTAGCACCAGTATCCATGTAAAAATTTCCGTCTGGTTGAGAGAAGGAAAGGGCGTGCATTGCGGCCTCGATGTCAGTTGGTGTGTAGCCGATTGGATCATGATGTGAGTGGGCAGTATAGGCTTGTGAGGGTTCTTGTGAGGGTTTTTATCCCAAAAGTCCTGAGTGCCTACTTGCTTGTTGAGGTCTTTGCTGCTGCATGTTTGTGTATAGGTACGGGCAAGGTGGAAGTCCCCATGGCCCTCTCCATTGCTGTGTCCAACCTCCCCAAGGTGCAACAGTACCATGCATCCATGATGTATGAGGACGAACTGCCCATTGCTGCCGCTGGTTGCCTGTCCTCTGCCGTAGCTTCCCCTGCCGGGGTTCTTTCTATTTCCCTTGCCTCTATTGTTTTTATTATTATGATTTTGGCGAGGGTAATCTGCAGAATTTCCATGGTTGCTGTCATTGGAAGATGTTGTGAGAAGAGCAGTAGGTTTAGTTATGGTGTTTCCTTCCTTGGCGAGGCGGTTTTTTATGGTCCGCTCCGCTAGTTTCAACCGTGAACGACAATTTTCAAAAGGAGGTAATGGATCTTGATTTTGTATGAAATCTACCGTGCCAACGTAGGACTCAGGTAAACCTGCAGTCAGCTTCAAAACAAGGCGGCTATTTGTGACCGGAGCATCAACGTCCGCAAGACGGTCAGCAAGAGACTTGATGTGATTGCAATAAGCGTCAATCGAGCCGAAATTATCAAAATCGACATGAGCCAATTCCTCCTCGAGATGGGTTGCACAAGAGGCTTTGTTGTCTTGGAATTGTGCCTCCAACCGTTTCCACACCTTCTCGGCCGAGTCGTCTTTGAAGAGAACTGCATGGAGGAGGTCTTGAGAAATGGTGGCATACATCCATTGCTGTACAACTGCGTCAAGACGATCCCAAAGCTCGGGATCCGCCGCTTTTTGTTCATCATATTTGGCCTTGGCTTTCTCCTCTGTAGGAGGAATTATATGATGCAAGAGATTATGAACTCTCGCTTGTACCTTGAATAGAGCAGCCCATGAATGATAAAGACCGGTCTCATTATCCAATGTGATTGGAATCAAGGATTTGACAATGGTGATAGAAAGAGCAGGATGGAATTTTTCAGCCATGGAAGAAGAAATTATGAAGATTTGGAAGCAGGAAGATAGAATACAGTTAGTTTTTGAGAGGATCGTACCAGCTCTGATACCATGAAAAAAAGTTGAAGAGAAGGAATGAATGATGGAGCCCCCATATTATCACAAAACCAATTGGCAAGGTGAAGGGGGAACTCCTCATATTAAGGAAGAATAGGTAGATAAATTCCCGATGTGGGACAATTCCAACATGCCCCCGCACGGCAAGGCATACATATGCCCTAACACGTGGATGAAGGGGATGACGTGGGGCAGATTATGAAGAAGAGTTTTGGATCGGCGCTCTGATGGTTGATGTGACAGTAGGAGTATTAAGTTAATTTATATATACAAAAATATATATTTACATATATAGTTTAACATTCACAGTAATAAGTTAATTTGTATTTGATGCATAATATAAAATTGTTTTATAATAAATAAATTTTATACATGATATAAAATTATGGGATATATTTAGAATAGAAATATTAACTTAGTTTAAAATTCCTATTTTCTTAACTCAGCAACCTGGTAGAATTATCAAAATCCGGTTTTAGTTGATCAAAATTGACAAGTTGTTTTGGTAACAAACTTTTAAGTTAAACTATTTACTAGTTTAGTCTTGAAAAGTGTTTATCAACCAGATGTAAGTATTGACTGATAATATTAGGTCAGTTATAATGATTTGTTTTTGAAACAAATGCATTGTAAATACAGAGTATGACTCTATTATAAATATATATATATATATTTGATTTAGATCAAGTATAGTTGACACTCCAATATTAACCCGAATGTTTTGATTCATTGCAGGTTATTAAATATTAAGTCAATTAAGTTTATGAAACTTAGCTTGACAAACAATTAAACATATATTTAATACCACTTGTACTGTAACATATGTATATTAATTGTTTTGATACAAATATATTGATATTTCAAAAGCAGTTATGTTTTGCTTATTGACAAATGTTTGAACACAAATTCTATATTTATGGTGATAAATATGTTGGAACTCTTTTTTTTCATAGCAGATATGATTTGCTGTTTTATTTTAATGTTGTATATGATAATCATTTATGATTGAGCTGAGTTGTCATAAAATTTAATAGCCCTGTTTCCTTAAATTTGGAACTATTTTGTTATCTGAATGTTTATATATATATATATATGTATAGGAATAAAGCTCTGATCTGTTGTTAATTACATAGTGTTTAAGACCATCATCATCCCTGTCATTCATATTATACTTGTATGAACACTTAACCCTGTTTGTTTGTATATAAACTGTCAAATTTGTTTTCAGTAACATATATACACCAATGTCTTCATATTGATAACTTATTAGTGACCTGAATCATTAATTACTATAATTGTTTGGTAGTTGTGTACTGCAATTTTGCACTCAGGTAATAAGTTTTGATATACACAAGTACATGTTATACTGATAGCACTGATTGTGTGTATATATATATATATGATGAACACAGATAGTTAACATGTTAAATCTGTGTATTCATTGAATGTTTATAATAATGGAGGGGCACTGTATCATATTCCATCCTATATATAAACATATCTAATTTTGATATCATGATATATATATATATAATGTTCTGTGTTTAAATGAATTATAGTTGCATTTAACTTGGGTCATCTGGATGACAGTGTAGTATCATAAAGAACCTGACCTGGACAGATATAATAAAAAAGGCCAATACATATAAATTAGTATGGTGATACTGATACGGCAAACTCCTGGAAACATATATATATATATATTCATACTTGTGTATACTGATGCACATAATTGACCCTAAACAGTTTTGTATATACATATATATGTATATGATACATGTATTATAACATGAACTGTTTATACTCAATTAAAATTATAATATGATATGATCATATTACAGGTGCTGACCTGTATGAGTATGCCAAAATGGCGCAGATGGTGATGTTCAGAATGGATCCATAGATTGCACTTTGGCGGATATGCCGATGCAAGATCAATATTGCTTATGAAGCAATTATGATTTATGAATTGCAAAATTTTATCTGACCCTAGTTTGTAAATATTGTATGGATTCTAAATATTACAGGACATGTATATAATATGTTGTATATATCCCTATCTGTGCTTTTAATAGTTATAAACAAGAACTGTGTGTGTTTGATTCGTTGTTGTCATAACACATAGATATTTGTATGTAGACATCCAATATATTTAGAAGAGTTCAAATGCTTTAAGTTAAATAGTTGAATCTGTGTTTTTGGTCATGCTAGAAATAAGATTGGGCAGTATATTTTATTTTGATTTATCTTATGGTTATAAATGGTTTATAATATAGATGTTGTGGGCTATATATCCATAAGAACATTAGAGTGGGTTGGGCTTAATTAAACTGTCATTATGACTGTCTTTATATTTAATTCCACACTTGCAACAATTTGACCTTAATATGATCATTAACCTGTGTGAAAATATACGTCCATTTTGAGAATACAAGATTCACACATATAATATAATTCTGAAATGATCAAAAGGTTAATAGGCATGCTTCGTATAAACATAATATCAAATTTGAATATAAATGCACACATCATATATTTTATTTAAATCAAACTTATATTACGAATATAAAATACATATATTTTGATATATGTAAATGACTCTGATATTGTTCACCACTACGAATTATAAATTCCCTCTAAAGCAAATTTTTTGTTATATTTAATCATGGTAAAGTCTTCCAATGGTACACCCATCAATGTCCAATATCATTGGGTGTAGGTAAAGCCAAAGCATTGTGCATCCTCTTATATTGGTTATATGTGGTAGGAGTAATTGTGGTGCTTCGACTGTATTATTGGGTCTGATTTAATTAAGGCTGCATAGTAGGATTATGGCCTTAGAGACAATAGCATGAATTATTCTATATTTGAGCAAATGAATAATACTGAACAAAATGTTCATCATGCGATCCAGGAATTATATACATGATATAATTGACACAAGATGTCTACCTAAAAGGTTGTGTTTTGGGGATTATCCAAAGCTAGGTCAAGGCATGACTAGATATGGATCTTAGAACACCATTATATATATATAACGATACATATATATAAACAGAGGGATGTTAATTTGAGTAGGAGCGTATTTCAGTTTAAATTAAATAAATAATAAAAAATCAGTTATTATTTATTATCTACTGTGGATATTTAATAATAAATAACTCCGATAATTTAAATTAATCCTTAAGAAGGATAAATTGAATTAAATCAAATTTCTTGACTAACATTGAAATTCGAGGATTGTCCTCAAACAGATTAAAACGTTATTAACAAATATAAAGGATCTAAAATAAAAGTTAAAGTGTGACTTCAACTGAATAAGATATAAATGTTATAATAATCTACTTATACATTTCTAGTATTATATACTAGATATAAATCACATAAATGGATGTTGATTTACAGAAATTGCAGAATAAGTAGAAATTTGATTAAAAGGACAAGTGGACTTACGATTGTAAATGAAGCAAATGTTGCTGGATTATCCATAGGAAGTTGATTCTTGTTGAATATACTGGCTTATTTAAATAAATAAAATAATTGTTATTATGAAATTCCACTTAAGATAAATGTTATAATAGATCTTGTTTAGACAAGTTTGAATTTCATTTGTAATAAAAGAACAATTGTTATTCATTTTATTTAAATGAAATATCGTATGGAATTTCACAAATAGTTAATGATCTTCGTTAATTCTGAGCTATAATGTACATAACATAAATAATGAGTGGATTAAATTTAGTGATTTAAATCCAACATATCTTTAGCATTACCAATTAGCTCATATAAACAAGAAAGTATATCAAAACTCCATAATGATGGAATTTTAAGATCATTTGATTTTGAATTATATGAAGAATACAAATCTTGTTTATTAGGCAAAATAGCTGAGTCACCTTTCACTTGACACGGTGAATAAGTGATAAGTATTGGGTCTCATACATAATGATGGACATGGAGCAATGAATACATAAGCTAGAGGCAGGTTTTATTACTTCATTATGTTTACTGATGATATCAGTAGATATAGATATGTGTATCTTATAAAAAAATATCAAAATCCTTTGAAAAGTTCAAAGAATTCAAAGTGGAGATAGAAACCAATTTTAATATAAAATAAATACTTTTCGAATAGATCAAAAAGAATATTTAAGCCAACTATTTAATGACTATCGAGATAAGCTTGAAATTGTTTCACAAATCGCTCCACCTAGAACACCATATTGAAATGTGTGTCTGAAAGGAGCAATAACACCTTATAAGATATGGTACGACCAAGATAAGTCATATAGATCTTCCAATAAATTAAATTTAGAACAATTGTATTAAATCCCACTGAAACGATTTTAAAGACATAATATAAGATATGGACTAGGAAATGTCCTAGTATGTCTAATGCAAATATTTGGGATGTAAAGCGTTTATTAAACGTCCTTCCTCCGATAAGATCGGACCCAAATCAGATAACTATTTTATGTAATATCCACAAGAAACAAATGGATATTATTTCTATAAGTCCTCTTATAATAAAATGTTTATTGCTCAAATTGGTATCCATTTAAAGGAGAACCAGTCTCTAAGATACCAATGAGAATGAAATAGAATTCGAAATATTTTGAACCACAAAATGGCATTAAATCTTGTATAGACAAGAAATTGAGTGGGAGTGACACAATAATTCTAATGTTATTTGATAACACATTAATTAATGTAAATAATGTTAGTTTTAAAACAAGAAATAAATATTGATTCTAAGATAGATAATGTTTGGATTAAAAAGTTCATAATTGAACTTCATTGTTCATCCAATTATTTACATTGCGATAACAATGTGGCTGATGCTCAGGCCTAAAACCTTAAACTCACTATTGATCCAAACATATATTTAAGAAATATAAGTCTTATGTGAAATTGTTCACAGAAGAAATGAACATATCTGCAAAGTTACAAAAGTTGTAATGTTGCGGACCTACTGAATTAAACTTTGTCGCAGCAGAAGTTTAATAGTCACACTAGTTTCATGAGTATACGATACGTGAATAATTGACTCAAGTGCAAGTGGGGGATTGTTAGAGTTTATGTCTAGAGGCAATTCATTTGATGAGATTGATAACACTGTTGATGTTATTGTTTTATTTGGAATAAAATAATATTCTATTATATTATATTCACTACGTAATATAAATATTAATATAATATAAGTCCTTAGAATTATAATACAGAATTATATAGTTCGAGTAAGACTTGAATTTGAGATTATATAATATACTGAGTATTATAATTCTTAAATGTCCCTAGTCGAGTTTTATTGTTTATATAAGACAACTATAAAGCGTTTAGAATAGTATATTAATTGACTGATGATCACATCTCATTGATCATTAATATACGTGATATTAAAGTCAAGATATAAGTATGTATTGCAGAATAGCGTATTGGGCTGACCCATCGTGAGGTAACTATATGGAAAATAATTAATAGTATCATAAGTTGTTCTCATAGTGACAGTGATGTAATGGTCCTCAGACCTGAAATCATTATAATTTTATTCGAGGATATTTGTGTTTTGATATCATCTAAAGTTATTCGTAACAGAGTAATGATAATGGTGATTATTGGATACATCTCGAATCGAATAAAAATTATGAATGATCTAGATGGAATTTAACCCTATGATCTATTTGTAGTGATATCCATGGGCCTCTTGATTGAGTGAGACTGTGAAATGCATGGTCATGCTCAAATAGTGATTTGTTTTAAAACAGTCTACTCATCGATCAAGATAAATGAATTAAATTATAAAGACGATGATACGATCCATGCCTTGAGTTTAATTCTGGATATATTGGCTAAAAGGATTATATTACATTGATACACTGGTCACGGAAAGGTTGTATCGAATCGATGATCTTATTTTAACTTGGGTAGCAACGATGTATTACTAGATGCCGCTCACTGTTTATAATTTAAATTCGATTTAAATTATTGCCAACGTTGTAATAACCTATTGGGTCACACAATATAGAACGTTATAAGGAGAAATGATTTTAGACAAGTAAATTATCAATCTGTTGATATTTATTTGAAGTTGGAATTAGTATTCAAAAGAGGTTCCTATTTTATGGTAAATGTTTGTATTAAATGGATGTCCATTCCTTTTAATATTTACGGCGACATAAGAAAAAGGATAAGATCCAGAACACTACGGAATACTTTTTCTAACCCTAAAATTCAGAATGGCGGCTAGTATCGTCTCTCCCCTTCCTCTTCAATTCGATTCAAGAGGAAACCGTTCTTGTGGATACATATAGAGGCATGGCAATTGACATGCTAAGATTCAACGCTTCCAAACCTCCTTCCAGATCGAAGTTCGACTAATTCTTCATGGATTAGTCAGGTATGAAATTGAAATTGAGTTTAATATACTGTTCCTGCATAGATCCTTATTTTAATCGTTAAATTGTTTAATAATGGATGTCGATTAGATCAAAAATTCCTACAAGATTAGCATATTCCTAAAAATGCAACCGAGGTGAGAAGCTTTCTTGGGTTGGCAGGTTATTATAGGAAGTTCATTAAGGACTTCGCGAAGATATCAGTCCCTCTCACCATGCTAACAAAGAAGAATTTGGCACTTTCATGGGACATAGACTGTGACGTTGCTTTTCAACGACTGAAGAGGGCTCTGACAACAACCCTAGTCTTGACCTGGCCTGATGGAAGTAAAGTGTTTTCTGTTTACACTGATGCGTGCAGTACAGGGCTTGGTGCAGTTCTGATGTAAGAAGGGAAAGTAATATCTTATGGGGGTAGACAGTTGAGAGTTCATGAGAAGAACTATCCCACCCATGATCTAGAGCTAGCTGCCATAGTATTCGCGTTAAAGACATGGCGTCATTATTACTTGGAGAAAAGTTCGAGTTATACACCAATCATAATTCTCTCAAGTATCTATTCTCACAGAAGGATCTCAACTTAAGGCCACAGTTCTTAGCTTTATATGATTTTGAGATTGCTTATACCCCTAGTGCTGAGGTGGCAGTCGGTTTCAGAGGGCTCTACAACTATAAATATGTGGCTATTTCTCATATTTTCTTCATTGGAAGTCATGGAGGTCATATGCTGCTGGAGTGCGAACTAAACCGTTTTCTACAAACTTTGCAAATCAAATTCAGAATTCTAGATCCGTTCTTTCTCAATTCTCTAAACCTAACGCTGTGAGTTTCTAGATTACTTTTCGGTTTAAACAAATGAAAGTAAATTGTGAAAGACTATGACTTGGATATGTTGTAAAGTATGATTCTATGCAACTGTTAAATTATATACTATGTCATGATAGATCTAATTCCCTAGATCTAATATACTTGTGATTATTCTATTATGTTGTCTATGTGGATCTGAACTTGTAACTGTATTATAGTGAATGTACATCTATTAGACAGTTGTAACATTGGCTAGATCTAGTTCTTTATGTAAATCACCTTTCACCTGTCATATTGTGATTAGTTTAAATATGTTGTAAAATTGAAATGTGAAGCCATTTTTAGATCTAAACATGTTGCTATGCCACCCTAATTATGTTAGATCTAAATAGTTGGACTAGATCTCATTATGTTGCTTTTACATCGTAGTTGCCACAAGTTCATTAGTTTTAGGTCCACCTTGTTATGATGAAAATTACATGTCCACTCACCTTGTTATCATGTTAAGTTTATGTGTATGCCAAGACATGTTGAAAAACTATCATCCTTTGTCATATTCCCTTTTTCATTGTTGTGGCTAGGCTACTTTATAGCCTAGATGCCGCCAAAATACGTGCGAATACGTTAGTTAAGAAACGGGGGAAAAAGGGGTTTATAATTGGCATAATTTATGAAATATTAATCATTCAATTCAAATGAGAAAACACCGAAATAATTACCTATAATGACATAAGTAGATTTGGATAAAAAGTGGAATGTTTAGTAATTACAATTAGGAACTGTAATTGTACTTATAACATGAGGTTAGGTTGCATTAGTGGTGGAAGTCTGCCAGACCCGACTGGCATATCCAGCAGCCACTAATGCTGAACCTAATGTGGGAGGTCTAAGTACATAAATAGAATCGGGCTAAGACACGAGGTTAGGCCCAACTGTGGAATAAGATTGCCCTGACCCGACCAACATATCCAACATCCATACGTTGTAGGCCTAATGTGGGAGGTCTAGCCCATTATAAAACCATAAATGGACATTGTAAAAGAATTGTACTACTTAACCTAATTTAAAGATTGTATGATTATGAACTTAAGTTAGGGTTAAGTAAAAGTGGATGGGTAGTGGGTGGGTTAAGTAAATTAGAGGGGTTGTAATATTTATATATAGGCCCACGAACTTAACCCAATAAGGTTATGTAATTAAAGACACCTAGTGGTATACATAACCGATAGATAATGTAATGAAATTATGTAATTAAAGACACACTTTAGGGTAAGCATAACTGGTATAGGGCTATGTAATTAAAGACACCTAAGGGTATACGTAGTCAGTGGAAAACCTAGTGGGGATACAAGACAAGGTGGAGAGCTTATATCATATTGTGTGGGACCCATTTCAGTCAGTAACCCAGAGTTGGTATCAAGTAAAGAACTCCGTACTAGGCGGAGAAGGGGCATGCTTACGGATTGATTGTAAGAGATCCAAACGAGACGGACGGTGTGGACTGCGCAAACCGGCCGGGGACATGTGCGTGCACGGGTCGGGCAAAGGGGGCTAAGATGACTGTGACACCAGTAGATATTGTTGTGCACATCTTGGGTTGCCACTTTAGGAAGTGATACCTCCTACTATGGGGACAACACAGGATATCTACGGAGTAGGGAGTCGATCGATTAGGGTAGTGGTTAGGGTATACTTAGACGTATGACCTAAGTCTACTAACTCATAGTGGAAGGGATCATCTCATTTCAGTTATACTAGTAATAATGCAGAGTAATCATTAGTGAGGCACATACACCTTATCTCGCTTACCTTGTCACACCTGCCATTTATGTAGTAATCTCTCTCTTATCCACTTTATATGCCTATCATGTTGCTTTTATTTATTTACTGGCTAAAAGTAACTAGACTCGCCAGACTTTATATCTATATCCATAAGAGAGTTGACAAGAAGTCAAATCAGTACATCTATATCCAAAATCCAAGCTAAGATGAAAGAATCCAAATCAATTCTAAGCACTTCCACCCTGAGAACCTGAGAGGGGGAAACGGAAGAGAGAGAAGAGGAAACAAAAAGGGTCAGACATAAAGTCTGGCGAGTCCAGTTACTTTTAAATATAAATAAATAAAAGTATCATGGAAGGTATATATAAAACTGGAAGAACAAGATAACAGTAACAATAAAAAGTGTGAACTGAGCAAGATAAGATGAACAGAATAAATTGCGCTTCTTAAATACATTTTCTCTGCACCGCGCATATACTAGTATATCAAAAATAGAATGATCCCTACTAATACCGTTCCATTACATTTTCTTGATTATTAGGTTACTTGGGTTAATAGAACTCAAGACTTATACGCACATTTTACCCATTTGATTTCCCACGGATTAACCTAATACAATATATGTAGCTATCTCTCATTATTGAGATACACCCCATGGTACCCCACTCGCACGGTGACTTCACCGTAATGTACGCAGTCCCTCATCCTACGCCAGAGTGATGTACGGATCTCTATATAAAATGTTACATTCTGCATATATCTATCATTACTATGCTACGTAAGCGTATGGACTGCCACCATCGATCGAATCAGATTCCTTATCGGAATAATTCCCTCTAGTCTACGATACACCACCCAGAGTAGATCTAGACTGTCCCACGTATGTACTGTAATTGTAGCTCGATGCCTAAATCGCACGTCCTCTAATGTGCACCGAGTTCCAAGGTAGGGCAATACAAGAAACACGGAACTCGGTCGGGAACTTTTCCATATCTGTACAGGCCCGTCTTTAAAGAGCCTTTATATACAGATATACCTAGGGTTTGTTTTCGTGGAGGCTATGGCCCTACCTCGGCCCCTTCCTCAACTAGTAAAGACTACAGAGCTAAGCGATTGCCCCTAATAACAACCAATCTAAACATCCATGTGACGTCTACCCTCAACCCCGTACCTCTATAGTGAAAGGTGAAATGATATCTTGGGTTTAGCTCTAGTATTTTCGCATCCCGCTGGCTGCCGATGACGGATATCCGACGGTCTACTATCCATGTTGGTCGTGACCCTCTCTAACTGCTCATGAGGAAACTGTCGAATCACCCTGGTGTTACCTCGTCACAACATTCCGACTGCATAGCTACATCTGCAATCAAGGCCCACCCACCTAGCAGTTACGCGCAGACCCAACCTCTTCGTGTACAACCTAAGACATCTGTCACCACACAGAAGACTACTAGAAGCACCTTACATACTTCAGGAAGCCGTGTGCTTCCCCTTCCAGTCCTTTGGAGCCATCATAACAATCAGATGAATGTGTGCTCCCCTCGTGTCTTACAACACCTTGATGATCTACCCCATTGGGTTATTCACCCTTAAACATACGGACTGGTCCAAGCGCCTTTCTTTAATATGTTATTAGACCCTATGTCTAAACATTCTTTTATGCGCTTGCCTTACCTCGCCCGGTTCCCATTTAACTTGGTTATTCCCGTTCATATTGAATTCTTATTCCAATTTACCAAGTTTCTCTTGCTTATTAATTTCAATCATATAACTTAATCCATTTAAGTTTATTAATAAGCCCACAACAAGTTATTCTCTAGATTGTGGCCCAAGGTCTGTAATCCACAATCTATTTTATATTCTTGCTTTGTTACATCATTACAATAACATGTTCTCCTTAACACGTTATTAAGTATATCTCAATTCACATGTTTCCTAATTAACATGTCACTGACCATTTATGATTAAATATAATTATTTATTTTACAAGTTTTCCTCATTCTTTGTCATTTAATCATAAATTGAATTTACACCGTCACTACAACTTATCGTTGTTTACTTAGCAGATTATTACGCATATCTAATTCTATCATTTCTACAAGTTATGCTTACCCTACAAGGTGTATTTAATTACATAACTTTATTATATTTTCCACCGGTTATGTATACCACTAGTTATCTTTAATTACATAACCTTATTGGGTTAAGTTTGTGGGCCTATATGTAAATATTACCCACCCCCTCTATTTTACTTAACCCACCCACTACCCATCCAATTTTACCTAACCCTAACTTAAGTTCATAATCATACAATCCTTATGGATTAAATTAGGTTAAGTAGTCCAATTCTTTACCATGTCCAATTATGGTTATAATAGGCTAGACCCCCCACATTAGACCTACAACGTGTGGATGCTAGATATGTCAGTCGGGTTCGGGCAGTCTTATTCCATAGTTGGGTCTAACCTGGCATCTTAGCCCGATTCTTATTTGCAAACTTATACCTCTCATATTAGGTTCAACATTAGTGGCTGCTGGATATGCTGGTCGGGTCCGGGCAGACTTCCACCACTAATGTAACATAACCGCGTGTCATAAGTGCAATTACAGTTCCTGATTGTAATTACTAGACATTCCATTTTTTTTCCAAATCTACCTATGTCATTATAGGTGATTATTTCTCTTTTTACCCATATTTAATTACATGCCCAATTCACTATTCAAATCATAGATTTTACACCCCTTTTCAATTCACCTTTTAATTATGCACCATATGCTCTTTTTCCCATGTTATAAGTTAAGGCATATACATATATGTTATGCACAAAACCAAATCTACATATTTTCCAATTTATGTCCCTAGTCCATATTCACCCATTTCAATACAAGTTATGCCTGAATCCATATTCGCATATTTTCCAATGTATGCCTAAAATTCATATTCACATACGTCCCAATTTATGTCCCAAATTAGTACTTACACATGTCCCAATTTATGCTCAAATTATATTTTCCAACGTATGCCTAAATTCATATTCATATTATCGAACACAATATATATGCCCCCAAATTCATATTCGTATATTTCCAAATTTTATGCCCAAATTTAGATCCATATTTTCCAATACCAATTATGCCCCAAATTATGTCTTTCCCAATCGTTCCCAATTTCGCATGTTCGCATTTTTCAGCGTTAGGCCTAGGCTAGAAGGTAGCCTGGCTATATAAAAATAAAAAGGGAAAAAGAGGGAGAGAAGAGAATCAAGAATAAGCATAATAACGAATCAATAATAAACTGATAGAATTAGGCATAAACTGAATAGGCATATTATGAAAAGATTTAACATGGTGGCGATTTGAACATATAAAAGCAGATCTGATAATTATGTCATAATAGAACTGATTAGGCATCGATTCAAGATCTAATTTTTACATACATATCAAGATTACTATTTAAATATTCAGATCTAAAAATAATGTGAACTCACAGTGAATAGATCTAAGGAAATGGATCCAAATTACTGCGAAGAACATGTTGAATAAGTTGTTACAGCCATCGCTGAATTTGTTGTAGCAATTGTTGAATTTGTATAACGTATGCTGAATAAGAACATGTATAATATATGTAGCTATCTCTCAATATTGAGATACACCCCATGGTACCCATTCACACGGTCTTCACCGTAATGAACGCAGTCCCTCATCCTACACCGAAGTGACGTACGAATCTCTATATAAAATGTTACGTTCTGCATATATCTATCATTACTATGCTACGTAAGCGTATGGACCACCACCATCGATCGAATCAGATTACTTACTAGAATAATGTCCTCTAGTGTACGATACAACACCCAGAGCAGATATGCATGTGTCTAGACTGTCCCACACATGTACTGTAATTGTAGCTCGATGCCTCAATCACACGTCCTCTAATGTGCACCGAGTTCCACGGCAGGGCAATACAAGAAACACGGAACTCGGTCGGGAGCTTTTCCATATCTGTACATGCCTATCTTTAAAGAGCCTCTATATAAGGATATACCTAGGGTCTGTTTTCATGGTGGCTATGGACCTACCTCAGCCCCTCCCTCAACTTGTAAAGACTACAAAGCTAAGCGACTGCCCCTAATAACAACCAATCTAAACATCCATGTGGCATCTACCCTCAACCCCGTTCCTCGATAGTGAAAGGTGAAATGATATCTTGGGTTTAGCTCTAGTCTTTTCGCATCCCGCTGGCTATCGACAACAGATATTCGACGGTCCACTATCCTTATTGGTCGTGACCCTCTCTAACTGCTCGTGAGGCAACCGTCGAATCACCCTGGTGTAACCTCATCACAGCATTATGACTGCATAGCTATATCTGCAGTCAAGTCCCACCCACTTAGTAGTTACGCGCAGACCCAACCTCTGCAAGTACAGCCTAAGACATCTGTCATCGCTTAGAGGACTACTAGGAGCACCTTACGTACTTCAAGAAGCCACGTGCTTCCCCTTCCAGCCCTTTAGAGCCGTCATAACAATCAGATGAATGTGTGCTCCCCTCGTGTCTTATAACACCTCGATGATCTACCCTGTTGGGTTATTCACCCCTAAACGTACGGACTGGTCCGAGCGCCTTTCTTTAATATGTTGTTAGACCCTATGTCTAGACATTCTTTTACATGCTTGCCTTACCTCCACCAGTTCCCATTTAACTTGGTTATTCCCGTTCATATTCAATTTGATTAACATAAAAATGTGTTTATTTTACGCTTTTATGTCTTATCTTTTGTATATAAATAAATATTACTTGGGTATTGTTTTGTTACGTTTACAGATATTCCAACCAAGCCTGCATGCAACCAGAAAAGTAGAGAAAGGGAGATCAAATTGCTATATATTTACATTTTGAAGAATTGTAGATGAAGATCTCACATCTAGTTGCTATTGGACAAGAAAATGATTGATAAAAAGGCCATGCACATCTCAAATCAAGGGAGGCTTGTCAAAGAACCAAGAGGAAAAGAAGAAAGGCCAAAAATTTAATAGAATTAACTAAGGCCCATTTGAGATTCTCATTGTAAACTACTTAGTGATGTAATGGCTAGGCCCATTTGTAATTAGGGTTAGGGTTTGGTTATCTCTTATAAATACCCTTGTAATATCATTGTATCCACCATCCTATTCTCTCTTATTCTCCATTAATAAGTTTCTAGTTCTCTTTTATTTTTCTGTATTTTAATTTTCATAGCAACTAGTGCCATCTACAAAATTAGGTTTGGTAGAGTACTAGTTGTATTTTGCACACCTTTTCATTAGTGATTGACCGTCTGATTAGGTTCAGCGGTAATCCTAATTTTAATTCCTGATTGTTATTTTTAATTTCTGCAATTTCACTTTCTGTTCTTTTTACTGCATCCTTAGGTCAATTGGATTGAATATAGATTTGATTAAATTCAGATCTGATTCAATTCAATAATAGTTTAATTGCAGTTTCAATTTCGTTTGCTTTCAAAACCAACCTCGAAGATTTGTCTAACTCGCCCACGAAATTCTATAAATAATAATTTTTAATTTTTCCTCCCTGTGTTCAACCTGTATGCTACACACCTGTACACTTACAGAATTTAATTCAAATTCGCGCTTTTCTAGTTCATAGGGAAGCGACGATCAAGTTTTTGGCGCCGTTGCCGGGGAGGTAACGATTAAATTTTATTATTTATTTAATTTCTGATTCGTGTTAGTTTTTATTTTATTTTTTTCCTTTTGTTATCTTGTATATATATATAAAAAAAATCTCAATTAGTTGATTTGGTATTGATCGTTGACACCGTAATCTTCTACATAAGAGAGAAAAAAAACCTTTCCAATTTTTCTGATCTCTTTCCAATTGTTCTCCTCTATTTCTTTACATTTTTCTCAAATTTCTTTCCAATTCTTCACATTCTTCTTTTACTAAATTATAACAAATAAAAAAAACAAAAAAAAATCCCCTTCCTATATCTCCTTTACTTATTCCTTTCTTTTCTTCATTTATTTCTTTCCCTTTTTCAATTATTTTCCTTTCATATTTTCTCTCTCTTCCATTTTCAACAATAAAAAAAATTGTCTTTTATTTTTCTGATTTCTCACCATTTTTCAATTTTCTTTCCAAATCTCTTTTACAATTCATTTCCTTTTCTTACAAATCTCTCTTTCCCTCTTAAAATAAATAAATAAATCTTTTGCAAAACCTCTCCTTTCTCTCTGTTCTCATAAGCAACCTCTCAAGCCCAAGTTCTCCTTGTCGAAACACCACAGTTCCTTCCTCAGTCCTGCCAACTGCTTTCCGAAACCAAAACTGCACAACAGTCCTCATTACTCAACCTTAGCATCTCCCTCCACCCTAAACCTTTTCAACATCCGAAAATTCAGCACTACACCCGATCCACGTTCATCCATCAGTTCAATACACTAGAAAAAAATTTAATACGCATTTCATTTTCTACAACCTCTCGACAGCATTCACAAACTTTTCAGTCCAAAAATCCAACATCCACACTTCACACCCATCTCCCTCATCTTCCATACAGACCATCACTGCTCCAAACAATTCAACCGCCACAAACCAGAAATATTTTCCCATTACAAATATCCTACTCCTTACCATCACCGAACACTCACGCATCACCACTTTTGAAAACCAAAGCACCTCTGACAAACAACAAAACACCTACCAAGTTCATCACCCTCTGCAGTTTATCGCACCCATCACAAAAGACCAATTCGAGACTTCAAGAATCGATCACAAACCTCTAAACCCAATTGAATTCCAGTGATTCAAAAATCAATTCAAACTATATCGAAACAAAACCTGATCCGACTTCAAAACAGTATTCCTGCTAGAATCATCCTCGCCTTCGCAAATACCCCCACCTTACTATGATTTGAAACCCTAACTTCGATCTGCGAAGCTACTGCTCAACATCTGCAAAACCAAATCATCTCACCTTTTGATCCAGCACCTAAGACCGAAATTGCAATTTAAATCAAAAGTCCGAAAATCAGAGTCGACCTGTTTCGTGATTTTGCTCTAAGGATACGAGATTTTTTTTTTGGGGTATTTGGCATGTTTTGGTCCGATTTTTTTTTCTGGGGAAGGGATTTTGTTTCCAAATAGAAGGCAGGCTTGCGGTTTTGAACAATAAAGGGGGCGAGTTTTGTTTGAACGTGAGAAATGGGGACTTTTCTTTTTTTTGAGGGAATCTGTTTAGTTTGGGCGTAATTTCCAGAACAAGAGGCATGTTATTCTTTTTACTCTGCCGTGACTATTGAAATTTATCTATTGCCGTTTATTTGGTGAGATACCATATTTAATATAAGAGTTTCAATTAAGCTCTTTGGCAAGATTATTGGCAATTGACAACTTATTTTTGATTGAGCGTTTGCACCATTTTAAGATCGTAGCTTTCAAGAGTGTGTGTTCCTTTTCTTCCATTGATTTAGTCTAGTGAGTTTTTGGGTTAGTTTTTATTTCTTTCTTTTTTATTTTATTTCTCAAAAAAATAAAAATAAGGGTCTAATCGTAGGCCAAGGTGAAAGATCAAATTCAAGCAAACGAATAAGAATTCAAAGGTCAAGGGAACTGCAAACACTAGTGAAGTTTGAACGTGAACACTACTCAAATCCTCTGGACGGA
The DNA here is from genome assembly GCA_030737875.1 of Allium sativum. Classification (NCBI taxonomy): domain Eukaryota; kingdom Viridiplantae; phylum Streptophyta; class Magnoliopsida; order Asparagales; family Amaryllidaceae; genus Allium; species Allium sativum. The sequence continues at coordinate 691,982,315 of CM060913.1, read as the reverse complement.
CAACCATACACCACTGTAATATTTTATAAACTCTACAGGTGTTGAAACTGCGTAAATTTTTTATATAAATTGCTTGTAAAAATCTTCTGCAGGGGCAGCGACTTGCTTGTACAATTTTTTAAATTTCTGCAGTTATTATTGTCTGATTTTTGTGGTTGGCTGATGTTTCCATAACTGAAATCTTCATTCTCATCGTTTTCAACAATAAAAATAGACGTTGCAAAATAATATAATTGAAAAGTGGTGTATTGTGAAGTTGACTGTATCATATAATTGGATCACGGATATATAGTAGTTCAATTTATTGAACTATTAGCAAAAGAGGTTGCATACTACCCATAAACATTGGTCGTATCCCTTAGTATTCATACTATACGTGAAGGGCCATAAGACCCTCTTCCCCCTTCCGATTGAGTCAGTTAATTAATAGAGCGCAACTTAGTATTTTATATTATTTTGAAGTGAGAATAATTTCTGTCTTACTGTGACTTCTTTAAAATGTCTTATTCAAAAAAATCCTTGAGAGAATTGTGGGATAATAATCAGAGTAGACGTCCTCTTGAAGAGTATGAGTATGAAAAACAACTCATAAGGCAAGATTTTCCAAAATTTCATGAGCCCAATGCCAACAATTTTCAAAATTTTCCAACTAAACAACATTTTCAAAATCATGGAAATGATCGAAATTGCGATTTCAATTCAAACTTCAGTAATTTCGATTTTGAGCCACATCCTCACAAAACAACTTTGAATCCCAATATGACTTTGATCCATATCAGTATGGGGTTGTAAACCAAAAGTTCCAAAATTATAGCTCATATCAACATCTTGAAAATAACCAAAATTGCGATTTTCCTTCGAATTTCAACAGTTTTGGTTACGAACATAATTTCTATGATCAAGATGATTTCCAATGTCATTGTCATTCTTATGAAAATTCAAACAACCACCACATTGGAAATAACATTGATTGTGAAATTGATGTGGACTATAATTTTGAGAATCAAGAAATCCAAAATGAGAGCTCTCAAATCAACGATTCTGAAGGATATCATCTTAATGTTCTTAGAGAGAGGGTAGAAAAGCAAGATAGACAGCTTGGTGAAAAAGATAGACAACTTGATGAACTTCTTTCTTTAATGACGTCTTTTAAAGAACAACTCGAGCAATAAAATCAAATTCAAACATGCGATGAATCAGAAAATAATCCATTCTTTACTGATAGTGAAAATTTTCAGATAACAACTTTCGAAATTGAGAATAATCATCTAGATGAAGTTGTTCAAAATTCAGTAAATGATTTGAACTTCAACTCTTTTCAGGAAAAAGATTTAAGTTTGGATTTTAATCTTTCTCTTTCAGACTGTGAGAAACCTGAAATTTTTGAAATTTAACAAAATGAAAATGTTGAATTTTTCAGAAACTCAAAAGTGGAAAAGGATTTTAATGAACATGAATTTTTTGGATTGTATGAGGATGAGTTGTCAAATGAGGGTGAAATAGAATCAAGCCACGAATCCAAGTTTGAAAATTTTAACTTTAAAGAAACTTCCAACGAACTTGAAGTTATCAGTGTTGAAAATATGTTGTCCAGTAATGAAATTGAGAAATGTGATCATATAGTCTTGAATAACACTCAGAATTTAAATCTCACGATTGCAACTGAATTTATATACGATCACAAATTTTTGAACAATTACACTGATAAATTTGTTGAACACATGAATTACTTTTGGAATGCTGGCTTGGTTGAAAAACTCCATATTAGGATGACCCTGGACATTTATCTACTGGACTATAAATCTAGGCATAAAGATGAGATGATTTTCAAAAACCTTTGCTTGCTAGAAAACATGCCTAGACATAGTGTGAATGGGATTCATCGGGCTGGAACCAAGTGTGGGGGAAAAGTTGTGGCATTCTTTGCATCAGACGCATCGTAAACACATATATCGTTGTACATATGATCTATTCTTACATATAGTTAGACTGCATTTCATTCTACAAATCATTTTGAATCTAAACCATTTATGGGTTTTATCATTCAAATTTAGGAAACGTGCTATAGTGTGGACACTGTTTCGACCAAGTGTGGGGGGAGTCTGCATTTCATTCATTTTTGGTTTTTTCTTTATTTTTCCTTCTTTTCATTTTTAGCCATTTAAAGAGGACCACCACGCATTTTAGATTGTAGTAACATACCATTTTTTTTTGAAACATGACTCATTTTAGATTGATACAACAAAATAAGTTAAGGATTGTTAATCAGTTGATAGTATTTTTTTTATCTCAGCTAAGATCGAATAAAAAATATAATGAAAAGTTGAATTTTGAGGGATAATAGTGTAACTGGTACATAGGGAGATTCTTAGGTGATGGCCATGAAGTTTATTCTAAATTGTAGTCTTTGTTTAATGAGTGGAGGACTTAAAATACATATATTGGCTTTTCGAATCTTTAAAACTAAGTTGTGTTAAGTTGAATTCGCGTAACTCTCTTTTGTGCTTATATTTTCAATAATAATAGTAGTAATCCAAGGGTATCCAACATTGCTTGTATATCAAGCGTTGGTGTGCAAACCCGCCAAGCTCTATCTGACATGTTGTTGACAAAGTCAGCGTTGGAATATCTTGGTCTCATTTTATGAGATTGGATACCTAAGGATTACCGACATGTTGTTGACAAAGTCAGCGTCGGTCCGCATAATCCGCCAAGCTCTGTCCTAACTCTCCATCAGTCCGCAAGGCAGTGTATGGGTGGTATACCTTGGTCTTTTAAGTTAGGTGTATGTAATTAAACATAGATTTCAATTTTTATAGAGAAAGAGAATAAGCGATGATGCCCAAACATTTCTTGACCTTATTGATTTGACTAGCCATACACAAGGAAATTAGAATACCGCTTTACAGACTGTGACAAGCAAACTAAGAATTCATTTCATGGCTGCACTATGTTATCAACTGAACCAACTAGCCAAACTGGAATTTAACATTTGAAAACTTGAATTATATTGAAAATTCGTGACAGGTTGAGGTATCTAAAGTACAATCAACTGATTAGAAATTGTTAACTTAATTTGTTGTACCACTTTCTTGAAATAAGTCGTGTTGTCATTTTTGTTTTTTTGTATATAACCATTGCATTCATGTAGTTACATTAGATCCACACATACTGCATTTGGATTTTGTGGGTAGTATCCGCTGAAAACCCTCACGAGACACCACTCGTCCTACTAGGGACACCTAGAGGTTTAACGGCTTGTTGCATACGCTCAATGCAATCGTGTTTCCTACGAAAGTGTGACCTATCTAGTTTAGTTTTTCATTTCTCGTTTTACTCGAGGACGAGTAAAAGATAAGTGTGGGGGTATTTGATTAACATAGAAATGTGTTTATTTTACGCTTTTATATCTTATCTTTTGTATATAAATAAATATTACTTGGGTATTGTTTTTTTACGTTTACAGATATTCCAACCAAGCCCGCATGCAACCAGAAAAGTAGAGAAAGGGAGATCAAATTGCTATATATTTACATTTTGAAGAATTGTAGATGAAGATCTCACATCTAGTTGCTGTTCGACAAGAAAATGATTGATAAAAAGGCCATGCACATCTAAAATCAAGGGAGGCTTGTCAAAGAACTAAGAGGAAAAGAAGAAAGGCCAAAAATTTAATAGATTTAACTAAGGCCCATTTGAGATTCTCATTGTAAACTACTTAGTGATGTAATGGCTAGGGACATTTGTAATTAGGGTTAGGGTTTGGTTATCTCCTATAAATACCCTTGTAATATCATTGTAGCCACCATCCTATTCTCTCTTCATCTCCATTAATAAGTTTCTAGTTCTCTTTTATTTTTCTGTATTTTAATTTTCATAGCAACTAGTGTCATCTACACAATTAAGTTTGGTAGAGTACTAGTTGTATTTTGCATACCTTTTCATTAGTGATTGACCGTATGATTAGATTCAGCGGTAATCCTAATTTTAATTCCTGTTTTTTATTTTTAATTTATGCAATTTCAATTTCTGTTCTTGTTGCTGCATCCTTAGGTCAATTGGATTGAATATAGATTAGATTCAGATCTGATTCAATTCAATAATAGTTTAATTGCAGTTTCAATTTCGTTTGCTTTCAAAACCAACCTCGAAGATTTGTCTAACTCGCCCACGAAATTCTATAAATAATAATTTTTAATTTTTCCTCCCTGTGTTCGACCTGTATGCTACACACCTGTACGCTTATAGAATTTAATTCAAATTCGCGCTTTTCTAGTTCATAGGAAAGCAACGATCAGAATTCTTATTTTAATTTACTAAGTTTCGCTTGCTTATTAATTTCAATCATATAACTTAATCCATTTAAGTTTATTAATAAGCCCACAACATGTTATTCTCTAGATTGTGGCCCAAGGTCTGTAATCCAAAAACTGTTTTATATTCTTGCTTGGTTACATCATTACAATAACATGTTCTCCTTAATACGTTATTAAGTATATCTCAATTCACATGTTTCCTAATTAACATGTCACTTATCATTTATGATTAAATATAACTAATTTATTTTACAAGTTTTCCTCATTCTTTCTCATTTAATAATAAATTCAATTTACACCGTCACTACAACTTATCGTTGTTTACTTAGCAGATTATTATGCATATCTAATTCTATCATTTCTACAAGTTATGCTTACCCTTCAAGGTATCTTTAATTACATAAATTTATTATATTTTCCACCATTTATGTATACCATTAGGTGTCTTGTAATAACCCGAAAATCTGGGCCAGTTTAAAATTTTTATTTTGGCAATTTTAGCGAATTTTGATTATTTAAAATGAATTATTTTAAATAATATCGACGAAAATTTATTTTGAATATAGAATTAGAACGTATATATTATATACGCCGTCGTTAGAATATAAATATTTATATATAATTATAAATAGAATTGAAAATGGCGAGGTAGTTCGATAATTCGATTTCAAACTTCAATTGGATGTACCGGGTGCAAAACAATCCGGATTTTAGTGAAACCAGAAATCAAAGGATCTATTTGATAGTATCTTTCCAACGAATCCGAAGAATCGGGATTTCATAGCGGGAATCAAAAGATATGTCCAGTTGAAAATTCTGAATAGTCGCTATGGAATTCAGGCCCTTAAAAATTGACATTTTGCAAACGATCTCGAATTTCGACGAAACCACTTTTGTTGGGTCCGTGATGTAAAGTTATTGCTAGATTCCAAATTTCATAATTTTCTGAATCAATATGTGAGCGTGGCAAAGGAAAACGCGTTTGACCAGTTTCAGTTGATTTTAATCGACTGGAAAATGGCCATTTTTCTAACGGTCTCAGAATTCGACGAAACTAGTTTTATTAGGACCGTATCGTCAATACGAAGCTAGAAAATATTTTTCTGGAATTTTTCAAGTTAGTACGTGACCCCGATAATTTGAAATGTACGTTTAAAATTCAATATAGTGATTTAAATGTAAATTTAACGGAAACTGATTGTAACGATCAAATCAGCTTGCGAAACATGTCCCACTGGGTTCGGGATGGGGGTAATTAGCTAGGGACGATAGTCGGTGGGTTCGATTTGAAGTTCAAATGGAAAGTCAAATGTATGGAATTTAAAAGGGAATTAAATTAAAAACTATAAAACCCTAACATTTCCCCCGACCCTCTTCATTACAGAAAACCCGTCACCCATACTTTTTCCGCCGCCTCCACCCTTCAGAGCGATCGCCGTCGCCATCCACCCCACCCTGCCATGTCGCCTCCCCTCCGACACCCTCGCCCTCCACGTATCTGACTCCTAACTCTCCACCCTCCTCGAATTCAAGCCAAGCCTTCCACCGCCAGGAAAAACCACCTGAAGAGCACCGCCCCGACCTCTGGAGCACCACCGCTGGCGAGTTGCCTCCTCCTCCATCGCCTGCGCCGTTGTTCCCCCTTTCTCCGATCAGATTCTGGCCCTAGTAAGTTTTTTTAAGTTTTATTTATTTATATTATTAGAAATAGGATTTTTAAGTTATTAACAATATAATTTTGACTATACATGAAGTGTTATACCAAGGTATGATTTTTTTTAAACATAGGAAAAAAAAAGTTTGATCATTAAGTATAAAAAGGTTGGATCTTTAAATATAAAAAGGATAAAGGTAAATTTTTAATAAAAAGGGCTAGATTTTTAAATCATAGAAAGATTCGATTTTTAAATCATAGAAAGATTCGATTTTTAAATCATAGAAAGATTCAATTTTTAAATCGATTTTTATATGTATGATAGCAAGATAAAGATTCAATTTATATATATCATATCAAGATAAAAATGTGATTTTTATATGACGTTCACTAGAATAAAAATGTAATTTTTATGATATGGATAGCGAAATAAAAATTGGATTTTTATATATTGAACATCGAAGTAAAAATGTGATTTTTATATATTGAACATCGAAGTAAAAATGTGATTTTTATATATTGAACATCGAAGTAAAAATGTGATTTTTATATATTGAACATCGAAGTAAAAATGTGATTTTTATATATTGAACATCGAAGTAAAAATTTGATTTTTATATATTGAACATCGAAGTAAAAATGTGATTTTTATATATTTAACAACGAAGTAAAAATGTGATTTTTATATATTGAATAGCGAAGTAAAAATTCGATTTTTATATATGTAGAGAATACGGGCAGTGAACAGTGATAAGAAGCAGAACGACGAAGATTTCTACATAAGAAGAGTCAAGATGTTTGGATAGCTATCGGTGAGAATTTCTCACCTTTCACTTTCTTTTCTCTAGTTATATATATATACTAGGATGCAGACGGTGCTTAGTAGCACCCGACACAATCGTCCACAGACCATGGACTTGTTTGTTTGATTGCAAAAATTAGTTAGATTATTTGACTGGAATTGAATTGTGTGGTGAAATGAATTGATTTGATTGATGTGTGAATGGCGTGGGCCTTCACTAGACCGGGGATAAGGCTAGGCCTTGTCCCGTTTCTAGTATCGTGCCGTTATGCCGCCGAAATTTTCTAAAATATGTTAGAAAAATAAAAATATCATTTTATTGAAAAAATGAACTGAATAGAAATTCATGCGTTGAAATAAAATATTTTATCGTTAAAAATATAATTTTTAACGTGAAGTGAATAAAATAAAATATTCATTTACAAACCGGACGGTTTGTTTATGTGCACTGATTTGACTGACATTGATTGGGTCGATAAATTTTACACGTCACCCAACTGCACAAATAAAATCTGTGTTTGATTGTTTGAAACCCCATACGGGTGTTGGGATGAAATTTGAAGTTCACTCATCCTGATTGATTAAATATGTCGATCGATTGATTGACAGGCTGTTATAAGCGTTAGATATCTATATTTGATGCTTATACAGTGTGGTGCACTTTGGTTGATGGTTGATTATTTTTCAATGCTATTATATGTGTGTAATGTATGAAAATCCATATAATTAACTTTATATGGTAATTGATTGGGCCTCATTCCAATTTTGAAAAATAAAGAATATTATAAAATAAAAGTTCATGTGTTGACAGTACTCATCCATTGAGATTGGTCATGTGTTGAACGAAATATTTTAGTAATAAAATTTACATCTTTATCGATATAAAATAAAAGTTCATGTGTTGACAGTACTCATCCATTGAGATTGGTCATGTGTTGAACGAAATATTTTAGTAATAAAATTTACATCTTTATCGATATAAAATAAAAGTTCATGTGTTGACAGTACTCATCCATTGAGATTGGTCATGTGTTGAACGAAATATTTTGATAATAACAACTATTTTGAAAAAGAAATATTTTGAAATAGAATATTTGAAAATGGAAATTTATGAAGCCGTGTTGATTAGATTGACGCCATTTTGACGTGAACGATATTTATATCGATTTTATGGATTTCGAAATGAATTGAATTAAAAACGATTTCGAAATAAATTGAATTGAAAACGATTTCGAAATGAATTGAATTGAAAACGATTTCGAAATGAATTGAATTAAAAACGATTTCGAAATGAATTGAATTGAAAACGATTTCGAAATGAATTGAATTAAAAACGATTTCGAAATGAATTGCATTGAAAACGATTTCGAAATGAATTGAACTGAAAACGATTTCAAATTGAATTGAAAGCGAATTGAAATGAATTCAAATTGAATCGAAATTTGAATTGAATAGAAATGAATTTTAAAACGAATTTATAAAGAAGAATTCAATTTTGATTTGAATTGAAATGGAAGTTGAAATTGCTTTTGAAACGAATTTTAAAACTATTTATATAATTCGTTGTAAATATAAATCGACGAAATATATATTATATATATTATATATATAATATAAGGGCCTGAATAGAACGCGCCGCGCCGCGGCAGTTCGCGAATTTCGACCATTTATTTCAAACGGACATTACGGGAGATCCGACCGTCGGATTCTCCTAAAACCGGAACCGTTGGGTTCGTATCGAAAAGAGCTTTCTAACGAATATTAGAAATTTGAAATCTAACGGTTGGATTTGGAGATACATCCAAATCAAATTCGAAAAAGGTCGCTGTAAGTGCAGTTCGATAGCCGTTGATGGAAATCGACTGTACGGGCCTTGATAAAATTATTAAAAATAGTAATAATTTGTGTAAAATCATAAGAAATGATTTTAAAAGTATTGGGATGAAAAAGTCCATATTTGAAAAGATAAAAATAGATTTTTATCGAAGTAAACTAGTTTTGAACTAGAATTATAATTCTATTTATTTTTAAATAAATAAATTGAATTTAAAAAGGGTTTTAAAAATAACCAGAATTTCCAATGATTGCATTGGAGTGGATTTGAATCGAAATTGTCTTCGGAATATTTCGATGTTGGAATTCGTGATTATACAGATGTTGTTATGGAAATTTGAAAGATATATATTTATATCGTTATTTCCAATACGACATTTGTTAGTCGTAGAATTTGATATTGAATATAAGCCGGGATATTTTCTATTCAGAGCCTCGTATTTAATATCAAATGTGATTTGGGTTTGTCGTGAATGGTGTCTTCACTAACACTGTTCTTGAACCCAGTTGAGAAAAGATTAAATCTTTTTATTTTGATTTAATGAAGTGTACCAATTAAATAATATTTAATTGGAATTGAATTGATATTGATTTTTGGGTTTATCGTGAACAGTGTTTTAAATAACACTCGTTCTTTAACCCGATAATCAATCGAATGTGACTTTGGGTTTATCGTGAACCGTGTTTTAAATGACACGGATTCTTTAACCCAGTTAAAGATTAAAACTAAGTGGAGTTTTAATGAATCTTTAATTAGATTGAAAAAATTGAAATGGAGTATCACCAGTTTTGCTCCGGGCGTTAGTTAAATCTTTAATTAGATTTAAACGTGAAATGGTAATTGAATTTACCGATAGCACCGTGGTGTTAGATATGAGGTATAACCAGTTTTACTTCATGGGATAAATAGGTTGGGATTGGGAAATTAAAACCAATGATTACTTCGGTAAGGTTCGCTAATTCCGACTAGTTGAATCGAAATTCAAAGGAAGATTAGAGAATAAATTCAGGAATTTATCTTGGATAAAATTAATGGGAACCTTTCCCTATGAATGTGGAATTTAGAAACTAACTGTCGGTTAGCCAAGCAGAATGGTTTTCTGGATATTGATCTGATGTTGGTTTCGGCCTTCGGGGTTAATATTTGGGGAATTATTCTCTTGATTAATTTACGGTTAGTGACTAATGAATTGGAATGAGGCGTATGTTGTGTTTGTGTAACACTTATTTAAAATAATACGCGAGTTATTCGGAAAGACCGGGTTTATCCCATTTTGAATAACTGATACGACGATAAGTCGAAGATGAAGACGGTGGTCGAAGACCGGAAGTCTTCACGTTGTTTGGGTGATTACTGATGATCTTGATTGGGCTGTACACCCAAGAAGATGGAAACAGTTGGTGATCATCCAAACGTACTTGGAGATGGATGGATATGCGAGGAAAGTGCCTCCGGTTTCGTTCAGACCCAGAACGGACTTGTAAATGGACGGTGTGTCTGACATTGGATTTTAGTCCGTGTGATTGATCTCTATTAAATATATATCTGTTTGGCGGCGGAGAATTTATTCTCTTGCTTAACGCCCTTCTCTGAGACGTATGAGCTCAGGGGTTATATATTGATGGATATCAATCGCATGGAGTGAATTGCCTGTGTGGCATGCCTAAGTGGCAAATGATCAAGGCTTCTGTTGAAAAGCAAAGTCTTGTGGTTGATGATCGAAGCACGGCCTTTGTGGCGTAGCTTTGTGTAACGTTGATTCGCGAGTATCACACCCGGTATGAACTAAAAACGGGAGACGGACCTCAGGGAGGGCATGCGTTTCTTTCTAGTTAGGAGTGGCGTCAGTGCTTGAACTGGCTGACGAGTTTGACTCATGTGGATGTTACTTATTATTACTTGCTGAAAAGCGAGGCGCCTCGTGATATCGGTTTCGGCCGATGCTTCTGGTCGGCTGACGGGCCAGGCTTACGCCCCAAAGGGCGGAGGAACGTAGTGTTCAGGCATAATAATCCACATCGGTGGACCGGCCCTGACGATCCAAGGCTTGCCTGCGCGCTTGCCTGAGACATGGGCTAGATTGTCTCGAGTCGGTTGAGGATCTTGCCCCTAGCCTCGGTTCATACCATAAATGATAACCCAACTTCCAATACGACGTCTTGCGGTTTTGATTGTAAACTTATATATGGCGACATAGTGTTATTGGGCATTCATGCCGCCTATGATTGATACTTATGATTTGAAGTTGTTTTATACACTATGCACTTATAGTAGTATCAAATGATTTGTTTTAAACGTATCAAGCATTCTTTGGCTGTTATAAGGGAAAACCCTATCCTCGGCTGCGTTGCATTGTGTGATGGGACCTGGGTCTTATAACAGCTTCATTTTTCTTTATTTAGCATTGCGCTGTTTGTTTTATGCACTGGTATTCTTGGGAGGAAACCCGTTCCGTGTTATACGGCGTGGTCCCTTGATTTACCTAACTTTGAAATAAAGATTAACTGTTTTAGTTCTCACACCAGTCACATGACTGACCTGGAGTTTATTGTTTTAACCTAAACTCTGGGTGCCCTTATTTTGACACGGGCAGCTAGTAGTTTTGGTTTTGCAGATGTTAGCCTACTTTGTGAACTAGGCAACACAAAGTCAAGAAACCAACCGTTGAAGAGTATTTCAAGTTATGTAACTTCGGTTCGGATCGGAGGGAAGCTCCACAGTTCAGATTAATAGCAGCGTATCGGTTCGGATCGGGTAAAGTTCTCTGTTTGGATCGGATATCTCTTACTGGATAAATTGGTAAAGCATACCTGATCGGATCGGAAGGCCAATGAATCTCAGGTGGATCGGAAAGCTGTCTGCTTGCCGCGACTTCGGAGCGGAGCGGAGTATAATTAGAGAAGAAGAGACGTTCAAGCTACTCCGGTTCGGGTCGGGCATTCCGATCCGAACCCCCAACCTGCGTATCTCCGACCCGCACCCATGATCCAGGAAAATCTCCTATAAAGTCGCCTGGAGAACCGGACCGGATGTGACCAATTCCTACCCCTAACGTCCATCTCATTGATGCGTTGTCTGCTTGATGGCCCATCCGAACCCGAAGAGAGGGCGATGGATGACACGTGTTCCGACCCGGATTGCATCTCAGGCAAATTCACACCTATAAATACCCCAACTAGAGACAAAGAGAAGGATCTTTTTCAGCACTTTTGAGAATCCGAGTACTTCCATCATCCGAATTCCTTCACTCCCGGAAAATCCAAACCATCTTTTATTTCTTGTTTTTATCTTTCTGAGTGAACAAAAGTGAGTTGTGAGCGAATCTTACATTGTATTTGTAATTGAATTCCCGAATATAGTGAAAACTAAGTGGACGTAGGCATTTCTTCGCCGAACCACTATAAACCTTGTGTGTTCTTTTTTATTTCTGCTTTATTTTATCTTGTTTCTAATCAATTTGGGTGTTAGAACCACATTTGGGTCTAACATTTTGGTGCTTTCACTGAGAATCCTCATCTAAATTCTTTATTTTCCGGGATCTCTTTCTACTTTTTGGACCGTTGAGTTCGAAGAAGTGAATCCATAAGTGTCTCCACTTTCTCACATTCATTGAAGTAATTGTCAAAGACTCATGGCCCGAGGAAAAGGCAAGGAAGTCCAGTCTGTTCAAGGAAATGGAGCTGATGAAGATCAGCAACATGCTGTTGTAACAAGGTCTAGGGGGCAGAGTTCAGCAGCAGGGAGAGTCAATGCAGGAAATCCGAACCGACAGCAAGGGGAAAGCTCCGATCCGAACCGGGTAGGAGACTCTGAAGCAGTGCACTCCCCCAGTCTGAACCGACCCGACTTGCTCGCTGCACGCCGATCCGACCAGGGACCCCAGCTCCGATCCGACCCGACTTCCTACCTCCGATCCGACCCGATGCTTGGTGAAGCTGGAACATCTACTCGAGTCCCCGCGAATGCTCCAATTCCAGCTGCCAGGGTTGGAGACCAGGCCAATCCATCTGCTCCCATCACTCAAGGAGATTTCTCGCGCTTGCTCGATATGCTTGAGAGCACGAGGGAAGCTATGAGAGTTCATGAGCGTACCAACCTCATGATGCAGGAAAATATGAGGCTCATGAGTCGGGAAATCAGTGAGCTCCGCCGGCAAAGAACTCCGTCGCCAGTTCGTCATACACCAGTAGATCAATCTTCATCTTCTGAGGAAGAGAGGCCCCGTGAGCGAAGGCCACTCGAACGACCTCAGAACGTGGAGCAGCTAACGTTTGGATCTTTGGGATCTCGCGAGGATATCGCACGAGCATTAAGAAACGATAGCCCACCTCGGGGGCAAAGACTCCAATCCCCTCTTCCCGAGATCGACCGGGAACGCGGGGAAAGGAATCGAGCAGAGGCAGCTCGAAGAAGAAGGGTGTCTCCTGAGCAAGAGCCCCGGAGGAACTCGGACACTAGGGCCAGGGAACCTGAGCAGCCCCTAACTAGTGCCGATGTGCAGGCGATGGTTCGTCGAATTATGTCCGAGAGCCGGAATTATACAAATGAAGACTACGGCATAGAGCGAAGCCATACTCCGTTCACTGACGACATCCTAGACTTCCAGTTCCCCCGACGCTTTAATTTGCCACAGATGGATAAATATAACGGAAGGACTGACCCAGGACAGCACTTGATGCGGTATTCGTGGCTTATGAATGCCGCTGCTGCCCCCGATGAAGTAAAATGCAAAGCGTTCCCAATCTACCTAGAAGATGTGGCTTTATTTTGGTTTACCCGACTTCCTCCTCGTTCAATTTCTAATTACAAAGAACTAAGCGAGCGTTTCATGAACCAGTTCCGACTACATGCTCGAAAGTCCAAGAGCGTTATTGAATTGTCAAGGATCAAACAGGCACCAGGAGAATCTTTAAGGGCATATTTAGATCGTTTTAACCAAGCTGTAACTGAGGTCAGTGACCCGCATGAGCCCACAATTCTGATGGCATTGAAGGAAGGAGTCGATCCCGAATCTGAGTTTGGAGACTACCTTTCTGGGAAGACACCCCCCACAAGGGCGATATTCTACGAAAAAGCCGATATTTATCTAAGACGAGAGGAGGCCCGGGCAAACCGGAAGAGAAAGTCTGAGACAGCTTCAAAGGAGAATGTGCAGAGTAATATTGCAGTGAAGCAGTCTGGGGAAAGTTCTGGCAAGGTTGAAGTAAACGTAGGAAACAAGGGTGGAAACAGCAATACTGGAAGCGGGGGAAACAACAACAACCGTAATTCGAACGGTAACAGGAGAAACAGAAATAGGGGAAGCGACCCAAACAAAAGGCCCCGATTCCAGAACTACGAGAACTACACACCATTGAATGACACGTTGGAAAATATTTACCTGGACACATATAATGTGTTGCAATACAAAAGACCGCCACCTCGTGATTCGACCGAAAAAGAAATGGCGACAGGGAAATTTTGCTTGTTTCACGGAACGCATGGACATTCGACCAATGAGTGCCGACATTTGAGGGATGTAATTGAAAAGCTGCTGCGTGAGGGAAAGTTGGATGAGTACAAGGTTGCCCCGAGGGATAGGGGGCAAAGAGAGCAGGCTCCAAAGCAAATCCTACCTGCTCCTAAGCCTACCGCGCAGCAGAAAGGTAAAGGGATCGTCATCAACTCCATAGTAGGCGGACCTCACCCAGCAATCCGAAGCTTTAGGTCAATGGACCAATATGTGAATGCTGCCAAACATCTGGATGTGAATGAAGGTGACGAGTTGGAAGATGTCACCCCCATCAAACAACAAAAAACCATGTTCGATGACGTGGTGTTTCGCAGCCGAGACAACACGGGAATACAATCTCCCACCAATGATCCGTTGGTTATTACTACCACTATTGGGCCGGCTTTGGTCCATAAGGTATTAGTAGACAACGGAAGCTCCGTTAATATTTTGTTCAAGAAGTCATTTGATCAGATGAAGCTTGAGCCAGAAGATCTGAAACCTTGTGAAGGATGGATTAGAGGTTTCAACGGAGCGACAACAGCTCCTATGGGATATATAGAGTTGCCTGTGACCTTAGGGCAAGGAGAACGTAGAAGAGTGCGAATGCTCCAGTTTGTAGTACTGGACGTAGATTCGCCATACAACGCATTTTTAGGGAGGCCTGCCCTCGCTGAGTTTAGAATTTGTATCGCCCCTTGGTGCTTGTTACTAAAGTTCCCAACCGAAGCCGGGACTGGAGTAATAAGAGGGGATCAGGTTTCTGGACGGGCCTGCTATGTGGCCGAACTGAAGATGTTGATGAAAGGAGTTAATGCTGAGAATAAGGATGCCTCATCTCCCTCAAAGGGGGACTCAGCATAGCAATTAGAGAGGTTGAACCCAAGGGAGTTGCGAAAAGGAACGCCTGAAGACCTGGATCCTAGAAAAGATGAGGAACCAGAGGCTAGGAATGCAACTCCTAATGAAGCAACAGTGGAGATACCTGTTGATAAAGTTGATCCGACGAAAGTTTTGAAGATTGGTTCCCAATTGGATCCACGTCGTGCCGAAGAGCTGACGAACTTCTTAAAAGCGAACTTAGATGTGTTCGCCTGGACCCATGCTGACATGTGTGGGATATCGCCTTCCGTTATCAGTCACAAATTGAATGTAAATCCGAAACATCCACCTGTAAAGCAAAAGAGACGCATGCTGGGCCCAGAGAGGTCGGCTGCCCTCAAAGAGGAAGTAGAGAAGTTGAAGCAAAATGGATTTATTCGAGATTCGACCTATCCCGACTGGATATCGAATCCCGTTCTGGTAAAGAAGCCAAACGGAAAGTGGCGAACTTGTATTGACTTTTCAGATTTAAATAAGGCTTGCCCAAAAGATAGTTTCCCACTTCCCAGGATTGACCAGCTTGTAGACTCGACAGCAGGTCATGAACTTCTCTCTTTCATGGATGCATATTCTGGATACAATCAAATTCCTATGCATGTACCAGACCAAGAGCATACAAGTTTCATTACGAATCTGGGACTATATTGTTATGTTGTAATGCCATTCGGATTAAAAAACGCTGGAGCTACTTATCAGCGGTTGGTAAATAGAATGTTTTATGATCAGATAGGAAAAACCATGGAAGTTTATGTGGATGATATGCTGGTTAAATCAAAGCAGTCCTCCGGTCATACGCAAGACTTAGCAGAAATGTTTGGTATCTTGCGAAAATACCGTATGAAATTGAATCCTTTAAAATGTTCGTTTGGAGTGGCGTCGGGAAAGTTCCTTGGCTTCATTGTGAGTTCCCGAGGAATTGAGATCAACCCTAGCCAGATAGCGGCGATTAGAAATATCGAAGAACCAAGGAAAATTAAAGACGTCCAAAGTCTGGCAGGAAAGGTAGCGGCGCTAAGTAGATTCATCTCCAAAGCCACCGATAAATGTGTTCCATTCTTTGATTTGATAAAAAGGGGAAAGAAGAACTTCCAGTGGACTCCCGATTGTGTCGAGGCTTTTCAAAATCTGTTAGAACTGTTAGAAAAACCGCCAATCTTATCAAAGCCCGTAGACCATGAAGAATTATTTGTTTATCTAGCAGTCTCGGCTCACGCTGTCAGCACAGTTCTGGTTCGAGAGGAGGACAAAGTACAAAGGCCAGTATACTATGTGAGTAAGAAATTAGCAGCGGCAGAGCGCAACTACCCAAAGATCGAGAAGCTTGCTTATAGCCTCCTGATTGCATCCCGAAAGCTTCGTCACTGCTTCCAAGCCCATCCAATAACTATATACACCGATCAGCCGTTAAGACAAGTGTTGCAGAGACCCGAAGCGTCGGGAAGGTTGATTAAATGGAACATAGAACTAAGCCAGTTTGATTTGAATTTTCAACCACGAAAGTCGATCAGGGGGCAAGCTCTAGCAGACTTTATTGCGGAGTTCACCATTCCAGAGGAAGAAATAATCAATGACCGAGTGGTTAAATCCGAGGATGAGCTAAAGATGAATCCGTGGGAATTATATACAGATGGAGCTAAAAATGACCGAAGATCCGGAGCTGGAATTGTCTTAGTCACTCCGGAGGGACGGTCGTTATATTACGCTCTGCGATTAGAATTTTCGGCAACAAACAATGACTCTGAGTATGAAGCCCTGATTGCCGGGCTGAAACTCGCTAAAGACCTCGGAGTAAAAGTGATGGATATATTTTGTGACTCTAAGATTGTAGTTTGTCAGGTGAGAGAGGAGTTCGCGGCTCGAGGACCTCGACTTGTCGCTTACCTTAAGAAAGTGAAAGAGCTATTAAGTAGCCTAGAGCGGTACAACATAACACATATTCCCAGAGAAGAAAACCAGAAAGCGGATAGACTAGCAAAATTAGCTAGTTCTGACAATCCAGAGGGGACCGAGGTAATTCCAATTGAAACGTTGGAGTCGCCAAGCTTTGAGTCAATGGACATAGAATTCGTTCTTGAAGCGGAACCAGAGAAGGAATCATGGATGACTCCAATCAAGAATTTTCTTAAGAATGGGACACTCCCATTAAAGAAGAGTGAAAAGAGAGCTGTAGTGCGCAGAGCTACCAGATATGTTATACAAGACGATATTCTCTATAGACAAGGATTTTCTATGCCCCTGTTACGATGTATCGCACACGACGACATCAAGCGTGTACTGAGAGAAGTACACGAAGGTGAGTGTGGAGATCATACAGGAGGTCAAACTTTAGCAAAGAAAATATTGCGGTACGGATACTTCTGGCCTACGATCAACAAAGATGCAGCTGATTATTCACGACGCTGCGATAAGTGCCAGAGATTCGCCAAAATCCCCAGGGCACCATCAACCCAGCTTAAATCGATGGTGAGTCCTTGGCCATTTGCCACATGGGGAATCGATATCATTGGGGTTTTACCAATTGCTAAAGGGGGAGCTAAGTATGCCATAGTAGCCGTGGATTATTTCACGAAGTGGGTGGAAGCTGAACCCTTGACTAAGATCACCACAAGAAAGGTGATAAGTTTTGTGGTCCGAAATATTATATGCCGATTCGGAATCCCAAGAACAATTATTACCGACAACGGGACCCAATTTGATAGCACTGAATTCAGAAACTTTTGCCAGAAATATAAGATAGATAAACGATATACTGCAGTTGCCTATCCACAATCTAATGGGCAAGTAGAGGCAATAAACAAGGTAATAAAATCCATCCTCAAAAAGCGATTAGAGCGTGCAAAGGCAAAATGGGTTGATGAATTGCCCCTAGCTTTGTGGGCATATCGAACAACGTTTAAAACGGCTACTGGTCATACCCCTTTCTCCCTCTCCTTTGGTTCATAAGCAGTAATTCCAGTTGAACTGGAAGTTCCTTCCCACAGGGTGACATATTATGACCCGATGACGAATCGGGCACTTTTACTTGAGTCTCTTGATGAAGTCGAAGAGAAAAGAGATGAAGCAGACTTGCGTGCAGCAAGACATCGGCGTCAGATGGCGCACTATTATGACAAAAAAGTTCGCCTCAGAACTTTTGAACCAGGAGATTTGGTGCTAAAGAGAGTTTTTCCATCTCTTCCTCACCTCGGCCCAAAATGGGAAGGACCCTTTGTCATCCAACGGAAACTTGATAAGGGAACATTCAAGTTAACGACCGTAGATGGCGAAGAAGTCCCTCGAACATGGAATGCCCAACACTTAATGCGATATTTGGATTAGAAATGCTATACCTTTTGTTGTTCTTCCTGTAAACTCTGTAATAAGGCACGACTTGCCTTGGGAAAATCCGATGATATGAATAAAGAACTATAAAGTGGATGTAGGCTATGATTTAGCCGAACCACTATAAAAATATTGTGTGTTATTTACTTTTATGCATTTACATTCATTAGTTGTTCTGTTGTGATTATAAAATACAGGACAACTGAGAGCCTAAAGAAGGTTGAAAACAGTCTGGACATGAAAAGAAGCACAATGATTATTTGTGCGATAGGATGTGACAGAATGAGAAAACGACATTTCTAACTCTAACTCTCCAGAGAAAGAGAGAGAGTATAAAAGCGTCTCCGGCTGAGCGCTGAAAAAGAAATTCTATTTCGAACTCTAACTCTCCATAGAAAGAGAGAGAGTATAAAAGCGTCTCCGACTGAGCGCTGAGAAAAAGGTTCAACTCCGAACTCTAACTTTCCAGAGAGAAAGAGAGTATAAAGGCGTCCCTGACCGAGCGCCGAGAAAGAAATCTTTTCCCGTTGATCGACCGGGGAATAAACAAATAGCTGAACTCGAACTCTAACTCTCGAGAAAATGAGAGAGAGTATAAAAGGAATGCCAGGAAAAACAACAGAAGTTGGTGATACAGGAAATGCTATCCCGTTAGAGAATCAGGAATATTCAGATTGCCTGGTTAAGCGCTGAATAACTTATGGAGATTGACTGGGGACACATATATATACACATATCTCCCCTCTCCACAACTTTGTTTCATAACTATAGATATGCATTTTTACATAAGTGCAGAGCTGCTAACAGATAAACATTGCAAAAAGTGAATTATTTTTATTTACTAATGAATAAATTTGTACAGGGAAATGACTAAAAAAGAAAACGCGGGAGCTGCTGTTGTGGCAGCACTTATTGATTTACAAAGATGCTAAAAGGACACAGGAGAACCCACTATTTGGGCTTGGAATGAGCCTTTGATTTCTTGACAGTTTTTTCTGCATTTTTTGCTTCCTTCTCGGCTTCAGTCAAGATCCGTTTTGGTCTCTTTTTCCCTGAAGACGTAGTACTGGGGCCAGCAGACTTTTTCCCGGAGGGCGGGGCACTGGAATCGAGAGAAGATTTTTTAGCAAGTTCTTCGGTAATAGATCTAGTGGAAAGCTTAACAACTAACCTTGAACCTGCATCCACAACTGCAAGGGGCTTGAGGACCTCAGGGTCTAATTCTTCAGCCTTTAATTGCAAACGCCTGTCTTGGTCAGCCTTCATGGCAGCCAAGGTAATGTCCTCAGCGCTTTTTGACTCCCCGGTTATTGTAACTTCTGGTTCCTCATCATGCCCCTCGTCTCCTCCGTCGTCTCTTAACGCTGCAATCATTTCCTCGTCATGGGGAGTAGTCACCTTAGTTGATTCACTCCTCTCCCCTAAGTCCGTGGAAGCAGCTTTGTCTTCTCCTTCTTTGACCCTATCAGCGGGCTTTGTCCCAGTGGTATCTCCTTGAACAACATCTGCTTTCGCGGAGGATTCAACGCCTACAAAATGAGAAACATCGGTTATCAACTCAGGCGAGATCAAAGGATTTCTCATCGAACATTCAGTCATGTAGCCAAAGGTAGTAGTAGCCTTGACAAATTGAGGAGAAAAAATAGGAATACCTTCTGAAGACTTTTCAGCAGGGGTGACTACTACCTCTGGAGTTATTTCAGGAATGGGAGATAGCAAGGTTGTTCGGGAAATTCCCGGGTTTTCGGGATCATACCCTTCCACTTCAGGAGTTACAGGAGCAGAAGAAGAGGAGCCAGCTTCAGGAATGGTTTTCTGTTTAGACTTCTGCCTCTCTTCTTCCATGGCCTCGGCAATTAGACGGCGACCTTCAGCTAGGCGCTCCGGCTCGTCGTCTCTCAAGTACTTCTCCATCAACTTATCTTCATCGAGGGAATCGACCTTAAGCTCTTCTTTTTCCCACTCGACGATTTGATTCCACACATGAACCAAAGTGGATGGATAGTCCTCGATCCAGGAAATGTTTCGACGACGAATGATGTGCGCGAAGAACTCGATCATTAGCTCACTGAAGCCCTGAATATCGGCCTCCGCCTCTGATAGCTGCTTGCGGGTTTCCTCCGCAGATTTAATAGCGCATTCAACGTTGCCCTCAGCCAGAGCAGCCCTGTTTTCCGCCTCTAACAATTTTGAAGCCAAATCAGCGTTTTTCTTTTCTAACTCGGCGCTCCTTTTCGCTAACTCGGCATTTTTCTGCTCGAGCTCAACATAAGCAAGACGTGTCTTCGTAGCCTCTGATTTGGCTTCGTCAGCCTGCTTCTTTAGCTCGGAACGTTCCTGAGTGTGGGATTCTAGCAAATCATGATAGCGCTTTTGCATGTCTTCAAACTGTTGTTTGAAGTTAGAAGCGTTCTTTTGAGCGATAGCTAGTTGAGCTTGAGTATCTTCTAAATTTTTTCCTAAGGTTTTTAGGGCTTTAGCATCTTCTTCTGCAGTTTTGTGCATTGAGTCAGCATTTGTCAGTAGTGTGCGAATGATTCTGGAAAGAGTGCGGGAATACTTGAACATTTCGGTGTATTGTTTTTCCACCAAATCAATCTTTGCTCTGGCCTCCTCTGCCCAATTAGAAGAAATAGGTTCAAGTGAAGGTAGAAAGGTCAGAGTCTCGAAGTAGTGCTCGGGAAACTGCTCCTTTAAGTATGCCAGCCTTACGGCGGTTCCCGCATCTGATGGAGGAGGGGCTAGGATTGTTAGTTCAGCGTCCCTTCCCGAAGAAGATTCTGTAGAGCCCTTATCTGTCCGAGGTCGCTTAGTAGCAGGGACTTTTTGCTTACTTCTAGACCCAGTTTCCTTTGGAGGTGTTTTCTCTCTGCTTCGCTTTTCATGGGAGGAAGTGGAATCCCTAGATTGTGGTCTATCCTCCTCCCTGCGACCTTGATAGCTTTTGTATTTTTCCTGTTCCGGTCGAACTGGTGAGCGGGAGCGTGAGGATCGGGATCGATAAGGATCATAGGGCCTCCTTTCCTCCCTGCCGCGGTCATCCCGGCGGTTATATTCGGCATCCTGGGGAGGATTAGACATGCTGCGGCGAAGCTTTCTTATGTCATAAGAGGATCGAGTCATTGTACCTGCACGATAAGTTAAACGAAGTTTAGAATCAGCGGATCCATGAAAAAAAAAAAAAAGTGTGATGAGTGCTAGTGCTACGGTGCAAAGTGCATCCTATGTGGTGTACGTGTCCCCCCAACCAACCCGAATCTGAAGCTAAAGTGGTGCGGGCAGGCTCTTTGGCCTTAGCAGGAGTGGTCTCCTCAGAAGAAGTAAAGACTAGAGGGTCCTTTCTGAAATCTTCCGAAGTGTATATAGTCTCGGGTAAAGGGAGATCCCCCAAACCCTGAAATATGTGCTCGTCGGCGCTAGGAACATCCCCTTCGGAAGCGTGGAGTGGCAACCCTTGGGGAGATTTTGATTTGTCTACCGAGGTAGTTTCCTCGGGGGCAACATACCCTTCACGATGTTTTTTGGCCAGATTAGCCAGCTCATCGTCTTGAGTGGAAGAGGGAGAAGGTGAAGTTTGAAGAGAAGCTGCAGGAATTCCCGAGCCTTCACCTATTTCTGGCACTGTTTCCACCGGAGGAATATATGCATAAGGGACTGTCCCATGACCGATGCTACGGTAGACGGATAGCAGCCCGTGAGAATGAAGGTACTCATCTTTAAGAACCTCGTCAATAGTAAGGAATTTTTGGTCGCCATTGAGGAGACGGTGCATTCGATCAAAGAACACTTGGTCTGATACCTGTTTGGGATTATCAACTGCAAATAAAAAGGAAAAACAGGTCAGGGTGACGATTCAAGTGCATAAAGTCCAGGGTCAGGAAATCAGTGCTTTACTTGATTTTGTCCATCTTCTGGCACATCCAGACTGTTGCTTTATATAGAACCACTCCAGTCTGGAATCTCCAGCCTTGCTGCTAAACGGCGTAGAGATTATCTTCCTCTTTGGGACCGACTCAAAGTAACAGAAAGAAGGGGTTTCCCTAGTCCGATGTTTGAAATTATAGAAGAAATGAACGTCGTCAAACGTAAGCTCTACGCCTAGAACTTCACGATATGCTATGAATAAGGTATGCAGATAGGCGTATGAATTGGGATGTAGCTGCATGGGGGCAATCCGCATTTGTCTTAAGAAGTCGACAATGAAAGGCGAGAAAGGAGGAATAGCGCCAACCATGCACATCAGACGAGTGACCGTCATATATCCTTCTGGAGGGTTATGTGGACGATCAGAACGTGAAGGCACTAGAGTGTCTCTCTTCATTATTCCATACTTCAAGCAGATTCTCACGAGTCGGTCATTGTCAATTGTTGATTCTACGGAATCTGGAGGTGATTCCAATATAATGGCTGAGTCAAATTCATCAGGTGCTCGATTGTCACCAATCCCTCCTTCCTCCTCAAAGCCTAGGGAAACTTCATTTTCTGAAGATACTTCATCGCTTTCCCGATGACCAGTTCCGTAATCCGGACCCTCGCTATCCCATTCGGGGTCAGATGAAGAAGATATATCCTCGAGAGTGGTTTTGCGGGAAGTTTCTGGAGCTTCTTTCCTCTCAGCTAAACGAGAAGAGCGTCTGGGCCTCATTGTCATGGAACTATTGAAGAAGCAATAGCGTAGATTAGAGTAAATTATCCCGTGTCCCCCTTTTTTGTGTATGTGTGTGAACTAAAGTGTGTGCAACAAATGCGGGAAGTGCAAAATAAAAGTACAGCAATATAAGACGAAGCTTTAAAGAGAAAGTAATAGTCCGAGTTGTCCTTGATTCTCATTTATGTTCACAAGGCACTATCCTAACTGTCCGCGAGGCATATTCGTCTAGAATAAGTGTTAGTCGAGTTAGTTGGGTGGTCTTTATGTGTCAAGTTCAATGTGTTCGGTTCGGTTCGGATATGCATGTGATGATTGGCTCAATACAGAAGACATTCGGTTCGGGTGCTTCGGTAAGGCAAGGCTAGTTCGAGACAATAGGAACGGTGGGTTCGGAAGCAGAACTGATCTGATCGGATCGGGTGACCCGATCCGATCCGAATCAGCACCACCTGACCGAACCGTTTACTTCAGCTCCTTATCCCATTTACTTTTCCGACCCGAACCGACTTTTTCTTTCCTTTCCATCTTTCCAAAGAACGAAACCCGAGCCGATCCCCTTTCCCTCCTTTTCCTTTCTGCTCCTTCGTCTTCCACCCGAGCCGACTCCAGCTTGTCATCCCACTCTTTATCTTTTTTCTTCTTTCCCATCTACTCACAGATGAATCCATTTTATCACCGAAGCCGCTATGAAGAACAAATGCGCGCTCTCTTCAACTTCGCAACGTCCCGGAGCGATGGCGCGTCCAGCAGCAACGGCGGAGGGTTCGAATGATGCTTATGGCCAAAACATCCTAACCCAACACTAATCGAAATCGAGAACGGTTACAACAGGATTATTTGAGATTAGAAAAGCTACCTATATGTCTGATTCGGGAAGTCTACAGGAAATAGTTTGAGAATTTTCGAGTTTCTGACGTTTTCAATGTTAAGGTTGGGAGCGGCGATGGAAACGAAGAAGGAAGGAATGAAGGCGGCGAGGTGTTTATATAGAGATTAGTGTTGACTCCTCGTCTCCCTTTTTTAACTCACCCGCTCGGACCGGAGTGGAAGCCCAGAAGCGTAACTCTCACTGAAGGCCCAACGTCAAAAAGCCAAACCCATGAAAGCGTTTCGGATCGGCATCCGAACCGAGCAGATTCTACACGTTAGTTTAGCATCTAACTCGAATTGAATTCAAAAGAAGAAGAACAAAGGTAGAGTACGCCCGCAAGAAGCATTATATGTCAAGAAAAGATTTCCAAATTTGCTCAGGAATGAAGAGAATGTGCGTTCTTCTAACACCCGAACCGAATAAATCTGTGCGCCCCTCCTGACTGTTCTGATTCAAGAGCTAGCGGTTAAAACGACATCAAAGCATGCTTTGTACAACGAAAGCATCCTTTGAGGGGGCAAAATGTTAGCCTACTTTGTGAACTAGGCAACACAAAGTCAAGAAACCAACCGTTGAAGAGTATTTCAAGTTATGTAACTTCGGTTCGGATCGGAGGGAAGCTCCACAGTTCAGATTAATAGCAGCGTATCGGTTCGGATCGGGTAAAGTTCTCTGTTTGGATCGGATATCTCTTACTGGATAAATTGGTAAAGCATACCTGATCGGATCGGAAGGCCAATGAATCTCAGGTGGATCGGAAAGCTGTCTGCTTGCCGCGACTTCGGAGCGGAGCGGAGTATAATTAGAGAAGAAGAGACGTTCAAGCTACTCCGGTTCGGGTCGGGCATTCCGATCCGAACCCCCAACCTGCGTATCTCCGACCCGCACCCATGATCCAGGAAAATCTCCTATAAAGTCGCCTGGAGAACCGGACCGGATGTGACCAATTCCTACCCCTAACGTCCATCTCATTGATGCGTTGTCTGCTTGATGGCCCATCCGAACCCGAAGAGAGGGCGATGGATGACACGTGTTCCGACCCGGATTGCATCTCAGGCAAATTCACACCTATAAATACCCCAACTAGAGACAAAGAGAAGGATCTTTTTCAGCACTTTTGAGAATCCGAGTACTTCCATCATCCGAATTCCTTCACTCCCGGAAAATCCAAACCATCTTTTATTTCTTGTTTTTATCTTTCTGAGTGAACAAAAGTGAGTTGTGAGCGAATCTTACATTGTATTTGTAATTGAATTCCCGAATATAGTGAAAACTAAGTGGACGTAGGCATTTCTTCGCCGAACCACTATAAACCTTGTGTGTTCTTTTTTATTTCTGCTTTATTTTATCTTGTTTCTAATCAATTTGGGTGTTAGAACCACATTTGGGTCTAACAGCAGATTTATATTCACAGGATCCTGGTTTACAGCTGGAACGATATCCGGAAAGCTTTGTACCCGTATATCTCATTCTAGTTGTGTATTGTATTATTTTCCGCTGCTATGTATTTAAATGTAATTTAAATCTCTGATATTTCTGTGTAATATTTATTCATACTCTGTATATTCTTGTAATCTGATGCATTGTTGTAATATACAGTGAAATGTTCTTCTGTATGCGTTCTGTTGTGGCTTGTTCTCGAACTATCCGACGCTTTCCTTTACGGGGAAGTTACGGGTTTTTACAGTTGGTATCAGAGCTTTGGTTTACAAAGCTCAGAGAACAAGGCACATTAGAACCATACGAAAGAATTCATCAGAAACTGGGTTAGTAATATCCAACGAGAATCACTCGTTAGAGATGGGATCAGTAGTATCCTAGAACGAGTGTGAAGAGTATATTTTTCAAATGAAAACAAATTTTGTTTTGCAAATTTAAATCAACTATTCGTATTTGATTATTTGTTTATATTGATTTTGGACAATTCAGTATATAAAGAATTTGCATATACGCCTTGCAAACGTATATTCAAGGTTTTAATATATTGGATAGATATAACATCACACTCTAGTCGCCCGGAGATATTATTGATGATAGCGATCGCATCATCAACATTTATGTTCGAGTTTCGAAGGTGTGATATCTATATATTTCCATTAGACTGGTGGGAGAACCAAAACTAATATAGCTAGAATACATTGTTGTGATTTGGCATCAAAACATGATTTTCTTTATATATATATCAAAATTATGAATTTGAAACGTTAATCCACTAATTGATTGATGTTTGTGTTGTTTGTTTATTGGTTTGAAAATTTTGAATCATTTATGCCTAATTGAACCAAATATTGAACTGTATTGAAAATTGGTCGCATTTGCTTGCATATATATATATATACTTGCATTGAACAGGTCATAGCAAGGAGGCTAGAGCAGAGAATAAAATTTGTTTGCCAGACAAATAGGTACATGTTTACTACATAATTTACTGTTTTGTTTGGGTGATGATGATTTTATGAGCCTATTGGCTAGCCGCTTGGCTTTTTCTTTTTCTTTTTGAGATCTGAAGGACCGGGGAAGCTATTTGAAATTCCCCGATGCTCCCATTACAGGGGAGGTTATGGCGAAATTTTTCGAAAATTTAGGGTGTTAGCCAAATTTTTGAAATTTTTGAAAATTCTCAGAAACTGAAAAGTTGGAGAATGGAAGCCAGATCGAACGTAGAGTTGATTAATCAAACCACTTTCGACTTTGTTCCTTTTCGGGGACGAAAAGTTTTAAGTGGGGGAGATTGTAATAACCCGAAAATCTGGGCCAGTTTAAAATTTTTATTTTGGCAATTTTAGCGAATTTTGATTATTTAAAATGAATTATTTTAAATAATATCGACGAAAATTTATTTTGAATATAGAATTAGAACGTATATATTATATACGCCATCGTTAGAATATAAATATTTATATATAATTATAAATAGAATTGAAAATGGCGCGGTAGTTCGATAATTCGATTTCAAACTTCAATTGGATGTACCGGGTGCAAAACAATCCGGATTTTAGTGAAACCAGAAATCAAAGGATCTATTTGATAGTATCTTTCCAACGAATCCGAAGAATCGGGATTTCATAGCGGGAAACAAAAGATATGTCCAGTTGAAAATTCTGAATAGTCGCTATGGAATTCAGGCCCTTAAAAATTGACATTTTGCAAACCATCTCGGATTTCGACGAAACCACTTTTGTTGGGTCCGTGATGTAAAGTTATTGCTAGATTCCAAATTTCATAATTTTCTGAATCAATATGTGAGCGTGGCAAAGGAAAACGCGTTTGACCAGTTTCAGTTGATTTTAATCGACTGGAAAATGGCCATTTTTCTAACGGTCTCAGAATTCGACGAAACTAGTTTTATTAGGACCGTATCGTCAATACGAAGTTAGAAAATATTTTTCTGGAATTTTTCGAGTTAGTACGTGACCCCGATAATTTGAAATGTACGTTTAAAATTCAATATAGTGATTTAAATGTAAATTTAAAGGAAACTGATTGTAACGATCAAATCAGCTTGCGAAACATGTCCCATTGGGTTCGGGATGGGGGTAATTAGCTAGGGACGATAGTCGGTGGGTTCGATTTGAAGTTCAAATGAAAAGTCAAATGTATGGAATTTAAATGGGAATTAAATTAAAAACTATAAAACCCTAACATTTCCCCCGACCCTCTTCATTACAGAAAACCCGTCACCCATACTTTTACCGCCGCCTCCACCCTTCAGAGCGATCGCCGTCGCCATCCACCCCACCCTGCCATGTCGCCTCCCCTCCGACACCCTCCCCCTCCACGTCTCTGACTCCTAACTCCCCACCCTCCTCGAATTCAAGCCAAGCCTTCCACCGCCAGGAAGAACCACCTGAAGAGCGCCACCCCGACCTCTGGAGCACCACCGCTGGCGAGTTGCCTCCTCCTCCATCGCCTGCGCCGTTGTTCCCCCTTTCTCCGATCAGATTCTGGCCCTAGTAAGTTTTTTTAAGTTTTATTTATTTATATTATTAGAAATAGGATTTTTAAGTTATTAACAATATAATTTTGACTATACATGAAGTGTTATACCAAGGTATGATTTTTTTTAAACATAGGAAAAAAAAGTTAGATCATTAAGTATAAAAAGGTTGGATCTTTAAATATAAAAAGGATAAAGGTAAATTTTTAATAAAAAGGGCTAGATTTTTAAATCATAGAAAGATTCGATTTTTAAATCATAGAAAGATTCGATTTTTAAATCATAGAAAGATTCAATTTTTAAATCGATTTTTATATGTATGATAGCAAGATAAAGATACAATTTATATATATATCATATCAAGATAAAAATGTGATTTTTATATGACGTTCACTAGAATAAAAATGTAATTTTTATGATATGGATAGCGAAATAAAAATTGGATTTTTATATATTGAACATCGAAGTAAAAATGTGATTTTTATATATTGAACATCGAAGTAAAAATGTGATTTTTATATATTGAACATCGAAGTAAAAATGTGATTCTTATATATTGAACATCGAAGTAAAAATGTGATTTTTATATATTGAACATCGAAGTAAAAATTTGATTTTTATATATTGAACATCGAAGTAAAAATGTGATTTTTATATATTTAACAACGAAGTAAAAATGTGATTTTTATATATTGAATAGCGAAGTAAAAATTCGATTTTTATATATGTAGAGAATACGGGCAGTGAACAGTGATAAGAAGCAGAACGACGAAGATTTCTACATAAGAAGAGTCAAGATGTTTGGATAGCTATCGGTGAGAATTTCTCACCTTTCACTTTCTTTTCTCTAGTTATATATATATACTAGGATGCAGACGGTGCTTAGAAGCACCCGACACAATCGTCCACAGACCATGGACTTGTTTGTTTGATTGCAAAAATTAGTTAGATTATTTGATTGGAATTGAATTGTGTGGTGAAATGAATTGATTTGATTGATGTGTGAATGGCATGGGCCTTCACTAGACCGGGGATAAGGCTAGGCCTTGTCCCGTTTCTAGTATTGTGCCGTTATGCCGCCGAAATTTTCTAAAATATGTTAGAAAAATAAAAATATCATTTTATTGAAAAAATGAACTGAATAGAAATTCATGCGTTGAAATAAAATATTTTATCGTTAAAAATATAATTTTTAACGTGAAGTGAATAAAATAAAATATTCATTTACAAACCGGACGGTTTGTTTATGTGCACTGATTTGACTGACATTGATTGGGTCGATAAATTTTACACGTCACCCAACTGCACAAATAAAATCTGTGTTTGATTGTTTGAAACCCCATACGGGTGTTGGGATGAAATTTGAAGTTCACTCATCCTGATTGATTAAATATGTCGATCGATTGATTGACAGGCTGTTATAAGCGTTAGATATCTATATTTGATGCTTATACAGTGTGGTGCACTTTGGTTGATGGTTGATTATTTTTCAATGCTATTATATGTGTGTAATGTATGAAAATCCATATAATTAACTTTATATGGTAATTGATTGGGCCTCATTCCAATTTTGAAAAATAAAGAATATTATAAAATAAAAGTTCATGTGTTGACAGTACTCATCCATTGAGATTGGTCATGTGTTGAACGAAATATTTTAGTAATAAAATTTACATCTTTATCGATATAAAATAAAAGTTCATGTGTTGACAGTACTCATCCATTGAGATTGGTCATGTGTTGAACGAAATATTTTAGTAATAAAATTTACATCTTTATCGATATAAAATAAAAGTTCATGTGTTGACAGTACTCATCCATTGAGATTGGTCATGTGTTGAACGAAATATTTTGATAATAACAACTATTTTGAAAAAGAAATATTTGAAATAGAATATTTGAAAATGGAAATTTATGAAGCCGTGTTGATTAGATTGACGCCATTTTGACGTGAACGATATTTATATCGATTTTATGGATTTCGAAATGAATTGAATTAAAAACGATTTCGAAATAAATTAAATTGAAAACGATTTCGAAATGAATTGAATTGAAAACGATTTCGAAATGAATTGAATTAAAAACGATTTCGAAATGAATTGAATTGAAAACGATTTCGAAATGAATTGAATTAAAAACGATTTCGAAATGAATTGCATTGAAAACAATTTCGAAATGAAGTGAATTGAAAACGATTTCAAATTGAATTGAAAGCGAATTGAAATGAATTCAAATTGAATCGAAATTTGAATTGAATAAAAATGAATTTTAAAACGAATTTATAAAGAAAAATTCAATTTTGATTTGAATTGAAATGGAAGTTGAAATTGCTTTTGAAACGAATTTTAAAACTATTTATATAATTCGTTTTAAATATAAATCGATGAAATATATATTATATATATAATATAAGGGCCTGAATAGAACGCGCCGCGCCGCGGCAGTTCGCGAATTTCGACCATTTATTTCAAACGGACATTACGGGAGATCCGACCGTCGGATTCTCCTAAAACCGGAACCGTTGGGTTCGTATCGAAAAGAGCTTTCTAACGAATATTAGAAATTAGAAATCTAACGGTTGGATTTGGAGATACGTCCAAATCAAATTCGAAAAAGGTCGCTGTAAGTGCAGTTCGATAGCCGTTGATGGAAATCGACTGTACGGGCCTTGATAAAATTATTAAAAATAGTAATAATTTGTGTAAAATCATAAGAAATGATTTTAAAAGTATTGGGATGAAAAAGTCCATATTTGAAAAGATAAAAATAGATTTTTATCGAAGTAAACTAGTTTTGAACTAGAATTATAATTCTATTTATTTTTAAATAAATAAATTGAATTTAAAAAGGGTTTTAAAAATAACCAGAATTTCCAATGATTGCATTGGAGTGGATTTGAATCGAAATTGTCTTCGGAATATTTCGATGTTGGAATTCGTGATTATACAGATGTTGTTATGGAAATTTGAAAGATATATATTTATATCGTTATTTCCAATACGACATTTGTTAGTCGTAGAATTTGATATTGAATATAAGCCGGGATATTTTCTATTCAGAGCCTCGTATTTAATATCAAATGTGATTTGGGTTTGTCGTGAATGGTGTCTTCACTAACACTGTTCTTGAACCCAGTTGAGAAAAGATTAAATCTTTTTATTTTGATTTAATGAAGTGTACCAATTAAATAATATTTAATTGGAATTGAATTGATATTGATTTTTGGGTTTATCGTGAACAGTGTTTTAAATAACACTCGTTCTTTAACCCGATAATCAATCGAATGTGACTTTGGGTTTATCGTGAACCGTGTTTTAAATGACACGGATTCTTTAACCCAGTTAAAGATTAAAACTAAGTGGAGTTTTAATGAATCTTTAATTAGATTGAAAAAAGTCGAAATGGAGTATCACCAGTTTTGCTCCGGGCGTTAGTTAAATCTTTAATTAGATTTAAACGTGAAATGGTAATTGAATTTACCGATAACACCGTGGTGTTAGATATGAGGTATAACCAGTTTTACTTCATGGGATAAATAGGTTGGGATTGGGAAATTAAAACCAATGATTACTTCGGTAAGGTTCGCTAATTCCGACTAGTTGAATCGAAATTCAAAGGAAGATTAGAGAATAAATTCAGGAATTTATCTTGGATAAAATTAATGGGAACCTTTCCCTATGAATGTGGAATTTAGAAACTAACTGTCGGTTAGCCAAGCAGAATGGTTTTCTGGATATTGATCTGATGTTGGTTTCGGCCTTCGGGGTTAATATTTGGGGAATTATTCTCTTGATTAATTTACGGTTAGTGACTAATGAATTGGAATGAGGCGTATGTTGTGTTTGTGTAACACTTATTTAAAATAATATGCGAGTTATTCGGAAAGACCGGGTTTATCCCATTCTGAATAACTGATACGACGATAAGTCGAAGATGAAGACGGTGGTCGAAGACCGGAAGTCTTCACGTTGTTTGGGTGATTACTGATGATCTTGAATGGGCTGTACACCCAAGAAGATGGAAACAGTTGGTGATCGTCCAGACGTACTTGGAGATGGATGGATATGCGAGGAAAGTGCCTCCGGTTTCGTTCAGACCCAGAACGGACTTGTAAATGGACGGTGTGTCTGACATTGGATTTTAGTCCGTGTGATTGATCTTTATTAAATATATATCTGTTTGGCGGCGGAGAATTTATTCTCTTGCTTAACGCCCTTCTCTGAGACGTATGAGCTCAGGGGTTATATATTGATGGATATCAATCGCATGGAGTGAATTGCCTGTGTGGCATGCCTAAGTGGCAAATGATCAAGGCTTCTGTTGAAAAGCAAAGTCTTGTGGTTGATGATCGAAGCACGGCCTTTGTGGCGTAGCTTTGTGTAACGTTGATTCGCGAGTATCACACCCGGTATGAACTAAAAACGGGAGACGGACCTCAGGGAGGGCATGCGTTTCTTTCTAGTTAGGAGTGGCGTCAGTGCTTGAACTGGCTGACGAGTTTGACTCATGTGGATGTTACTTATTATTACTTGCTGAAAAGCGAGGCGCCTCGTGATATCGGTTTCGGCCGATGCTTCTGGTCGGCTGACGGGCCAGGCTTACGCCCCAAAGGGCGGAGGAACGTAGTGTTCAGGCATAATAATCCACATCGGTGGACCGGCCCTGACGATCCAAGGCTTGCCTGCGCGCTTGCCTGAGACATGGGCTAGATTGTCTCGAATCGGTTGAGGATCTTGCCCCTAGCCTCGGTTCATACCATAAATGATAACCCAACTTCCAATACGACGTCTTGCGGTTTTGATTGTAAACTTATATATGGCGACATAGTGTTATGGGGCATTCATGCCGCCTATGATTGATACTTATGATTTGAAGTTGTTTTATACACTATGCACTTATAGTAGTATCAAATGATTTGTTTTAAACGTATCAAACATTCTTTGGCTGTTATAAGGGAAAACCCTATCCTCGGCTGCGTTGCATTGTGTGATGGGACCTGGGTCTTATAACAACTTCATTTTTCTTTATTTAGCATTGCGCTGTTTGTTTTATGCACTGGTATTCTTGGGAGGAAACCCGTTCCGTGTTATACGGCGTGGTCCCTTGATTTACCTAACTTTGAAATAAAGATTAACTGTTTTAGTTCTCACACCAGTCACATGACTGACCTGGAGTTTATTGTTTTAACCTAAACTCTGGGTGCCCTTATTTTGACACGGGCAGCTAGTAGTTTTGGTTTTGCAGATTTACATTCACAGGATCCTGGTTTACAGCTGGAACGATATCCGGAAAGCTTTGTATCCGTATATCTCATTCTAGTTGTGTATTGTATTATTTTCCGCTGCTATGTATTTAAATGTAATTTAAATCTCTGATATTTCTGTGTAATATTTATTCATACTCTGTATATTCTTGTAATCTGATGCATTGTTGTAATATACAGTGAAATGTTCTTCTGTATGCGTTCTGTTGTGGCTTGTTCTCGAACTATCCGACGCTTTCCTTTACGGGGAAGTTACGGGTTTTTACATGTCTTTAATTACATAACCTTATTGGGTTAAGTTCGTGGGCCTATATGTAAATATTACCCACCCCCTCTATTTTACTTAACCCACCCACTACCCATCCAATTTTACCTAACCCTAACTTAAGTTCATAATCATACAATCCTATTGGATTAAATTAGGTTAAGTAGTCCAATTCATTACCATGTCCAATTATGATTATAATGGCTTAGACCCCCCACATTAGGCCTACAACGTGTGGATGCTGGATATGCTGGTCGGGTCCGGGCAGTCTTATTCCACAGTTGGGTCTAACTTCGTGACTTAACCCAATTCGTATTTGCACACTTAGACCCCTCACATTTGTTTCAACATTAGTGGCTGCTGGATATGCCGATCGGGTCGGGACAAGTAACGACCCAAGGATTTTTGACCCCGAAAATCGACATAAATACCTTTACCGTACCTCATGCCGACATTCCAAACACAGAAAACACCGAAACGTTATTAGAAAGAATTTAGAGGGTGAGATAAGAAAGAAAGAAGTATAAGAATAGAAGAAGAAGAAGAACCAACACAACACAGAATCAGAGTCTCACATCCGGAAAAAAATATAATACAGAAATAAAACTTTATTGAGAGCTTTTAAAAATACTTACAATATCAGAGTACATCAACATCTCTGGACGGTTATAAAAATCTGTCCCATATACAACACTCAGCGGAATAGTAGCTATATAATATCATATGTCTGGACCCTTCCAGCTCGTCCCTTCACAGCATTTGGTAACCTGAACCTGTACACCCCGGGCTAACCTGAGCATCTACAAAACACCGGGTCAGTCTGGTGAACCAGAGTGAGAGAAACTCGCACAGTATTAAGGTAACACACAACTTGATTTTTAAAGTTAAAATCTTTTCAAAGAAAAGGATAATCGTAAGACCAAATCCACACATAAATACGGACGGTTTTTACCTTACGATAACCCAAACCATTTTTGAAATCAATATCTTTTCTGATATTATAATAGTGTCTAAATACAAGTAAATATAATCTAGCGGAACACTTATATCTCACGCTTCACGTATATAGTATACAATCAAAACCACGGGCGCTTATTGGAGATTGGATCCCTACTATGACAAGTATGGAACCACCTGCCGATAGTGTATCTCTAGAGGCGAATACACTGGGTTCAACAAGAACGTCTTGCAACCCGACCCTCACATGACCGACCACTAATTTCGCTTGAGTGTATCGAACAAACCACCGTTTCCCGAAAGGGACCGCATCGAAATAGATTAAAAAAGCAAAAAGAATTTCTCTAGATAGGTGATTATACATCCTAGTGGGAGCAACCCACATAGCCATGCTGCCTGCCCGATTTTTGTCATTTCCCGGTTGATGAGGCTTGAGATTTAGATTAACTTTTGAACATCTGGTCATCATTCACTTTGAATACCACATCGTCAAATCCGCCATATATCACTAATTGACGTTCACAAAAATACTCTAGTTATCAAGCAGAGAGAATGTGCACTTCTCTGCCATCAACTTGGTACGTTTGAAAATATCAACATACGTGATCCCTTTTGAAATACTCTGTCAGACATTCGTCCATACAAGTCATCCAGGAACAAGATGAACCGAAGGTACTCTCCTACTGCATCCAATATAGGAATCACCCCATGGATCGGTAGCGTGAAGTACTTGCAACCAGTAGATTTCAACCACGACAGAACCACATTTTATCTCTGGCAGCTAAACCGGAGATTAGTAGCGGTTCTTCTATTTGTAAAGATCTACGGTCTTCAATGCTCCATCTCGATCATCTTCTAATATCTCCACGTATTTTTTAGTCGGAATGGTTTTTGAATATAAATTCGATTCCGGTCTTTCCGTGCCAATAATCGTATTGGACAAATTTGATAGTCAGTGATTTAACTATCAAAATAAACAGTGTTTCAATCATGATAACCCAATGAGTTCACTGGTTCGGTATTCAGCACCGCTTGACTTTTAATTACAACAAATTCAAACTCTTATATATTTCGATATTAAAAATAAAGTTCTCTCGCTTCTTATTTAACATAAGATTATTCTATAAACAAATTCATTTTAATACTTAGGAAAATCTTATATCATATATAGTTTCTATTTTCACTTTAAAACATTAGCCACGTTATTATCAAATATTGGGAAATCATTTCAACT
This sequence comes from Allium sativum, assembly GCA_030737875.1. NCBI lineage: Eukaryota > Viridiplantae > Streptophyta > Magnoliopsida > Asparagales > Amaryllidaceae > Allium > Allium sativum. The sequence continues at coordinate 691,946,837 of CM060913.1, read as the reverse complement.
TATTAGTCATCCAACGATATTACGAAATCTCATTTATTTCATTACTTGAAACAATACCAATGCTTATTCTGATAGAACAAAACTCATCCTTTACATTTCTCTTTAATCTTGCAAATATCGCTAAACCTTCATGCCATCCCCCTTTGATTTCCCTTTTCCCTGGGGATCATTATTGTGTATATTTCCCAAATTTCCACAAAAATTTTGCGTTATTATTTCTCTAATGAAATAATAAATAACTACTAACCTCTTTCACCATTACAACTAATATTATCTTCAGATAATCCTGAAGTCGTTCAAGTTGGGGTATTTTAATTACCTCTCTGACCTTGATCAACAACGTTCATATTTCAAGATGGATACGAGTTGTAATTTAAAAACCAATATTCCATTCTAATATCAATACAAATACCATTTAACTAATTTATTCAAATTACGGTTTCCTAAAATCTTCTTACTTTTCGAAATCTCTTTCTCTAGTATAACCATTATTACCTTCTCTAATAATTACGTAACCTAGTATAGAACACCACTTTTAACCTTTACCCCTTTTTAAACAATTTCATTTCATAATTCAGATTTTTATTTACAAAATCCGATAATCCATTTGTTTTACCAATTTCACTTCAACTAATTCTCCCTCAAACTCATTCACCCATTCCTGCTTTGGAAATTTTATTATAATTTCCCCTTCTTACTTAATCTCGTTATTAAGTAATGTTAATTTAAAATTAACGATATAACACCTTAAATCTCTTTTATATAACTCTGGTTTATTATAAAACCCCTTTATCAAAATCCCCCTTTACTTAATTCAGATAATTAAGTAACATTCAATTTAAGCTATAATAGTCGCTTAAAAATTCCTTTTATAACTTTTTTATAAAACTCAGATTTTAAACAAAACCTGTTCACAAACTTCTTTCACTATTCCATTAGATCTCATTTCCATTGCGGTTACTTTCTAAGTGATTTTCAATTAAAAAGTAATTCTCTAAATTATTATTAATTAAAATAATTATTTACTTCGACCATTAACTTCTTCAGTAGTTAATTTCTTTATTAACTAAAATAAACAGTAAATCCTTTTAAAATCTTTATTTAAATTTAAACACTATTCATTAAGCTATTTTATTAGATTAATTCAATCAAACTAATTTAAAATCAATTCCAATTACAATGGTTGACTTAGTCAACTCAAGGCGCGGTTATCTTGTTAACCCATTCCAATTCGTTATCACTTTAAATGAGTTAATAATATAATTAATTTAAATAAATTCCATTAGATAAATTCTTAACAAACCAATTTTCCACATTTTAACCATTACGGTTAATTTCTATCCCTATATTAATAAATCTGATTAATCTCAGATTTACTTTGTAAAACCAATCTATAATAAACCAAAGTAATAGAATATTTATTTATTTTCCGTTTTATAAACTTTTAATCAAAATAATATATTTCAAAGTCTATCTCTAGTTATAAAAATAAATTTTATAATTTCATCTCTATCGACTCACCTGACGGTGAATCAATATTTATAAAATGATTGATTCTATAGGCCATATGTTGCCAAATACTCAACCAATATTGCCCATTGGTTTAAACTAGACAGATGTTGAATTTTCTGTCAACAATCCATAATCAAATCAATCACCCAAACCGGACAATTCATACGTTGATAATATGAAATAAATAAGATATTGAGGAATCCCATTGGATCCCTCCAACCTGTTCATCCCCGTATACAAATGGTTATCTCCAAACAGATCGTTCAATTTCATTTAACTGATAACATTAAATAACGAATTTTTAACATCAACCAATTCATAAGCAATTCAAACAATTCAACCAATTAAACACGTTTATTTTATAAATGTGACCAACAAGGTAAGTTACCTTTATTGGAACCAATTGTTAGAATAACGATTTGGTATTTCACTGAAATTAAATGACTGTTTAATTTCATCAGTTAAATCAACAAATAAATATATAATTAGCAAACAGTTAATCATTGGCAAGCAGAGCACACAAAATCAAAAACCAATTTATATAAAATATAAATGTTAAAACTGATTGAGTTTAACTCACCTTGATTTGATTTTGTTCGTGAAACGGTGTGGTTTCAGTTAAATTAAACAGATGTTTAATTTAATGAAAAATCTCGGCTATTTCCAGCTTTGTTCAAGACAGATACAGAATGTAGGGTCCGTTTCCGTGATTTCGACAACGCTTTTCTAACTCAATTCTGATAATATATACATGAACTATAAATATTACAAGTTCAAGTTTAAATTAAATGAATTATTTCCTTTAATTGATTTTATTAAAGATTACTTTTGTTAAGCATGAGATTAGGTAGACTCCCTTTTTTGTTCACGGTTTATTGGACAGTCCCAGTATCATTCCCTGCATATAATTCACGGTCTTAAATTAATATCCCTTAAATTATAAATATTATGCCTAAATGATTAAACAAAATTTTGAACTAATTACTTCGTGTTATCAGTAACCTAGGCTGATCTACTACGTTGCCCAAAACTCTGCATCAGATTTCACCGAACCCGCGCACCGATTCCTTTTCAAAAGGATATCAGTATAATTGTTAATACGATGTACTTAATCTCTCTAATTAATAATTAACTAAATTTTAGTTAAATATATTACTATCAAACTAATTCTGAAACAAATAGGGTCCGCCTTCTTCCTCCTGCCCTCGCATTCAAGTGCTTTCTTCCAATCCTTGTTCATATACGCAAGGTCATTAACATGTTCATCTAATACGTTATTACTTTGAATAATTAATCACTAATTTGAAGATTAGTTAAACCGAATTTCGTTTTGATTGGCTAACCCTTTTTCGTTCAAACTGCATTCACCATGTATCCCATCCGTTCAGCATCTATTCTTACTCCCGAATATTTCTACTTCAGAAGTAATGCTGCTCCAACTTTTAGAAACACCCGTTGTTGCCATGTCAGGTGATCGGAAACCCATCCGAGACTTCCAAATCAAGCGCCGGAACGCCAGCTTATATCACCCAAAGTCCCATCGAGACCAGCTCCCCCCTTCGCCTTGCAAAGACCTTCAAATGTCTATGCTATTAAGCGCGACTCCGGCCAACATGATAAGAAGGATCTGATCATCACCTGTCAAAAGCCGGATCTCGCCGAGATGAAGACAATGGCAGTTGAATATATTTGATTTAGAGGAGTAGATCGTGATATTTCAGAGGAGGAAGTCGCGGTGAATTCTGGATGTTCGTTTATGTGGAGGCGGAAAGTATCCATTGTGTTGACTCTTAGAAAACAAAATGAGGGTTTTGACCGCATCCTAGTATTTATAGTGGAATAAATATATTAATTTAATTTAATGAAACTTTACCGCTAGGTAACAAGTGAAACTGACCACAATCGACTTCTGTTATCTGATAAAAATACTAATCCTAGCATAGAAAAATATTCCTGACCCAATGGGATAGGTTTCGTCGAATTCCGACATCATTTGAAAAAAAATTCCTTTATAAAATCAGCGACAAACACGCGTTTAAATTTTCCACGATCACTAAATAAATCCGATCAACTTGAAACCTTGAAGTCCTACAATAATTAATTAATACCAACCCAATGGCACTAGTTTCGTCGCATTCTCAGACTTTTTTCCCGGTAGACTATTTTCATACGCACCGCAATGCCATTTTGGATACCAAATTACTCGGTCTCCAAAAATAACAAACTATATACCTATCCTGACTCTAATCGACAATACAAACTCATCGGAATTGTTTTCGTGGCTTAATTCGATTATCTGCTTAAGCTACACTCAAATATCTCTTTATTAATTTAATTTAATTTAATTACGCGATATAGAAAATAACTGGGCGTTTACGGCTACCGTGGTCACATACGACATCGGTTTGCCATGCAATTCAATACCGTACAATAATTTAACGTTACGGTTCCAATGAAACTGATTTTGTCGAAAACGGAGTCCATTTGCAAAATGGCTATTTTAAAGGCCTATATTTTAATAACGATTTCCATAGCGACTATTTTAAAATTTGATTTAGCCATAACTAACAATCTATAATATGAAATCTAGATTTTTTCTCTTTCATATGAAAATTATCATCAATATGGTTGCAACGTTTCTTGTTTCACAGAAATCTGACTTATATCGGATCCTGTATATCCATTGAAGTTCAAAACTCCATTTTATGAACCGTAGCGCCATTTCGAGCTTGATTTATATTATGAATAAATTAACGTTCAAACTTCATTTTTAATAACGAATTAAATATTAAAATCCATTAATATTTCAAATATAGTATTTAAATAATAAATTATATAAAATATTTGGTTACTAAAAATACGGGACGTTACATTCTTCCCCCCTTAAAATAATTTCGTCCTTGAAATTGCTAAGGTAAGAAAGAACGTTACAACACATTAATTTCCAAATCTAATTTACTTTAAATCAAAACCATTTTATTATAATCAATATAAATTTTCAAAAATATCGAAATTTTTCTAACACATTAAATTCCCGAAAAAATTCGGCAGAGTCTCCTTTGCACGGAGTGACATCTGCGATATCGCAGGAATAAATAATATATATACATCGACCAACACGGTCGAAAAACAAAAATCAAAACCCAAAATTTTATATTTTCGCGTAAGCGTACCTTTTACAAGCGTTATTTAGCATACTTGCCCAATTTATGTGCAGTATACGCAACTATAATCAATTCTCAAAGTCATCTGGTACATGTACTTAACTCAATTCACATATGAGTAATAAATATGTGAAATTCTGAGATATATTTCCCTAATCAACAATATAACAACACCAATTCCAAAATCAAACAGATAGTATCAATTCATTATCAAATACAGGGTTAAATCTAAATTCCAATTCATATTCAGTTTCATTCCAGTTTAATTATAACGGAATTTATTCTTTAGTTTAAAAATCATTTAGCTCCCTTAAATTTGTTAATTATCCCATGAAACAAACTATCATCCAATACAACCAATTCATAATCAACCAGCAACACACAACCGAATCAATTGAATTTACATTCAATATTAACATTCTATTTTGGTTTAACATATTTTGGACATTAATTGCTTACTACGACTGATTCCTATTTGATTATCATTTATTCATGAAAATTTTAATTTCCAACTCTGTTTTATTTAATTTCAATATCATTCTGAATTTAGTTACACTTAACCAAGTTAAGTTTTCAACTCAAATTTTCAATCCGATTTGAATATCATTCAAATCAATCAAACATAGTAATATCTCAATAATTTATAAAATTGTTTCTTTTCTATACAAAAATATAATTTGGTAAAACTATCTCATTTAACCTCTTTTCAAAGTAGTATTTTATCCGTTGCTAGTTCAATGCTTCTCAACACTTGAACCGATCAACAATACAATACAAAACATTTGTATAAATTTTTACAATTACACACTCATATATATACACTCAATCTCGATCTAAGGTGTTACTAACCCTATCTCTATCGAGTTAAACCACAGAGCCAAGGTTATTACTAAACCAATAGCTCTGATACCACTGTAACGACCCAGGGATTTTCGGCCCCGAAAATTGACATAAATACCTTTACCGTACCTCATGCCGACCTTCCAAACACCGAAAACACCGGAATGTTATTAGAAAGAATTTAGAGGGTGAGATAAGAAAGAAGTATAAGAATAGAAGAAGAAGAAGAAGAAGAACCAACACAACAAAGAATCAGAGTCTCACATCGCAGCGGAACAAAATATAATACAGAAGTAAAACTTTATTGAGAGCTTTTAAAAATACTTACAATATCAGAGTACATCAATATCTCGGGACAGTTATAAAAATCTGTCCCATATACAACACATAGCGGAATAGTAGTTATATAATATCATACGTTTGGACTCTTCCAGCTCGTCCCTTTACAACATTCGGTAACCTGAACATGTACAACCCGGGCTAACCCGAGCATTTACAAAACACCGGTTCAGTCTGGTGAACCAGAGTGAGAAAAACTCGCATAGTATTAAGATAACACACAACTTGATTTTTAAAGTTAAAATCTTTTCAAAGAAAAGGATAATCGTAAGACCAAATCCGTACATAAATACGGACGGTTTTAACCTTACGATAACCCAAACCATTTTTGAAATCAATATCTTTTCTGATATTATAATAGTGTCTAAATACACGTAAATATAATCTAGCGGAACGCTTGCATCTCACGCTTCACATATATAGTATACAATCAAAACCGCGGGCGCTTATTAGAGATTGGATTCCCACTATGACAACATATCGGACCACCTGCCGATAGTGTATCTCTAGAGGCGAATACACTGGGTTCAACAAGAACGTCTTGCAACCCGACCCTCACATGACCGACCACTCATTTCGCTTGAGTGTATCGAATGTATATCACCAACGGTTGGGCTCAAATCACTGTTTACCGAAAGGGACAACATCGAAATAGATTAAAGAAGCAAAAGGAATTTCTCTAGATAGGTGATTATACACCCTAATGGGAGCGACCCACATAGCCATGCTGCCTGCCCGATTTTTTCCATTTCCTGGTTGATGAGGCTTGAGGTTTAGATTAACTTTTGAACATCTGGTCATCATTCACTTTGAATGCCACATCGTCAAATTCGCCAGATATCACTAATTTACATTCAGAAAAATACTCTAGTTATCAAGCTAAGAGAATGTGCACTTCTTCGCCATCAACTTGGCACATTTGAAAATATCAACATACGTGATCCCTTTGGAAATACTCTGTCAGACATTGGTCCATGCAAGTCATCTGGGAACAGGATGAACCGAAGGTACTCTCCTACTGCATCCAATATAGGAATCACCCTATGGATCAGTAGCGAGAAGTCCTTGCAACCGATAGATTTCAACCACGACAGAACCACAGTTTATCTCTGGCCCCTAAACCGGAGATTACTAGCGGTTCTTCCATTTGTGAAGATCTATGGTCTTCAATGCTCCATCTCGATCATCTTCTAATATCTCCACGTATCTGTTGGTTGGAATGGTTTTCGAATATAAATTCGATCCCGGTCTTTCCATGCCAACAATCATATTGGACAAATTTGATGGTTGGTGATTTAACTATCAAAATAAACGGTGTTTCAATCATGATAACCCAATGAGTTCACTGGTTCGGTATTCAGCACAACTCGGCCTTTTAATTACAACAAATGTAAATTCAAACTCTTAAATATTTCGATATTATAAATATAGTTTTCTCGCTTCTTATTTAACACAAGATTATTCTATAAACACATTAATTTTAACACTTAGGAAAATCTTATATCATATTTAGTTTCTATTTTCACTTTAAAACATTAGCCATGTTATTATCAAATATTGGGAAATCACTTCGACTTATTACTCGTCCAACGATGTTACGAAATCTCATTTATTTCATTACTTGAAACAATACCAATGCTTATTCTGATAGAATAAAACTCATCCTTTACCCTTCCCTTTAATCTTGCGAATATCGCTAAAACTTCACGCCATCCCCCTTTGATTTCCCTTTTCCCTTGGGATCATTATTATGTATATTTCCCAAATTTCCACCAAAATGTTGCGTTATTATTTCTCTAATGAAATAATAAATTACTACTAACCTCTTTCACCATTACAACTAATATTATCTTCAGATAATCTTGAAGTCGTTCATGTTGGGGCATTTTTAACCATTTTTGAAATCTCTTTCTCTAGTATAACCATTATTACTTTCTTTAATAATTACATAACCTAGTATAGAACACCACTTTTAACCTTTACCCTTTTTTAAACAATTTCATTTCATAATTCAGATTTCTGTTTACAAAATCTGATAATCTATTTCTTTTACCAATTTCACTTTCACTAATTCTCCCTCAAACCCATTCATCCATTCCTGCTTTGGAAATTTTATTATAATTTCCCCTTCTTACTAAATCTCGTTATTAAGTAACGTTAATTTAAAATTAACGATATAACACCTCAAATCTCTTTTATATACCTCTGGTTTATTATAAAACCACTTTATCTAAATCCCCCTTTACTTAATTAAAATAAATAAGTAACATTCAATTTAAGCTATAATAGTCGCTTAAAAATTCCTTTTATAATTTTGTTATAAAACTCAGCTTTTAAACAAAATCTGTTCACAAATTTCTTTCACCATTCCATTAGATCTCATTTCCATTGTGGTTACTTTCTAAGTGATTTTCAATTAAAAAGTAATTCTCTAAATTATTATTAACTAAAATAATAATTTACTTCAATCATTAACTACTTCAGTAGTTAATTTCTTTATTAACTAAAATAAATAGTAAATCCTTTTAAAATCTTTATTTAAATTTAAACACTATTCATTAAGCTATTTTATTAGATTAATTCAATCAAACTAATTTAAAATCAATTCCAATTACAATGGTTGACTTAGTCAACTCAAGGCACGGTTATCTTGTTAACCCATTCCAATTCGTTATCACTTTAAATTAATTAATAATATAATTAATTTAAATAAATTCCATTAGATAAATTCTTAACAAACCAATTTTCCACATTTTAACCGTTATGGTTAATTTCTATCTCCATATTCATAAATTTGATTAATCTCAGATTTACTTTGTAAAACCAATCTATAATAAATCAACGTAATAAAATATTTATTTATTTTCCCTTTTATAAACTTTTATTCAAAATAAAATATTTCAAAGTCTATCTCCAGTTATAAAAATAAATTTTATAATTTCATCTCTATCGACTCACCTGACGGTGAATCAATATTTATAAAACGATTGATTCTATAGGCCATATGTTGCCAAATACTCAACCAATACTGCCCATTGGTTTAAACTAGACAAATGTAGAATTTTATGTCAACAATCCATAATCAAATCAATCACCCAAACCGGACAATTCATACGTTGATAATATGAAATAAATAACATTTAACATCAACCGGACAATTTTATAAACGTGACCAATCACCCAAACCGTAATCAAATTCATGATCAAATCCATAATCAACCGGACAATTTTATGTCAACAATCCATAATCAAATCAATCACCCAATCACCCAAACCGGATCCCTCCAACCTGTTCTTCCCCGTATACAAATGGTTATCTCCAAACAGATCGTTCAATTTCATTTAACTGATGTAATTAAATAACAAACATTTAACATCAACCAATTCACAAACAATTCAAACAATTCAACCAGTTAAACATGTTAATTTTATAAATGTGACCAACAAGGTAAGTTATCTTTATTGGAACCAATTGTTAGAATAACGATTTGATATTTCACTGAAATTAAACGACGATTTAATTTCTTCAGTTAAATCAACAAATAAATATATAATTAGCAAACAGTCAATCATTGGCAAGCAGAGCACACAAAATCAAAACCCAATTTATATAAAATATAAATGGGTAAAACTAAGTGAGTTTAACTCACCCTGATTTGATTTTGTTCGTGAAACGGTGCGGTTTCAATGAAATTAAATAGATATTTAATTTAATGAAAAATCTCGGCTATTTCCAGCTTTGTTCAAGATAGATACAGAATGTAGGATCTGTTTCCGTGATTTCAACAACGCTTTTCTAACACAATTCTGATAATATATACACGAATTATAAAACAACCCGAACTTCCCCGGTAAGGAAAGCCCGGAATGAATTGAGGACAAGACGAATCAAAACGCAAACAAAAGAACATTTCATTGTATATTACAACAATTCCATCAGAATAAAAGAATATACAGAGTACGAATAAATATTACACAGAGAATATCAGAGATTTAAATTACATTTAAATACATCACTGCGGCGAAAAAATAATACAATACACAACCGAAAGAGATATACGGATACAGAGCTTTCCGGATATCGTTTCAACTGTAAATCAGGATCCTGTGAATATAAATCTGCAAAACCAAAACTACTAGCTGCCCATGCGGAAAATAGGGTACCCAGAGTTTAGGTTAAAACAATAAACTCCAGGCCAGTCATGTGACTAGTGTGAGAACTAAAACAATTTTTAGTCTTTATTTTAAAGTTTGGTAAATCAAGGGACCACGCCGTATAACACGGAACGGGTTTCCTCCCAAGAACACCAGTGCATAAAACAACAACGCAATGCTAAATAAAGAACAACGAAGCTATTATAAGACCCAGGTCGCATCACACAATGCAACGCAAGCCGGAGGATAGGGTTTTTACCTTATAATAGCCAAAGAATGCTTGATACGCTAAATTTCATGTTTTATTATTACTATAAGTGTATAGTGTCAAAACAATTTCAGTCATAAATATCAATCATAGGCGGCATGAGTGCCCCATACCACAATGTCGCCATATATAGGTATACAATCTAAACCGCAAAGTCACATATTGGAAGTTGGATTTCCATCTGTGAACCGAGGCAAAAGATAGTCCTCACCGATTCGAGACTCTCTAGCCCGAGCCTCAGGACAAGTACTCAGTCAAGCCCTTGGATCGTCAGGGTCGGTCCACCGATGTGGATTAAAATGCCTGAACACTGCGTTCCCCCACCCTTTGGGGCGTAAATGAGCCAAATGACTCCATCGGCTCAACACAGTCACCGATATATCCGAGGTGCCTCGCAATAGCAACAACCACACAGGTGAAAATAATATAAATGTCAGGGCTGGTAGGTCACTGACACCACCCTAGCTAGAAGGAAACGCATGCCCTCCCTGATGTCCTCTCCCGTTTCTGGTTCACAACCGGGGTGTGAAGCTCGCGAATCAACATTACACAAAGCTATGCCACACAGGCGGTGCTTTGATCATCAACCACAAGACTTTGCTTCTCAACATAAGCCTTGATCAATTGCCACTTAGGCATGCCACACAGGAAATTCACTCCATGCGATTGATATCCATCAATATATAACCACTGAGCTCGTACGTTTCAGAGAAGGGCGTTAAGCAAGAGAATAAATTCTCCGCCGCCGAACAGATATATATTTAATAGAAATCAATCACACAAAATAAAATCCAATGTCAGACACACAGTCCATTTACATGTTCGTTCTGGGTCTGAACGAAACCAGAGGCACCTTGTACCTCGCATATCCATTGATCTCCAAGTATGTCTGGACGATCACCAACCGATTCGCTCCTCTTGGGTGTATAGCCCAATCAAGATCATCAGTAATCACCCAAACGATGTGAAGACCTCCGATCTTCGACCACCGTCTTCATCCTCGGCACATCGTCGAATCAGTTATTCAGAATGGGATAAACCCGACCTTTCTGAATAACACGCGTATATAATAAACAAGTGTTACACATACACAACATACGCCTCATTCCAATTTAGAATATTCTTTTATTCAAATATTCTTACACTTTGGGAAAGGTTTCCCATTGATTTTATCAAAGATAAATTCTTTAAATTTATTCTTTAATCTCCTTTTGAATATCAATTCAAATTAGTCGGGATTAGCGAACCACACTGAAGTAATCATTTATTTTATTTCCCAATCCCAACCTATTCATCCCATGAAGTAAAACTGGTAATACTTCATATCTAACACCACTGTGTTATCGATAAATTCAATTACCATTTCACGTTCAAATCTAACTAAAGATTTAACTATTGCCTGGAGCAAAATTGGTGATACTCCATTCTCGATTATTTCAGTCTAATTAAAGATTCATTAAAACTCCACTTGGTTTTAATCTTCCCAATAATCACTATCAATGATTGTTTAACGTGGGAACCCGTATCCTGTCTTTAACTGGGTTAAAGAACTAATGCCAATTAAAACACGGTTCACCATAAACCCAAAATCACATTCCATTCCAATTCAATTATTGAAACTTCTGGTTACTTTTAAAACCCTTTCGATTCCAATTTATTTATTTCAAAAATAAATAAATTATTATTCTAGTTCAAAACTAGTCATTTCGATAAAAATCTATTTTTATCTTTTCAAATTTGGAATTTTCATCTCAATTCTTCACAAATCATTTCTTATGATTTTACACAAATTATTACTATTATTAATAATTTTATCAAGGCCCGTACAGTCGAATTCCATCAACGGCCATCGAACCACACTTACACCGACCTTTTCCAAATTTTATTTGGACATAACTCCAAATCCAACCGTTAGATTTCTAATTTTTAATATTTGTTAGAAAGCTCTTTTCGATACGAACCCAACATTCCGGTTTTAGGAGAATCCGACGGTCAGATCGCCCATAATATCCATTCGAAGCCAATGGTCGAAATTCGCGAACTACCGCGGCGCGGTGCGTTCTATTCAGGCCATTTAATATATATTATATATATATCGTCGATTTCCTTTTAAAGCGTATTTTACAAATCGTTCTAAATTCGTTTTCAAAACGATTTCAACTTCATATTCAAAAAATTGAATATTCCATATCATTAATCTATAAATGATAATATTTTCAAAACGTTATATTTTGAAATCACTTCCTTTTCTGTATTCATTATAAAAATGAATAAAATCGATATAAATATCGTTCACGTCAAAATGGCGTCAATCTAATCAACACGGCTTTTATTCAACACATGAATGTTTATTCTATTCAACACATGAATATTTATTCTATTCAACACATGAATATTTATTCTATTCAACACATGAATTTATTTTTATAATATTCCTTATTTTCTAAATTGGAATGAGGCCCAATCAATTACCATATAACGTTAATTATATGGATTCCCTACAACACATGTATATAATAGCAACGATAAATCATCAACCATCATCCAGAGTGCACCACACAACTACATAAGCATTAAATATAAATACTTAACGCTTACACAGTCTGTCAACCCATCGATTGACATACAACTAAACAATCGGGATTAGTGTACATCAAATATCATCCCAATACCCGTGTGGGGTTTCACATCAACAAACACAGATTTTTATTTGTGCAGTTGGGCGATGTGTAAAATTTATCGTCCCAATCAATATCAGTCAAATCGGTATACATAAACAAATCGTTCGATTTGTAAATGAATATTTATTTTATTTCAACACATGAATATATATTTTATTTCAACACATGAATATATATTTTATTTCAACACATGAATATATATTTTATTTCACACATGAATATATATTTAATTTCAACACATGAATATATATTTTATTTTAGCACATGAATATATATTTTATTTCAGCACATGAATATATATTTTATTTCAACACATGAATATATATTTTATTTCAACATATGAATATATATTTTATTTCAACACATGAATATATATTTTATTCAACACATGAATATATATTTTATTTCAACACATGAATATATATTTTATTTCACAACACAAACAATCACACAAGCATACAAGTCGTCCATGGTCTGTGGACGACGGTTGTCGGGTGCTGCTAAGCACCGTCTACATCCTAGTATATATTTCAACTAGAAATTAAAATAAAAGTGAGGAGTTCTCACCATGGGGTTCCACTCCGCCATTATCTATTTCTGAACGGTATGGATTTGTTCGAAACTCCAACGCATCCTTTTTACGTTGTTCATAGATTAAAATCACATTTTTATTGTTCCATTCTAATAAATGAAAATTATATTTTTATTCCTACTTCATATATTTCTTTGTACGATGATTTTATAAATAACTTACATAGGCTAAAAATTATATTTTTATCTTTCTAAAAATAATTTTATGCCATACACCAATTAAAAATCATATTTTTAATCTTGCTAAAAATATTTCCTACCTACGAAAAAAATCCTATTTTTAACTAACCAAAAATGATATTTTTGCATAACTAAAAATCATAACTTTATCACTACTTCATTATAAAGATCAAATTTTTATCTTGCTACGGTATATATAAAAATTGAATTTTTACATCACTATTTTCTATATAAAAATAGAATCTTTACCTTGCTAATTTCTATATTCAAATAAATAAAAATCAAAATTTTAATTCAAATTTACATATAGAAATCTGAAAAAAAATTATACCGCCTTAACATATATGAAAATCATATCTTCCTTGTAAAGGAAAATCTAATCTTTCTGATAATGTTCATATGATGAAAATCAAATCTCTCCATGTCTAAAACCCGATTTTTATTAACTTAATAATCCTATTTTTATTAATCTAAAAAGCATAAAAGAAAATACATAAAAGAAAAAAACACCTTTATGGTTTCGGACGTTGACAGGAAGGAGGGGAGGGATGCGCGGTGGCTGTTGGTGCTAGGGGTGGTTGGTTAGGCGGTGGGGGAGGGTCGGGAAACGCCGACGCTTGTGGCGACTTTGGGGACGCGACGCAGATGGTGGGGGAGGGGGGTTCGATGCGAGTTGGTTCGATTGGCCGAGGGGCTCGATTGAGCGGGTGAGATCATCGGAGGAGGGGGCAGTCAATGAAGGAGGGGAGGAGAGGAGAGGAAGGGGATGGAGCGGAGAGGAAGGGGATGGGCATAACTTTTTATCCCCGCTATGAAATTTCAATTTTTCGGATTCGTTGGAAAGATATTCTCAAATTGATTCAGATATTTTTGGTTTCACTAAAATCCGGTTTACTTTAAATCATGTACATTAATTTGAATTTTGAAATCGAGTTTTTGAATTATCGCACCATTTTCAATTCCTTTTATAAATAAAATAAAATATTTATACTCTAACGACGATCTATGTACATATACGTTCAAATTCTATTCAAAACAAATTTCTCGTTGTTATTATTTAAAATAATTCATTCTAAATATTCAAAATTCGTCAAAATTGCCAAAATAAAAATTTTAAATTGGCTCGGAATTTCCGGGTTATTACAATCTCCCCCACTTAAAACTTTTCGTCCCCGAAAAGGAACGAAGCCGAAAGTTGTTTAACAAACTAACTCAACTTCCATTGTTTTATTTATGGCTTAAGTTCTTCAACTTTTCAGTTTCTAAGAACTTTCCAAATTTTTCAAAAATTTGGCTAACACCCTAAATTTTCGAAAAATTTCACCATGACCTCCCTTGCACTGGGGACTTCGGGATATTTCAAATAGCCACCCATGGCCCTCACCAATCCAAAAAGAAAAAGAAACAGCCAAGTGACTAGCCAATCGGCTCATAAAATCATCAAAAAACCAAGAAATACAATAAACATGTACCTACTTGTCGGGCAAACAATTTTATTCCTCTGCTCTAGCCTCCTTGCTATGACATGTTCAATGTAAGTACATGTATATGCATGCAAATGCGACAAATTTTCAGTACAATTCACTATTTGGAACAATTTGGCTAAATGGTTCAAATTTTAATTAATCAACCAATAATCAAACAACACAATCATCAATCAATTTGTTGATTATCATTTCAAATTCATAATTTTGATACATAGCCCCAAAAAAAATCACATTTTTGATGCCAAATCACAACAATAGACCCTATCTAATTTTGGTTCTCACACCAGCCAACTGGAAATATATAGATATCCTACTTTCGACACTCGAATATAAATACTGATGATGCCGCGACATCACCAGAATCATCTCCGGGCGACTAAAGTGTGATTCTATATCTATCCAGTATATTAAAACTTCGAATACACGTTTGCAAGGCGTATATGCAAAATCTTTATATACTGGATTGTCCAAATTCAATATAAAATAAATAATCAAATACGAATAAGTGATTTAAATTTTCAAAACAAAACTTGTTTTCACTTTTATTTTTAAAAGCAACACTCTTCACACTCGTTCTAGGATGCTACTGATCTCTAACGAGTCATTCTCATTGGATACTACTTATCCAATTCCTGATGAATTCTTTTGTATGGTTCTAACGTGTCTTGTTCTTCGAGCTCTATAAACCTAAGCTCTGATACCAAACTAAAACGACCCGAACTTCCCTGGTAAGGAAAGCCCGTATTGAATTGAGGATAAGACGAATCAGGACGCAAACAGAAGATCATTTCATTGTATATTACAACAATTCCATCAGAATACAAGAATATACAGAGTATGAACAAATATTACACAGAGAATATCTGAGATTTAAATTACATTTAAATACATCACTGCAACAGAAAAATAATACAATACACAACTGAAATAGATATACGGATACAGAGCTTTCCGGATATCGTTACAGCTGTAAATCAGGATCCTGTGAATATAAATCAGCAAAACCGAAATTACTAGTTGCCCGTGCGAAAAATAGGGGCACCCATAGTTTAGGTTAAAACAATAAACTCCAGGTCAGTCATGTGACTGGTGTGAAAACTAAAACAGTTTTTAGTCTTTATTTTAAAGTTTGGTAAATCAAGGGACCACGCCGTATAACACGGAACGGGTTTCCTCCCAAGAACACCAGTGCATAAAACAACAGCACAATGCTAAATAAAGAACAATGAAGCTATTATAAGGCCTAGGTCCCATCACATAATGCAACACAAGCCGGAGGATATGGTTTTTACCTTATAATAGCCAAAGAATGCTTGATACGCTAAATTTCATGTTTTATTATTACTATAAGTGTATAGTGTCAAAACAATTTCAATCATAAATATCAATCATAGGCGGCATAAGTGCCACATACCACTATGTCGCCATATATAGGTATACAATCAAAACCGCAAAGTCACGTATTGGAAGTTGGATTTCCATCTGTGAACCGAGGCAAAAGATAGTCCTCACCGATTCAAGACTCTCTGGCCCGAGCCTCAGGACAAGTACTCAGTCAAGCCCTTGGATCGTCCGGGTCGGTCCACCGATGTGGATTAAAATGCCTGAACACTGCATTTCCCCACCCTTTGGGGCGTAAATGAGCCAAATGAATCCATCGGCTCCACAGAGTCACCGATATATCCGAGGCGCCTCGCAACAACAACAACCACACAGGTGAAAATAATATAAATGTCAGGCCTGGTAGGTCACTGACATCGCCCTAGCTAGAAGGAAACGCATGCCCTCCCTGATGTCCTCTCCCGTTTCTGGTTCACAACTGGGGTGTGAGGCTCGCGAATCAACGTTACACAAAGCTATGCCACACAGGCGGTGCTTTGATCATCAACCACAAGACTTTGCTTTTCAACAGAAGCCTTGATCAATTGCCACTTAGGCATGCCACACAGGCAATTCACTCCATGCGATTGATATCCATCAATATATAACCCCTGAACTCGTACGTCTCAGAGAAGGGCGTTAAGCAAGAGAATAAATTCTCCGTCGTCAAATAGATATATATTTAATAGAAATCAATCACACAGAATAAAATCCAATGTCAGACACACAGTCCATTTACAAGTTCGTTCTGGTCTGAATGAAACCGGAGGCACCTTGTACCTCGCATATCCATCGATCTCCAAGTACGTCTGGACGATCACCAACCAATTCCCTCCTCTTGGGTGTACAACCCAATCAAGATCATCAGTAATCACCCAAATGATGTGAAGACCTCCGGTCTT
The DNA here is from genome assembly GCA_030737875.1 of Allium sativum. Lineage (NCBI taxonomy): Eukaryota > Viridiplantae > Streptophyta > Magnoliopsida > Asparagales > Amaryllidaceae > Allium > Allium sativum. Next base: position 691,929,338 of record CM060913.1, on the reverse strand, counting down.
CAACCACCGTCTTCATCCTTGACACATCGTCGAATCAGTTATTCAGAATGGGATAAACCCGGCCTTTCTGAATAACTCACGTATATAATAAACAAGTGTTACATAAACACAACATACGCCTCATTCCAATTCAGAATATTCTTTTATTCAAATATTCTTACACTTTGGGAAAGGTTCCCATTAATATTATCAAAGATAAATTCTTTAAATTTATTCTTTAATCTCCTTTTGAATATCAATTCAAATTAGTTGGGATTGGCGAACCACACCGAAGTAATCATTTATTTTATTTCCCAATCCCAACCTATTCATCAAATGAAGTAAAACTGGTAATACTTCATATCTAACACCACGGTGTTATCGGTAAATTCAATTACCATTTCACGTTCAAATCTAATTAAAGATTTAACTATCGCCTGGAGCAAAACTAGTGATACTCCATTCCCGATTATTTCAATCTAATTAAAAATTCGTTAAAACACCACTTGGTTTTAATCTTCCCAATAATCACTATCAGTGATTGTTTAACTTGGGAACCCATATCCTGTCTTTAACTGGGTTAAAGAACCAATGTCATTTAAAACACGGTTCACCATAAACCCAAAATCACATTCCATTCCAATTCAATTATTGAAACTTCTGGTTACTTTTAAAGCCCTTTCAAATCCAATTTATTTATTTCAAAAATAAATAAATTTTTATTTAAGTTCAAAACTAGTCATTTCGATAAAAATCTATTTTTATCTTTTCAAATTTGGAATTTTTCATCTCAATTCTTCACAATTCATTTCTTATGATTTTACACAAATTATACTATTATTAATAATTTTATCAAGGCCCGTACAGTCGAATTCCATCAATGACCATCGAACTACACTTACACCAACCTTTTCCAAATTTGATTTGGACATAATTCCAAATCCAACCGTTAGATTTCCAATTTTAAATATTCGTTAGAAAGCTCTTTTCGATACGAACCCAATGTTCCGGTTTAAGGAGAATCCGACGGTCGGATCTCCCGTAATATCCATTCGAAGCCAATAGTCGAAATTCGCGAACTGCCGCAGTGCGGTGCGTTCTATTCAGGCCATTTAAAATATATTATATATATATATATATCATCGATTTCCTTTTGAAGCATATTTTATAAATCGTTTGAAATTCGTTTTCAAAACGATTTCAACTTCATATTCAATTTCTAATTAAAATTGAATATTCCATATCATTAATCTATAAATGATAATATTTTCAAAACGTTATATTTTGAAATCACTTCCTTTTCTATATTCATTATAAAAATGAATAAAATTGATATAAATATCGTTCACGTCAAAATGGCGTCAATCTAATCAACACGGCTTTTATTCAACACATGAATGTTTATTCTATTCAACACATGAATATTTATTCTATTCAACAGATGAATATTTATTCTATTCAACACATGAATTTATTTCTATTCAACACATGAATTTATTTCTATTCAACACATGAATTTATTTTCTATTCAACACATGAATATTTATTCTATTCAACACATGAATTTATTTTTATAATATTCCTTATTTTCCAAATCGGAATGAGGCCCAATCAATTACCATATAACGTTAATTATATGGATTCCCTACAACACATGTATATAATAGCAACGATAAATCATCAACCATCATCCAGAGTGCACCACACAACTGCATAAGCATTAAATATAAATAATTAACACTTACACAGTCTGTCAACCCATCGATTGACATACAACTAAACAATCGGGATTAGTGTATGTAACACCCCGAATTTTAGTTAATACTAAAATTCACTAATTACAGGATAAATAATCTCAGATGTGGGAATTGGGGGTAACGGGCTGCGTCATTGCGTTCGTCTCGGAAAAATACGCGAAATAGAGTCCGAGTTTTCGAGAATCGGAGTCCGTATGGCCCGGTTATGGCCCAAAGAAGTTTGCAGAAAATTTAAAGTTAAAAACAGATTTAAAAATTCAAATTCAGATTTCAGAATAGAACCAGCGGGGCCAGGCGGGAAAATTCCCGCCCTAACCATGTCGACAGGGCTATCGACAGGCCTGTCGACAGGGGGGTCGACTTGCCTGTCGACTTGCCTGTCGACACGGCGTGTCGAACCAGAGGGCTTGGGTGCACCAGATCTGGTTTTCTGGCTAGGGCTGGGCTGGGTTCTAGAGATTTCCTAAATCTAACGGACCTAATCTAATCTAGGGTTAATCTAAGGGCCTAAAACACTCACCTAATCTATAAATACACCCTAAACCTACCCTAATCCATACTAAAAATAGAAATGATGGCCTCATGCCGCCAAATTAAATCTTAGAAGGAGCCTCCACTAATTTATGAAGGAAGTTGCAAGCTAATCAACCTCTAATCATCATCTTCTTCATATTTAGCAACTAATTCTACTTCATAAGTTTGCTAATCTTGGGTTTGGTGAGTTTCTATCACTTTAACATCAATTGCTAAAGTAAGTAGATTGGGTGTAATGAGACTTATGGTCTTAAATGCGGATTAGTGAGTTTGAATCATTTGTAATGATATGCTACTCTATGTTTTCCTATGTTTATGCATATTTAATAAGTGGGTTTATGCATGTTTAATAAGTGGGTTTATGCATATTTAATAAGTGGGTTTATGCATGTTTAACAAGTGAGATATGCAAGTTATGCATGCTTATGCAAGTATGTGAATGCTTATGCAAGTTATGTGTATGCTTAAATGCAAGTTTAACATGATATGCAAGTTATGCATGCTTATGCAAGTATGTGAATGCTTATGCAAGTTATGTGTATGCTTAAATGCAAGTTTAACATGATATGCAAGTTATGCATGCTTATGCAAGTATGTGGATGCTTATGCAAGAATGTGAATGCTTATGCAAGTTATGTGTATGCTTAAATGCATGTTTAACATGTTATGCAAGTTATGAGAATGCTTATATGCAAGTTCAACATGTTATGCAAGATATGTGTATGATAATATGCAAGCTCATATGCAACATGTTATGCAAGTCATGTGTATGATAATATGCAAGTTTGGGTTAAATGTAGTTGGGTTAATATATGCTCATATATGCAAGTTGACATCCTCTTAACCCATGATAAAGTTATATGCCAAGATGTGGTTAAACCCTTGATATTTGTGATGGATCTTCCCTTTATTATGTCATGAAATGAGAACGATTTACGTGGGGAACGATGGGGTTAATAAATATGTTAATAAAAGTATGATTGGGTATGGTTAAGCATACCATAAAAATAAATTAACATAAGTGGGAATTTATCTATTGAGTTAGGTCTACCCCATGGGAATTTACCTATTGAGTTAGGTCTACCCATGTTATGAAAAATGTGTAATTAATTAGGGACAATTAATTATGGGGGTGATTAATTAGGTGTAATTAATCAACTAAGACACGAGGTTGGACCCTTTTGTAGCGGAAGTCTGCCCGGAACCGACCGGCCATCCAGCGGCTACAAATGATTGGCCCAATGTGAGAGGTCTTAGTCATAAATTAAATACGTGATTAAAGTAAAGACACGAGGTTAGACCCTTTTGATGACAGAAGTCTGCCCGGAACCAACCGGCATATCCAGCAGTCATAAAAGACGGTCTAATGTGGGAGGTCTTTATGAGGTCATGATCTTAATTAACTAATTAAGAAACACTTAACCATATTAGCATGTAGAGGGACATGAGGGGTTAAGTGGGTGCCTTGGGTGGCATGTGGAAATCTAGTGGGTTGCCTTGGGTGGCAATAGAAAATACGATTAGAATACTTAACCAAAGTGGAGACATGTAATTAAACATGACTAAAGGGTTAAGTGGGATGCACTAGAAAAAGGGACAAGCTTAGGTGGGTAGCTTGTGGGGGCCCATTTCAACCAGTAACCCATATGTATCTTATTGGGCTCGACCCATGTCGAGGACGGGACACGCGTACTGGGCTTGACTATAAGAGGCCAAAACGGGTTAGCGGTGGCAACGCAAGTCCAACGGGTTTCATGTGCGTGTGTGGACCCGGGCTGGTAGGTAAGACGTTGTTGCATCATGTAGATATAAGCCGTGCACCGTTAATTGTATCGGGTTGCCACTTTGGGGAGTGATACACCCCACTGTGGGGCCGGCACGGGTATCTACGGTAGGGAGCCGATCGCTTGGGGAGTAGTGGGGTACACCTAGTGGAGATAGGGGCAGACGACACCTATGTGTCCAGCTAGGGGTACATGAAACTACTAGTTATATCTTTCTTTTAAGTCCTTGAGTGGGATCAATCTGTGAGTAGGAATGACTGGTGTGGTGCAGTGTAGTAATTATCCTTGGGTGGGTAGATGCGTCTTTACAGTTATCTTAGTTTATCCTAAGTCTACCAAGCTGCTTAGTGTATCCATTCATCCCCAGACATTACCGTATGTCAAGTTTATGTCTTCTCTGGTTACTTTAATGATTGTATTGTTAAAGTTATAGGACTCGCTCAGACTTATGTCTGACCCCGTTGTTTTTATCTTTTTTTTCCCAACCCTCAGGTCCTACGGTGGATCCTAGCAGTAGTGGAGCTTGATCGGATTGCTGTTCCAGTCTTTAGGAGCTTGGATAGATGTAAAGCTCCAGTTACCCAGTTATCTTTTCTTTTGTCTTGGCTATTGTATGAGAGAGTGGGATTATGTACTTCTTTATTTTGATGGATATTGTACTTGACTTTTATTGTGGTTTTATGATGTAACCAGACATGTTTACTTCCGCTGTTATGAGATGATGTTTTAAATTTCAAGTACTATTTATATCTGTCTTGTTGTAATTTTTCTGTTCTATATTCACTAAAATACTCCACCGATGCTATGGCATTCCCTTAGAGAGTGACCATAGCGGGAGTGGGGTGTTACACGTGGTATCAGAGCAAAGGTTACCGGAACAGATAAAATTTTTAGAAAGCTATTTTTCTAAAACATTTTTGGAAGAAATATTTTCAAAGACATGTCTTTTAAGAGAAAAGTTTTTGAAAGAAAAGCATAATCCCCAATAGCCATATCTATATCCTTCAAATTCTCCGTTTTGAATCTTTCCTTTTTCGTTTCAGCATGGCTGAGGATCTTAACTTTCCGTAGGGTGTGACGGTACCAGTATGGTATAGGAGATTGATGGAGGCTAGGGCCACCACTGCGGGTCCAGCAAATGTTCCTCCACCAACCGTAGCACCCGATCTTCCTCCTCCCCCTCCTCCTCGCACGGATACTTTTGCTAAGACTTGCAAGGAATTCAAAGCTATGGGAGGGAAACCTTTCCAAGGATCAGAAACTTTTGTGGAGGCTAGAGATTGGCTTAAGGAGGTGGAAGAGTTGATAGATATCTTTGAGATGGAAGAAGGAAAGAAAGTCAAGTTAGCTGCTTGGTTAATGAAAGGAGAGGCCTCATTCTGGTGGGAGGTCACTAATGGAGAACGCCCCGTTGACTCTTAGGCGGATTTTAGGCAAAGATTTGTGGCAAAGTTTCTCTCAAGGGCGGAGGAAAACTTGTATATGGAAAGATTCTTGGCTCTAAAGCAAGGAAATCTCTCGGTGAAGGAATATGTCAACAAGTTTAATCAATTGGCAAGGTTTGGCCTAGATATGGTGAATACACCGGAGAAGAAGGCTTTGAGGTTCGTGAAAGGCTTGAATGAACCAATGCATGGGTTGGCTATGACTCATATCCCTATGGGGGCCACCTTCGAGAAGTTAGTTGACATGGCACTCATGCATGAAGAAGAGAAGGGTCCCAATGCTAATAAGACACCCGAGAAGAAGGGAGATCAAAAGAGACCTCAGCAACAACAGCAAAACAAAGGTGGGAAAGGAAATGGTGGCAAGGGTAAGAAGAAGAAGTGTTTCAATTGTGGGACACCTAGCCACCTAAGCAAGGATTGTCGCAAGAAGAAGAAGACTGGCTGCTTCCACTGTGGCGAAGCAGGGCATCGAGTGAAAGACTATCCCAAGAAGGGGCAAAGGACGGGGTCTACCTCAGGAGGACAGGTGCAAGCTCTTATGGCACCGAGTCAGGCTAGGGGGCAAGTACAGGCTCTCGCGGTTCCACCGATTCAGGAAAGAGGTAGAACTATCTCCGTTGAAAGTCTGGTTTTTCTATTTGATCATCCTGTCTGTACATTGTTTGATTCAGGCGCATCGCATTCGTTTATCTCATCATCATTAGTTGAGTCACTGCACTTAGACACCAGTCTGGTAGATGATCCCTTGGTTGTTTCAAACCCAAATGGGGGCTCCACTTATTTGTCCATGATATGTTTGGGTTTGAAGATTTCTATACTTAGCATTGAGTTTAAATGTGATGCTTTTGTTTTGGGCTTCACGGGCTATGGGTTGATTTTGGGCATGGACTGGTTATCCAGTAATGGTGCCGTTCTTGATTGCGAAAGGAGAGTTGTTAGGCTCATGACCCGCTTGGGTAACACTCTTGAGATCTCTTGTAATCCCATGGATTCTGTTATGCTAAGTTATCTTGAATCGCTTGACGCTTCGGTCGAGAGTTTACAATCTGTTAAAGTGGTCCGGGAATATCCGGATGTGTTTGAGGAGGTGAAGGGCTTACCTCCGAAGCGGGAGATTGACTTCCGAATATATCTGGTGGATAATGCTAAACCTGTATCTTTACCAGTGCGCCACATGGCTCCTCGTGAGAGGAGGGAACTCCATAAGCAAGTAGGGGAGTTGCTTGAGAAGGGGTTCATAAGACGAAGTATATCAGAGTGGGGTGCTCCAGTAGTATTTGCTACAAAGGCGGATGGGTCCCTCAGACTTTGTGTAGACTATAGAGAACTCAACAAGCTCACAAAGAAGAATAGACACCCATTACCGAGGATTGATGATCTTTTCGATCAGTTGGTTGGCGCTTCAGTATTTTCTCAGTTGGACTTAGCCACGGGGTTTCATCAGTTGAGGGTGGCTGAGGATAGCATAGACAAGACTGCCTTTAGGACTCCGGATGGTTTCTATGAGTGGCTGGTGATGCCATTTGGGTTGACGAACGCCCCTGCATACTTTGTTGATTTGATGAGTAGGGTGTTCAGGGAGTTCCTTAATAAATTCGTGGTGGTCTTTGTGGATGATATCTTAGTATTTTCTAAGAGTGAAGAAGAGCATGCCCTACATCTTGGGGAGGTATTGAAGACTCTTCGAGCACATAGCCTTAAGGCTAAATTCTCTAAATGTCACTTCTGGAGGAAGGAGGTGCGGTTCTTGGGGCACGTGGTCTCCAAGGAAGGGATAGCTGTGGATCCCGCGAAGGTAGTATCAATTCAGGATTGGAAGGTTCCGAAGAATGCTACCGAAGTAAGAAGTTTCTTGGGGTTGGCGGGTTATTATAGGAAGTTTATTAAAGACTTCGCAAAGATATCAGCCCCATTAACCCGCTTAACGAAGAAGAATCTTGTTTTCGCATGGGACGTAGATTGCGATGATGCGTTCCGACGGTTAAAGAGAGCTTTAACCACTGCTCCAGTTTTAGTGTTGCCAGATGGGAGCAAGCCATTTGTTGTTTATACTGATGCTTGTGGGACAGGACTTGGCGCAGTCTTAATGCAAGAGGGAAGGGTAATAGCCTATGGTGGAAGGCAGTTGAGAGTGCATGAGAAAAATTACCCTACCCATGATTTAGAGTTGGCCGCTATTGTTTTTGCGCTTAAGATGTGGCGCCATTATCTTCTTGGTGATAGATTCGAATTGTTCACTGACCACAAATCATTGAAGTACTTGTTTTCTCAGAAGGATTTGAATTTAAGACAGCAAAGGTGGATGGAGTTTTTAGCATCCTATGATTTCGAGATAGCGTATACCCCTGGCAAGGGTAACGTGGTGGCGGACGCCTTGAGCAGAAAAAGGTTGTCCCTGAGTCCATTGTTCGTGGAACAACGAAGCTTGGAATTTATCTCGATGTTTGATTTCAGACCTTCCATTGATTATGTACCCGGTTTGCTAGCTTCCTTGGAGGTCAGACCTACTCTTTTGGGGAGGATTGGTGAAGCACAGAGGGACGACCCACAGTTGGTTGAGTTGGTAGAGAAGCTCATAAGGGGGGAGTCGTCCAGCCATTTGAGTAGGTACACCCTAGATGATAGGGGGTGCTTGCGTAGAGACGGTAGACTTTGTGTACCGCAAGACGAAGGGTTGAGGAAGGCTATTCTTGATGATGCACACCGTTCTAGGATGACCATTCATCCCGGTGGGGACAAGATGTACCAAGACATGAAGAGGGTTTTCTTCTGGGCCGGTATGAAGAAAGATGTGGCCGAGTATGTCGCTCGATGCTTGGTGTGCCAACAAGTGAAGGCGGAGCAGAAGAAACCTGGTGGGTTGCTTCACCCATTGGAAGTTCCACAATGGAAGTGGGATAGCGTCTCGATGGATTTTATTGACGGGTTACCCAGATCAAGAAAGGGTAATACGGGAATTTGGGTTGTGGTAGACAGACTTACCAAGAGCGCCCATTTCATACCTGTGAAGAGCAAGAGGACTGCTCCATGGCTAGCTTCAGTATATCTTCGAGAGATAGTTCGATTGCATGGGGTACCCTCTAGCATAGTGAGTGATCGAGATCCTATCTTCACTAGCGAGTTCTGGAGAAGTTTGCAAGAAGCAGTGGGGACTCAATTGTGTCTGAGCACCGCATATCATCCTCAGACGGACGGCCAGACTGAGAGGGTGAATCGTGTTCTAGAAGACCTTTTGAGACTTTGTATCTTAGATTTTGGAGGTACATGGGAAGAGCATCTTCCATTGGTGGAGTTCGCATATAATAACAGCTTTCAGTCCAGTATTGGTATGGCTCCTTTCGAAGCTCTCTATGGAAGGCCTTGTCGATCACCTGCATGTTGGTGGGAATCTACGGATAAGATCTTGCTTGGGCCTGATATGATTAGGGAGACTTCTGAGAAGATTGACTTGATTCGAAGAAGGATGAAAGCAGCGCAGGATAGGCAAAAATCTTATGCGGACAAGAGAAGGACGGATCTTGAGTTTGAAGTTGGGGACATGGTCTTTGTCAAAGTGTCTCCGTTACGAAATGTGGTTCGCTTTGGATCTGTCGGGAAGTTAGCACCAAGGTTCGTAGGACCGTTTCCTATCAAGGAAAGGATTGGACGGATGGCATATAGAGTGGAGTTGCCTGACAGACTTAGTGGTGTACATGATGTATTCCATGTATCCCATTTGAGGAAGTGCTTACATGAGACCGCAGAGGTGGTAGAGCCGAGCTTGCTTAAAGAAGTGGAAGTAGAGCGTGACGCGACTATTCGACGAGCTCCTACTCGCATCCTTGGGTCAGAAACTAGGAAGTTGAGGAACAGAGAGGTTCAGCTAGTTAAAGTGCAATGGGGAGATGACGAAAGCAATGCTACTTGGGAGACGGAAGCGAAGATGCGTTCTTTGTATCCATTTCTTTTTGAGAGTATGTCTTTTAACTTCTCCTTTATCGCTTGTCTAGTACTTATCTTATCTTTAGTATGTCCTCTCATTTGTACCTTTGACCTTTAGATAGGGTAAACCTATGGTTGAAACATGTGTTTGAGACATGTTATGGTTGATGGATGCAAGTGGATGCAAGTGTTTGCTAGTGGTTGCTCGTGGATGCATATACACACACTCTAGGCACTAGATCGGCTCAGTCACTTCATATTGCATATTGCATAAAATTGTGAGTAGGAAGCTATATTTATGGATGTATAATGATTGTGTTATCATATGGATGATGCATTTTGGTGAATGATTGTGCACTCATGTAGATATTGTATGTGTCGATAGGGTTCTCTCGCATACATAATGGATGCATGGCACTCATGGTTTGCATATGTTCATACATTAGATAGGGAACATATACACACACTTTTTGCATATGCTCATACATCATTAGAAACTGTTTAAGGACAATGGATGCTCGTGGTTGATGGATTGAGTAGATGGTTGTTTGGATGGTAGGATATGCATTCTCCTTAGCTTAGAGATTTCGGGGACGAAATCCATTAAGGAGGGGAGAATGTAACACCCCGAATTTTAGTTAATACTAAAATTCACTAATTACAGAATAAATAATCTCAGATGTGGGAATTGGGGGTAACGGGCTGCGTCATTGCGTTCGTCTCGGAAAAATACGCGAAATAGAGTCCGAGTTTTCGAGAATCGGAGTCCGTATGGCCCGGTTATGGCCCAAAGAAGTTTGCAGAAAATTTAAAGTTAAAAACAGATTTAAAAATTCAAATTCAGATTTCAGAATAGAACCAGCGGGGCCAGGCGGGAAAATTCCCGCCCTAACCATGTCGACAGGGCTGTCGACAGGCCTGTCGACAGGGGGGTCGACTTGCCTGTCGACTTGCCTGTCGACACGATGTGTCGAACCAGAGGGCTTGGGTGCACCAGATCTGGTTTTCTGGCTAGGGCTGGGCTGGGTTCTAGAGATTTCCTAAATCTAACGGACCTAATCTAATCTAGGGTTAATCTAAGGGCCTAAAACACTCACCTAATCTATAAATACACCCTAAACCTACCCTAATCCATACTAAAAATAGAAATGATGGCCTCATGCCGCCAAATTAAATCTTAGAAGGAGCCTCCACTAATTTATGAAGGAAGTTGCAAGCTAATCAACCTCTAATCATCATCTTCTTCATATTTAGCAACTAATTCTACTTCATAAGTTTGCTAATCTTGGGTTTGGTGAGTTTCTATCACTTTAACATCAATTGCTAAAGTAAGTAGATTGGGTGTAATGAGACTTATGGTCTTAAATGCGGATTAGTGAGTTTGAATCATTTGTAATGATATGCTACTCTATGTTTTCCTATGTTTATGCATATTTAATAAGTGGGTTTATGCATGTTTAATAAGTGGGTTTATGCATATTTAATAAGTGGGTTTATGCATGTTTAACAAGTGAGATATGCAAGTTATGCATGCTTATGCAAGTATGTGAATGCTTATGCAAGTTATGTGTATGCTTAAATGCAAGTTTAACATGATATGCAAGTTATGCATGCTTATGCAAGTATGTGAATGCTTATGCAAGTTATGTGTATGCTTAAATGCAAGTTTAACATGATATGCAAGTTATGCATGCTTATGCAAGTATGTGGATGCTTATGCAAGAATGTGAATGCTTATGCAAGTTATGTGTATGCTTAAATGCATGTTTAACATGTTATGCAAGTTATGAGAATGCTTATATGCAAGTTCAACATGTTATGCAAGATATGTGTATGATAATATGCAAGCTCATATGCAACATGTTATGCAAGTCATGAGTATGATAATATGCAAGTTTGGGTTAAATGTAGTTGGGTTAATATATGCTCATATATGCAAGTTGACATCCTCTTAACCCATGATAAAGTTATATGCCAAGATGTGGTTAAACCCTTGATATTTGTGATGGATCTTCCCTTTATTATGTCATGAAATGAGAACGATTTACGTGGGGAACGATGGGGTTAATAAATATGTTAATAAAAGTATGATTGGGTATGGTTAAGCATACCATAAAAATAAATTAACATAAGTGGGAATTTATCTATTGAGTTAGGTCTACCCCATGGGAATTTACCTATTGAGTTAGGTCTACCCATGTTATGAAAAATGTGTAATTAATTAGGGACAATTAATTATGGGGGTGATTAATTAGGTGTAATTAATCAACTAAGACACGAGGTTAGACCCTTTTGTAGCGGAAGTCTGCCCGGAACCGACCGGCCATCCAGCGGCTACAAATGATTGGCCCAATGTGAGAGGTCTTAGTCATAAATTAAATACGTGATTAAAGTAAAGACACGAGGTTAGACCCTTTTGATGACAGAAGTCTGCCCGGAACCAACCGGCATATCCAGCAGTCATAAAAGACGGTCTAATGTGGGAGGTCTTTATGAGGTCATGATCTTAATTAACTAATTAAGAAACACTTAACCATATTAGCATGTAGAGGGACATGAGGGGTTAAGTGGGTGCCTTGGGTGGCATGTGGAAATCTAGTGGGTTGCCTTGGGTGGCAATAGAAAATACGATTAGAATACTTAACCAAAGTGGAGACATGTAATTAAACATGACTAAAGGGTTAAGTGGGATGCACTAGAAAAAGGGACAAGCTTAGGTGGGTAGCTTGTGGGGGCCCATTTCAACCAGTAACCCATATGTATCTTATTGGGCTCGACCCATGTCGAGGACGGGACACGCGTACTGGGCTTGACTATAAGAGGCCAAAACGGGTTAGCGGTGGCAACGCAAGTCCAACGGGTTTCATATGCGTGTGTGGACTCGGGCTGGTAGGTAAGACGTTGTTGCATCGTGTAGATATAAGCCGTGCACCGTTAATTGTATCGGGTTGCCACTTTGGGGAGTGATACACCCCACTGTGGTGCCGGCACGGGTATCTACGGTAGGGAGCCGATCGCTTGGGGAGTAGTGGGGTACACCTAGTGGAGATAGGGGCAGACGGCACCTATGTGTCCAGCTAGGGGTACATGAAACTACTAGTTATATCTTTCTTTTAAGTCCTTGAGTGGGATCAATCTGTGAGTAGGAATGACTGGTGTGGTGCAGTGTAGTAATTATCCTTGGGTGGGTAGATGCGTCTTTACAGTTATCTTAGTTTATCCTAAGTCTACCAAGCTGCTTAGTGTAGCCATTCATCCCCAGACATTACCGTATGTCAAGTTTATGTCTTCTCTGGTTACTTTAATGATTGTATTGTTAAAGTTATAGGACTCGCTCAGACTTATGTCTGACCCCGTTGTTTTTATCTTTTTTTTCCCAACCCTCAGGTCCTACGGTGGATCCTAGCAGTAGTGGAGCTTGATCGGATTGCTGTTCCAGTCTTTAGGAGCTTGGATAGATGTAAAGCTCCAGTTACCCAGTTATCTTTTCTTTTGTCTTGGCTATTGTATGAGAGAGTGGGATTATGTACTTCTTTATTTTGATGGATATTGTACTTGACTTTTATTGTGGTTTTATGATGTAACCAGACATGTTTACTTCCGCTGTTATGAGATGATGTTTTAAATTTCAAGTACTATTTATATCTGTCTTGTTGTAATTTTTCTGTTCTATATTCACTAAAATACTCCACCGATGCTATGGCATTCCCTTAGAGAGTGACCATAGCGGGAGTGGGGTGTTACAGTGTATGTCAAATATCATCCCAATACCCGCGTGGGGTTTCACATCAACAAACACAAGTTTTTATTTGTGCAGTTGGGCGATGTGTAAAATTTATCGTCCCAATCAATATCAGTCATATCGGTGTACATAAACAAATCGTTCGATTTGTAAATGAATATTTATTTTATTTCAACACATGAATATATATTTTATTTCAACACATGAATATATATTTTGTTTCAACACATGAATATATATTTTATTTCAACACATGAATATATATTTTATTTCGCACATGAATATATATTTTATTTCAACACATGAATATATATTTTATTTCAGCACGTGAATATATATTTTATTTCAACACATGAATATATATTTTATTTCAACATATGAATATGTATTTTATTTCAACACATGAATATATATTTTATTCAACACATGAATATATATTTTATTTCAACACATGAATATATATTTTATTTCATAACACAAACAATCACACAAGCATACAAGTCCTCCATGGTCTGTAGACGGCGGTTGTCAGGTGCTACTAAGCACCGCCTGCATCCTAGTATATATTTCAACTAGAAATTAAAATAAAAGTGAGGAGTTCTCACCATCGGGTTCCACTCCGCCATTATCTATTTCTGAATGGTATGGATTTGTTCGAAACTCCAACACATCCTTTTCATGTTGTTCATAGATAAAAATCACATTTTTATCGTTCCATTTTAATAAATAAAAATCATTTTTTATTTCTACTTCATATATTTCTTTGTACGATTATTTTATAAATAACATACATAGGCTAAAAATTATATTTTTATCTATCTAAAAATAATTTTATGCCGTACACCAACTAAAAATCATATTTTTAATCTTGCTAAAAATATTTCCTACCTACGATAAAAATCCTATTTTTAACTAACCAAAAATGATATTTTTGCATAACTAAAAATCATAACTTTATCACTACTTCATTATAAAGATCAAATTTTTATCTCGCTACGGTATATATAAAAATTGAATTTTTACATCATTATTTTCTATATAAAAATTGAATCTTTACCTTGCTAATTTCTATATTAAAATAAATAAAAATCAAATTTTTAATTCAAAGTTACATATGGAAATCTAAATTTTGTTTATGCCGCCTTAACATATATGAAAATCATATCTTCCTTGTAAAGGAAAATCTAATTTTTCTGATAATGTTCATATGATGAAAATCAAATCTCTCCATATCTAAAAACCGATTTTTATTAACTTAAAAATCCTGTTTTTATTAATCTAAAAAGCATAAAAGAAAATACATAAAAGAAAAAAAAACACCTTTATGGTTTTGGACGTTGACCGGAAGGAGGGGAGGGGTGCGTGGTGGCTGCTGGTCCTAGGATTGGTTGGTTATGCGGTGGGGGAGGGTCAGGAAACGCCAGCGCTTGTGGCGACTTTGGGGACGCGATGCAGATGGTGTGGGGGGGGGGGGGGTTTCGACGCGGGTTGGTTCGATTGGCCGAGGGGCTCGATTGAGCGGGTGAGATCATCGGAGGAGGGAGCGGTCAATAAAGGAGGGGAGGAGCGGAGAGGAAGGGGATGGGGCGGAGGCGGATTCCGACGCCAGGGAGGGTGGAGGGTGAAGGCTGGTGATTTGAGTTAGGTTTTTTCTTTTTGCTTGATCAACGAGAAAGAAAGAGGTAGGGGCCTGAGTATATAAACTATATTTATAATATTTTAATATTTAATTCTCTTTACAACTCAACATCGTAACAAACTCCAAACGAATCCCAACGACTGCCGCCCCTAGCTAAATACCCCCATTCCGAACACAATGGGATATGTCTCGTAAGCCAGTTCGGCTGTTACGATAAGTTTTCGCTAAATTTAAAATATAAATCATTACATTTTAAATTCAAACGCACAATTTATTTTACTGAGACCACATACTGACTCTATAAATTCCCGAAAAATTATTTCTAGCTTCGTATTGACGATACAGTCCTAATAAAACTAATTTCGTCAAATTCTGAGACTGTTTGAAAAATGGCCATTTTCCAGTCGATTAAATTCAACTGAAATGGTCAAAATACGTTTAAGTGCACCACGCTCACATGTTGATTCAGAAAATTATGAATTTTGGAACCTAGCAATAATTTGACATCCCAAATCCAACAAAAGTGGTTTTGTCGAAAACCGAGGTCATTTGCAAAATTCCCATTTTTAAGGGCTAAAATTCCATAGTGACTATTCTGAAATTTCAACTGGACATAACTTTTTATCCCCGATATGAAATTTCAAATTTTCGGACTCGTTGGAAAGATTTTCTCAAATTGATTCAGATATTTTTGGTTTCACTAAAATCCGGTCTACTTTGAATCCTGTACATTCATTTGAATTTTGAAATCGAATTTTCGAACTACCGCACTGTAACGACTCGGAAAATCTGAACCAATTTAAAATTTTTAAATTGGCTATTTTAGTGGATTTTAAATATTTAAAATAAATATTTTAAATAATAACGATGAAAAGTAAGTTTGGATCGACATTTAAAAACGAATATAATTAATTCTAATTATAAACAAGGCCTGATATGGCGCGGTAGTTTCAAAATTTGAATTCAAACTTTGACTGACTGTACCTGGTGCAAAACAAAACGGATTTGAGTGAAACCAAAAATATTTAAATCTATTAGTGAATACCTTTCTAACGAATCTGAAAAATCAAAGTTTCATAGCGGGAAGCAAAAGTTATGGCCAAATGAATTTTCAGAAAGGTCGCTATAGAGTATATATAGCTCGTGAAAATGGCCATTTTGCAAACGACCTCGGAATTCGACGAAACCACTTTTGCTGGATCCGGGATGTTAAACTATTACTAGGTTTCAAATTTCATAATTTTTGAAGCCAATATGTGAGAGTGGAAAAGGAAAACGTGTTTTGGTCAATTACACTTAAATTGGATCAACCAGAAATGGGCCATTTTTCAAACGGTCTCAGAATTCGACGAAACTAGTTTTGTTGGGACCGTATTATCAAAACATTGCTAGATTTATTTTTCTGGAATTTTTCGAATCAGTATGTGGCCCCGGAAAATTGAAATGTACGTTCAAATCAAATATTGAATGTTTTATATTTTAATTTGAATGAAAACTGACTGAAACATTCGAATGGGCCTTCTAAACATATCCCATTATGTTTGGAATGGAGGTATAACGCTGGGGACGACAGTCGTTGGGTTTGAATTGGTGTTCGTGTGTGAAAGAGGGTATTTTTGGGGAAAAAAATATATAAATAAAAAGGAAAAATCCTATTGGACCACGCTTTTCTCTCTCCCCGCTAATAACCCGTAACCCCCCTTATATCGAGCGGCGGCTGAAGCTTCCTCCTTCTCTTCTCGATCACGCCCAAACCACACAACGAAATCTAGAGCCCCAGTAGACAATTCTGAAGGGAATTTCGTTAGCTTCAAATCCATACTGGCCTTGGATTTTATCGCTCGATATCCACGAAGTTCTGAGCCCTCGAAGTCGCAACCTTCCTTGCGCTGCCGTGAGTTCCACCTGCCACCGAACTGGACGGGGGCCCATCGATCTGAGCGCCTCTCTTAGCCCTTCAAGGTGGTGAAGTCTGATCGTTATATAGCTACACGGATTTCGCGAAAATCGAAGACCTAGTTTTGAACAAAACAGCTGAGATACGGTTTGAATTATTTTAAACTATATTATAGCAGTTTAAAGCGCTACGGTTTTTGATTTCACTATAAAAATCATATCTTTTTCGTTTCTTGACGAAATTCAGTGAAACAAGAGACAGTGGACTCGTGTGGACGTCTTCTACATTCTAGAAGAGACCGCATATTTTTATGAGCCTTCTGCTATTTTTGGTGGAATGAAACCCAATGTGAGATTTCTAAACTATAAACGATATGGAAAACGACGATGTATAAATTATATAGTCGTTGTTTGAGTTATATAAGCGTTGTACACCTCATGTATAAGCGTTGTATAAGTTGTACGTTCGATGTATAAGTTATATATGCGTTGTAAAAATTATATATGTGTTGAAATGGAAGTGAAATATACTTATATATATATACGCCCCTTGTCCACAAACCATGGACGATATTTATTTGTTGTGATTGGTGTGAAAATTGGTTGATAGAGAATGGTTGATTAGAATTGTTTGTGGTTGAAATTGATTGATTGTGGTTGAAAAATACCCGTTTGTGGTTGAGAATTATTTGGTTGAAACCACATAGAATTAGTTTGTGGAAAAGAAATAAAAATATACATGCCGCCTGCGTGCGAACTAGATGCATGAAATCCCCATTGTCAGAAGCTGCGAGGCTTTAAGGTAGAGCGAGGAGCCATACTAGGGACGGCCCCGGTTTTAACTACCCTGTCGTTATGCTGCCGAAATTTTGAATAATATTCATGTGTTAGAATTTTTTTCATGTGTTGAAACTATATTCGTGTGTTGAATAGAAATTCATTCGTTGAATAGAAATTCATGTGTTGAATGGTATTCGTGTTTTGAAATAAATTGTTTTATAATAAAAATCATATTTTTATCATCTATATGAACTATATAAAATAGTCGTGTTTTGAAATAAATTGTTTTATAATTAAAACACATTTTTTTATCATCTATATGAACTATATAAAAATAGTCGTGTTTTGAAATAAATTGTTTTATAATAAAAATCATATTTTTATCACCTATATGAACTATATAAAATAATCATGTTTTGAAATGAAGTGTTTTACAATAAGAATCACATTTTTACTATATACATGAATAGTTAAAAATAGTGAAGTGTTGAAATAATTGTCGGTTGGATAAAAATATCATTTTTATCAAATGTATGAAAAGAATATAGCTTTGAAATCGAAGAATCGATATATATATATATATATATATATATATATATATAAATAGAATTGAAATATATCGAATAACAAAGCTGTAGTTCGTGTTTTGAAACCGTGATTTCAAACGATTAGTGCGGGAGATCCTACCATCGGATTTTCCCGAAACTGAAACCGTTGTGTTCGCTTTGGAAATATCTTTCCAACGACACCAACTTTGTGAAGATCCAACGGTTGGATTGTCTGGAATGTTTAATTCAAATCTAAAGAAAAACAGCGCCAGAATCGATTATATATATATATATATAAATATAATTATATTAAATCAAATAACGACGCTGCAGTTCGTATTTTGAAATCGAAACTTCAAACGATTGTACCGGGAGATCCGACCGTCAGATTTTCCCAAAACTGGAATCTTGGATTCGTTTTGAAAAGATCTTTCTAATGATATAAAACTTGTGAAGATCCAACGGTTAGATTTTCAGATATGTGTAAATCAAATCTGAAGAGAAACAGCGCCACGACCGCGTTATGGCCCGAAGCGTCGTTTGAATAAATTGGCTATTTTAAAATAAATAAAAATAGCGATAAATCGTTATAGAATACTATAAACGATATGGATGTGAAATTTAGAAACTAACTGAAGGTTGGCTAAGTCGAACGGTTTCCTGGATTTTGATCTGATGTTCGTTTCGGCCTTCGGGGTTAATATTTGGGAAATCGTTCTCTTACTAATTTACGGTTAGTGACTAATGAATTGAAATGATGTGTATGTTGTGTTTGTGTAGCACTTGTTTATTATATATGCGAGTTGTTCAGAAAGACTGGGTTTATCCCATTCTGAATAACTAAATCGACGATAAGAAATCGAAGATGAAGATGGTGGTCGAAGACCAGAGATCTTCACCTCATTTGGATGGTAACTGACGTCCTGATTAGGAGGCATCCCGAAATATGGATAATGAGTGGTCATCGTCCAGACGTACGTGGAGATCGATGGGTTTGCGAGGTATATAGTGCCTCCGGTTTCGTTCAGACCCAGAACGGACTTGTAAATGGACTGTGTGTCTGACGTTGGAATTCATTCTGTGTGATTGATAGCCATCAGTTACGTGGCGTGAATTGCCTGTGTGACATGCTAAGATGCGGTGATCAGGGCTTCTGTTGAAAAGCAAAGTCTTGTGGTGATGAGCAAAGCACCGCCTGTGTGGCGTAGCTTTGTGTATAACGTGAATTCGCGAACCTCACACCCCGGTATGAATGAGAAACGGGAGAGGACCTCAGGGAGGGCATGCGTTTCTTCCTAGCTAGAGGTGGTGTCAGTGCTTAAACTGGCTGACATTTACATTATTTTCATCTATGTGGTTGTTGCTGTTGCGAGGCGCCTCGGTTATATCGGTCGATCCGAGACCGATGGTGTCATTCATTGGCTCATTTACGCCCCAAAGTGTGGGGAAACGCAGTGTTTAGGCATTTTAATCCACATCGGTGGACCGACCCTGACGATCCAAGGGCCCACCCGTGTCTGGGTCCTGAGGCTCAGGTTAGGCAGTCTCGAATTCGGTAAGGACTATCTTTTGCCTTGGTTCATGACGGAAATCCAATTTCCAA
Source organism: Allium sativum (assembly GCA_030737875.1). Taxonomy (NCBI): domain Eukaryota; kingdom Viridiplantae; phylum Streptophyta; class Magnoliopsida; order Asparagales; family Amaryllidaceae; genus Allium; species Allium sativum. The sequence goes on along the minus strand of CM060913.1, from coordinate 691,909,707 downwards.
ATACGTGACTGTGCGGTTTTGATTGTACACCTATTTATGGCGACATAGTGGTATGAGGCATTAATGCCGTCTATGATTGATACTTATGATTTGAAATTGTTTTTGAAACGTATAAACATTAGTAATAATATCAAATTCGTTTGTTTTATTCGTATCAAGCATATTTTGGCCATTTTAAGGTAAAAACTCTATCCTCCGGTTTGCGTTGCATTGTGTGATGAGAACTGAGTCTTATAATGGCTTCATTTTTATAAAAAGCATTGCGATGTTTAAAAGAATGATTTGTTTTAAAGCACTGGCAATCCAATGGAGTAAACCCGTTCTGCAAAAGCGGCGTGGTCCTGTGATTAGCCAATTGTATAATGTGTTAAGTAGATTTCTCATACCAGTCCTTGTTGCAGTCATGATGGGGGGTTCTCACCATGTGGTTTGGTGGCGAACAGTAGGCTCTTACCCCCACATGTCCCTTGCGGGGGTTGGTTGCTGTGTGTTGACAGTCGAGAGGCTGGCCGTAAAACAAGTGGTACTGGGGGACCATTGTGAGCCACGGTGGGTTTTACCTGCTGTGCTGGAGGATGAAGGGATGGTTGCAAAGCCTACCGGATTTCGCGATAACGTCACATCGTGGTATCAGAGCTTTGGTTAAGCTTAGTGCTGGAATATAACATATTGACGAACATGTCAGAGATAGAACCAGTAGTGTTCTAGGGCGGATAACTCATTACAGATAGGATTAGTAATATCCTAGTATGAGTATAGAAGAATCAGAACAACTCATTAGAGATGGGGTCAGAAGTGCCCCAGAACGAGTTGATAGTTATATGATTATAATTAACGTATTTGTGATTATATATATAGTCTGGTTTTAGAAATATGATTTTTGAATATATATAAAAGATATGTATTTGAAAGGTAAAAGAGTATAGGAATTGATTAATATATTTTTGAAAAGTAAATCAATAAAATTGATTGTTGTTTGGGTTGTGTGACAGGAGGTTTGATTAATTAAATTATTAGAACAATAGTTAATTTAATCAATAAGAGAATGAATGGTAGAATTTATTCGATTAAATCACACATTGAACCGAGTTAAAAATAGATAGAAATATATACATGTGCATTATATATGTTTGGAACAGGTAAATGGATAGTTGTTGAGTAAAGATTTTATTTGCGTGCCCGACAAATAGGTAAACCTTAATGAGTTGGATGCGAAATATTATTATATCAATTCCTGTGAATGCCATTGGATGCGGAGTGCTGGTTATTCTGTGTGTAATAATTTAAACTATATTATAGCAGTTTAAAGCGCTATGGTTTTTGATTTCACTATAAAAATCATATCTTTTTCGTTTCTTGACGAAATTCAGTGAAACAAGAGACAGTGGACTCGTGTGGACGTCTTCTACATTCTAGAAGAGACCGCATATTTTTCTGAGCCTTCTGCTATTTTTGGTGGAATGGAACCCAATGTGAGATTTCTAAACTATAAACGATATGGAAAACAATGATGTATAAATTATATAGTCGATGTATGAGTTATATAAGCGTTGTACACCTCATGTATAAGCGTTGTATAAGTTGTACGTTCAATGTATAAGTTATATATGCGTTGTAAAAATTATATATGTATTGAAATGGAAGTGAAATATACTTATATATATATATATGCCCCTCGTCCACAAACCATGGACGATATTTATTGGTTGTGATTAAAATTGGTTGATAGCGAATGGTTGGTTAGAATTGTTTGTGGATGAAATTGATTGATAGTGGTTGAAAAATACCCGTTTGTGGTTGAGAATTATTTGGTTGAAACCACATAGGATTAGTTTGTGGAAAAGAAATAAAAATATACATGCCGCCTACGTACGAACTAGATGCATGAAATCCCCATTGTCAAAAGTTGCGAGGCTTTAAGGTAGAGCGAGGAGCCGTACTAGGGACGACCCCGGTTTTAACTACCCTGCTGTTATGCTGCCGAAATTTTGAACAATATTCATGTGTTAGAATTATTTTCATGTGTTGAAACTATATTCGTGTGTTGAATAGAAATTCATTTGTTGAATAGAAATTCATGTGCTGAATGGTATTCGTGTTTTGAAATAAATTGTTCTATAATAAAAATCATATTTTTATCATATATATGAACTATATAAAATAGTCATGTTTTGAAATAAATTGTTTTATAATAAAAAAAATCATATTTTTATCATCTATATGAACTATATAAAATAGTCGTGTTTTGAAATAAATTGTTTTATAATAAAAATCATATTTTTATCACCTATATGAACTATATAAAATAATCATGTTTTGAAATGAAGTGCTTTACAATAAAAATCACATTTTTACTATATACATGAATGGTTAAAAATAGCGAAGTGTTGAAATAATTGTCGGTTGGATAAAAATATCATTTTTATCAAATGTATGAAAAAAATATAGCTTTGAAATCGAAGAATCGATATATATATATATATATATATATATAAATAGAATTGAAATATATCGAATAACGAAGCTGCAGTTCATGTTTTGAAACCGTGATTTCAAACGATTAGTGCGGGAGATCCGACCATCGGATTTTCCCGAAACCGAAACCGTTGGGTTCGCTTTAGAAATATCTTTCCAACGACACCAACTTTGTGAAGATCCAACGGTTGGATTGTCTGGAATATTTAATTCAAATCTGAAGAAAAACAGCGCCAGAATCGATTATATTTTTATATATATAAATATAATTATATTAAATCGAATAACGACACTGCAGTTCGTATTTTGAAATCGAAACTTCAAACGATTGTACCGGGAGATCCCACCGTTGGATTTTCCCAAAACTGGAACCGTTGGATTCGTTTTGAAAAGATCTTTCTAATGATATAAAACTTGTGAAGATCCAACGGTTAGATTTTCATATATGTGTAAATCAAATCTGAAAAAAAACAGCGCAACGGCCGCGTTATGGCCCGAAGCGTCGTTTGAATAAATTGGCTATTTTAAAATAAATAAAAATAGCGATAAATCGTTATAGAATACTATAGACGATATGGATGTGAAGTTTAGAAACTAAATGAAGGTTGGCTAAGTCGAACGGTTTCCTAGATTTTGATCTGATGTTGGTTTCGGCCTTCGGGGTTAATATTTAGGAAATTGTTCTCCTACTGATTTACGGTTAGTGACTAATTAATTGAAATGATGTGTATGTTGTGTTTGTGTAGCACTTGTTTATTATATACGCGAGTTGCTCAGAAAGACCGGGTTTATCCCATTTTGAATAACTAAATCGACAATAAGAAATAAAAGATGAAGACGGTGGTTGAAGACCGGAGATCTTCACCTCGTTTGGATGGTAACTGACGTCCTGATTGGGAGGCATCCCGAAATATGGATAACGAGTGGTGATCGTCCAGACGTATGTGGAGATCGATGCGTTTGCGAGGTATATAGTGCCTCCGGTTTCGTTCAGACCCAAAATGGACTTGTAAATGGACTGTGTGTCTGACATTGGAATTCATTCTGTGTGATTGATAGCCATCAGTTACATGGCATGAATTGCCTGTGTGGCATGCTAAGGTGCAGTGATCAGGGCTTCTGTTGAAAATCAAAGTCTTGTGGTGTTGATCAAAGCACCGCCTGTATGGCGTAGCTTTGTGTATAACGTGAATTCGCGAATCTCACACCCCGGTATGAACCAGAAACGGGAGAGGACCTCAGGGAGGGCATGCGTTTCTTCCTAGCTAGAGGTGGTGTCAGTGCTTAAACTGGCTGACATTTATATTATTTTCACCTATGTGGTTGTTGCTGTTGCGAGGCACCTCGGATATATCGGTCGATTCGGGACTGATGGAGTCATTCGTTGGCTCATTTACGCCCCAAAGGGTGGGGAAACGCAGTGTTCAGGCATTTTAATCCACATCGGTGGACCGGCCCTGACGATCCAAGGGCCCACCTGTGTCTGGGTCCTGCGGCTCGGGCTAGGCAGTCTCGAATTCGGTAAGGACTATCTTTTGCCTTGGTTCATGACGTAAATCCAATTTCCAAATACGTGACTGTGCGGTTTTGATTGTATACCTATATATGGCGACATAGTGGTATGGGGCATTAATGTCGTCTATGATTGATACTTATGATTTGAAATTGTTTTTGAAACGTATAAACACTAGTAATAATATCAAATTCTTTTGTTTTATTCGTATCAAGCATATTTTGGTCATTATAAGATAAAAACTCTATCCTCCGGTTTGCGTTGCATTGTGTGATGCGAACTGAGTCTTATATTGGATTCATTTTTATAAAAAGCATTGCGATGTTTAAAAGAATGATTTGTTTTAAAGCACTGGCAATCTAATGGAGTAAACAGTTCCGCGAAAGCGGCGTGGTCCTGTGATTAGCCAATTGTTTAATGTGTTAAGTAGATTTCTCATACCAGTCCCATGACTGACTCGTAGTTTCTTTCACTTGCAAACTCGGGTGCCCCTTTTTCTACACGGGCAGCCTTGTCTTCAGGTTTTAGCAGGCTCTTTCTGGATAGCTGGAGCTGAAGATGGATTCTATCATTTATCTCTTTTTATGCTGTTCAGCTCCTATTATACATATTTTGTTTGTTTTCCCCTGTAGACATTTATGTATAGCTGAACTGTATTTGTACTAAGTACGATCCTGTATACTGTGTAACTCTGATGATTACGTTTATCCAATGTATTATTTGTACATTTTCTGGTGTATTTATATAATTTTGTTCTGCTATTATCTGTTTATGTGTTATATTCCAAAGATTACCCTTGCCACCGTCAGTACGGGATTTGGGGTCGTCACACGCACCATTTTCAATTCCTTTTATAAATAAAACAAAATATTTATATTCTAACGACGATCTATATAAATATATACATTCAAATTCTATTCAAAACAAATTTCTCGTTGTTATTATTTAAAATAATTCATTTTAAATATTCAAAATTCGTCAAAATTGCCGAAATAAAAATTTTAAATTGGCTCGGAATTTCCGGGTTATTACAAATTATAAATTATAAATATTATAAGTTCCAGTTTAAATTAAACGAATTATTTCCTTTAATTGATTTTGTTAAAGATTACTTTTGCTAAGCATGAGATTAGCTAGACTCCCTCTTTTGTTCACGGTTTGTTGGACAGTCCCAGTATCATTCCCTGCATAAAATTCACGGTCTTAAATTAATATGCCTTAAATTATAAATTTTATGCCTAAATGATTAAACAAAATTTTGAACTAATTACTTTGAGTTATCAGTAACCTAGGCTGATTTACTACGTTGCCCAAAACTCTACATCAGATTTCACCGAACCCGCACTCCGATTCCTGTTCAAAAGGATATCAGTATAATTGTTACGATGTACTCAATCTCTCTAATTAATAATTAACTAAATTTTAGTTAAATAAATTACTATCAAACTAATTCTGAAACAAATAGGGTCCAGCCTTCTTCCTCCTGCCCTCATGTTCAAGTGCTTTCTTCCAGTCCCTATTCATATACGCAAGGTCATTAACATGTTCATCTAATACGTTATTACTTTAAATAATTAATCACTAATTTGAAGATTCGTTAAACTGAATTTCGTTTTGATTGGCTAATCCTTCTTCATTCGAACTGCATTCACCGTGTATCCCATCCGTTCAGCATCCATTCTTGCTCCCGTATATTTCCACTTCAGAAGTCATGCTGCTCCAACTTTTAGAAACACCCGTCACTGCCATGTCAAGTGATCAGAAACCATCCGAGACTTCCAAATCAAGTGCCGGAACGCCAGCTTCTACCACCCAAAGTCCCAACGAGACCAGCTCCCCCCTTCGCTTTGCAAAGACCTTCGAACGTCAGCGCTATTAAGCGTGACTCTGGCCAACACGATAAGAAGGATCTGATCATCACCGGTCAAAAGTCGGATATCGCCAAGATGAAGATAATGGCGGTTGAATATATTTGATTTAGAGGAGTAGATCGTGATATTTCAAAGGAGGAAGTCGCGGTGAATTCTGGACGTTCGTTTATATGGAGGCGGAAGGTATCCATTGCGTTGACCCTCAGAAAACAAAACGAGGGTTTTGACTGCATCCTAGTATTTATAGTGGAATAAATATATTATTTTAATTTAATGAAACTTCACCGCTAAGTAACAAGTGAAACTGACCACAATCGACTTCTATTATCTGATAAAAATACTAATCCTAGCATCGAAAAATATTCCGGACCCAATGGGACAGGTTTCGTCGAATTTCGACATCGTTTGAAAAAAAATTCCTTTATAAAACCAGCGAAAAACACGCGTTTAAATTTTCCACGATCACTAAATAAATCCGATCAACTTGAAACCTTGAAATCCTACAATAATTAATTAATACGAACCCAGTGGCTCTAGTTTCGTCGCATTCTGAGACTGTTTTCCCGGTAGGCTATTTTCATACGCACCGCAATGCCATTTTAGACACCAAATTACCTGGTCTCCAAAAATAACAAACTATATACCTATCCTGACTCTAATCGACAATACGAACTCATCGGAATTGGTTTCGTGGCTTAATTCGATCGTCTGCTCAAGTTACACTCAAATATCTCTTTATTAATTTAATTTAATTACGCGCTATAGAAAATAACTGGGCGTTTACGGCTACCGTGGTCACATACGACATCGGTTTGCCACGCAATTCAATACCGTACAAATAATTTAACGTTACGGTTCCAATGAAACTAATTTCATCGAAAACGGAGTCCATTTGTAAAATGGCTATTTTAAAGGACTATATTTGAATAACGATTTCCATAGCGACTATTTAAAAATTTGATTTAGCCATAACTAACAATCTGTAATACAAATCTGAATTTTTCTCTTTCATATGAAAATTATCATCAACACGGTTCTAATGTTTCTTGTTTCATAGAAATTCGGCTTATATCGGGTGCTGTATATCCAATTGAAGTTCAAAATTCCATTTTACGAACTGCAGCGCCATTTCGAGCTCGATTTATATTATGAATAAATTAACATTCAAACTTCGTTTTTAATAATGAATTAAATATTAAAATCCATTTATATTCCAAATATAATATTTAAAATAATAAATTAAATAAAATATTTGGCTACCAAAAATACGGGACGTTACAGGGCAGACTTCAATCACTAATGTAACCTAACCTCGTGTCATAAGTGCAATTACAGTTCCTAATTGTAATTACTAGACATTCCATTTTTATCCAAATCTACCTATGTCATTATAGGTGATTATTTCTCTTTTTCCCCATATTTAATTATATGCCCAATTCACTATTCAAATCATAGACTTTTACACCCTTTTTCAATTCACCTTTTAATTATGCACCATATGCTCTTTTTTCCAAGTTATAAGTCAAGGCATATACATACATATATATATGTTTTATGCACACACCCAAATTTACATATTTTCCAATTTATGTCCCTAGTCCATATCCACCCATTTCAATACAAGTTATACCCGGATCCATATTCACATATTTTCCAATGTATGCCTAAAATTCATATTCACATACGTCCCAATTTATGTCCCAAATCAGTACTTACACATGTCCCAATTTATGCTCAAATTATATTTTCCAACGTATGCCTAAATTCATATTCATATTATCTAACACAATATATATGCCCCAAAATTCATATTCGTATATTTCCAAATTTTATGCCCAAATTTAGATCCATATTTTCCAATACCAGTTATGCCCCAAATTATGTCTTTCCCAATCGTTCCCAATTTCGCATTTTTCAGCATTAGGCCTAGGCTCGAAGGTAGCCTGGTTATATAAAAATAAAAAGGGAAAAAGAGGGAGAGAAGAGAATCAAGAATAGGCATAATAACGAATCAATAATAAACTGATAGAAATAGGCATAAACTGAATAGGCGTATTATGACAAGATTTAACATGGTGGCGATATGAACATATAAAAGCAGATCTGATAATTATGTCATAATAGAACTGATTAGGCACCGATTCAAGATCCAATTTTTACATACATATCAAGATTACTATTTAAATATTCAGATCTAAAAATAACATGAACTCACAGTGTATAGATCTAAGGAAATGGATCCAAATTACTGCGAAGAACGTGTTGAATAAGTTATTGTAGCCATCGCTGAATATGTTGTAGCTATCGTTGAATTTGTATAACGTATGATGAATTAAATTTGGAGTAGATTAGGCCACTCAATCTTCGTTGCAGCGGAGCTTCGCCGTCACCATTGTTTTTAGTTGAATAAAACCCAGGTCTAGGGTCCTTTATATAGCGTATGGTTTATGAATCTAGCTCCAAAATTTTCCAGGTTCAGAAAAGAAGTTTCCAGGGCCACGAGTGGGTCGACCTCCCTTCAGGTGGGTCGGCCCCTAGATCAACCCCGGGGTTGACCCCCATGAGCCTGAGTCGACCCATAGGTCAACCCAACCGGGTCTCTGGTCGACTTCAAAATGTCGGCCCTTCCTCGATTTGCATGCTGGATTTCTGATTTTTGAATATTTTTGAATTTTATATGTATATATATCTTTCCTATATGCATACAAACTTCAAACCTTAATAACTTCTTCATACAGTGTCCGATTTACGCAAACCAGGTGTCTATTTTGACCAGAATTTCGAGACGGATGTAATGGCGCAGTCCGTTATAATCAATTCTTAATATTTAATTAAGTTTTCCTCAAATTCATTGTTAACAATGTATTTCACACTAATTATTATTCAATTCATCATCTTTAGTGTCGTTAAAATTTTAGGGAGTTACAGGTACATGTGGTGTCAATAGTATACCTAGGAGAGAAAAGGAAAGGTAAGAGAAATCAAATGCCACTTGAATCGTCAGATCATTGAGCACATAGCAGTGAGCTATCTCCTCCGCCTAATCCAGCCTCCATCCAAGGGATAAATGGAATCGCGATAAGGAGGAAGGCGGATAAAGAATCGGTGATGAGTAGGAAGTTTCCACGGATGGTACATATGCCGAGGGGAGTTCTCATGGATATTGAGTGAAGTTCTGATTAGTTTCCGCGGATGGTGAGGAAGATCAAATCAGGGGAGGAATTGAATTATAGGGTGAATGGAATCGATGATTTTTTGGGTAAAATCGGAGATGAAGAAATTTAGGTTTTAGGAAATGGTAATTGGAACGAAGTAAAATTAGCTATGAGTGCAGATAAACTGTGCAACACCCCTATAGGCCTTGTGATTTCCACCGAACATTCTTATTTCTCTATCTTATCACTAACTTTATTTTTGTTAGTTTATCCAATTATAAATGAGTGCACTACAATAAAATATATTATTTCCGATGGCTCAAAATGGCCGCCGGCCGTCGGAAGCCGTCAGAAATAGCCGTCGCTTTTCAATTATACCAATTCCGACGACTTATGGAGGTTGGTGTCGGTTTCCAACGGCTTGTGTTGGCCATCGTAAATCGTTACATATACAATGTCAATATGTCGTCGTCAGCCATCAGAAACCGTCACATATTCAACTGCCAATAAGCCGTCACTAGCCGCTGAAAACAGTCAGAAAACCTACATAATTTTTTTTGTATTTCAGCCGCTATTTAGCCGTCCAACTACATTTTTCACACAAACCGCTAACTTGGCAACATACCATATATCAAGTAAATACCAAAACAAAACCAATTCTAACTCAACAAATCAACAAAAACACAAAAAAACATAAATTCACCACAAACTCGAACCACTAAATATATAATACATAAATTTGTACATACCACATAGTCTACCATCAAAATGATAATAAATACATCAAGTCTCCCATATCAAGTCTACCATCATAATATGTACAAAATATCAACCTACGGTCTAGTCAAGCACATGTCATATGTACACTGCCCCAAAAAAAAAGCATACCTCACACTCCATCAGTGATCCTCTCTGTAACCTATAGTGCCAGCTGAAGATGGAAAGCAACCATACTACTGCATGAACTCTGCTATACGCTGGTCCATAAGTTGTGTCATCTCAATGGCCCAACGACGATTCTGGTCCTCAAGCTGTGATGCCCTATACCTCAAGTCCTCAATCTCAGCTAATTCAATATCAGCTCTGGTCTGCATGCTTCATCTACGAGTGCTAGCCTGTAATAATTATTTAAAAATCTTTTAAACATGTGCGATTATATTAATTCCCTATAACTCATAAATTTTATTTTATTTCTAAACCAAAATTAAATTAAGGAAAAAATAGATTACCACTTGATTTCCAAAGCCATAACATCTGTTTTACATCGCTGGATCTATCATTGTCTAGAATATAACATCCTCCTCATCAATCGTGAGTTGCTCTCGCCCCGTGTCAGATAGAAGCTCTTGGAGTTGGTCCATAAACTTTGATTGTAAGAAAAAAATAAGAATGTAGACAAAATTAATATCATGATATCTTATTTTATTATAATTTAACAATCACTACAAATACTAATACATAAAATGAAATCTTATATGGCTCTTCCTATATTTCTCATCGTGCCATGTATATGAGACGGTCCCAACTGGGTTGACATGCTCGATGGCATGCGTATGAGTGAACACATCCATATACGAGACTGGACCTTGCCCCTCAGCCTCCTGAATTTGATTATTACATACATTTATTATACATTCAAAATTATATAGCATATTAACTTTCTATAATTCGCATTTATAAAATTTACTAACTCCTGCCGATACTGCTGAAGTGATTTAGATCCTTCTCGACGAGTGACTAGATTTACATTCCTATTTATAGAGTTTCTTTTCGCCTGTACATCCAAAATTTGATACATTATTTATCGATCAAATATTTTTGATATTTAAAAAAAATAGTACACTTACCTTTGACTCAACATTATCCCAATATCTGACGAATCCTTCCCACATGGCTGCCCCCATCCAGCTAGGTTTTTTCATGCTTTTATTTATTATTGATATGTTATCCTTACAATTCTCTCTCTTTTTTGCATCCAATAGGTTCAAGCCAGCTATAAGTCTTGGGTCTGTATATCCACCTCGGCCTGTATTTCACGGTTAGCAAACATAGTAAAATATGACAGTATATCAGCGATAAAAAAATTAAAATGGAAAAGTATATTAAAGAATATACTTACAAGGAAGTTTTTCCAAATATACTCTATGATGTGAGGTGGGATGGTATCCCACTTCTGCCAACATCCTAGTCCGGTATGCTGCTTTCGACACATCTAGAACAAACTTTGAAGGTTGTTAGTCAAAACCTCTGTGTTAAATATGATATACATAAGTGTATAATTGGTAAAAAAAAATAACATAGTAAATAAAGTTTATTTTTTACCCCTCGGCTCTAGGCAATAGAGAAACGATGGGACGCTGTGACTGCTGCGATGGACCAGAACCATCGCCTGAAGAATGAGAAGTTCTCCTCCATGTCGATGACATATGTATATACCTATCACATATAAGTCATTTTAAAAGGGAAAAATAACATGATATTGAAATATATTTTATAGTTAACGGACAAAAACGATATAAGTTGTTAAATAAATGACATAAAAGGAAATGAAATTGTATATACCTGTATTAGATTGCGTCTCTATTCCAAGGAGAAACATATTACATTGCAGTTTTAACATAAAAGATGTAAATAATGATAAGCTCATAATATTCAAGAATTTAACAAAGTTACATGAATTGCAAAATATACATTGTATACTGCATAATTACTGTTATTACCAAAATAAAGCATCCGCAATAAGCTGGCAGTGTAGGCGTAGAAGAATGACACAAGAATAAAGAAATTTTCCGCTAGCTAAGGTTCAATACAAGAACAAGCCGACAACATAAAGGAACCTAAAAATCCTACCAAGCGGGACCTGTAAGGATGAAGGGGCCATCGGTATTAACTCGCTTAATATTGATACATAAGAAGACGAAAGCATCAAAGACATAGTGTTTAAAGGATACGAGGATTATCTGGAACTAATGTCCAAGACCTCCATTAGCTGGTTCCTGAGAATTTACTCTAACAAGTGATTTGCAAAGAACCAGAAATGGCCTCCCAGAGAAGCAAAGGTACACTCCGGAAGTCTACCAACAGGCAAACCGAACCCCAAAGAAAGGAAAGTTATCCACACTAATCTGCTTAGTGTCTATACCAACAGGGGTGTCGGACCCGGCAACCTTTCACTTGAATCACAAAGGCAAGCTCCACAAAGTGTCAACGGCAAGACCGATAACCCATGACTGAAAGCCTATATCCGGAAGCAGAAACCTTCCAAAAATTATCCGCACCAGCAAGCTCATCAGCAATACAAATAAGGTAGACATAATATTAGCCAAAAGCTCCAAAGACCGGGACCATTCCATTGAGAGCTACAGCCGACACATCAAAATGCCTTTAGTAAAGCCTTCAGAATCTAAAGAAAAGGCGGTCGAGATCCGGAACTTCCGGAACCAAAGGGAAAAGCGGCCGACAGGAGGTACTACTGGCCCAATAGCAAAAGGACCCCTGATTTGTCAATAAATAAGACCCAGGGTTCTCATTTCAGGATGAGTTTATCATTCTCATTCTTGTACTCTTTTCTCTAGAGTAAACCCTAATTCCTAAATCTAATTAGGGATTTTGGTTGTAATCATTTGTATATTGTAAATCAAAGATCAATAAAGAGTGGATCAATACTTAGAACATTTTATTATGAGTCTCTCATGTAATTTGTTAGTTATTGCCAACTGTATGTTGTGTGCATTCTACATTCTTACAAGTTACTACCCAAGCCTGAACCCTTCCGTAAAATAAGTGTGGAACCCTTTCCTACAAGCCATTTAGCCATTACCGAGGGTTGTGCTTAGGAAACCCTTATCCCAAGATAATTGTTGGTTCTTGAGTCGCTTAAGCGTGACGTTCACCCCATTAAGGAAAGAGTAACTAATATTTCGGGCTCAAAACCTTAATATCTGGGAAATGGTGAACTAACTCAAACTTGTGAAAGCTAAATAAACTTATTTTCCCCTTAAGTCAACTTCCGTGGACCTATCTCCGGTGTTGACAAAAATTTTCGTTAACATTTTGGCGTAGAAGGAGGGCTTGAACCTCCGACCTTGTGGTTAACATCCCGTTTTATCTAACTGTGCTATTCCGTCCAAGGTTGGACTAGGCTTTGAAGAAGCAAGACCATGGGCAAGAGGTCCCAACGAGAGTCTTCCGGATCTCAAATGGATATGTCAGGCACTATTGACCCAAGAGTGACGGAAGAACAAAGGTTAAGAATGGAAGGTCTGCTAATAATTAAGCAGAAAAAGGAAGTAGAGCAATGTAATTCTGGTTATTGGAGCAGTAGCCCTTCCTACCTGAAACAAAACCTAACCTTTCCTCTAAACGATTCTACACCAAAGGATTATAGCATCTTTTCCCCTGTAAGGAAGACTCTCCACAAACAAATCAAAGGAATGGTGTTCGAGGAAGATCTAATAGACGATTTTAACCACTTCGCTTCTAAATGGTCTGAAAGGGTAGATCTCCAATCCTAGCCTATCTTGGGAAGAGAAAACAAGAGTATGAATGGTGCAATAAGGTTTGGTTACAAAAAAAGCTAAGTCACCACAACAAGAAAGGAAGTTTACACCAAGGCTACCTAAAGGATACTACTTCACAACTTCAATGGAAAATATCTATTTCCTAACCTGACACGAGCTCAATTATTGGCCATCTACAAAAAAGAAGCCCAAATATGAAAGAAAATTGAGAGGCCCCTATCACATGTTGAACGGACATGAGACTAACTACTACAGGATTCTAAAAGGGATGATCATTAAGTTCTTCAATCAGGACCAATTACGGGAATTTGTAAAAGGATCAAACTAAGTCCAATAAAGATCCTTAGGAAAAGGATTGCCTACATGACTCAGGGTATAGAAACCCTCTCAAGAATCGAGGCAACCAGAGATGGGTTAATCCACAATGGGATAAAAATCCTTATCACCGCCGAGTTGGTCAGGTAAAGGCACCCCTTGGAGGGGGGTGGTGTGTAAGCCTTTCTCCACACCCAAATCGAAAAGGGCCAGGTTAAAGCATTAAAAGCGTAAGCCTCCAACCCACATCGAAAATGGTCACGACGGAGCATCTAATTAGCACGCCCTGCCTCTGCTCGCAAAAGAGTATGCCATGCCTTTGCTATGAACTAAGCACGTCCTACCTCTGCTCGCAGAAAAGCACGTCCTACCTCTGCTCGCAGAAGAGCACGTCCTACCTCTGCTTATGTTTTGCATTACCCACAGAAGGGAACACAAAACCTATCATTGCCTACAATGATCAGGATATGGCACCCCTCGGAGGGGGGTGGAGTGTAAGCCTCTATCACCACCTACGATGGCCAGGGTAGTGTGTCAAAAGAGTAAGCCTTAATTCCGCATCTACGATGGCCCGGTTCAAGCATCTAAGACCTTATCATCACTTACAATGGTCAGGATAAGGCACCTTCTGGAGGGAGGTCGAGTAAGTCCTTGGGCCCTGCTTGTGGATAAGCTTGCCAAGTGCACCGGATGCACATGCCCAGAGAGTGGCCAACAAAGCACGTACATCCTCTGCTTTGATAACCAAAAGCCCAATGAGTGACTCAAGAAGCACGTACAACCTCTGCTTCATAAATCAAACCCAAATGGGGTAACGAAACATTAATGCCAGAAGTAGAATTCTGGTCTTCAATCTTAAAATGCCCGAATAAGGGTTGGTTTGGGGCTTCCATTAATAGCAGAAGTGGAATTCTGATCTTTAATCTCTAAATACCCAAATAAGGGGTGGTTTGGGGCTTCTATTAATAACAGAAGTGGGATTCTGATTTTCAATCTTCAAATACCCAAATTTGTGGTGATTCAGGCCTCAATCAATGCTGGAAAGAGATCTCTGGCCCTATATTAAATAACCGATTCTGGGTTGGTTCGGATGCTTAGCCATAATCGAAAGAATATTTGACTTTTCCAAAAATCTGAGTCTAGTTGGGAACCAGATTTCTATTGCTATCAGAAGTATTTACTAGTCTTGCACCCTTATCCGGTAAGTGAATCAAAATCTTATCACTATTGAGAGGTGATTTCTGGAAGCCTAATCTTAATACCCTAATCTGGGTCGTGAAGGTCAAATCCTTGGGAAAGGGATATACGATCATCCTAACGGCTGAAGCTCGATTACTTGAAAGGCTTCTAAGCAAGGACATGAGCTTTCTGCATTGTTCAGGGAAGATTCCTTAACCCATACATTCATTAAATTCATTACTCGCTATGCCAAATATATATGTGGTAATGTTCTCCACACAACACCAGAATACATACTCGGGCAGAAGCCTAAACATACATCTTAAATAACCTTCAATAAAGCCCTATGATAAGATTTTTCTTTTTTTCCAGACAAAAGGATCCCCTGGAAACTTTTATCATGCTAGAAATTTTTTACTGGCGCATGAAGTATGAATAAAATCATTGATTATTTCATACTATTAGTGTCATGATGCCATAAAATTCGATAGAGCAAGTGATACTACATGAATGTTTTTAAGTCAATCTTTAATAAAAACACATATACAACACTATGATGGAATTATGAGAAGAGAATGTTACCATTATAGACCAAGGTCACATTCTAAGTAACACCTGTATAAGTCATAACTTCGTTCATAAACACTACCACTACAGACCATTACATATGAAATATAGTACACTAAGTACCCCATATTCCGCATAACTATTTACAAAGGGATTTTGAAACAAGTGTATCACCATAAAGAAAAGCATCGTATTATGATATTGAAACTTATGTTAGCATGATTTAGTTCTCAAATACACTATTACAAGTGCTTAGTGTGGATTTCAGAATGAAAGATGGCCTCCCTCACTTTATCCAAAGTGTCGGCTGGGAGGTCAAGTGAGGACTAAAATGAACTCCCAAATCCATTAGGTGTATAAACTGCAGGACACTCATGGTAATCCCACTCTCCAGTAGGAGGGTTGTCGTAAGCCCGAGTCAGCTTCAATCAGTATGTACGAGTTTCTCTTAAAAATTGATCCTTCTCACGATCTAGAAAGTCAAGGCGGATCCAAGGACATTGAGTATAATACTTCTCAAGGTCCCTCAAGAAGAAATACCGCGCCAATGAAGGGCTTAATAAGAAGAGACTTCTCCCAGTATTCTCTTTTCAACTTAGCATAGTCCCCTAAGAAATCCCTAGAAAGAAAACTTGAAGTAGAAGACAAACTCTGAAGAAAATATCACATAAATTAGAAGAAACAACAATTTGTTACATCATAAGCTAAACAAATGTATTCATTACAGATAACCCTCTTGCTCATACAAGACAAATCTTTTAAAAGTCTTTGATACAAATCGATAATTATTAAACTTAAGTTTATCGAAAGGTAAATCTCTAGGGACAGAGGTAACTCGGGGAAGGTTCCAGCATTCACCCGGGTGAAGATCCACATCACGCTCGTCTAGGCACCTTTTGTGTAGACGTCTAAGCATGTCCCTGCTATAATCACCTAAAAAGAAAAAATACACTATTTCATATCTACTGTAAATATGATACCAAAAGTTTATTAATATGTCTTGGTCTTCGATCATCATCCAGAACAAAGTCATTAGCTCGGTATTTTCTTTTAAAATCCTCTCACATCATAATCGAGCAGTTCTTAACCTAAGGGCAACTTCCTTCTCTTTAAAAAGAAGTAGTTTGGCAGAACTCCTGTCAAGGAGAAGATATCTGTTGGAAAAGATGTTATATTCATTTATTTGTTTGTTCAGCTCCTTGGTAAGGCGAATCACTTCTGACTGGGCCTTTTAAGGGCGAAATTCCTAAAACCTAATTTCCACCTGTTCGCCTAAGCGATAATGGGGAAGAGATCAATTGTTAAGGAAAAGTAAAAGAAGAATGCATCATAGAAACTATCATACCTCTTGAGCAGGAGCAGAAACTCGAGAAGTGCCAACCAAAGAAATGCCCTCGAAACTCGAATTTTCCCCCACCTTCCTCACTCCAGAAGGAGTGGGAGGATTCAAACGAAACAGGATCGCCTTCGTTGATTTCAATGTCCTCACCACATGTCTCACCTCGATCATCGGGAGACGAGAAGGAACAACCAATGCCAGCAGGGACGCCACTATACTCTCCTCCGTCCCCAACAGAATCCACAAACGGGTGATTATCACCCCTAGCACAAACAATCTTTAGCACTTCAATAAGAGATCTCCCATTATCAGCATACAGCTCTTTAAAAGAGATATCTTTAATTAACAAAAGTTCGGCTGTGTTAATCTCCTCTCTCGCGGGAATTTCTTCTTTTCTCCTCACATAGGATATTTTGGACATGAATCTTTCTACTAAGGACGGGTCGAGCGAAGAAAAGTTTAATTCCGAACATCTATCCATATTGTCTGCATAAAGAAGAAGGAAGGCATCCTCGAAAGAATTGACCACAATTTCGTCCAAGGCGGTTTGGAGAAAATAGGAAATTCTCTGTTTAATACCGTTCACCACTCTGGCATAGTTGGCCAATAAGGTATCCTTCCTGCCAAGCTCAGCCTTGAGAGAGTCATTCTCTCTTTCTAAAAAAGAATGTTGCTTATGTGAAGAAGAACAAAGAGAATCAAGCAATGAAATGTTTTCTTCGGTTTTTTCCAAAGCTTCCTTCAAAGCCCTGACTTCTTCAGCCATGGCTAAGCGGGATTCCTTTTCCATGATATTTGAGTCCTTTGCTTCCGCTAGAATCAAATCCAGCTTACTTCACTCCACAACCAATCCGTCTTTAGCAAGGAAAGAAGCATCATTTTTCCTTCTTAGAGACATGTTTTCTTCTTTAAACTGCTACAACTCCAAAGGAGGCTCAGAGGAGCTATCTTGTATCAAGAACCATCGCTTAATAATGTATAAAGAGCATAATTGGCATGTATAAGACAATTAAAAGAAGGACAGGTGAGCATGATAGGTAAAGATTTATACCAGGAGGAGCTATTCTACCAGAACTTGACGATCACCAGGGAAGTCAGGTGAAAGATCAACATTGGAAAAGGTAGAAGAGTTAGTAATTTGCCCGATCAATTCATTAAAACTATCACAGGCAGTGGGATTAATAGAAGCTGGACGGGCAATGTCGTTGGAAGAAAAAGAAGAATATCCCATTGCATGATGCATTTCATTAGAAACCTCGGAAGACTCGACAAGATGAGTGTTTGAACAAAGGGCCATATTCATAGAAGTAACCTCTGGGGCTTCGGAAACCACGTCGGAGCAAAGGGACAAACCTGCCAAATTCTTTGACTTTTTCAAAAAATATCTTCTGAGCTCTTTTCCTTAAGTTTCCATTTTACATTCTCTCTAGACTTTAATAATGCATCCTTAAGAGAAGAAATTACAGCCCTTGGAACCAAGAAGACGGAGCCAGTCTTACTGGACTTGATACGTACAAGTCCTAACATGCAATGAAAGAAAACTGAGTAAAATCTCAATTAAGACTCTATGTTAAAAACACCACATAAAGGGCGTACCGGGGTTATCAAGAAACAAAGGAGCATTGGGAGAGAAAGGGGCATTTCTTCCTAGTGATAAAGAGAAAGTCCCTTTACTAAACAAAACCAAAGGCGGTTGCCCAATAATGGATTGACCGGCCGGCAACAAGGAGTGCCTCTGAAGGGTAAATAGGTAAGTAGTGAGTACCTGTTACCGTATTGCCCAGAAGCATAGCCAAGGAGATCAATCACCTCTTTATCCACAAAACTCGGCAGTTTGGGTGCAAAAGCACATACAAAATCATTTTTATTTTCTTAAAAAAAAAGTGAGAGCGAAAAGTGCTTTTGGGAATAATCAGAGTGTTGAAGCTACCGGAAACACCGGAAAGGCGGTGGACAAAGAAAAATTAGGTTTCCCAATCTTTAAATCTCGCTGCTCCTTCGGATAACAATTTATTTTTGGGGTTTGCATGAAATATCTAAGAATCCGTGTCACTAATTTTGGAAGGTTAAAACAAGTAATCAAGCATAGAAGGGCTTAAAGAACCATTACCCAATTCTAAGGATAGCAATTCTAGGCCTAACAAGTAGGTATAGGTATTGGGGGAAATTTGGATAGGAGCAATTCCCAAATATTGTAGATATCGATGGAGGAAGCCAGGAAAGGGGATGAAACCCCCGTGCCAAATATGGATCGTAGAATAAGCAAAATAGCCCTCCAAAGGGGATGAGATGGTATCTGTTTCATGAGGTGGAATGGCTTCAACATCGGAAATCCCAAAATCCTGAATAATAGCATTAACTTGTTCTTGAGACGAAACCAAAGAATGCTTCTCGACAGCCCTAACCTTCCTAGAAGCGGAAGAGTCATTCAGCAAAGGACAGTTCCTATCAGGTTTGAAGGCAATATGCTTCTTTCCCATAATGCCATGTATAGTCTGCTTAATTTTATGCAACAATCTAAGAACGATGCTTAAAAGGGTAAGAACCTTATTTCTGTGAAAAGGCCTCAGTGATGGTAAGAGGCTGTACCTCCAATGCCATCACTAGAATGATGTCAAAGTAAAAACGCTAGTTAAGAGATGCTACATAAGTCCAGAGTTAGTCGCCGAGAACTGATGGTTAGGAGACTTAGATCAGTTCACAACAAGTGAAGCCAAGGGTCAACACAACTCGAAATTAGCTGGTCATATTTTTGATTTCGAAACAAAACATGAATGACTTACTAAGAGACTTATTTTAAGGTTTCTGATTCTTTCCCAAGATTTTTTTTTAGTAAATGATGAAGAGGAATCATAGCTAATAACATGATACAAGGAGGGTATATATATACACACATACGAGAAGAAGGAAGTAATTGGCCTGTCCGAAAAGTTTGGCTTGAAAAGCCGAAAATACCCCTTCATAAGAGGATGGCAAATGTTACTACCAAAATAAAGCATCCGGATCAGGTTGCCAGCGAAGGGGTAGAAGAACGACACAAGCATAAATAAATTTTCCGCCAGCTAAGGTTCAACATAAGAAAAGGCCGACAACATAAAGGAACAGTCCGAGAGTTGTGCAACCGACACCATCGTCGAAATGAAGAGCTCAAAATCTATACAAAAGGAAATATCGACAGGGTAGTGCTGGTAGACCGGTAGCAGGTTACCCAAGACCGGAAGCCAACGAAGAGAGAGACTAAAATCCTACCAATCGGTACCCGTAAGGACGAAGGGGCTATCGGTATTAACTCGCTTAATGCAGATACATAAGAAGATCAAAGCACCAAAGACACATAGTTTAAAGCATATGAGGATTATCCGGAACCAATTTCCAAGACCTGCATTAGCTGGTTCCTGAGAAGGTACTATAACATGTGATTTGCAAAGCACTAGAATCAATTTCCCGAAAAAGCAAGGGTACACTCTGAAAGTCTACCGACAAGAAAACCGAAACCTCAAAGAAAGACAAGTTATCCACACTAATCTGCTTAGTATCGATATCGACAAGGGTTGAGGACCCGACAACATTTCACTTGAATCGCAAAGGCAAGTTCCATAATGTGTCAACGACAAGACTGAGAACCCATAACCGAAAGCCTATATCCGAAAGCAGAAACCTTCCGAAAATTATCCGCACTGCCAAGCTCATCAGCAATACAAAGAAGGTAGACATAATATTAGCCAAAAGCTCCAAAGACTGGGACTATTCCATCGAGAGCTACTGCAGACACCTCAAAAAGCCGTTAGTAAAGCCTTCAGAATCTAAAGAAAAGGTGGCCGAGATCCGGAACTTCCGGAACCAAAGGGAAAAGCGGCCGACAGGAGGTACTGCTGGCCCAATAGCAAAAGGACCCTTGATTTGTCAATAAATAAGACCCAGGGGTATCATTTTAGGACGATTTTCTCATTCTCATTCTTGTACTCTTTTCTCTAGAGTAAACCCCAATTCCTATATCTAATTGGGGATTTTGGTTGTAATCATTTGTATATTCTAAATCAAAGATCAATAAAGAGTGGATCAATACTTAGAACATTTTCTTGTGAGTCTCTCATGTAATTTGTTAGTTATTGCCGGTGTTGTATGTTGTGTGCATTCTACATGCTTACAAGTTCTTACCCAAGCATGAACCCTTCCGCAAAATCAGTCTGGAACCCCTTCCATTTAGCCCTTACCGAGGGTTGTGCTTAGGAAACCCTCGTCCCAAGATAACTGTTGGTCCTTGAGTTACTTAAGCGTGATTCTCACCACATTGAGGGAAGAGTAACTAATCTTTTGTGCTCAAAACCTTGATATCTAGAAAATGGTGAACTAACTCAAACTCGTGAATTCTAAATAAACCTATTTTTCCTTTAGGTTCACTTCCGTAGACCTATCCCCGGTGTTGACGAAAAATATCGTTAACAATTACATTATAACTAGGAAGATAATACTCATCATTTACAACAGTCATCATCGTCTTCTGAATTAGAATTGGTCTCATATTCTATGATGATTTTCTTTGTAATCTCAAATGCTTTAAACAAACATTGGTTTCATCAATCATAGGTCCAAAATTTGTATGATCGTCTTCAACTATTATTTCATTGTTTTAATCAAGATCCGCCTGATAATTTTCTTCGTCTGGAATATTCTTCCCATCGAACGTAAATCTGGCCTTTGTTTTAAAAACTGCCGACCAAATTGCTTTATCTCTTTTTAGGGACGGATAAGAAACGTAACAAACTTGAACTTATAGTGCAATGTATGCTTTATTTCAATCAGATTATAATCCTTGTGCACATTAATCCCAAAACTAGGAACACTGCTAAATCAATTGCATTTAAATATAAACACCTCCTCTGTGGATCGTGAGAAATATGTAAGTTGCAAAATTCGTGTCAAAACGCCATAAAAATAATTTATGTGATTTTCTGGATCGCCACTGCTTTCAACGAATACACCTGTATTATTCGTTAATTTTTCAGCATTGTATTCTTTGGTGTTAAATTTATATCCATTAACAACGTATATTGGATATGTCTTGACCACTCTTTTTGGTCCCATTGCAAGATGTTTCAACCTTTGTCAACAACACAATTTTTGGGCACGTAAACGTAATTTGTAAACCAACCAAAAAATTCTTTATTGAGATATCCATTTGGATATTCACATTCATAAACACTATATGTAGAAATAAAATATTACATTAGATTATACACACACAAGCACTATAGAAATGAATAAAACACTAATTGATATTTTAGATTACCAAATAAATGGTGCAACTTACGCACAATTTAGAAGAATATAAGTGTGTGCTCCGTGAAGATCTCTATCGTCTAGCCATATGTCTGGACATTTCCCAGAAGGTCGACCATGTTGTCTAAAAATGGATAAGATTATTTGAGATGATTTTTGTTCTTCACCTTCGTCATTACGAGGAACACTTTCAAATGATATATTCACATGATCACTGAAATAATAAGAGAAAAAGAATGAAGCTTCTCCTCTAATGTAATATTTACATATCGAACTTTCAACTTGTGCTTTTTGTCTCACTTTTTTCTTCAGATGATTCAGATATCTACGAAAAATTAATTTACATTACTTCATATTTTAAGTGCAATTAAATTAATAGGTAACATGTTTATATATACCTCTCAAATGGAAACATCCATCCATATTGGGCGTGACCTCAAAGTCGTGCTTCATTTGGGAGGTGAGTAGGTAAATGCTCCATTACATTAAAAAAACTGACGGAAATATTTTCTCTAATTTGCAGAGCAATATAAGAATATCTACTTCAAGTTTATGTAAACGTTACACTTTTAAAATAATCGAACAAAGCTCTTTGTAAAACATACTAAGCTCCTTTATTAACTTCCAAACTTTTAACGGCAATAGTTCTTTGAACATAATGGGAAATAAATTTTCCATCATTATGTGACGGTCATGACTTTTCATTCCCCTCAATTTACCTTTTTTAAAGTCAACACATCTACAAAGGATTGATGAAATCCTATCAGGAAATCTTAAACCTTCAACCCACTTTAACACAACTTTAACTTGATTATTATCTGATTTACAACATGCTTTGGGTTTTTACTGTCATTTGGTTTCATATGAAGCTCAGAACGTTTGAATAATTCTTCTATATCGCACCTTGATTTCAAATCATCTTTAGTCTTCCTTTTGACATTCAAAATTGTGTTAAGACATTATAAATACATTATTCTCATTATGCATCACATCAATATTATGACAAAACACAAGATGTTTCCAATACGGCAACTCCCAAAAATAGACTATTTGCACCAATTGTGAACAGTCAATTTGCCTTCGATTTCTCTTTGAACTTCAGTTTCATATATATTCGGATAATCTTTAACTAGTTCGTAACTGTCTTCGCTTAACTGTATCATTGGTAATTGTATGGTTACTACTCTATTAGCTAAAAAGTTTTTCTTGTTCCTCTGAAAGGATGATTTACATGGTGAAAACTTTGATGACAGTCAAACCATGAAATTTTCTTACCATGCGGTAAAGAAAATGCTTATGTTTCCTACATGCAATATGGACATGCAAGACGACCAACAGTACTCCATTTTGAAAGCATTGCATAGGCAGGAAAATCACTTATAGTCCACAATAAAGAAGCAAACATACGAAAAAGTTTCTTCTTTGAAATTTCGTATGCTTCTACTCCTTCGTTCCACAATGTTTTTAATTCTTCAATTAGTGGTTGTAAATAATCATCAATTCCTTGTGTTGGATCGTCGTGGCTAGGAACAACAATAGTAAGAAACATATATTGATTTTTCATACACATCCATGGAGGTAAATTATAAGGTGTGATGATAATGGGGCATGATGAATATTAGCACCAAATTGAGAAAATGGCGAAATACCATCCGTTCACAATCCTAGTCTGACATTACGACTCTTCGCTGCAAAATTGTGATAAGTTTTATTGAAATGCTTCCATGCTTCTCAATCGGTCAGATGAGTCAACGTACCTTCTTCCTTCGATCTCACATTATGTCATCTCATATGAGATGCAGTTACACAATATGCATATAATCTTTGAAGCCTTGGAATAATGGGCAAGTAATGCATACGTTTGTACGGAACTTCCTTTCCCTTCTTCTTTCTTGGTTTATATCTTTTACGATTGCATATTTTATGATTTCTAAGGTCTACGTCATCTTTTTGAAACAACATGCATCCATTTAAACAAGTATCTATTTTCTGATAAGGTAAACCAAATGCTGACATAAGTTTTTTAACTTCGTAGTGATTTTCACACATTAAATTATCAGGCTGCATCATCGTCAACTTCAACCATAGGAAACATTGATCGTGCTGCATCTTCGACCATATTTTCAGTACGGGTCGTACTAACATTTCCATTAACAACACTTTGTACGCAGAAGTATTTACTGCAACTTCTCAATGACGATCCCAAAAATAATACTCAGGTACGAATCTGTTTTTGCATAAATGGACTTTCACAATATTGGATAATAAATACTTCAAATGTCTATACTTGCTACACGGACAACGAATTTCTGTCGTTTCCATTATTACTTAAAGCGAATTCAACAAAGGCATTTATACCATTATAAAACTCTTCTTTTAGTGAACCTCTCTGTCCTCTTCTTTGGTACATCCATCTCCTCCAATAAACAAAATAATTAAACATTTTTCCTCTTTGAGAAATTAAGTCACAAGTTCAAAAATTAATATATATTTTCAAGAATACTTATTCGAAAAAGCTTATTTTCATGGTCATACAACGCATGTATGTATTATAGTTGAAAATAAATAACAATTTCATTAATTTAAAAATATTTTCAAATATGGCATATTTTTTTAATGTAACTTTTTTACATGGTAAGGCATCATACTTCCCATTATAAACACAGTAAGCATTTATATTTTATATTTTACTTCGTCTCAAACGATTCAACAAAATTTTGTCAGTATTACACTTTAGTTTACTGCATTGTACACATATGAGTGTACGCATGAAACAAAAAGAAAAGTTAAACCAAAATTTTGTGAATCGTTTGAAACAAAGTAGCATACAAAATGTAAATGCTTACTATATCTATAACTTGTCCAATACAAGGACAAATCCAACAAATATTGTACCAGATGAATATAAGTGGTCGTTTTTTTTGATAAAAACGACTATTTATTTAACGATAATGTACAACACTCGTCGGACGGGGCCGAGAACACTCTACGGGATATTAGCCAATTAGATGTGCGCATTTTACCAGTAAAATCCAGTTTTACTACAACACAAAAGTATTTTAACTTGTCACATTTGTTCGACATATCACATCAACTTAAAGCTAATTTACCATTATTGTCATTTCAATTTAAACTCATGCTTTTTTGTGTGCATAAGTCAAAACGTGCACAATATACTATTCCTAGCTTGCGCACTCAGTTTATCCTATTTAACCTAACATAATACAATGATTACACATATACGATAATGCAAATATACATAAGCCACAATAATACAATGACCAAAAACACGGTAAGGAGGACATATACACAAATAACTAAGCATATCATATGAAATATGCACATAATAGGTTGCTATAATTCACTACAACGCTATCAGAACCTATTGCAATCAATAGTTAACCCTTATTTTCCAATTTAAGCATATACAGGTTTAGGAAAAAATTGTTTTTTATGAAAAAAAGATTATACCTGAAATTAGTAGCTCTACACATTCTATTTGAAGCGGGGTGGTTCCTATGCGAAGAAACGTGCGTTTGGAAGAAAAATGGTTGGATTTGGTGTGTTAGGGTTTTAAACCCGTGCTGTGTAAAAAAAATGGTGCAAGGAAGAATTGGGAAAGAAAGAGTTCGGGTTGCAGTTTATTCCCGATATTTTCTAACGGTTTTCGACGGCCGCCTACGGCCCATCGAAAGTCGCCGGAAATGGGCGGTTAGGACTTGTCGGGCCCATCCATCAGAATAAACAAATTTTCTAGTAGTGGTGGCTATTATTTGGGTGGAAAAGGGGTGCCATATCACTCCCTGATATACATATATGTATGTCTATATGCATATGCATATACACACATATACATATAAGTGAATCAAAGATAAGATTTAATTTCAAGATTATAAAAATTAATTTTAGAAGTTGATTATATTTTTATATAATTGATTTTACTTTTACATGATATCCTTTTGAAACTTTTCTATGATTTAAATTATAAATAGTTTCAACTTATATATATATATATATATATATATATATATATAAGCAAATAATAGTATTGTAAACATTATTTTTATAATTATGTGTATACAATTTCTTCTATTTGATTTATAAAGTTTTCATTATGTCTATTTGTCTCTAAGGGAAATAATACGCTTAAAAGGTACTATTTCTTATAACTAATGCATCGGAAATAATTTGTAACTAGTTCAAAAATGTTATTTGAGAATATTAGTACAAAATGATTTTCGATTAATATCTCATATGTTATAAAGTGTAGATTCATATATACTTAGACTTTTATGGATGTACAAAATTTATTGATATTCGTTTAACAATATTTGTTATAAAATTACATAATATATACCATGTACGTAGTATTTCTTCAAGGTAATTTCATAACTGATTATACTATAGTATCATTTTAGTTAGTGTTTGGTCAAAAACGGGAAGCAATATTTGTTTATATCTTTCTATAATAACAGTTGTAATTCAATTGGTATCATTTTTTTTGGTGAAAATGTAAACAATCAAAATTGTCATTATGTTTATTACAACAACTAATATCTCTTAAAAATGCATCTATATGTTAAACTTCAAATATAAATTCAAAACATCCATAAATATTAACAACTTAAAAATAGGACCCAATAATTGAACTATTTTTACAAAATTTGCAATACTGATAAAAAAATATTACCTAATCTTATCACTTAGAAAAAAAATCTAGCAAATAAACTTTCTTCGTAAATTCATTTTTTTGTTGTTTAATAATATAAATAAAAGATTTGAAGTAATAAAAGGTCAAATTTTTGGATGTAGAAATAAAAATTCAAACTAACTAAACATAATTTCAATATCAAAATATGGTTAAATCACTATGAGAATCAAGTGCATTTCAACGGCTTGAAACCGTTGGCGGCCGTAAGAAGCTGTCGAAAAAATCCGTTGAAAATATAGGCGTCGGTGAACAGAATTTACGATGGCTTCCGACAGATATTGCCGCCTTTATTTCCGATGGCTAACGACGACCACTGACGGCTTCTGACATCTGTTTATAGCCTTTGAAAACTGTATGTAATAATATACCCAAAAGTCATTGGAAGCCTCCCGGAAACCTGCAGTTTGTTTTATATTTATGCTGCTATTTTGCTTTCTAGCCATATTTCTTATTCAAACCACTTTCCATCAACATTATATCAAACCCAATATATTATATTTCAAACAAATATTATAATCCAACTAAACAAAATTCACCAAACCAAATACCACATGAAATTAAGTTAAACTTCACCAACAAAGCAAACAACTAATTATACAGTAAATACAATATATATGTCACCAAGTCTACCATCAAACAATATATAAAACACCAAGTCATCAAGTATATTATCCACCAACAAAGTCTACCATCATATATTATACATAACACCAACTCATCAAGTATATAATCCACCAAGTCATACTAAACATAAAAAACATGCATATCAAAGTAGTCTATCATCTTTAGATCCTCCAAAACTTCCAGAACTAGCAGAAAAAGGAAAACAACTATCATATTGCTGCATGTACTCGGCAATATGCTAATCCAGCAGTTGTGTCATCTCGATGGCTAGCCACGGTTCTGATCTTCCAGTTGCATCACCCTAGCCTTCAACTTTTGTATCTCTACTAGATCGATATCAGCTCTGGACTGCCTGCCTCGCCTCTGATTACTGGCTTGTAACACTTATTCTATTTAGTTGCTGCATCTACTGAGGTGTAATAAAGTTTACTATGCACTACAAGTAACGAAGTTTAATACAATTTACAATATACTACAACTAAAGTAGTTTAAACCAAGTCAAATTATATATTAATCTTGTAGTTTTACAAAGTTGCGCATTTAGAATTGTGTATATAATGTATGTGTGAATTAGCTAGTTAACAAACAACATCGATAAATTGTACATATTGAATTATTAGCCCTCAACTGTCTCAAATATTAAAAGATTATTGAATTGTTATATCATAATATATTATTGATTACCACTGGAATTCCAAATCTGTATCGCCTGTTCCGTAGTCGCGGATCCATAACTGCCAGAAAAATAACACCCGCCTCATCTGTCGTGAGCTGCTCTCGACCGGTATCATTTGAGAGTTTCTTGCGCTTTTCCATAAACTTTGCCTACATAAACAAATAAGAATGTGGCTAAAATTAATATCATGGTGTCTTCTTTCATCATAATTTAACAATTAGAACAATTATTTGTACTACATAAATTGAAATATGCTTACATGGCTCTTGCTAGATTTTTCGTCGTATCATGTATATGAAACTCTTTTGTCCGGATTTACATGATCAACGACAGTGTATTTGTAAAAACATTCATATATGACACAAAACCCTACGTCTCAGCTTCCTGAAATTGATTATTATATACTATTATTGTACATTCAAATTATATAGCAAAACAACTATTTACAATTTGCATGTATTAAATTTAGCAACTCTTGCCGATACAGTTGAAATGACTTCGATGCTCCTCAAAAAGTGATGGGATTTTTGTTCTTGTTTGCAGAATTTATTTCCGAATGTACTTGTACATTCAAAATTTAATACATTATTTCTCAAACAAATATTTTTTGATATTTATATGTCAATCAAATATTTTTAAAAAGTTTAGTACCTATTATTTTTGTTTCATCATTTTCTCGGTATTTTAGTCACTCTTCTCATATGCCTGCTCCCATCCAGTTTGGCTTCTGTCCTTTTGTGTTTAATTGAAGACATATAATCCCTATAGTTCTTTCTCATCTTCTGCGTCCAGTAATGTCGTATCAACTGCTAGTCATCTATCTGTATGTCCAACTTAGCCTGTGTTTCAAAATAAATAATAAACAATAAATAGTAAAAAAAGCGACAAAAACAAATTAAAAATGGAAAACAGAAGAATATACTTACAAGGACATTCTGCCAAATGCACTCTATGATGTGAGGAGGGACGTTATCCCACTTCGGCCAACAAGTCGACACCGCACCCCAATACGTCACTTTCGGAACATCTAAGATGCTTAATAAAGTTTATTGCTTATTCTTTAGCTCTAGGTGCTAAAGTAATGACGTCATGTTGTGGCGGTTGCGATGGACCGCTTTCATCTCCTCTGGAAGAGCGGGACAAACTCCTACCTTTGGATGACATGTATATATCTGCCACATGCACATCATTTTAGAAGAGAACAATAACATGATAATAAAATATATTTTATAGTTACATTGCATAAACGATATAAGTTGATAAATAAATGACAAAAATGGAAATGAAAATGGAATTGCATATGCTTAATTCAAATTGGCATTATTAAACCAATTTAATTCCCTGTCAGTTGCTTCAACACATTCTCTGGGCCCATTGGTTTTTTTTACCTTCCACCTATTTTGGGCTAGAAACGATTAATGAGCTTGTATGCATTGATCATATCCTTAACTCAACCCAATTCAACCCTGATCCTGATAGATTTTGTTGGGCCTTGGGCCCCAACTTCTCTGTAGCGGCCTGCTATAAATTCCTTATTCACCCAGGTAGGTGCTTCACTTTCGCTCATGTGTGGAATTGTCATCTTCCTCCCTGCATTATCTTCTTTCAATGGCTACTCATTCATAACCGCATCAACACCAAAGATCGTATTTATTGCTTCAACAACAATATCGATCCTATTTGTGTCCTCTGTAACAGTCATAATGAATCTCTCACTCACCTCTTTTTTGAATGCAATTTCCCCTATGCGGTTTGGGTTGCAATCAGCTCCTTCCTTCTTGGTTTTATCCCCTCGATTAACTCATCTGTTGAATATTGGCAGCACAACCCCCCAGATGCTACATTGGATTCTTTAGTGGCTCTCTTTACCTGGAGTATCTGGTTGGAACAAAATGCTCATATCTTCGGCAGACCAAAGAAACTTCTGTTGGGTATTTGTCATCACACCTTGCATCTTTTCGACTCTTGGACAGGATCGACCAGGCCTGCTCGTTTCAGGCTAACTCTGCCTATGCCTCATTCGCCTGGTTCTCAAGAAAGTAGCACCTAGATCCCGCTCTGATTGGCACAGTGCACTTATGCTACCTGCTTTACTTTATTTTGGCTTGTAATCTGATAAGTTATGGTATGCTCTGATCTATCTGATGTATAATTTTGCATTGTAGTAAGATGGTACTATATACTTTGGCCTTCTTGGCGGAACTTTATGCCACTGGTTGGGCTTGTCAACCAGATATTTATCTAGCTAATTATATCTATGCGTAACCGGCTGTGTAGTGCTACGCTACACACCCGTCTTCCTCAAAAAATTAGGTCTCATATTCAGAGGATAAGAAGATTACATTACATTGCATTTTTAATATAAATTGCTAAATAAATGACAAAAATGGAAATGACACAAAAGTTGTAAGTAATGATAAACATATTTGGTTTCATAGTTACACCTATTTTGTACACCAAAAATTTAGCATAGTTACATCAATTGCAAAATATACATCATATACTGCATAATTATATTGTAGATACCAAAATAATACTCATCATTTAACCCATAAAATAACTCAAGAAGCTGTTTCTAGATCTCCATAGCGACTAGATTTCCGCCTTTTAATCCCCTTCTTCCTTCAGCTCGCTTCCCTTTCCCTTCTGCTAACCTACCCTCCTCGGCCTCCACTTAAACTCTTTCACCTCCAACCCCAACTTTCTTCTATGTGAACTAGCGGTGTTTCCTTTAGTTCCAGATCTGACCTCATTCTACCTATTGTCTCCCAAACTTTTGTCGAATCCTTCTTCCTCGCTCTCCCATAACTTCACTTTTCCGGCAGCCTCCTTGCTACTTTACTTTCTTCCTTCAAACCCTGGCTTCACTTTCCCTTGTTTCCACTCTCAATTTACACAAGAAATGTCCTATTCCGCCTTCCATATATTGCTATTACATCACCTTAGGCTGCTTCCCTTTCACAGTCAGTCTCGACGCTTGTGTTGATCTGATAGAAGTTAGTGCTCCATGCTGCCTCCTCCTCTGATTGTCCCCCTCCCCCTCAGTTCAGCTTAGTTGCAAGTGACTAGCTAGATGCTACTACTGCTGTAATGGTAAGGTTCTTTGGGTTTCTACTTTGTGTTTTGGGGAGTTGTGTTTGAGTCTATTGGGGTACTACTACCTTTGGTTCCCTGAGATGGCAGAGATCTATATGAGTGTGTGCCATCTTAGTGAGTATCTATGGGTTTTGGAGTGATGTCCCTCGTTTTTGGCAATCTTTTGGTTGATTCCTTATGGTGTTTTCTAGATCAGGCATTGAAGAACTAAATTGAAAGTGCCAATGATACTACTTTTATAATCTATTGTATGTTGTGACACTGCACCAACTTCTTCTTTTGCATTGTTGCTTCAATCCTCTACCTTGGTATCTTTTGCTACACATTTTCCAGGCTTCTTTTCAGATCGTTAGCTTGTAGATCTCTAAATAATAGTACCTTGAATTCCATAAGCATAATGTGCAGTTACTGATTTCCGCTGTGATAGTGCTATTGTGTTCAGTGCTTGTGAGTACTTCAATCTTTTGTTCCCCATTTTATTGTCAAAGATGAGATTAGTGCTGCATCTACTTGCTTTACTATCAATTGGACTACTTACAACCTACAACAAAATTAAATCTTATGTGTTATGTAATGTAATGTATTGATTACGCCTTTTAGGTATTTTTTTGTAACAAATCTCACTCTACGTGGTGATAGATAATAGTTTAGGAAGTAGTTAGGGCTATGTGTTGCAGATAGGAAACTAGTCTATCTCTATTTTATACTGTACTCATTATTTGTTATAATGAAAATGTAGTCCACAGTAAAAATTGGCCGGCTTTGCCAAAAAACACTCAGCATTTACATCAATCATCATCGTCTTCTGATTTAGATTTGGTCTCGTATTCTATGAAATTATCCTCCGTACTCTCGAACGCTTCTATCAAAATGTTTTATTCATCGATCAAAGAACCAAAATTCGTATGATTGTTTACAGTTATTATTATTTTTGTTTTGCTTAAGATCTGAATAATAAGCTTGTTTGTTTAGAATATTCTTCCCATCGAATGTAAATCTAGCATTTATTTTAAAAACCGTCAATCAATTTGCTTTATCTCTTTTTAGAGACGGATAAAGAGCGTAATAACTTGCAATGATTGTTTGGCTAGTACAAAATGATCATACTTGTGATAATGCGATGCATGCTTTATTTCGATTAGATTATAATCCTTGTGCACATTAATTTCAGAACCTAGAAGATTGCTAAACCAATTGCGTCTAAATAGAAACACCTCCTCTATAGGTCATGAGAAATATGTCAGTTGCAAAATTTGTGTTAAAACACCATAAAAATCATTTATGTGATTTTATGGATCGTCACTGCCTTTAATAAATATACTTGTATTATTAGTTAATTTTTCTCCGCTGTATTCTTTGGTGCTAAAATTATATCCATTGACAAAATATATTGGATATGTCTTAACACTTCTTTTCGGTCCCACCGTAAGATGTTTCAATCCATCGTATACCACACAATTTATCGGCTTGTAAGCGTACTTTGTAAACCAACCGAAAAATTATTTACTGAGATCTCCATTCAGATGTTCACTTTCATAAAATACTATATATATTAATAATATATTGCATTAGATTCTACATGCGTATGCATTATGAAAATGAATAAATCATAAATTATTATTTCAGGATACCTAACAAATGGTGCAACCTAAGCACAATTTACAAGAATATAATTGTGTGCTATATGAATATCCCTATCGTTTGGCCATACCTTTACTTACACTATACCAAAATAGGTGATTATCAACACGTATAACTGTCGCAAACGATTTCAGCAACACTTATTAGTGTTACTATAGGGCGTGACAATTTATTTCCAATGCATATAAGCATTGGTAGATTTTCTCTTCCAATGGTTATAAGCGTTGGTATATCTTCCTTCCCAACGGTTATAAGTGTTGGTAGATTTTCTTTCGCAACGCTTTTAAGCATTGGTTAGATTTTTCTTTCGCAACGCTTATAAGCGATGGTAGATTTTCTTGTGAATAATCAATTAATAACTATTAATAGTCAATTACTGTTGCTAAAATGACAATTAATAACTAACATGATTATAATATAGACGACATTTGATATAAATCCAAAACTAATGTTATTCTCAATTTAACAATTATAACTCAATGAATATCAATAAACAACATTCATAATCAAGTAATAACATAGATTATCAGTTAACAACAGGAAAATACAATAAATAATTAAGTGGTTAAATTCAATACGTAATTAAGTTGCTAAATTCAATACATAAATGAAATTCTATAAATACCGAATGTGAAACTTGGGACATACAACAAAGCCTCTATATGAAAAATTCAAGATATTCTTCATCGTTACTACTACAACTACCGTCTAATCTTCTCTTTTCTTGTGGAAGTACCTACATGCATGCAATATCAAAATGATTTGAAATTATCAGTTAAATTCAAGACATAACGCTCAAGGAAATGATGCACTAGTTCAACATTCAAATTAAAACCGAGCTGCAAATTCAGTTATAAGCTAATTTGCAAACTCAGTTGTGCAACTGAGTTGCTCGGCAAACTCAGTTCGGCAAACTCAATTGCGCAAACTCAGTGCAAAACTGAATTGCGCAAACTCTTTTGCAAACTGAGTTGCGCAACTCAAATGGAAACTGAGTTGTTGTTGCAAACTCAATAGCAAAACTAAGTTGGGCAATTCAGTTGCAAAACTGAGTTTGCAACTCAGGTGCGCAACTGATTTTGCACCTGTAATGACCCTACCTCTATAACCATATTATCCAAGAGTATTACTAAGTACTACCATCAAGTAATATGGAGAATGAGGCTGTAGGGGCGCACATGTGCAAATTCTCTTGGACTAACACTGGTACGTAATAAAATTCCTGAAATATCATTTACCCTTACTTAAGCAATGTCGGTACAAAACAATTACATGATACATGAGTTCATAGATCACGTAATCAATCGAAGTGATAAAATATAATATATAATATTTTACATTTTTTATACATTTTTAACTCATTACACAACAATACATATACATCAATCCATAAAATACAAGATGGTATTAAATATGATAAGTCACTATACTCCTCTAGCCCAATAAAATACAAGTTGGTCTCAATGTCTCCGAATCTATAATGTCTTGGTCTGACATGAGTAGTATATAAATAAAAACGGACCAGTCTACGTCTAAATCCATTACCGTTAATATAAAGTTTTTGGGGTTTCTTAATAATATTGTAGAACGAAATTTCACCACAAATAATCCACAATCATCATTTATAAAATCCATCAAAATAGATTCCATAGGATCAACTTAAGAGACTGGTCATAAACTTCAAATCTCAATCAAATTTATAAACTAAGTCTAAGAAAGATTTCACTATGTATAAATGACCAATAAGTAAATAAATCTAAATATCATCCAGTCATAGAAATATAATATCCTCCTCATAAACGAACAAATATCACCAAATAAAATCATAGAAATGTCAATAATGGAAAATGGAGAATATAAGAAACATTAGGAACTCCAAATATCTCAAATTTTATATAATAGAACTTGGCGATATGCCAAAATATCATAATACATCATGTAAAATAATAATATACGGCGATACGCCCAAAGAAGAAAAATAGGGACTGATCATACTCAGGATCCTTTGTACTGACTATACGCTGAACCAGAGCTAGAAAGGGAGACAGACGAACGCATCTGCTCCAAGAGACTCTACACTCACTTTCCTACAATGTAAAAACCCGTAACTTCCCCGCAAAGGAAAGCGGCGGATAGCTCGAGAACAAGCCACAACAGAACGCAGACGAAAGAACATTTTATTGTATATTACAACAATGCATCAGATTACAAGAATATACAGAGTATAAATGAATATTACACAGAAATATCAGAGATTTAAATTACATTTAAATACATCTCCGCGGAAAATAATACAATACACAACTAGAAGAGATATACGGATACAAAGCTTTCCGGATATCATTCCAGCTGTAAACCAGGATCCTGTGAATATAAATTTGCAAAACCAAAACTACTAGCTGCCCGTGCGGAAAATAGGGGCACCCAGAGTTTAGGTTAAAACAATAAACTCCTGGTCAGTCATGGGAGTGGTGTGAGAACTAAAACAGTTAATCTTTATTTTTAAAGATAGGTAAATCAAGGGACCACGCCGTATAACACGGAACGGGTTTCCTCCCAAGAATACAAGTGCATAAAACAACAGCGCAACGCTAAATAAAAAAAATGAAGCTGTTATAAGACCCAGGTCCTATCACACAATGCAACGCAAGCCGGGGGATAGGGTTTTCCCTTATAACAGCCAAAGCATGCTTGATACGTTTAAAACAAATCATTTGATACTATAATAAGTGTATAGTGTCAAAACATTTCAAATCATAAGTATCAATCATAGGCGGCATGAATGCCCCATACCACTATGTCGCCATATATAGGTTATATAATCAAAATCGCGAAGTCACGTATTTGGAAATTGGATTTCCGTCTATGAACCGAGGCCAGGGATCGTCCTCAACCGATTCGAGATGCTCTAGCCCGTGTCTCAGGCAAGCGCGCAGGCAAGCCTTGGATCGTCAGGGCCGGTCCACCGATGTGGATTATTATGCCTGAACGATACGTCTCCCTGCCCTTTGGGGCGTCAATGAGCCAACGAATGACTCCATCGGACCCGGATCGTCCGATCAAACCGAGGCGCCTCGCAACAGCAACAACCACATAAGTCAAACTCGTCAGGGCGTGTAAAACCACTAACGCCACTTTTTAGCTAGAAGAAAACGCATGCCCTCCCTGAGGTCCGTCTCCCGTTTTTGGTTCATACCGGGTGTGAAACTCGCGAAGTAAATGTTACACAAAGCTACGCCACAAAGGGCCGTGCTTTGATCGTCACCACAAGACTTTGCTTTTCAACAGAAGCCTCGATCAATTGCCACTTAGGCATGCCACACAGGTAATTCACTCCATGCGTTTGATATCCATCAGTATATAACCTCTGAGCTCGTACGTCTCAGAGAAGGGCGTTAAGCAAGAGAATAAATTCTCCACCGCCAAACAGATATATATTTAATAGAGATCAATCACACGGACTAAAATCCAATGTCAGACACACAGCCCATTTACAAGTTCGTTCTGGGTCTGAATGAAACCGGAGGCACCTAGTACCCCGCATATCCATCGATCTCCAAGTACGTCTGGACGATCACCAACTGTTTCCATCTTCTTGGGTGTACAACCCAATCATGATCATCAGTAATCACCCAAACGACGTGAAGACTTCCGGTCTTCGACCACCGTCTTCATCATCGACTTATCGTCGTATCAGTTATTCAGAATGGGATAAACCCGGTCTTTCCGAATAACTCGCGTATATTTTAAATAAGTGTTACACAAACACAACATACGCCTCATTCCAATTCATCAGTCACTAACCGTAAATTAATCAAGAGAATAATTCCCCAAATATTAACCCCGAAGGCCAAAACCAACATCAGATCAATATCCAGAAAACCATTCTGCTTAGCTAACCGACAATTAGTTTCTAAATTTCACATTCATAGGGAAAGGTTCCCATTAATTTTATCAAAGATAAATCCTTTAAATTTATTCTTTAATCTATCCTTTTGAATTTCGATTCAACTACTCGGGATTAACGAACCTTACCGAAGTAATCATTTGTTTTAATTTCCCAATCCCAACCTATTCATCCCATGAAGTAAAACTGGTTATACTTCATATCTAACACCACGGTGTTATCGGTAAATTCAATTACCATTTCACGTTCAAATCTAATTAAAGATTTAACTATCACCTGGAGTAAAACTGGTGATACTCCATTCTCGATCTTTTCAATCTAATTAAAGATTCATCAAAACTCCACTTAGTTTTAATCTTCGACTGGGTTAAAGAATCAGTGTCATTTAAAACACGGTTCACGATAAACCCAAAAATCAATATCAATTCAATTCCAATTAAATATTATTTAATTGGTACACTTCATTAAATCTAAATAAAAAGATTTAATCTTTTCTCAACTGGGTTCAAGAACAGTGTTAATGAAGACACCATTCACGACAAACCCAAATCAACTTGATATTAAACACAAGGCTCTGAATAGAAAATATACCGGCTTATATTCAATATCAAATTCCACGACTAACAAATATCGTATTGGAAATAACGATATATATATCTATATCTTTCAAATTCCCATAACAATATCTGTATCATCCCGAAATCCAACATTGAAATAATCCAAAGACAATTTCGATTCAGGTCCATTCCAATATAATCATTGGAAATTCTGGTTATTTCTAAAACCCTTTCAAATTCAATTTGCTTATTTAAAAATAAATAAAATTATAATTCTAGTTCAAAACTAGTTCATTTCGATAAAAATCTATTTTTATCTTTTCAAATATAGAGTTTTTCATCCCAATTCTTTCTAAATCATTTCTTACGATTTTACACAATTTATTATTATTTTTAATAATTTTATCAAGGCCTGTACAGTCGACTTCCATCAATGGCCATCGAACTGCACTTACAGCGACCTTTTTCAAATTTGATTTGGACGTATCTCCAAATCCAACTGTTAGATTTCAAATTTCTAATATTCGTTTGAAAGCTCTTTTCGATACGAACCCAACGGTTCCGGTTTTAGGAGAATCCGACGGTCGGATCTCCCGTAATGTCCGTTTGAAATAAATGGTCGAAATTCGCGAACTGCCGCGGCGCGGCGCGTTCTATTCAGGCCATTATATTATATATATAATATATATAATATATACTTCATCGATTTCAATTCAAAACGTGCTTTATAAATCGTTTTTAAATTCATTTTCAAAACTGTTTCAACTTCATATTCAATTTCAAATCAAAATTGAATATTCCAATTTAAATTCATTTCAAATTGATTTCAATTCAAATTGATTTCTAATTCAATTTCAGTTCGTTTTCAATTCAATTCAATTTCAATTCGAATTCATTTATATTCAATTCATTTCAAAATCGTTATATATTCAATTCATTTCGAAATCGTTATATATTCAATTCATTTCGAAATCGTTTTCAATTCAATTCATTTCGAAATCGTTTTCAATTCAAATTCATTTCCGTTTTCTATTTGAATCAAATTCATTATATATTCAATGGAAATCAAATTCGTTTTATAATCAATTCGAATTTAATTCGTTATATATTCAATTCATTTTCTATTCAATTTGATTCAAATTTCATTTCAAAATATGCGTTTTCGAAATCACTTTTCAATATTCATTTTTAAATGAATAAAATCGATATAGATATCGTTCACATCAAAATGGCGTCAATCTAACCAACACGGCTTCATATATTTCTATTTTCAAATATTCTATTCAACAAATGAATATTTATTTTTGTCAACACATGACTAGTCTCAACGAATGAGTAATGTCCACGTGTGACTATTTTTGTTAAATTATTTCGTTCAACACATGACTAATCTCAACGGATGAGTACAGTCAACACATGAACCTTTATTTTATATTGATAAAAATGTAAATTTTATTATTAAAATATTTCGTTCAACACATGACTAATCTCAACGGATGAGTACAGTCAACACATGAACCTTTATTTTATAATATTCTTTATTTTTCAAATTGGAATGAGGCCCAATCAATTACCATATAAAGTTAATTATATGGATTTTCATACAACACATGTATAATAGCATTGAAAAATAATCAACCATCAACCAAAGTGCACTACACTGTATAAGCATCAAATATAGATATCTAACGCTTATAACAGCCTGTCAATCAATCGATTGACATATTTAATCAATCAGGATGAGTGAACTCCAAATTTCATCCCAACACCCGTGTGGGGTTTCAAATCAACAAACATTTATTTTTATTTGTGCAGTTGGGCGATGTGTAAAATTTATCGTCCCAATCAATGTCCTTCAAATAGGTGTTCATAAACAAACCGTCCGGTTTGTAAATGAATATTTTATTTTATTCACTTCACGTTAAAAATTACATTTTTAACGACAAAACATTTTATTTTAACTTATGAATTTCTATTCAGTTCATTCTTTAAATAAAATGATATTTTTATTTTTCTAATTGATTTTAG
This sequence comes from Allium sativum, assembly GCA_030737875.1. Lineage (NCBI taxonomy): Eukaryota > Viridiplantae > Streptophyta > Magnoliopsida > Asparagales > Amaryllidaceae > Allium > Allium sativum. The sequence continues at coordinate 691,870,253 of CM060913.1, read as the reverse complement.
AAAATTTCGGCGGCATAACGGCACGATACTAGAAACGGGACGAGGCCTAGCCTTATCCCCGGTCTAGTGAAGGCCCACGCCATTCACACATCAATCAAATCCATTCATTTCACCACACAGTTCAATTTCAATCAAATGATCTAACTAATTTTTGCAATCAAACAAACAAGTCCATGGTCTGTGGACGATTGTGTCGGGTGCTACTAAGCACCGTCTGCATCCTAGTATATATTTATAACTAGAAAAAGAAATTGAAAGGTGAGAAATTCTCACCGAAAGCTATCCAATCATCTTGACTCTTCTTTTGATAGAAATCTTCATCGTTATCGCATTTTTGTCATCTTCGTTGCTGTAGCCACTACATATGTAAAAATCGAATTTTTACTTCTCTATTCAATATATAAAAATCATATTTTTACTTTGATGTTTGATATATAAAAATCACATTTTTACTTCGATGTTCAATATATAAAAATCACACTTTTGTCAATTAAAACTCATATCATTTCTAATTCAAAAATCCAATCTTTTCTAATTCAAAATCCAATTTTTTTCTAATTCAAAATCCGATTTTTTTCTAAAATAAAAATTAGACTTTCCCTTAATAAAGATCCTAACTTTTATATTAAAGCAAATCAGAATTTTTTTATCGAAGAAAATACATGAAAGTATTTAAAATAAAACTCACATTTTTCTTTGTGTTGAGGGGGGAAGGGCTGCTCGCTGGAGTTGGAGTTGGTGCTGAGGGGGCGTCAGGCGGTCGGAGGCAGCAGCTGCGGTGGTGGCTCGGGTAGTGGCAGCGCGATTTAGGGATTGGGCTAGGGGGTGTTGCGATTTGGTGCAAAAAGGGGGCTGACGTCGTGCAAAGGAGAGAGGGAGGTGGGGTTCGCTGTCGAGGTGAAGGCGCCTGAGGCGGCGGCGCCTCCATCGGCGGTCGGTGGCGCGACAACCTCGGGTTAGGGTTTCTGGGGCTTCGTGGTTCATCGGAGAAAGGGGGCGAAGGAGCTTCGAATTGGGGGAGGCTCCTGGCCGTGGGTGGTGGCCTTCGACGTCGTCGGTTGCGGGAGGGGTGCGCGCCTCCGTTGCTTTGTTTGTTTTTTATTTCGATTATTAGAATGAACATGGGGGGGGGGGGCAGAACGAAATAAAGGGGGAGAAGGGATATTTTTATTTTATTTTATTTTATATTATTTAATTTCTAAAAGTTGACTTTTACATACGACCTCTAAACGAGGCCCGCCGCCTGTCGTTCATAGCGTTTCACCCCCATTCCGAACACAATGGGATATGCATCATAAGCTGATTCGGCTGTTACAATCGGTTTCCGTTAAATTTACATTTAAATCTCTATATTGAATTTTAAACGTACATTTCAAATTACCGGGGTCACATAACAACTCTATAAATTCCATAAAAATATTTTCTAGCTTCGTATTGACGATACGGTCCTAACAAAACTAGTTTCGACGAATTCTGAGATCGTTAGAAAAATGGCCATTTTCCAGTCGATTAATATCAACTGAAACTGGTCAAACGCGTTTTCCTTTGCCATGCTCACATATTGATTCGAAAATTATGAAATTTGAAACCTAGCAATAATTTGACATCACGGATCCAACAAAAGTGGTTTTGACGAAATCCGAGGTCGTTTGCAAAATGTCCATTTTTAAGGGCCTGAATTCCATAGCGACTATTCAGAATTTTCAACTGGACATATCTTTTGATTCCCGCTATGAAATTTTGATTTTTCGGATTCGTTGGAAAGATATTATCAATTAGATCCTAATGTTTTTGGTTTCACTAAAATCCGGATTGTTTTGCACCCGGTATGTTCAATTGAAGTTTGAAATCGAATTATCGAACTACCGCGCCATTTTCAATTCTATTTATAATTATATATAAATATTTATATCCTGACGACGACGTATATAATATATACGTTCGAATTATATTCAAAACAAATTTCTCGTTGATTTTATTTAAAATAATCTATTTTAAATATTCAAAATTCGCTGAAATTGCCAAAATAAAAATTATAAACTGGCTCAGAATTTACGGGTTATTACAATCTCCCCCACTTAAAACTTTTCGTCCCCGAAAAGGAACAAAGTCGAAAGTGGTTTGATTATTCAGCCCTACGTTCGATTTGGCTTCCATTCTCCAACTTTTCAGTTTCTGAGAATTTTCAAATTTTCAAAAATTTGGCTAACACCCTAAATTTTCGAAAAATTTCGCCATAACCTCCCCTGCACCGGGAGCATCGGGGAATTTCAAATAGCTTCCCCAGTCCTTCTAATCTCAAAAAGAAAAAGAAAAAGCCAATAGGCTCATAAAATCATCATCACCCAAACAAAACAGTAAATTATGTAGTAAACATGTACCTATTTGTCGGGCAAACAAATTTTATTCTCTGCTCTAGCCTCCTTGCTATGACCTGTTCAATGTAAGTATATGTATATGCAAGCAAATGCGACCAATTTTCAATACAATTCAATATTTGATGCAATTAGGCTAAAGGGTTAAAAATTAGCAAACAAATAGACAAACAGCACAAACATCAATCAATTAGTGAATTTAACGTTTCAAATTCATAATTTTGATATATATACAAAAAATTCCATTTTTGATGCCAATTCACAACAATGTATTCTAGCTATATTAGTTTTGGTTCTCACACCAGTCTAATGGAAATATATAGAAAATCACACCTTCGAAACTCGAACACACACTACTGATGCTATATAGTCATCAGTAGAATCATCTCCGGGCGACTAGAGTGTGACTCTATATCTATCTAATATATTAAAACTTCGAATATACGTTCATGACGCGTATATGCAAAACCTTTATATACTCGATTGTCCATATTCAAAATAAATAAATAATCAAATACGTTTAAAATGGTTTAAATTTCGAAACAAAATTGTTTTCATTTGAAAAATATACTCTTCACACTCGTTCTAGGATACTACTGATCCTATCTCTAACGAGTCATTCTAATTGGATATTACTAATCCAATATCTGATGAATTCCTTCGTACGGTTCTAATGTGTCTTGTTCTCGAGCTTTGTAAACCAAAGCTCTGATACCAACTGTAAAAACCCGTAACTTCCCCGCAAAGGAAAGCGGCGGATAGTTCGAGAACAAGCCACAACAGAACGCAGACGAAAGAACATTTCATTGTATATTACAACAATGCATCAGATTACAAGAATATACAGAGTATAAATGAATATTACACAGAAATATCAGAGATTTAAATTACATTTAAATACATCGCAGCGGAAAATAATACAATACACAACTAGAAGAGATATACGGATACAAAGCTTTCCGGATATCATTCCAGCTGTAAACCAGGATCCTGTGAATATAAATCTGCAAAACCAAAACTACTAGCTGCCCGTGCGGAAAATAGGGGCACCCAGAGTTTAGGTTAAAACAATAAACTCCTGGTCAGTCATGGGACTGGTGTGAGAACTAAAACAGTTAATCTTTATTTTTAAAGATAGGTAAATCAAGGGACCACGCCCTATAACACGGAACGGGTTTCCTCCCAAGAATACCAGTGCATAAAACAACAGCGCAATGCTAAATAAAGAAAAATGAAGCTGTTATAAGACCCAGGTCCTATCACACAATGCAACGCAAGCCGGGGGATAGGGTTTTCCCTTATAACAGCCAAAGCATGCTTGATACGTTTAAAACAAATCATTTGATACTATAATAAGTGTATAGTGTCAAAACATTTCAAATCATAAGTATCAATCATAGGCGGCATGAATGCCCCATACCACTATGTCGCCATATATAGGTTATATAATCAAAATCGCAAAGTCACGTATTTGGAAATTGGATTTCCGTCTATGAACCGAGGCCAGGGATCGTCCTCAACTGATTCGAGATGCTCTAGCCCGTGTCTCAGGCAAGCGCGCAGGCAAGCCTTGGATCGTCAGGGCCGGTCCACCGATGTGGATTATTATGCCTGAACAATACGTCTCCCCGCCCTTTGGGGCGTCAATGAGCCAACGAATGACTCCATCGGACCCGGATCGTCCGATCAAACCGAGGCGCCTCGCAACAGCAACAACCACATAAGTCAAACTCGTCTGGGCGTGTAAAACCACTGACGCCACTTTTTAGCTAGAAGGAAACGCATGCCCTCACTGAGGTCCGTCTCCCGTTTTTGGTTCATACCGGGTGTGAAACTCGCGAAGTAAACGTTACACAAAGCTACGCCACAAAGGGTCGTGCTTTGATCGTCACCACAAGACTTTGCTTTTCAACAGAAGCCTCGATCAATTGCCACTTAGGCATGTCACACAGGCAATTCACTCCATGCATATGATATCCATCAGTATATAACCTCTGAGCTCGTACGTCTCAGAGAAGGGCGTTAAGCAAGAGAATAAATTCTCCGCCGCCAAACAGATATATATTTAATAGAGATCAATCACACGGACTAAAATCCAATGTCACACACACATCCCATTTACAAGTTCGTTCTGGGTCTGAATGAAACAGGAGGCACCTAGTACCCCGCATATCCATCGATCTCCAAGTACGTCTGGACGATCACTAACTGTTTCCATCTTCTTGGGTGTACAGCCCAATCAAGATCATCAGTAATCACCCAAACGACGTGAAGACTTCCGGTCTTCGACCACCGTCTTCATCTTCGACTTATCGTCGTATCTGTTATTCAAAATGGGATAAACCCGGTCTTTCCGAATAACTCGCGTATATTTTAAATAAGTGTTACACAAACACAACATACGCCTCATTCCAATTCATCAGTCACTAACCGTAAATTAATCAAGAGAATAATTCCCTAAATATTAACCCCGAAGGCCGAAACCAACATCAGATCAATATCCAGAAAACCATTCTGCTTAGCTAACCGACAGTTAGTTTCTAAATTTCACATTCATAGGGAAAGGTTCCCATTAATTTTATCAAAGATAAATCCTTTAAATTTATTCTTTAATCTATCCTTTTGAATTTCGATTTAACTAGTCGGGATTAACGAACCTTACCGAAGTAATCATTTGTTTTAATTTCCCAATCCCAACCTATTCATCCCATGAAGTAAAACTGGTTATACTTCATATCTAACACCACGGTGTTATCGGTAAATTCAATTACCATTTCACGTTCAAATCTAATTAAAGATTTAACTATCGCCTGGAGTAAAACAGGTGATACTCCATTCTCGATCTTTTCAATCTAATTAAAGATTCATCAAAACTCCACTTAGTTTTAATCTTCGACTGGGTTAAAGAATCAGTGTCATTTAAAACACGGTTCACGATAAACCCAAAAATCAATATTAATTCAATTCCAATTAAATATTATTTAATTGGTACACTTCATTAAATCTAAATAAAAAGATTTAATCTTTTCTCAACTGGGTTCAAGAACAGTGTTAATGAAGACACCATTCACGACAAACCCAAATCAACTTGATATTAAACACAAGGCTCTGAATAGAAAATATACCGGCTTATATTCAATATCAAATTCCACGACTAACAAATATCGTATTGGAAATAACGATATATATATCTATATCTTTCAAATTCCCATAACAGTATCTGTATCATCCCGAAATCCAACATCGAAATAATCCAAAGACAATTTCGATTCAGGTCCATTCCAATATAATCATTGGAAATTCTGGTTATTTCTAAAACCCTTTCAAATTCAATTTGCTTATTTAAAAATAAATAAAATTATAATTCTAGTTCAAAACTAGTTCATTTCGATAAAAATCTATTTTTATCTTTTCAAATATAGATTTTTTCATCCCAATTCTTTCTAAATCATTTCTTACGATTTTACACAATTTATTATTATTTTTAATAATTTTATCAAGGCCCGTACAGTCGACTTCCATCAATGGCCATCGAACTGCACTTACAGCGACCTTTTTCAAATTTGATTTGGATGTATCTCCAAATCCAACTGTTAGATTTCAAATTTCTAATATTCGTTAGAAAGCTCTTTTCGATACGAACCCAACGGTTCCGGTTTTAGGAGAATCCGACGGTCGGATCTCCCGTAATGTCCGTTTGAAATAAATGGTCGAAATTCGCGAACTACCGCGGCGCGGCGCGTTCTATTCAGGCCATTATATTATATATATATATATATATAATATATAATATATACTTCATCGATTTCAATTCAAAACATGCTTTATAAATCGTTTTTAAATTCATTTTCAAAACTGTTTCAACTTCATATTCAATTTCAAATCAAAATTGAATATTCCAATTTAAATTCATTTCAAATTGATTTCAATTCAAATTGATTTCTAATTCAATTTCATTTCGTTTTCAATTCAATTCAATTTCAATTCGAATTCATTTATATTCAATTCATTTCAAAATCGTTATATATTCAATTCTTTTCGAAATCGTTATATATTCAATTCATTTCGAAATCGTTTTCAATTCAATTCATTTCGAAATCGTTTTCAATTCAATTCATTTCCGTTTTCTATTTGAATCAAATTCATTATATATTCAATGGAAATCAAATTCGTTTTATAATCAATTCGAATTCAATTCGTTATATATTCAATTCGAATTCGTTTTCTATTCAATTTGATTCAAATTTCATTTCTAAATATGTGTTTTCGAAATCACTTTTCAATATTCATTTTCAAAAGAATAAAATCGATATAGATATCGTTCACGTCAAAATGGCGTCAATCTAACCAACACGGCTTCATATATTTCTATTTTCAAATATTCTATTCAACAAATGAATATTTATTTTTGTCAACACACGACTACTCTCAACGAATGAGTACTGTCCACGTGTGACTATTTTTGTTAAATTATTTCGTTCAACACATGACTAATCTCGACGGATGAGTACAGTCAACACATGAACCTTTATTTTATATTGATAAAAATATAAATTTTATTATTAAAATATTTCGTTCAACACATGACTAATCTCAACGGATGAGTACAGTCAACACATGAACCTTTATTTTATAATATTCTTTATTTTTCAAATTGGAATGAGGCCCAATCAATTACCATATAAAGTTAATTATATGGATTTTCATACAACACATGTATAATAGCATTGAAAAATAATCAACCATCAACCAAAGTGCACTACACTGTATAAGCATCAAATATAGATATCTAACGCTTATAACAGCCTGTCAATCAATCGATTGACATATTTAATCAATCAGGATGAGTGAACTCCAAATTTCATGCCAACGCCCGTGTGGGGTTTCAAATCAACAAACATTTATTTTTATTTGTGCAGTTGGGCGATGTGTAAAATTTATCGTTCCAATCAATGTCCTTCAAATAGGTGTTCATAAACAAACCGTCCGGTTTGTAAATGAATATTTTATTTTATTCACTTCACGTTAAAAATTACATTTTTAACGACAAAACATTTTATTTTAACTTATGAATTTCTATTCAGTTCATTCTTTAAATAAAATGATATTTTTATTTTTCTAATTGATTTTAGAAAATTTCGGCGGCATAACGGCACGATACTAGAAACGGGACGAGGCCTAGCCTTATCCCCGGTCTAGTGAAGGCCCACGCCATTCACACATCAATCAAATCCATTCATTTCACCACACAGTTCAATTTCAATCAAATGATCTAACTAATTTTTGCAATCAAACAAACAAGTCCATGGTCTATGGACGATTGTGTCGGGTGCTACTAAGCATCGTCTGCATCCTAGTATATATTTATAACTAGAAAAAGAAATTGAAAGGTGAGAAATTCTCACCGAAAGCTATCCAATCATCTTGACTCTTCTTTTGATAGAAATCTTCATCGTTATCGCATTTTTGTCATCTTCGTTGCTGTAGCCACTACATATGTAAAAATCGAATTTTTGCTTCTCTATTCAATATATAAAAATCATATTTTTACTTTGATATTTGATATATAAAAATCACATTTTTTACTTCGATGTTCAATATATAAAAATCACACTTTTGTCAATTAAAACTCATATCATTTCTAATTCAAAAATCCAATCTTTTCTAATTCAAAATCCGATTTTTTTCTAATTCAAAATCCGATTTTTTTCTAAAATAAAAATTAGACATTCCCTTAATAAAGATCCTAACTTTTATATTAAAGCAAATCAGAATTTTTTTATCGAAGAAAATACATGAAAGTATTTAAAATAAAACTCACATTTTTCTTTGCGTTGAGGGGGGAAGGGCTGCTCGCTGGAGTTGGAGTTGGTGCTGAGGGGGCGTCAGGCGGTCGGAGGCAGCAGCTGCGGTGGTGGCTCGGGTAGTGGCAGCGCGATTTAGGGATTGGGCTAGGGGGTGTTGCGATTTGGTGCAAAAAGGGGGCTGACGTCGTGCAAAGGAGAGAGGGAGGTGGGGTTCCCTGTCGAGGTGAAGGCGCCTGAGGCGGCGGCGCCTCCATCGGCGGTCGGTGGCGCGACAACCTCGGGTTAGGGTTTCTGGGGCTTCGTGGTTCATCGGAGAAAGGGGGCGAAGGAGCATCGAATTGGGGGAGGCGCCTGGCCGTGGGTGGTGGCCTTCGACGTCGTCGGTTGCGGGAGGGGTGCGCGCCTCCGTTGCTTCGTTTTTTTATTTCGATTATCAGAATGAACGTGGGGGGGGGGGGGAGGGGGGGGGGCAGAACGAAATAAAGGGGGAGAAGGGATATTTTTATTTTATTTTATTTTATATTATTTAATTTCTAAAAGTTGACTTTTACATACGACCTCTAAACGAGGCCCACCGCCTGTCGTCCATAGCGTTTCACCCCCATTCCGAACACAATGGGATATGCATCATAAGCTGATTCGGCTGTTGTAACACCCCGTAATTATGTGACATTAAGATTCTCCAATTAAAGTATAATTAATTTTTAAAAGAAAAATTAAAAGAAAAAGATCCATGTAGTTGTTTAATTTAAGTATTGTAACTAACATGAAAAAAGAGAAGTAAGGAGAGAACAATAATTATTATTGTTCTAAGACTTATTAACAAAAGCCTCTGTAGCTCAGTTGGTTAAGGCATTGGATTTGTAGCATGGAGGTCGGGGGTTCAAACCCCAGCGGCGGCATAATTTTTTTATCTTTGTTTTAGAGAGGGCCAACTGAACATGCAAATATATGTACGTATACAAATTCAAAATTTGAAAGGATAAGAACGTACATATAAGGAAATAAAGAAAATATATATATACATATGAGAATATAAAAATATATATATATGCAAAAGATAAAATTTAAGATAAGGCTACAGTCAATGAAATATGGCAACATCATTTGAATTTTGAAAATAAAATGAAAGTTGTGCGTATATATATACGCGTAAAATGGTCGTTAGAGGAATTGTATACATATAAGAATATTTCATGTGAATAAAACAGTTAAATAAATTCTAGAAATTCAAAAGTTCGAAAATCAAACTTCTACGCCAAAACAATTCATTCGAAATTCAAATTTCTACGCCAAAATAGCTTGTGGGACCCAATGCTGACTCAGCGCTGCGTGTATGATAAGGTTTGGCTAGATTCATCTACGTACCTGGACTATTTTCTTAACTGGGTTCAATGCTGACTCAACGCTGCGTGTACGATAAGGTCTTGAGCAGCTATATAAACAGCCCTAGTCTCCATTCCTCTTTGCACCTCTCTCTTCTATCCTTATGTTGCTTAGATTCATGGCCTCTTCCTCTCCTCTTTAATTAAATTAATAAATAAAATAAAATATGATTCAAGACGAGGAGATGCTGCTAAAAGACTTTTAAGGAGGGATTCAAATCAAAGTTTCAAGTGAAAAATTCAAAGGCTAGCTCAAACAAGTTTCAAGCAACGACGCACGAATCATAGCCACGCTTTCCTTCTTTTCTAGATCTATTTTCTGTAAGTTGGTTATTTCTAGATCTGAATATTTTGTTTTATTTGTGACATGAAATTAAAGGAATAAAGGAATATGCCAAATCTCTCTCTCTCTCTCTCTTCGAATCTGTGTTTATACTCTTGGACTGAATTAAGAACTGTTATGATTCGAGGACAAATAAGACTGTAACCGTGACTATGACTATAGAACTGTGGCCTTTGAAAGCATATGCCTTTGGACTATGACATAAGCCTTTTACTTATGACATAATGAGAACAACTGTGATTTTGACACCCATGATTTATGATTAGGAAAATATTGCTTTAGTTTTGTGATTGAGAAGTTGGGTCTAAACCCAATTTTTTATTCTACCTGTTCCTTGGTTTTTCTTTGGTTTTAAGACAGTGGGAATTTACCTATTAAGTTAGGTCTACCCACGTTCTTGAACCTATTTTGCCCATTCTTTGGTTTTAAGACAGTGGGAATTTACCTATTTAGTTAGGTCTACCCATCTTCTTGAACCTGCATTGTTATCCAAACCTTTTTATGCCAATTATTCCTTCTTGTCATTTTGATTCATTCCCTTTTTGTCTACGAATCTAGATTTATTTATAATCTAGGTTGAATCACGATTATTCGAACGATGGGAATGCGATTTGGGAAAAAACATGGAAATGAATATGAACGTAATTGTAAACTTGGAAATTGGCATAATTTGGAATATGTATTATGACATGCATATTAAAATGAAAACGGGGAAATTTGACATGGATTAGGGAATATGTGATTTTGACATATTAAATTTAGCGTTATTAAGTAAGCTAAATTTTAGGCATAAAATGTAATCTAGAAAAATAATTCTAGTTTTGCCATAAATTGTGAATTAGGATGTTAAACCAAGATTGGGTTAATTAAGGTTGATTTGGAATAAGTATATTAGCACAATTTTGAATTTATTCATAATTGTGAGCAATTGTCATGTTTAGAATAAATTATGGTTAGTGACACTAAATTTGGTATAATTTACATACCAAAAAGTATAAATATGATAAATAAGAGAGAATGGGCTATAATAATAAATGTGACAATGTACATTAAAAGAGTAGTAATGAAATAAGTAAATTAGGAGTAATTTACTTATAGAATTCGTCATAAATGTTAATTTGTTCATTTACCACAAAATATGTAACTTGGTTAAGTTTTGGCCATAAATTATAAACTAGGATATTTAATCTAGTTTCGGCAATGAAATAGGAAATGGCCTAAACTGCATGTTGGGTTAGGACTTGGGCCTAGAATATAAGTATACCAGTAGGCTTGACAAATAAATATAGGCCAAATTTGTCTAAAAAGGAAATGGGCTTTTGGAATAAATTGTTAACAATTTATAAACAAAAGAAAAGTATTTTGATAACATCCCTTTTAATAACACATAGACCAGAAGGTTCTAGGGTGACAGAGAGGATAGTGTCTAGGCTTGGGTTTGGAAAATACAAGTTTCCTGCCCTCCCTGGCTATCCCTAACTGATCCGAAGGACGGGATGGTTGTTTTCAAAACCAGATTTGGAAATTAATCAAAAACCCTTTGAACTTAGAAAACATGAATATGCCTAACCCGAGGTTAGACTGAGTTGCGGTGTAAACCTGCCCGGAACCGACCGGCACATCCAGTAACCGCAGCAATACCTGTCTAATGTGAGAGGTTGCGGCTTTAATTTATTAATTAAAGCTAGAACAAGAATGGGAGAGTTAAGTCCATAGAAACACTTAACCAATTTAACACAGTTAAGCAAGAATGGGTGGGTTAAGTCCATAGGAATACTTAACCGACTTAACAAAGTTAAGCTAGAATGGGAAGGTTAAGTCCATAGGAACACTTAACCAACCTAACATGGTTAAGCTAGAATGGGAAGGTTAAGGAACACTTAACCAACTTAGCACAGTTAAAGCTAGAATGGGAGGGTTAAGTCCATGGGAATACTTAGCCAAATTAACATGTTGACTAGACTAGAAGGTGGGGTTAAGTAAAGTTAATACACTTAGCCAATTTAACATGTTAATTAGACTAGAGGTTGGGGTTAAGTAATACACTTAGCCAAATTAATATGTTAGCTGGACTAGACCATAGGGTTAAGTAAACTTGAACGTTTAACCATCAGAATATGATAAATGAATAGGGTTAAGTAAAAAGCATAAAGGGATAACACTTAACCAGTGTAATAGGATAAGGGAAGAGGGTTAAGATAGCTTGAATCGACTAAAGACACTTTACCAACCCAACCTGGCGAGAAAGAAAACTAAGTAGTAAACCTCAGTTGAAAAAGGGACTAAGTAGTAAAACTTAGTTAAGAAAACAAGGAATTTGGAAACTAAGTGGTAAACCTTAGTTAGTAGAACTAAGTAGTAATTCTTAGTATAACACGAAGGAGCGGACATCCATCTGGTTTTAAGAAGGCTCCAACGAATTGGGTTACGAAGCCCGAGGCTTCGAGGGGACGTGAGGGTACTCTTGGTATCCCTCTGTAAGGCTGCAGATGATCATCCTGGGCTCACAGAGGTTAAGGTCTGCGTTAGAAGAACCGAGGGTATGCCTTGGTTGCAATATATATGTGGCAACCTAAAGACTAGGATGGACCAGCGTGATTCGGCGAGAAGACGGTAGCCCTGTGATAGCAACTCATCGTCTACCATCCATCTTGAGTCAATCGAGATACGTGAAGCGGAAAGGCGGAGAACTCCAAAAGACCATATACTTGCTATCTAGTTATGGTTGCGGATGGCCATAGGATAGTGGGGCACCGGGGGCCGGCGTATAGTTCTCATTTTACAAGGTGTGCCTTTCATTAGCTGAGGGAAGGGTCAAGTGTAATGGCGCGTTTTGTAAGGTATAATAATTAAGTTATTTAATTATTTAATTAACGAATATTTTTATAAACGATAGTTGAACGTATAATTATAATTTTATTATACTTAAAATCGAGCTTGAAATGGCGCTGCAGTTCGCGATTTGGCGATTCGAACTTCAACTGAATGTACAGGATTCGTTTTAAGCCGGATTTCTATGAAACAAGAAACGTGTGGAGCTGGTGGAGTATATCTTTCTAGTGGAAGAGAAAAATCGGGATTTCATCGTGTAGATTTTGAGTTATGTCCAAATCAAATTTCAGAAAAGTCGCTGTGGAATTCCTTTATAATTTGCGACGCTTTATATACGTTATAAATCGATTTTTCGATACGAACTGGATATCGGGATAATCTGGTGTCTGGAATCAAGTCATAAAATCTGAGGTGATATTCTGGAACCGGACGACATTGTATATGGATATATACGATAATATTAATTTATTAATATTTAATTTAATAATATTTAAATATATTTATATATTTAAATGGGTCATCCAGAGCTTTAAAAATACGCAGTTTGAGCATACGGAGTCGGAATTCGACGAAACCAGTTTTGTTGGATCCGCAATATCAAGTATTTGCTAGATGTTAAGTTTCGTGATTTTTAGAGTCACTGTGTGGTCGTACGGATTTTTAGAGTGAGAAACAGACAGTTTTCTGACAGTTAAAAATACGCTGTGTGAGCATACGGAGTCGGAATTCGACGAAACCAGTTTCGTTGGGACCGTAATATTGAAATCTACCTGCATGTCTAGTTTGGTGATTTTTGAGTATCGTATATAGTCGCAGTGATTTTTAGAAGACGGATACAAGGAGAAAGTTATAAAATAAAATAGAAAAATCAAATTAAAAATATCTCCACTATTTTTCTATGATCTGAAACAGGCCACCCGACCTTCCTTCTCTACCACAAACCAAACCAACCACAATCAGCCTATAAATACAAGTAGAACCCAACACAGCAAACGATTTGATCAAAAGAAAAATCCTCAAAAATCAAAACAACTGCAAATCCTCCATAATAAACCCTGGAACATGTATTCTTGGATTCCTCAAGAAATTTTCTTTGCTTCTGTACCCATTTCAACGTGTGCGATGCTTGTTCTGGACGGCTCGAAGAAAAGCAGAACAACTAGGGCTTGCTGACAGAGAGGCTACAGGCGGCAGGAGATGAAGTCGAGGGTGAAGCTGGCTTCGTGGAGGCGAGGAGCACTCGTACGCCGAGCTTCAGGAGATGCGAAGCCTTGTGGGTGGTTGCGTGTCACCGTTCAGGCGGTTAGGGCTCGAGTGTGGGTCCTCAGGAGATGATCGAGTTTGGGTTTGGAGGTACTGGCGGGTGGAGCGTTGGACGCTGGGGAGATTGATGGCGTCGGCGCCGGAGATGGGTGGTCGGAGCAGAGGCCATCGTCGGTCAAAAGTTGAGGTCAACGATTGAAAAGGGTTTGGGAAGTTCGGGTTCGAACTGAATGAGAAAGAAAGGGTGCGGTCAGTTTTAACATGAATGGTCTGGGCTTGGGAGTTTGGTAGTTGGGCCAGGTGAGAGGATTTAGGGCCCGTTTAAATTAGAGTCCAAAGTTTTATTCAATTTAATTTAGTTCAAACTTCTAATAACCGTATCTTCCTCGTATGATATCGGAATCCAGTGAAATAAGTTGCGTTGGGATCGTATGGACGAGCACTCCACAATGGAACTGACCGCGAGTCAATTGGAGTCCGTCACAATTTATAGCAAAATAAATTGTCCAGCTGAATAAAGCGATGGTTATCGTCATTGACGATGATCGTCCAAATGTGAGTAAATCTCACAAACTCTAAACAGTTTTATTTTCACGTTGTATTCTTAGAACTGTTAAAATATTGTCTGTTTGACTGTGTGTTGATTGGTTGCTTGAACTGCTAGTCAGTTAGTAGAGATTATATATATATGTATATATATATATATAAACCGTCAAATAGTTATATGTTGTTTCTGTTCTAACAGAATATTATACTGGTGTTGTCTAACATCTGTGGTGCAGGGAAACAGGTTGGAGGAATCCAACAGGATTCCTCAACAGTTATTTTACTGTGATTTTTATATTGTGATATATAATGTGATGTATATAATCTGTGTGATTATGTGTGGTGGGACGATATTTATCGTTGTTATATGGGGTGTTAAATACCATGAGAAATACCAAAATGTAGGAGAGGGGTTTTCAAAGTATATTTTGAAAATAGTTTATTTATATAAAATCAAGGGATTTTATATATATATATATATATATATATATATATATATATATATATATAAGAAAAAGGATTCTGAATATAAAGGAATATAGTTGGTAAAACAAATATAAAAGAGTTTTATTTGTAGATCAATATAAGGGAATATATATGTTAATCGAATATAAGAGGATATATTTGTTAGTCAAAATATAAAGGAATTATATTCGTTAGAACAAATATAAAGGATATTTATTTAGAGATTAAATAAATAGAATATTATAAAGGGTATTTATTTAGAGATTAAATAAATAGAATTAAACTAAAGAAGATATTTATTTGTCAAATAAATAGGAGTAACCAAGTGAATTGGTCGAGTTAACCAAGTGAATTGGTTGAGTTAAACGAAGTAAACTAGTTAAGTTAAACTAGGTGGTTAATCAAAGTGAATTAGTTAAGTTAAACTAAGTGGTTAACCAAAGTAAATCAGTTAAGTTAAACTAAGCGGTGAATCAAAGTGAATTTGTTAAGTTAAACTAAATGATTAATCGATGTGAATTAGTTAAGTTAAACTAAAGGATTAATCGATGTGAATTAGTTAAGTTAAACTAAAGGATTAATCGATGTGAATTAGTTAAGTTAAACTAAAGGATTAATCGATGTGAATTAGTTAAGTTAACTAAGTGGTTAATCGAAGTAAATTAGTTGAGTTAAACTAAGTGAACCGGCTAGAGTTAATCAACGTGAATTAACTAAGTTAAACTAAGTGGATTAGTTCAGTTAATCGAGACAAGTAAATCAAGTTAGAGTTAACCATTTGAGTTAACCAGTTAGAGTTGACCAGTTAGAGTTGACTAATTAGAGGTGACCAGTTAGAGTTAACCAGTTAGGTTAAACCAGTTGAGTTGACCAGTTAGAGTTGACCAGTTAGAGTTGACCAGTTAGAATTATCCAAGTAGAGTTAATCGAGTAGAATTGCCGAATATCACCTATTCGAAGTAGAGTTATCGAATATAGTGTATTCGAGGGAAGAGTAATTGAATATAGTTTATTCGAGTGGAGAAATCAAATGTTATTCATTTGAGAAGAGTTATCGAATATAGTTTATTCGAGTGGAGAAATCAAATGTTATTCATTAGAGAAGAGTAATCGAATATAGTTTATTCGAGTGGGGAAATCAAATGTTATTCATTTAAGAAGAGTTATCGAATATAGTTTATTCGAGTGGAGGAAATCAAATGTTATTCATTTGAGAAGAGTTATCGAATATTATTCATTCGAAGAGTTAATCCGAAGGAGTTATTCGAAGTTAGCTAATCCAAAGGAGTTATTCGAAGTTAGTTAATCCAAAGGAGTTAGTCGAAGAGTTAATCGAATATAGTTATTCGAAAGAAGGTGTAAATCGAATATAGTTATTCGAGTAAAGTTAAAAGAGTTAATCGAATTTGGTTATTCGAAATGAGTTATTCGAATTTGATATTTGAATAGGGTTAAACACATTAGAGTGATTCGAATTACTTATTCAAATAGAGTTAAACACGTAAGAGTTAATTGAATATTAGTTATTCAATTAGAGTTAAATCGAATTTAGTTATTCGAAAAGAGTTAATCAATTTGAGTTAAGTTAATCGATTTGAATTAAGTTGAATCGAAATGGAGTAAATCGATTAGAATTAAGTTAATCGAGTTAGAGTAAATCGAATATTGGTTATTCGAAGGTAAGTTATTCGAATTAGTTATTCGAAGGAGTTAATCAAATGAGTCGATCCAAAGGAGTTAGTCGAATATTAGTTATTCGAATAGAGTTAAAGGAGTTATCGATTTTAGTTTGATCGAAGGAGTTATCGATTAGTAAATCGAAAGGAGATTCTCGAATATAGCATATTCGAAAGAAAGAGATCGAATATTGTTTATTCGAAAGAGAGAGATTTCGAATATGAGTTATTCGAAGAGAGATAATCGAATATAGGTTATTCGAAGAAGAGTTAATCGAATAGAGATTACTCGAAAGAGAGTTATACGTCGAATTCGATTATAGCGAATTCGGGAAAGTACTATTTACTTTCCAAGGTTTAAATCAAGATTTAGTTATTGATTTAGAAATTAGGTGTCTGTTAAATTATTCGAGTTAGGAGATAAAGTTATAATTTAGGATAAATATTGCAGAAGTAGAAATTATAACGTTATAGTTATGATCAAACGTTTTCATATAAGAAGTAGATTTGTAACCTGAATCCGAGAATTTACGTAAACAGATGATTGGAAAAAGTGAGTGACGAGCTTCATCTATTTCACAGTAAAGGACGTTGTTCAATTAAGGTCTGAGAGGTAATTATACCCCAACTTGATTGACTTCAGAATTGACAAAGGAATAGTTGTGGTTCGATAGAAAAGGTTGATTTGAAATATAGTTAAGTAATAAGCGATTAATGGATTTAGCGTAACGATGTTTTATACAACGTTCATTTGAAATCCGTAAATGAGTTTTGGAAACGTTTTCCAAATATAGTCAGATATGTTTTCTAAACGTAGAGAATGAAATGTTTTCATGATAAGAATTTAAGAAATAGAGTTAAGCAAATTCAGAAACTGACTGGAGAGGGTAAGTTGAACGGTTTTCTAAGTGACGATCTGATGATTGGTTTCGACCTTCCGGATTGATACTTAGAGAATTGTTCTCATACTAGTTACAGTTAGGGACTGATAGTTGCGAAATAATAGTGATGTGAAAATAAGCTATGGAAATGTTTTTCCAATGATTAATAACATATATTTTCTAAATATATGAAATAAGGAAATATGAACATATGATGATTGATCGATCGAATTCCCATTTGGAAATAAGATCGTTGTTTGTACACCGACATGTTTTCATTTGATAGTTAAATCACAGACTATCGAAGTTTTTACCATTTTAACATTGTTAATATGGAGAGACCGGTTGGATTATTTTCCAAAGAACCACTCTGTATTGGCATAAGCGTTGCGAGCAACATATGCCAAAGATAAGTGAAGACGGAGTAAAAGTGCAAGGGTTGTTGTACAAGTCTTAGATAACAGTGACTAAGATGGATATACTGAATAGTGCCTTCGGTTTGTCCAGTCCCAGGACAACGTATATGGAAGAAGGTCTGACAGAGTATATCCAATGGATCGCGTAAGTTGATCTGTTCAAACGTATTCACGTTTGGTGGTGGAGGAATTCGTTTCTCTTAGCTGTATACCCGTGTTATTTTTGGATAAGTCAATTTGTGATTTGGCGGGTATGACGATGTGGCATTCAAAGTGAATGGCGATCAGATGTTCTAAAGATAGACGTAGCTTCTAGCCTCACACCAGGAAGTAACAAAAGTTGGGCTAGGCAGCATGGCTAGTTGGGTCATCCCCAAGCA
Organism: Allium sativum; assembly: GCA_030737875.1. Lineage (NCBI taxonomy): Eukaryota > Viridiplantae > Streptophyta > Magnoliopsida > Asparagales > Amaryllidaceae > Allium > Allium sativum. The sequence continues at coordinate 691,851,884 of CM060913.1, read as the reverse complement.
GGGTGTATTGTCACCTATCTAGTGAATATCCATATTTATACTTCTTTTTGATTCTGTATCTTCGGATGACAGTTTGATGGCCTATAACCGTGGTGGCAATATATTCGCGACACTCAAGCTAAATGAGTGAGCGGTCATGTGTGGCCGGGTTGCAATACGTTCTTGTTGAACCCTGAGTGTATCACCTCTAGAGTACACTATTCAGAAGGTGCTCCCATACCTTGTCTGTTGGAATCCATTCTCCGATAAGCGCCCTGCGGTTTATGATTTTATACTATGTATGTAGAACGTGAGATGCAAGCGTTTCTGCTAGATTGATATCTATTTGCACTTAGACATTATTATAATATCACAATGATATTGCTTGTCAAGTTATTCAGATACTCATAAGGAAAAACCCGTTCCGTATTCACGGCGTGGTCTTATGAGATATCATATACCTGTTTTAAACTATTTTACTCACACCAGTCCCATGACTGACCCGGAGTTTACTTTGTTGTTTTCCCTAAACTCTTGGGTGCCTAAATTTGTACGGGCAGTCAAGTAGTCGGGATTTACAGATATACTTGGAGAGCTTGGAGCAGGAGACTTCAAGATTCTATAGCTATAGTTATTTCCGCTGTGTTGTAAGTGTTGTACTCTGATAAGTGCTATTGTATATATATAACTGTTTACTTCAAAGTTATGTTATATATATTATATGTTACTCGTTCCGCTGTGAGATTCGTGTTACTCTGATGATTCTGATGTTCTTCTTCTTCTTCTATTCTATTAGTTCTATCTTTTCTTTCTCACCTTCTAAATTCTTTCACTAACGTCTCGGAATTTCCGACTCCCGAGGAGTCGGAAATTTCCAGCCGTTACATCAAGTGGGACCATAGCCACTGGAATAAAAACAGACCTTAGCATCTGCATCGGCAGATATCTGAAAGCTCCCGACCGAGTTCTGTATTCCTTGATTTGCCCTGTCACAGGACTCGGATCGCACATTACAGGACATGTGCATCTAGACAAGCGATAACGATTCGCGATACATGCGTGGGGAAGCCTAGGAACATATACCACTCTAGGTAGTGTGTCCTAGACTTGGGGGCATTGTTCGACAGGTAGCGTAATCCCTAGTTGGACTAGGTGGCATAAACCCTGAACTCGAAAAGCGTTCAGCAGATAGCGTAAAACTATAGTTAAATCTAGAAAGCACTTGATAGAAAACCCTAGATTAGATCTAGGTAATAAATAATAAATGTATGCCTGAAGGCAATGGAAACTACAGGGGTTGGGATCACGTTATCGTTACTAGTTGAACACTAGTTAGGTGGTGCAGAGATATAGAAACCAGTATAACAAGGAAATAGCGAAGCTGCGAAAGTATTAGAGTGTATCCAGTCATCTTAGCATATCTTGTGACTACCTTGTCTAATCTTGTTGACCTTATCGTCATGGTGTAATCTTGTATTCAGTTAATTCATGTCGTTTTGTTTTTCCATGTTCACATGCTAGAAGTTACTGAACTTACTCAGGCTTTATGTCTGACTCTGTTTTTCTTTCGTCTTCTTTTCTTCCGTTCCCCCCCTCCCAGGTAGTTGAGGAGGGAATAGTATAACTCAGGATTAGACTGGACCGTTGCTCTTTCCCAGCTTGAAGATTTGACGAAGTTGTCTTTGGATTCTCTTCCAGATGCTATGGCTGGCTCTTGCTACATTGGGGAATATATAAATGTATTTTCATGCTTCTTTATTTTATAAAAACAGACGATACTCTGATATTGTAAAAGAATCTTGTACAGACTATTTTATCAATAAAGCAAAGTTCTATTTTCCACTGTTTAATAATTTGTCTGTCTTGTAATTTATCTGCATCTTTTACCTAAAATGCTCCACAGAACTTAGTGCATTCCCTTTGTGAGTGACACTAACGGACGTGGGGTGTTACACGTGGTATCAGAGCTGAAGGTTACCGGATCAGATAAAGGATTTGAAAAATTATTTTTCAAAATGGTTTTTAAAGAAGCATTTTCAAAAGAAAAGTTTTGTTTTAAAGGAATATTCCCCAAAGCCATATGCACTGTCTTCTCTTCCTCTGTTTGAATTCTTGTCTCCTTCTTTCTTTAGTCTCTGGGGCTCCTGGCTTTCTGGGAGGTAACCTCATCGAAGGGAAAAGTAGTGCCCGTCCTCCATCTATAGCCGTATTCGTTCCACTTACGGCCAGTCTTCTTTCAAGTTTATAAGGTTTTTCTGTATGATGGAAGCAGTTTTCGAGAGATTTGCCAACATAGCAATACATGGAAAGGGATGAGGAGTTTGGCAAAAGGGACAAAACCCTAGGATGAGGAATGCATGGAGATAGGTTAGCTCACGAAGGAGGAAGAAATTATAAAAGAGGAAGTATCATTACTAGAGTATGATAGGGCATATAATTAAAGACAAGGGCAAGGACGAGGGACAAGATTTTTAGAAGGACAAGTACATGCTAAGCATACCTAGGAGATAGGTGGTAAAAGTTTCTGTTGGAAAGAATCTAGTTTTCTGTTCATACTCTTTCCTTCGGTTTTAGCGCTTCGCATCTGTTCATATTTGCTTCCATAGTTAAGTCTCTGCACCTTAGTACTTGTATAGTAAGAAGATCCCAATCAGTCTCAAACCCAGTGGGTGGTTCGACCCGTTTATTTTTGGATAGTAGGGGTTTGAGAATAGTTATCGAGTTTGTTTATATAATATCACGTAGATCGTCTAAATTCGGAGGAGATATTCCTTGGATGCTTGTCTGATATTGGTTTAGGCCTTTGGGGCTTGTACTTGAGGAATGTCGAGTTCGACTAGGATGGTTTGCGTGAGAGATGAATAGTTGTGACAGGCGCTCTAAAAAGCGCGTAGTGATCTTTCAACCCTTATAGTTATGGCATGGTGGATAAGGGAGAGACCTCTAATCATACACTTGGTACCGTGATTGACATCTGTTTATTTTGGAAATGGAGGTTAGAAACTTCACAATCGTGAAGATAAATTGGTTAAGATACAGTGGAGTAAAGCTCAAGAAGGCTAGATACTAGCAACATGCCCTTTTTCCTTAAGGGTGCATCCTTGATTTCTCTGTTTAGGAGCTTTACGCGTAGTTGTTTCTCTCTTTCCAAAGTATATCCTCTAGGTTGTATCTGCGATCCTTAGGTAGAAGCCAATGGATGTAAACATGTATTTGAAACATGTTATGGTTGAATGGTTGCAAGTGGTTGCAAATGGTTGCTCGTGGATGCATATGCATACGTATTAGGCATTAGATCAAGTTCGGACGCTCTCATATTGCATTTACATATATGCATTTGTTTATAAGTTGAACTTGATATGATATCATATGGGCGTTGCATATGGTTGAATGGCTGTGCACGCATGTAGTATTTACATGACTAGGGATGTTTGCATGCATGATTGGACGCATGGCACTAACATGATTTGCATTAAGGAGGTCAACTGAATCAGTAGACCGCCTGATTTTGCATTAGATAGAGACATATACACACACTATGCATATGAACATGAAAGCATTAGAAATCTTTTAAGGACAATGAATGCCTGTGATTGAATGGTTGAGTAGATGGGTGATTGGATGGTAGGACACATTCTTCCTAACTTGAAGATTTCGGGGACGAAATCCTTTTAAGTGGGGGAGAATGTAACACCCCGTAATTCTGTGACATTAAGATTCTCAAATTAAAGTATAATTAATTTTTAAAAGAAAAATTAAAAGAAAAAGATTCATGTAGTTGTTTAATTTAAGTATTGTAACTAACATGAAAAAAGAGAAGTAAGGAGAGAACAATAATTATTATTGTTCTAAGACTTATTAACAAAAGCCTCTGTAGCTCAGTTGGTTAAGGCATTGGATTTGTAGCATGGAGGTCGGGGGTTCGAACCCCGGTGGCGGCATAATTTTTTTATCTTTGTTTTAGAGAGGGCCAACTGAACATGCAAATATATGTACGTATACAAATTCAAAATTTGAAAGGATAAGAACGTACATATAAGGAAATAAAGAAAATATATATATACATATGAGAATATAAATATATATATATATATGCAAAAGATAAAATTTAAGATAAGGCTACAGTCAATGAAATATGGCAACATCATTTGAATTTTGAAAATAAAATGAAAGTTGTGCGTATATATATACGCGTAAAATGGTCGTTAGAGGAATTGTATACATATAAGAATATTTCATGTGAATAAAACAGTTAAATAAATTCTAGAAATTCAAAAGTTCGAAAATCAAACTTCTACGCCAAAACAATTCATTTGAAATTCAAATTTCTACGCCAAAATAGCTTGTGGGACCCAATGCTGACTCAGCGCTGCGTGTATGATAAGGTTTGGCTAGATTCATCTACGTACCTGGACTATTTTCTTAACTGGGTTCAATGCTGACTCAACGCTGCGTGTACGATAAGGTCTTGAGCAGCTATATAAACAGCCCTAGTCTCCATTCCTCTTTGCACCTCTCTCTTCTATCCTTATGTTGCTTAGATTCATGGCCTCTTCCTCTCCTCTTTAATTAAATAAATAAATAAAATAAAATATGATTCAAGACGAGGAGATGCTGCTAAAAGACTTTTAAGGAGGGATTCAAATCAAAGTTTCAAGTGAAAAATTCAAAGGCTAGCTCAAACAAGTTTCAAGCAACGACGCACGAATCATAGCCACGCTTTCCTTCTTTTCTAGATCTATTTTCTGTAAGTTGGTTATTTCTAGATCTGAATATTTTGTTTTATTTGTGACATGAAATTAAAGGAATAAAGGAATATGCCAAATCTCTCTCTCTCTCTCTTCGAATATGTGTTTATACTCTTGGACTGAATTAAGAACTGTTATGATTCGAGGACAAATAAGACTGTAACCGTGACTATGACTATAGAACTGTGGCCTTTGAAAGCATATGCCTTTGGACTATGACATAAGCCTTTTACTTATGACATAATGAGAACAACTGTGATTTTGACACCCATGATTTATGATTAGGAAAATATTGCTTTAGTTTTGTGATTGAGAAGTTGGGTCTAAACCCAATTTTTTATTCTACCTGTTCCTTGGTTTTTCTTTGGTTTTAAGACAGTGGGAATTTACCTATTAAGTTAGGTCTACCCACGTTCTTGAACCTATTTTGCCCATTCTTTGGTTTTAAGACAGTGGGAATTTACCTATTTAGTTAGGTCTACCCATCTTCTTGAACCTGCATTGTTATCCAAACCTTTTTATGCCAATTATTCCTTCTTGTCATTTTGATTCATTCCCTTTTTGTCTACGAATCTATATTTATTTATAATCTAGGTTGAATCACGATTATTCGAACGATGGGAATGCGATTTGGGGAAAAACATGGAAATGAATATGAACGTAATTGTAAACTTGGAAATTGGCATAATTTGGAATATGTATTATGACATGCATATTAAAATGAAAACGGGGAAATTTGACATGGATTAGGGAATATGTGATTTTGACATATTAAATTTAGCGTTAGTAAGTAAGCTAAATTTTAGGCATAAAATGTAAACTAGAAAAATAATTCTAGTTTTGCCATAAATTGTGAATTAGGATGTTAAACCAAGATTGGGTTAATTAAGGTTGATTTGGAATAAGTATATTAGCACAATTTTGAATTTATTCATAATTGTGAGCAATTGTCATGTTTAGAATAAATTATGGTTAGTGACACTAAATTTGGTATAATTTACATACCAAAAAGTATAAATATGATAAATAAGAGAGAATGGGCTATAATAATAAATGTGACAATGTACATTAAAAGAGTAGTAATGAAATAAGTAAATTAGGAGTAATTTACTTATAGAATTCGTCATAAATGTTAAATTGTTCATTTACCACAAAATATGTAACTTGGTTAAGTTTTGGCCATAAATTATAAACTAGGATATTTAATCTAGTTTCGGCAATGAAATAGGAAATGGCCTAAACTGCATGTTGGGTTAGGACTTGGGCCTAGAATATAAGTATACTAGTAGGCTTGACAAATAAATATAGGCCAAATTTGTCTAAAAAGGAAATGGGCTTTTGGAATAAATTGTTAACAATTTATAAACAAAAGAAAAGTATTTTGATAACATCCCTTTTTATAACACATAGACCAGAAGGTTCTAGGGTGACAGAGAGGATAGTGTCTAGGCTTGGGTTTGGAAAATACAAGTTTCCTGCCGTCCCTGGCTATCCCTAACTGATCCGAAGGACGGGATGGTTGTTTTCAAAACCAGATTTGGAAATTAATCAAAAACCCTTTGAACTTAGAAAACATGAATATGCCTAACCCGAGGTTAGACTGAGTTGCGGTGTAAACCTGCCCGGAACCGACCGGCACATCCAGTAACCGCAGCAATACCTGTCTAATGTGAGAGGTTGCGGCTTTAATTTATTAATTAAAGCTAGAACAAGAATGGGAGAGTTAAGTCCATAGAAACACTTAACCAATTTAACACAGTTAAGCAAGAATGGGTGGGTTAAGTCCATAGGAATACTTAACCGACTTAACAAAGTTAAGCTAGAATGGGAAGGTTAAGTCCATAGGAACACTTAACCAACCTAACATGGTTAAGCTAGAATGGGAAGGTTAAGGAACACTTAACCAACTTAGCACAGTTAAAGCTAGAATGGGAGGGTTAAGTCCATGGGAATACTTAGCCAAATTAACATGTTGACTAGACTAGAAGGTGGGGTTAAGTAAAGTTAATACACTTAGCCAATTTAACATGTTAATTAGACTAGAGGTTGGGGTTAAGTAATACACTTAGCCAAATTAATATGTTAGCTGGACTAGACCATAGGGTTAAGTAAACTTGAACGTTTAACCATCAGAATATGATAAATGAATAGGGTTAAGTAAAAAGCATAAAGGGATAACACTTAACCAGTGTAATAGGATAAGGGAAGAGGGTTAAGATAGCTTGAATCGACTAAAGACACTTTACCAACCCAACCTGGCGAGAAAGAAAACTAAGTAGTAAACCTCAGTTGAAAAAGGGACTAAGTAGTAAAACTTAGTTAAGAAAACAAGGAATTTGGAAACTAAGTGGTAAACCTTAGTTAGTAGAACTAAGTAGTAATTCTTAGTATAACACGAAGGAGCGGACATCCATCTGGTTTTAAGAAGGCTCCAACGAATTGGGTTACGAAGCCCGAGGCTTCGAGGGGACGTGAGGGTACTCTTGGTATCCCTCTGTAAGGCTGCAGATGATCATCCTGGGCTCACAGAGGTTAAGGTCTACGTTAGAAGAACCGAGGGTATGCCTTGGTTGCAATATATATGTGGCAACCTAAAGACTAGGATGGACCAGCGTGATTCGGCGAGAAGACGGTAGCCCTGTGATAGCAACTCGTCGTCTACCATCCATCTTGAGTCAATCGAGATACGTGAAGCGGAAAGGCGGAGAACTCCAAAAGACCATATACTTGCTATCTAGTTATGGTTGCGGATGGCCATAGGATAGTGGGGCACCGGGGGCCGGCGTATAGTTCTCATTTTACAAGGTGTGCCTTTCATTAGCTGAGGGAGGGGTCAAGTGGGACCATAGCCACTGGAATAAAAACAGACCTTAGCATCTGCATCGGCAGATATCTGAAAGCTCCCGACCGAGTTCTGTATTCCTTGATTTGCCCTGTCACAGGACTCGGATCGCACATTACAGGACATGTGCATCTAGACAAGCGATAACGATTCGCGATACATGCGTGGGGAAGCCTAGGAACATATACCACTCTAGGTAGTGTGTCCTAGACTTGGGGGCATTGTTCGACAGGTAGCGTAATCCCTAGTTGGACTAGGTGGCATAAACCCTGAACTCGAAAAGCGTTCAGCAGATAGTGTAAAACTATAGTTAAATCTAGAAAGCACTTGATAGAAAACCCTAGACTAGATCTAGGTAATAAATAATAAATGTATGCCTGAAGGCAATGGAAACTACAGGGGTTGGGATCACGTTATCGTTACTAGTTGAACACTAGTTAGGTGGTGCAGAGATATAGAAACCAGTATAACAAGGAAATAGCGAAGCTGCGAAAGTATTAGAGTGTATCCAGTCATCTTAGCATATCTTGTGACTACCTTGTCTAATCTTGTTGACCTTATCGTCATGGTGTAATCTTGTATTCAGTTAATTCATGTCGTTTTGTTTTTCCATGTTCACATGCTAGAAGTTACTGAACTTACTCAGGCTTTATGTCTGACTCTGTTTTTCTTTCGTCTTCTTTTCTTCCGTTCCCCCCCTCCCAGGTAGTTGAGGAGGGAATAGTATAACTCAGGATTAGACTGGACCGTTGCTCTTTCCCAGCTTGAAGATTTGACGAAGTTGTCTTTGGATTCTCTTCCAGATGCTATGGCTGGCTCTTGCTACATTGGGGAATATATAAATGTATTTTCATGCTTCTTTATTTTATAAAAACAGATGATACTCTGATATTGTAAAAGAATCTTGTACAGACTATTTTATCAATAAAGCAAAGTTCTATTTTCCACTGTTTAATAATTTGTCTGTCTTGTAATTTATCTGCATCTTTTACCCAAAATGCTCTACAGAACTTAGTGCATTCCCTTTGTGAGTGACACTAACGGACGTGGGGTGTTACAGCTGTTACAATCGGTTTCCGTTAAATTTACATTTAAATCTCTATATTGAATTTTAAACGTACATTTCAAATTACCGGGGTCACATAACAACTCTATAAATTCCATAAAAATATTTTCTAGCTTCGTATTGACGATACGGTCCTAACAAAACTAGTTTCGACAAATTCTGAGATCGTTAGAAAAATGGCCATTTTCCAGTCGATTAATATCAACTGAAACTGGTCAAACGCGTTTTCCTTTGCCACGCTCACATATTGATTCGAAAAATTATGAAATTTGAAACCTAGCAATAATTTGACATCACGGATCCAACAAAAGTGGTTTCGTCGAAATCCGAGGTCGTTTGCAAAATGTCCATTTTTAAGGGCCTGAATTCCATAGCGACTATTCAGAATTTTCAACTGGACATATCTTTTGATTCCCGCTATGAAATTTTGATTTTTCGGATTCGTTGGAAAGATACTATCAATTAGATCCTAATGTTTTTGGTTTCACTAAAATCCGGATTGTTTTGCACCCGGTATGTTCAATTGAAGTTTGAAATCGAATTATCGAACTACCGCGCCATTTTCAATTCTATTTATAATTATATATAAATATTTATATCCTGATGACGACGTATATAATATATACGTTCGAATTATATTCAAAACAAATTTCTCGTTGATTTTATTTAAAACAATCTATTTTAAATGTTAAAATTCGCTGAAATTGCCAAAATAAAAATTTTAAACTGGCTCAGAATTTGCGGGTTATTACATACAATCATCGGTTACCACGACCTCTCACTCACAAGTATCGTGACAATCATCCACCATTTGTATGTCAAAGCGTAAAACATACAGTCACGATAATAACTTTTTCCCCTATGGTAACTGACTATTGGTCTAGGTGATACAAGGGGCACTACATATACTAAAACAATAATAAATATTAATGTGTCACGTATCCGGGGCGCGACCCCGTGGTCAGGCCGCCAAGGTGGATACTATCCATTCTAGCTCACTATATATATATATATGTATATATTTATAAACATATATATATATATATATATAAAGCTAGCTGGTGATAATCCGGTAGTATTAACTAAACACACAAACACATATACACATAATATAATAGCAGGTGCACCGCAGTGCACAAACTATACAAATACTAATCTATTACAAAATATGTATACCAACGTACTGAATATAATATATATCTGATTCATGTCTAAATATAATCGTAGATTAGCAAGTGACTACTATATATATATATATATATATATATATATATATATGTTCACCGCAGCGAATACCACACCATTAATCCCTATTTTAAGTGTTATACACGAGCAAAAGATAATCGGATAAATAACTCGTCGGTGTCCCATACTACCGCGTTTACTAATCTGTTTATTTAGCGCTCGTATACTGCACTTATCCTTCAATACTCTATATAACAAGTCCAATAAATAACAAGGATAATGATACCAAAAGTCCCAACCATTTATTCAAATTTCTCATTACATAGAATATATATATATATAATGGAAAATGATGTCACCACTCTATCATTTTTATATAATAAACCAAATCAATATCAATAGTGAATCATTCAAAAACAAGAAATGCATATAAAAGAAAGCTAAAATAAAGAAATCAAACAAAGAAATCAAAACAAATAAGGAATATATAATGAAAATCATATTCAAATTCCTAAAACAGTCTTAATGGTAAAATAATTCCAAATCATAATAACAACATTCATAGAGCTTCCAAGAAGAGTATTTAAACACTTAGGCATAAATATTTATAAGTACTTTTATTCCAAGAAGAGTATTTAGAAAAAGTTTAGTATAGATTTGTACTTTTGTTACATATTATAAATATTGATAATCATGTCAATTCTATTCTATTCAACGCTCGCCTGATTTATTAATTCAATGTTCAGTACAACAACAAAAATATCCATTATCTTATTATTTTTATTTATATAAAAAAAATTTAAATTTAACAAATCCAAAACTATTTTAGATTCATTACCATTTAATTCATGACACATTCAATAATTTATTTGTTGATAGTAGACAGCTTTATTTAACTCAATGTTGGGTAAACCATCTATTTAATAATCCAACTTCAATAAAAATATAGTTATATTTTCCATCTATTTCAATTATGAACATATAATAAAATTATTTAACATCACAAACAAATTTTGTTTAGTTTAATCTGTTTATACAATTAGCAAATCAACATATTTTGAATTTAATGCTTTTTATTTGATTGATCGCACATAAAATTTTGATAGAAAACAGGGTTGTTACAGCAACAATAACTCAGTTTGCAAACTAAGTTGTGCAACTTAGCCGAGATGTGATTAAAAAATGGATTAAGGAGATTATAACATTACAAGGCCAGTGACTTAATTGTAGAACATACTAAGATACTTTAAATTATCAAAAAAATGACAAAAAAGGGAAAAAGGTATAATGAACAGCAAGTTAAAAATAGTAGTTAAAGTAACATGACATATAGAACACACCTCATGTTAGAATTAGAATGTAGTGTTTGAACTACGCTAAGAATTTACTGCTCTCAAAGTAATGTAACCTAGTAAATTTTGTTAAAAAAAATTACTGGCATAACGAACTTTATTAAAAAATTACAACAAAAAGGTAAAACAAAAGCAGTTATAGAGGCAGTTCAACATTCAATAGTTTCGAAACTCAATTTCAAAAGCCTGAGGCTCAATTTCGACGAATGATGCAAACTTGCAAACTCAGTTTCGAGTTGCAAACTTACAAACCTAGTTGCAAACTTACAAACCAAGTTACAAACTCAGTTTGCAACAGAGTTGCAAGCTCAGAACTGGTTTTGCGAACTCAATTTGCAACTGAGTTGAAAACTAAGTTTTGAGTTTGCAATTGAGTTGCAAACTGAGTTTGCAAATGAGTTGCAATCTCAATTGGCGCAAATGAGTTGCAAACTAGGTTGGCACAACTGAGTTTGCAAACTCGGTTGGCACAACTAAGTTGCAAACTTAGTTCAAAGTTTGCAATTCAGTTACAAACTTAGTTCTGAGTTTGCAAATGAGTCGCAAATTGTGTTTGCAACTCTGTTGCAAACTGAGTTCCACTCTCAGTTTCAAGCTGAATTTGCAACTTAGTTGCAAGCTCAGTTTGCAACTCAGTTGAAAGCTCACACCTTTGTTTTTCTGTTTAAATATACAACTATTGCTACCCAAGGACACAGTTAGCTATCTTATTGTGCTTATTTAAGAAAACTACGATGTGGACTGTTAGTGGGCATTTTAGAATATCAATGAAAAATTAAAAAAAATTGCATGCTTCCTTTCATGTGGTTATCATGCACTACTATTTGAGTGAAAATTCTGATTTTTTAAAGTGTGTACCACATTTGTTGTTGTTCCTCAAGGAAAACAAATGGTCTCGATCTCAAGTAACATAAATGTCATCTATTTCTGCATTCTATTCATTTACCACTCTTTTTGGAGTATGACTTAATTGTTTACCTTTAATACAAATGAGCACAAAATGAATGTGGTGCTATTAAATTAATTCAACAAAGTTTAAATCATGAACTATCCAGATAAACAAAGTTTTAAGAAATCCTTTCACTTTGGGCATATATTATGAAATTAATCCTTTTCGATCTTTTGTAACGACCCAGAAAATCTGAACCAATTTAAAATTTTTTAATGGGCTAAAATAATGGATTTTAAATATTTAAAATAAACATTCTCAATAATTGAGATGAAAACTGGGTTTGAATCGACAATTGAAAACGAATATAATTAATTATAATTATAAACAAGGCCTGAAAAGGGGCTACAATTTCAAAAATTGAATTCAAACTTTGTCGGACTGTACCGGGTGCAAAACAATCCGGATTTTAGTAAAACCAAAAATATTTAAATCTGTTAGTGAATACCTTTCTAACGAATCAGAAAAATCGAATTTTCATAGCGGAAAGCAAAAGTTATGGCCGAATGAATTTCAGAACGGTCGTTATGGAATTTATATAGCCCGTGAAAATGGCCATTTTGCATACGACCTCGGAATTTGACGAAACCACTTTTGTTGGATCCGGGATGTGAAGTTATTGCTAGGTTTCAAATTTCATAATTTTTGAAGCTAGTATGCGAGCGTGGCAAAAGAAAATGTGTTTTGGTCAATTTCAGTTAAATTGGATCGACCAGAAATGGGCCTTTTTGCAAACGGTCTCAAAATTCGACGAAACTAGTTTTGTTGGGACCGTATCGTCAAAACATAGCTAGATTAATTTTTCTGGAATTTTTCGAATCAGTTTGTGGCCCTGGCAAATTGAAATGTACGTTCAAATTAAATATTGAATGTTATATATTTTGATTTGAAGTAAAACTGACTGAAACAATCGAATGGGCCTGCGAAACATATCCCATTGTGTTCGGAATGGGGGTAAAACGCTAGGGACGACAGTCGTTGGGTTGGATTTCGAGTTCGTCCAAGAAAACCCCAATTTTTGAATTTAATATAGCATCGGCCAATAGGATTTTTTATTTCATTAATTTAAAATTATAAAAAAAACCCCGTAAACCCTTTTGCTCTGACGACTCTCGTGCTCCCCCGCTCCCGGCCTTTTTCCGATCGCCTCAGGCGAAGTTCGCCAGCGCCACCACCCTAAATCGAACGACCTCCTCCTCCCCTTCAAATCAAACCCCACCTCGACCTCCATCGTCAGTTCGAGTTCATCGTGCCTTACCTCGCCGGAAAGCCCTCTCCAAGCCCTACGCTGTGGTAAAGGTCGATCGTGATATCGTGCATCGATTCGCGAGAAAATCGAAAACCTAGTTTCGAAGAAAAAAAACTGGTATACGGCTTGTTTATTTTTTTTATTGAAAATAACACTTTTAAGTGTTGCAAACCTTTGAAAAATCATATCTTTATCATATGTTAACGAAATTCGATGAAACAGGAAACATCGTGACCGTGTGGACGTCTTCTACATTTTAGAAGAGACCGCATATTTTTATGAGCCTTCTGATATTTTTGGTGCAGTGGAACCCAATGTGAGATTTCTAATTTATAAACAATATGGAAAACGACGATGTATAAATTATATAGTCGATGTATGAGTTATATTAGCGTTGTACACCTCTTGTATAAGCGTTGTATAAGTTGTACGTTCGATGTATAAGTTATATATGCGTTGTAAAAATTATATATGTGTTGAAATAAAAGTGAATTGCTATACATAAATATATATAAATATATATATATACGCCCCTCGTCCACAAACCATGGACGATATTTATTGATTGTGATTGGTGTGAAAATTGATTGATAGCGAATGGTTGTTTGGGATTGTTTGTGGTTGATATTGATTGATTGTGGTTGAAAAATACCCATTTGTGGTTGAGAAATATTTGGTTGAAACCACATAGGATTAGTTTGTGGAAATGAAATAAATATATACATGCCGCCTGCGTGCGAACTAGATGCATGATCCCCATTGTCAAAAACCGCGATGTTTTAAGGTAGAGCGAGGAGCCGTACTAGGGACGGTCCCGGTTTTAACTACCCTGCCGTTGTGCTGCCGAAATTTTGAATAATATTCATGTGTTTGAATTATTTTCATTTGCTAAAACTATATTTATTCATTGAATAGAAAACCTTCATGTGTTGAATCGATATTCATTCGTTGATTAGAAATTCATGTGTTGAATGGTATTCGCTTTTTAAATATAAAAATCACATTTTTATCTATATATAGAAACTATAGAAAACCTTCATGTGTTGAATCGATATTCATGCGTTGATTAGAAATTCATGTGTTGAATGGTATTCATATTTTGAAATAAATTGTTTGATAATAAAAATCACCTTTTATCGACTATATGAACTGTGTGAAATGATCTCGTTTTGAAAGAAATTGTTTTGTAAGAAAAATCCTATTTTTATCACCAATATGAAATATATAAAATAATAGTGTTTTGAAATGAATTGTTTTACAATAAAAAATCACATTTCTATTATATACATGAATCGTTAAAATGTGAAGTGTTAAAAATAGCCACTCATCCAAATAAACATATATGAGTTGAAATATTCATTAATTAGCTAATGATATGATTTTTGCCTATACGTGCAACAGTTGAATGAATGGTGTTTTTAAACCAAAGGGAGTCAAACACGAAGTTAAATAGAAAATGATAAATGATAAGAACTATATATATGTACATGCATATTCATTGAACAGGTTATAGCAAAGGGGCTAGAGAAGAGGAATAAAATTTTGTGCCCGACAAATAGGTACACATTTACTGTTTTGTTAGGGTGATGATTTTATGAGCCTGTTGGCTTTTTCTTTTTCTTTTTGAGATTAGAAGGACCGGGGAAGCAATTTGAGATTTCCCGATGCTCCCGGTACAGGGGAGGTTATGGCGAAATTTTTCAAAATTTTAAGGCGTTAGTGAAATATTTGAAGTGAAAACGATATTGAAATTGTTGAATGAACTATATTTATATAAATATATAAATATAAATAAAATTAAAAACGAAACGTAGTCGTGCAGTTCGCATTTTGAAACCATGATTTCAAACAACTAGAGCGGGAAATCCAACCATTGGATTTTCCCGAAACCTCAACCGTCGGGTTCGCCTTGGAAATATCTTCCCAACGGCACCAACCTTGTAAAAATCCAACGGTTGGATTGTCTGGAATGTTTAATTCAAATCTGATGAAAAACAGCGCCAGAAGCGATTATATTTATATATATATATATATAAAAATATAATTATATATTTAATCGAATAACGACGCTGCAGTTCGTATTTTGAAATCGAAAATTCAAACGATTGTACCGGGAGATCCGACCGTCGGATTTTCCCGAAACTGGAACCATTGGATTCGTTTTGAAAAGGCCTTTCTAATGATGTAAATTTTGTGAGGATCCAACGGTTAGATTTTCAGATATGTGTAAATCAATTCTGAAGAAAAACAGCGCCACGGCCGCGTTATGGCCCGAAGCGTCGTTTTAAATGAATTGGCTATTTTAAAGTAAATAAAAATAGCGATAAATCGTTATAAAATATCATAAACGATATGGAATGGAAATAAACTGGATTTGCTCGATTTATGTGGCTTTTGATGGTTAAATGTGTTTGGTGTGAAAATTACATTAAAGATCAAAATTGGTGTTGTCGAATAATTTAACAATTGAAATAAATTGATTTGAAATTCTAAATATACGTGAATTATTTGAAAAGGCCGAGTCAATACTCATTTCAAATAATTGACCGACGATTGATAATCGAAGATGAAGACGATGGTCGAAGACCGGAGATCTTCACCTCGTTTGGATGGTAACCGAGGTCCTGATTGGGGGGCATCCCGAAATATGGATAATGAGTGGTGATCGTTCAGACGTACGTGGTGATCGATGGGTTTGCGAGGTATTTAGTGCCTCCGGTTTCGTTCAGACCCAGAACAGACTTGTAAATGGACTATGTGTCTGACATTGGAGTTTATTCTGTGTTGATTGATTTCTGTTAAATATACATCTGTTTGGCTGCGGAGAATTTATTCTTTTGCTTAACGCCCTTCTCTGAGACGCACGAGCTCAGAGGTTGTATATCGATGGACATCAGTCGCATGGCATGAATTTCCTGTGTGGCATGCTAAGATGCAGTGATCAGGGCTTCTGTTGAAAAGCAAAGTCTTGTGGTGATGATCAAAGCACCGCCTGTGTGGCATAGCTTTGTGTATAACGTGAATTCGCGAGTCTCACACCCCATTATGAACCAGAAACGGGAGAAGGACCTCAGGGAGGGCACGCGTTTCTTTCTAGCTAGGGTGGTGTCAGTGACCTACCAGCCCTGACATTTATATACTTTTCACCTATGTGGTTGTTGCTGTTGCGAGGCGCCTCGGTTTGATCGGACGATCCGGGTCCGATGGAGTCATTCGTTGGCTCGTTGACGCCCCAAAGGGCGGGGAAACGCAGTGTTCAGGAATTTTAATCCACATCGGTGGACCGGCCCTGACGATTCTAGGGTCACTCGAGCTCTGATCCTGAGACACGGGCTAGAGCGTCTCGAATTCGATAAGGACTATCTTTTGCCTTGGTTCATGACGGAGATCCAATTTCCAAATACGACATCGTGCGGGTGTGATTGTATATATATATATATATGGCGACATAGTGGTATGGGGCATTAATGCCGTCTATGATTGATAGTTATGATTTGAAATTGTTTTCAAAACATATAGACACTAGCAATAATATCAAATGCATTTGTTTTGTTCGTATCAAGCATATTTCGGCCGTTATAAGGTAAAAACTCTATCCTCCGGTTTGCGTTGCATTGTGTGATGGGAACTGAGTCTTATAACGGTTTCATTTTATAAAAAGCATAGCGATGTTTAAAGGAATGATTTGTTTTAAAGCACTGGCAATCCAATGGAGTAAACCCGTTCCACGAAAGTGGCGTGGTCCTGTGATTGGCCAAATTATATATATGTGTTGAGTAGATTTCTCATACCAGTCCCATGACTGACTCGTAGTTTGTTTCACTTTCAAACTCGGGTGCCCCTTTTTCTACACGAGCAGCCTTGTATTCAGGTTTAGCTGGTTCTTTCTGGATAGCTGGAGCTGAAGATGGATTCTATCATTTATCTCTTCTTATGCTGTTCATCTCCTATTGTACATATTTTGTTTATTTCCGCTGTAGACTTTTATGTATAGCTGAACTGTATTTGTACTAAGTAAGATCCTGTATACTGTGTAACTCTGATGATTACTTTTATCCAGTATATTCTATTTTTCATTACCTGGTGTATTTATTTAATTTTGTTCTGCTATTATCTGTTTCTGTGTTATATTCCAAAGATAACCCTTGCTTCCGTCTGTACGGGATTTCGGGTCATCTCATCTTTATAACATTTTTGAATTATATCACCAACTATCCAGTTCATACAAGTTACATGATTTCCCTTCATGAAGTAAACAAAACTGGAATAAAGAATGGAGAGGCAAAATGATATGAATTATGTAATGTCATCAAATATTTCGGTTGCCGTGAATGACTACTTAGTTACTTTCTTAATTTGACATATCCAGGATATAAGATCATGACTATATAGCTAAATGAATGACTTTTCAGTATCTTTTCAGGCATCCAACAGATGTTTTATAAATCAGCTGGTACTCACCACCACCACCAACATGAAGGAGCTCCTGGAGAGAGCACGGTAAATTTATCAGCTTCCCATATTTTTCTGATTTCATATGCATTGCCCGACCTTATATTATTCATTTATCATCTCCATATATATATATATATATATATATATATATATATATATATATATAACGAGTGAACACACTAGGTCATTCGCAACTAGTCTCTTCACTGCTGCTGCCTACTACTACCTCACTTCAAATTAAAAACACTCTCAAACTTCAACTACTCAGAAATTCCTTCCTTTGTAACAACAAACAACAATTCAACCAGGTTTTTACACCCAAACTTCGACTTGTCAGCAAAACACAATCACATCCTCCCCGTAACTAGAATCATGTACTACAACTATTGCTATAACCATACCCACAATTAACACAAACTCCACTAACATAAACAAAAAATTGCCATCACTATTAAAACTAAAAAATAATCGACTAAGTGAATCTAGCTGCATTGTCTTCTCAATATTTCTACTTAATCTTCTCAAAAATTTAGCGCAACCCTTCTGTCATATTACTTAAATTAAAATATGGTTTAGAAAATTAGATCTCAAACTTTTAAGACTAATAAGTTTGGTAGTAACTCCCAAAACCCAACCTAATAACTCACGAAAACTTTAGAAAATTAGATCTCAAACTTTTAAGACTAATAAGTTTGGCAGTAACTCCCAAAACCCAACCTAATAACTCACGAAAACTAAATAGTGAATCAAACATTGAATGAACTATATAAACATCCAAAGTTGACTCAAGTAATACAAATAAAGTCATTCAATTAACATATCATGTTCAAGAATAGAAATTACCTTTGAAATCGAACACGAATAGCCTCGCGATTCCTTGAAATCAATATCGAATTGCTTGAAATCGCGATTACCCGAAGTTAAAATCGCTTATCCCTCGAACGAAAGTCGAAATCAAATGTTATTGCTCGTGATTCCCTGTAATAACCCGGAAAATCTGGGCCAGTTTAAAATTTTTGTTTTGACAATAAAATTTACATCTTTATCATATATGAAATTAGAAACTAACTGGGAAATAGATGAGATGAGTGGTCTCCTGAATATTAATCTGATGTTGGTTTCGGCCTTCGGGGTTAATATTCAGGAAATCGTTCTCTTACTAATTTACGGTTGGAGTCTGGTTTTAAATCAAACGATAGATACCATAATTTTTATAAAATATATTAAATAACAAAAATAGTCACA
The DNA here is from genome assembly GCA_030737875.1 of Allium sativum. Classification (NCBI taxonomy): domain Eukaryota; kingdom Viridiplantae; phylum Streptophyta; class Magnoliopsida; order Asparagales; family Amaryllidaceae; genus Allium; species Allium sativum. The sequence continues at coordinate 691,832,814 of CM060913.1, read as the reverse complement.
TATGGATGGTACTCATCCGTTGAGATTAGTCGTGTGTTGACAAAAATAAATATTCATTTATTTGAAATAGAATATTTGAAAATAGAAATATATGAAGCCGTGTTGGTTAGATTGACGCCATTTTGACGTGAACGATATTTATATCGATTTTATTCATTTTAAAATGAATATTGAAAAGTGATTTCGAAAACGCATATTTTGAAATGCAATTTGAATTGAATTGAATTGAAAACGATTTCAAAATGAATTGAATATAAAACGATTTCGAAATGAATTGAATATAAAACGATTTCGAAATGAATTGAATATAGAACGATTTCGAAATGAATTGAATATAGAACGATTTCGAAATGAATTGAATATATAACGATTTCGAAATGAATTGAATATAAAACGATTTCGAAATGAATTGAATATATAACGGATTTGATTTCAATTGAATATATAATGAATTGGATTCAAATAGAAAACAAAACGAATTTGATTTGAATAGAAAATGAATTTGAATCGAATAGAAAACCAATTTGAATTGAATTGAAAACTAATTCAAATTGAATTGAAAGCGAATTGAAATGAATTCAAATTGAATTGAATTGAAAACGAATTCAAATTGAATTGAAAGCGAATTGAAATGAATTCAAATTGAATTGAAATTTGAATTGAATTGAAAAGAATTTTAAAACGAATTTATAAGGAAAAATTCAATTTTGATTTGAATTGAAATAGAAGTTGAAATGTTTGTGAAACGAATTTAAAAACTATTTATATAATTCGTTTTAAATAGGAATCGACGAAATATATATTATATATATTATATATATAATATAATGGCCTGAATAGAACGCGCCGCGCCGCGGCAGTTCGCGAATTTCGACCATTTATTTCAAACGGACATTACGGGAGATCCGACCGTCGGATTCTCCTAAAACCGGAACCGTTGGGTTCGTATCGAAAAGAGCTTTCTAACGAATATTAGAAATTCAAAATCTAACGGTTGGATTTGGAGATACGTCCAAATCAAATTCGAAAAAGGTCGCTGTAAGTGCAGTTCGATGGCCATTGTTGGAAATCGACTGTACAGGCCTTGATAAAATTATTAAAAATAGTAATAATTTGTGTAAAATCATAAGAAATGATTTGGGAAAATTGGGGTGAAAAAATCCATATTTGAAAAGATAAAAATGGATTTTTATCGAAATGAACTAGTTTTGAACTAAATTTAAAACCCAATTATTTTTAAATAAATGAATAAGATTTAAAAAGGGGTTTTAAATAATCGGAATTTCTAATATATTTGATTGAATTTGAAATGGGTTTATCGTGAACAGTGTTTTAAATAACACTAGTTCTTTAACCCGATAATAAATAGAATTTAATTTGGGTTTGTCGTGAACTGTGTTTTAAATAACACCTAGTTCTTTAACCCAGAAAAAGGAGTTCTAACGAATCTGCAATTAGATTGAAATGTGAATTTGCAATCTAAATTATCAAATTTAGAAAATGAGCGAGAATGGAGTATTACTAGTTTTGCACCAAAGCGATAGTTAAATCTTTAATTAGATTTGAACGTGAAATGGTAATTAATTTTACCGATAACACCACGGTGTTAGATATGGAGTATTACCAGTTTTGCTTCATGGGATGAATAGGTTGGGATTGGGAAATAAAATAAATAATTACTTCGGTGTGGTTCGCTAATCTCGACTAGTTTAGAAAAACCATAATTTGGTTTGAAACGACATCCAAAGGAAGATTACAGGACAAATTTTAAAGAATTTATCTTGGATAAAATTAATGGGAACTTTTCCCTAAGAATGTGGAATTTAGAAACTAGCTGTAGGTTGGCTAAGAAGAATGGTTTCCTGGGTATTGATCTGATGTTGGTTTCGGCCTTCGGGGTTAATGTTTGGGAAATTGTTCTATTGCTAATTTGCGGTTAGTGACTAATGAATTGGAATGAGGCGTATGTTGTGTTTGTGTAACATTTGTTTTTAATATACGCGGGTTGTTCGGAAAGTCCGGGTTTGTACCCATTCTGAATAACCGATTCGACGATATGTCGAAGACAAAGACGGTGGTCGAAGACCGGAAGTCCTCACATCGTTTGGATAATTACTGACGATCCTGATTGGGCTGTACACCCAAGAGGATGGAAATAGTTGGTGGTCGTCCAGACGTACCTGGAGATGGATGGATATGCGAGGAAAGTGCCTCCGGTTTCGTTCAGACCCAGAACGGACTTGTAAATGGATTGTGTGTCTGACATTGGATTTTATTCTGTGTTGATTGATTTCTATTAAATATACATCTGTTTGGCGGTGGAGAATTTATTCTTTTGCTTAACGCCCTTCTCTGAGACATACGAGCTCAGAGGTTGTATATCGATGGACATCAGTCGCATGGCATGAATTGCCCGTGTGGCACGCTAAGATGCAATGATCAAGGCTTTTGTTGAAAAGCAAAGTCTTGTGGTTGATGATCAAAGCATGGCCTACGTGGCAGCTTTGTGTATAACGTGAATTCGCGAGCCTCACACCTCGGTATGAGTTAAAAACGGGATACGGACTGCAGGGAGAGCACGACGTTTCTTTCTAGCTTTGGTGGTGTCAGTGACTTACCAGCCCTGACATTTATATACTTTTCACCTTTGTGGTTGTTGGATGAGGCGCCTCGATTATAGGTCTGTAAGGACCGGGAAACGTGTGTTCAGGAATTGCCAATCCTCTAACGTAAGTGAGGACCGGCCCTGAAGCATCCAAGGGTTGCCCAGAGTGCGTAGCCCTGGGACATTTGCTAGAGTGTCTCGAACGCGGAGAGGAGCTTGCCCCTTGCCTCGACTCATGACGGAAATACAATTTCCAATACGAGATATTTCGGCTTTATTTGTAGAGCCTAGTATGGCGACATAGTAGCATGGGATGCTATGCCGTCTATGATTTATATTTATGATTGAAATGTTTTGACACTATACACATATTATAGTATCAAATGATTTGTTTTAAACGTATCAAGCATGTTTGGCTGTTATAAGGTAAAACCCTATCCTCCGGCTTGCGTTGCATTGTGTGATGGGACCTGGGTCTTATAATAGCTTCATTTTTCGAAAAAGCATTGCGCTGTTTATTCTATGCACTGGTATTCTTGGGAGGAAACCCGTTCCGTGTTATACGGCGTGGTCCCTTGAATTACTCTCTTTTAAAGTAAAATTTAATTAACTGTTTTAGTTCTCACACCAGTCACATGACTGACCTGGAGTTTATTGTTTTAACCTAAACTCTGGGTGCCCCTATTTTCCGCACGGGCAGCTAGTAGTTTTGGTTTTGCAGATTTATATTCACAGGATCCTGGTTTATAGCTGGAATGATATCCGGAAAGCTCTGTATCCGTATATCACCTTCAGTTGTGCTTTGTATTATTTTCCGCTGCTATGTAATTTATTGTAATCTCTGATATTTATCGAATGTAATTTATTCATTTATACTCTGTATATTCTTGTATCTGATGGAATTGTTGTAATAACAATGAAATGTTCTTCTGTATGTGTCCTGATTTGTCCTGTTCTCAAACGTTCAGGGGTTTCGAACGGTCTAGATCGGTTTAACGACTGATTCGGATCGAGTGAAATTCCAGGCCGTCACATTTGGTATCAGAGCTTTGGTTTACAGAGCTCGAGAACAAGACACATTAGAACCATACGAAAGAATTCATCAGATATTGGATTAGTAATATCCAATTACAATGACTCGTTAGAGATAGGATCAGTAGTATCTTAGAACGAGTGTGAAGAGTATATTTTCCAAATGAAAACAATTTTGTTTTGAAAATTTAAACCATTTTATACATATTTGAATATTTATTTACTTTGAATATGGACAATCCACTATATAAAGGTTTTGTATATACGCGTCATGAACGTATATTCGAAGTTTTAATATACTGGATAAATATAGAATCATACTCTAGTGGCCCGAAGATGATTCTGATGATTGACTAGTTGTCATTAGTATTCATGTTCGAGTACCGAAGGTGTGATATCGATATATTTCCATTAGGCTGGTGTGAGAACCAAAACTTATATAGTTAGAACACATTGTTGTGAATTGGCATCAAAAACATGATTTTTGTATATATATCAAATTTTATGGATTTGAAACTCTAATCCACTAATTGATTGATGTTTGTGTTGTTTGTTTATTTCTTTGATAATTTTAACCATTTATGCCCAATTGAACCAAATATTGACTTATATTGAAAATTGGTCGCATTTGCTTGCATATACATATACTTACATTGAACAGGTCATAGCAAGGAGGCTAGAGCAGAGAATAAAATTTGTTTGCCCGACAAATAGGTACATGTTTACTACATAATTTACTGTTTTGTTTGGGTGATGATGATTTTATGAGCCTATTGGCTAGCCGCTTGGCTTTTTCTTTTTCTTTTTGAGATTAGAAGGACCGGGGAAGCTATTTGAAATTCCCCGATGCTCCCGGTGCAGGGGAGGTTATGGCGAAATTTTTCGAAAATTTAGGGTGTTAGCCAATTTTTTGAGAATTTGAAAATTCTCAGAAACTGAAAAGTTGGAGAATGGAAGCCAGATAGAGCGTAGTGTTGAATAATCAAACCACTTTCGACTTTGTTCCTTTTCGGGGACGAAAAGTTTTAAGTGGGGGAGATTGTAATAACCCGGAAAATCTGGGCCAGTTGAAATTTTTTGTTTTGACAATAAAATTTACATCTTTATCATATATGAAATTAGAAACTAACTGGGAAATAGATGAGATAAGAGGTCTCCTGAATATTAATCTGATGTTGGTTTCGGCCTTCAGGGTTAATATTCAGGAAATCGTTCTCTTACTAATTTACGGTTGGAGTCTGGTTTTAAATCAAACGATAGATACCATAATTTTTATAAAATATATTAAATAACAAAAATAGTCACATATGGACAGTACTCATCCGTTGAGATTAGTCGTGTGTTGAGAAAAATAAATATTCATTTATTTGAAATAGAATATTTGAAAATAGAAATATATGAAGCCGTGTTGGTTAGATTGACGCCATTTTGACGTGAACGATATTTATATCGATTTTATTCATTTTAAAATGAATATTGAAAAGTGATTTCGAAAACGCATATTTTGAAATGCAATTTGAATTGAATTGAATTGAAAACGATTTCGAAATGAATTGAATATAAAACGATTTCGAAATGAATTGAATATAAAACGATTTCGAAATGAATTGAATATAGAACGATTTCGAAATGAATTGAATATAGAACGATTTCGAAATGAATTGAATATATAACGATTTCGAAATGAATTGAATATAAAACGATTTCGAAATGAATTGAATATATAACGGATTTGATTTCAATTGAATATATAATGAATTGGATTCAAATAGAAAACAAAACGAATTTGATTTGAATAGAAAATGAATTTGAATTGAATAGAAAACCAATTTGAATTGAATTGAATTGAAAACTAATTCAAATTGAATTGAAAGCGAATTGAAATGAATTCAAATTGAATTGAAAATTGAATTGAATTGAAAACGAAATTCAAATTGAATTGAAAGCGAATTGAAATGAATTCAAATTGAATTGAAATTTGAATCGAATTGAAATGAATTTTAAAACGAATTTATAAGGAAAAATTCAATTTTGATTTGAATTGAAATAGAAGTTGAAATGTTTGTGAAACGAATTTAAAAACTATTTATATAATTCGTTTTAAATAGGAATCGACGAAATATATATTATATATATATTATATATATAATATAATGGCCTGAATAGAACGCGCCGCGCCGCGGCAGTTCGCGAATTTCGACCATTTATTTCAAACGGACATTACGGGAGATCCGACCGTCGGATTCTCCTAAAACCGGAAACGTTGGATTCGTATCGAAAAGAGATTTCTAACGAATATTAGAAATTCAAAATCTAACGGTTGGATTTGGAGATACGTCCAAATCAAATTCGAAAAAGGTCGCTGTAAGTGCAGTTCGATGGCCATTGTTGGAAATCGACTGTACGGGCCTTGATAAAATTATTAAAAATAGTAATAATTTGTGTAAAATCATAAGAAATGATTTGGGAAAAATTGGGGTGAAAAACTCCATATTTGAAAAGATAAAAATGGATTTTTATCGAAATGAACTAGTTTTGAACTAAATTTAAAACCCAATTATTTTTAAATAAATGAATAAGATTTAAAAAGGGGTTTTAAATAATCGGAATTTCTAATGTATTTGATTGAATTTGAAATGGGTTTATCGTGAACAGTGTTTTAAATAACACTAGTTCTTTAACCCGATAATAAATAGAATTTAATTTGGGTTTGTCGTGAACTGTGTTTTAAATAACACCTAGTTCTTTAACCCAGAAAAAGGAGTTTTAACGAATCTGCAATTAGATTGAAATGTGAATTTGCAATCTAAATTATCAAATTTAGAAAACGAGCGAGAATGGAGTATTACCAGTTTTGCTCCAAAGCGATAGTTAAATCTTTAATTAGATTTGAACGTGAAATGGTAATTAATTTTACCGATAACACCACGGTGTTAGATATGGAGTATTACCAGTTTTGCTTCATGGGATGAATAGGTTGGGATTGGGAAATAAAATAAATAATTACTTCAGTGTGGTTTGCTAATCTCGACTAGTTTAGAAAAACCATAATTTGGTTTGAAACGACATCCAAAGGAAGATTACAGGATAAATTTTAAAGAATTTATCTTGGATAAAATTAATGGGAACTTTTCCCTAAGAATGTGGAATTTAGAAACTAGCTGTAGGTTGGCTAAGAAGAATGGTTTCCTGGGTATTGATCTGATGTTGGTTTCGGCCTTCGGGGTTAATGTTTGGGAAATTGTTCTCTTGCTAATTTGCGGTTAGTGACTAATGAATTGGAATGAGGCGTATGTTGTGTTTGTGTAACATTTGTTTTTAATATACGCGGGTTGTTCGGAAAGTCCGGGTTTATACCCATTCTGAATAACCGATTCGACGATATGTCGAAGACGAAGACGGTGGTCGAAGACCGGAAGTCTTCACATCGTTTGGATAATTACTGACGATCCTGATTGGGCTGTACACCCAAGAGGATGGAAATAGTTGGTGGTCGTCCAGACGTACCTGGAGATGGATGGATATGCGAGGAAAGTGCCTCCGGTTTCGTTCAGACCCAGAACGGACTTGTAAATGGATTGTGTGTCTGACATTGGATTTTATTCTGTGTTGATTGATTTCTATTAAATATACATCTGTTTGGCGGCGGAGAATTTATTCTTTTGCTTAACGCCCTTCTCTGAGACATACGAGCTCAGAGGTTGTATATCGATGGACATCAGTCGCATGGCATGAATTGCCCGTGTGGCACGCTAAGATGCAATGATCAAGACTTTTGTTGAAAAGCAAAGTCTTGTGGTTGATGATCAAAGCACGGCCTACGTGGCAGCTTTGTGTATAACGTGAATTCGCGAGCCTCACACCTCGGTATGAGTTAAAAACGGGATACGGACTGCAGGGAGAGCACGACGTTTCTTTCTAGCTTTGGTGGTGTCAGTGACTTACCAGCCCTGACATTTATATACTTTTCACCTTTGTGGTTTTTGGATGAGGCGCCTCGATTATAGGTCTGTAAGGACCGGGAAACGTGTGTTCAGGAATTGCCAATCCTCTAACGTAAGTGAGGACCGGCCCTGAAGCATCCAAGGGTTGCTCAGAGTGCGTAGCCCTGGGACATTTGCTAGAGTGTCTCGAACGCGGAGAGGAGCTTGCCCCTTGCCTCGACTCATGACGGAAATCCAATTTCCAATACGAGATATTTCGGCTTTATTTGTAGAGCCTAGTATGGCGACATAGTAGCATGGGATGCTATGCCGTCTATGATTTATATTTATGATTGAAATGTTTTGACACTATACACATATTATAGTATCAAATGATTTGTTTTAAACGTATCAAGCATGTTTGGCTGTTATAAGGTAAAACCCTAACCTCCGGCTTGCGTTGCATTGTGTGATGGGACCTGGGTCTTATAATAGCTTCATTTTTCGAAAAAGCATTGCGCTGTTTATTCTATGCACTGGTATTCTTGGGAGGAAACCCGTTCCGTGTTATACGGCGTGGTCCCTTGAATTACTCTCTTTTAAAGTAAAATTTAATTAACTGTTTTAGTTCTCACACCAGTCACATGACTGACCTGGAGTTTATTGTTTTAACCTAAACTCTGGGTGCCCCTATTTTCCGCACGGGCAGCTAGTAGTTTTGGTTTTGCAGATTTATATTCACAGGATCCTGGTTTACAGCTGGAATGATATCCGGAAAGCTCTGTATCCGTATATCACCTTCAGTTGTGCTTTGTATTATTTTCCGCTGCTATGTAATTTATTGTAATCTCTGATATTTATCGAATGTAATTTATTCATTTATACTCTGTATATTCTTGTATCTGATGGAATTGTTGTAATAACAATGAAATGTTCTTCTGTATGTGTCCTGATTTGTCCTGTTCTCAAACGTTCAGGGGTTTCGAACGGTCTAGATCGGTTTAACGACTGATTCGGATCGAGCGAAATTCCAGGCCGTCACATTCCCTAAAATAAGACAAGCTAAAAGAAATCAAGTTTCAACTTTTTTAAAAAAGAATCGGCTGGATTTTGGGAGAATAAGCGTAGAGAAAGGATTAGGGCTAAAGGCGAAAATAATAGTTTGTTTACTTTTCTACCCCAGAACATTCCGTTGATTTCGTCTTAAGGAATGACAACAATAGAAATAAGCTTTGCCCAAAAAAGGATTTAATTATGTATTTTTGTAACACATTTCTAGCACATCAACACTTTTTGTGGTGATTAATCAACAACACAAATAAGTGTTGGCAACTGAAAAAAAATAAGTGTTAACAAATGGTTATTATCGTGTAGTGATATTTCCCAAAAGACCACCATGTTGTATAAAAATAGATAAACATTGTTTGAGAAGACTCTTGTTCGTCGTCTTCGTCATTACGAGGAACAATTTCAAATTATATGTTCACACAGTCACTGAAGTAGTGAGAGAAAAAGAATGAAACTTCTTCCTCGATGTTAGATTTACATATCAATCCTTCAACCCACGCTTTTTGTCTCATATTTTTCTTTAGATGATTTAGGTATCTATGCAAATTTATTTTACATTAACTTTATCTTTCAATTTCAATTAGATTACTACTAACTTATTAATATACCTCTCTAATAGGTACATCAATCCATATTGGATAGGACCTTGAAGTCGTGCTTCAAATGGGAGCCGATAAGTGTTCTATTACATTAAAATAAAATCTAGCAGAAACATTTTCTTCAACAGACAGAGAAAAATAGGTATTTTTACTTCAAAGAAGCAAAAATACCAAAGTTTTTGTTCATCGAATCGTCATATGTTTCTACTCCTTCGCCCCACGAAATTTTTAACTCCCTAATCAATGGTTGTAAATAAATGCTGATTCCTTATGTTAGATCATCGGGGCTAGGAACAACAACAATAAGAAACGTATATTGCATTTTCATACACATCCACGGAGGCAAATTATAAGGCGTGATAATAATGGGCCAAGATGAATATTTAAAACCAAATTGAGAAAATGATGAAAAACCATCCATACATAATCCTAGTCTAACATTACGACTTCCCGCTGCAAAATTGAGATAAATTTTATCGAAAAGTTTCCATGCTTCTCCATCGGCTGGATGTGTCAACGCACCCTCTTCGTCCATTCTCACACTATGCATTTCATATGAGATGCAGTTACAAAAGATGTATATAATCTTTGAAGCCTTGGAATGATGGGTATGTAATGGATATGCTTGTATGGAACTTTCTTCCCTTTTTTCTTGATTTGTATCTTTCATGATTGCATATCTTATAATTCTTAAGATTTACGTCTTCTTTCCAAAACAACATGTAGCCATTTAAACATGTATCTATTTTCTGATAAGGTAAACCAAAAGCAAACATAAACTTTTTAACTTCATAGCGATTTTCACCCATTAAATTATCAGATGACATATTTCTTTTTGCAGCTTATACGATAGCTGTAAATCCAGTTTCGATAATTTTGTATTTAGACTTCATAGCAATGTATTCTACGATTGCTGACAGTCGAATGTCGCTTTTACAAGCATCCCAAATAGATTTCTTAACAACATCCAGTAAATCATAATTTTTTTGCTTTAATATTTTGTTCTTCAACATTTTCTTCATTGTCGTCAAATTCAAATGTAGGGAACATTGATTGTGGTGCATCTTCGACCATATTTTATATACGGGTCGTCGTAACAGTTTCATTACCATCACTTTCCAATTCAGACTCTATAGTAGTATTTGCTGCAACTTCTCCATGGCGACCCAAAACATAATACTCAGGTACAAAACCGTTTTTGCACAAATGGACTTTCACAGTATCGGGTAACTAATACTTTAGTCTACCTCTACTACACGAACAATGAATTTCTGCATCATTTTCGTTATTATTTGAAGTAACCTCAATAAATACGTTTATACCATTATAATTTTTTTATTGAGCCTCTCAACTCTTTTCTTTGATATATCCATCTCCTCCGATCAATAAAATAATCAATTGTTTTACCTTTTGGAGAAAACGATGTTGCAGAATGGAGTTTTGATGACAACAACCTTATTTCAATTACCATTGATTATAAAATATATACTAACATTTATATCTAGCATATATACACACATATATGCAGGATTTGTATACATGACTTAAATACTAAAGACTGTACAATTTTAGAGTGTCAAGAGATTCAAGATTCAGAAGTTATTCAAGGCTTGTGAGTTATCAAGATATCAAGAGTTCAAAAAAATATAGTAATAGAGTCTACTTTATATATAAGATTCTGAATAGTACTCCAGGTTCAAATTCAAATTCTGTTTCTCAAATTCTGTTTTTTAAATTTCAAATTATGTCTTCAAAATTCAAATTCTGAATTTAAATTATTTTTAAATTATTCTATCTTACTTATGATTTCAAACTAATTTAAAGTTTTAAATTTATATAAGTTTATATATATAGTTTTATAATCTTATGGTTTTATAGTTATAAACCTTATAGTTTTATAAATATGCTTATATAATATATAATTATGTTTCATATGATTTTACACTTTAGAATATTCATTTATACCATTAAGTTATTATTCAATAATTTCCAGAATAATATGTAAGTTTAAACACTCGAAAATTAATTAAAAATAATAATTTTAACATACATAGGAAGCTATGTTGACTTACAATTGTCACAAATTCAATTTTCAAAGGAAGTGTCTTTCCACTATTTGTAACGGTTCTGAAACGTTGCAACCATTCAAATCTTTTACATAGGAGCTGATTTCAAAATTTTCATAATTCATCTTCTCTATCTTCACCCCTCTTCATCCCACCATTATGCTTTATCATTTTATTGATTTCTACACTTCTACTTTGCCGATTTTTATTCTAATTACATATAACTTCTTCTTTTCTCACTCTTTATCCACTACTCTTTGAATTGAAGTGCTATTGAAGAGTTATAGGGTTGTTGTAATCATTTGGGAATTGTTTGGGAAAGGATGTGTTCCTTGTAGCCCTGAAATCAAGGAAAGGGAGCGATGTTAACCTTGTAGTCGTAGAATCAAGGGTGGTTGGAGTGGTGTTAACCTTATAGTTGTGAGATCAAGGGGATTGTACTTGGATATTGATAATAATAATAAAACTTTGCGCAATCCAGCGTTGCGTGGGACTGTATGTAGGAGTAATTCGAACTAGTATAAAATTCGATGTGTTCTTTCATTTTTCAACATTATATATTTATCTGTTTGTGTTTGATTCTGTGCCTGTAATCATCTTTGTTATGTGCGATTCATATAGTAGATCATATAAGTTATAGATTTTCATAAATTCTTTGAAAACACTATTCACCCCCCTCTAGTGTTAGTCTTGCCTTAAGATCCGCATTCCCTGACAAATGAGTCACAATTTCACAAATAAATATTGATTTTTAAGAATACAGACTCCAAAAAAATTATTTTCATGGTCACATATTTATATTTATAGTATTTGAATTTAAATAAATATTTCACAAATTCAAAAATATTTTCAAATATTGCACATTTTATTTTTCAACATATCAATATAAAAAGTTATACACGTCAAATTTACCTCACTTAAGAATATAATATAGAAATATTGATTTATGGTTACCTTTTTCCATGGTCAGGCATCCTACTTCCCATTACAAACATAACAAACACTTACATTCCGTATATTATTTCGTTTGAAGCGATTCAATAAATTATCGGTAGCACTTTCCTTTTGTTTCCTGCATTGTACATAAGTGTGTGTACGTAAAAGGAAAGTTACGACGAAATTTTGTGGATAATTTGAAATGAAGTAATATGCGAAATAAATTTGCTTATTGTGTTTATAATATGTCCAATACAGGGAATTCAGCAAGCATTATACTAGATGAATATAAAAGGCAGTTTTGTGACTAAAACGACTATTTATATAATAATCATGTACAACGTCATTCGGACGGGGCCAAAAACTCTCAAAGGGATATAAGTTAAGATGTGCGTATTTTATGAAAAAGAATATTTTTTTATTGATTTTACACATTTTTTAAAAATAAATAAATTTATCACATTTGTTCGATGCATTTCATCGACTTAAGGCAGCTTTAGTATTGTTCTTATTTTCCAACACACTAAAATCTCTTTTAGACTCGTGTATTTTATTTTGTTGCATAAGTCAAGATGAGCACAATACAATATTCCAAGCTCGTGTATTCATTTTATTTTATCCCAATTAATACAATGATAGAATCGACACACACACTACCGGAAAACACTGATTTTGCAGTGGAAAATTCTGCCACTAAACCCTCGCTAAAGGTTTGTTAGCAACGGATTTGCAGCAGAATACAGCTATCATTTAAAATTTCAGTTTCTGCTTAGTGACGGTTTAGTGTCAATTTTGATAAAAAATCCGTTGGTATTCACTTTCTATTCTGTTAATGTATTGTTTTTTTTGGCAATCTCTGTTACCAGTCGATAGTGTTATATATATATATATATATATATGTGTGTGTGTGTGTGTGTGTGTGTGTGTGTGTACATAGAATGTCTTAACCACTTTACCAAAAATTACTTTTAAATTATGGCTCTCTGTTGCTGAAACTAATTCAAGTTTTATAAAAGCAACCAAACCCTCTTGTTTCCCCTTGTTCCATATCCAACAGTGTTGACTAGAAAGACAAATGAAAAGGCTAAAAGGAAAGAACTCAAAGTTATATGTACGAATTCTGCACTGCATCACATAACAGAGACCACAATACTAACCAAAGACTTTCTGCTGAATAAAATCTCTAAGAAGATTCCAATGGCAGGTTCAGATTGGCCATTTCCAACCTGGTTGACCCTCAACCTACCACAACGGAAGAATAAACAAATCCATCAATGGAAGTGGTTGAATTTTTATATAGTTGTCATACTAGTATTTTTAATTATAGGACGCTGGAGAACTGAAAGCAACAAAATCTCTTTCTATCATGTTTTGCAGTTATTTCATTGTGAGCTATTTATCTTTTGATTTGTATATCTTGAATACCAAAATTCGTTTGTTAATTTTTATGTTCGTACCTGTCACATTAGACAACCAAACATGATTATCTTCCCTATTTACTAGTAGTTTAGGGGGAGATTTTTCAGCTTTTCACTAAACAGTTAACAAATTTGCTTACACTTTTTACTTTATTTTTTCGTGATGTTCTAGTGTTTCTTGTGAAGTATTTCATGCAAAATCAAATTGCGTGTACCTTGTTTTATTCTTTCTTAAGCGTCCATAGCTATTACATTTGTTTGACTGTCTTACCTGCGATAGAGTGATTAACAACATTAGGTATACACAAAAAGTTGATCAAACTACAGAACCAATAGGTGTTTTTCAGACCATTCTCAATCCAACGAATTACTTCAATGAATAACTTTGACTCGCCAATTGAACTGTTTCTCCCAAGGTTCTAGACGGAATCCTGAGAAATTCTAATCTCTTAAAAGATTGAAAGAAAATTTAAATCGAACGTAGAAAGGAGATGCAAGTTAGAGAAAGCCGCTAAAAAAAGCGACGAAATACCCTCAAAACCTTTGTATAGCCAATTCTAAAAATAGAAACATGTGGCAAACCACAATTTTCAAATTTATAAACTGTTTGACATGTAAATATGGAAGTATAATAAAAACCATTTCCATTTATTAGGATAAATATTTAGGAATATTTCAGGAATATACAATAAAAACCATTTCAAGGACATAATAATAAGATTTCAAGGACTAGCGATACAATATGAAAATACAATAAAAACAATTTCAAAGAAAAAATAAAATAGAAGCATGATAGTTTGGCGATGTCCAGGTAAGTCTAGCATTGCGTGTATGTTTCTCTTTTATAGTTTATTGTTTGCTTCATGTGTTTTTTAACCACTATATACTTGCGGTAATTCAATACTTAAAACTAATAAGTACCCAATTTCAAACATAAAATAAAATAAAAAGGACATATGCAAATATAATTTTAATGCCTGACTTTGTATCATCTTATGTACCGCACAATTAAATGTTAGAGTTGCCTCCAAAAATTACTTATACAAATCTAATTTATGATGTTTTATCTTATATCTAAAATATTGTATAAATATTTTAGAAATCGGAAAGGCTTACCAATTTTCATTAATAATTATGTCATTATCTTCTTTTTATCAATCATTTATGGTTGGCAGTGCAAGAGAAGATATGATTAGAACTTAGAACAAAAAGGTTAGAAGTTTGAGAATTACAAATGTCTTATAAAATATGCAATGATTAACTCAGATACTCAATTTACATGTTTTATATTATATCTTAAACATTGTATAAATATTCAAGAAGTCGACAAAACTTACTAGTAGTACTAGTATTCATTAATAATAGATCGCATGCTTATTATAGCCCATTGTCACATAGCCTTTTATAGTATTACAGTTTTCTTAAACGTAATTTTTCTTTATTGATACTTATAGCTAGACTTTAATAGTATGACAGTTTTCTTAAACATAATTTTTCTTTAGTGATATTTATAGCTCAAAAATAAATTGTTAACATTTAAGGAAGCTGATTCTCAGTAAAATGGGAAACTGTAGGTTGTTTGACATTCAAAACTAGATAATGTATAGTTTAAATAGAATTAATTGTATATGAATATTCAATCCAGGTTCACTAAATTATGAAACAAGCAAACTAGAAAAAATTGGTGTAACAGAAATACGCTAATATTTTTAGGTAACAAATATATGACAGATCTGATGTAATGTGAATTGATGCAACTTATATGTTCTTGTTGACTTTTTAAGGAAGGCATAATAGGTAACTACAATGGGACCAACTATGCCAGTATATCTCAATATAAATAAGAACAAAGTCACAAATATCACAAAACTTTGTAGAAGCTCATAAAGAATGTCAAACTAAGCAAGCATATGGGTACCTTTAATCCAGTATTGATGAGGTCCAAAACGATAGGCAATTCTATATCTCTTGTGTGCCATAAGAATATTCTTTCCAAGCTACCTCTTCAAGAATTTGAAAAAAAACTTTCAGTCGAAGTATATGATAAGAAAGTGGTCATTTTTGTTAACAAAACATTATGACGATTGAATTATTCTCTTAACATCTTAGGTTCCCAAATATGTTAAGCTATATACATTGCATTCTTTCCAATGCATTAAATAGAACATACAATAATGGTATCCGCATATGCAGTTTTAATATTGAAGGCTATGTGAAGACTCCTAATGGATTGAATAAAGTTTTCAACGCTTCCAGGCTCACAAAATATTGGCTTTCGGTAGCCCAAATGCATAGAAATGGTGGAGATTGGCCTTTGCTAAGCGACACGATTAGCAAAAATCAATGGCTAATTGTATTCACTTCAAAAAAAGTGAAGGAGGCTAATGAGGGTATCGCTTATGAATGGAACCACGTCGTCGAAAATCAGTGTACTTTTTCTTTCAAACCTTTCATTTTGTTTATATCAAATAAAAAAGAAGCGATGCATTCGATAATAGTTGAAATACGCTTACTTTTGCTAATTTAATCATACCATTATCTCCAGAAATAACAAATAACCATTTAACCAAGTTGTTCCATACCTAAATCAAATATGTACATCAGACTTCTATAAATCATGCAGCATCAAACAATCACACTTAACTGACAAGTTCAAGCCTTCCAACTTTCAAACTCTTTTCTTTCTTCCTCATCTTCGACCCCAAACAATTTTGGAATCTGAACAACCAAATCATCATTAATCAACTCCACACTCGCAAGACTGCTGGTTTCATCTGGCAACCTAAACCTCCACTTATTCAACTCTAATTCATCGTTAACGTTGTAGTTAACATCGTCCCTGATCATTGCTTTCATCACACCAGGGAAGATTTCGATTGCCTGAGCCCTAATTGAATTTGGATCGAAAGTGCTCGCATTTTGAGTGGAGGTGGTGAATACAGGGAAGTTGTGGTTTCATGGATTGAGACGTTGGTGTCCATGGAGAAGGGCAGTTCGAGGACTTTACTGAGGATGTGTGGGAGGCGGTGGAGGTTCTTAGGTTTAAGGTTCAGGTTTGGGATGGATGAACCTTCATGATTGATGTAATGTCACGTATTTTTACGGTATAATAATTAATTAATTTAATTATTTAATTAGCGATTTAGAGAATTAAATGGCTATTTAATTAAATAATATTGAATATTTCATTAATATAAATAATAGAATAATATATTTAATTCTGAAATAATCAGAATATAGCTGAAATGGCAATATTGTGCGGATTGGATCATTTATAATATATATAATTCAGTATAGAGTTGAATTATATTAATGAAAATATTATTTAAACGACAGTTGAACGTATAATTATAATTGAGCTCGAAATGGCGCTGCAGTTCGTAGTTTGGCGATTCGAACTTTAAACGAATATACATAATCCGTTTTAAATTGGATTTCTGTGAAACAAGAAACGTTCAGAGCTGGTGAAGTATATTTTTCTAATGGAAGAAAAAATCGGGATTTCGTCATGTAGATTTTGAGTTGTGTCCAAAACAAATTTTCAAAAAGTCGCTATGGAATTCCTTTATAATTAATAGTGATTTATTTATATTATAAATGGATTTTCAATATAAATTGAATATCGATTCAACCGGGATTTGAATATCGAGTTATAAATTCAATTGGAGCTGTATGATATTGTAGTGTGAATATATACGATAATATTAATTTATTAATATTAAATTGAATTGTTTTTAAATATATTAATATTTAAATGGGTTTATTTTGAGCTGTAAAAATAGCCGTTTTTGCAAACGACCTCCGTTTTTGACGAAACTAATTTTGTTGGATTCGGAATATTAATTTTTTGTTAGATTTTAATTTCCGTGATTTTTGGAGTCGGTGTATGGCCGTAAGGATTTTAATGTGAAAAACAGTCAGTATTTTGATGGTTAAAAATACGCTGTGTGAGCAAATGGAGTCGGAATTCGATGAAACCAGTTTCGTTCGGTCCGTAATGTCGAGCTATAGCTTCATGTCTATTTTCATGATTGTTGGATATTGTATGTGATCATAGGAATTTTTAACAACATATACATTTAGCGGTTGCTTAAAAATAAATATAATATTGAATATAAAAATATTATAAAAATCCTATAAATAACCCTTAACTTTCTCAAAACCCTAAACTATTTTCTCTTTGGTCAACTTCTTTCACCGCCTCCACGAAACTCTTTCAACAGTAAAACTCGATATGAGAAAAAACATAGGAATTCAAATTGAATTCAATAAATCCAGATACATGTATATTCGAATTACTGGGATAATCTCCTTCAATCTCATACCCATTTCAAGTAGTGTGATCTATATATCTGTCGTTCTCTGTTTGTCGCATCTTCTAGGGTTCGATCTTGTTCGAGATTTGAGGAGCTTTAAATCAATTCGAGTTCGTATTGTGAATCAGGAGATCGAATAGCTTGATTTATGAATGGGGATTTTATTGAAATAAAATGTGATGCACAGTTTTAAAGGAGGCCGCATCAGGCTGATTCGATGCAAGGTGGAATCAGGGGGCGAGTTGCCTAGAAGTAGGTGGAATCGATGGATATTTGGTAGGAGAAGTGTATGATGATTTTTGTTTGATCTTAAGTTAATGGGAGAAGGAAAATTAATGGAGCTTTGGCACGGTAATGACATGTACAGAGTGGAGCACGGGTTCTTAATCCTAGAGAGGAAGACGGAAATTTTGGGAGGGGGACGTGGATTAAGGAAAAGCAAGGGCAATTATCATTAAAGAAGTTAATTTAATAGTTAGTGTGGTTTGGATTTGTGTTGAATGGTGGAAAGTTGAAAGAGCAGCAAATGGTGCACAATGTACTAAAGCCGGCAATGTGAAGAAGGAGGAATGAGCAAAAGTATGGAGTGGCAATGATGTTTTAAAAAGTTAATTAAGGTCATAGTTTAATATTAGTTACTTAAATCTAATGTTTAGAATTTTATATGGTAGGAAATTAAGCTCGAATTTTTTTGAAGTAATGTAAAATGCTGAAGCGGAAATTTTCCTTAGGAAGAAGGGGAGATATGCTGTAGCGAACGGGTGGGCTTTAATGACTGATGGGCTGGGTATGATAAAAGAGGAAGGCCCAAAATCGTAAAATAAAACAAGTTAAGTTCAACTGAATATGTGTATTAACTTGTGTAAGGTACAACTTATTCATACATTATCAGAATTCAACAAAACAAGATCCGTTGGGATCATAGGGATGGTGGCTACGCAATGGAACTAACTAGGAGTGAATTGGAGCTCGTTACAATTTATAGCAAAATAAATTGTCTGTTTGAATCAACCGATGGTTATCGTTATTTAACGATGATCGTCCAACGTGAGTAAAACTCACTAACTCTGATCAATTTATATTTTTATAAATATAATCTAGTAATGATAAATGATAACTGACTGTTGTGTGATGATTGTTTGGTTGAATTGCTGATGTACTGGTTGAAATTATAGATAATGATATATATATATATATATATAAATTGTTAATCAAACATTGATTCTGTTTATCAGAATATTTCATATTGAAATGAAATCGATGTTAAATATATTGTTTAACATCTGTGGATGCCGGGAAATAAGTCGGATGAATCCAATTGGATTCCTCAACGTTTATTTTATTGTTTTTCATATATGGTGATATATGATGTGATATATAATCTGCTGTTGATGATGTGTGTTAGAATGATATTTACCATTGTTATTTGGTATGTTAAATACCATATGAAATACTGGAATGTAAAAAGGAAAATTTCAAAGTGAATATTGAAAATGAAATATTTGGAAAACAAATAGATTTATATAAAATGATTTATATAGAATATATCGAATTTTATAAAGGGAATTTTCAAAGTGATATTATAAAGGGAATTTTCAAAGTGATATTATAAAGGGAAATATTTATATGAAATAAATATGATATTATAAAGGGAAATATTTATATGAAATAAATATGATATCATAAAGGGAAATATTTATATGAAATAAATATGATATTATAAAAGAAAATATTTGGAAAACAGATAGAATTATATAAAGAAATATTATTCACATTTTATGTGAAAAATTAGATGAAAGTAAATATTTTGCAAATAAAATTTTATAGAGGAATTTGGGGTTTGTGTTAGGAATTTAAATGGAATTACTGAAATTAGAAACTAACTGGAAATTAGTTGAGTTGAATGGCCTTCTGGGTATCGATCTGATGTTGGTTTTAGCCATCGGGTTAATGTAACACCCCAGGTCCATCAATGTCACTCTCAAAGGGAATGCATTAACTTTCATGGAGTATTATTGCTGAATAGAACAGAATATAACAAGACAGATACATATATTGGTACTTGAAAAATTCAAAACAACTTTTATTGCAGCGGAGAAATAGCTTGATTACAATAACATCATAAACCAATAGAAAAACCAAGTACACTTAGTAACCATCTTGACAAATTGTTTTCTAGGATCATAAAGTAAAAAAGCATAACCCCAACATAAGTAGCCCTAAAAGAAATGAGCTGAACTTTACTTTCAGCAATCCAAGCACTTCCAAAAGAGAGAGGAAGATCCAGATCAAGCTCCACTAGTACTAGTCCCACCCTGAGAACCAAGGGGAAGGAAGAAAAGAGGCGAAAACTAAGGGGGTCGGACATAAAATCTGGCGAGTACCATAACTTTAACAATATAATTATTAAAGTAATTAGGATAAGCCATAAACTGGTAAAACAAGGAATGACTATGAAATAAGTAGGAAAGACAAAACAAACAAGAGGTATATTCTGGTGTTAATCTCGCTCCTAATCACTATAGGATAATTACTATACTACAACATTACTAGTCACCCCAAAAGTTGATCCCGCCTACTGAACATAATATTCATAATGGTAGTTTCGTGTACCCCTAGCTGTCTTCGTAGGTGCCACCTGCTCCTACCTCCACTAGTTGTACCCGCCACCCTTCCCTATTCTAATTACAATGTTTATTCATAATATGGTAGTTGGACTCCTAGCTGTCTCTATAGGTGCCGCCTGCTCCTATCTCCGCTAGTCGTACCCACTACCTTCCCCATTCGATCGGCTCCCTAACTCGTAGATACCCGTGCTAGTCCCACAGCGAGGTGTATCACTCCCCAAAGTGGCAACCCGATACCACAAAAGATGCACGGCTTATACCTACACGATGCAACAACGTCTTACCTACCAGCCCGGGCCCACGCACGCACATGACCCCGTTGGACTTGCTTGCCACAGCTAAACCGTTTTGACCTCTTACAATCAAGCCCAGTAAGCGTGTCCAGTCCTCGATCTAGATCGAGCTCACTAAGATACTTAATGGGTTACTGGTTGAAAAGGGTCCCCGCGCTTGACACAAGCCTTCCACCTATGCTTGGTCCCCACTAGGATTTTCCACTTAACCCCCCTTATTCATGCCTTCTTACATATTTCAACTTGGTTAAGTGTTTATAATCATATCCCACATGTCACCCATGTTACCCACTTATCAAATCAACATGTGTTACTGGTTAAGCTTGTCTTAACCCTATCCGCTTATTAGATCAATATATATATATATATATATGTATATATTATTGGTTAAGTTGGTCTTAACCCTACCCACTTATATGTTATTGGTTAACTCGGCCTTAACCCTATCCATTTACATATTGTTGGCTAAGTTGATCTCAGCCTTTCCTACTTATCAAATTAATATATAAATCATTAGTTAAGCTGGTCTTAACCCTACCCACTTATATATTATTGGTTAAGCTGGTCTTAACCTTAGCCACTTATCAAATTAATATATATTATTGGTTAAGCTGATCTTAACCCTATCCACTTATCAGATCAATATTGGTTAAGTTTGTCTTAACCCTATACACTTATCATATTAATATATTATTGGTTAAGCTGGTCTTAAACCTACCCACTTATATATTTTTGGTTAAGCTGGTCTTAACCTTATCCATTTATATATTTCTGGTTGAGCTGGGCTTAACCCTATCCACTTATCAAATCAATATTGGTTAAGTTTGTCTTAACCCTATTCACTTATCAACTCAATGTTGGTTAAGTTTGTCTTAACCCTATTAATATATTATTGGTTAAGCTGGTCTTCACCCTATCCACTTATATATTTTATGTATCATATATATATATATATATATATATATATATATATATCGTATCACATGTTTTTACTTAATTTATGATTTAGTACATCTTAGTTCACATATACATTGGTTAAGAGAATAACTCCCTAGGTATCAACCCCAAAGACCAAAATCAACATCAGATTGGTACTCATAGAATTACTCAACTCAACCAAACTTCTGTTTGTTATTCATATTCGTCATTGATCAACATTAATTAATTATTAATGCACAGACCTTCACATTAAGTCGATTGCATGTGGCCGCTGGATATGCCGGGCGGTTCCGGGCAGACTTCCACCACAAGCCAGACTTAACCTCGTGTCTAAGCATCTTTTAATTATGCCTACGACCTCTTACATTAGACTGACGTTTGTGGTTGCTGGATGTGCCGGGAAGGTCCGGGCAGTCTTATACCACAAACGAGTCTAACCTCGTGTCTTAGGCGTTTATTACTCATTTAATTTATGCCTTTGACCTCTCACATTAGACTACCGTTTGTGGTTGCTGGATTTGCCGGGCGGGTCTGGGCAGTCTTATACCATAAACGAGTCTAACCTCATGTCTTAGGCATTTATTTTTACATATTATTATTCAACCCCAATTTGAATTAATATCCCTATTTCAAATTGTCCATAACTTCCAAATTAATTATTTCCATAATTGTCACCTAAATTATGTCCATACTTTTTAGGTATAAAAATTATACCAATTAATATCTCAATTTAATTATCTGGTTTTAAAGCCATTTTATGCCAATTCACAATTTACATAATTAATATTTTCCCATTGTCCCCACGCTATTCGTACGTTCAAATATGAAATATGTTAGACTCGCAAATAATCTAACTTATAAAAAAGAAACATCACAACTTGCATAACACAGAAAAATAGATCTAACTTGCAAATAGGAATTATAACATAAAATTGCATAGCCAATAATTTGCATAGACAATGGTCATATAGAATCATATATTTGCATAACCTACCATGGATCTAAATATAGATCTAAACATGAAATTGTGAACTTGCATATATGAATTATGGGTCCCACTTAACTTGCATACGTGAACATAATTTTCATCCAAAAATGTGAATATAGTTTTTCATCTAAACTTGCATATGGATTCCTACAACTTGCATATGAATTTATCACATGTTTTTGCATATAAACTAGCATATGTATATTCTTGATTCACATATAAACTTGTGTTCAATTCACATATGGACTTGCATAAGATTCATATTCAAACTAACATACGATTTAACATCCCAAACTTGCATAAGAGTCACATATGAATTAACATATGTAAAACGGGCTTGCATAAGATTCATATTCAAACTAGCATACGATTTAACATCCTAAACTTGCATAAGGTTTCACATACGAACTAGCATATGATTTACATCCCAAACTTGCATAAGATTTACATATGAATTAACATATGGTTCACATCCCAAACTTGCATAAAATGAATCAAGTTACACATGTATAATTGGACATATGAAATAGATCTACCAACATAAGATAACAAAGTTAAACAACATCACGTGATTCATCAGACATGTTCTCATAATCCAATTACAACCCATCATAATTAATTTAGTAATTGTATTGTGAAAGAAATAGTACTCACAAAGATAGGTTAGAGAAGAGAATGATTTGTTCGTCTTTTGAATTAGAATTCTGACTTGTTAAATCCTAAGCTTTAGGAAGGAGAACTATCCTAGCAGCAACATGGTGGCCAAGAGACAAATTTTGTTTAGGTTTAGGGTTTGAGTCTAGGTACTCTTTTATAGAAGTTTAAATCAACCTAAGCCGTTAAATTAACCTAGGACCAATCAAATCCATTCAAACCTAAGAGAACCAACCAGAACTTGCCACACAAGCCCTAATGAGTCAGAAAATCGTCACACGAAGAAACACGTTAGGTTTCAGATCTGGCCCGAGGGGGAGGTCGACCCTTAGGTCGACCTATATATAGGGAGGTCGACCTGGCCCGGGCTAGGTCGACACCCAGGTCGACCTGCCTTGGTATTTAATTTTCTGAATTGTTTTATATCAATTTCTGAAAGTTCCGAGGGCCATAACTTCTTCATACGAAGTCCGATTTTCGAAAACTTGGACTCTATTCCAAGCAGAATTTCGAGACAAACGCAATGGCGTAACCTATTTCCCTTAATTCTCATCTTAACAATTAAGTATTCTTAAATTTGTTAATTTTAATATTTAAAATTTCGGGGTGTTACATTCTCCCCTCCTTAAAGGATTTCGCCCCCGAAATCTCTAAGTTTAGGAGAATGTATATCCTACCATCCAATCATCCATCTATTCAATCAACAAACACAGGCATCCATTGTCCTTAAAAGATTTCTAATGCCGTATGAACATATGCAAAGTGTGTGTATATATTCCTTATCTAATGCAAAATCAGGTGGTCTACTGATTTAGTTGGCCTCCTTAATGCAAATCATGATAGTGTCATGAGTCCATTATGTATGCAAAAGAATCCTAACGATACATATAAATTTACATGCGTACACGACCATTCATCTAAATGCAGCATCCATATGATAACACAACCATTATACATCCATTAATTTAAATATGCACACATATTTATATGCAATATGACAGTGACTGAGCTGATCTAGTGCCTAATGTGTGTACATGCATCCACGGGCAACCACTAGCAACCACTTGCATCCATTTGCATCCACCAAACATAACATGTCTCAAACACATGTTTACAACTATAGGGATTTTCCTAACTAAAGATCGAAGATACAATCGCGAAGACATACTAAACGATAGGACAAGCATAAACAAAGCGGTAGAAAAGGAGAAGTTAAAAACATACAGCGTACATATCTTGTCTTCCGTGAAAGAACCCGTAACTTCCCCGTGAAGGAAAGAGCGACTGAAACTGTTAAAACACGTTTTCTTTTGCCACGCTCACATATTGCTTCGAAAAATTATGAATTTTGGAATCTAGCAATAACTTGACATCCCGGATCCAACAAAAGTGGTTTTGTCGAAAACAAAGGTCGTTTGCAAAGTTTCCATTTTCAAGGGCCAAAATTCCATAGCGACTATTCTGAATTTTCAATTAGACATACCTTTTGATTCCCGCAATGAAATTTTGATTTTTCAGATTCGTTAGAAAAAAAATTCAAATAGATTCATATATTTTATGTTTCGCTAAAATCCGGTTTATTTTGAATCTTGTACATTCATTTGAAATTTGAAATCGAATTTTCGAACTACCGCACCATTTTCAATTCCTTTTATAATTTAAAATAAATATTTATACTCTAACGTCGATTCAAATAAATATATTCATTCTAATTATATTCAAAATAAATTTCTCATCGTTATTATTTAAAATAATTCGTTTTAAATATTCAAAATTCATTAAAATTGCCAAAATAAAAATTTTAAATTGGCTCGGATTTTCTGGGTTATTACATTCCTTTTCTCAAGTCGCGTCTCTTTGATCATTTCCCCATTGCACTTTGACCAACTTGACCTCTTTGTTGCGTAGCTTTAATATCTCTGACCCAAGAATGCATGTAGGAGCTCGTCTCGTGGCATCTCACTCTACTTCCAATTCTCTAAGCACGTTTGCTTCAACACCTCCGCAAATGTGACACGTGAAACACATCTTGAACACCACTAAACTCATTGCCTCTTCTCATGTCCTTTTAGGATACATAACCTCAAAAGATCTTCAAGGATTCTTTTCACCCCTCTCTGTCCGTCCGTCCGTCTGTGGACGATAAGCGATACTCGTGCTTGCCGCCTTTTGCACATCACCTTTTCCTCTTACACCGAAAACTGCTCCAAGCCCTGTCCTGCAAGCACCGGTATACACTGTGAATGGCTTACTTCCATCTGGCAAAACTAAAACTGGAGCTGTCGTCAAAAGCCACTTTAAACATTGGAAAGCATCGTCACAGTCAACATCCCAAGCAAAAGTCAAGTTCTTCGTTAACCAAGTAAGTGGGGCTGATATCTTCGTGAAGTCCTTAATGAACTTCCTATAATAGCCCGTCAGTCCTAAAAAGCTTCTTACTTCTGTTGCGTTCTTAGGAATCTTCCAATCTTGGATTGCCACCACCTTTGCGGGATCCACAGCTATCCCTATTCCGAAATGCTCCTTCTTATGAACCCTTTCTCAAGAAACTCTATCACTTGCTTACTGAGTTCTTCTCTCTCTCTCTCTCGGAGCCATGTGGCATACTGGTAATGCAACGGGCTTTGCATTATCTACTAGGTATATACAAAAGTCTATCTTGCGCCTCGGGAGTAAACCCCGAACTTCATCGAAGACGTCACCATATTCACGAACCACACGAACAAATTCCAAATCATCATTGGACGCGTTAAGATATTCTAGGTAGCTAAGCATCACCAGACCTCTAGGGTCACAAGAATATCAAGGATCTTTCCACAACGAGTCAACAATTTAACTACCCTTCTTTCACAGTCTAGGATGGCACCGTATCTGGCTATCCAATCCACGCTTATAATCAAGCCGTAGCCCATGAAGCCAAGAATGAAGGCATTGCATTCAAACCCAACGCCCAAGATAGATACTCTCAAATCCCGACAAATCATCGAAAGATGAGCCGACCACCAATAGGATTTGAGACTACTATGGGATCCATAACCAGACTAGTATTTAGGTGTAGTGTTTCAACTAACGAAGCAGATACAAACGAGTGTGAAGCTCCAGAATTCAAACAAGGTTCGAACAAGATGATCAAAAAGAAAAACCAAACTTCCAACCAAGATATCTCTACCTTTATCAGGTATGCCAGCCGTGAGGGAACGCACCTGCCCTCTAGAAGATCTTGTATTTGTCCTTACCTTTGCCTTTTGTTTCTTTGGACGATCCTAATAAGATGTCCTGTTTCTCCGTAACGGTAACAACTAGTCATCTTCTTCTTTCTAACATCCTCATTTAAGTACTCAGGTATTTCACAAGTGTGGCTCTTCCTTTTCTCTTGGCCCCTTGTTATCCTTACCGCCTTTCTTTAGATCTACTTCCTTATCGTATGTCCTATCCATGTCTCTTCGGCCCATTCTCCATTCGTGACTTCCTACCAAAATGAGGCTTCGTCCTTTATTAACCAAGTGGCTAATTGAACCTTCCTCCCATCGTCCTTCTTAAAGCTACCAACATGTCCTCCACTTCCTTCTAGCTTTGACGAATGTCCCATGAAGCGGTTTTCCGCCCACCGTACAGAAGTTCTTACATATCTTAGAAAAACGTCTATATGCGGAGAAGAAATTCAAAAAAAAAGGAAAGAGGAAGAGATTCAAAACCGGAGAACCGAAGGAAAGATATATGGCACTTGGGGGTTATGTTTTTAAAACTAACTTTTCTCTTGAAAATACTCTCCATATAACATATTTTAGAAAGTATTTCTTTATAAAACGCTTTTGAAAAACAGTTTTTCAAAATCTCTTATTTGTTCTTGTAATCTTCAGCTCTGATACTACGTGTAACACCCCACGTCCATTAATGTCACTCTCAAAGGGAATGCATTAACTTTCATGGAGTATTATTGGTGAATAGAACAGAATATAACAAGACAGATACATATATTGGTACTTGAAAAATTCAAAACAACTTTTATTGCAGCGGAGAATTAGTTTGATTACAACAACATCATAAACCAACAGAAAAACCAATTACACTTAGTAACCATCTTGACAAATTGTTTTCTGAGTACATAAAGTAAAAAGCATAACCCCAACATAAGTAGCCAAAAAAGAGATGAGCTGAACTTTACTTTCAACAATCCAAGCACTTCCAAAAGAGAGAGGAAGATCCAGATCAAGCTCCACTAGTACTTGTCCCACCCTGAGAACCTTGGGGAGGGGGGGAAGGAAGAAAAGAGGCGAAAACAAAGGGGGTCAGACATAAAGTCTGGCGAGTACCATAACTTTAACAATATAATTATTAAAATAATTAGGATAAGGCATAAACTGGTAAAACAAGGAATGACTGTGAAACAAGTGGGAAAGACAAAACGAACAAGAGGAATATTCTAGCGTTAATCTCGCTCCTAATCACTACAGGATAATTACTATACTGCACCATTACTGGTCACCCAAAAGTTGATCCCGCCTACTGAACATAATAATCATAATGGTAGTTTCGTGTACCCCTAGCGGTCTTCATAGGTGCCGCCTGCTCCTATCTCCACTAGTTGTACCCACTACCCTTCCCTATTCTAATTACAAAGTTTATTCATAATATGGTAGTTGGACTCCTAGCTGTCTCCATAGGTGCCGCCTGCTCCTATATCCGCAAGTCGAACCCACTACCTTCCCCATTCGATCGGCTCCCTAACTCGTAGATACTCGTGCTGGTCCCACAGTGAGGTGTATCACTCCCCAAAGTGGCAACCCGATACCACTAAAGATGCACGGCTTATACCTACACGATGCAACAACGTCTACCTGCCAGCCAGGGCCCACGCACACACATGACCCCGTTGGATTTGCGTTGCCACCGCTAAACCGTTTTGACCTCTTATAATCAAGCCCGGTAAGTGTGTCCCGTCCTTGATCTAGATCGAGCTCACTTAGATACTAAATGGGTTACTGGTTGAAAAGGGTCCCCACGCTTGACACAAGCCTTCCACCTATGCTTGGTCCCCACTAGGATTTTCCACTTAACCCCCCTTTATTCATGTCTTCTTACATGTTTCAACTTGGTTAAGTGTTTATAATTATATCCCACATGTCACCAATGTTACCCACTTATCAAATCAACATGTGTTATCGGTTAAGCTTGTCTTAACCCTATCCACTTATCAGATCAATATATATATATATATATATATATATATATATATATATATATATATTATCGGTTAAGTTGGTCTTAACCATACCCACTTATATATTATTGGTTAAGTTGGCCTTAACACTATCCACTTACATATTGTTGGCTAAGTTGGTCTTAGTCTTTCCCACTTATCAAATTAATATAAATATCATTGGTTAAGCTGGTCTTAACCCTACCCACTTATATATGATTGGTTAAGCTGGTCTTAACCTTACCCACTTATCAAATTAATATATATTATTGGTTAAGCTGATCTTAACCCTATCCACTTATCAGATCAATATTGGTTAAGTTTGTCTTAACCCTATCCACTTATCAGATTAATATATTATTGGTTAAGCTAGTCTTAACCCTACCCACTTATATATTTTTGATTAAGCTGGTCTTAACCTTATCCACTTATATATTTCTGGTTAAGCTGGTCTTAACCCTATCCACTTATCAAATCAATATTGGTTAAGTTTGTCTTAACCCTATTCACTTATCAAATCAATGTTGGTTAAGTTTGTCTTAACCCTATTAATATATTATTGGTTAAGCTGGTCTTAACCCTATCCACTTATATATTTTATGTATCATATATATCTATATATATATATATCATATAACATGTTTTACTTAATTTATGATTAAGTACATCTGAGTTCACAGATACATTGGTTAAGATAATAACTCCCTAAGTATCAACCCCGAAGACCGAAATCAACATCCGATTGGTACTCAGAGAATTACTCATCTCAACCAAACTTCTGTTTGTCATTCATATTCGTCTTTGATCAGCATTAATTAATTATTAATGCACAGACATCTCACATTAAGTCGATTGCTTGTGGCCATTAGATATGCCGGGCACAGACTTCCACCATAAGCCAGACTTAACCTCATATCTAAGCATCTTTTAATTATGCCTACGACCTCTCGCATTAGACTGACGTTTGTGGTTGCTGGATGTGCCGGGCGGGTTCGGGAAGTCCTATACCACAAACGAGTCTAACCTCGTGTCTTAGGCGTTTATTACTCATTTAATTTATGCCTTTGACCTCTCACTTTAGACAACCGTTTGTGGTTGCTGGATTTGCCGGGCGGGTCCGGGCAGTATTATACCACAAACGAGTCTAACCTCGTGTCATAGGTATTTATTATTACACACTATTATTTGTAACACCCGTATTTTCTACGAACGTATAAGTAACAAATTAAAGTATACTTAATTTTTAGGAGAAGAATTAAGGGAAACGGGTTGCGCCGTTGCGTTCGTCTCGATATTCTGCTTGATATAGAGTCCAAGTTTGTATAAAACGGATACTGTATGAAGAAGATATGGACGAACGAAGTTAGGCAGAAAAACCGAAAACAGACTAGAATACACTGGTGCACTTGTGAAGTGCGCCAGTACAAAAATACACTGGCGCACCTGCCAAGTGCGCCCATACCGATCCAGCACATAACTCTGGAGTGTTCTGTGATGACGTGTCTTCCTCTGAGTGGATGGATGACCTGTCTTCGAGCTGGGTGGTTCTGATGACTTCTGGACTGATCTGAAGGCTCTAAATCACCCTACTCTCCTATAAAAACACCCCCAAACCACAATTTCTCTCAACACAATTTCATTATGCCTATACTTATACTCTACCTCTATTCTAATTAAAATAAAATAATGGCAACGCTACTCTGCTGAAATCTAAGCTAGAACTAGTGCATCTTCTTCCAATCTGAATATAATTAAAAGAGAACAACAATTTTCTAATCTAATCGATATTCTACGCCAAAGGAGAGCTATTCAGTGTCAGAATACAGATTCCAGAATACAAAAATTGTTCCCTTTTTGTGAGTACAGTTATTTTCAGATATGAACTTTAATTATGATCTTGACATGGCTATAAATCTGAATCTGAGGTTATGCACATTCTTATCTATCAGATCTATTTTTCTGTGACTATTCTCTCTTTTTTCTGTTCTATAGCCAGGCTACTATGAGCCTGCGCCAAATCTCATAAGAGATTAATGCACGAACGCTAAATTTTGGAGTAAATAATGAATAATGCATAATTGGACATGACTGATCTGTGACTGATTTGAGAAAAGGACATATGTTGTAAATTAGATCTAGATCTGTGCATACTCTGTGATTTGGAAGAAGAGGAATCATTGAATGATAACATATGACTTGAAACCCGAGGACATAATGCATATAAAAATTAAGATCTGATTTTGAGAGGATATAATTTAAATATCTAGATTTTTGGGTATATTTTGTATAATGATTCATGACTTGAAAAAGGAATATGAAACTTTGGCGTAAGGACCTATATTAAAATAGGATAACTTATAATGTGAATGCGCCTAAATATGGATTTTTGGATATTGGCATTAAAGGCTATAATTTGGCATAATTCATATCATGATTTGGGGCTTTTAGAGAGTGTTCTATACTGCTCAAAGTTTAACGAAAATTTAGGGGCATATATTGTATTATGAATTATGACCATGATTTGAGCATGTAAGTTTAGTCTTAATTTACGATTAGGCAAGATATGTAAATAGAATTTTTAAGAAATGTTAAATCTGCTAATCTGCTGAATTGCCTAATCTGCTAAATCTGTTGAGTTGCCTTTTCTGCTAATCTGCTAAATTTCCTAATCTGGTAGATCTGTTATCTGCTAAATCTGTTGAATTGCTTAATTTGTTGAAAGCTGAATAATTGTAATTTGGAGGCTCGATCTAAAATTGAGAAAAACATGGTAGTAGAACTTCAGATAATCTGTCGTAACTTGTAAAGAAGTTAAATCTGCTAAATGGACATAATTAGTCTGATATTTTCTGTAATGGAATAAAGTGTCTATGACATGAGGTTAGACCCCGTTTACGGTAGAAGCCTGTCCGAAACCAACCGGCTTAACCAGCGACCGCAAACTGTCAGTCTGATGTGAGAGGTCGTAGGCATAACTAAAATATGCTTAGACACGAGGTTAGGTCTGGCTTGTGGCAGAAGTCTGCCCGGACCGCCCGGCATATCCAGCGGCCACAAGCTACCGACCTAACGTGAGAGGTCTATCCATTAATATTTAATTAATACAAATCTGAGATAAATATGATGTCTAAAACGTGTTGGGTGGATAGGATTAAACCAACTAGACTGATGAATTTAACAAACCCGTTTCGTGAATCTGTAGGCACAATACAAAGTTAGACAACTTGTAAGTCTGTTAAAACTGTACATCTAAACCGTTAGTCTGAAAACTTGTAAACCTGATTGTCTGATTTGTGAACTAGTAAATATAAACTCTGTATGTCTGAAACTTGTAAACAAGTTAATCTGAAATCTGTTAGTCTAGGGACACGAAGTTAGGAGGGGAAATACTTGTGTCATCTGTTGTTTGGGACCCATATTAGTCAGTAACCCTTTCTGGTATCAAAAACTTTGACCCCATGCTATGTACGGGTCCGGGCACGCTTACTGAACTAATTATAAGAGGTTCATTCTGATAATGGCAAGGGGTGTTGATGGTGTGTTCCAACCGGTTCATGTGCGTGCGTGGATCCATTTTGCTCTGAGGATGTAAGACACCGTGACATTTGTAAATAGGTCTGTGCCAATAGGTTGCCACTTTAGGGAGTGATACACCCTACTGTGGGGCCGACACAGGGTATTTATGTATTAAGGAGCCGATAACTTGGGGTAGGATTTAGAGTACACTTAGTTCTGCCTGTTTTTTTGGTACCGTCTGTTTCTGTTGGGTGGTAACACCTTTCTGTTTCTGTGTGGTACCATCTTTTGGGGTGGTAAAGGCGCATTACTAGTGTACACCTAATTCTAACATTCTGTTTCCGTAGGGATTATTCTGTTTCCGTCTCTGATTCCATTTCCGATTCTGTTTCCGTACCTTCTGTCTGTTGGGGTGGTAAAGGCCCATTAGTTGGGTGGTAAAGGGCCATTATTAGTATTCTGTTTCCGTACCTCTGTCTGTTGGGGTGGTAAAGGCCCATTATTAGTATTCTGCTTCTGTACCTTCTGTCTATTAGGGTGGTGAAGGCCCACTACTAGCGTTCTGTTTCTGTATAGATTATTCTGTTTCGACTCTGTTTCAGTTTAGACATTAGGGTAACACCTAACCCTGTTATACTAGTATTAGTGCAGAGAAGTAAGATGTAAGTAAGGAACATAACTTGGTTTACATCATTCTGTTACTTCTGTTAACTTAAAGTATATCTGCTACTCCTGTTGATGTATCTCTCATCCAGCTTTATTTACATGTCATGATAATATTATCTGTTTGTATGCTGGAAGTCACTGGACTCGCCAGACTTTATGTCTGATCTCGTTCGTTTTTGCCCCTTTTCTTTCCGTTTCCCTGCCAGGTGCTCAGGGTGGAAACATAGGAGCTTGATTCTAATCCTCTCTGCTTGAAGTGCTTGGAGTATTGCTTGGCTTTGACTCTATCTTTTCATGGCAGTTTATGTTAGGGATTATGGCTTTGAAACTTTACATTCTGAAGGATTTTTGTATAGGACTGATAACTGTGTACATGAGTTTTGGTATTGTGATTTAGAAAGATGTAACCAAACTTATGTCTGCTTCTACTGTAATAAACTTATAATTTTTCACGTACTACTTATCTGTCTTGTAATATTCTGTTCTGTCTACTAAAACACTCCATCAAAGTTAAGGCATTCCCTTTGCGAGTGACCTTAACTGAGGTGGGGTGTTACACTTGGTATCAGAGCTGAAGGTTATTAGATTTGATAAAAAGTTTTGAAAACTATTTTCAAAAAGGCTTTTGAAAAGGGAGTATTTTCAAAAGTAGAGTTTTGAAAAACATAGTCCCCAAAGCCATATATCTATCTTTTGATTTTCTGTTTAATCCTTGTTTCCTTCTTTTTTGAGTCTCCGGGGCTCCTGGCTTTCTGGGAGGTAACCTCATCGTGACATGGTTCTGTAGGCATGAGGAGACTTTGGCGCCTGTCGAAGGGCAAAGAAGTGCCCAACTTCCATCTGTAGCCGCAGTAATTTCACCTACGGCTAATCCTCTTTCGAGCTTCGTAGGGTTTTCCGCGCGATGGGGGCAACTTTAGAGAAAGACTTGTTAACATGTAAGAAGACTGGTTGTTTTCAGTGCGGTGAGATAGGACATCTGATCAAGGAATGCCCCAGAAGGCAAGGACAATGGGTAAAATCTTCTAGAAGGTAGGCGAATGCTCTAGTAGTTGCTGGACAGGATAGAGGTGGAATTTTTTTCGTAGAAAGTTTAATTTCCTTATCTGATCATTCTGGCATTTTAATTCTGTAGTTGAGTCTCTGCACTTTAATACTAGTCTTGTTTCTGATCCCGCTATAGTCTCAAACCCCGTAAGGGTTACAACTCATTTGTTTGTGATAGGTTAGGGTTTGAGGGTATCTGTGTTGGGCGTTAAGTTGACTCTGACGCATACATTCTGGGTTTTGTGGGATATGGTGGGGTTTTATCATGCTTAGTTTCCTAAGAGTCATTTGATAATCTGATTTGTACCAGTAGTCTGTAAGTATCTGAATATTTCTGAAATGGATAGGGGTTTTTACTCGAAGCGTGAAGTAGATTTCCAGTTTGACATTGTTTAATGGGAGTAATTCTCTGAGTGTCAATCTGATGTTGATTTCGGTCTTCGGGGTTGATACTTTGGGATTTATTTTCTTAACCGATGTCTAATGGGAACATAACTTTTGTTTTAATTGCACTTGCTTCTATCACTCGGCTGTATCCTATCGATCGAGTCTTCGACCTTTAGGTAGAAACTAATGGGTGTAAACATGTGTTTGAGACATGTTATGTTTGATGGTTGCAAGTGGTTGCTAGTGGTTGCTCGTGGATGCATATACACACACTAGGCATTAGATCGGCTCAAAAACACTCTCATACTACATATGAATGTGTGCGCATTTTTCAATTTTTGTGGATGCAAAATGATTGACTCATCACATGGATGTTGCATTTGGATGAATGGTTATGCACACATATAGAAATGATGTGTATCAAATAGGATTTCTTGCATACATAATTGGACTCATGGCACCAACATGGTTCGCATTGAGGAGGTCAACTAAATCAGTAGATCGCCTGATCTTTGCATTAGATAAGAGACATATACACACACTTTTTCATATGTGGATAATGGATGCTTGTGGATGATGGTTGAGTAGATGGATGATTCGATGATAGGACACATTCTTCTTAACTTGAAGATTTCGGGGACGAAATCCTTTAAGGAGGGGAGAATGTAACACCTCGTATTTTCTATGAATGTACAAGTAACAAATTAAAGTATACTTAATTTTTAGGAGAAGAATTAAGGGAAATGAGTTGCGCCATTACGTTCGTCTTGAAATTCTTCTTGAGATAGAGTCCGAATTTGCATAAAACGAATACCGTATGACGAAGATATGGATGAACGAAGTTAGGTACAAAAACCGGAAACAAGCCAGAATACACTGGTGCACTTGTGAAGTGCGCCAGTACAAAAATACACTGGCGCACTGGTCAAGTGCGCCCATACCGATCCATAAATGAATTCTGGAGTGTTCTCTGATGACGTGTCTTCTTCTGAGTGACTGGATGACCTATCTTCGAGCGGGGTGGTTCTGATGACTTCTGGACTGATCTGAAGGCTCTAAATCACCCTATTCTCCTATAAAAACACCCCCAAACCTCACTTTCTCTCCACACAATTTCATTATGCCTATACTCTACCTCTATTTTAGTTAAAATAAAATAATGGCATCGCTACTCTGCTGAAATCTAAGCTAGAACTAGTGCATCTTCTTCCAATCTGAGTAGAATTAAAAGAGAACAACAGTTTTCTAATCTAATCGATAGTCTACGCCAAAGGAGAGCTATTCAGTCTCAGAATACAAATTCCATAATACAAGAATTGTTCCCTTTTTGTGAGTACAGTTATTTTCAGATATGAACTTTAATTATGATCTTGACATGGCTATAAATCTGAATCTGAGGTTATGCATATTCTTATCTATCAAATCTGTTTTCTGTGACTATTCTCTTTTTTCTGTTCTATAGCCAGGATACTATGAGCCTGCGCCAAATCTCATAAGAGATTAACGCACGAACGCTAAATTTTGGAGTAAATAATGAATAATGCATAATTGGACATGACTGGTCTGTGACTGATTTGAGAAAAGGACATATGTTGTAAATTAGATCTAGATCTGTGTATACTCTGTGATTTGGAAGAAGATGAATCATTAAATGATAACATATGACTTGAAACCTGGGGACATAATGCATATAAAAATTAAGATCTGATTTTGAGAGGATATAATTTAAATATCTAGATTTTTGGGTATATTTTATATAGCGATTCATGACTTCAAAAAGGAAGGCATAAGGACCTATATTAGAATAGGATAACTATTAATGTGAATGTGCCTAAATATGGATTTTTGGATATTGGCATTAAAGGCTATAATTTGGCATAATTCATATCATGATTTGGGGCTTTTAGAGAGTGTTATGTACTATGCAAAGTTTAACGAAAATTTCAGGGCATATATTGTATTATGAATTATGACCATGATTTGAGCATGTAAGTTTAGGCTTAATTTATGATTAGGCAAGATATGTAAATAGAATTTGTAAGAAATGTTAAATCTGCTAATCTACTGAATTGCCTAATCTGCTAAATGTGTTGAATTGCCTGTTCTGCTAATCTGCTAAATTTCCTAATCTGCTAGATCTGTTATATGCTAAATCTGTTGAATTGCTTAATCTGTTGAAAGCTGAATAATTGTAATTTGGAGGCTTGATCTAAAATTGAGCAAAACATGTTAATAGAACTTTGGATAATCTACCTTAACTTGTAAAGAAGTTAAATCTGCTAAATGGACATAATTAGTCTGAAATTTTCTGTAATGGAATAAAGTGGCTATGACACAAGGTTAGACTCCGTTTATGGTAGAAGCCAACCCGGAACCAACTGGCTTAACCAGCAACCGCAAACTGTTAGTCTAATGTGAAAGGTCGTAGGCATAACTAAAATATGCTTAGACACGAGATTAGGTCTGGCTTGTGGCAGAAGTCTGTCAGGAACCACCCGGCATATCCAACGGCCACAAGCTATCGACCTAATGTGAGAGGTCTATGCATTAATATTTAATTAATGCAAATTTGAGATAAATATGATGTCTAAAACGTGTTGGGTGGATAGGGTTAACCAACTGGATTGATGAATTTAACAAAGCAGTTTCATGAATCTGTAGGCCCAATACAAAGTTAGACAACCTGTAAGTCTGCTAATACTATACATCTGATCCGTCAGTCTGAAAACTTGTTAACTTGATTGTCTGATCTGTGAACTAGTAAATCTGAACTCTGTATGTCTGAAACTTGTAAACAAGTTAATCTGAAATCTGTTAGTCTGGGGACACAAGGTTAGGAGGGGAAATACTTGTGTCATCTGTTGTTTGGGACCCATATTAGTCAGTAACCCTTTCTGGTATCAAAAACTTTGACCCCATGCTATGTAGGGGTACGAGCAGGCTTACTGAACTAATTATAAGCGGTTCATTCTGATAACGGCGAGGGGTGTTGATGGTGCGTTCCAACCGGGTCATGTGCGTGCATGGATCCGGTTTGCTCTGAGGATGTAAGACACCGTGACATCTGTAAATATGTCTATGCCAATAAGTTGCCACTTTAGGGAGTGATACAACCTACTGTGGGGCCGACACAGGGTATTTATGTATTAGGGAGCCGATCGCTTGGGGTAGGATTTAGGGTACACTTAGTTCTGCCTATTTCTGTTGGTACTGTTTGTTTCTGTTGCGTGGTAACACCTGTCTGTTTCTGCGTGGTACCATCTGTTGGGGTGGTAAAGGCCCATTACTAGTATACACCTAATTGTTACATTTTGTTTCCATAGGGATTATTCTGTTTCCGTCTCTGATTCCGTTTCCGATTCTGTTTCCGTACCATCTGTCTGTTGGGGTGGTAAAGGCCCATTAGTTGGGTGGTAAAGGTCCATTATTAGTATTCTGTTCCCGTACCTTCTGTGGGGGGTGGTAAAGGCCCATTATTAGTATTCTGCTTCTGTACCTTCTGTCTGTTGGGGGTTGTGAAGGCCCATTACTAGCATTCTGTTTCTGTATAGATTATTCTGTTTCTATTCTGTTTCAGTTTAGACATTAGGGTAACACCTAACCCTGTTATACTAGTATTAGTGCAGAAAAGTAAGATGTAAGTAAGGAACATAACTTAGTTTACATCACTCTTCTTCTTCTGTTAACTTAATGTATATCTGCTACTCCTGTTGATGTAATCTCTCATCCAGCTTTATTTACATGTCATGATAATATTATCTGTTTGTATGCTGGAAGTCACTGGACTCGCCAGACTTTATGTCTGACCTGGTTTGTTTTCGCCCCTTTTCTTTCCGTTTCCCTCCAGGTGATCAGGGTGGAAAAATAGGAGCTTGATTCTGATCCTCTCTTCTTGAAGTGCTTGGAGTATTGCTTGGCTTTGACTCTATCTTTTCATGGCTGTTTATGTTGGGGATTAGGGCTTTGAAACTATACATTCTGAAGGATTTTTGTATAAGACTGATAACTGTGTACTTGAGTTTTGGTATTGTGATTTAGAAAGATGTAACCAAACTTATTTCTACTTCTGCTGTAATAAAGTTATAATTTTTGAAGTACTACTTATCTGTCATGTAATATTCTGTTCTGTCTACTAAAACACTCCATCAAAGTTAAGGCATTCCCTTTGTGAGTGACCTTAACGGAGATGGGGTGTTACATTATTCAACCCCAATTTGAATTAATATCCCTATTTCAAATTGTCAATAACTTCCAAATTAATTATGTCCATAATTGTCACCTAAATTATGTCCATACTTTTAAGTATAAAAATTATACCAATTAATGTCTCAATTTAATTATTTGCTTGTAAAGCCATTTTATGCCGATTCATAATTTACATAATTAATATTTTCCCATTGTCCCCACGCTATTCGTACGTTCAAATATGAAATATGTTAGACTCGCAAATAGTCTAACTTATAAAAAAGAAACATCACAACTTGTATAACACATAAAAATAGATCTAACTTGCAAATAGGAATTATAACATAAAATTGCGTAGCCAATAATTTGCATAGACAATGGTCATATAGAATCATATATTTGCATAAACTACTATGGATCTAAATATAGATCTAAACATGAAATTGTGAACTTTCATATATGAATTATGGGTCCCACTTAACTTGCATATATGAATATAATTTTCATCCAAAAATGTGAATATAGTTTTTCATCTAAACTTGCATATGGATTCCTACAACTTGCATATGAATTTATCACATGTTTTTGCATATAAACTAGCATATGTATATGCTTGATTCACATATAAACTTGTGTACAATTGACATATGGACTTGCATAAGATTCATATTCAAACTAACATACGATTTAACATCCCAAACTTGCATAAGATTCACATACGAATTAACATATGTAAAAATGGACTTGCATAAGATTCATATTCAAACTAGCATACGATTTAACATCCCAAATTTGCATAAGGTTTCACTACAAACTAGCATGTGATTTACATCCCAAACTTGCATAAGATTCAAATATGAATTATCATATGATTCACATCCCAAACTTGCATAAAATGAATCAAGTTACACATGTATAATTGGACATATGAAATAGATCTACCAACATAAGATAACAAAGTTAAACATCATCATGTGATTCAACAGACATGTTGTCATAATCCAATTACAACCCATCATAATTAATTAAGTAATTATATTATGAAAGAAATTGTACTCACAAAGATAGGTTAGAGAAAGAATGATTTGTTCATTTTTGAATTAGAATTCTGACTTGCTAAATCCTAAGCTTTAGGAAGAAGAACTATCCTAGCAGCAGCATGGTGGCCAAGATGTTTAGGTTTAGGGTTTGAGTCTAGGTACTCTTTTATAGAAGTTTAAATCAACCTAAGCCGTTAGATTAACCTAGGACCAATCAAAGCCATTCAAACCTAAGAGAACCAACCAGAACTTGCCATACAAGCCCTAACGAGACAGAAAATCGTCACATGAAGAAACACGTCAGGTTTCAGATCTGGCCCGAAGGGGAGGTCGACCCTCAGGTCGACCTGTGTATAGGGAGGTCGACCACCAAGTCGACCTGCCTTGGTATTTAATTTTCTGAATTGTTTTATATAAATTTCTGAAAGTTCCGAGGGCCATAACTTCTTCATACGAAGTTCGATTTTCGAAAACTTGGACTCTATTCCAAGCAGAATTTCGAGACAAACGCAATGGCGTAAACCGTTTGTTTGATATTTAAAATTTCGGGGTGTTATAGTTAATACGTAGGGGGTTGTTCTCTTACTAGTTTACAGTCAGAGACCGATATATATGAGAAGATAGTGATGCATGAACAAGAA
This sequence comes from Allium sativum, assembly GCA_030737875.1. Classification (NCBI taxonomy): domain Eukaryota; kingdom Viridiplantae; phylum Streptophyta; class Magnoliopsida; order Asparagales; family Amaryllidaceae; genus Allium; species Allium sativum. The sequence goes on along the minus strand of CM060913.1, from coordinate 691,792,668 downwards.
ATGGAAACGTTTTCCAAAGTTAATAACGTATATTTTCTAAAATTAGAAAATAAGGATTTGATGAATATATGGAAATGGTAAATTAGGAAATGAAATGATGATTGATCGATAGAATTTCCATCTGGAAATAATATTGTTGTTTGCACACATGTTTTTCTTTGATAGTTAAATCACCGACTATCAAAGTTTTTGAACATTTTTCCTTTGTCAATACGGAGAGACCGGGATCAGATATATTATATGAAAACCACTCTGTATGGCATTAGCGTTGTGATCAAATATGACGAAGATAATTGAAGACGGAGACATGCAAAGGCTATCCAGTTTACAGAATAGTGCCTTCAGTCTGTCCAGTCCCAGGATGACCTGTATGGAAGAATGTCTGACAGTGTATATTTAATATATCGTGTAAGTTGATTTCTTCAAACGTATTTACGTTTGGTGGCGGAGGAATTCGTTTCTCTTAGCTATATACCCATGGTATTTTTGGGGAAATCAATTTGTGATTTGGCAGGTATGACGATGTGACAATCAAAGTGAATAACTTTGTGATCTGTCAGAGATAAGCGTGGCCTCTAGCCTCACGACCAGGAAATGACAAAAACGACAGGCAACATGGATATGTGTGTTGCTTCCATTAGGATGTATTATCACCTATCTAGAGATATTCATTTCATTCTTTAATCTATTCGATGTTGAAATGACCCGCAAATTTGTACACTTTGGATCGACTAATAACACCACACATCCAACCCAAATTGCGCAGAAACACGAATCATTATTAGAAAGAAGTTAGAGGATGAGAAGTAGTAAGAAAGAAATATTAGAATAGAAGAAAACAAAGATCACAAACTCACGGCGGAACGAATAAAATATATTAGATAACATAAACTTTGAAATACAAATCAGTAACTGTATATACATACCATTATCAGAGCACAACGGTTATCCCTGGAATAGTTATAAACACATGTTTCCAGATACAACATAATACACAGCGGAAAATATGATAGTCTATAGCTAACTGTTGAAGCCTCCTGCTTCAAGCTTCTCCGAAGTGAATCTGTAAAATCCCGACTACTTGACTGCCCGTAAAAATTTGGGCACCCAAGAGTTTAGGAAAACAAACAAAATAAACTCTGGGTCAGTCATGGGACTTGTGTAAGTAAACTCCAACCATTTGTTTAACTTTGAAATCCTTTCGAAAGAAATGATAATCGTAAGACCGATCCATACATAAACACGGATGGTTTTTACCTTACGATAACCAAAATTATTTTTGATATCAAATCCAGTGATATTATAATAGTGTCTATAACAAGTAAATAAAATCTAGCGGAACACTTGCATCTCATGCTCCGTATATAATATAAAATCAAAAACCGCAAGGCGCTTATTAGAGGTTGGATTTCCAACATGAGAAGTATGGGACCACCTGCTGATAGTGTATCTCTAGAGGCGAATAACTGGGTTCAACAAGAACGTCTTGCAACTCGGCCCTCACATGACCGACCACTCATTTCGCTTGAGTGTATCGAATGTATATCACCAACGGTTGGGATCAGCAACCGTTTCCCGAAAGGGACAGCATCGATAGATTAAAGAATCAAATGGAATTCTCTAGATAGGTGATTATACATCCTAATGGGAGCGACCCACATAGCCATGCTGCCTGCCCGATTTTTGTCAAACTCCGGTTGTGAGGCTTGAGGTTTTAATTATCTTCCAGAACATCTAGCCACCATTCACTTTGAATGCCACATCGTCAGATCCATCGGAAATCACTAATTGATTCCCACAAAAATACTCAGATTGTTAGGCTAAAGAAGTTCCCCTTCTTTGCCACCAACTTCGTACGTTTGAAGGAATCAACGCACATAATCCCTTTGGAAATACTCTGTCATACACTCATCTATACAAGCTGTCCTGGGTTTGGACAAACCAAAGGCACTGTTCTATGAATCCATCTTGGGCAATTTCTACCTAGGGTTAATAGAACAGCCCTTGCATTTTACTCCGTCTTCAATTATCTTCAGCATACGTTGATACGTAACGCTTATACCAATACATAGTGGTTTCAGATATCAAATCTGATCCCGGTCTCTCCATATTGACAACGGAAGTATAAAATAAATCAAAACTTTGATAGTCAGTGATTTAACTATCAAAGAAACATCCATACAATCAACGGTCCTATTTCCAATTGGAAATTCTACCGATCAAACTTCTAAAACCCTGGCCCATCTTTAAATTACTTCCTGATGATGTTACCTTTCCAAATTCCTATTTTTCTTAGTTCCTCACTTACCAATTTATTTCATTTTCTATGCGTAGATAATATCCCTCATTTTATTTGGGAAAACAAATTCAAAATCCTTTAAATAAATGTGATGTTACAAAAACATCGTTATTATAGCCAACACAATTTATTCATTCATTACTAACTGTATTACTCACCTTCACTATCGACCTTAACTATTTGTCCGTCAATCATGAAGTCAGTCAAGTTGGGGTATAATTACCCCTCAGACCTTAACTGAACAACATTCTCAACTTTGAAATAGTCAAAGCTCAGAACTTCAACAAGGCATTGCTTAAGCGACTCATAGATTCAATCTAGGAACCCACTTCTTTTATGGAAGAACATTGATTATAACGCCAGTGTTATAATCGTTGTTTCCAAATATTTGATTTATAAAACCCTTAATTTACTAATAGCTTTACAATCACTGTTTAGATTTATAACACATATGTTTTAACAACAGCGTTATAACTGCTATTTAGATTTATAAAATGACAGCGCTATAATCACTGTTTAGATTTTCAAACAAATATTATAACAACAGCGCTATAATCGTTGTTTAGATTTACAAAGCAAATATTATAACAACAGCGTTATAATCGTTGTTTAGAATTTACAACCATTTATTATAACAGCGTTAAATCGTTGTTTAGAATTACAAAACATATATTATAACAATAGCGTTATAATCGCTGTTTAGATAAAGTACCGTGTGCGACGCACACGCTCCTGTTATTCATTTATAAACTCTGTTTATTTTAAACGATTCAGATTCTCTCTTAAATGTATTTACAAGCTATACATTCTTTTACCACTGAACTCCCTTTTTATATATATTTTATTTGCAAATTCCTTGTTTTAAACTATTATTCTTTTTAACCATAAATGTATTCCTTTTACACATATAATCAAATCAGTTTTCGTACTTAAAAGTAATATCTTAATCCCATTCTACTTATAACTTCTATTCAGAATTTTCTATACTAATCTCATTCTTTTATTCTAAGCATTTAAAACCGTTCTTTAAACTTTCCTCTATAATTTGCTAAATTCAAATCCATTTCCCAATATTGGTTTCAAAACCGATATTCACTTTCCAATATACGTTCATATTTGAACTTATATTTTAATTTATCCAATGATTAAAAATCCACTTAATTTAGATTTTTATTTATAACATTTTCTTGATTTATCCAATTTGAACGGATTTCTATTTTCAACTCAATTAAAAAGAAATTATTTCTAATTTGGAAATAAACTCCGTTTTTAAATTCAAATTTCCTCTTTCACATTCGATGATATTTTACGGTATCTAAAATATCAGGTTCCTAAGGCCAGGGTAAACCCAACGCACATATTCAACCATGAATTATATAGCTCAGGATATATCACAATCAAATAAAAACAGTAAATAAAATGTTGAGGAATCCAGTTGGATCCCTCCAACCTGTTTCCCTACATCCACAGATGTTAATCAACATTAATAATATTATTCACATTAATATGAAATATCAGAACTGGTAATCGATCAACGATGTAATCATATTAACCATTTCAACCAATTTTATCAAATATTCAATCAAACAACCATTGCATAGCATAAAACTATTATAGATAAATTTAAACTTCGTTTATATAAAAATATAAACGAGGTAGAGTTAGTGAGTTTACTCACCTTGTTTGCAGTTGACGGTTCTGCTTTCGTTTTATTTAAGATGAAATGGACGTTTAAATTTTCAACGATATCCGAGTAACTCCGTTCTTCACTACATTGTGCTACCATGTAGATATCATTGCCACGATTCCATCATGACCAACTTCGTACGATTCTGTGATTATATGCACAAGTTATTAATCCTATAATTTCGTATATATCTTTCAAGATCGTTAATTATAATCATTAATAATTTATTAACCTTAATTATATTTCCCTAAATAAATCGTTTCTCACCCTTCTCTTCTTCTACGATCAAAAGCATGCCCCTTTGCTTTTCTTCCATGTCAAAACATCACTTTTCCATGAAGATCACACCATTAACAGTAACTGATTTATTTTCCCTTAACCCCATTTCAATGGTATATAAAAATCTCCTCATCATATTCTTCCCGTGAATTTCATAACTTCCGCACCCCATATGGAACGCGGCCAACAACTTCTCTCCATGCAACTTACGTTTGTTTTTCCCCATTAATATCGTTATTCACGTTTTCCCCAATGATTTTCCCAAAATCAGTCCCCACCTCTCTTCTCATGCACTTCGTTTTGTCCTATATATAAATATATATATGCTTGGAAGCCAACCTGTTAATGCACTTGCCACTTTCCCAAAGCTGTTCTCCAACCAGCATGCTCGAGTCCACCTGCTCAATAATTTGCCATACCCACCATTCTAACCTTCTCCGTTCAACTTATCTAACCCTCTTTAAAACAGTAACAGTCCATGCTCTCTTCCTCCTCACTCCATTACTAAACACTACGTCGAACTCAGCTAATGCAAGAACAACTTCAGTCTTCAACTCATTCAACACCCTGAGCATAGATTCGAACATCAGTTCTTCAATTGAAACACTAATCTTTCCAAACAACTCAACCTTAGGCTTGCGGTAGCCATGAAACAGCGAACTGAAATCTCGCGAAAACCCAATAGCTTACCTCGAATTGCAGCTCTCGTTATAACAGGATTAATGAATTCAAAAGTTGAATTTTCTATTGAGTATTTTATTTGTGATTGATTTTTGATTGGGTTTGAGGTGAATGAAATTTTAGTTTTGTTTCCCCGTTTAAAGACATGATCACGCGACCGAATATTTATACAGTTGAGTGCCTTGGGTATCACGTATATAGAGTAGGATAGATGGTTCCCTTTTCAACTTAGGCCACTGTTTTATTTAAACATAGCGTGTGGGTTCATTTATTTGACGAGGACTTGATAGGCTTTGCACAGTTAAAACAGTAGGTGGGCTTACGGTTTTGCAGAAGCTATGTTTGTAAATAAGTCATGTGCGTCGTACCCTTGTTAGCTGATAGGGCAGCAGACATTAGATTCTAGATATGTATGGAGGTTTTTAATTTATGTCTGCATTTTGGATAGCTTTACATGTGCTCATTTAATACGGATAGAACAACGCTGTAGAGATTTTTATTTCTCCAATTCTCACATGGTTCCTGAAACTGACGTTGATTGCACATGGTTCTTGTTACCTGATCTTGCCAAATTTTCAAAGATTTACATAGGATTCATGATAGATTTACACCAGATTTAACCAAGATTTCAGATAAGATTTGCTGCAGTCTAAAGATTTGCCTCGCACGGGATTTTGCAGATAAGATTTGAGTTAGATGGGTTCTCACTTTATATTTCCTATATAGATACATGGCACAAAAATATGTTCGTGTACGAGCCGTTACGGACAGAAATAAGAACACGGTCGTGTCCAGCGAGGTACCACGATCCCAAAAATATAAAAATATCAGTAGTTTAACTTATATTTTGAAACCCCAAAATATTGATATAGGGTGCAAAATACTCCAAATAAAAAGTTGCGTATTCAATTATTTAAAAATTACAGTAAAATTCTAAAAATTAAATTATAACTACGCCTCAAAAGAACCTTATCCAAATTCAAGACCGATATTTAAATAAACCATTATGTTCTATATGCGATTCCATAGCGACTTTCTGAAAATTTGATTTGGACATAACTTTTTATTCCTGCTATGAAATCTGGATTTTCCACATTCGTTGGAAAGATATTTTCAAACAGATTCAAATATTTCTTGTTTCGCTAAAATCCGATTTATTTTGAATCTTGTACATTCATTTGAAATTTGAAATCTAATATTCAAACTACCATGCCATTTTAAACTCGTTTTAAATTGTATTATAAATTATACGTTTAAGTATCGTTTTATTAAATAAATTCATATATATAATTCAAATAAAATATTTAAACCAAATTTAAATATCCAGAATTCAATGGCTGAAAAATCCGGGTCGTTACATTCCTTCCCCCTTGAAATCATTTCGTCCTCGAAATTGCTAAGGTGGCAAAAAAAATGTTACATACCCTATTAACTAGGTCCAAAAATCCTTTTTGTTCAATTCTTAACTTCAGTTTAACTGGACCAATTTATCTTAATTAAAATATTAATTTATTCTTACTAACGAAAATTTTCAAAAATTCTGAAAATTTTCAACCACTTTGAATTCTGAAAAATTTCGGCAGCATCTCCTCTACATGGCTCAACCGGTACAACCACAACTCGCCTTTCTAGGCCTTCTCCAACCTAAAAGAAAATCAAAAAGGCCAAGCAGCTTGCCCCATAGGCTCATAAAATCATCAACCCAAGTAATATTATAAACGTGTGCCTTTTTGTCGGGAACAAATTCTATTTCTTGCATTCGCTTCCATTTAATATCTGCTCAGCATACATATTCATTTCCACTTGGTCTCAAATCAACCCAACTTCCAGTTTTTAACACTCTAATCAACTTCTGATTAGTTCGCTTCCATTCTATCAATTCAAATCTGATTTCTATTCAATTCAATCCACTTATTGAATCCAAATCAATTCCAGTTAACAACATCCAATACATATTCAACTTGCTTATTCATAAGTGGAATATTAATAATTGGAATCTCAACATTTCTTTATTTACTTCATTCAGAATTATTTCTAATCTAATCCACTTCTAATTTAACTCGGCTTAAGTTAAATTTCAATCTATTTGATTTATTTCCACTATTTTAATTTATTCAACTTATATCCGTTAAATTCAAATTTCAGAATTCAAATTCCCGGGTTTTATTTCTAATTAGTTTGAAAATCATATATATTTATATATATTATAATCAACTCAATTCAAAACATTTGAATTTCTAAAGCAACTTGTCCTTTTCAAACAAAAATTTTTCATTCCCAAATTACTATGGTAGCAATCCATCACTCAAAAACTTGAAAATGAATACCGATGATGTCGCGACCCATTATCAGTACTATTTTCTCGCCCCTTGAAGTGATTTCAGTGCTTAATCACTTTCAAAATCCTTTTAAAATCATTTTTATTCAAAATCCCTTCAAAAATATGCTATATTACCTTTGAAATACTTCAAGAAATATTTTTCTTAATATCTGGGATTTAAATTCAAATTATGGTTTGAATTAAATTCTAGTTTATCTTGGTTATATAACCATTTCAATATTTTATAATCCCATTAGATTGTAATAACAATCAACAAATCTATATAGTATAATATTTCAAAATTTATTCCTTTTATATCAAAATAATTTTTGGGCAGAATTATTTCACTTACCCACTTTAAAACAATACTACGTCAGATTGTTCTATTCGAGCGTTTAGAAACACATAGCAATACAGTTGTACATCCTGTATCGACCAGAATTCATAAACCACTCAGCAAACCAACCAACATAATATAAAACAATTTGATATCAAATTAACAAATACGCGCTCACCTATATATACACTCAAACTCAATCTAGGGTATTACTGACCCTATCTCTATTGAGTTACGCCACAGAGCCAAGGTTACTACTCAACCTTCATCTCTGATACCAAATGAAACGACCCGCAAATCCGTACACTTTGGATCGACTAATAACACCACATGTCCAACCCAAATTGCACAGAAACATGAATCATTATTAGAAAGAAGTAAGAGGATGAGAAATAGGAAGAAAGAAATATTAGAATAGAAGAAAACGAAGATCACAAACTCACGGCGGAACGAATAAAATATATTAGATAACATAAACTTTGAAATACAAATCAGTAAATGTATATACATACCATTATCAGAGAACAACATTTATTCCTGGAACAGTTATAAACACCTGTTTCCAGATACAACATAATACACAGCGGAAAATATGATAGTCTATGATAGTCTATAGCTAACTGGTGAAGCCTCCTGCTTCAAGCTTCTCCGAAGTGAATCTGTAAAATCCCGACACTTGACTGCCCGTACAAATTTGGGCACCCAAGAGTTTAGGGAAAACAAACAAAATAAACTTTGGGTCAGTCATGGGACTGGTGTGAGTAAACTCCAACCATTTGTTTAACTTTGAAATCCTTTTGAAAGAAATGATAATCATAAGACCGATCCACACATAAACACGGATGGTTTTTACCTTACGATAACAAAAATTATTTTTGATATCAAATCCGGTGATATTATAATAGTGTCCATAACAAGTAAATAGAATCTAGCGGAACGCTTGCATCTCACGCTCCATATATAGTATAAAATCAAAAACCGCAGGGCGCTTATTGGAGATTGGATTTCCAACATGACAAGGTATGAGACCACCTGCCGATAGTGTATCTCTAGATGCGAATACACTGAGTTCAACAAGAACGTCTTGCAACCCGACCCTCACATGACCGACCACTCATTTCGCTTGAGGGTATCGAATGTATATCACCAATGGTTGGGATCAGCAACTGTTTCCCGAAAGGGACAGAATCGATAGATTAACGAATCAAATGGAATTTCTCTGGATAGGTGATTATACATCCTAATGGGAGCGACGTACATAGCCATGCTGCCTGCCTGATTTTTGTCAAACTCCGGTTGTGAGGCTTGAGGTTTGAGTTATCTTCCAGAACATCTGGCCACCATTCACTTTGAATGCCACTTCGTCAAAACCATCGGAAATCACTAATTGATTCCCACAAAAATACTCAGATTGTTAGGCTAAAGAAGTTCCCCTTCTTTGCCACCAACTTTGTATGTTTGAAGGAATCAACGTACGTAATCCCTTTGGAAATACTCTGTCATACACTCATCCATACAAGTTGTCCTGGGTTTGGACAAACCAAAGGCACCATTCTATGAATCCATCTTGGGAAATTTCTACCTAGGGTTAACAGAACAACCCTTGCATTTTACTCCGTCTTCAATTATCTTCAGCAAACGTTGATACGTAACGCTTACACCAATATAGAGGGGTTTCAGATATTAAATCTGATCCCGGTCTCTCCATATTGACAACGGAGGTATAAAATAAATCAAAACTTTGATAGTCGGTGATTTAACTATCAAAGAAACATCCATACAATCAACGGTCCTATTTCCAATTGGAAATTCTACCGATCAAACATCTAAAACCCTGGCCCCTCTTTAAATTACTTCCTGATTATATTACTTTTCCAAATTCCTATTTTTCTTAGTTCCTCTCTTACCAATTTATTTCATATTCTATGCGTAGATAATATCTCTCATTTTATTTGGGAAAACAAATTCAAAATCCTTAAAATTAACGCGATGTTACAAAAACATCGTTATTATAGCCAATACAATTTATTCATTGATTACTAACCGTATTACTCACCTTCACTATCGACCTTAACACTATCGACCTTAAGTTGGGGTATCCCATATTACATCACCCATAGCTAGAAAGAAACGTCGTGTTCTCCCAACGGTCCGTATCCCGTTTTTGACTCATACCGAGGTGTGAGGCTAGCGAATTCACGCTATACACAAAGCTATGCCACACAGGCCATGCTTTGATCATCAACCACAAGACTTTGCTTTTCAACAGAAGCCTTGATCATTTGCCACTTAGGCATGCCACACAGGCAATTCACTCCATGCGACTGATGTCCATCGATATACAACCTCTGAGCTCGTACGTCTTAGAGACGGGCTTTAAGCAAGAGAATAAATTATCCGCTGCCTAACAGATGTATATTTAATATAGATCAATCAACACAGAATAAAATCCAATGTCAGACACACAGTCCATTTACAAGTTCGTTCTGGGTCTGAACGTAACCGGAGACACTTTCCTCGCATATCCATCGATCTCCAAGTACGTCTGGATGATCACCAATTGATTCCCTCCTCTTGGGTGTACAGCCCAATCAAGATCATCAATAATCATCCAAACGATGTGAAGACTTCCAGTCTTCAACCACCGTCTTCATCTTCGATATATCGTCGAATCGGTTATTCAGAATGGGTATAAACCCGGCCTTTCCGAATAACCCGCGTATATAATAAACAAATGTTACATAAATACAACATACGCCTCATTCCAATTCAGAATATTCTTTTATTCAAAATTTCACATTCTTAGGGAAATGTTCCCACTAATTTTATCAAAGATAAATTCTTCTAAATTTATTCTCTAATCTTCCTTTGGATATCTTTTAAAACTATGTTATAGTTTTCCAAACTAGTCGGGATTAGCGAACCACACCGAAGTAATTATTTATTTTATTTCTCAATTCCAACCTATTCATCCCATGGAGAAAAACTGGTAATACTCCATATCTAACACCACGGTGTTATCGGTAAATATTAATTACCATTTCACGTTCAAATCTAATAAAAGATTTAACTATCGCTTTGGAGCAAAACTGGTGATACTCCATTCTCGATCACTTTAATCTAATTAAAGATTCATTAAAACTCCACTTAGTTTTAATCTTTCCACAAATCAATCCTATCTTTAACTGGGTTAAAGAACCAATGTCATCTAAAACACGATTCACGATAAACCAAAAATCACTTTCCATTGTTAATTGGGTTAAAGAACAGGTGTTATTCGAAACGCCGCTCACGATAAACCCAAAAACCAATTCAAATTCAACTCCAATTAATATTATTTAATTGGCACACTTCATTAAATCTAAATAGAAAGATTTAATCTTTTTTTTCTTAACTGGGTTTAAGAACAGTGTTAATGAAGACACCACTCACGACAAACCCAAATCGCATTTGATATTAAATACAAGGCTCTGAATAGAAAATATATCGGCTAATATTCAATATCAAATTCTACGACCAACAAATATCGTATTAGAAATAATGATATAAATATATCTTTCAAATTCCCATAAGAATATCTGTATAATCACGAAATCCAACATCGAATTATTCCAAAGACAATTTCTATTCAAATCCATTTTCACTTTATATATTGGAAATTCTGTTTATTTTCAAAACCATTTCAAATCTAGTTCAAAACTTGTTCTTTTCGATAAAAATATATTTTTATCCTTTCAAATGTGGAATTTTTCATCCCAGTTCTTTCCAATTCATATATTATGATTTTACACAAATTATTAATATTTTTAATAATTTTATCAAGGCCCGTACAGTCGATTTCCAATAACGGTCGTCGAACTGCACTTACAGTGACCTTTTCCAAATTTGATTTAGACATAATCCCAAATCCAACCATCAGATTTCAAATTTCTAATATTCATTGGAAAGCTCTTTTAGGTACAAACCCAACGGTTCCGGTTTTAGGAAAATCTGACAGTCGGATCTCCCGCAACGTCAATTCGAAGTCAATGGTCGAAATTCACGAACTGCCGCGGCGCGGCGCGTTCTATTCAGGCCATTATATAATATATATATATATATATTATATGTTTCGTCGATTTCCTTTTAAAACGTATTTTATAAATCATTTTAAATTCATTTTCGAAATGATTTCAACTTCAAATTCAATTTCGAATCGAAATTGAATATTCCACATCATCGATATACAAATGATAATATTTTCAAAATGTTATATTTTGAAATCACTTCTTTTTCTATGTTCATTATAAAAACGAATATAATCGATATAAATATCGTTCGCGTCAAAATGGCGCATCTCTAATCAACACGGCTTTATATATTTCAATAACTTCGTTATTCTATTCAACAAATGAATATTTATTATATTCAACCCATGAACCTATATTTCTTTCAACACATGAATATTCTCAACACATGAGCATCGTCAACACATGACTATTTTTGTTATTTAATATATTTTATAAAATTATGATAAAGATGTAAATTTTATTGTTTAAAATATTTTACTCAACACATGAATATTTATCAACACATAAATATATATTTTATTCAAAACATGAATATTCTTTATTCTATTCAATACATGAATATATATTTTATAATATTCTTTATTTTCCCAATTGGAATGAGGCCCAATTAATTACCATATAATATTAATTATATGGATTCCATACAATACATGTATATATTGACAATAATAATCAATCAATCGTCATCCAGAGTGCACAACACAACTGTCTGTCAACCTGTCGATCGACATACAACTAATTATTGGGACTAGTGTATGTAAAATATCATCCCAATACCCGTGTGGGGTTTCACATCAACAAACACAGATTTTATTTGTGCAGTTGGGCGATGTGTAAAATTTATCGTCCCAATCAATATCAGTCAAATCGGTGTACATAAAAAAATCGTCTGATTTGTAAATGAATATTTTATTTTATTCACATACACGTTAAAAATTATTTTTTTAACGATAAAATATTTTATTTCAACACATGAATTTCTACCCAGTTCATTTATTCAATAAAATGATATTTTTATTTTTTTAACTTATTTTAGAAAATTTCGGCGGCATAACGGCACGATACTAGAAACGGGACAAGGCCTAGCCTTATCCCCGGTCTAATAATGGCCCACGCCATACACATACCAATTTAATCAATCCCATTTCACATCCCAAACCAATTCAATCAAATTAATCAACCAAACAAATAAATCAATCACCAAACGATCAACTAAACAAACAAGCCGTCCATGGTCTGTGGACGACGGATGTCGGGTGCTGCTAAGCACCGTTTGCATCCTAGTATATATTTTTAACTTGAAAAGAAAATTTAAAGTGAGAAGTTCTCACCGGCTTCCATTCTCTATTTCTGAATTTCTGAACCGTCTGGATTTGCCCGAACTTTCAACGCAATCCTTTTCACGCTGTTCACATTAAAAATCACATTTTTATCTCACTATATATATAATAAAAATCAGATTTTTATTTCGCTACATATATAAAAAGATCGAATTTTTATCTTTGCTTCATATTTATAAAAATCGAATTTTTATAATCTTTACTATATAAAAGTCATATTTTTATTGTCTCTACTATACAAAAATTATATTTTTATTATCTCTACTATATAAAAATCATATTTTTATTACCTCTACTATATAAAAATCTGATCTTTATTATCTCCACTATATAAAAATCTGATCTTTCTACCTTCTACACATATAAACTTTTTTCTTGTAAATATATAAACTTTCTACCTATAGATATATAAACTTTCTACTTATAAATATATATACTTTCTTCTTATAAATATATACACTTTCTACTTATAAATTTATACACTTTCTACTTATAAATTTAAAACTGATTTAATAAAATAAAATAAAAATCACCTTCATCACCTAAGCTTCAGACCGAAGTCGAACCGGAGCTTTCCCTTCGCTGGCAGATTGGGAGGCCAACGCGGTTTTCAGGTAAAGAAGGGGAGAAAGGGAGTGTCGATGCACTGGAGATGAGAGGGGGTGAAACTGGGTCAGGCAGCGCGGTCCTGGATGAAGGCGGTGGAGCTCAGGCAACGCGCGGGGTGGGGGGGAGGGGGGCGTTGGCGTTGAACGGAAGCAGGGCTTTGGGGGTGATTAGGGCTTGAGTTGGAGGAATTCGGTAGGGGGGAGAGGCGGGGGAGGCGTGGAGGAGGCACGTTCTGTCAGAGGGGGAGGAGGAGAGAAGGCGGAGGAAGGGGAAACGGGCGGGCTCGCCCTCCAACGGCGGCGCGCCAGGAGGCGCGGCGGCACCCTGATCGGAGGAGCGACGACCCCTTCTTCATCTTCTTTTCTGTTTTTCTTTTTTTTCTTCTGAACAAAGAAGGGGGGTGTGGAGAGAATATATATATTTAATTAATTATTTTTAATTTCAAAAAGGTACCTTTTTTTTGACCTCGAAAGGAAACCCAGCGCCTGTCGTCCATAGCTAATTACCCCTATTCTGAATACAATGGGATATGTATCGCAGGCTGATTCGACTGTTTCGATCAATTTCCGTCAAAATCAAAATATAAATCTATATATTGAATTTGAATGCATATTTCAATTTGCCGGGGCCACATACTAACTAGAAAAATTCCCGAAAAATGTTTTCTAGCTTCGTATTGACGATATGGTCCTAACAAAACTAATTTCATCAAATTCCGAGACCATTTGGAAAAATGGCCATTTTCCAGTCGATTAAAATCAATTGAAACTAGTCAAACGCGTTTTGCTTTGCCACGCTTACATATTGATTCGAAAAATTATGAATTTTTAAACCTAGCAATAACTTGACATCACGGATCCAACAAAAGTGGTTTCGTCGAAAACCGAGGTCGTTTGCAAAATGGCTATTTTTAAGGGCCAGAATTCTGTAGCGACTATTCTGAATTTTCAACTAGATGTAACTTTTGATTCCCACTATGAAATTTCAATTTTTCGGATTCGTTGGAAATAAATTTTCAATTAGATTCTAATATTTTGGGTTTCGCTAAAATCCGGTTTATTTTGAATCCTGTACACTCATTTGAAATTTGAAATCGAATTTTCGGACTACCACGCCATTTCAGGCTCGTTATATAATTAAAATAAAATATTTATATTCGAACGACGATCTATATAAATATATACGTTCTAATTCTATTCAAAATAAATTTCTCTTAGATATTATTTAAAATAATTCATTTTAAATATTCAATATTCAATAAAATTGCCAAAATAAAAATTTTAAATTGGTTCAGAATTCCCCGGTTATTACAATCTCCACCGCTTAAAACTTTTCGTCCCCGAAAAGGAACGAAGCTGAAAGTTGTTTTACTAATTAACTCAAATTTCATTATTTTCATTACGGCTTAAGTTCTTCAACTTTTCAATTTCTAAGAGATTTTCAAATTTTTCAAAAATTTGGCTAACACCCTAAATTTTCGAAAAATTTCGCCATTACCTCCCCTACACCGGGGACTTGGGGATATTTCAAATAGCCTCCCATGGCCCTCATCAATCCAAAAAGAAAAAGAAACAGCCAAGCGGCTAGCCAATTGGCTTATAAATTCATCCAAACCCAAAGAAATACAATAAACATGTACCTATTTGTCGGGCAAAATTTTTTATTCTTCTGCTCTAGCCTCCTTGCTATGACCTGTTCAATGTAAGTACATGTATATGCATGCAATTTCAAAAAAAATTCAATACAGGTCAATATTCGGTTCAATTTGGCATAATGGTTCAAAATTATCAAACCAATAATCAAACAACACAACTATCAATCAATTAGTGAATTAACGTTTCAAATTCATAAATTTGATACATATACAGAAAATCATGTTTTTGATGCCAAATCACAACAATAGCCCTATCTAGTTTTGGTTCTCACACCAGTCAATGGAAATATATAGATATCACACCTTCGGCACTCGAACATCAATACTGATGATGTGGCCACATCATCAGAATCATCCTCGGGTGTCTAGAATGTGATTCTATATCTATCCAATATATTAAAACTTCGAATATACATTCATGACGCGTATATGCAAAATCTTTATATATTGGACTGTCCGAATTAAATATAAATAAGTATTCAAATGCATATAAAACGATTTAAATTTTCAAAACAAAATTTGTTTTCGTTTTTATTTTTAAAAATATACCCTTCACACTCGTTCTAGGATACTACTGATCCTATCCCTAACGAGTTATTCTTATTGGATATTTCTAATCCAACCTGTGATGAATTCTTTCGTTCGGTTCTAATGTGTCTTGTTCTTGGGCTCTGTAAACCAAAGCTCTGATACCAAATGAAGCAACTAGAACTTCCCCGATCTCCGAAGAGAAGAGAAAGAACGAATTACTTTGAGGACAAGACTAATCAGGACGCAAACAGAAGAACATTTCATTGTTTATTACAAAAATTCCACCAGAATACAAGAATATACTGAGTATGAATAAATATTATACATTAGACAAATATCAGAGATTTAAATTACATTTAAATACATTAGTGGAAAGATAATATAACACATAACTGAAAGGAGATATACGGATACAGAGCTTTCCGAATATCACTTCAGCTATAAACCAGGATCCTGTGAATATAAATCTGCAAAACCAAAACTACTAACTGCCCGTGTCGAAAATAAGGGCACCTAGAGTTTAGGTTAAAACAATAAACTCCAGGTCAGTCATGTGACTGGTGTGAGAACTAAAACAGTTATTTAAAACTTTACTTTAAAAGGAAGTAATTCAAGGGACCACGCCATCTAACACGGAACGGGTTTCCTCCCAAGAACACTAGCGCATATAAAAAACAGCGCAATGCTTTTGGGAAAAATGAAGCTATTATAAGACCCATATCCCATCACACAATGCAACGCAAGCCGGAGGATAGGGTTTTCCCTTATAATAGCCAAACATGCTTGGTACGTTTAAAACAAATCATTTGATACTATTATAAATGTATAGTGTCAAAACAATTTCAATCATAAATATCAATCATAGGCAGCATGGGTACCATATATCATGTCGCCATACTAGGCTCTACAATTAAAACCGCAATGTCATGTATTGGAAATTGGATTCCATCATGAGTCGAGGCAAGGGCAAGCTCCTCTCCGTTCGAGACACTCTAGCAAATGTGTCAAGACCACACACAGCGATCCTTGGAATCAGTTGGGTCGGTCCTCACCTAACTTTGGAGGATTAGTTATTCCTGAACACACGTTTCCCGGTCCTATAGGACCTATATAATAATGGTCTGTACGTCGGCTCACATAGTGCCAGTTATCAACCATATATTTGAGGCTCCTCGCATTCCAACAACCACACAGGTAAAAAGTATATAAATGTCAGGGCTGGTAGGTCACTGACATCACCCATAGCTAGAAAGAAACGTCGTGTTCTCCCAACGGTCCGTATCCCGTTTTTGACTCATACCGAGGTGTGAGGCTCGCGAATTCACCACTATACACAAAGCTATGCCACACAGGCCGTGCTTTGATCATCAACCACAAGACTTTGCTTTTCAACAGAAGCCTTGATCATTTGCCACTTAGGCATGCCACAAAGGCAATTCACTCCATGCGACTGATGTCCATCGATATACAACCTCTGAGCTCGTACGTCTTGGAGAAGGGCGTTAAGCAAGAGAATAAATTCTCCACCGCCAAACAGATGTATATTTAGTAAAGATCGAACAACACAGAATAAAATCCAATGTCAGACACACAGTCCATTTACAAGTTCGTTCTGGGTATGAACGAAACCGGATGCACTTTCCTCGCATATCCATCGATCTCTAAGTACGTCTGGACAATCACCAACTGATTCCCTCCTCTTGGGTGTACAGACTAATCAAGATCATCAATAATCATCCAAATGATGTGAAGACTTCCGGTCTTCAACCACTGTCTTCGTCTTCGACATATCGTCGAATCGGTTATTCAAAATGGGTATAAACCCGGCCTTTCCGAATAACCCGCGTATATAATAAACAAATGTTACACAAATACAACATACACCTCATTCAAATTTAGAATATTCTTTTATTCAAATTTTCACATTCTTAGGGAAATGTTCCCATTAATTTTATCAAAGATAAATTCTTCTAAATTTATTCTTTAATCTTCCTTTGGATATCTTTTAAAACTATGTTATGGTTTTCCAAACTAGTCGGGATTAGCGAACCACACCGAAGTAATTATTTATTTTATTTCCCAATCCTAACCAATTCATCCTATGGAGCAAAATTGGTAGTACTCCATATCTAACACCACGGTGTTATCGGTAAATATTAATTACCATTTCACATTCAAATATAATTAAAGATTTAACTATCGTTTTGGAGCAAAACTGGTGATACTCCATTCTCGATCACTTTAATCTGATTAAAGATTTATTAAAACTCCACTTAGTTTTAATCTTTCCACAAATCAATCCTGTCTTTAACTGGGTTAAAGAACCAATGTCATCTAAAACACGATTCACGATAAACCAAAAATCACTTTCCATTGTTAATCGGGTTAAAGAACAAGTGTTGTTCAAAACACCGCTCACGATAAACCCAAAAACCAATTCAAATTCAACTCCAATTAATATTATTTATTTGGTACACTTCATTAAATCTAAATAGAAAGATTTAATCTTTTTTTTTCTTAACTGGGTTTAAGAACATTGTTAATGAAGACACCATTCACGACAAACCCAAATCACATTTGATATTAAATACAAGGCTTTGAATAGAAAATATATCGGCTTATATTCAATATCAAATTCTACGACCAACAAATATCGTATTGGAAATAACGATATAAATATATCTTTTATATTCCCATAACAATATATGTATAATCACGAAATCCAATATCAAAATATTCTAAAGACAATATCGATTCAAATCCATTTTGTATTACCCCACGTCCATTAATGTCACTCACAAAGGGAATGCATTAACTTCCATGGAGCATTTTAAGTGTGTATAGAACAGAAACTTAACAACAAGACAGATATAAACAGTACTTAAAACTTTAAAATTTTATTCATTGCAGCGATAAACACATAAGTTTGATTACACCATCAAAAACCAGAGTCAAAGTACATAATATCCATCTTGACTAAATCAAAGTACATAAATTGAAAGACATAACCCCAGTACAAAGTAGCCATAAATAAGAGAGGCTGAACTTTACTTCAGCGATCCAAGAAACTTCTAAAAGCAGAGATATAGCTGTTCAAAATCAAGTTCCACTAGTGTTAGTTCCACCCTGAGCACCTGGGGGGAAAAGGAAGAAAAGAGGAGGAAACAAAGGGGGTCAGACATAAAGTCTGGCGAGTGCGATAACTTTAACAATATAATTACCAAAATAACTAGGCTAAGGCATAAGTTGGAAAATAAGGAAATGACTGTAAACAATTGGGTATGGCAGAGTAAACAAGGAAATAAGATGAACAAAGATAACGTTAAAGGCGCACCTAAACCACTATAAGATATTTACTATACTGCACCACCACTATACTGCACCACCACTAGTTACCCTAAGGTTGATCCCGCCTATAGAACTTAATAATGATAATGGTAGTTTCGTGCACCCCTAGTTTCCATCATAGGTGCTGCCTGCCCCTATCTCCACTAGGTGTACCCACTACCCCCATGTGATCGGCTCCCTAACTCGTAGATACTCGTGCTGGCCCCACAGTGGGGTGTATCACTCCCCAAAGTGGCAACCCGATACTACCAATGATGCACGACTTATACCTACACGATGCAACAACGTCTTACCTACCAGCCCGGGTCCACACACGCATATAAACCCGTTGGACTTGCGTTGCCACCGCTAACCCGGTTTGGCCTCTTACAGTCAAGACCAGCATGCATGTCCCATCCTCGACTTGGGTCGAGCCCACAAAGATACGTATGGGTTACAAGTTGAAACGGACCCCCATTACTTGACACAAGCTATCCACCTAAGCTTGTTCCCCTCTAGTACATCCCACTTAACCCTCTTCATATTCATGTTCACTTACATGTTTCAATTTTGTTTAGGTGTTTCTAATCGTATTTCAAATGCCACCAAAGGCACCCAATAGATTCCACATGCCACCCAAGGCACCCACTTAACCCCCTCATGTCCCACTACATGTTTATCTGGTTAAGTGTTTCTTAATTCATTAAGACCGTAACCTTATAAAGACCTCCCACATTAGACTGGCATTTGTGGCAGTTGGATTTGCCAGGCGGGTCCGGGCAGTCTTACACCACAAAAGAGCCTAACCTCGTATCTTTACAACTGTTACGCATTTAATTTATGCCTAAGACCTCCCACATTAGACTGGCATTTGTGGCAACTAGATTTGCCGGGCGGGTCCGGGCAGTCTTACACCACAAAAGAGCCTAACCTCGTGTCTTAGACGACTAATTACTCCTAATTAATCATTCCCCAATTTGAATTAATTTCCCTATTTAAATTATCAATCAATTACAAATTTAACTATGGCCATAATTGACTCAATTATGTCCATCTATTCATGGTATGTAAAATCATACCAATTTTCATCACAAATTTATTTTATGCCTTTTAAGGCATTTATGCCAATTCTCAATGTTAAATCTTTTAATATTATCCCATTACCCCCACCTTGTACGTTCGTTCGTTTAACGTAAAATATACGTTAGACTCGAATAGTCTAACTTATAAAATAAAGAGAAAACATCACAACATACATATAGATAAACTAGATCTAAGCATAAGGGGTGAACTTGCATGTGTGAGCGAGGTTCTACATCTAAAACTTGCATAGGCCAAAGTCACAACTTGCATAAAACTACATATGTCATAGATCCAAATCTAAAGGTGTGAACTTGTTTAGGCAATAGTCATAAACTTGCATATATCATGTATGTTATAGATCTACATCTAAAGGTGTAAAATTGCATAGGCAATAACCACAAACTTACATAACATAATTCATACTCCAAACACATATATTTATATAAACTTGCATATGTGACTTATGCAACATAACGATGGTGTAAACTTACATCTAAACATATAAACTAGCATGTAAAATTTAGCATATAACTCACACGTGTCATAGCCTAACTTTAGATCTAAAATAGATGTCATGAAACATGTAAGGTTATACATAATCTTTACTAACTTGCATATGATACACATATAAATCAACACCTAAACTTGCATATATACATATGATTTATCATATGAATCAATATAACCAAACTAGCATATGAAACATCATCATCAATTATAGAATTACAACATAGACGATAACATCACAACTTTACAACATAGATGATAACATCATAGAATTTACAACATAAATGATAGCATCACAATTTTACAACATAGATGATAACATGCGGTCAATAATTCACAACATAGCCATATAATCCGCATTATAACTCAATCCAATTAAATTGC
Source organism: Allium sativum (assembly GCA_030737875.1). Classification (NCBI taxonomy): domain Eukaryota; kingdom Viridiplantae; phylum Streptophyta; class Magnoliopsida; order Asparagales; family Amaryllidaceae; genus Allium; species Allium sativum. The sequence continues at coordinate 691,771,560 of CM060913.1, read as the reverse complement.
TAATTATTTTATTAAAGAAATCGAACTCACAACTCAAAGAAGGTCTTGAGTTCTGAATTCTGAGTTCTGAACTTGTATTAGCTTTCCTTTTAAGTAGATTCGTTGTTAGAGTTGTATTGAATTGAATTTGATTAGCTTTCTTCCTCTCTAATTGGTGGCGGCTATTCTGAGTTGCAAGGTGACGGCGTGGAGGCCATGAATCTAATTTTAATTTGATTTTAGTGTTTGAGTCTTCATGTCTTTTTATAGAGTTTAGGATTAGTTTAGGCCGTCCGATCAACCCACAATTAATCCCAGCCAATCAGAGCAGATCAAAAACCCTAATGAGTCAGCACACAGTCATTAACATGTCACTAATCAAATCTTCCCGGGGGGGGGGGGCAGGTTGACCCCCAGGTCGACCCTATGGTCGACCTGGTCAGGGTAGGTCGACCCCCAGGCCGACCCTATGGTCGACCTGGCCCTGGCGGGAACTTTCCCTCCTAGCCCATCTGACTCTGAAATTTTGAATTTTGAAATCTATTTTGAATTTTCTGAAACTTCCAATGGCCATAACTTCTTCGTACGAAGTCCAATTCGCGCAAACTCGGACTCTATCCCAACCAGAATTCCGAGACGAACACAATGGCGCAACCCATTTCCCTTAATTCTCACATCTGAGACTAGTTATTCTTTAATTTGTTACTTTAGTGTTAACTGAAATATGGGGTGTTACACATTTCCACTTTATATATTGGAAATTCTGGTTATTTTCAAAACCATTTCAAAAGTAGTTCTTTTCGATAAAAATATTTTTTTATCCTTTCAAATGTGGAATTTTTCATCCTTGTTCTTTCCAATTCATATATTATGATTTTACACAAACTATTAATATTTTTAATAATTTTATCAAGGCCCGTACAGTCGATTTCAAATAGCAGTCGTCGAACTGCACTTACAGCGACCTTTTCCAAATTTGATTTGGACATAATCCCAAATCCAACCGTCAGATTTCAAAATTCTAATATTCATTGGAAAGCTCTTTTCGATAAGAACCCAATGGTTCCGGTATTATTAGAATCCGACGGTCAGATCTCCCGTAACGTAAATTCGAAGTCAATGGTCGAAATTCGTAAACTGCCGCGGCGCGGCGCGGCGCGTTCTATTCAGGCCATTATATATATATATAATATATATATATATATTTCATCGATTTCCTTTTAACAAGTATTTTATAAATCGTTTTAAATTCGTTTTCGAAATGATTTCAACTTCATATTCAATTTCGAATCGAAATTGAATATTCCACATCATCGATATAGAAATGATAATATTTTCAAAACGTTATATTTTGAAATCACTTCTTTTTCTATATTCATTATAAAAACGAATATAATCGATATAAATATCGATCGCGTCAAAATGGCGCATCTCTAATCAACACGGCTTTATATATTTCAATAACTTCGTTATTCTATTCAACAAATGAATATTTATTCTATTCAACACATGAATCTATGTTTCTTTCAACACATGAATATTCTCAACACATGAGCATCGTCAACACATGACTATTTTTGTTATTTAATATATTTTATAAAATTATGATAAAGATGTAAATTTTATTGTTTAAAATATTTAACTCAACACATGAATATTTATCAACACATGAATATATATTTTATTCAACACATGAATATTCTTTATTCTATTCAACACATGAATATATATTTTATAATATTCTTTATTTTCCCAATTGGAATGAGTCCCAATCAATAACCATATAATGTTAATTATATAGATTCCATACAACACAAGTATATATTGACAATAATAATCAATCAATCATCATCTAGAGTGCACAACACAACTGTCTGTCAACCTATCGATCGACATACAACTAATTATTGGGACTAGTGTATGTCAAATATCATCCCAATACCCGTGTGGGGTTTCACATCAACAAACACAGATTTTATTTGTGCACTTGGGCGACGTGTAAAATTTATCGTCCCAATCAATATCAGTCAAATCAATGTATATAAACAGATTGTCTGATTTGTAAATGAATATTTTATTTTATTCACATACACGTTAAAAATTATATTTTTAACGATAAAATATTTTATTTTGACACATGAATTTCTACTCAGTTCATTTATTCAATAAAATGATATTTTTATTTTTCTAACTTATTTTAGAAAATTTCGGCGGCATAACGGCATGATACTAGAAATGGGACCAGGCCTACCCTTATCCCCGGTCTAATAATGGCCCACGCCATACACATACCAATTTAATCAATCCCATTTCACATCCCAAACCAATTCAATCAAATTAATCAACCAAACAAATAAATCAATCACCAAAAAATCAACTAAACAAACAAGCCGTCCATGGTCTGTGGACGACGGGTGTCGGGTGCTGCTAAGCACTGTCTGCATCCTAGTATATATTTTTAACTAGAAAAGAAAATTTAAAGTGAGAAGTTCTCACCGGCTTCCATTCTCTATTTCTGAATTTCTGAACCGTCTCGATTTGCCCGAACTTTCAACGCAATCCTTTTCACGCTGTTCACATTAAAATCACATTTTTATCTCACTATATATATAATAAAAATCAGATTTTTATTTCTCTACATATATAAAAAGATCGAATTTTTATCTTCGCTTCATATTTATAAAAAACGAATTTTTATAATCTTTACTATATAAAAGTCATATTTTTGTTATCTCTACTATATAAAAATCATATTTTTATTATCTCTACTATATAAAATCATATTTTTATTATCTCTACTATATAAAAATCTGATCTTTATTATCTCTGCTATATAAAAATCTGACCTTTCTACCTTCTACATATATAAACTTTCTTCTTATAAATATATAAACTTTCTACCTATAGATATATAAACTTTCTACTTATAAATATATACACTTTCTACTTATAAATATATACACTTTCTACTTATAAATTTATACACTTTCTACTTATAAATTTAAAACGGATTTAATAAAATAAAATAAAATAAAAATCACCTTCATCACCTAAGCTTCAGACCGAAGTCGAACTGGAGCTTTCCCTTCGCTGGCAGATTGGGAGCCCAACGCGGTTTTCAGGTAAAGAAGGAGAGAAAGGGAGTACTGCTGCACTGGAGATGAGAGGGGGTGAAACTGGGTCAGGCGGCGCGGTCCTAGATGAAGGCGGTTGCGCTCAGGCAACGAGGGAGGGGGGATAGCGCTGAACGGAAGCAGGGCTTTGGCGTGATTAGGGCTTGGGTTGGTGGAATTCGTGGGGGTGGGGGGGAAGAGAAAGGCGGGGGAGGCTTGGAGGCGGTGCGTTCTGTCAGAGGGGGAGGAGGAGAGAAGGCGGAGGAAGGGGGAAATAGGGGCTCGCACTCCGACGGTGGCGCGCCAGGAGGCGCGGCGGCGCCCTGATCGGAGGAGCGACGGCTCCTCCTTTATCTTCTTTTCTTTTTTTATTTATTTCGTTCTGAACAAAGAAGGGGGTGTGGAGAGAATATATATTTAATTAATTATTTTTAATTTCAAAAAGGTACCTTTTTATTTCGACCTCGAAACGAAACCTACCGCTATCGTCCATAGCTAATTACCCCCATTCCGAATACAATGGGATATGTAACACGGGCTGATTCGACTGTTTCGATCAATTTCCATCAAAATCAAAATATAAATATATATATTGAATTTGAACGCACATTTCAATTTACCGGGGCCACATACTAACTAGAAAAATTCCCGAAAAATATTTTCTAGCTTCGTATTGACGATACGGTCCTAACAAAACTAATTTCGTCAAATTCTAAGACCATTTGAAAAATGACCATTTTCCAGTCGATTAAAATCAACAAAAACTGGTCAAACGCGTTTTGCTTTGCCACGCTCACATATTGATTCAAAAAACTACGAATTTTGAAACCTAGCAATAACTTGACATCACAGATCCAACAAAAGTGGTTTCGTCGAAAACCGAGGTTCTTTGCAAAATGGCTATTTTTAAGGGCCAGAATTCTATAGCGACTATTCTGAATTTTCAACTAGACGTAACTTTTGATTCCCGCTATGAAATTTTAATTTTTCGGATTCATCGGAAAGATATTTTCAATTAGATTCTAATATTTTTGGTTTCGCTAAAATCCGGTTTATTTTGAATCCTGCACACTCATTTGAAATTTGAAATCGAATTTTCAAACTACCGCACCATTTCAGGCTCGTTATATAATTAAAATAAAATATTTATATTCGAACGATGATCTATATAAATATATATGTTCTAATTCTATTTAAAATAAATTTCTCTTCGATATTATTTAAAATAATTCATTTTAAATATTCAAAATTCATTAAAATTGCCAAAATAAAAATTTTAAATTGGCTTAGAATTCCCGGGTTATTACAATTTTGGATTCTCATAAGGGAAAACTCATTCCCTGTTATACGGCGTGGTCTTATGAGATATCGTTTATTTTCTCAAACTGTTTTAAATTGTTTACTCATACCAATCCCATGACTGAGCCGGAGTTTATTTTTTTCCCTAAACTCTTGGGTGCCTAAATTTGAACGGGCAGTCAAATAGTCAGGATTTTTCAGATATACTTGGAGAGCTTGGAGCAGGAAGCTTTAGGATTATATAGCTATAGTTATTTCCGCTGTGTTGTAAGTGTTATACTCTGATAATGTTGCTATATACATATATTGATTTTATTTCATAATTATGTATCTATTATATGTTGTTCGTTCCGCTGTAAGATTTGTATTTACTCTGATGTTGTATGTTCTTCTTCTTCTATTCTAAGTTTCTATCTTATCTATTCTCACCCTCTAATCTCTTTCATGGACTATCTGGTGTTTCCGATGCTTTGGTAGTCGACATTGAGTTTATGTCGATAACCAGGATCACGAAAACCCGGGTCGTTACAGTGGTATTAGAGCTGAAGGTTATGTAATTACCTTGGCTCTATGGCGTGACTTAGTAGAGATAGGGTTAGTAATGCCCTAGATTGAGTGTATAAATGAGTGTGTATTTTTTATTTGATTTAAAAATGGTTTTATATTGTGGAGATTTATTGGTTGAGTTGTTACGAGTTCTGGTCGATCAGTTTGATCCACTGTATCGGTAGGGGCTTATAAACACTTGAATACGATGGACCGACACATAATGGTTTGAAAAAAATGGTAGACGAAATAATTTTATCCAAATTATATTTTATTATAAACAAAATACAGATATTTGAAGTATTATCATATATTAGATGTGTTAGTCGTAATTATAATCGAATAAGATTATAAAAAGTGAAATGGTTATGTAAATAACCAATTGGAATTCATATAAGTGAAATGTATGAAATCAAATGAATTAAATTTGAATTAAAATCAAAATTGGAATTAAAATTCCGAGAATATGAATAAATGTTTGTAAATGAATCTGGATTAAATATATGAGAATTTTAAAATCCTGGGAGATTTTAAATTGTTTACAAGCATTGTGAATAATATTTTGAATGTATTTCAAAATGGAAATGGTTAGAAATGGTTTTGAAAGTGATATAGTAGTGAACTAACTTCAGTCGCTGGAAAATAAATTCCGATGATGATCATGACATCATCGGTGTTCATTTTCGAGTTTTTAAGTGACGAATTACTACCAAAGGTTTTGATTTTGGAAATGTTTTGGGAAAACAAGTTGTTTGAATTTCGAAAAGGATTGTTTGATTTTTCTAAGTAAAGAGAAGCTGTTTAAAACTCCTAGGAAGTTTATTTTGAATTAAAAACAAATAATAAGGGGATTTGCAAAAGCAGATTGAAATTGAGTTGAAGTCCATTAAATGGAAATTGATTTGGATTAGAATGATATCGAATGAAATTGGATTGGGAGATATGAATCTGAAATGATATTGGATTGACAAGTTAAGCATTGGAATCAGGAATAGAACTTGAGTTTAAAATAGAATTTGACTTAGGTATGAGCAAATAGATGTTTTGAGAATTAATTGACTGGAAATTTGATTGGGATGACCTTGGTATATACAGAATTGATAACATATGCAAATGATATAATGATATGCCTGACAAAAAGGTACAAGTTTATATTTTATGTGGTATGAGATTTTTATGAGCCGAATTGGCAAGCCGCTTGGTTGTTTGATTTTATTTTGCATTGGAGAAGGCCTAGAGAGGCGAGTTGAAGTTTGAGCTATTGACCAGTACAAAGAAGGTGCTGGCGAAATTTTTCGGAAATTTACGGTATTAGAAAAATTTTCAGGATTTTGAAAATTTTCTTTGATAAGAATTAATTAATATTTTAGTTGTAAATTTGTTGGTTTAGTGAAACTGAAATTTAAGAAGTGAACAAATAATTTTAACCAGTTAACAGGGTTTGTTTTCTACCTTAGCAATTTCGAGGACGAAATTGATTTAACGGGGGAAGAATGTAATGTCCTGTATTTTTATGGTATAATAATTAATTTATTTAATTATTTAATTAGTGATTTAGAGAATTAAATGGTTGTTTAATTAAATAATATCGAATATTTAATTAATATAAATAATATTATAATATATTTAATTATGAAATAATCAGAATATAGTTGAAATGGAAATATTATGTGGATTGGATCATTTATAATATATATAATTCAGTATATAGTTGAATTATATTAACAAACATATTATTTGAACGAAAATTGAACGTATAATTTTATTATAATTATAATCGAGCTCGAAATGGCGCTGCAATTTGTAATTTGGTGATTCGAACTTTAAACGAATATACAGAATTCGTTTAAGTCGGATTTTTGTGAAACAAGAAACGTTGAGAGCCGGTGAAGTATATTTTTCTAATGGAAGAGAAAAATTGGGATTTCGTCGTCCAAATTTAATTTTCGAAAAGTCGCTTTGGAATTCCTTTATAATTTATAGCAATTCATTTATATTATAAATGGATTTTCAATATAAATTGAATATCGATTCAACCGGGATTTGAATATCGAGTTATAAATTCAATTGAAGCTATATGATATTCTAGTGTGAATATATATGATAATATTAATTTATTAATATTAAATTGAATTGTTTTTAAATATATTTATATTTAAATTGGTTTATTTTGAGCTGTAAAAATAGCCGTTTTTGCAAATGACCTCCGTTTTTGACAAAACTAATTTTGTTGGATCTAGAATATTAAATTTTTGTTAAATTTTAATTTTCGTGATTTTTGGAGTCAGTGTGTGGTCGTACGGCTTTTTAATGTGAAACCCAGTCAGTATTTTGACGGTTAAAAATACGTTGTATGAGCAAACGGAGTCGGAATTCGATGAAACCAGTTTCGTTGGGTCTGTAATGTCGAGCTATAGCTGCATGTCAATTTTCATGATTTTTGGATATTAAATGTGATCATAGGAATTTTTAACAACATATACATTTAACGGTTGCTTAAAAATAAATATAATATCAAATATAAAAATATTATAAAAATCCTATAAATAACCCATAACTTTCTCAAACCGTAAACTATTTTCACTTTGGTCAACTTCTTTCACCGTCTCCACGAGACTCTTTCAACAGTAACACTCGATATGAGAAAAAATCATAGGAATTCAAATTAAAATCAATAAATCCAGATACATGTATATTCGAATTACTGGGCTAATCTCCTTCAATCTCATACTGTAACACCCCACACCCGTTAAGGTCACTCACAAAGGGAATGCCTTAACTTCAGTGGAGCATTATGGGTATTGGAACAGAAATATTACAAGACAGACATATATAAAACAGCAGAAAGTAAAGTGGAAGTACTTCAAATCATTTATTAAATATAATTGTTTACAATAAAAGCCCATCAACTTCCAATACCCAATTACATAGCTAAAATATCTGTCTTGCTCAATAACAAAGAAGCATAAAAATAAACTGTGATATTCCCCAATAAAGCAAAGCAAGCCATAGCCAAGGGAAATCCAAGTCGTACATGAAAGAACCTTGGAGCTTGGTAAGATCCGAACTAAGCTGTATTCCCACCCTGCGAACCTGGGGGGGGGGAACGGAAGAAAAAGAGGCAAAACAAACCGGGTCAGTCATAAAGACTGAGTAAGTCCTAGTGGCTTTCAGCATAAAAACAGGTGAAGATAATATGGCATGAACAAACTGAAAGTAAACATAAGCATAATGACAAGGTAAGCTACATGCACGATGAATCAAGTATAACATCCCATGCTTCCTATCAAGAGTATCATCACAAGGTTCCTACCAAGTATCACATTACAAGGTTTCTATTAAGTATAACATCGCAAGATTTGTAAGCTTCACCATTTCACTATTTTCCTTGATTTTCTATATTCTCTGCACCACCTAACTAGCATTTTAATTAGTTTACTAAGTTTTGATTACAAGATAAGTGATCCCCCATAACCAACATGATAGTTTTATAGGTACATACCCCACGATGAGGGTCCCACCTCATATTGACAGTTTCATGTCCCCACCGCACCTATCTTAATTGATCGGCCCTTACTTACAATGTTTCATATGTGTTATATACTAAGGTTATCCCAACCCCGTTGTTGTGGTAGCCTTATGGACTACATCTAATGTGAGGATTTTCACCTCAACCAGCCCAATTGCCATAAATGTGTTAGACGTATCCTTACTACCCTAATCGATCGGCTCTTACTCGACCTAGTTCTTGCGGCCCTCTACTCGTAGATACCTGTGCTGGTCCCACCCTATGGTGTATCAATCCCTAGGATGGCAACCCCGACACCCTTTTTGATGCACAGCCTTATATCTACTGATGCCCAGTGGCTAAATTTTCCACTCCGGAATACGTGCACGCCCATAATCCGACGGAACCTGCACTGCTGCATCCCATGCCGCCGTTTTGACCGCTTACAATCAGCCCAGTAATCGTGCCCCACCCTGCCTAGCTCAGGGTGCCTTTGATACCTAACGTGGGTTACTGCTGAAACGGGTCCCGCTACTAGGGTTTTCCTAGGGTCTATTCATATACCCCACAGGTTGGTTAAGTGTTATCTATTTTACTTAACCCCACCCCCCATCATGATACCATGGTTAAGTGTTCTCTCTTGTGTTACTGAACCCTACCGCATGTCTTGTTATATCGGTTAAGCGTTCTCCCCTGTGTTAACTTAACCCTTACCACACCTCACGTTAGATTGGTTAAGTGTATGTTAACTCAACCTCGTCCACTAGCCATTTTATAATGGTTAAGTGTTACCCTCGTGTATTTACTTAACCCTACCACACATCAGGTTATATTAGTTGGGTGTTATCAACCCATTCAAGTTAAACCAACCCATTTATCTTAACCCTTCCATTCGTCAGATTGCATTGGTTAAGTATTTCAAGTAATTCAAGGCTTAACCCGCCCACGTATCATGCTAAGTTGTTTAAGTATTATCTATATGTTCAAGTTGACTTAACCCTGTCACGTGTCATGTTATATTGGTTAAGTGTCATTAGTCTAGTCATATTACTTAACCCACCCATTCATGTCATATCGGTTAAGTGTCATTAGTCTGGTCATATTACTTAACCCACCCATTGGTCTGATTAACAGTTATGTTGGTTATGCCCATATTTATAAGTTTTACATGTTCTTAACTCATACCGGTTAGGTCCACATTTACATGTCAAATTTCCATGTCATCCCACCTAACCCTCTAACCATACCCACCTCTTAATATGGTTAATATTCCTTAATTCATTCATTATGACGAACGAATCATGACCTCTCACATTAGACCGTGCACTTTGTGGCCTTTGGATTTGTCGGGCGATTCCGGGCAGATTTACACCACAAACTGAGTCTAACCTCGTTAATAAATCGTTATGCCTATAATTCGACCTTTGACCTCTCACATTAGACTGACACTTTGTGGCTACTGGATTTGCCGGGCGGTTCCGGGCAGATTTACACCACAAACTGAGTCTAACCTCGTGTCAAAGGTTCATTAATGGTCGTATTCCCCCCAAACCCCAATATCAGTTCATGTGATTAACATATAGAAATGTTCATGTTCGTGTTCAAGTCAATTATCCAATACACAGTCATTTTCATGTTTCAAATTCCCAACTTTACATATTAATAAACATATGCCCAAGTTCCAAAATTCCATGCCAATTTATTTATATATATATATATATATATATATATACCCAATTCTGGTCAGTTTACATACGTATAATTCTTGCCAATTTACATGTATGCCTGGTTTATGCCATTTTACCCATATCAAGTTCTAGCCAAGATTACATGTATCAAGTTTCATGTCCAAATAAACCCAAATCAAGATTTATGATGTAGTTATCCCAAACTATAATCCTTCATACATGCCAGTTACCCAAATTCATATTTATGCCAATTATCAAGTTTACAATTGCTTTTACGTTCAAAGTCCCAATTCTACTTATGCCCAATCATAAACTTAATCTTTTGATTTAATGTACATAGGCCCGAACTCGTGATTTGATTTACATGCTAATTCATTATGCCCACTTCATGCCAATTTAATTATGCCAATGGCCAAACTTGCAATTTCAATTATATTGACAATACCCCAAATTTCCAATTTCATGTTATGCCATAAATTTTACCAAACATATATATCCAATATAGACAACATTCCCATATTTCTCCGTATTCAATCGTACGCATATCGCGGTCTAGGCCTAGGTCCGAAATTGACCTAGGTTCATCGAAAGAAAATAAATAGGGGAAGGTAGAATTTGTATAACAATCAGCATAGAGAGAAAACTGGCATAAAAACATCATCTCTGGCATAAAAGATAGATCTTGATAATAATATCAATATGAATCAAGAAAAACTGATTTACAACAGGCTGAATAGATCATAAGCTTGACATGAGAATGAACATAGAAAAGTCCCAAAACTCAAGATTCAAGAAGCAATTCAAATAGATCTGAATCAATAAACATACTTAAATCCAATTCCACTTTATTCCATGGCCATATTTTTAATCTAAAAACAACTAGAACTTACAAAGCATGGCAAATGAATTAAGAAATGAATTGTTGTAAAAATGTCATGGCGTTGTTGATTTATTGTCTTGAATCATTGTAGAAGCCTTGTTCTTTGAATCGATTTGAGTTTGAATGTTTGTACTTTGATTTGGAGACGGCGACCATGGTTCAAGAGGTATTTTAGCAGCATAATGGTGTAAGAATGATTTGATATGAATTAGGTTAGGTCTAAGGGTGTATTTATAGGGGTAGCAACTAGTTTAGGCCCTTAGATTAACCCTAGAATCAATCCGGACCATCAAAACACGTCTCAGGCTTCAAAAATGAGTTCTGGGTCAAAACAGGCCGACCAGCAGGTTTTCTGCTCGTCCTGGGCGCACGTGCCAAGTGCGCCAATGCAAAATTGCATGGGCGCACTTCCCAAGAGCGCCAGTGCAATTTTGTTCTGGCGCACTTCCCAAGTGCGCCAGTGCATTCTGGCCGGTTTCTGGTTTTTCTACCTAACTTCGTTCGTCCATATCTTCTTCGTACGGTATCCGTTTTATGCAAACTCGGTCTCTATTTCAAGAAGAATTCCGAGACGAACACAATGGCGTAACCCGTATCCCTTGATTCTTATTTTAAAATTTGATTATACCCTGATTTCTAGTTTTAACATGTTATTAAAATTTGGGTTGTTACATTCTCCACTCCTTAAAGGATTTCGTCCCCGAAATCTTCAAGTTAAGAAGAATGTGTCCTACCATCCAATCATCCATCTACTCAATCATCAATCACAGGCATCTATTGTCCTTAAGGGATTTCTAATGCTGTGAACATATGCATAAAGTGTGTGTATATGTTCCTTATCTAATGCAAATGATCAGGCCTGATTGATCTTCTTAATGCAAAATATGTTTAGTGCCATGAGTCCAACATGTATGCAAATAGTCCTAGTCACACTAACACTATATGTGTGCACAAACATCTATCCATATGCAACATCCACATGATAACATATTCAAATTCATCCATAAACAAGTATAAACACTCATGCATATGCAATATGAAAGGTGACGGAGCCGATCTAGTGTCTAATATGCGTGTATATGCATCCACGAGAAACCACTAGCAACCGCTTGCAACCACTTGCAACCATCAATCATAACATGTCTCAAACACATGTTTACACCCAATTGTTCCTACCTAAAGATATAGTCGAACGATAGAAGCAAGTAAAAACTTTGTGCCCATTTGGTAGTGTCAAACCTGGAAATCTATGTCACATGTATATTGATTAGGAGAAGAACTCCCTAAGCACCAGCCCGAAGACCGAAAAATACAATCAGGCTGACGCCCAAAGAATTACTCAACCCAACGGACACCCTTAAGCCCCAACATGTATTACTAACAGATGATCCCTATGGGGTTTTGCAACAGAAATAGGATTGAGAATATGACCGAGAGGTTATACTTAAAAAATAACATACAAGTAAGCTCTTCAGGAAAAGAGGGATCAAGGATATACTCTTAGAAAGAGATATGATGCGCGTGTCCAGTCTTCAATCTTCTAAGACGCATTTTCTTGAGCTTAACTCCATTGTGCTTTGACCGTCTTTAGCTTCACAATTTCGTAGCTTCTTAATTCCTATTTACAAAATATGAGTTGGAACTCATTTCACTATTGCCTCTCGTTCCACTTTCACTAGTATACCCAGCTTAAACATAACTGCATACTCATGGTTTCATGAAAGCTCTCCAAAATTCACTAGTGAATTCACTTACTAGAAGGTATTCCACATAAATGAATTATCTCTTGAAAATAAACAAATGTCAACCATGTTGCCAAGTGTACTTACTAAGGTGATTTTCTATAACTCATGCATAAGCGAAATGAACCATCCGCCTTAGTGGCGAACACTAATCGAGCGGATTGATAAATGTATCAAGAGATTCTAGGTAACTAAGCATGGCAGAACCCTAAGGGTAACACTAGACTTCGAGGGTATTACCGAGGCAAGTCAAGAGTCTAACTACCCTCTTTTCATACTCGAGAATGGTATCATTTCTGGATAACCACTCCATCCCTAGAAACAACCCATAGCCCAAAAACATAAGCATTACTTCTAAACTCAAAACTTAGCATAGACATTCTCAAATCCAAACAAGTCATGAATAAATGAGCCGATTCCCCAACAGGATTTGAGACAAAAATGGGACCCTCTACTACGCTAGTACTAAGGTGCAGAGACTTAACTATCGAAGCAGAATCAAAAAGGATGCGATGTACAAAAACAAAGTTCCCATGGTATGATAGAAAATAAAAGCTAAACTTTTAACAGAAACGTGACCATCTCTTCTTAGGTACGCTAGTAGTGAGAGCATACAATTTCCCTCTCGATGATCTTGTCCTTTGCCCTTGTCCTTGTCCTCTAATACTTAACTACATGTTCCTTTTTACCATACTAAAGATACTCTCTCTTGTCGTGGGTTTTATTATTCTTTAACTTTGGCCTCTTTCCTTTCACCTTTTCCTCCTTCGTGGATTAAGCCATATCAACAAGTTTCTCATCCTTAGGCTTGTGTTCTTTATCCTCGTTCTTTCTATCCTTGTATAGCTTGTTGACAAGTTTCTCGAAAGCTACCCCCATTGCATGGCAAGCCTACAAAGCTTGAAATAAGATTAGACGCGGATGGAACTACTGCGGCTACAGATGGAAGTTGGGCACTTCTTTGCCCTCCTACATGTGTCATACACCTACAAAACTATGGTGAAAAAGAAAGGGAGAAGAAACTCAAGGAGAGAATCAAAAGATAGTGCCTATGGATTTGGGGAATATGCCTTTCAAATAAAACAAGACTTTTCTTAGAAAAAGCTTCTTTGTAAACGGTTTTTGAAAATAGTTTTCAGAAGGTTTTAAAAACTTTTGCCCAGTCCGGTAACCTTCTGCTCTGATACCAAATGTAACACCCCACATCCGTTAAGGTCACTCACAAAGGGAATGCCTTAACTTCAATGGAGCATTATGGGTACTGGAACAGAAATATTACAAGACAGACATACATAAAACAGCGGAAAGTAAAGTGGAAGTACTTCAAATCATTTATTAAATATAATTGTTTACAATAAAAGCCCATCAACTTCCAATACCCAATTACGTAGCTAAAATATCTGTCTTGCTCAAAAACAAAGAAGCATAAAAATAAATTGTGATATTCCCCAATAAAGCAAAGTAAGCCATAGCTAAGGGAAATCCAAGCCGTACATGAAAGAACCTTGGAGCTTGGTAAGATCCGAACTAAGCTGTATTCCTACCCTGCGAACCTGGAGGGGGGGGGGGACGGAAGAAAAAGAGGCGAAACAAACCGGGTCGGTCATAAAGACTGAGTAAGTCCTAGTGGCTTTCAGCATAAAAACAGGTGAAGATAATATGGCATGAATAAACTGAAAGTAAACATAAGCATGATGACAAGGTAAGCTACAGGCATGATGAATCAAGTATAACATCCCATGCTTCCTATCAAGAGTATCATCACAAGGTTCCTACCAAGTATCACATTACAAGGTTTCTATTAAGTATAACATCGCAAGATTTCTAAGCTTCACCATTTCACTATTTTCCTTGATTTTCTATATTCTCTGCACCACCTAACTAGCGTTGCAATTAGTTTACTAAGTTTTAATTACAAGATAAGTGATCCCCCATAACCCACATGAAAGTTTTATAGGCACATACCCTACGATGAGGGTCCTACCTCATATTGACAGTTTCATGTCCCCGCCGCACCTATCTTAATTGATCGGCCCTTACTTACAATGTTTCATATGTGTTATATACTAAGGTTATCCCAACCCCGTTGTTGTGGTAGCCTTATGGACTACATCTAATGTGAGGATTTTCACCTCAACTAGCCCAATTGCCATAAATGTGTTAGACGTATCCTTACTACCCTAATCGATCGGCTCCTACTCGACCTAGTTCTTGCGGCCCCCTACTCGTAGATACCTGTGTTGGTCCCACCCTAGGGTGTATCAATCCCTAGGATGGCAACCCCGAAACCCTTTTTGATGCACAACTTTATATTTACTGATGCCCAGTGGCTAAATTTTCCACTTCGGAATACGTGCACGCCCGTAATCCAATGGAACCTGCACCGCTGCATCGCATGCCGCCATCTTGACCGCTTACAATCAGCCCAGTAATTGTGCCCCACCCTGCCTAGCTCAGGGTACCTTTGATACCTAATGTGGGTTACTGTTGAAACGGGTCCCACTACTAGGGTTTTCCTAGGGTCTATTCGTATACCCCACAGGTTGGTTAAGTGTTATCTGTTTCACTTAACCCCACCCCCCATCATGATACCGTGGTTAAGTGTTCTCTCTTGTGTTACTTAACCCTACCGCATGTCTTGTTATATCGGTTAAGCGTTCTCCCCTATGTTAACTTAACCCTTACCACACCTCACGTTAGATTGGTTAAGTGTATGTTAACTCAACCTCATCCACTAGCCATTTTATAATGGTTAAGTGTTACCCTCGTGTATTTACTTAACCCTACCACACATCAGGTTATATTGGTTGGGTGTTATCAACCCATTCAAGTTAAACCAACCCATTTAACTTAACCCTCCCATTCGTTAGATTGCATTGGTTAAGTATTTCAAGTAATTCATCGCTTAACCCGCCCATGTATCATGCTAAGTTGGTTAAGTATTATCTATATGTTCAAGTTGACTTAACCCTATCACGTGTCATGTTATATTGGTTAAGTGTCATTAGTCTAGTCATATTAGTTAACCCACCCATTCATGTCATATTGGTTAAGTGTCATTAGTCTAGTCATATTACTTAACCCACCTATTGGTCTGATTAACAGTTATGTTGGTTAAGCCCATATTTATAAGTTTTACATGTTCATACCTCATACCGGTTAGGTCCACATTTACATGTCAAATTTCCATGTCATCCCACCTAACCCTCTAACCGTACCCACGTCTTATTATGGTTAATATTCCTTAATTCATTCATTACGACGAACGAATCATGACCTCTCACATTAGACCGTGCACTTTTTGGCCACTAGATTCGTCGGGCGGTTCCGGGCAGATTTACACCACAAACTGAGTCTAACCTCATGTCATAAATCGTTACGCCTACAATTCCACCTTTGACCTCTCACATTAGACTGACGCTTTGTGGCTACTGGATTTGTCGGGCGGTTCCGGGTAGATTTACACCACAAACTGAGTCTAACCTCGTGTAAAAGGTTCATTAATGGTCGTATTCCCCCCAAAACCCCAATATCAGTTCATGTGATTAACATATAGAAATGTTCATGTTCGTGTTCAAGTCAATTATCCAATACACAGTCATTTTCATGTTTCAAATTACCAACTTTACATATTAATAAACATATGCCCACGTTCCAAAATTACATGCCAATATATATATATATATATATACACACACACCCAATTCTAGTCAGTTTACATACGTCCGATTCTTGCCTATTTATATGTATGCCTGGTTTATGCCATTTTACCCATATCAAGTTCTGGCCAAGATTACATGTATCAAGTTTCATGTCCAAATAAACCCGAATCAAGATTCATGATGTAGTTATCCCAAACTATAATCTTTCAATACATGTCAGTTACCCAAATTCATATTTACGCCAATTATCAAGTTTACAATTGCTTTTACGTTCAAAGTCCCAATTCTACTTATGCCCAATCATAAACTTAATCTTTTGATTTAATTTACATAGGCCCGAACTCGTGATTTGATTTACATGCTAATTCATTATGCCCACTTCATGCCAATTTAATTATGCCAATGGCCAAACTTGCAATTTCAATTATATTGACAATACCCCAAATTTCCAATTTCATGTTATGCCATCAATTTTACCAAATATATATTTCCAATATAGACAACATTACCATATTTCCCCGTATTCAATCGTACGCAAATCGTGGTTTAGGCCTAGGTCCGAAATTGACCTAGGTTCATCGAAAGAAAATAAATAGTGGAAGGTAGAATTTGTATAACAATCAGCATAGAGAGAAAACTTGCATAAAAACATCATCTCTAGCATAAAAGATAGATCTTGATAATAATATCAATATGAATCAAGAAAAACTGATTTACAACAGGCTGAATAGATCATAAGCTTGACATGAGAACGAACATAGAAAATTCCCAAAACTCAAGATTCAAGAAGCAATTGAAATAGATCTGAATCAATAAACATACTTAAATCCAATTCCACTTTATTCCATGGCCATATTTTAAATCTAAAAACAGCTAGAACTTACAGAGCATGGCAAATGAATTAAGAACTAAATTTGTTGTAAAAATGTCATGGCGTTGTTGATTTATTGTCTCGAATCATTGTAGAAGCCTTGTTCTTTGAATCGATTTGAGTTTGAATGTTTGTACTTTGATTTGGAGATGGCGGCCATGGTTCAAGAGATATTTTAGCAGCATAATGGTGTAAAAATGATTTGATATGAATTAAGTTAGGTCTAAGGGTGTATTTATAGGGGTAGCAACTAGTTTAGGCCCTTAGATTAACCCTAGAATCAATCCGGACCATCAAAACACGTCTCAGGCTTCAAAAATGAGTTCTGGGTCAAAACAGGTCGACCAGCTGGTTTTCTGCTCGTTCTGGGCGCACGTACCAAGTGCGCCAATGCAAAATTGCATGGGCGCACTTCCCAAGTGCGCTAGTGCAATTTTGTTCTGGCGCACTTCCCAAGTGCGCCAGTGCATTTTGGCCGGTTTCTGGTTTTTCTTCCTAACTTCGTTCGTCCATATCTTCTTCGTACGGTATCCGTTTTACGCAAACTCAGACTCTATTTCAAGCAGAATTCCGAGATGAACGCATGGCGTAACCCGTTTCCCTTGATTCTTATTTTAAAATTTAATTATACCCTGATTTCTAGTTTCAACATGTTATTAAAATTCGGGTTGTTACACATACCCATTTCAAGTAATACGATCTATATGTCTGTCGTTCCCTGTTTGTCGCATCTTCTAGGGTTCGATCTTGTTCGAGATTTGAGGAGCTTTAAATCAATTCGAGTTCGTATTTTGAAACAGGAGATCGAATAGCTTGATTTATGAATTTTGGGGATTTTATTAAAATAAAAGGTGACGCACAGTTTTAAAGGAGGTCGCGTCAGGCTGATTCGGCGCAAGGTGGAAGCATGGGGCGAGTTGCCTAGAAGTAGGTGGAATCGATGGAGATTTGGTAGGAGAAGTGTATGATGATTTTTGTTTGATCTTAAGTTAATGGGAGAAGGAGAATTAATGGAGCTTTGGTGCGGTAATGACAATGTACTGAAGCCGGCAACGTGAAGGAGGAATGAGCAAAAGTCTGGAGTGGTAATGATGTTTTACAAAGTTAATTAAGGTTATAGTTTAATATTAGTTACTTAAAGCTAATGTTTAGAATTTTATATGGTAGGCAATAAAGCTCGAATTTTTCTGAAGTAGTGTAAAATGCTGAAGCCGAAATTTTGCTTTAGGAAGAAGGGGAGATATGGTGTAGCAAACGGGTAGGCTTTAATGACTGATGGGCTGAGTATGATAAAAGAGGAAGGCCCAAAATCGTAAAATAAAACAAGTTAAGTTCAGTTGAATATGTGTATTAACTTGTGCAAGGTATAACTTATTCATACATTATCAGAATTCAACGAAACAAGATCCGTTGGGATCATAGGGACGATGGCTACACAATGGAACTAATTGGGAGTGAATTGGAGCTCATTACAATTTATAGAAAAATAAATTGTCTGTCTGAATCAACCGATGTTTATCGTTATTTAACGATGATCGTCCAATGCGAGTAAAACTCACTAACTCTTATCAATTTATATTTTTATAAATATAATCTAGTAATGATAAATGATAATTGACTGCTGTGTGATGATTGTTTGGTTGAATTGTTGATGTATTGGTTAAAATTATAGATAACAATATATATATATATATATATATATATATATATATATATATATATATCGTTAATCAAACATTGATTCTGTTTATCATAATATTTAATATTAAAATGAAATCGATGTTAATTATATTGTTTAACATCTATGGATGCCGGGAAACAGGTCGGAGGAATCCATCTGGATTCCTCAACATTTATTTCACTGTTTTTCATACATGATGATATATGATGTGATATATAATCTGTTGTCGATGATGTGTGTTAGAATGATATTGATCATTGTTATTTGGTATTTTAAATACCATATGAAATACTAGAATGTAAAAAGGAAATTTTCAAAGTGAATATTGAAAATGAAATATTTGGAAAACAAATAGAATTATATAAAATGATTTATACAGAATAAATAGGATTTTATAAAGGGAATTTTCAAAGTGATATTATAAAGGGAATTTTCAAAGTGATATTATAAAGGGAAATACTTATATGAAATAAATATGATATTATATAGGGAAATATTTATATGAAATAAATATGATATCATAAATTGAAATATGTATATGAAATAAATATGATATTATAAAAGAAAATATTTGGAAAACAAATAAAATTATATAAAGAAATATTATTCACATTTTGTGTGAAAAATTAGACGAAAGTAAATATTTTGCAAATAAAATATTATAAAGGAATTTGGGGTTTGGGTTAGGAACATAAATGGAATTACTGAAATTAGAAATTGATTGGAAATTAGTTGAGTTAAATGGCTTTCTGGGTATCGATCTGATGTTGGTTTCGGCCTTCGGGATTAATACATAGGGGGTTGTTCTCTTACTAGTTTACAGTTAGAGACTGATATATATGAGAAGATAGTGATGCGAGAATCAGAAATGGAAACGTTTTCCAAAGTTAATAACGTATATTTTCTAAAATTAGAAAATAAGGATTTGATGAATATATGGAAATGGGAAATTGGGAAATGAAATGATGATTGATCGATAGAATTTCCATCTGGAAATAATATCGTTATTTGCTGTAACAACCCGTATTTCGATAACATGATTAAGACGAGAATCAAGGCAGAATTTAATTTTAAATTCTGAATCAAGTTAAACGGGCTATGCCATTGCGTTCGTCTCGGAAAAATACGCGAAATAGAGTCCGAGTTTTCGAAAATCGGAGTCCGTATGACCAGATTAAGGCCCAACGAAGTTTTCAGAAAATTTCTAAGTAAAAACAGATTTCAAATTCAAACTTGAATTTGGAAAATTGGGCCAGTTGGGCCAGGCGGGAAAAATTCCCGCCTCAGTACCCAAGTCGACAGCCCTGTCGACTTGGGAGTCGACTTGGTCTGACCAAGTCGACAGCCCTGTCGACTTGGCTGTCGACCTGGCTCAGGCGAGCAGTCTTGCCTGGTGCACCTGTTTCTATCTTGGCTAGGTTTTTGGGCCTGGTTTGAGATCTGACGGTTCAGGTTGGTCCTAGGGTTAATCTAAGGGTCCTAACTAGCATAATCTTCTATAAATAAGCCCCTAACCCTCCCCTAAACCCTCATTATTCACTCATGTAACCAAACTATGGCAAAATTTCTACTCTCATGGCCTCCACTCAACTATCCTAGCCTCCACTTCATTTCTATGAGAAGTTTCATGATCATGAGAGTATTAGAGAGTCCTTATGTTAGTATGAGAGCTTCTCAAGTTGATTTCAAGACAAAAGCTATGACCTTTGTTCATCAAGATGGGGTTTTCATTGATTTGGAGGGTTCATCTTTGGGTTTTTGGGTGATGGCATGCATAGGCTTCATCACAAGCTTTAGATTAATCGATTTAGGCCTTCATAGCAATGTAAGCCCTTCCCTACTCTTAGATATTAACTATGAAGTTAAATGTTCATGTTGCAAGTTTGGGTTTGATCATTGAGAATGATATATGCTATCATGTCATGCAAGTTTATGAAGTCATTATCTTGATCTTATGAGCAAAAAGCTACAACCTTTATGTCGAAATGTTGCATTATGCAACATGAGAACCTTCATAATCTTTATGTCAACTTGCATATGAAGTCATAACCCTTATATGATGATATATGCGAGTTACTAGTCATCATTCCATGTCTTTTGTCACCATGATTCGTTTATGTGCCAAGTTTGGGTTTATGCATGTTTTTTAGGCTTAGGAATGTAACATGCAAGTCAATGAATACATTTGTGCCTCATTTGCCACCATGATTAACTTGTGGCTTAATATCCATTTTTGTCATGCCTTTGTCAAGTCTCTTCTTCTAGTCCATTACGTTGTTGGGAACGTATATGCGAGTTTAAAAGCGTTGGGGTCACATTATGAGGAAAACATAATGACATGAACAAGATTTGGGTAAATGGTATAAACGTGATAACATGGAACGTTAAATATGACATGTGTTTATACTTGAAAACATGACTTGAAAATATAACATGAAAGTTGACATGTAAGTATGCATAAAAACATAAGCTTGGGAATTTACCTATTAAGTTAGGTCTACCCTTTGGGAATTTACCTATTAAGTTAGGTCTACCCAAATGCTTGAAAACTTGTAACATGTTTTGGAAACATGATGAACATGACACTAGATGAAACATGAAGGTGGCCAACTCGAGGTTGGGTTGAGTTTGCAATGTAAAACTACCCGGAACCGACCGGCCTAACAAGTAGTTGCAAACAATAGGACCCAATGTGAGAAGTTGGTCATGTTGTGCTTGAACCCGAGGTTAGACCAAGTTGTGGTGTAAAGCTACCCGGAACCGACCGGCTTAACTAGTAACCACAACAAAGTCTAATGTGAGAGGTGAAGGTGCATTAAGTAATTAATGCCACATAATAGGGTTAAGTCAATTTGATTAATGACTCTTAACCAAATATGACGTGGACAAGTGGGTTAAGTAAATTGGTTAGGCTAATGATACTTAACAAAACATGACAAGGTTGAGTAGGTTAAGTAACTTGATTTGCCTAAATGATACTTAACCATTTTTATACGACTAGTGGACGGGGTTAAGTTAATCAACACTTAATCAATCCAACACGATAACTTGGTAAGGTTAAGTAAGTTTCCTTAATGACACTTAACCGAAAGATACAGTTAATGGATGGGGTTAAGATTAGACTCAATTAGTCTAAACATGGTAATCGGATGGGGTTAAGTTAACCTAAACTTAATTAATCCCACTTGGTAGTTTAATAGGGTTAAGTTAAACACTTAACCAATCTAACTCGTTAATTTGATGTGGTTAAGTGACCTATACTTAACCAATCTAACCCGTTAATTTGATGTGGTTAAGTGAGCTAAACTTAACCAATCTAACTCGTCAATTTAGTGAGGTTAAGTTAACCCATACTTAACCAATATAACGTGAAAACATGATAAGGCTAAGTCACGAATCGCTTGAATACACTTGACCGGTTTGACTAAGAAATTTGATAGGGTCAAGTTAATATATACTTAACCAACTTGAGCATGGTTTGTAGGGTTAAGTCTTGAACTTGGATACTTAGCCAATTTTGACATGATTTGTAGACGGGTTAAGTCTTGAACTTGGATACTTAGCCAATTTTGACATGATTTGTAGACGGGTTAAGTCTTGAACTTGGATACTTAGCCAATTTTGACATGATTTGTAGACGGGATTAAGTCATGAACTTAAGTGACACTTAATCTGTTATATAAACCCTAATTTCGGAGAATTAGGTGGGTAACCGTAATTAACAAGGATAACGGGAATAAGGCTAAGTGGTAAACCTTAGTTGAAGGATAACTAAGTAATGATTCTTAGTCAAGGAAATTTGGACCAGTTCATAAATAGATGAGTAACCTGATACGGTAGGTCATCGTTTAAGTATACGGGTAGGAGCAAGTATCTGATTTAGATAAAGGCTCCAGCGAACTGGGTAACGAAGCAGCGGCTTCGGGGGACGTGAGGATATTCTTGGGATCCCTCTGTGGGCTGCCAGGTAATTATACTAGGCTCATGAGAGGTTAAGGTCTGCGTTAGAAGGACTAAGAGTATGCCTTGGTAGCTATACGAGCAACCTAAAGACGGGGATGGATATGGCATAGTCGACGAGACACGGTCGTACCCTAGATAGCATTTTCTCGTCAGGCTACCTTCCATCTTTGGTCAAGCGTGTACGTACGGAAAGGCAGAGAACACCCAATAGACCATAATTGCTATCTAATTATGGGTGCGGTAAGGCTCGGATTGGGGGTTGGCCAGTAGTGTGTTCTCGGACAGGATTTATCCTGTCTTGTCTTTCGCTAGTTGAGGGAGGGGTCGCGTGGGACCATAGCCACTTGTATAAAAACAGACCTTAGCATCTGCATCGGCAGATAAACCGAAAGCTCCCGACCGAGTCCTGTATTTCTTGACCTGCCCTGTGACAGGACTCGGATGGCACGATGTGATACATGTGCATACAGTCATGGAAAAACGATTCACGATGAATGCGTGGGAAAAAGGGCGCGGTTGGCGGTTAGCGTAATCCCTAGTGGCCCTAGGTGGCTGAACCCAAACCGAGACACGGAAACGTTCATTAGGTAGCATAATCCCTAGTGGTCCTAGGTGGCATAAATCCTAAGTGAACGCGCGATAGTTCATGGTAAGGAAACATAACTAGATCAAGGGTTGCAGTCCAAAACAACTTCAAGGATAAAACGTTTACATGGGAAAGCCCGTATGGCCTGCGGCAAAGGACTGAACTTATACATGGAAAGAAACATACGAGTGGGGAAAACCTACATATGCTATATATTAGGTTGGCATGGACCATTACATGACATTGGGCAAGGGACATTCATAGTTAACACATGACGCGGGTTGGGATACTAGTACGAGAGTTGCAGAGCAAATATACATGTTAGAACCAGGAGAAATATACATGATAGAAATTCAGGGGATGTTATACAGGATAGACACCTTGGGATATTATACTGGATAGAAACCTGACGATGTGATGCCTTGTTTTATCTTGACATCGTAATTTATCATGACACCTTAGTTTACCTGAGTTCAGTAGTTCATCCTGTTATTTTGATTTAGCTTATCTATCTTGTTATCATGCTTATGTTCATCTCAGTTTCTCATGTCAGTTAACTTTACTAGTTTTTATACTAATAGTAGATAGGGCTTACTCAGTCTTTTTGACTGACCCGTTTTGTTTCGCCTCTTTTCTTCCGTTTCCCCCCCAGGTTACAGGGAGGAAATACTGTTGTTTAGTTCGGACTTCTTCTGCTTGAAGGTCATCATGGATGGCTTGGACTTTTCTTGGCTATGGCTACTTTACTGCTTTTTCTTGGGGAATAATTTATGAAAAAGTCTTTATGCTTCTTTATTATTGCAAGACAGGTTTTGATGTACTCTGATGTAAAAGGCTTTAGACCTTAATTATTAATGTTTATGAAAGTTCGATTTTACTTCCGCTATTTTATATGTTCTGTCTTGTGATATTTCTGTGCATGTTTACCAATAATGCCCCTCTAAAGCTAGTGCATTCCCTTGCGAGTGACCCTAGCGGAGGCGGGGTGTTACATTTGCACACATGTTTTTCTTTGATAGTTAAATCACCGATTATCAAAGTTTTTGACCATTTTTTCGTTGTCAATATGGAGAGACCGGGATCGAATATATTATCTGAAAACCACTCCGTATGGCGTTAGCGTTGCGGTCAAATATGATGAAGATAATTGAAGACAGAGTTATGCAAGGGCTGTCCTATTTACAGAATAGTGCCTTCGGTCTGTCCAGTCCCAGGACGACCAGTATAGAAGAATGTATGACGGAGTATATTTAATAGATTGCGTAAGTTGATTTCTTCAAACATATTTATGTTTGGTGGTGAAGGAATTCATTTCTTTTAGCTGTATACCCGTGGTATTTTTGGAGAAATCACTTTGTGATTTGGCGGGTATGATGATGTGACATTCAAAGTGAATAATTGTGTGATCTATCAGAGATAAGCGTGGCCTCTGGCCTCACGACTTGGACATGACAAAAAATGGGCAGGCAGCATGGCTATGTGGGTTGCTTCCATTAGGGTGCATTATCACCTACTTAGAGATATTCATTTCATTCTTTAATCTATTCGATGTTGTCCCATTCAGGAAACAGTTACTGATCCCAACCGTTGGTGATATACAATCGATACACTCAACCGAAATGAGTGGTCGGTCATGTGTGGCCGGGTTGCAAGATGTTCATGTTGAACCTAGTGTATTCCTCTCTATAGGTACACTATCGGAAGGTGGTTCCATACCTTGTCATAGTTGGTAATCCATCATCCAATAAGTGCTCGCAGTTTTGATTGTATACTATATATGTAGAACGTGAGATGAAAGCGTTTCTGCTAGATGATTATTATATTGTGGTTGATAGACACTATCATAATATCAAAAGAATTTTGATATAAAGACTATTTTGGATTCTCATAAGGGATATGGCGTGGTCTTATGAGTTATCGTTTATTTTCTCAAATTGTTTTAAATTGTTTACTCATACCAGTCCCATGACTGACCCGGAGTTTATTTTGTTTTGTTTTCCCTAAACTCTTGGGTGCCCAAATTTGTACGGGCAGTCAAGTAGTCAGGATTTTTCAGATATACTTGGAGAGCTTGGAGTAGGAGGCTTCAGGATTATATAGCTATAGTTATTTCCGCTGTGTTGTAAGTGTTATACTCTGATAATGTTATTATATACATATACTGATTTTATTTCAAAATTATGTATCTATAATATGTAGTTCGTTCCACTGTGAGATACGTATTTACTTTGATGTTGTATGTTCTTCTTTTTCTTCTATTCTATGTTTCTTTCTTATCTATTCTCACCCTTTAATTTCTTTCATGGATTATCCGGTGTTTCCGATGCTTGGGTAGTCGACATTGAGTTTATGTCGATAACCAGGATCGTGAAAACCCGGGTCATTACACTGGTATTAGAGCTAAAGGTTAAGTAATTACCTTGGCTCTATGGCGTGACTTAGTAGAGATGGGGTTAGTAATCCCCTAGATTGATTTTGAGCGTATAAATGAGTGTGTATTTGTTATTTGATATAAAAATGGTTTTAGGTTGTGGAGATTTATTGGTTGAGTTGTTTATGAGTTCTTGTCGATCAGTTTGATCCACTGTATCGGTAGGGGTTTAAAAACACTTGAATACGATGGGCCGACACATTATGGTTTGAAAAAAAGGGTGAATGAACTAATTTTATCCAAATTATATTTTGATATAAACAAAATATAGATATTTGAAGTACTATCGTATATTAGATGTGTTGGTCATAATTATAATCGAATAAGATTATAAAAAGTGAAATGGTTATGTAAATAACCAATTGGAATTCATATAAGTGAAATGTATGAAATCAGATGAATTAAATTTGAATTAAAATCAGAATTGGAATTAAAATTCCAAAAATCTGAATAAATGTTTGTAAATGAAATTGGATTAAATATATGAGAATTATAAAATCATGGGAGATTTTAAATTGTTTGCAAGTAGTGTGAATAATATTTTGAATGTATTTAAAAATGGAAATGGTTAGAAATGGTTTTGAAAGTGATATAGTATTGAAATCACTTCGGTCACTGGAAAATAAATTCCGATGATGATCATGACATTATCGGTGTTCATTTTCGAGTTTTTAAGTTACGGATTACTACCAAATGTTTTGTTTTTGGAAATTTTTGCGAAAACAAGTTGTTTGAATTTCGAAAAGGATTGTTTGATTTTTTTTTTTAGTAAAGCTAAGCTGTTTAAAACTCCTAGGAAGTTTATTTTGAATTAAAAACAAATAAGAAGTGGATTTTTAAAAGCAAATTGAAATTGAGATAAAGTCCATTAAATGGAAATTGAATTGGATTAGAATGAAATTGGATTGGGAGATAGGAATCTGAAATGATATTGGATTGATAAGTTAAGCGTTGGAATCAGGAATAGAACTCGAGTTTAAAATAGAATTTGACTTGGGTATGAGCAAATAGATGTGTTGAGAATCAATTGACTGGAAATTTGATTGGGATGACCTTGGTATATACATAATTGATAACAGATGGAAATGATATGCCCGACAAAAAGGTACAAGTTTATATTTCATATGGTATGAGATTTTATGAGCTGAATTGGCAAGCCGCTTGACTGTTTGATTTTCTTTTGGGTTGGAGAAGGCCTAGAGAGACGAGTTGGAGTTTGAGCTATTGACCAGCACAAAGGAGGTGCTAGCAATTTTTTTTGGAAATCTAAGGTGTTAGAAAATTTTTCAGGATTTTTGAAAATTTTCGTCAATAAGAATTAATTAATATTTTAGTTGTAAATTTGTTGGTTTAGTGAAACTGAAATTTAAGAAGTGAACAAATAATTTTAACCAGTTAACAGGGTTTGTTTTCTACCTTAGCAATTTCGAGGACGAAATTATTTTAAGGGGGGAAGAATGTAATGTCCCGTATTTTTATGGTATAATAATTAATTTATTTATTTAATTAGTGATTTAGAGAATTAAATGGCTATTTAATTAAATAATATTGAATATTTAATTAATATAAATAATAGAATAATATATTTAATTATGAAATAATTAGAATATAGCTGAAACGGCAATATTGTGTGGATTGGATCATTTATAATATATATAATTCAGTATAGACTTGAATTATACTAACGAATATATTATTTAAACGATAGTTGAACGTATAATTATATTATAATTATAATCGAGCTCGAAATGGTGCTGCAGTTCGTAATTTGACGATTCGAACTTTAAACGAATATACAGAATCCGTTTTAAGTCGGATTTCTATGAAACAAGAAACGTTCAGAGCTGGTGAAGTATATTTTTCTAATGGAAGAGAAAAATCGAGATTTCGTAGTGCAGATTTTGAGTTGTGTCCAAATCAAATTTTCGAAAAGTCGCTATGGAATTCCTTTATAATTTATAGCGATTTATTTATTATAAATGGATTTTCAATATAAATTGAGTGTCGATTCAACCGGGATTTGAATATCGAGTTATAAATTCAATTGGAGCTGTATGATATTCTGGTGTGAATATATACGATAATATTAATTTATTAATGTTAAATTGAATTGTTTTTAAATACATTAATATTTAAATTGGTTTATTTTGAGCTGTAAAAATTGCCATTGTTACAAACGAGCTCCGTTTTTTATGAAACTAATTTTGTTGGATCCGGAATATTAAATTTTTATTAGATTTTAATTTCCGTGATTTTTGGAGTCAGTGTATGGCCGTACGGATTTTTAATGTGAAAAACTGTCAATATTTTGACGGTTAAAAATACGCTGTGTCAGCAAACGGAGTCGGAATTCGATGAAACTAGTTTCGTTGGGTCCGTAATGTCGAGTTGTAGCTGTGTGTCCATTTTCATGATTTTTGGATATTATATGTGATCATAAGAATTTTTAACAACAAATACATTTAGCGGTTGCTTAAAAATAAATATAATATTGAATATAAAAATATTATAAAAATCCTATAAATAACCCTTAACTTTCTCAAAACCCTAAACTATTTTCTCTTTAGTCAACTTCTTTCACCGCCTCCACGAAACTCTTTCAACAGTAAAACTCGATATGAGAAAAAAATCATAGGAATTCAAATTAAAATCAATAAATCCAGATACATGTATATTCGAATTACTGGGATAATCTCCTTCAATCTCATACCCATTTCAAGTAGTGCGATATATATCTATCATTCTCTGTTTGCCACATCTTCTAGGGTTCGATCTTGTTCGATATTTGAGGAGCAATAAATCAATTCGAGTTCATATTTGAATCAGGAGATCAAATAGCTTGATTTATGAATTTTGGGGATTTTATTAAGTGACACACAGTTTTAAAGGAGGTCGTGTCAGGCTGATTCGACGCAAGGTGGAAGCATGGGGCGAGTTGCCTAGAAGTAGGTGGAATCGATGGAGATTTGGTTGGAGAAGTTTATGATGATTTTTGTTTGATCTTAAGTTAATAGGAGAAGGAGAATTAATGGAGCTTTGGTGCGGTAATGATATGTACAGAGAGGAGCACGTGTTCTTAATCCTGGAGAGGAAGAAGGAGAGTTTGGGAGGGGGACGTGGATAAAGGAAAAGCAAGGGCAATTAGCATTAAAGAAGTTAATTTAAAAGTTAGTTTGGTTTAGATTTGTGTTGAATGGTTGAAAGTTGAAAGAGCGACAAATGGTGTACAACGTACTGAAGCCGGCAACGTGAAGAAGGAGGAATGAGCAAAAGTCTGGAGCAGTAATGATGTTTTAAAAAGTTAATTAAGGTCATAGTTTAATATAGTTACTAAAAGCTAATGTTTAGAATTTTATATGGTAGGCAATCAAGCTCGAATTTTTCTGTAGTGTAAAATGCTGAAGTCGAAATTTTCCTTTAGGAAGAAGGAGAGATATGTTGTAGCGAACGGGTGGGCTTTAATGGCTGGTGGGCCGAGTATGATAAAAGAGGAAGGCCCAAAATCGTAAAATAAAACAAGTTAAGTTCAATTGAATATGTGTATTAACTTGTGTAAGGTATAACTTATTCATACATTATCAGAATTCAACGAAACAAGATCCGTTGGGATCATAGGGATGGTGGCTACGCAATGGAATTAACTGGGAGTGAATTGGAGCTCGTTACAATTTATAGCAAAATAAATTGACTGTCTGAATCAACCGATGGTTATCATTATTTAACGATGATCGTCCAATGTGACTAAAACTCACAAACTTTGATCAATTTATATTTTTATAAATATAATCTAGTAATGATAAATGATAATTCACTGCTGTGTGATGATTGTTTGGTTGAATTGCTGATGTATTGGTTGAAATTATAGATAACGATATATATATAAATCGTTAATCAAACATTGACTCTGTTTATCAGAATATTTCATATTGAAATGAAATCGATGTTAATTATATTGTTTAACATCTGTGGATGCAGGGAAACAGGTCGGAGGAATCCAACTGGATTCATCAACATTTATTTTACTATTTTTCATATATGGTGATATATGATGTGATATATAATCTGTTGTTGATGATGTGTGTTAGAATGGTATTGATCATTGTTATTTGGTATTTTAAATACCATATGAAATACTGGAATGTAAAAAGGAAAATTTCAAAGTGAATATTGAAAATGAAATATTTGAAAAACAAGTAGAATTATATAAAATGATTTATATAGAATAAATAGAATTTTATAAAGAGAATTTTCAAAGTGATATTATAAACTGAATTTCCGAAGTGATATTATAAAGGTAAATATTTATATGAAATAAATTTCATATTATATAGGGAAATATTTATATGAAATAAATATGATATCATAAAGGGAAATATTTATATGAAATAAATATGATATTATAAAAGAAAATATTTGGAAAACAAATAGAATTATATAAAGAAATATTATTCACATTTTATGTGAAAAATAAGATGAAAGTAAATATTTTGCAAATAAAATATTATAAAGGAATTTGGGGTTTGAGTTAGGAATTTAAATGGAATTACTGAAATTAGAAACTAACTAGAAATTAGTTGAGTTGAATGGCTTTCTGGGTATCGATCTGATGTTGGTTTCGGCCTTCGGAGTTAATACGTATGGGGTTGTTCTCTTACTAGTTTACAGTTAGAGACTGATATATGTGAGAAGATAGTGATGCGTGAATCAGAAATGGAAACATTTTCCAAAGTTAATAACATATATTTTCTAAAATTAGAAAATAAGGATTTGATGAATATATGGAAATGGGAAATTGGAAAATGAAATGATGATTGATCAATAGAATTTCCATCTGGAAATAATATCGTTTTGCACACATATTTTTCTTTGATAGTTAAATCACCGACTATCAAAGTTTTTGACTATTTTTTCGTTGTCAATACGGAGACACCTAGATCAGACATATTATCTGAAACCCACTCCGAATGGCGTTAGCATTGCAATCAAATATGATAAAGATAATTGAAGATGGAGTTATGCAAGGGTTGTCCTGTTTACAGAATAGTGCCTTCGGTCTGTCCAGTCCCGGGACGACCTATATGGAAGAATGTTTGACGGGGTATATTTAACAGATCACGTAAGTTGATTTCTTCAAACATATTTACGTTTGGTAGCGGAGGAATTCGTTTCTCTTAGCTGTATACCCATGGTATTTTTGGGGAAATCAATTTGTGATTTGGCGGGTATGATGATGTGACATTCAAAGTGAATAATTGTGTGATGTGTTAGAGATAAGTGTGGCCTCTAGCCTCACGACCGGGAAATGACAAAAATCGGGTAGGAAGCATGGCTATGTGAGTTGCTTCCATTAGGGTGTATTATCACCTATCTAGATATATTCATTTCATTCTTTAATCTATTCGATGTTGTCCCATTTGGGAAACGGTTGCTGATCCCAACCATTGGTGATATACATTCGATACACTCAAGCGAAATGAGTGGTCGGTCATGTGTGGCCGGGTTGCAATGTGACGGCCCGCCCCGCACCAGCTGACATTTCCAATGAAAGTGCGGTGTGCCGATGTCCAACCAGCACGGGTCGGTTGTCAAAGAAAGGAAAGGTAAGGAATTTGAACTAACAAGGAACCTGTAGCATATCTCATATCGCGTGGAATGAAATATAATAATAACATACTTTTACTTAAAACAGGCGAGACAGTGCATAAGCTGAAAACTAAACATCTCAGCAGCGAAAAATCAAAATACAGCTTATGTTCCCCTTTGTCATTATTACAATTTTAAAACTGTCTCAAAAGAAAAAGAAAGGTACACTACTAATGCCCAAAGTAGTGACCAGCAGCGACACAGGGAGAATATATAAAGAATAGTACGTGTAAGCCTCCTGCTCGTCTCCGGACAGCTACTCGTGCACAATCAGCTAATTTGTCTCTAGTCTGCCCATTTAAGAGCACCCAGAGTAATAAGAAGAGACATAAAACTCTGGGTCAGACAAAAGTCTGGTATGAGCGATAAGCAGTAGAATAGAATAATAATAGGTATACTAAACCATAACTGAACCTGGACCTACAACCAAAGAGTTAGCACTACATACTGTGCAATACTCTAAGGTGCCACTAACATATGGTGTAAAAAATAAAGGGGTGGGGTGTGCATGTCATAATGATGTCAAACAATCAAGCATAGCAACCATCCTCACAACTCTCACTCAGTGCGTAAAGCATACGATATCCACTACTTTGATCGCCCAAATCCTTGCTATGATCACTCTGCCCCATGGAGTCATGGCTACCCCACTGCACTGATCCATAGCCACTAGTCCTTGCTATGTCCACTCTACCCCATGAAGTCATAATAACTCCACTGCACTGGCTCATAGCCATGCTACAATCACTCTGCCCCATGGAGTAGTAACTACCCCACTGCACTGATACGTAGCCTAACATCCGTCTTGGTTATGAATCAAAGCTATAGACGTCGATAACCCCTTAGCACATGTCCCGCAGCAAAGCCTAACTCATGAAGTTAACTCGTTGGTTCCCAACTGGATCCTGAGTTCTACTTCCTATTTGGACTACCTTTGCATCTCGGGTTTTGGTCATTATCATGTTCGTCCTTCAGTTCCATTCAGTCCATGCTCGAAGACCAGTCCGTGATCCTCCTTCAGTTCGCTTCTCGTGACACCGTGCCTGGCTCGTGATGATGCTCTGCTCGTGACTCATGGTCAGTTCGTGACTCCTACTCGTGGTGCTCACCCTGAGTCGTGGCGATGGTCCGGTCGTGGTCACCCTAGGATTTCGAGTCATGGCTCTTCCTCCTTGTCAGCTCGTGGCTCGTGAGCCGTACTCTTGGATTCCTGGTCGTGATGGTGGGCTCGGGTCGTGGCAACATCCCTTGGCAGCTTGTGATGCTACATCGGACCGTGGAAAGAAAAAGGGTGCTCTAGCTCGAAGCGGCACGTGGAGATGGGTGATCCGGTTCGTGGCGCTTGGGTGAGCTGGCTCGTGAAGTATTGTAGCGGCTCGTGGAGATGATGTCACGATCCGGGGTCGGGTCGCCTAGGTGCTCCACGAACGGGAATGTTCTGACCAATTCTGCAACTTTCCAGCAAGCAATTTACGCCATACGACGGCGTTTTCGACCATTCTAACTTTTCTAAACAATCATGAATCATTTCAAACAGTCATAACAACAAGTATAATCAACCATAAACATTAAGACAATAATTTTTACATGCCAATATGGATCAAACTATCCAAAACCCTTGTTTCCCCTTAATACCTTTAATCGTGATTTGGCCATACGATTAGTAAAACATAACCAAATTAACCCAAATTTCTAACAGAGGCTTAAAATAATATTTTAAAATTTATAAATATTTTTCTAGAATTTAATCATGTTTAAATTCGCAAATTAACACTAATTACCCTTAATTAACCATGATTAGTAAGGAACTATGCAAATCACTCACCGTAGCCAAAAACAAAATACCAAATCTGAAATTATCTTCTGTTTGGCACTGTCCCCAAGGCTATACAGTAGTTTCGACCTTGATTTGGTGCTATTTCCCTTTGATTTGATGTTGCTAAGCTTAATCCTTGATTAAACAGTGATTAGAGATGATTCTAGATGTTGGAGGCCATTGTTAGGGCTCCTAGGAGGTAAATGGCGGCTAGAAAACTGAAATGAAAACCTAACTCATTTCAGCCTCCCCATAACCCTAATCCCGAAATGGGTTATGGGCCCATTCACTAATCACCTCATTTGGCCCGGTTAAGCAGTTTTTCACCTTCTAAACCTTGTTTCAGCCATATCTCCCAAACGGTGAGTCTGTATGGCTAATGTGACCACTCTATGGAAAGGTAAACCATCATCTGGATCTAATGGAAGTGCTTTTAGATCAAAACTCCTTACCAGACAAAAGTTATGGTCGAAACAAGATCAGCTAGGGGCAAAATGGTCATTTAAAAATCGGCAAAAATCATGAACATGGGAAATGACCCCAATAGTCGTCTCCCAAAGTGAATGACCATACGACTTCGCATGAGAAAGAAATAAATATTCTAGATCCTCTGATGCGTAGAATGCGGGTCATTACATTCTCCCCCCCAAGAAATTTCGTCCCCGAAATTCCTTAACCCAAAACATACAAAGGATACTGCATGCCTACCAATCATTAACAAAACAATCAAGCGTACAAAACAACACTACAAGCCTATCCTAGCATGCGGTTTACTAACAAGGGAGTACTACACTGATATAAAAATCTTACCAGGCAAAGAGTTCTGGATACTTCCTCCTTATGTTCTCTTCTGTTTCCCAAGTACAGTCTTCCTCATCATCTCCCCACTGAACTTTGACTAGTCTCACCGCCTTCCTTCGAAGTTGCTTCGTATCATTCCCAACAATACGCATAGGCCTGCGGTTCCCAACCGCCTCAGGTTCAACCTCGATATCGTCCAACTGATCCGGTGAAATAGTCATATCGGGGTCGTGCACGAATTTCTTTAACTGGGAAACATGAATTACGTTATGAACTCCTGCCATCTTCTCTGGTAATTGAACTTTATAAGCCAAATTCCCAATTTGCTCGAGAACTGGGAATGGTCCAACAAATCTTGGGTTAACTTGCCTCTCCTGCCAAATCGTATCACGCTCTTTAACGGAGAACTCTTGATAAACACTAAGTTGCTAATGGAGAACTTTAAATCTCTTCTCCTCTTATCAGCATAGCTCGTCTGTCTATCTTGGGCAACCTTCATTCGCTATCGGATAATCTTGATCTTATCTGAAGTTTCTCTTATTACATCTGGCCCAAGCACAAATTTCTCATCAGTTTCTAACCAACATGACAGTGAGTTGCACGGTCTCCCGTACAAAGCTTCAGATGGAGCCAAACCAATGCTGGATTGATAACTATTGTTATATGCGAATGCCACTAGATGTAAATGGTCATCCCATGATCCACCAAAATCCAAAAAACAAGCTGAAACACCCCACCTCAATTTAAGGTCACTCATAAAGGGAGTGCCTTAACTTTGGTGGAGAGTTATAGGTACAAGACACAGAAAAATTTACAAGACAGATAAATTTAAGCAGCGGAATTCAAATATTTATTTCATACGTATTTCAATACAAAAACCTTACATCAAATTGTCTCAAAATAACTTCGAAACATTACACCATAATTTCTGTCCTGATTATTCAATAAAGAAGCATAAACCCAAAAGGTAAAAATGCATAAATCCCCAAGGATCATATCCAGAACCATAGCCAATGTAAGAGAGTCCAAGTCATACATCTACTTTCTTGAAGCTTGTAAAGAGTCTGATTAAGCTGGAGTATTTCCTCCCTGTGGACCTAAGAGGGGGGAAACGGAAGAAAAGAAGACGAAAGAAAACGGGTCAGACAATAAGTCTGGTAAGTTCAGTGGTTACTAGTATTTAAACAAGAAAAGGGGTCATGATAGTGATAACAGAACATAGGACAATACCCTAATATAAGATAAGAGGGACGTGTAATCACACCCATTACTATAGTCTCTGCACCTACTTAACCATTGGTTCAACCAGTCCATGTGTTTACAACAAACGATCCCCTTAATGATCGGCTCCTATTCGCACGTATTCATTTCCTGTGTCCTTCAGCCCCGCTTAATTATAGTCACCGGTGCTGATCCCACCATGGGGTGTATCAGTCCCTCTGGTGGCAACCCGACACGATTCAAAATGCATAGTGTACACTACTGATGCCCAGTGCCTGATTTTTCCACTCCGGAGTACGTGCACGCCCATACTCCGTCGGAACCTACACTGGCCCACCAACCACCGACGTTTTGATCGCTTATAGTTCAGCCCAGTAATCGTGCCCAGCCCTGCCTAGTTCAGGATACCGTGATACATTTATGTGGGTTACTGCTGAAATGGGTCCCCGTTACTAGGGTTTTCTAATCAACATGTTTATTTGGTTAAGTGTCTAGGTTTACCTAACCCAGCCCATTCGTTTTAGTTAACATGTTGAATCGGTTAAGTGTTTTCCTAATTTACTTAACCCTACCAGTCTTGACTTAGCTTTAATTTATTAAAGCACCAACCACTCACATTAGACATGTCTTGTTGTGGTCACTGGTTATGCCGGTCGGTTCCGGGCAGATTTACAACATAACTCGGTCTAAGCTCGGGTTCTTTTTGGGCTTGATGCACTAACCACCCACGTTAGACATGTCTTGTTGTGGTTACTGGATATGCCGGTCAGTTCCGGGCAGATTTACTCCACACCTCAGTCTAAACTCGGGTTAGGCATATTCATCTTTTCTAAATTCATATTTTTCTATATATGTCAAATTTCCTTTATGTGAATTTAATTTAATTTAATCATGGCATAATTATCCTGTGATTATGCTCAACATAAATGGTATATCAAATATACCATTAAATGAACAAATCTATGCCATAAATTTTCATATTTCCCATTGCTACCCCCGTGGAACGTATGCGTAAATCACATAAAATGTTGGACTAGCAAGTTAGCCCAAACCCATAAACAAAAGGGGTAATAAACAAAGAACATGAAATGATCATACAATAGCATACATTTAACTTTTCACATGTAACTTGGCATAGATGTATGTCACTTAACTTTAATCATTTGGGTAAAGGTGAACTTGTGACTAAGTGGAATCTAATGGTCATGTAAACTCGACAAAGGTCTAGCATGAAAGTTTAACATATAATCATAGTTTTAACCCACAACTTGGCATATAATCTTATGTATGTTAAAACATAAGAAAGCTATCATAATCATTTTCTTATCACAAATCAGCATGATGTTAACAACATAAGAGGACTACAATTCCACTTTTACAACATAAATAGATTCAACTTGGCATAGTTCTAAATATTCATAAATGTAAATCTAACATGTAAACTTGTGATTTAGATCCTAAACTTGCAAATAACCGTCAAAATTACAGCATGACATGTTTTACCATTTTGTTGGCATAATAAGTTCTTTACTCAATCGTAATAACATATAATGTTGTGCATCGCCCAAACATATAGACATGAGATATACAACTTGTTCATTGCCATAAGCATATAGACATGAAATATACAACATGTTTATCACCACAAACATATAGACAAGATTAATTTCAACGATATTTTAAGATAAACGAGAATCAAATCTCATACATAAGCACCGTACTATATTCCAATTACAACATGTCATGATTCAATCGAAAGGAATGTTTAAATCTGCGTAACAGCTAACTTACAAACTAAAAGAAATTCTTGCATTTTGAAATCTGAATTCTGAAATTGGAGATGCGCACCTTTGATGAAGATCGTTGAACTAAACTAGTTTTAATTTGATTTTTGATTCAAGCTATTTAACTTGTCTTTTGAATTGAAAAGGGTGACGGCTACTCCAAGTCCTCCATTGATGGCATTTCAGTTCTAGGTTTATTTTTCTGTGTGTTTTTAGATTAGACATTGAGTTGTTTATATAGAATTTCAGTTTGATTATAGCCGTCAAATGGACCTAGGTTTAATCACAGCCACTCAGACCCGATCAGGATCATCCAGAAACCCTAGTAACTCAGCAGCGAGTCAACAATCGTTCAAATTTCAGATCTGGCCAGGGGCCAGGTCGACCTCAAGGGGGGAGGTCAACACTAGGGTCGACCCCCTGGTCGACCTGCCTGGGCGGGAATTTTCCCGCCTAGCTCGCTCCTGGCTTCTGTTTTAATTTTTAAACTTGTTCTTTCAAGCTGTTTGAATTTATTCGAATTTCTGAAACTTCTAACAGCCATAACCTCTTCATACGAAGTCCAATTCACGCAAACTCGGACTCTATCTCAACCATAATTCCGAGACGAACACAATGGCGTAGCCCGTTTCCCTTAATTCTCAAATTTTAAATTAAGTATCATAGGATTCGTTATTATAACGTTAATAGAAAGTACGGGGTGTTACATTCTCCCCTCCTTTTAGGATTTCATCCCTGAAATCTTCAAGTCGAGAAGAACTTATATCCTACCATCCAATCACCCATCTACTCAACCATCAAACACAGGCGTCCATTGTCCTTGAAAGATTACTAATGCTTCATGATCATATGCATTGTGTGTGTATGTGTCCTTATCTAATGCAGAATCAGGCGGTCTACTGATTCAATTGACCTCCTTAATGCAAATTATGTTAGTGCCATGAGTTCATTATGAATGCAAATTTTTCCTACTCAAAATTTCTTACATGAGTGTACAACCATTCATACAAATGAAATTCCATATGATAACACATCAAGTTTTAATCCATAAACCAATACATATATGCATATGCAATATGGAAGTGACTGAGCCGATCTAGTACCTAATGTGTGTGTATATGCATCCACTAGCAAACACTAGCGACCACTTGCAACCACTTGCAACCATCAATCATAACATGTTTCAATTAAATGTTTACATCCAAGTAGGTTCCTACCTAAGGATAAAGGATAGGATCGAGGAGATATACCTAAAAAGATAGATACGAGCATAAACTTGAGGAAAAAGAAGAGATTAAAGACGTACCCTCAAAAAGAGAAGGGTAGTTTGGGCGTATACGGTCCTCGGTTTCCCAAGTCGCGTCTTCCTCGGCGTCGCTCCATTGAACCTTGACGAGCTTAACTTCACAGTTGCGTAGCTTTCTGACTTCTGTTCCCAAGATACGGGTTGGAACTCTTCTCTCAGTTGCTTCTCGTTCAACTTCAACTTCTTCTAGCATACTTGGTTCTACCACTTCCGCAGACTCGTGTAAGCACTTCCGCAGGTGAGAGACATGAAAGACATTATGAATCTCGGCAAATCTTTTGAGTAGTTGTACCCTATAAGACATCTTTCCAATCTTCTAGATGATAGGGAACGGCCCTACAAATCTTGGTGCTAACTTTCCTGCGGATCCAAAGCGAACGACGTTCCTCAAGGGAGATACTTTAAGGAACACCTTGTCTCCAACTTTGAATTCAAGGTCAGTTCTTCTTTTGTCTGCGTAGGACTTCTGTCTATCTTGGGCAGTCTTCATTCTTCTTCGTATCAAGTCTACTTTCTCTGAAGTCTCCCTAATCATGTATGGTCCAAGTATGAGCTTGTCTGTTGACTCCGACCAGCAAGTTGGTGACCTGCATGGTCTTCCATATAAAGCTTCGAAAGGTGTCATGCCTATGGTGGCTTGGTAGCTATTGTTGTAAGCGAATTCCACCAAAGGTAGATGATCCTCCCAGGTACCTCCGAAGTCAATAATGCATAACCTCAAGAGGTCTTCTAATACTTTGTTGACTCTTTCCATCTGGCCATCATTTTGATGGTGATAGGCCGTGATTAAGCATAACTGTGTGCCTATAGCCTCTTGTAAACTCTTCCAAAACTCGCTCGTAAAGATAGGGTCTCGATCACTCACTATGCTGGAGGGTATCCCATGGAGTCAAACTATCTCTTTAAGATATATGGATGCTAGAGATGAGGCAGTCCTTCTACTCTTGACGGGTATAAAGTGGGCGCTTTTTGTGAGCCTGTCCACTATTACCCAAATGCTAGTATTCCCCCTTCTTGATCTAGGCAACCCATCTATAAAGTCCATTGAGATGTTATTCCATTTCCACTGTGGGATCTCTAGAGGATGGAGCAGACCACCAGGCTTCTTCTGCTCCGCCTTGACTTGTTGGCATATTAAACATTTAGAAACAAATTCAGCTACGACTTTCTTCATGCCATTCCAAAAGAAAACTCTTTTGATATCTTTATACATTTTGTCTCCGCCGGGGTGTATGGTCAGCTTGGAATTGTGTGCCTCTTCTAGAACCGTCTTTACCAAGCCCCTTGCCTATGGGACACATAGTCTTCCATCTCGTCTCAACCAGCCCTTTGCATCCATGGAGTATCTATTGAGGTGACTAGATGTCTCACCCCCAATTAATTTGTCTATTACTTCGGCTAACTGAGGGTCTTCTCTTTGCGCGGCTCCGACTGAGTCTAATAAAGTTGGTCGCACTTCTAATGTTGCTAGCAAGCCGGGTACAAAGTCAGTGGAGGGTCTGAAGTTAAAGCTTGTTATGAACTCCAAGCTTTGACTTTTCACAAAGAGAGGGCTTAAGGTTAGCTTCTTTCTACTTAAGGGGTCTGCTACTGCATTGCCCTTGCCAGGCGTGTAGGAAATCTCAAAATTGTACGAGGCGAGGAACTCAATCCACCTTTGCTGCCTCAAGTTGAGATCTTTCTAGAGAATAGGTATTTCAACGATTTATGGTCAGTATACAATTCAAATTTCTCACCTAGGAGATAATGGCGCCAAGATTTAAGCGCAAAAATGATGGCTGCCAACTCTAGGTCGTGGGTCGGGTAGTTTTTTCTCATGTACTTTCAACTGTCTTCCACTATAAGCTACTTCCTTCCCTTCTTGCATCAGAACAGCGCCTAGTCCCGTTACGCATGCATCTGTGTATACTGTGAACATCTTGCTTCCATTAGGCAATGTCAGAACTGGGGCTGTTGTTAGAGCCCTTTTCAAACGTTGGAAAGCAATATCGCAATCCAAGTCCCAATTGAAAGCTAGGTTCTTCTTCGTCAATCTTGTTAGTGGAGCTGAGATTTTTGCAAAATCTTTGATGAACTTTCGATAAAAGCCTGCTAGCCTGAGAAATATTTGGACTTTGGTTGCGTTTCGAGGAACCTTCCAATCTTGCACAACAACCACTTTTGTGGGGTCCACAGCTATCCCCTCTTTGGACACCACATGTCCAAGGAACCTAACTTCTTCTCTCCAAAAATGGCATTTGGAGAATTTCGCCTTCAACTGATGTACACAGAGAGTATCCTTGACTTCTTTTAGATGCTGAGCATGCTCTTCCTCATTCTTTGAGAAGATCAAAATATCGTCTACGAAGACCACCACAAACTTATTGAGGAACTCTCGGAACACCCTACTTATTAAATCAACGAAGTAAGTGGGTGCATTTGTCAAGCCGAAAAGCATGACAAGCCACTTGAAGAAACCATCGGGAGTTCTAAATGCGGTCTTATCAATGCTATCTTTAGCCACTCTTAGCTGATGAAACCCGGTAGTTAAATCTAATTGGGAGAAAACCGATGCACCTACAAGCTGATCAGACAAATCATCTATTCTTGGGAGTAGGTGTCTATTCTTCTTGGTCAGATTGTTTAGCTCCCTATAATCAACGCACAGGTGAAGCGAACCATCAGCTTTGGTTGCGAACACTACCGGAGCACCCCATTCAGAAATTCTCCATCTTATGAACCCCCTTTCAAGCAGCTCTTCGATTTGCTTGCTGAGCTCCTTTCTCTCCCTTAGGGCCATGTGCCTAACGGGTAAAGCAACGGGCCTTGCATTATCAACGAGGTATATGCGGAAGTCTATCTCCCGCTTCGGAGGTAAGCCCTTTACCTCTTCAAACACATCCGAATATTCACGAACTATTCTTACAGACTGCAAGTTCTCGATAGACGCATCAAGTGATTCTAGATAACTAAGCATGATGGAGTTTATGGGATTACAAGAAATTTCGAGAGTGTTACCGAGGCGAGTCATGAGTCTAACCACTCTCTTTTCACAATTGAGGATGGCACCATTACTGGACAGCCAGTCCATGCCTAGAATTAACCCATAG
The DNA here is from genome assembly GCA_030737875.1 of Allium sativum. Classification (NCBI taxonomy): domain Eukaryota; kingdom Viridiplantae; phylum Streptophyta; class Magnoliopsida; order Asparagales; family Amaryllidaceae; genus Allium; species Allium sativum. The sequence goes on along the minus strand of CM060913.1, from coordinate 691,729,951 downwards.
CCCGTGAAGCCCAAATCAAAGGCATTGCATCTAAACCCAACGCTTAGTATAGATATTTTCAAATCCAAACAAACCATTGACAAATAAGCCGAGCCTCCAATTGGATTTGAAACAACCAAGGGATCCTCTACTATACTGGTGTCTAGGTGCAGAGATTCAACTAAATCAACGGATACAAATGAGCGCGATGCACCAGAATCAAACAATGTATGAATATGATGATCAAAAAGATAGACTAAACTTTCAACACAAATATTTCTATCTCGTTCTTACGGAGGTGCTATGAGAGTGTGGGCTTGTCCTCCAGAAGAAGGTCCAGCTCCCTGCCCTTGCTTCCTTGGGCAGGCCCTAACCATGTGTCATGTCTCACCACAGTGGAAACAACCACCCATCTTCCTTTTCTTTTTCCTGCAGTCTTTGACCAGATGTCCAGGAATGCCACAAAAATTACACTTTCTCTTTTCATGGGGTTTGTTGTTCTTCCCGCCTTTCTTTGGATCAGCCTTCTTGTTCTGTGACCCTTCCCCTTCTTATCTTGAGGAACTTCTGCTTTTGCCTCATTCTTGCCCTTGTCTTCCTCATTTAAGAGTGCCATGTCCACTAACCTTTGTTAAGTAGCCCCCATAGGTATGTGGGTCATAGCCAAGATGTGAAGTGGCTCATTCAATCCCTTGACAAAACGGAGAGCCTTCATATGAGGAGTATTCACTAAGTCCAGTCCAAACCGAGCCAGCTGATTGAATTGATTGACACACTCCTAGACCGCCATACTTCCTTGCTTAAGAGATAAGCACTTTTCCAGCTATAAACTTCGTCCAGCTTGTGAGAGGAATTTCATCTCAAACCTTATTCTGAAATCCATCCATGTTTTAACCGACCTCTCAACGTTAGTGACTTCCCACCAATAGGAAGCTTCGTCTTTAAGCAACCATACTGCCAACTCTATCTTTTGTCTATCGTCCACCTCAAAGATGACAAACAGATCCTCAGTTTCTTTGAGCCAGCTCCTTGCTTCCACGAATGATTCAGTCCCCTTGAAATCCTTTCCGCCCATGGCCCTAAAATCTCTACGGATCTTTGAGAAAGCATTTGCACGAGGAGGAGGAGGAGGAACCGCTGCAGCTGGAGAAGGGATATCTGCTGGGCCTGCGTCGTTGGCCCTAGCCTCTAAGTACCTCCTGAACCAGCCAGGTATTGGCTCACCCTCTGGAAGGTTAAGATTCCCAGACGTGCTGAAACGAAAAAGAAAAGATTCAAAATGAGGGATAGAAAGATAGTGCATATGGCTTTGGGGATTATGCCTTTTTAAATTTAAAACAACACTTTTCCTTGTAAAATGCTTCTTTATATTTCTTTTTTAAAGATTGTTTTCGAAAATTCTTATCTAATCTGGTAAACATTTTGCTCTGATACCAAGTGAAACACCCCACCTCCATTTAAGGTCACTCACAAAGGGAATGCCTTAACTTTGGTGGAGAGTTATAGGTACAAGACACAGAAAAATTTACAAGACAGATAAATTTAAGCAGTGGAATCCAAATATTTATTTCATACGTATTTCAATACAAAAACATTACATCAAATTGTCTCGAAACAACTTCGAAACATTACACCATAATTTCTGTCTTGATTATTCAATAAAGAAGCATAAACCCAAAAAGTAAAAATGCATAAATCCCCAAGGATCATATCCAGAACCGTAGCTAATGCAAGAGAGTCCAAGTCATACATCTACTTTCTTGAAGCTTGTAAAGAGTCTGATTAAGCTGGAGTATTTCCTCCCTGTGGACCTGAGGGGGGGAAACGGAAGAAAAGAAGACGAAAGAAAACGGGTCAGACAATAAGTCTGGTAAGTTCAGTGGTTCAAACGAGTCAGACAATAAGTCTGGTAAGTTCAGTGGTTACTAGTATTTAAACAAGAAAAGAGGTCATGACAATGATAATAGAACATAGGACAATACCCTAATATAAGACAAGAGGAACATGTGATCGCACCCATTACTATACTCTCTGCACCTACTTAACCATTGGTTCAACCAGTCCACGTGTTTACAACAAACGATCCCCCTGATGATCGGCTCCTACTCGCACGTATTCATGTCCTGTGTCCTTCGGCCCCGCTTGATTGTAGTCACCTGTGCTGGTCCCACCATGGGGTGTATCAATCCCTCTGGTGGCAACCCGACACGATTCAAGATGCACAGTGTACACTACTGATGCCCAGTGCCTGATTTTTCCACTCCGAAGTATGTGCACGCCCATACTCCGTTGGAACCTACACTGGCCCACCAACCGCCGACGTTTTGACCTCTTGTAGTTCAGCCCAGTAATCGTGCCCCACCCTGCCTAGTTCAGGGTACCGTGATACATCTACGTGGACGTTACTGCTGAAATGGGTCCCCGTTACTAGGGTTTTCTAATCAACATGTTTATTTGGTTAAGTGTCCAAGTTTACCTAACCCAGCTCATTCGCTTTAGTTAACATGTTGAATCGGTTAAGTGTTTTCCTAATTTACTTAACCCTACCAGTCTTGACTTAGCTTTAATTTATTAAAGCACCAACCACTCACATTAGATAAGTTTTGTTGTGGTCACTGGATATACCAGTCGGTTCCGGACAGATTTACACCACAACTCAGTCTAACCTCGGGTCCTTTTTGGGCTTGATGCACTAACCACCTACGTTAGACAGGCCTTGTTGTGGTTACTGGATATGGCGGTCGGTTCCGGGCAGATTTACACCACAACTCGGTCTAACCTCGGGTTAGGCATATTCGTCTTTTCTAAATTCATATTTTTCTATATAAGTCAAATTTCCTTTATGTGAATTAAATTTAATTTAATCACGGCATAATTATCCTGTGATTATGCTCAACATAAATGGTATATCAAATATACCATTAAATGAACAAATCAATGCCATAAATTTTCATATTTCCCATCGCTACCCCCGTGGAACATATGCGTAAATCACATAAAATGTTGGGCTAGCAAGTTAGCCCAAACCCATAAACAAAAAGGGGTAATAAACAAAGAACATGAAATGGTCATAAAACAGCATACATTTAACTTTTCACATGTAACTTGGCACAGATGTATGTCACTTAACTTTAATCGTTTGGGTAAACGTGAACTTGTGACTAAGTGGAATCTAATGGTCATGTAAACTCGACAAAGGTCTAGCATGAAAGTTTAACATATAATCATAGTTTCAACCCACAACTTGGCATATAATATTATGTATGTTAAAACATAAGAAAGCTATCATAATCATTTTCTTATCACAAATTAGCATGATGTTAACAACATAAGAGGACTACAATTCCACTTTTACAACATAAATAGATTCAACTTAGCATAGTTCTAAATATTCATAAATGTAAATCTAACATGTAAACTTGTGATTTAGATCCTAAACTTGCAAATAACCTCCAAAATTACAGCATGACATGTTTTACCATTTTGTTGGCATAATAAGTTCTTTACTCAATCGTAATAACATATAATGTCGTGCATCACCCAAACATATAGACATGAGATATACAACATGTTCATTTCCATAAGCATATAAACATGAAATATACAACATGTTCATCGCCGCAAACATATTGACAATATTAATTTCAACGATATTTTAAGATAAACGAGAATCAAATCTCATACATAAGCATTGTACTATATTCCAATTACAACATGTCATGATTAAATCGAAAGGAATGTTTAAATCTGCGTAACAACTAACTTACAAACTAAAAGAAATTCTTGCATTATGAAATCTGAATTCTGAAATTGGAGATGCGCGCCTTTGATGAAGATCGTTGAACTAAACTAGTTTTAATTTGATTTTTGTTTCAAATTCTTTAACTCGTCTTTTGAATTGAAAAGGGTGATGGCTACTCCAAGTCCTCCATTGACGGCATTTTAGTTCTAGGTTTATTTTTCTGTGTGTTTTTAGGTTAGGCATTGAGTTGTTTATATATAATTTCAGTTTGATTATAGCCGTCAAATGAACCTAGGGCTAATCACAGCCACTCAGACCCGATCAGGATCATCCAGAAACCCCAGTGACTCAGCAGTACGTCGGCAATCGTTCAAATTTCAGATCTGGCTGGGGGCTAGGTCGACCCCCAGGTCGACCTCAAGGGGGGAGGTCGACACTAGGGTCGACCCCCTGGTCGACCTGCATGGGCGGGAATTTTCCCGCCCTACTCGCTCTGGCTTCTGTTTTAATTTTTGAACTTGTTCTTTCGAGCTGTTTGAATTTATTCGAATTTCTGAAACTTCTAACAGCCATATCCTCTTCATACGAAGTCCAATTCACGCAAACTCGGACTCTATCTCAACTAGAATTTCGAGATGAACACAATGGCGTAGCCCGTTTCCCTTAATTCTCACATTTTAAATTAAGTATCATAGGATTCGTTATTATAACGTTAATAGAAAGTACGGGGTGTTACACAAGCTTGCAAAAGATCTTCTAACACTCGATTCACCCTCTCTGTCTGTCCGCCGGTTTGAGGATGACATGCGGTACTGAGATGTAATTCTGATCCTAACGCCTCTTGTAAGCTCTTCCAAAACCCACTAGTAAATAATGGATCTCGGTCGCTCACGTTGCCCTTTGGTACTCCATGAAATCTCACTACCCACTTCATATGTAGTTCAGCTAACTTAGCTGCCGTTCTACTCGACTTGACAGGCATAAATCTTGCACTCTTGGTCAATCGGTCCACAATCACCCAAATGCTATCATGGCCCGACCTAGTCCTTGGTAACCCATCAATGAAATCCATTGAGATTTGTTCCCATTTCCATTCTAGAACTTCTAATGGTTGCAACAAACCACTAGGCTTCTTTTGCTCATCTTTAGCTAGCTGGCAATTCATGCATTTGGATATAAACTTCCCAACGTCTCTTTTCATCCCTTCCCAGTTGTAGGTTTGCTTCATGTCTCGATACATCTTGTTACCACGGGGGTGTATAGTCAGTTTTGAGTAATGACATTCTCTAAGCACTTCATCTCTCAATCCCTTGACATTGGGCACAACTAGTCTTCCATTCTTTCTAAGCCATCCATCTCGATCCAGCCCATACTTATTCATCTCCTCGTCGATATCCATCTCTAACTTGGAGATGATTTCCAATAGGTTAGGATCGTCTCTCTGATTAGAACCAATCCACTCAATCAAAGTGGGTCTGATCGTCAAATTTGCTAACATTTCTGGATTCAATTCGCACTTTGGTCTGAAATCATACCCAGCGATGTACTCCAGTTGCTTCCACTCAAGAAACATAGCCCCTAAACCGGCATGTCTTCTACTTAATGCATCAGCTACTGCGTTGCCCTTTCCTGGTGTGTATGCGATATCGAAATCGCAGGAAGCCAAGAATTCTAACCATCTTTGCTGTCGGAGATTTAGATCCTTCTGTGAGAAAAGATACTTTAACGAATTACGATCGGTAAACAACTCGAATCTTTCTCCCAAGAGATAATGTCTCCACATCTTCAATGCGAACACGATCGCTGCCAATTCCAAATCATGGGTAGGATATCTTTTCTCATGTGGTTTTAGTTGCCTACTAGCATAAGCTACAACCCTACCTCCTTGCATCAATACAGCACCTAGTCCGGTACTACAGGCATCCATGTATACCGTCATCTCTTCATTCCCCTTAGGAATGACTAACACTGGTGCACATGTCAACTTTTCCTTTAGACTCTTGAATGCATTCTCACACTTTTCGTCCCAGACGAAAGCTTGATTCTTCTTGGTGAACTGAGTCAACGGTGCTGCTATCTTGGAGAAGTCTTTGATAAACTTACGATAATATCCAGCTAATCCCAAGAAACTTCTTATGTCCGTTGCATTCTTGGGCATAGACCAATCTTGTACCATAGCCACCTTCGCGGGATCCACAGCAATACTATTCTCCGAAACAACATGGCCCAAGAATCTCACTTCCCTTCTCCGGAAGTGACACTTAGAAAACTTTGCTTTTAATTGGTGTTTTCTCAACACCTCCATCACTATCTTCAAATGTTCCTTGGGTTCTTCCTCTGTCCTCAAATAAACCAAGATATCGTACACGAACACAAGAACAAACTTATTCAATTGATCCCTGAATACCCTATTCATAAGATCCACAAAATATGCTGGTGCATTGGTCAACCTGAATGGCATGACCAACCACTCATAAAATCCAGATGACGTCCGAAATGTCGTTTTAGCTATATTATCAGCTTCCACTCTAAGATGATGAAAACCTACCGCGAGATCCAACTAGAAAAACACACTCGCGCCACTCAACTGATCAAACAAATCATCTATCCACGGTAGAGAATACTTATTCTTCCTCGTCACCTTATTCAACTCGCGGTAGTCCACACACAATCGAAGGGAACCATCTGCCTTGGTAGCAAACACAACCGGTGTTCCCCACTCAGTAACACTTCTTCTGATAAATCCCTTCTTCAAAAGATCGCTTACTTGCACCCCGGGCTCTCGCTGCTCCCTTGGTGCCATACGACGAAGTGGCATCACTATAGGTCTGGCATCTTTCACTAAATCAATACGGAACTCAATCTCTCGGTGTGGTGGAAGTCCGGTCACTTCCTCGAAGACGTCCGGATACTGGCTAGCCACAAGAACATCTGACAACTCATCATGTGGGATGTCAAGGGAATTTAGAAAACTAGCCATTACCTCATCACTAGGTAGACCACCAAACACTACCCTCCGCACATCATCCGCTCTATCTGTCACCAAAAAGCCCTCACAATCTACCACCACCCCGTATCTTTGGAGCCAATCGACTCCCAAAATAATGCCAAACCCAGTAAAGCCCAAAACAAAGCAATCACAAACAAATATGCATCCATGACTCGATAAGACCTCATTACAACAAATCGTACAAAGGCTAGTCGAACCACCAATCAGGTTCGTCACTGCTAAAGGTCTACCGTCTATCTCGAGTTCCAATCCCAACCTATCTACCAAGTCACTAGATATGAAGGAACGGGAAGCTCCGGTATCAAACAATGCTCGAACAGGAACATAATAAATAGATAGAATACCTCGAATGACGACATTCTTTCCTTTCTCCGCCGCAATTGGGGCATTCGACGAAGAAGGAACATCATTGATAGCATATGCTTTCATAATCTGCTTTTCTTTAGGGGGTTGCGGACACTTGTCCTTGTGATGTCCCACTTGGCCACAGTTGAAGCACTTTCTATCCGCTGGCTTGGCCCGACATTCTTTGGCACAGTGGCCCTTCTTACCACAGCTGAAGCACTCAACATATTTCTTATTGTTTTTCTTCTGGTCATCCTTGGTCTGATTCTGCTTTCTCTTATTCTGAGAACCATTCTTCCTTCCACCACTTGCTTGCGGCTTTGGCTCCTCTGCAGATGCAACCTCAGTCTTTGACTTAGGGTATACACTCTCTGATCTCAAAGCTTTCCCCACAATCGATTCAAACGTCTCATCGACATGGTTTATAAGCCTTTCCCCCAAGTATTGATCAAAGCCTGTTACGAACTTTTCATTTTTCTTCTCGGCAGTATCAATAAGGGATAATCCATATTTCGATAGAGTATCGAACTCTGCAATGTACTCCGAGACTGCCCTACCATTCTGCTTAATCTCCAGAAATTTCCTAAATAATTCTGATTTCTGAGCAGTTGGGATGAACTTATCGCTAAAACGGGTCTTGAATTGATCCCAAGTAACTTGATCCTCTGGAGTAGCTATCTTAATAGCATTCCACCAATTCATTGCCCGTCCGTGCAGCTGACGGGATGCTAACTTCCTCTTCATCGCATCCTCGATACCCAAGTCTTCAAAGATACGCTCACAGCTATTCAACCAATCTTGAACTTCTATAGCCGATTCCGTCCCGTGGAATTGCTTTCCACCAAGACTAGCGTAATCCTTACAAAGCTTGGCGAAATCGGCCCTAGGAGCCTGCACCGCTGCACCACCACCATTTGCAGCATTGGGAACTGCTCTTTGCACATTTCTAAGCATTTCTCTCATGAAGTCAGTGAACATCGTCCTCATATCAGGAGCATTCCCAATATTAACTCCTCTACCGGTACCCCCAGTATATCTTCTCATCGATCAATCTGTAAGGAGAAAACGATAAACCATCTCTTTATTGGTGCCAGCGCAATGCGACTTCATCCTTAAATACACTAATAGTATATATATATATATAGCTTTTGAAAACCAAAATATCACAAATACGCAGTCTCATATACATACTATCTCTCCCTGATGTCTTTCCCTAGGTTAACAACGCAACCTAGAGCTCTGATACCAAACATGACGGCATGCCCCGCACCAGCCGACATTTCCAATGAAAGTGCGTTGTGCCGATGTACAAGTAGCACGGGGCGGTCATCAAAGAAAGGAAATGTAATAAATTTGAACTAACAAGGAACCTGTAGCATATCTCACAGCGCATGGAATAAAATATAATAATAACATACTTTGACATAAAACAGGCGAGATAGTGCATAAGCTGAAAACTAAACATCTCAGCAGCGGAGAATTCAAATATAGCTTATGTTCCCCTTTATCATTATTAAAACTTTAAAATTGTCTCTAAAGAAAAAGAAAGGAAAGGTACACTACTAATGCCCAAAGTAGTGACCAGCAGCGACACAGGGAGAATATATAAAGAATAGTACGTGTAAGCCTCCTACTCGTCTCCGGATAGCTATTCGTGCACAACCAGCTAACCTGTCTCTAGTCTGCCCATTTAAGAGCACCCAGAGTAATAAAAAGAGACATAAAACTTTGGGTCAGACAAAAGTATGGTATGAGCGATAGGCAGTAGAACAGAATAATAACAGGTATACTAAACCATACCAGAACCTGTACCTGGAACCAAAGAGTTAGCAATACATACTGTACAATACTCTAAGGTGCCACTAACATATGGAGTAAAGAATAAGGGGGTGGGGTGTGCATGTCATAGTGATTTCAAACAATCAAGCATAGCAACCATCCTCACAACTCTCACTCAGTGCGTAAAGCATACGATATCCACTACTTTGATCACCCAAATCCTTGCTATGATCACTCTGCCCCATGGAGTCATGGCAACTCCACTGCACTGATCCATAGCTAATAGTCCTTGCTATGTCCACTCTGCCCCATGAAGTCATAATAACTCCACTGCACTGGCTCATAGCCATGCTACGATCACTCTGCCCCATGGAGTAGTAACTACCCCACTGCACTGATACGTAGCCTAACATCCGTCTTGGTTATGAATCAAAGCTATAGACGTCAATAACCCCTTAGCACATGTCCCGTAGCAAACCCAACTCATGAAGTTAACTCGTTGGTTCTCAACTGGATCCTGAGTTATACTTCCTATTTGGACTACCTTGGTGTCTCGGGTTTTGATCATTATCCTGTTCGTCCTTCAGTTCCATTCAGTCCATGCTCGAAGACCAGTCCGTGATCCTCCTTCAGTTCGCTGCTCGTGACACCGTGTCTGGCTCGTGATGATGCTCTTCTCGTGACTCATGGTCGGTTCGTGACTCCTACTCGTGGTCCTCACCCTGCGTCGTGGCGATGCTCTGGTCGTGGCCAACCTAGGAGTTTGGGTCGTGGCTCTTCGTCCATGTCGGCTCGTGGCTCGTGGATTCCTGGTCGTGATGGTGGGCTCGGGTCATGGCAACATCCCTTGGAAGCTCGTGATGCTACATCAGACCGTGGAAAGAAAAAGGGTGCTCTAGCTCAAAGCGGCACGTGGAGATGGGTGATACGGTTCGTGGCGCTTGGGTGACTGGCTTGTGAAGTACTGTAGCGGCTCGTGGAGATGATGTCATGATCCGGGGTAGGGTCGCATAGGTGCTCCACGAACGGGAACGTTCTGACCAATTCTGCAACTTTCCAGCAAGCAATTTACGCCATACGATGACGTTTTCGACCATTCTAACTTTTCTAAACAATCATGAATCATTTCAAACAGTCATAGCAACATGTATAATCAACCATAAACATTAAAAAAACAATTTAACATGCCACTATGGATCAAAACTACCCAAAACCCATGTTTTCCCCTTGATACCTTTAATAATAATTTGGCCATACGATTAGTAAGACATAACCAAATTAACCCATTTACTCCGCATGTGTAGTTTTCTTTGCAGCCTGTCCCAAGCCAGGGTAAAGGAGGAGGGTTGTAATAGGCTTGGCGAGCCAATGTAAAAACTTAGCCTCTCTTATGGATATGGAACCTTATGATATATCGTTGGGGCGTAACCCACTTAGCGACGCGCTATATCGAGGCTCGGATATGGTGTTAAATATGCAAGGGATGGGCCACCATTCTCTTAGTGGCGCGCTACACTGACGCCCCGGTGTAGTGATAAGTGAGCAAGGGTCCTCGCATTTTTCTCGGCGGATGCGAGGGGCAAGGAAGCTAGTCGACGATAGTAGGGTTCGGTTAGGTAGTTGGAATGTAGGGTCCTTAACAGGAAAATTAAGAGAGATAGTGGATACTATGATTAGGAGACGGGTTAACATCTTGTGCGTTCAAGAGACTAAATGGGTGGGTCAGAAGGCGAAGGAGACGGAGAACACTGGCTTCAAATTGTGGTACATGGGAGAAGTACGTAACAAGAACGGGGTAGGCATATTGATTGACAAGAAACTTTAGAACAATGTGGTTGACGTCAGAAGACGAGGGGATATGATCATCCTAGTTAAGCTAGTAGTTGGCGAGGCAGTTTTGAATGTCATTAGCGCATATGCCCCATAGGTAGGTTTAAGTGAAGAAGCCAAAAGGAAGTTCTGGGAAGACTTGGATGTCATGGTTAGGAATGTGCATAGTAGCGAGAAACTTTTTATAGGAGGAGACTTCAATGGCCATGTTGGCTCATCTAGCGGGGGTTTTGAGCGAGTGCATGGTGGTTTTGGATTTGGCAGTAGGAACCAAGAGGGTGAAGATATTTTGAATTTTGCTCTCTCTTTTGATCTCCTGATTTCTAATACCTTCTTTAGAAAGAGGCAATCACATCTGATCACCTTCAGTAGTGGCCAACAGGCTAGCCAGATTGACTTTGTCCTAACTAGAAGAGATAGTAAACGAGATTGTGTTGATTGCAAGGTCATACCTTGAGAATGTGTCATCTCACAACACCAGCTGTTGGTATGTGTATTTCGTCTTTGGGTGGTGAAGGATAAGAGAGCGAAGATTAGCAGGACGAAATGGTGGAAACTCAAAGGAGATGCTTCACGGGTGTTTAAAGATAGAGTGATGGGAGAAGTAGCTTGGAATGTGGAAGGAGAAGCAAATGTCATGTGGAATGCGATGGCAATTTGCATTCGGAGAGTCACCACTGAGGTATTTGGGATAACAAGAGGAAGCAAGCGAGAACCCAAGGATTCGTGGTGGTGGAATGACGAGGTGCAAAAGGCTATCAAAGAGAAGAAGGAATGCTACAAATGCATGTACCGTCATAGAAGCGAAGAGAACATGCACAGGTACAAAGTAGCAAAGAAGACTGCAAAGAGAGCAATGAGTGAAGAAAGGGGACGAGCGTACGAAGATTTGTATCAAAGGATAAGTACAAAGGAGGGTGAAAAAGACGTTTACAGAATAGCTAGGCTACGCGAGAGGAGGACAAGGGACTTCAATCAGGTTAAATGCATTAAGGATGAGAATGATAGACTTTTGGTGAAGGAAGATGAGATAAAGAATAGATAGAGAGAATACTTTGATAAGCTTTTCAACGAAGAAAGTGATAGCTTTTCGATCGAGTTGGAAGACTTAGCCGATAGCACCAATAGACATTTTGTGCGGAGATTTCAAGAAGTTGAGGTAAAGGGGGCATTCAAACGTATGAAATCAGGCAAGTCAGTAGGGCCTGATGATATTCCTATTGCGGTGTGGAGATGCTTTGGAGATGCAGGGATAAAATGGCTAACTAAGTTGTTCAACAATATTTTCAAATCAAACAAAATGCCAGATGAGTGGAGGAGAAGCATTTTAGTTCCAGTCTTCAAGAATAAAGGAGATATTAAAACTTGCACAAACTATAGAGGAATTAAGCTTATGAGTCATACAATGAAGATTTGGGAGAGAGTTTGCGAGCAACGTTTGAGGAGGTTGACAATTGTCTCTAGGAATCAATTTGGTTTTATGCCTAGAAGGTCAACCACTGAGGCGATTTTCTTGGTTAGGCAACTTATGGAGAGATAAAAGGAGCAGAAGAAAGATCTCCACATGGTTTTTATTGACTTGGAGAAAGCTTATGACATAGTGCCGAGGAGGATTATGTGGTGGGCGCTAGAAAGGAAGAGAGTGCCATCAAAGTATATTACCCTTATTAAGGATATGTACGAGGGGGTTGTGACTAGTGTTAGGGCATGCGATGGTGAGACCAGAGACTTTCCAATTAACATAGGGTTACATCAAGGTTTGACTTTGAGCCCCTATATTTTTGCATTAGTGATGGATGAAATCACAAAAGATATACAAAGGGAGATTCCCTGGTGTATGCTCTTTGCCGATGATGTTGTGCTGATTGATGAAAGTAGAATAGGGGTTAATCGATAACTGAAGTTGTGGAGGGAGACCTTGGAATCAAAGGTTTCAGGCTTAGCAGAACTAAAACAGAGTATATGAAGTGTGAGTTTAGCAGTGTCAGGTCAGATGACAGAGATGTTACCCTGGCCGGTAGAGTAGTACCCAAGAAGGAATCGTTTCGATACTTAGGATCTATGTTGCAGTTTGATGGAGAGATTGATAAGGATGTTCGTTTTAGAATTCTAGCGGGATGGGTGAATGGCGACTAGCATCTGGCATTCTCTGTGATCGGAAGATTCCTCAGAAGCTTAAAGGAAAGTTCTATAGGACAGCAATCAGGCCTGCAATGTTATATGGTGCAGAATGTTGGCCTACTAAGAGGCAACACCTCCAGAAGATAAGTATAGCAGAGATGCAAATACTGCATTGGAGCTGTGGGCATACCAGACGAGATCGGATTAGAAATGAGGATATTCCGGAAAAACTTGGAGTTGCACCTATTGAAGAGAAGTTAGTCCAATACCGCTTGAGATGGTTTGGACATATCCAACGTAGACCATACGATGCACCTATACGCGCTGGAATTCTAGGCCGCACCGAAGGCCCAAAGAGAGGTAGAGGTCGACCTAAAATGACATGGGAGGAGATAATAAAGAGAGATTTAAGTAACTGGAGTTTATCGGAAGAGCTGGTAGTTGATAGGAGTGCATGGAAATTGGCAATCCATGTACCAGAACCATAGATTATTTTTAAGACTTTATTTCACGTTTACTGAACCTTTTTACTTTTTATTACTATTTTAAATTTTATTTCACTTTTATTGAACATTTTTACTTATTATTATTATTATTATTTAAAAAAAACCTTTATCGGACGACTTTTTATTTGATTGGTTATTTTGAACCCTTTTTATATATATATATATATATATATTATCATCATTATTAATTTTATTTCATTTTAATTTTGGGTTCCATATCTAGCCAACCCCAACTTGTTTAGGATATATGGCTTTGTTGTTGTTGTTGTTGTTGTTGTTTTCCAGAATTTAATCATGTTTAAATTCGCTAATTAACAATAAATACCCTTAATTAACCATAATTAGTAAGGAACTATGCAAATCACTCACCTTAGCCGCAAATAAAATACCAAATCTGAAATTATCTTCTGCTTGGCGCTGTTCCCAAGGCTATACAGCAGTTCCGACCATGATTTGGTGCTATTTCCCTTTGATTTGATGTTGCTAAGCTTAATCCTTGATTAAACGGTGATAAGAGACGATTCTAGATGTTGGAGGCCATTGTTAGGGTTCCTAAGAGGCAAATGGCGGCTAGAAAACTGAAATGAAATGTAAACCTAACTCATTTCAGCCTCCCCATAACCCTAATCCCGAAATGGGTTATGGGCCCATTCACTAATCACCTCATTTGGCCCGGTTAAGCGGTTTTTCACCTTCTAAACCTTGTTTCAGCCATATCTTCCAAACAATGAGCCCGTTTGGCTAATGTGACCACTCTACGTAAAGGTAAACCATCATCCGAATCTAATGGTAGTGGTTTCAGGTTAAAACTCCTTATCAATCAAAAGTTATGGTCGAAACATGATCAGCTAAGGGTAAAATGGTCATTTAAAAATCAGAAAAAATCATGAACATGGGAAATGACCCCAATAATCGTCTCCTAAAGTTACATGACCATACGACTTCGCATGAGAAAGAAATAAATATTCTATGATCCTCTGATGCGTAGAATGCGGGTCGTTACATGCAAGATGTTCTTGTTGAACCCAGTGTATTCCTCTCTAGAGGTACACTATCGAAAGGTGGTTCCATACCTTGTCATAGTTGGTAATCCATTATCCAATAAGTGCTCGTGGTTTTGATTGTATACTATATATGTAGAACGTGAGATAAAAGCGTTTCTGCTAGATGATTATTATATTGTGGTTGATAGACACTGTCATAATATCAAAAGAATTTTGATATAAAGACTATTATGGATTATCATAAGGGAAAAACCCGTTCCGTGTTATACGGCGTGGTCTTATGAGATACCGTTTATTTTCTCAAACTATTTTAAATTGTTTACTCATACCAGTCAATGACTGACCCAGAGTTTATTTTGTTTTGCTTTCCCTAACTCTTGGGTGCCTAAATTTGTATGGGCAGTCAAGTAGTTAGGATTTTTCAGATATACTTGGAGAGCTTGGAGCAGGAGACTTAAGGATTATATAGCTATAGTTATTTTCGCTTTGTTGTAAGTGTTATACTCTGATAATGTTACTATATACATATACTGATTTTATTTCAAAATTATGTATCTATTATATGTTGTTCGTTCTGCTGTGAGATTCGTATTTACTCTGATGTTGTATGTTTTTCTTATTCTTCTATTCTAAGTTTCTATCTTATCTATTCTCACCCTCTAATTTCTTTCATGGACCATCTGGTGTTTCCGATGCTTGGGTAGTCGACATTGAGTTTATGTCGATAACCAGAATCGCGAAAACCCGGGTCGTTACAATTGAATTGGCGAAATTTTAATTCAATTTAGGGTTACTGAGTAGGTAATTTGGGGGAATTTGAAGGAGTACTCCGATTTTTGCCTGGTTGATTAGAAGAAGTAGCAAAATTCAATCTTCCGAAGAGAAATCGCAATACATGAAAAACAACGTTTGTGGAATTGGGGTTGAAGCTGAAAAGGGTAAAGCGAATTGCAGAAGAACGCACGATAGGGTGATCTGAAATAGAAGCATTGGAGGTATTCTGTTCGTTGGATCTATCCACTTTGAACGGTGATGAATGGGATTGTTTCCCATACGCGGATCTGTGTTTTCCCCTATTCAAATCTGGGTTTTCTCTTCCAACAATTTTTAATATTAAATATAACATTAATTTTCAAATACTATACAATAAAAATGACTTCTTAATTATTACCAATTAGTTATTCCAGACCTGATTTATAATTTGTTAACTAATTCTCTTTCAAACTTAACCTTAAGCAAATGATGACTATGTGAAACGAACAATGATATTTTACTTATGTCTCTCTTTTAAATCGGTCAATTATGTATCCATTCTGTATTTTTAGTTTTGTATATCTTTTACATTTTCAATTTTGTATATGTTCTGTATTTTTAATTCAATATTTTCAATGTGTTTTCAATTCTATATATACAATTTTGCATTCAAAGCACAATTAAAATTAAATAATATCATACAGATATATATTAAAAAAACGATATTAAATACTAAATAGGCAAAGAATATTTTGCTAATTTTAAATAAGCAATGATTATAAGTTATTTATTATAGAACGTAAATTATTATTTATTATTACTTACAAATCATTAATTAGAACAGACTATTTATTAATTACTGGACATGTTAATAATTATTAAAAAATAACACTAAAGTTTATCTTAGAAAAATAATATAAAAATCTCTTGCAAATCTGTTGGAATTCTGCTGCAAAATAACTTCGATAAATATTCGTCGGTACTTTGCCTGGATTTGTAGCGACAAATAGCGACAGAATTTTTCCATCAGTAATTTGACGCAATTTGCAACGGTTTAATGAGGGATGACAGAAGACGACGGTCATAAATAAAAGTAAAAAACATTGAAAAAACAAAAAACTATCCCTTGCAGATCACATGGAAATCTATTGCAAATTAGCGACAGAAATTTCCGCTTCTAATTAGTTGACACTAAATCAGTGTTTTCTTGTAGTGATATGTATACAATAATATACATATACGCAAACAACCACAAATTGTATATGTATTTTATAATTTGATGATAACATATGAAATATGTACACAAGGGGATGCTATAAACCATTAATGTGCTATTGGAAACAATTGCAATCATTAACTAGCCTTAATTTATCATTTTATGCAAATGTAAGTTTATCATAAAATTTTGTTTTTTAATCAAAATAAGAGATTATATCTAAAAGTGATTGTTGCGGACGTTGATTTTGAAGCAGGGGAGGTTCCAAAATGCTGAAAATGAGGTTTGGATGTTGAAATTGAATTTTAGGGTTTTTGAAGAAGGATTTTTATGCTGGTGGAATGGGGTGGAAAAAGACTCGGGTTGCAGGTTATTCGTGATACCAACAGTTTCCGACGGCCATTGACGACCCGTCGAAGCTGCTAGAAGCCGTCGTTCCATGATGTTAGATTTAGAATAATAACATTTTCTTGTAGTGAATGATTACGCAAATATTTTCTGCTAAATGTGAAGCACTTTTACCTTTTACCTAAAACTTTTCCCATCATAATTAAAACACAGTTTTTTCATCAAGTAAAATTAAGTCAATTTGCTTTATAGCTGAAATCACTCATGCCTTAATTAAAATTCAAAATTTTCATTAACTAAATTCCAAATTTATTTACGTTGAAAGCGAATCAATCAATTATGTCTTCGTTAAATTTGAATTCTTTAATTGCCTTTATTAATGGTTGTATTTTTGTTATCACGCCTTTTTTTTTACAAAATTAAAATGCTAACTTAAAAATATGACCAAATCTTATCTCTTAAAAATAAGATATAACAAATAAAATTTCTTTTTAAATACATTTTTTACTGATTGATAATATCAATAAAGGAATGAACTAATTAGAGTCAAAAGCTGTGGAGTCTTTATTAACATTTATTAACAACTGTATATCTTGTTATCACACTTTTTCAATGTAAACGTAAACTACTGGAAAACCAAATAAAATTATCTGTACCCAAAATTCTCTTTCTCTCTATACACAACCAATGGCACCCCCTGAGGGCTTGAATTCCACCATTTTACAATTACACCCTCTTTTTTTCTTTGACTGAATTGCAAAAAGATGAAAATCAGGAATTCTGATTGGTTGAGTGCAGGGGGACAGAGAATTTTGGATACAGAGGATTAGCTCTCCTGGAAGACACCCTTTCATATATTATAACTATTATTATATACGCTGGGGCACATTCTTCGCACGTGATTATAGATTGCACTTTGTGTGTTATTTATTTTGCTATAGATATTATATAATAAAAACATTTTAAAGAAAATGATTTATTTAAACATTTAATCACATTTTTATGTTGAAATATGTAATTAGCTTGAATTTTTATTTTTATGTTACAGAATCTATTGTTCATTCTAATTGTAACTTGTATTCTTAATTAATAAAGAATGAATTCGTTGGATATTGTTTTATAATAATATTAAGATTTGGCATTATTTATAGAGATGTGGTTTGAATTTTTAAAGAAAGTACATTTATATCCTATTTTTGAATTGCATTAGAGGGATGGTCTGAATTTGTAAAATAAAAGTTTTATAGATTCTACTTTAAGTGAAGTTAAAGGGACGGTTTGAGTAGTTTGCAGTGACATCAAGAAAGTACGAAAAGAATGGAACTAACAAAGTTTGAAGTTGTGACGTGGAAATTAAAATTCAAACTTACTCGATATGATTTCAACGTAAAAAAATATGATTTAATAATTAAGTTTTTGTTGAATGCGAAACACATGTACTTTGTAGAGGAAAAAAAATATAGTTGTAACACATTCGTTGTCACGTTTTTTCTAATATGAAGGTGAAGTACTAAAAATGCATTTTTTTAATATTACAACCATTAACATCCCTTGAAAATAAGATCTACAAATTAAATTTCCAGACCAAATTCAAATTTTTTCGAAAGATTAATAAAATAAAAATAACATCTAAGAAAACCTGTCGTTCGTAGCTTGGGTGGTTTGAGAGTCGGGAGATGAGAATCAAAGCACTATGTGAGGGAAGGTTGGAATCCCGCTCCAAACCACTTTGAGAGCTGGACTTTAAGCATCCGTGCGCGATGACTAAACAAAGCGGGGTAGACACGCGGCGTGGTGTTTACTTAATTGAGTATCAATGTATACTATGATCTTAAGTTTCCCCATGCCACTCAAAAAACATCTAAGAATTGAAAATTCTTTGCAAATTTGAAATGTTGATGTACAAATATTATCAAATCTTGCCCCTTAAAAATAGATTCTAATAAATAAACTTTCTTTCCAAATTCAATATTAGGTTATTAATGAATAAATAAAGAGTTTGAACTAATACCAGTTTGAATAGTGATGCAAAAATTAAAATTCAAACCATGCATGATTTTAAAGTAAAAATAAGGTTAAATAGTAGTCCAAATCATTTTCTCTTAATTGTGAAACACGTGTAATTCGTAAAAAGCAATTTATACGTGAATCGTCTTAAGCATGTAACACATGCCATTACACCCGGAGCATAAGAATATGTTACGAATCGTATGCACGTGTATAAAGTTTTTTGTTTATAAATTGGGTACTTACCTGGACGGGGTCTATGGGTGATCAAGAAGGCCCAGGCCTAGTCTAATGGTTCCCATTGCACTTTGGGAATGCGTTGGGCTACCATCTCCCCAAGTGGGAGAGTGGACGTCATTATTTGTTGCTTTGGGGGTACGCGTTCGCGCGGCCCCTGCCCATTTCTTAACGAAGCTTTTTTTTCAATCCTTGGCTTTTCCAG
Organism: Allium sativum; assembly: GCA_030737875.1. Lineage (NCBI taxonomy): Eukaryota > Viridiplantae > Streptophyta > Magnoliopsida > Asparagales > Amaryllidaceae > Allium > Allium sativum. The sequence goes on along the minus strand of CM060913.1, from coordinate 691,710,869 downwards.
CCCACTTCGAGGCCCATATGTTTTTTTCCTTCGGCCTTGTAGCCAGTTATTCAGCCTTGCTTAGCAGTTATGGTTCCATGAGCATCTGAACACGTTCAACCTACCTGTGTTATGAAATATGGAGTTCTTTGATTGTGTTCTACCTGTGTTATGAAATATGGAGTTCTTTGATTGTGTTGGGACTTGGGATGGGTCCATGTGAGCGTAGCAATCCTTGCATGTGTGTTTTTCTATATGAGACAAATGAGAATTGTGGAGCTGCACGTTCATATGTTTGCGCTCTTAGCCAACCAATATCTCTATATATAGAGTTAAAAGAATAGTTGATTCTTATGAAACTATTTGTAGTAACAAGAGCCTGGAACAAACGCGCTTCCTACGCTACGCCGCAATTATATGCGTATTTATTTGAAATTATGGTGTTTAAATTTGATTGTGATGATTTATCAATTGTACAAAATTGTTCTACTCTTAGAATATATGCCATGAAATAAGATGTTAAACATGTTTTATTGGGTTGCAATTTAATTGCAAAACAAAATTTAGGAATGATTAAAAGAAAAGAAAGTCTGATGAAATACATATTCAATCAAAGCCTATAGCTTATAGCTTATTTCCTTTCGTTCTCTATAATGTCCCTTGTCATCTCTAATTGGTCGACAACCCCATAATCATAGACCCTTTTCGAGCACTTTAGTGACGCCACTCTACAAAAATGAAAACTTCATCGAAAATAATACTCTTAAGTGTTCTATTTAAAAACGACTAGAAGAAAAGTAAGGATGATGAAATATATATTCAACATGTCTTGGTTTGTGGTGCAATGGTGTTTATTTCACCTGTCTATATTGTTGTGACCATGTATCTTTGTGTTCTTTGTTGCATTGTCCTTGCAGCCTTGTGTTGACACCCTTTCACACTTGTGTGCTTGTTTTATCGTTGTTAAGAGTCTAACCATTTGCACCTGTGTTTGGTTGTATGTTGACCTGAACTTGATACCCTTCTTGCTTTTGTTGCATTTGTGAGTTACTTGAGCTTTTATGTTGCCATGCATTGCTGGCTTAGTGCCCAAGCATTACTCTTATTGCTTGATGGTTTCTCATTTAAAACAATATTGCTTGTGATATGTTGGTGTGTAGTACCCATTTATGGAAGGGCAGGTAATTCCATGTCAATTTTTTTCACCGCTTTTCATAACTGGTTGGTATTTACCTACATATTCGCCTTTCTAGTTGTGCCTTTTGTTTACATGTGTGCTTATATATGAAAGCTATTGAGTTGTCACAATCGATGCAACATATACATTCAACTGTGTTTATTTGTATGCTTTTTGTATGCATCAGTTATATAATGTGATAACTTACACTGTATTTAATTGTAGGGGGCTGAAGTTACAAGGGTTCGTGGTGCAACCAAGATCATAGGTGTGTATCTAAATCTGGACAAGTTTGAATTGGGTAAATTTTCTTTTGTTCGTTTTTCTTTGTTTAGATTGGGTATGTATGTTATTTAAGCTCAGTTTGTTTCATGCTAGTCAATATAGTTGCATAGGAAGCAACAAGACTAGTTAAATTGGCATGTTGCAATATTTGTTGTGCATGCAACTAATGAGTGACACTGGTTGAGCAAATCCAGTTTTTAGTTCATGCTCATCAATATATTAAACATTTTTTAGTTCATGCTGGTTAGATTGGAAGCAATCCATTTTTTTTCTGCACTAGTTTTAGGACATTTTTTTTCCTGCACTTGTCATAGTAAGACAACATTTAAAATATATTAAACATGTTAGGAAGTATTATCCAATATTATGCACACTGCCCAGTAATTTTGCATCCACTTTTTAGTTCAATCTAGCTTTAGGACATTTTACAATCTGCTCTTACAATTATAATCATGAAGTCTAACTCATGAACATGAACAATATGATGCAATTTTCAATACTCTTGTGTTTAATTCTATTCATGTCGTATGATCGTAGACATGATTTGGCATTCAATTCGTTGGTAAAATTCAGTATCACAAGCCATTATTATACTAAATTCACGGCTGGCTTTTAGAAGTTCATTAAAAAAATGTATCATGCAAATTACTCCTGATCTTACTGATTGCAGGCCACTATAAGACAAAATTAGATAGAAATAAATTGTTTTATTAAAATGCTTTAAAGACGGGTATGGAAGAGTGTGCCAATCTTCTTGCAGCTGATCCTATTTTTACTGATCAATCTCTGTTGCCTGAAGGATTGGCTCCTAAAAAACCTTCCTATGTCTCTGACTCTGATATCCAAAAAGCTGTTAGCCAGTCTATTTCCTCTTCAAAACCTGTAGTGACAATCAAAAAGAAGAAGAAGAAAACCAGAACTAGAAGTTTATCAGACATAGAGTCTATGGAAGATACAGAAAATGCTGAAGATAATGATTTCAGGAAGAAGTATATAGACAAAAACAGCAATTGGGGCAAACAACTAAAGACAACAGAAAGTACTAACTTCAAAAGGAGTGGGAAGCAACCAGAAGTTAGAGTGGAAAATAGCAAACACAGTGTTCCACTGTAGATGTTTTGTTTCCTTTGATTAGTATCCTTTTAAAATTATTTTTTTATTTTATGGATATTATTGCTTGGAATATTAGGAGGCTTAACTCCCCTGAAAGGCAGTTGGACCTTTCTTATTTTTTATGCAAGTATAATCCAAGTATTATTGGACTTTTAGAGCACAAGCTTAATGACCAAAAAATTTCTGATCTTCATTGTAGAAGATTAGCTAACTGGAATCTAATTAACAATAATTTAATGGGAGGTAATGGTAGGATTATGGTATTACATAATCCTACCATATGGTCTCTCATCAATTATTATATAGATTTTCAGTACATTCATTGTGTGTTTAGAAATAAAGGGGGGCTGGTTATTAAAATCACTTTTATATATGCCTCTAATTTTGAGATGGACAGAAACAATTTATGGAACTGTATTGTTCAATTTAGCTCAAACATTAGTGGCCCCTGGGTTTTAATAGAGGATTTTAATACTGTGTTTCACAATTCTGAGAAAAGAGGAGGCAAACCTCTTCCTTATAAGAAACTGGAGAGAGTTGCCAATTTCATTTTAAAATCTAGATTGATAGAACCAACTATTTATGGGAACAAATTTACCTGGAAATCAGGTGAATTCAGAAATATTCACTGTAAATTGGACAGGGTTCTATTCAATCAAGATTTTATTAATTTTTTCTCAAATGTGAAGTGCAGTACTCTCCCTCAAAACACTAGTGATCACACACCTATTCTAATTTCAATTGATGAAGACAAGAGTGGTATTCCCAGTGCCCCCTTTAGATTTTTCAATGGGTGGGTGTATGATAGCAGTTACAAGGATGTTGTTAATAAAAGTTTTGTTAACAATTTGTATGGTACTGCTCAGTACAAATTTAACAAAACTCTTCAAATTGTGAAGTCCAATCTCAAAAATTGGAATAATAACAGAAGTAAAAGTGAGATTAAAAATTTAAGGAATGACTGTGAGAATCTCCAAAATGAGCTTGATAATAATAGCTCAGACTTAGACAAAGTTGAATCATTTTTTAGTGCTCAGAATAAACTAGTTAATGCCCTTCATGTTAACTCTATCAACCTCAAACAAAAAGCCAAGGTTGATTGGCTTACCAATGGGGATGAAGCTAGTAGATTCTTTTACACTAGAATGTCTAATAGGAGAAATAGAAATGATATTGGGAAAATCATAGATTGTAAGGGTAAAGTGATAAATGAAGCCTCTTTGATTGAAAAGGAAGCTATCAAATATTTCTGCTCTCTTTATAACTCTACTGATTACTTAAATGATTTTCCTAATATTGTTTTTAAATACACCGTGAACTCTAGCAGTTCTGATATCTTATTAGCCCCTGTCAGAACTGAGGATATTAAGAATGTCGTTTTTAATGCAAATAATAATAAAAGTCCTGGTCCAGATGGGTTTGGGGCCAAGTTTTATAAAACCCATTGGACTGAGATGAATGGTGTTCTGTGTGATTCAATTTCAGAATTTTTTAATTCTGGTAAACTTTTGAAGAATATAAATCACACTTTTATTACCCTTATTCCTAAGGTTGAAACTCCTATGACTTTAGATGATTATAGGCCTATTTCACGCTGCAATTTTATTTACAAGATTATATCTTCTATTCTTTGTAATAGGCTGAAAAGATTTCTAAAGTTTATTATTTCTCAAAATCAGAGTGATTTCATTCCTGGGAGACTTATTTCTGAAAATACCCTATTAGCTCGTGAGTTAATCAGACATTTCAATAAGAAGCATAAAAATCTTATGTGCATAAAAATAGATCTTCACAAGGCTTTTGACAAAATTAACAGAAACTTTATCATATTCTCTATGCAGAAAATGGGGTTCTGTGATAAGTTTTGTGAGTTAATTAAGGAATGTATCTCTAATGTGACTTACTCTGTAATGATTAATAGTTCCCCTAAAGGATTTATCCATAGCAATAGAGGAATTAGGCAAGGTGACCCATTGTCTCCCTACCTATTCTCAATTGTTATGGAATACTTTTCCAATCAAATGGAATTGGAATTGTGCAGAGGAAATATTAATCCAATTAACAGAAATAAGCCACATATTACCCACCTATTATATGCTGATGATATGCTTCTTTTTTTGAAAGCTAATAGGACAAATGCTATCACTATAAGGAGGATTTTGGACAATATGCACAAATATGCTGTTCTCTCAGTGAATTCTAGCAAAAGCAAAATATACTTCAGTAAAGAGGCTATTCATAAAGAGGAGATTCTTAAAATACTGGAGTATAAAGAGGGGAATTTTCCAGTCAAATATTTAGGCCTACCTTTAAGTATTAATCAGGTCAAGGACAGGGATTGTGCTAGATTAATTGATATAATTTATAATAAGCTTGAAGGATGGTCTTGCAAACTTTTGTCTTTGGCTGGCAGAATTGAGCTCACTCATACAATGATCATTGCTGTGATTATGTACTGGATTCAAACTCACAACATCCCAATTAGTATAATTCATAAAATTGAAAGGATGTGCTCAAACTTTATATGGAGGGGTAAGCATCATAAGATTGCATGGGACAAAGTCTACAAACCAAAAATTTATGGTGGCCTGGGTATCAGAAGTATTAGAGATATTTCTGAAGTCTGTAAAATTAAAATTTTTTGGAAATTTATGGATGGTAAATCTTTATGGGCTAGGTGGATGAAGGCCAAATATTTGAAGAAAAAAAATTTCTGGGTTGTAAGAAAAGGGAATCAGCAATCTTATGTCTGGAAGAATATACTTGATTGCAGGGATGTTGGGAAGAAGCTTATCACTAGAAAATTGAAAGATGGATATCAAACCAGTCTTTGGTTTGTTCCTTGGATATATGGAAACTCTCTTATTGATTTACTTGGGTGGAATAACCTTTATCTACTTGGGGGTGTGAGAGACAGTGTGCAGAAAATTATATCAAACAATTGTTGGAGCCTTCAAGACAATACTGCTGCTTCTATTTATAAGGATGTTATTCTCAGTATTCATATTGATCATAATAATTGCAGAGATAGTTGGGATTGGAAATTAAATTCTAAAGGAAAATTCTCTTTTAAAAAAACTTGGGAATTTCTGAAAGGTTATGAAACAGAGGTTGATTGGCATAAAGTTTTATGGTGCAAAAGTAACTGTCCTAAGATGGCACACTGTACTTATTTTGCCTTGCTAAATAAGCTCCCTACTGGAGAGAGGTGCTGCAAGTGGAATATTGGTTCAGATAAAAACTGTCTCTTTTGCAAAACTGAAGTTGAAAGCTCCTCGCATCTATTTTTTGATTGTTCATTCTCCCAGTACATTTGGTTTAATGCCAAAAATACTTTGGGGTTCAATCAATCGTTTCTACACTAGATATTAGAAGCAGTGTTGATTACATTCAAAAGACTTATGCACCCAAGTTAACCAGTTTTAAGAAAGCCTGTGTTATGTTAACTACTGTGACTTTTCATATTTGGAAAGAGCGTAATCAGAGGCTTCATACAAACAAGGAAACTAACTGTGACCAGTTATGGAAAAGCATAAAGGATGAATGCAACATTATAATGAGCAAAGCTAGCAATTATAAAAAAGACAGCATTCATAACCAGCTATGCATTGTAAAGATGAAAGTTATGACAAACAAGTTGAGGATTTCGTACTCAATGGCAAAGATAGTTGTAGTAGTCAAGCTTCTCTCAATAAGGATAGCAGGAACCAAGCAGGAAATTTTGGCATCCTCCCTGGTAACAACAACAACCTCCTCTACAACAGCCATCTCTACAAGGGAAGTAAACAGGATACCATTAATTATTTTTCTTTTGATAATTCAAAAAGGAATAGTTACTTTTCTCCTTTACCTATTGCAAAGGACAGTGGTTGTCGTATTTCCAGCAGTGATCCAATAATTCTTACTGATATTCATAAAAGGAGTAATGATAAAGCTCGTGAAGAGTTAGAGAAGCTCAATGATACTGGTGGAATGGCTGAGCACTCTGGCATCCTTCCTAGTGAAATAAACTCTATTCTCGACAACATGACAATCCTAAAGGGAAGTAAACAGGTCATTAAGGACTATTGTGCGTATTTTTGTAATAAGAAGGATTATAATACGAATAACTTACATGTTGCAGAGAAGAAGAGGATTCTTCCAATCAGCAGTGATCCGGAGTTCCAGCCTTCCCTTAAATTTAAAAAAGGGACAGATCCAAGTCAATATATGCTTAAGATTGGGAATAATCACTATAAAAGCAAGTTAGATGATCATATATATCACTTATCTTGATGGAATAGTGGAGAGAGCAGCGAACAAGGGATGAAGAAGGAGGTGCAGAGATCTGAGAGACAGAAGAACACTGGAGACAAATTATTAAGCAAAGGGAAGATCAGATCCAATAACCTTGCTAAGTGTGGAGACGGTGCTTGGGTTAGGGATGATTCAGCTAACCCCAACCAGTTTGAAGACAAAAGCAAGGAAGACAACAGCTTTTCATGGAAACCACCATGACTTGTTGATTCATTGAGGAACAGAAGGGATAGCTCTCCATTGTTTCATCTTTTTCTTTTTCGTTTCACTTTGGGAGAGAGTGTAATATCTGTGTGTAAGGCGGCTAGGGTTTCCTTAACCCTGTTCTTTGTAGTGGGCTTCGGGCTTGTCTGTATCTCGAAGCTTTTCGGCCTTGGGCCATTCTTTTTTTTCTTTTTTTTACCATTTCAAATTTTTTTTGTTTTATTAACATTTTCCTTTTGCTACTATAAGCCATTATTTTACTAAATTCATTATCACAAGTCATTATTTTACTAAATCCATGTTTATGAGCATGTTGCTATGTTTGTTGTTCATGCTAGTTCAGTCTGCATAGTTTTCTTCTCTTGGTTTTGTTCTTTGTATTTGGGATGAAAGTAGCACTTAAACAAAAAAAATAAAATTTTATTTTGTTCGCCTGTAACGGCTATTTTTCTTCTCTTGGTTTTTCAGTCGCTTTGATTTTGCAGGGAATCTAGCTATGGATTCAAATAACAACAGTGATATAGATATGTGGCAATGTATAGAAGATGGCTTATACTTGCAAAATGATTTTGAGCTTGATAGCACTCCCCAATCTATATGGAACGATATGGATAAAAACAGTAATGATATATTCTCTTGGGGTATGCACACTCCTATTAGGGGATGTGGTGATATTGGTTTTGATTGGGAGTTGGTAGATAAAACGAATAAAACACCGGAACCTAGAGAGTCATCCCAATCCAAAAGGAGAAGAATGCTATAATTTACTAGTGATGCTACTGAATTGAATTTTGGCAATGATCAAACCTCTTATACACCTAGTAGTTATCAGGAAATGGAGAATCTATCCCTGGCAGATGAATTTCTCAAATGTTTTGAAGAGGACCCTGAACTAAACAAAGATTGGATAGATGATACTGGTGCTATTACCAATGACAGTTTGACTCAATCTTCTGAAATATGCACTGACAATTCCGTTTCTGAATTCGAGACACATCTAAGTTGTAAAGAAATACCCTTGAGTGTGGATGACTATGCTGCGTCAAACAATCTTATTAAGGTTTCAGATCCTATCAATCTTCGGTATGAAATGGGAAGTGTTAAGCCTAAGGAGAAGGCCAAATTATCTATGTGCAGAATTTCCAGAGGTAAAAAAATGTCTATGACTTAGAAAATAGGAAAGAAATGTATATGGGCTAAATAATGGGCTAAGCCCAGTATAATGTAAATGTGCTGGTGTATGACTTCGAGGCCTTTGGGCTTTGTAATTATTCTGAACTATATGTGATGTGGTGAGCTTATATTCTCCAATATTCCCCCTTAACTCAGCTAGGGTTTTCACCGTTTTCATTTCTCTCTTTCTTCTGTTCGATTCTTCTTTTTGACACCGAAATTGGTTGACTTGGTGATGGTTCTGGTCTGTTAGCTGTGTCTAATTTCCTCTCGCAACTCTTGTATTCTTCGATTTGCAATTCTTTCCTAAATCTGGTGAAAGTTGTAACCTATAAGGATTTTGTTAAAATGTCTACTTTCTGAAAGAAAAAAGGTACATGATTCACTTCAAGTTGTCCATTGATAACACGTTCACGAATGAAATATAGGTCGAGTTCCATGTGCTTTGTTCGTGAATGAAGTATTAGATTTGAGGTAAGTGAAACTGTGCTTAAATTATCACACCATATAATTGGTTTTCTGCTAGGTTTGACCTTTAGTTCACTGAATAATGATTCGATCCAAATGATTTCTGATGTTGCACTAGCTACACTTCTAAATTCTACTTCTATACTTGAACGAGATATTGTTGTTTGTTTCTTAACCCACCAAGAACTTGGATTGTCACCCATGTAAATACAGTATCCCGTGGTAGATTTCCTATCATCCAAATCATTGGCCCAATTTGCATATGCAAATCTGATGATATTTAAGTTTTTGCTGGCTTTCATGCTTAGTCAGTAGTTCATTGTACCTTTTAGGTATGGTTGGATTCTTTTAACTGATTTCCAATGTTCTGTTGATGGATGTTGCATATACTGACATACATTATTCACACTAAATGCTATGTCTGGCCTTGTAATAGTTGTAACACCCCACCTCCGCCAGGGTGACTCTTGCAAGCACACTAGCTTCGGAGGGGCGTTTAAACAAGGTAAACATGCATGCAGATATCACAAGACAGAATATATAAGTAAAACAGAGTAATAAAGCAGCGGATAAAACTAGCATTTCAAAACCATAGTTAAGTTACAACAAAGTACTTGATCATTATTTTCCAACAAACAAAGTCTAGCATAAACTTAAAAACTGAAATACATAAAGTACTATCCCCAAAATGAAGTGATAAACCATAACTAGCTCAATGTCCGAGACCATACATGAGCAAATCCAGTAAGCAAGCTGTAAAGATCCAAGCTAAGCTCCAATGTTCCTACCCTGAGGACCTGAGGGGGGGGGGGGGAAACGGAAGAAAAGTGGCGAAAGAAAACGGGTCAGTCAAAAAGACTGGTAAGCCCTACTACTATCTGTCTATGAACTAGTAAAGTTAACTGGCATGAGAAGCTGAGATGAACATAAGGATAACAACATACTGGCATGGTGATTAACTAACAAGATAGATAAAGGTGTCATCGCATAATCAAGGTTAAGTTTTGCACCACGGGTGTACTAGCATTCTAACATGTCAAGTAAAAACAAGAATTGATCCCTTGGCCCAAGCTTGGCCCAATATAATGAGGTGACCTAAATCAAGGTCCAACTACACAGTCTAGTCGATCGGCTCCCTATAAGCCTAACTCGTCAAGTGTCGATGTCATACGGCTTAGTCATGTAACGTAGTTGACTGTGCAGGGTCCACCCTATAGGGTGTATCAGGCCCTACGGTGTAACCCTCAGACACCATTACAGGATGCACAGTCCAAACCTACTGATGCCCGTGTTCAACTCTGGACTTGATGTGCACGACCATGGTCCGCCTGAGCAACCGGTGCATCATTCAGCCGTCTCTTTTGGTCTCTTACAATCAGCCCAGTAATCGTGCCCCACCCTAGTCTAGTCCTAGGGTCTTATGATACTACCTAGAAGGTTACTACTGAAAAGGACCACGCAACTAGGGTTTCTTAACGGGTTAAATGTGGTTAACCCGATCCAAACGTGGATTAAATCGGTTAAGAGTACCCAAGGCTCCTGACTTAAGCTCGATTAACCCATCAAGCCCAAATTTGTTAAGTAATAAGTGGACCATGACTTAACCCTAATCAGGAGGCATTAATTAATTTAATGCGCTTTAACCTCTCACATTAGACTTTGTTGTGGTTACTAGTTAAGCCGGGCGGGTCCGGGTAGCTTTACACCAAAACTAGGTCTAACCTCGGGTTCGAGCACAACATGGCCAACTTCTCACATTGGGTCCTATTGTTTGTAGCCACTAGTTATGCCGGGCGGGTCCGGGTAGATTTATGCTACAAACTCAACCCAACCTCGAGTTGGCCACACTCATATTTTCTAAGTGTCATGTCCATTATGTTTCCAAAACATAATTACAAGTTAACATATCATGTTATGTTATAAAAATCATGTTCATGTCATAATTTTACCCAATCCCAACGTAATCCCATCGTTTACATAATTGCAACAACGCATAAAGGGTAAAATAGGGAACTTGGCATAATCATGACAAAAAGGTGTTGAAGCCACAAGTTTATCATGGTGGCATATGAGATGTACATATGTTCATATACGTGCATATTGCACTGTTAGGCTTCAAAAGCATGCATAAAACCAAACTTAGCATATGAGTGATACATGGTGATAAATGACATGTAGAAGTTGCTAGAAGTTCGCATTTAGCCTCACATGCAAGTTATCATAAGGGATATGATAACTTTCATGTTGCCAAAATGCAACCTTTAACATAAAGCTTGAAGCTTTAAGGCCATAAACTCAAGTTTAACTTGCATAACATGATAACTTGTGTATAATGATCAACCCAAACTTGCATAACATGATAACATGTGTCATACATAACTTGCATAATGATCAACCCAACTTGCATATAATGATCAACCAAACTTGCATATAATGATCAACCAAACTTGCATTATTCATTTAACTTTAGAGTTCAATAAAAAGAAAGTAGAAAAGGGCTTACTACGCTATGAAGACACAAATGAATATTTATTATAAAGATTGAGGCGAAGCCCTTAAGCAAGCACCAAAATGCCAAATCAATAAAAATCCTTGCTTTGAAATAGAAATGTTGCAACTTGACTTGAATGCAAACTAAGAACACTCATACAAGTTTGAAAGCACTTGTATGAACTCACAATCTCTCATAGAAATAGGCTTAGGAATTTTAGCATGAGAGTGGAGGCCATGAGAGGAACAAATTTGACATAGTTTAGTTGTAGGATTGAATAATGGTGATTTAGGCTAGGTTTAGGGGTCTTTTTATAGAGGATTAGGATAGTATTAGCCATAGGATTAACCCTAGATTCAATCCAAGCCATCAAAGCATGTCTTGGCGATGAAGTCAAGTGTAGGAACCATTTGGGCCTTTAGATTAAAGCTGAACCATGAAAACCATTCAAATGCAAAATCTGCATTTGAGCAAATCGGCCTACGAGTTGACAGCCAAACACCCTGGATTAACCCCTAGTCGACCCAGCGAGCTCGGGTAGACCTCAAAAATCGGCCGGTTCGGTTATTTCCCTCTCCCAATTCGCTGTTTTGAACATTTTTGCATATTTATTTATTTAATTTTCAATTATATATATATATATATATCAATATATATATATTTCTCTGCGCAACCCATTTCACTTAATTAAGTATACTTTAATTTGTGAATTTTTATGTTCAAATTACGGGGTGTTACATTCCCCCCTCCTTAAAGGATTTCGTCCCCGAAATCTCCAAGTTAGGAAGAACGTATCCTACTATCCATCATCCATCTACTCAAAACATCATCCACGTGCAGTCATTGTCCTTAAAGGATTCTAAATGTTGTATGATCATATGCAAAGGTGTGTGTATATGTACTTATCCAATGCAAAAAACAGGCGGTTACTAATACAGTAAACCTCCTTAATGCAAAATATGTTAGTGAAATGAGTCCATATGTATGCAAATTCCTAACATAATTTATAATCTCTACATGAGTGCACATAATATTCATCCATATGCAACATCCACGTGATAGCTCAACAAGTTTCATCCATGAATAAGTATAAGCACTCATGCATATGCAACATGAAAGTGTGTGAGCTGATCTTAGTGCCTAATGTGTATCATGCATCCACGAGTATCCACGAGTATCCATGTGCAAACACTTGCAACCATCAAGCGTAACATGTTACAAATACATGTTTCAACCAAGGGTTTCTACCTAAGGTTCTCATGACAAGATCTACGAAACAAGATAAACTAGATAAACGCGGATAAAAAGAAAGATATGCTAATTAGGAAAAGAGATCGAGAATGTACCCTCAAAAAGAAATGGATAAATCCCACGCATCTTCTCCTCGGTTTCCCAAGTTGCATCTTCGTCGGCTTCACCCCACTGAACTTTCACCAACTTGACTCTCGATTCCTTAGCTTCTTGATCTCTGTTACCAAGATACGAATCGGAGCTCTTCTCAAGGTTGCTTCTTTCTCTACCTCAATGTCTTCAAGAATGCTTGGTTCAACCACTTTGGCGGGTCTGTGCAAACACTTCTGGAGATGCGAGACATGAAAGACATTCCGGCCAGCTTCTCGGCAATTCCACCTTATAAGTCATCTTCCCGACTCTTTCTATAGTAGGGAAGGGTCCTACGATCCTTGGTGTCAGCGAACCATATTTCGCAAAGGAGAAATCTTCACAAAGACCATATCTCCAATTTTAAATTCCAAGTCTGTCCTTCGCTTGTCTGCATAGGATTTCTGTCTGTCTTGGGCCGTTTTTATCCGTCTTCGAATCAATTCAACCCTCTCGGATGTGTCCCTTATCATGTCGGGCTCAATTATAAGCTTATCCGTCGTCTTCCCACCAACATGTTGGTGGCTTGCACGGCCTCCCATACGAAGCTTCAAATGGTGCCATCCCTATGCTGGCTTGATAGTTATTATTATAAGCAAACTCTGCAAGAGGAAGGTGGTCTTCCCAAGTACCACCGAAGTCGAGAACACAAAACCTCAAAAGATCTTCTAGCACTCTATTCACCCTTTCGGTTTGGCCATCCGTCTGGGGGTGATAGGCTGTACTCAGATTCAATCGCGTACCCATTGCTTCTTGCAAACTGTTCCAGAACTGGCTAGTGTAAATTGGGTCACGATCGCTAACTATGCTAGAAGGAACTCCATGCAGCCGCACTATCTTTTGAAGATAAACAGATGCTAGCCATGATACGGTCCTCTTGCTTTTCACCGGAATAAAATGGGCTTTCTTTGTAAGTCTATCAATTATTACCCATATCCCATAAAGCCCAAATAGTTTGATGACGAACATCTTCACCCCAACTATATCTCACAAACAGGCGAGTCATACTCCTTATGGGGTTTGCAACAGAACTAAGATTGAGGATAGGACCGAGAGGATATACTTAAAAGATAGCATGCGAGTAAGCTCTACGGAACAATAGGGATCAAGGATATACTCTTAGAAAGAGATATAATGCGCGTATCTAGTCTTCAGTCTCCTAAGCCGCATTTTCTTGTGCTTAATCCCATCGTGCCTTGACCGTCTTTTAACTTCAAAATTCCGTAGTTCTTAATTCTTATTTCCAAAATATGAGTTAGAACTCATTTCACCGTTGCCTCTCATTCCACTTCCACTTATTCTTTGCCTAAAATACTTGGCTTTCACCCAACTGCATACTCATGGTTTCATGCAAGCTTTCCAAGATTCGTTAGTGAATCTTGGATCTCGTTTACATACTATGCGGTATCCCACGCAGAAAACTATCTCTTGAAAACATGTGCCAATCCACGTTACCAAATGTACTTACTAGGGTGATTTCTCTAACCCATGCTTAAGTAAAATGGACAATCCGCCTTAGTAGCGAATACCGCTGGAGCACCCCATTCTGAAATGCTTCGCCTAATGAAATGTTTCCCAAGCTATTCCTTGATTTGCTTATCAAGCTCTCTCCTTTCTCGCGGGGCCATGTGCCTAACGGGCAATGTAACTGGCTCGACATTATCAACCAGATAAATGCTGAAATCTATCTCCCGCTTAGGGGGTAGCCCCCTTACTTCTTCAAAGACATCAGGATAGTCTCGGACCACCCTTACAGATTGCAGATCATCGATGGACGAGTCAAGAGATTCAAGATAACATAACATGACGGGACCTCTAGGGTTACAAGAAATTTCTAGGGTATTACCGAGGCGAATCATGAGCCTCACCACCCTATGTTCACAACCAATCCACACCCAAATCAACCCGTATCCCATAAACCCGAGAACCTAAGCATTACACATGAATTCTATGCTCAAGATAGAGATTTTCAAATCCACACAAATCACAGATAGATGGGTGGAACCCCCAATTGGATTTGAAACACTAACGGGATCTCAACTAGACTAGTACTTAGGTGCAAACTTTCAACAAAATCAGAAATAAAACTATGCGATGCGCCAGAATCAAACAAGGTATGAACAGGGAAATCAGAAATGTAAACAAGGTTTTCTATAGAAATACTACCTCGATCAAGAACTGGAGCGATGTTGAGAGTATGCACTAGCCCTCCAGAAGGTCCTGCACGTTGATTCTGCCCTTGCCCTTGTCCTTGCTTCTTGGGGCAATCCTTGCTAAGATGTCCAGGCTCTCCACAGTGAAAGCATTCGCCCAACTTCCTCTTCTTCTTCCTACAGTCTTTGGCTATGTGCCCGGTAATCCCACAGAAGTTGCACTTCCTTCTTTCTCTTGATTTGTTGTCCTTGCTATTGTTGTTGTTCTTATCTCTTTTCTTGGTATCTTCCTTCTTGACACTCTTATCTTCTTCTTGAAGTAGGGTCATATTCACTAAACTCTTGAAGGTCGCCCCCAGGGGTATATGAGATATGGCCAAACCGCGCAATGGCTCATTTAATCCTAGAGCAAAGCGTAGGGCCTTCTTCCGAGCGGTGTTAACCCATTCTAGACCAAACTGAGCAAGTTGATTAAACTTATCCACGTATTCTCTAACGGTCATGTCCCCTTGCTTTAGTGATAGGAACCTCTCTGGCTGAAGGTTCTCTTCTGTTGATGATAGAAACTTAAGCCCAAATCTCGTCCTAAAGTCGGCCCAAGTCTCAATGGGTCTAGTAGTGGTGGTGACTACCCACCAATAAGCAGCTTCCCCTTTCAATAGCCATACCGCCAACAGAACTTTCCTACGATCATCCACATCAAAGATAGCAAAGAGGTCTTCAGTTTCCTTTAACCAGTTTCTTGCCTCCACGGGAGTCTCCGTTCCGACAAAATTCTTGCAACCCATCGCTTTAAAATATTTGCAAAGCTTTGCGAAATCCTCTTGCGGATGCTGAGGGGGAGGAGGAACCTCAGCTACGGGAGGGGGAGAAATGTTAGTGACGGGGAAAGGAGGAGGAATGTTCGTGGGGTCGGCTTCGTTCGCCCTTGCCTCCACGTACCTTCTAAACCAAATAGGTACTGGTACGCCCTCCAGGATGGAAAAATTATCGGCCATACTGAAAAAGGAAAAAGATAGATTCAGAACGAAGAAACGAAGGATAGTGCTATGGCTTTTGGGGAATAGCCCTTTTTTTTAAATAACTAGACCTTTCTTGGAAAATACTTGATTGGTTTTGAAAATAGTTTTTCAAAAGGTAAGTTTTAAAAACACTTTTGCTCAAATCTTGTAAACCTGGCTCTGATACCAAATGTAACACCCCACCTCCGCCAGGGTGACTCTTGCAAGCACACTAGCTTCGGAGGGGCGTTTAAACAAGGTAAACATGCATGCAGATATCACGAGACAGAATATATAAGTAAAACAGAGTAGTAAAGCAGCGGATAAAACTAGCATTTCAAAACCATAGTTAAGTTACAACAAAGTACTTGATCATTATTTTCCAACAAACAAAGTCTAGCATAAACTTAAAAACTGAAATACATAAAGTACTATCCCCAAAATGAAGTGATAAACCATAACTAGCTCAATGTCCGAGACCGTACATGAGCAAATCCAGTAAGCAAGCTGTAAAGATCCAAGCTAAGCTCCAATGTTCCCACCCTGAGGACCTGAGGGGGGGGGGGGGGGGAAATGGAAGAAAAGAGGCGAAAGAAAACGGGTCAGTCAAAAAGACTGGTAAGCCCTACTACTATCTGTCTATGAACTAGTAAAGTTAACTGGCATGAGAAGCTGAGATGAACATAAGGATAACAACATACTGGCATGGTGATTAACTAACAAGATAGATAAAGGTGTCATCGCATAATCAAGGTTAAGTTTTGCACCACGGGTGTACTAGCATTCTAACATGTCAAGTAAAAACAAGAATTGATCCCTTGGCCCAAGCTTGGCCCAATATAATGAGGTGACCTAAATCAAGGTCCAACTACACAGTCTAGTCGATCGGCTCCCTATAAGCCTAACTCGTCAAGTGTCGGTGTCATACGGCTTAGTCATGTAATGTAGTTGACTGTGCAGGGTCCACCCCATAGGGTGTATCAGGCCCAACGGTGTAACCCTCAGACACCATTACAGGATGCACAGTCCAAACCTACCGATGCCCGTGTTCAACTCCGGACTTGATGTGCACGACCATGGTCCGCCTGAACAACCGGTGCATCATTCAGCCGTCTCTTTTGGTCTCTTACAATCATCTCAGTAATCGTGCCCCACCCTAGCCTAGTCCTAGGGTCTTATGATACTACCTAGAAGGTTACTGCTGAAAAGGCCACGCAACTAGGGTTTCTTAAAGGGTTAAATGTGGTTAACCCGATCCAAACGTGGATTAAATCGGTTAAGAGTACCCAAGGCTCCTGACTTAACCTGGATTAACCCATCAAGCCCAAATTGGTTAAGTATTAAGTGGACCATGACTTAACCCTAATCAGGAGGCATTAATTAACTTAATGCGCTTTAACCTCTCATATTAGACTTTGTTGTGGTTACTAGTTAAGCCGGGCGGGTCCGGGTAGCTTTACACCAAAACTAGGTCTAACCTCGGGTTCGAGCACAACATGACCAACTTCTCACATTGGGTCCTATTGTTTGTAGCCACTAGTTAAGCCGGGCGGGTCCGGGTAGATTTATGCTACAAACTCAACCCAACCTCGAGTTGGCCACACTCATATTTTCTAAGTGTCATGTCCATTATGTTTCCAAAACATAATTACAAGTTAACATATCACGTTATGTTATAAAAATCATGTTCATGTCATAATTTTACCCAACCCCAACGTAACCCCATCGTTTACATAATCGCAACAACGCATAAAGGGTAAAATAGGGAACTTGGCATAATCATGACAAAAAGGTGTTGAAGCCACAAGTTTATCATGGTGGCATATGAGATGTACATATGTTCATATACGTGCATATTGCACTGTTAGGCTTCAAAAGAATGCATAAAACCAAACTTAGCATATGAGTGATACATGGTGATAAATGACATGTAGAAGTTGCTAGAAGTTCGCATTTAGCCTCACATGCAAGTTATCATAAGGGATATGATAACTTTCATGTTGCCAAAATGGAACCTTTAACATAAAGCTTGAAGCTTTAAGGCCATAAACTCAAGTTTAACTTGCATAACATGATAACTTGTGTATAATGATCAACCCAAACTTGCATAACATGATAACATGTGTCATACATAACTTGCATAATGATCAACCAAACTTGCATATAATGATCAACCAAACTTGCATATAATGATCAACCAAACTTGCATATAATGATCAACCAAACTTGCATCATTCATTTAACTTTAGAGTTCAATAAAAAGAAAGTAGAAAAGGGCTTACTACGCTATGAAGACACAAATGAATATTTATTATAAAGATTGAGACAAAGCCCTTAAGCAAGCACCAAAATGCCAAATCAATAAAAATCCTTGCTTTGAAATAGAAATGTTGCAACTTGACTTGAATGCAAACTAAGAACACTCATACAAGTTTGAAAGCACTTGTATGAACTCACAATCTCTCATAGAAATAGGCTTAGGAATTTTAGCATGAGAGTGGAGGCCATGAGAGGAACAAATTTGACGTAGTTTAGTTGTAGGATTGAATATTGGTGATTTAGGCTAGGTTTAGGGGTCTTTTTATAGAGGTTTAGGATAGTATTAGCCATAGGATTAACCCTAGATTCAATCCAAGCCATCAAAGCATGTCTTGGGGAAGAAGTCAAGTGTAGGAACCATCTAGGGCCTTTAGATTAAAGCTGAACCATGAGAACCATTCAAATGCAAAATCTGCATTTGAGCGAATCGGCCCACGGGTTGACAGCCAAACACCCTGGATTAACCCCTAGTCGACCCAGCGAGCTCGGGTCGACCTCAAAAATCGGCCGGTTCGGTTATTTCCCTCTCCCAATTCGCTGTTTTGAACATTTTTGCATATTTATTTATTTAATTTTCAATTATATATATATATATATCAATATATATACATTTCTCTGCGCAACCCATTTCACTTAATTAAGTATACTTTAATTTGTGAATTTTTATGTTCAAATTACGGGGTGTTACAATAGTGACATATTGCAATGCACTTACTACACTCATGTACTGTTTCTCATTTTGAATTTCTTCTCCTTGATGCTTTGTTAGATTTAAGCTGCTTATCATGGGTGTGGGTAGTGCATTTGCTTTATTAATTCCAGATTTATTGAGTAAGTCTGATATGTACTCCCGTTTACACAAATGTAGTTATAAATTTGAGTTTCTTCTGACATTTATTCATAGAAAGTGATTTAGTTCCCCCAGATCTTTGATTGAGAATTGAATGTCAAGTTGTGTGACTAGTTTGTTTATTTCCTTTTCACTATTGCCTGTCACAATAAAATCATCCACATCGATTAATATGTAAATTGTATTATTATTAGAGATTTTAGTAAAAAGCGAATTATCAAATCTGGTTGGTTGGAAGTTTAATTCAGTTAACACTGATTTGAGTTTGTTGAACCAAACTCTAGGAGATTGTTTTAATCCATATATGGCTTTGTTGAGTTTGCATACTATGTTGTCATTGCCACTGCTAAATCCCATGGGTTGTTGCATGTATAATTCTTCTTCTAGAACTCCATTGAGAAATGCACTGTTCACATCAAGTTGTCTGATATTCCAGTTGTTATGTAGTGCTATTGTTAGAACAATCCTTATTGTGGTTGGTTTGACAACTGGAGAGAAGGTTTCATTGAAGCCCAGTCCACTTTCTTGTGTGCAACCTTTTGCTACGAGTCTTGCTTTGTATTTCTGTATTGTGCCATCGGGGTTTTTCTTTAATTTTGTAGGTCCATCTGTTGCTCACTATATTTTTATCCTTTGGCTTTTCCACTAACTCCCAGGTTTTGTTTTTCATGAGAGCATTGATTTCTTCTTCCATAGTTTTCTTCCAGTTTAAACTATTCATTGCTTGTTGCAAGTTCTCTTGTTATGGCCGCCTCACACCATCAAACATTTCCCCAAAATGCGTTGTGCCAATGCCCGACTAGCATAGGACGATCGTAAAAAAGGTTGAAATGAAGAATTGCCAAAGAACCTGTAGTATATTTCACAGTGCATGGAATAAAATATAATAATAACATAACTTGATATAAAACAGGCGAGACAGTACATAAGCTGAAAACTAAACCATATCCATTAGAGTAGCCGAATCCAAAATACAGCTTCATATCCAACTATTACAACTTTAAAATACTGTCTCAAAAAGGAAATAAAAGAGGTACACTACTAATTCCCAAAGCAGTGGCCAACAATAACACAGGGAGAATATATAGATATAGCACGTGGAAGCCTCTTGCTCGTCTCTAGACATCTACTCGTGCATAACCACCTAACCTGCCTCTAGTCTGCTCGTTTAGGAGCACCCAGAGTAAAAAGAAGAGACATAAAACTCTGGATTAGACGAAAGTCTGGTATGAGCGATAGCAAATCTATATAACTAATAGAGAAATAACAGGTATAAGCAATCATACCTGACCTGGACCTGCAACCAAAGAGTTAGCACAACAAGACGTACAATACTCTAAGGTAAGCACTAACACAGAGAGTGTAAAATGGAAGTGTGTGTGTCAAAGTGATAACAAACATCAATCATAACAATCATCCTCACATCTCTCACTCAGTGCGTAAAGCATACGATATCCACCACTTTGATCACCAAATCCATTGGGGTCATGACGAGTCCATACCGCACTAGACTCCGTATAACTATTGCTATGACCATGCCCTTCTGGTCTATAGTCAATAACCCTAACCAGTCCACACTTCCCTGGCTTTGGTTCGTCTACATGCCCCTTTCTCAACGGTGAACCAAAGTTATAGATATCGATAACCCCTTTGCATACATCCTGCAGCAAAGCCCAACTCTAGAAGTTAACTTGTGGGTTCCCATCTGGATCCTAAGTAATAGCTTCCCATTTGGACTTTCTTTGCATCTCGGGTTTTGGTCGGATCAGAATTGACCTTCAGAAGAATTTACGATCGTTATCATGTGGTAGAAGCTCAAATCCGGTTTGGAGTCGAGTCACCCTCACGTCTCGGTTCGCGGTCATGACCGAGATCAGGTGGTGGTTCTCCCTGGGTGGTTCGCGGTCCCCCCTGGGCGGTTCGTGGTCTCCCCAAGCGGTTCGTGGTCCCCCTTGGGCGGTTCGTAGTCCTTCGCCCGGGCGGTTCGTGGTCTTCCTCCTGGTCGCGGCTCGTGGTCCTCCACCTGGTTGCGGTTTGTGGTCCTCCCCTCCTGGAGGTTCGTGATCCCCCCCAGGTCGCGGTTCGTGATCCTCCCCTCCTGGCGGTTCGTGACTGTGGCCACCATTAGGAACTGATCAAACCCTGCAGTTTTTCCAGCAAGCTAATTTTGCCAAACGACGGCGTTTTCAACCATTCTAACTTTCCTATGTAATCACAAAACATACCAAACAGTAGTAGTAAAATGTAGAATCAACCAAAAACATCAAAACAATGATTTCATATGTTCATTTAGGTCAAACATACCCAAAACCATGATTTTCCCCTTAACCATGTCTAACTATAGGATTAGCAAACTTAATCCAAATTAACCTAAATTAATACCAGCGACATAAAGTATGATTTTAGAATTTTTACATATTTTTCCAGAATTTTTAGATGTATAATTTCGCTAATTATCACTAATCACCCCTAATTAGTGTATAAACATGCAAATCACTCACCTTAGCCGAAAATAAATGTTAGATCTGAAACTTTTACTGATTTCCAATGTGCTGCAAAACCCTACCTTGAATTTGGTGCTAATTCGGCTTGATTTGTTGTAGATTTGATAAATTAGTGATTAGAAAGTGATTAGAGAGAGAATTGGAAGATGGAAGTCATGATTAGGGTTAGAGAAATGTTTGTGGCACCTAGAAAAATGAAAGGGAATAATTCTCCAATTCCTTTCACCCCTTCCATAACCCTAATCCCAAAATGGGTTATGGGTCTAGCTGCTAATCACCCTATTAAGCCCAATTAGGTTGTTTTTTCATCTTTAAATCTTATTTCAGCTATATCTCCCAAACGGTAAGTCCGTTTGATTATTGTGACCATTCTACGGAAAGGGAAACCATTATCCAAATCCAATGGAAGTGTTTTCAGGTCAAAACTCCTTACTAATCAAATGTTATAGGCGAAACAAGATTCGCTAGGGGTAAAACGGCTATTTAAAATTCGGCAAAAATCGTGAATTTGGGAAATGACCCCAATAGTCGTTTCCCAAAGTTACACGACCATATGACTTCGTATGAAAATAAAATAAATATTCTACGATTCTCCGATACGTAGAATGCAGGTCGTTATATTACCCCTTCCCCCTTAAGAAATCCCCCTTCCCCCCTCCCCCGACTAAATTGCTTTACCATGAAAAACAACCACGGTGTCCTGCATGCCTATCAACCATTTACAAAAAATCAAACATATATAATAAACACAATAAGCCTGTCATAACATGCGGTTTGCTAACAAGGGAATAACTATATCACGATTTAAAATCTTACCTGGTAAAGAGCTCTGGATACGACTTCCTTATGTTCTCCACGGTTTCCTATGTACAGTCGTTCTCATTATCACCCTACTGGACCTTAACCAGTTTCACCGTCTTCCTTCGAAGTTGTTTCGTATCGCGTCCGACAATACGAATTGGTCTACGTTTTCCAACTGCCTCGGGTTCTACCTTAACATCATCCAACTGATTTGGTGAAATAGTCATATAAGAATTCTACACGAACTTCCTTAAATGGGAAACATGAAATACATTGTGTACTCCTGCTATTTTGTCAGGTAATCCAACTTTATACGCAAAATTCCTAACTCTTTCGAGAATTGGAAATGAACCAACAAATCTTGGTGCTAACTTACATCTCCTACCAAAATGAATCACACACTTCAACGGAGAAATCTTGAAAAATACCAAGTTGTCAATGGAGAATTTCAAATCTCTTCGTCTTTTATCACTATAACTCTTCTGCCTATCTTGGGCAACATTCATTTGCTGCTGAATAACCTTGATCTTATCTGAAATTTCTCTTATTACATCTGGCCCAAGCACAAATTTCTCACCGGTTTCCAACAAACATGATGGTGAGTTGCACGGTCTTACATACAGAGCTTCAAATGGAGCCATACCAATACTGGACTTATAATTATTATTATATGCGAACTCAACAGATGCACATGGTCATACCATGACCCTCCAAAATCTAATGTACAAGCTCTCAAGAGATCCTCTAATACACGATTCACCCTCTCTGTTTGACTGTTGGCTTGGGGATGGTACGCGGTACTGAGATGTAATTCCGACCCTAAAGCCTCTTGTAAGCTCTTCCAAAACCCATTAGTAAATAATGGATCTCGGTTACTCACAATACCTTAAGGTGCTCCATGAAATCTCACTACCCACTTCATATACAGTTCCACTAACTAACCTTGCACTTTTGGTCAATCGATCCACAATCACCCAAATACTATCATGTCCCAATCTAGTCCTTGGTAAATCATCGATGAAATCAATTGAGACTTGTTCCCATTTCCATTCGGGAATTTCTAACGGTTATAACAAACCACTAGGCTTCTTTTGCTCAGCTTTAACTAATTGGCAATTCATACACTTGGATATAAACTTCCCAATGTCTCTCTTCATTCCTTCCCAGTAGTAGGTCTGTTTCATGTCTTGATACATTTTATTACCACCAGGATGTATAGTCAGTTTCGAGTGATGACACTCTCTAAGCACTTCGTCTCTTAATCCATTAACATTGGGTATAACTAGTCTCCCATTCTTTTGAAGCCATCCTTCTCTATCAAGTCCATACTTGTCCATCTCCTCACCGTCGATAACCATCTCTACCTTGGAGATGATTTCTAATAGGTTAGGATCGTCCCTTTGACTGGAACCGATCCGCTCAATCAAAGTGGGTCTGATCGTCAAACTTGCTAGCATCTCTAGATCCAAGTCGCACTTAGGTCTGAAATCATATCCCGTGATATACTCTTGCTTCCATTCCAAAAACATAGCCCCCAACTGGCATGTCTCCTACTCAATGCATTAGCTACTGCATTGCCCTTCCTGGGTGTGTATGCGATATCGAAATCATATGAAGCCAAGAATTCTAACCATCTCTGTTGACGAAGATTTAAGTCCCTTTGAGAGAAAAGATACTTTAATGACTTGTGGTCGGTAAACAACTCGAATCTTTCTCCTAAGAGATAGTGTCTCCACATCATCAACGTGAACACGATCGCTGCCAATTCCAAATCATGGGTAGGATATCTTTTCTCATGTGGTTTCAGTTGCCGACTAGCATAGGCTACAACCCTACCTCCTTGCATTAGTACAACACCTAGTCCGGTACCACAGGCATCTGTGTATACCGTCATCTCTTCGTTCCCCTTAGGAATAACTAGTACTAGAGCACACGTTAGTTTCTCCTTTAGACTCTTAAATGCATTCTCGCACCTTTTGTCTCAAGCAAAAACTTGATTCTTTTTGGTCATCTAAGTTAACGGTGTCGCTATCTTGTAGAAGTCTTGAATAAACTTACGATAATATCCAGCTAACCCCAAAAAACTTCTCACGTCCGTTGCATTCTTGGGCGTAGACTAATCTTGCGCCGTAGCCACCTATGCAGAATCCACGACAATATCATTCTCTGAAACAACATGGCCCAAGAATCTCACTTCCCTCCTCCAGAAGTGACACTTAGAAAATTTTGCTTTCAATTGGTGTTTCCTCAATACCTCCATCACCATCCTCAAATGTTCCTTGTTTTCTTCCTCTGTCCTCAAGTAAACCAAGACATCGTCCACGAACACAAGAACAAACTTATTTAATTGATCCCTGAAAACCCTATTCTTAAGATCCACAAAATATGCGGGTGCATTGGTCAACCCGAATGGCATGACCAACTACTCATAGAATCCAGATGGCGTCACTAGTCTGCTCGTCTCCGGACAGCTCCTGCTCGCGTCATGCTCGTCTCCGGACAGCTCCTGCTCGCATCCTGCTCGTCTCCGGACAGCTCCTCGTGCATAACCACTTAACCTGCCTCTAGTCTGCTCGTTTAGGAGCACCCGGAGTAATAAGAAGAGATATAAAACTCTGGGTCATACGAAAGTCTAGTATGAGCGATAGCAAATCTATATCACTAAATAGAGCAATAACAAGTATAATTAATCATACCTGACCTGGACCAGCAACCAAAGAGTTAGCACAACAAGATATACAATACTCTAAGGTAAGCTCTAACACAGAGTGTAAAATGGAAGTGTGCATGTCATAGTGATAGCAAATATCAATCATAATAAAAATCCTCACATCTCTCACTCATTGCGTAAAGAAAACGATATCCACCGCTTTGATCACCAAATCCATCGAGGTCACAACGGGTCCATACCGCATTGGACTCCATATAACTATTGCTATGACCATGCCCTTTTGGTTTATAGTCAATAACCCTAACCAGTCCACACTTCCCTGGCTCTCGTTCGTCTACATACCCCCTTTCTCAATAGTGAACCAAAGTTATAGATATCAATAACCCCTTTGCATACGTCCTGTAAAAAAGCCCAACTCTAGAAGTTAACTCATGGGTTACCATCTGGATCATGAGTAATAACTTCCCATTTGGACTACCTTTGCATCTCGGGTTTTGATCGGATTGGAGTTGATCTTCAGAAGAATTTACGATCGTTGTCACGTGGTAGAAGCTCAAGTCCGGTTCGGTTCGGAGTCACCATCACGTCTCAGTTCGCGGTCATCGTCAAGGTTGGTCGTGGTCCTTCCTGGGTGGCTCGTGGTCCCCCCCCAGGCGGTTAGTGGTCCCCCCTAGGCTGTTCGTGGTCCCCCTGGGCGGTTTGTGGTCCTTCCCATGGGCGGTTCGTGGTCCTCCCCCCGCTCGTGGCTCATGGTCCTCCCCCCGGTTGCGGTTCGTGGTCCTCCCTTCCTGGCGGTTCGTGATCCCCTATAGGTCGCGGTTCGTGATCCTCCCATCCTGGCGGTTCGTGAACGTGGCCACCATTAGGAACCGAAACCCTGCAATTTTTTCAGCAAGCTAATTTCGCCCAACGATGGCGTTTTAAACCATTTTAACTTTCCTATGCAATCACAAAACATACCAAACAACAGTTGTAAAATGTAGAATCAACCAAAAACATCAAAACAATGATTTCATATGTTAATTTAGGTCAAACATACCCAAAACCATGATTTTCTCCTTAACTATGTGATTTTCCCCTTAACCGTGTCTAACTATAGGATTAGCAAACTTAATCCAAATTAACCCAAATTCATACCAACGACATAAAATATGATTTTAGAATTTTCACATATTTTTCCAAAAAAATTAGATGTATAATTTCGCTAATTATCACTACTCACCCCCTAATTAGTCATAATTAGTGTATAAACATGCAAATCTCTCACCTTAACCAAAAATAAATGTTAGATCTGAAAATTTTACTGATTTGGCTCGGATCCCATTGTGGTGCAGCTGCTCTACCTTGAATTTAGTGCTAATTCGGCTTGATTTGTTGTAGATTTGATAAATTAGTGATTAGAGAGGGACTTGGAAGATGGGAGCCATGATTAGGGTTAGAGAAATGTTTGTGGCGACTAGAAAATGAAAGGCGATGATTCTCCAACTCATTTCAGCCCTTTCATAACCCTAATCCCGAAATGGGTTATGGTCCTAGCTGCTAATCATCCTATTAAGACAAATTTGGTTGTTTTTCCGTCTTTAAATCTTTTTTCAGCCATATCTCCCAAACGGTAAGTCCGTTTGATTAATGCAACCACTCTACGGAAAAGGAAACCATCATCCGAATCCAATGGAAGTGTCTTTAGGTAAAAAATCCTTACTAATCAAAGTTATATGCGAAACAAGATTCGCCAGGGGCAAAAGGTCGTTTAAAATTCGACAAAAATAAAATAAAATAAAGTGACACGACCATATGGCTTCGTATGAAAATAAAATAAATATTCTATGATCCTCTGATACGTAGAATGCGGGTCGTTACATCTCTGGTTCTTCATTTTCCAGATTTATTGCATATATTTTTCTCTTAAATATTTCACTTTTTGATCTTGCAGTCATGTGATGCATTGGTCTTTGACTTCTTGTTGTTGTTGCACCTAGGTCCTCAATCCTACTTGCTTGACTTTCAGATGTTACTTCTGCATCTTGATTGTGTTGTGTAGAGTTGGCATTTGATTCGGAAGGTCCAGGTGTAGCTTAAAGCTCATAATCTGCACTGTGATCATGCATGTTGTGTTGAAGACCGGATATGCACTGGCCTTCTTCCTTGTTTTCCTGATATAATGGTATGTTAGGTATAGAGAAATGAGGGTTGTACACTTTTTGGGATGTTTTAATTATTTTACTAGCAAATGGGAACACTTGTTCATTGAATACAACATTTCTCGATACTATTATTTTACCATTGCTAGTTAAACATTTGTAGCCTTTTTGGTTATTAGAGTATCCCAAAATGTACAAGGAGAAGACCTAAATTCTAGTTTTTGTTTATTATAGGGTCTTAGACGAGGGAAGCACAGGCAACCAAATTATTTTAGCATCGAGTAATCTGGTTTTGTACAGAATAATTTTTCTGTGGGACTTGAACCATTCAACACTTTGCTTGGTAGTTTGTTGATGAGATATACTGCCGTGTTGAATGATTCAGGCTAGAATTTTAAGGGTATATTTGCTTGGGCTAATAATGTAAAACCAATTTGTACTATATGCCTGTGTTTCCTTTTATCTAAGCCATTTTGCTCAAATGTGTAGGGGCATGTCACTCTGTGAATTATTCCCTTTTTCTGGAAATATTCACTGAGTGGTTTGTTCTCTGTTCCTCCATCTGACTGAAGTATTTTTAGTTTATGACTGGCTAGTCTCTCTGCTTGGTTGATAAACCGCACAACTACTTTGCATGTTTCAGATTTATTTCTGAGAAAATATATCCAGTTGTACCTGGAGTATGCATAAATAAAGGAAATGTAATATTTAAATTCAAAATCAGAGTTTACTGGTGATGGACCCTACAGATCTGTTGCAACCAATTCAAGTGGGCTGTGATATTTGGTTATCGAGTCATCAAAGGCGAGTTTGTGACTCTTTCCCATCTTATAGAATGTGCATACATAAGGTAAATCAATATTTTTAACTTTTATATTATTATTATTTAAAACTTGTTTTACAATGTTTATATTGGGGTGACCAAATTTGTAATGACACATGTCTGCAGTTTTCATATCACATTGTAATTCAGAAAATTTAGTACTTATATATCTCTGTTTCTAATTTCTCTTTGGTGATTATCTGACTCTTTGGCTTTAGTGTTTTGGAATCTAACAAAGTTGAATCTGTAGAGTCCATTCCACTCATCACCCTATAGGAGGTTTTCATTAGTCAGCATGTCTTTTACAAGACAATACTTTGGATAAAATATAAAATACACATTTTTGTCACTTGCAAATTTAGAGACACTTAGTAGATTTATCTTTATTCAAGGTACCATAAGTAATTTTTTTTTGAAAGGCAAAGTGGAACTTTTATTTACACAATCACAAATTACACGAGTTTAAGAAAACAAATACGAAAAAATTGCATTTACAAATCCAATAACTTCAACATCGATCTATGAATCTAAGAATAAAGTTGATCAGTGTTCAAGTCTTCTTATTTTTCCATCGTGTTGCCATGAAGATATTAAACCATTCTATTTCGCTTAACGACGAGGGTCTATGAAAGCCGCCTGTAGCCAACAGCCTCCACCAAATTCGATGCACATAAGTACATTTGAAGAACAGATGTATATTTGTTGCAGGAGCATTATGACATAGAACACAAGTATCATCATGAAGAATACGATAGGAAAACAGTTTATTTTTGGTATTGATCACATTTTCCATTACCTTCCAAAGAAGCAAATTATCCTTTGCCGAACTTCCACAGTTCCAGATCCAAGAGTGCCATGGATAAGAAGGTCTGGATGGACAAAGCAGTTTGTAAATAGTTCTGGTAGAGTGCTCCTTACCATCCATAGGACTGAGTTATCAGAAGGGGATCTATAATGATTATAATTTGATTATAGAGTGATTTCAAAGTCGAAGAAGTACTATAAGGAAGATTAACGATGCCATCATGAAAGTGGTCATAACAATTGCCGAATTGGGAATACCTGAGTTGAAAATGACATTTTCCTCCACCACATCACCCAAAACAAACCTGAACTTGCCCAAGGACTGTGCCAGAATGATAAATTAGCAATGTTTCTATAATTACATTGCACAAACTGTCAAAAGGTATCTCTAAGCTTCAGTATAGATTTCCAGCTCCAGCTGCAAGATTGGGGGATTGCCAATGACCAAAAATTCTTTCTTCCAATAAGATTAGCATGAACCCACTTAGCCCATAGTCCTTTACTCACTAAAAAAAGCTTCTCATAATATGAAGACATGCCCGAACTGTTCCATTGATAAATATTAATAATGCTAAGTCCACCATTCTTCTTATCATCATATAACTTGTGAAAAGCAAAAGGTATCAATATTTTAGAGAAAGGATCTCCATGCCACTGAAAATTATTCATTGCACTTGTGATCATATCAATTAATTTGGTTGGAAGTACATAGTGCCTCATCCAGTAATTAGTTATAGCCGTCACAATAGATTGAATAATAGTCAACCTCCCTACCTGTGATAGTCTACAGTTTGGCCATTGTTGTAGTTTAGATAAGATCTTTTCATATAGAGGGAGACATTGTTGTTTGGTTATCTTGGAGCTGATGAGTGGCATTCCAAGGTATGAAGCATTATAAGCAATTCAGCAAGTCCAGAACTGTTGATAAGGATCATTTTTTCATTTGTAGATAAACCAACTATTAATATATGGGATTTACCTATATTGATTTGCAGCCCAATAATTCTGAAAAAACTATCAAGAGTATCGAAGATATAATTAATGGTCTGGATGGTTGGCTTTATGAAAATGATTTGTTCATCAGCAAATAGAAGACGACTGATAAGTGGATTTTTGCATTTAGGGTGAAGCTGTAGCTTACCACTTTTAACTTCCTCCAATATTAAAGAATTCAGCAATTACATAGTAATATGAAAAGATACGGTGAAATATGATCTCCTTGTCTTACTCCTCTAGTGTCTTTAAAAAATCCATGTAATTTCCCATTTCTCGAGATAGAATAATACGTCGATGATATGCATGTGTAAATTCATGCAATGAAAGGAAGAGGGAAACTCATACGAGAAAAGATAGCTAAAATGGAATGCCATGAAATTGAGTCGAAAGCTTTTCTAATATCCAATTTGAGCATGCATCTTGGAGATATGTTTTTCCTATTATAACCATATAAAAGCTCTTAGGCAATCAAAATGTTTTCACTTATATTCCTACCCTTGACATAAGCCAATTGATTTTCTGATATAATATATGGAATCAGTGATTGTAGTCGATTTGCCAAAATCTTAGTAACGATCTTGTATAAGATGTTACAACATGAAATAGGTCTATAGTCTGAAACTGACACTGGGTTATCAGTCTTTGGAATTAAAGCAATAACCGTAGAGGATAAACTTTTTGGAAACTGATTATGGAAAAAGAAGAAATTAATGGCATTAATGATAATCACCTATAGTAGACCAACAATGTTGAATGAAAAAGCGTTGAAACCATCATGTCCGCCACAGCTATCAGTATGTAGACTAAACACTGCATCCTTGATTTCTTCGCTCGGGATTTCTCTAATGATGTTATTTTACTAGTCAGATGTGAGGGAAGGCAAGTTTACATTATACAGTGGCTGCACATTGACATCTGGAGGACTTGGAGAAGCAAGAATGAATGAGAAGTATTCCACAGACGCTTTATTAATATTGTCATCTGAAGTATGAGTGACACCATACAGATCTTGACCATATGAATAGTATTACTGATTTTCCTGATCTTTATCGAATTGTGAAAGAGATTGGTGTTTCTATCATAATATTTCTCTCTCTTTAAAAATGATCTTTGCCATGAAGCCTGTAATTCAAAGTTAAGTGCATCCTTTAATCTTTTCTACAAAATATTCTCTTCATGAAGCAATCCAAAATTAAGAGGACTGTTATATAATTGCTCTTTCACACTAGCCAATTCAAGTCTTATTTTTGTTGACAATTGAGAGCCATCTTCAAATGAGAAGGCAGACCAAGCTTTAAGAGATAGTTTGAGTAATCTGAATTTGCATAAGATTTTCTGCAAAGCGATTTTAGAGAAATGTTGAGATCATGCCTGCAATAGAACTAAAGAAAACTCTACATGTTTAGTCCAAAAATAAAAAAATAAAAAGAGGAATTACCACTGCCAATAGAATGATCCAATCCACAATGGAAAAGCAAGGGATAATGGTCTGAAAGGGGAGAGTGAAGAGCTTGTTAGAATGATTAAGGCCAAAGATGAAGGAATTGAATGTTGGAAAATACATAATTTAGTTTGCAAAAAGTATGATAACCAGATTTACATTTTTTGGACCAAGTAAACTCAAAGCCGTAGCCAGTAATAGGTGTAAGGAATGAATGAATTAAAGCTTGATTGAGTGGTGCTATATCCTTGACAGTAAGTGAACATTCACCTGAATTTTGAAGAAACGAGAACATGCAATTAAAATCACCCCCAATCAACCATGGATTAGAGAAGGTATTCAAAGATGGTTGATTATCAAGAAAAGTTTGACGTAGAGAAATGGAATTTTGAGCATATACAGAAGTGAGGAAAAATATAAAATTTGAAGGTAAATGAAGGCATTAGAAATGCATATATTGATCCGATGATTTAATTTTGATTAACTGAAAATAGGTAGGATTCCAAAGGGTTAGTAATCAACCATATGAAACATTGGAGTGGTTATGTTCAAATTGCCAATTGGGACAAATAAAAGAAGCAATTTTGACAGTTAGATTCAGATCCAACTTAGTTTTAGAAAGACATATCACATCAACTTTGTTTTCTCTAATAAAAGCTTTAACATCACTTTGCTTGGAGGCTAAATGCAAGCCTTGATATTCCAGAATGCAATATTAGGATTCATCATTGGTTAAGAGGATCAATGAGAGGTATGGGATGTTTTCTGGTATGTCTCATGGATGGAATCTTATGGTTTGACAATGGCAGAGTTTCATTAGGAGAAAAATCTTTTCCTTCATTTATATCCCTAGAATTATGAGCTTTTTTCTTTCTCCCTTTCCTACCCTCTTTGCTGCTTTGGGGCAAATTATTATCAACTGATGAAACAAGGGATGATGACATTGGTGGAGGTAAAGAAATATGAGGTGGTAAAACTAAATGTGAATAGGGGGAGGTGGTAGGTGAATTGAGTTTATAACTGAACTTAGAATTAGGATCAACTTGAAATGTGAAAGTGGATGAATCAGGTGGGGATCTAGATGTTTAGAGAGAAGATGAAGTAACTGCAACTTCAAGGGCTGTTGAAGAGGATAATGCATCAAAACCAGGGTCAATGGACGACAGATTTTCCAAGATTGAGAAATTATTTTGAAGCTGTAACTCTTCATTTTCAATTTCATTGTCAATCACTAATTGGTTTCCCTTGTTCAAGTTAATACTTGTTGCTGTCTTGCTTGGAGATTTCGCTGCTTTAATAGATGAATTATTCACTTATGAGAATCGACTTCATGAATGACGAGGGGCTACCTTCACAAGTAACAGAAGTATCATCGGAAGCCACCTTCCGAAGAACCAAATCAACTCAAAAGTTCCACCGAAAGACTTAATCAAGACCCAAGCAGGGATATAGGCTACCCGTACTAATCTATTTAGTATCTAAACCGGCAATGGATTCGTACCAGCAAATATCTACGTACATCCTGAGTGCAGGCTCCTCTAAGTACTTACAATAAAGATGAAAGCCTACATGCGAAAGCTTATGTCTGAAAATGAACAACCAGAAGCTGCTACTGGGGGTTCAAGTATCATTCGTGAACTGCCATAACAACAAACCAGTAGCAGTCTCCGGGAAGCCCAAGACGTCCAAAACCTTCACTTAGAAGACCTTAATCGGCACCACAAGGACAACCAAGAGCTAGACACCCGAGACCAGGAGAAAAAGCGGCCAACATAGGCATATGCAGGCGCAGTAGCCTATCAATGAAAGGACCCCGGATTCTCTATAAATAGGATCCCAAGAGTCACATAGTGGGGGGACGAACTTTTTATTCCTCAAATCAGTTATTCTTTTCCAGAAAAGAGCAAATCATCAATTCTTGTAATATATCTACAATTTATGAAATAGAGAATTTCCGGGTCTTCAGAATCTTGCGATTTGATAATCTTTTTATGCCATAATGATGAAAAAGGGAGTTAAAACTAACCTTACTGATGAGAAGATCAATGAGGACACCCTAGCGATAGAGAAGGATCTCCATAGAAATATGAAGTCTCCTTCCCCTTACCTTAAGGGTTTGCCATCATTGATCGACACTCTCACGATGGGACTAGCATTTCCTGAACCTTGGGGAAAGGAGGGCGTCTGTGGGTTCGTAACCTGATCTCCAACATGATTCTGACCCCTCTCTTGTGTTGGTCAGATACGGAATGATCACCGAAGTTAACGAACATCATAGTACCTTCTTCCCCAAGCTCAAGGGAGGCGTTGCCTATTTTCCTCTTATTACAATACATCATACCACCTTCATAATTTAGGAAGTCATCAATTCCACCGATCCTAGTAATATCAAGCTAGATAACCTTCCCAAAGTCGATTTGGAACGCCATCATGCAATATGCGCGGTAACCATCCTCTGGGCGCAAGATAATTAATCATTAAAGTCAAAAACTCTGAGGCCCAGAGGAAGGTAGTCTAGCTTAGATTTGCAGGTCTCAGAGTGTGTTTCGATAACTCTGAGTTATGGCGATGTCGAATCTAATGAATATACGCCATATGCATCATAATCCGGGTGTGGAAAAAAAACATCGTTAACAAAAAGGTCAAATAATTTTCCGTCGCTATTTAGCAAGGGATTACTGAAGGAAAATATATAACAAACATTTTGCATTCCAGTTATTTGTCGCTAAATCCTAGCTATATAGCAACGGATTAACGATGACCATATCAAGCAACATGGATACATCCTTTTGTTATCCTTCGGTAAACCGTCGCTATCTTTAAAATTTCAGTTTTTGCTTAGCGACGTTTTAGTGCCGATTTTGATAAAAATTCCGTCGGTATTCCCTTTCTATTCTGTTAATATATTGTTTTTTTTTAGCAATCGCCGCTACCAGTCGATAGTGTTATATATATATATATGTGTGTGTGTGTGTGTACACACATAATGCCTTAACCACTTTACCAAAAATTACTTTTAAATTATGGCTCTCTGTTGCTGAAACTAATTGAACATTATACAAAAGCAACCGGACCCTCTTGTTTCCCCTTGTTCCATCTCCAACAGTGTTGACCAGAAAGATAAATGAAAAGGCTAAAAGGAAAAAGCTCAAAGTTATACGTATGAATTCTGCACTGCATCACATAACAGAGACCACAGTACTAACCAAAGACTTTCTGCTGAATAAAATCTCTAAGAAGATTCCAATAGCGGGTTCGAAATGGCCATTTCCGACCTGGTTGACCCTCAACCTACCACAATGGAAGAATAAACAAATCCATCAATGGGAGCGGTTGAATTTTTTATATAGTTGTCATACTAGTATTTTTAATTATAGGACGCTGGAAAACTGAAAGCAACAAAATCTCTTTTTGTCAAGTTTTGCAGTTATTTCATTGTGAGCTATTTATCTTTTGATTTGTATAACTTGAATACCAAAATTCATTTGTTAATTTTTATGTTCGTACCCATCACATTAGACAACCAAACATGATTATCATCCCTTTTCACTAAACAGTTAACAAATTTTCTTACACTTTTTACTTTATTTTTTCGTGATGATTTAGTCTCTCTTGTGAAGTATTTCTGCAAAATCAAATTGTGTGTACCTTCTTCTATTCTTTCTTAAGCATCCATAGCTATTATGTTTGTTTGACTGTCTTACCTGCGATAGAGTGATTAACAACATTAGGTATACATGAAAAGTTGATCAAACTACAGAACCAGTAGATGTTTTCAGACCATTCCCAATCCTACGAATTACTTTGTTGAATAACTTTGACTCGCCAATTAAACTGTTTCTCCCAAGGTTCTAGACGGAATCCTAAGAAATTCTAATATCTCAAAAGATTGAAACAAAATTTAATTTGAACATAGAAAGGAGACGCAAGTCAAAGAAAGCCGCTAAAAAAAGCAACTGCATACCCTCAAAACCTTTGTATAGCCAATTCTAAAAATAGAAATATGTGGCACACTGTAATTTTCAAATTTATAAACTGTTTGACATATAAATACGAAAATATAATAAAAGCCATTTCCATTTATTAGGATTAATATTTTAGGAATATTTCAGGAATTTACAATAAAAACCATTTCAAGGACATAATAATAAGATTTCAAGGACTAGCAATACAATATGAAAATACAATAAAAACCATTTCAAGGACAAAATAAAATAGAAGCATGAGAGTTTAGCAATCTGATGTCCCGGTAAGTCTAGCATTGCGTGCATATATCTCTTTTATAGTTTGTTGTTTGCTTCAAGTGTTATTTAAACACTATATACTTGTAGTAATTTAATACTTAAAACTACTAATACCCAATTTCAAATGTAAAATAAAATAAAATAAAAAGGTCATATGCAAATATAATTTTAATGCCTGAGTTTGTATCATCTTAAGTAATGCACAATTAAATGTTAGAGTTGCCTCCAAAAATTACTTATGCAAATCTAATTTTAGTTGGTGCATTGATGTGGCTATATTGCACTTAACTGCAAATTTATCTTTTTAGACAACTTTGGTTTGTTCAGGCCTAAATAAATACTGCGTTATTGATGTTGTGATTATTCATTTCATAGATTCGGGATAGAAGCAGTGAATTAATCTAGGTAAATTGAAGATGCATTATTCATTTCATTAATCTGGGTAAACTGAAGATGTATTATTCATTTCATCTTTATCAGGAATAATATTTGTTTCTAGTAAAATATGAGATCTACATTGTATGTGAATATACTTGTAAAGGCCAAACATAAATCCAAGTTTTAAAAATTTGTTACCTGCATCAGAAAATGGTTTGTCAACTGCATATTCAAATACCTAACATATTCAGACTATGGGAAGACTATATAAGAAAATATGTATTTATTAAATCAAATACTCCATTTACGATGTTTTATCTTATATCTAAAATATTGTATAAATATTTTAGAAACTGGAAAGGCTTACCTATTTTCATTAATAATAATGTCATTATCTTCTGTTAATCAATCATTTATGGTTGGCGGTGCTAGAGAAGATATGATCAAAACTTAGAACATAAAGGTTAGAAGTTTGAGAATTACAAATGTCTTATAAAATATGCATTTATTAAATCAAATACTCAATTTACATTTTTTATATTATATCTTAAACATTGTATAAATATTTAAGAAGTCAACAAAACTTACTATTAATACTAGTTTTCATTAATAATAGATCGCATGCCTATTACAGCCCTTTGTCTCATAGCCTTTTATAATTTGACAGTTTTCTTAAGCTAATTTTTTTAATGACACTTATAGCTAGCCTTTAATAATATGACAGTTTTCTTAAACGTAATTTTTCTTTAGTGATATTTATAGCTCAAAAATAAATTGTTAACATTTAAAGGAAGCTAATTCTCAGTAAAATGGGAAACCGTAGGCTATTTATCATTCAAAACCAGATAATGTACAGTTTAACAGAATTAATTATATATGAATTTTCAATCCAGGTTCTCTAAATTATGAAACAAACAAACTAGAAAAAAAATGGTGTAATAGAAATAAGCTAATATTTTTAGGTAACAAATATATGACAGATCTGAGGTAATGCGAATTGATGCAACTTATATGTTCTTGTCGACTTTTTGAGGAAGGCATAATAGGCAACTATAATGGGACCAACTATGCTAGTGTATCTCAATATAAATAGGAACAAAGGCACAAACATCACAAAACTTTCTAGAAGCTCATAAATAATGTCCATGGGTACCTTTAATCCAGTATTGAGTAGGTCCAAAACAATGGGCAATTCTATATCTCTTGTGTGCCACAAGAATATTCTTTATAAGCTACCTCTTCAAGAATTTGAAGGATAAAAACTTCCAATCAAAGTGTATGATAATAAGATGGTCATTTTTGTTAATGAAGCATTATGCTGATTGAATTAGTCTCTCTTAGGTTCCCAAATATGTTAAGCTACATACATTGCATTTTTTCCAATGCCTTAAACAGAACAAACATACAATAATGGTATCCGCATATGCAGTTTTAATATTGAAGACTATGTGAAGACTCCTAATGGATTGAATAAAGTTTTCAATGCTTCCAGTCTCACAAAGTATTGGTTTCCGTTAGCCCAAATGCCTAGAAATGGTGGAGATGGCCTTTGCTAAGTGACATGATTAGCAAAAATCAACGGTTAATTGTATTCACTTCAAAAAAGGCGAAGGAGGCCAATGAGGGTATCGCTTATGAATGGAACTATGTCATCGAAAATCAGTGTACTTTTTTCTTTCAAACCTTTCATTTTGTTTATATCAAATAAAAAAGGAGCATTGCATTCGATAATAATTGAAATAGGCTTACTTTTGCTAATTTAATCATACCATTATCTCCAGAAATAACAACAAATAACCATTTAACCAAATTATTTCATACCCAAATCAAATATGTACATCAGACTTGTAGAAATCATGCAACATCAAACCGTTAATTGCAATTAACTGACAAGTTTAAGCCTTCCAACTTCAAACTCTTCTCTTTCTTCCTCATCTTAGTCCCCAAACAATTTTGGAATTTGAATGACCAAATCATCATTAATTAACTCCACACTCGCAAGACTAGGCCTGGTTTCATCTGGCAACCTAAACCTCCACTTATTCAACTCCAATTCATCGTCAACATTTCAGTTAACATCATCCTTGATCACTGCTTTCATCACACCAGGGAGGATTTCGATTGCCTGAGACCTAATCGAATCTAGATCGAAAGCGCTCGCATTGCGAGTGGAGGTTGTGGTTTCATGGATGGAGACGTTGGTGTAGATGGAGAAGGGAAATTCGAGGACATTACTAAAGATGTGTGGGAGGCGGCGGAGGTTCTTAATTTTAGAGTTCAGGTTTAGGATTGGATGAACCTTCATGGTTGAAATGGCAAAATCCTAATTCACTTAACGGTTACTGAGTAGATAATTTAGGGAATTTCAAAGAGTACTCCGATTTTCGCCTGGTTGATTGGAAGAAGTATCAAAATTCAATCTTCCAGAGAGAAATTGCAATATATGGAAAGCGAGGTTTGTGGAATCGGGGTTGAAGCTGAAAAAGGTAAAGCGAATTGCAGATGAATACATGATAGGGCGATCCAAAATAGAAGCGTTGGAGGTATTCTGTTCGTTGGA
Organism: Allium sativum; assembly: GCA_030737875.1. Taxonomy (NCBI): domain Eukaryota; kingdom Viridiplantae; phylum Streptophyta; class Magnoliopsida; order Asparagales; family Amaryllidaceae; genus Allium; species Allium sativum. Next base: position 691,672,617 of record CM060913.1, on the reverse strand, counting down.
TCTATCTACTTTGAACGGTGATGAATGGGATTGTTTCCCATACATGGATCTATGTTTTCCCCTATTCAATCCTGGGTTTTCTCTTCCAACATTTTTTACCATTAAATATAACATTAATTATCAAATACTATACAATAAAAATGACTTCCTAATTATTACCAATTAGTTTTCCAAACTTGATTTATAATTAGTTAACTAATTCTCTTTCAAACTTAACCTCAGGCATATGATGACTATGTGAAACGAACAATGATATTTTACTTATGTATCTCTTTTAAATCGGTCAATTATATATCGGTTCTGTATTTTTAGTTCTGTATATGTTTTACATTTTCAATTTTGTATATGTTCAGTATTTTTAATTCAATATTTTCAACATATTTTCAATTCTATATATACAATTTCGTATTCAAAGCACAATTAAAAATAAATAATATCATACAAATATAATACATTTTTAAAAAATGATATTAAATACTAAATAAGCAAAGAATATTTTGCTAAGTCTAAATAAGCAATGATTATAAGTTATTTATTATAGAACGTAAATTATTATTTATTATTATTACTTACAAATCATTAATTAGAACAAACTATTTATTAATTATTGAACTTGTTAATGATTATTATAAAATAATACTAAAGTTTATCTTAGAAAAATAATATAAAAATCTCTTGCAAATCTGTTGAAATTCTGCTGTAAAATAGCTTCAATAAATATTCGTCAGTATTCTGCCTAGATTTGCAGCGGAAAACAGCGACAGAAATTTTCCGTCGGTAATTTGACGCAATTTGCAATAGTTTAGTGAGGGATGACAGCAGACGACGGTAATAAATAAAAGTAAAAAAACATTGAAAAAAAACAAAAAACTATCCCTTGTAGATCACATGGAAATCCATCGTAAATTAACGACGAAAATTTCTGCTTTTAATTATTTGATGCTAAATCAGTGTTTTCTTATAGTGATATGTATACAATAATTTACATATACACAAACAACCATAAATTGTATATATATTTTACAATTTGACGATAACATATGAAATATGTACACAAGGGGATGCCATAAACCATTAATGTGCTACAGGAAAATGATCACAAGGACAAAATTTAAGGTTTTTTCAACCACAAGGACAACCCATTAATATTTTAATCCCAAGGACAAACCTGGTAATAATTTAATTTAATCAGAGGGACATTACACTGTCAAACTCCTCTTCCCTGAAACTTTCATCGGACAAACTAAACTCCTCTTCCCTGAAAATTTCATCGCATAAAATAAACCTCTCTTCCATAATAAATAATGGTAGAAATCGTCCCTTGTTCGTCAAATCAAAACCCAAAACGCCTCTTCGATCAAACCCTAGTCGCCTCCGACGATCAACTTCCACCACATTACTGATTCTTCGCCGTCTTGCCACTACTCGCTGTCGCTGCTTGAGCCACCACTCGTCGTCACCACTGCCGTAAAATCCTACACCGCTCCCCCACTCCTCGTCAGCTTGTTCATCGTCAGCAACTATTCATATCCAGTAAAAACATTATAGCAGTTTTAAGGTATCATTTTTATATTTTTTAGGTATCAGTTTTACTGTAATTGTTGTTTTATGTTTATGTTCATTTTTCTTTATGTTGTATTTTTTGTGATCATGTACTGTTGCATTACCTGTGTATCTCAGTAGAAATTGGTTTTCCTAGATCAATCAAAATGTTATGTGCATGGTTCTTGTATTTTTTATATTTAGTGTGGTGCTAAGGTCACCCCAATATGTTCTTTCTAATACCACAACTAAAAAATACCGCAAAAATTAGTATTACACTCTTCTTAATACCACACACTTAAAAATAGGGGCTGCCACACTGTTTTACCTTATTTCTACTTCGCTCGGTATTCGTTCATCCTCATTTCTAAAACCGATCAATGAGTTAAACACTAAATCTATAACTGATCTACGAGTTCGACGCCGCAATGCCGATGAATATAAAAAAGCCGTGAATAAGGTTTGATTTAAGCAAACTAAAAGAGAAAGTGAGAGAATAGGATTTCCAGATCACCAAACAATTGGGAGATTACCGTATGAATTTGAGAGAGATGCGAAGAAAAAAGTGATTACGAGAGTTTATGGTTTTTAGATTAGCTTAGTACGTGATTAGTTTGACAAATAATGATTGAGTGAGAGATTAGATTGGAGAGATAATGTAGTATTAGGAAACATACAAAATTTAATGAGTTTTATTTTTTTAGTTGCGGTATTAGGAAGAACATATTGGGGTTCCCTTAGCACCACACTATATTTAATTACAGCAGTTTATAGGTATCAGTTTATTATTTCATTAGGTATCAGTTTTACTGTATTAACGTGTTATGCTTTTCTTATTATAATTTTGGTGTTGTATTATTTTTGTTGTTACACTGTTGCATTAACTGTGTAACTCAGTTGAAGTTATTTTGTTTTAAGCAAACAACCTGTAAAGTAAACAATTCTTGTATCATTTTTTCTTGTAAGAGATTTTAGCAGTTTACAAATATCAGTTTTATATATGTAGGTATCATTTTTTTTACTGTGAGTATCATAACTGTGTTAATTGGGTATCAACTTTCGTTTGTTTGCTTTGCTAAATGAATCTTTTGAATGATTTTCCCTTCCCGTGGTCGAAACAGTCTTCTTATTGTTGATTCAAGAAGTGATGCAGTGATTAGGCAACCCGAGGATAAACGTCGAGCTGAGAGACCAACCTCAAAAAGAAAAGTAGGATTTACATATTGTCAGGCCAAGCAAAATAGATGTGGTGTGTGCAAAGAATATGGTCGTAACAAGAGAAATTGTTAAGCTTCAAATAATATGTGATTTTTATTGCATTTTTTAAGTGAATACATATATTTTTAAGTTTTTTTTGAATAAACTTGTATACCATAGCAAATTGGTGTTTGATACATTGGAAATGTGCTCAATATTCTATATTTTAAATAGAAATTCTTCATACCTTATTGTCTTTTTATTTTTACATTAATGTGTTGTTGGTATGATATGATATGATGTTGTTATGATTACTTATATGAGATTTGCATGTTGAGTATCGGTTTTAACTTCTTGTATGTATGAATTTCATGTGTTTTTTATTTCAGCTATTGGGTATCAGATATATGCCTCTATAGGTATCAATTTTGTGTTATTTTCATGCTTGCAGTTTTTAGGTAGCAGTTTCATGTATCGGTAGGTATCAGTTTCGTTTTTATTTATTTATTTCAGTGTCTGTATATCAGTTCTATATCTTGTTGGAATCAGTTTTTTTAGCACTTTGTAGATATCAAAATTTTCATACCACAGTAAGTATCATTTTTTTATTATTTTCTTTATTCAATGTACTTGGGTATTATTTTTTTGGTAAAATTCAATTGTAAAACATATAATATTTGGTGTAACTTCAATATATTTGGTGTAACTTCAATATAATATTTGGTGTAATACAAGTGATATCAGTGGGTATTATTAAAAATAAATATCATTTTTGTGATAATTGAATCGAGTTGATTTGTATTATTATTTCAATCAATGGGTACTTAGAATTAATGTTGTGTATGACAAAAATCATTTACTAAAGCAAACAACTCAAAACTGCAACCCTTTGACACATTTCTGATTCACAAAGACAAAAAACTGATACCTAAAAAAAATATAAAACTGATACCTAAAAACTGTTATAACATTTAAAAAAAACTAATGCAAAAAATGTTTACATCACTGTTTGATTGGTTAGAATGACATAAGTTCGATTGAGTTATAAAGTTAATGCAAGAGTACAACTACAAATTTAACACAGCAACAAAATCATACGAATAAAAAACATAACACTGTTAATACTATAAATTGATGCCTAAAAAAAATATAAAACTGCTACCTAAAGACTGCTATAATATTTTAACGACAAAAGTAATACAGAAAATGTTTGCATCACAATTTGATTGATTAAAATGAAATAAGTTCATTTGAGTAGCAAAGTTAATGCAATAGTACATCAACAAAATCAACACAGCAACAAAATCACATGAATAAAAACATAACACAGTTAATACTATAAAACTAATACCTAAAAAAATACAAAACTGATTCCTAAAAACTTCTGTAATATTTTAATAACAAAAGTAATTGATACAGAAAATGTTTAAATCACAATTTGATTGATTAAAATGAAATAATTTCGTTTGAGTAGAAAATATAATGCATCAGTACAAGAAAAAACACTAAAATAGCACCAAAATTAAAAACAAAATAGCATAACACAGTTAATACTGCAAAACTGATACCTAAAAAAAATAGCAAACTGCTACCTAAAAACTGCTGCTTAATTCAACATAAAAAAAAATGTATTTTCAACCTTCATATCTAATAATATTTCCAAATTACGATTCATTGTAGATGATGAATCGTTGAAAATTGAAAATTGTTAGAAATTCTGAAGATATGATGAACACAATTAATCGGCGAAGCTTTTGAGATGATTAAATTAGGCAAATCGAATAAATTGAGGAGCTTAAAAATTCTGAAGATGATGATGAAAACGTTGTAGAGATGGCCGATGTTGAAGATCGCTAGAGGAATCAAAGAAGAAGACACCGGTTGTAGCGCGATGGAAGATCGCTGTAGGAATCGGAGGAGAAGACACCGATTAGAGCGCGATGGAAGCATGATGTAAGATTTTATTTATATTGTCCTTCTTAATAAAAAAATGCAGCGGGGCTGTCATTGTGATTAAAAAATGGAGCGGCTATCCTTATGGTTAGATTTTTAATACTAATAGTCCTTGTAAATTAATTTCTCAATGTGCTATTCCAAAATGCTGAAAATGAGGTTTGGATGTTGAAATTGAACTTTAGGGTTTTTGAAGATGGATTTTCATGCTAATGGGGGAGGAAAAAGACTCGGGTTGCAGGTTATTCGTTATATTCCAACGATTTCCGACGGTCGTTGACGACCCGTTGAAGCCGCTAAAAGTCGTCGTTCCATGATGTTAGAAGAACAACGTTTTCTAGTAGTGAATGATTATGCAAATATTTTCTATTAAGCGTGAAGCACTTTTACCTTTTACCTAAAACTTTTCCTATCATAATTAAAACACAGTTTTTCCATCAAGTAAAATTAAATCAATTGGCTTTATAGCTGAAATCACTCATGCCTTAATTAAAATTCAAAATTTTCATTAACTAAATACTAAATTTATTTACGTTGAAACCAAATCAATCAGTTATATCTTCGTTAAATTTGAATTCTTTAATTGTCTTTATTAATGGTTGTACTTTTGTTATCATGCCTTTTTTTTTACAAAATTAAAATGCTAACTTAAAAATATGACCAAATCTTATCTCTTAAAAATAAGATTTAACAAATAAACTTTATTTTTAAATACATTTTTTTACTGATTGATAATATCAATAAAGGAATTGAACTAATCAAAGTCAAAAGTTGTGAAGTCCTTATTAACATTTATTAGCAACTATATATTTTTTTATCACACTTTTTCAATGTAAACGTAAACTATCGGAAAACACCCTTTCTTATGTTATAACTATTAATACGTACGTTGTGGCACATGTTTTGCACTTGATTATAGCATGCACTTTGTGTGTTAATTGTTTTCCTATAAATATTACATGTTAAAAACATTTTAAGAAAATGATTTATTTAAACATTTTATCGCATTTTTATGTTGAAATGTGTAATTAGCTTGAATTTTAATTTTTATGTTACAAAATCTATTGTTCATTCTAATGATGGCAAAAGAGCATGTAACAACCCGGAAAATCTGGGCCAGTTTGAAATTTTTATTTTGGCAATTTTTGCGAATTTTGCATATTTAAAATGAATTATTTTAAATAATATCGACGAGAAATTTATTTTGAATATAATTCGAACGTATATATTTATACGCGTCGTCGTTAGAATATATAAATAATTATATATAATTATAAAAGGAATTGAAAATGGCGCGGTAGTTCGAAAATTCGATTTCTAATTTCAAATGAATATACAGAATTCGTTATAAGTCAGAATTGAACGAAACCAGAAATATTTGAATCTGTATAACTATATCTTTGTAACGAAGTTAACTAACTGAGATTTCATCTTAGAAATGATAAGATATTTCCAGTTGAAAATTCTGAATAGTCGCTATGGAATTCAGGCCCTTAAAAATGGACATTTTGCAAATGACCTCGGATTTCGACGAAACCAGTTTTGTTGGGTCCGTGATGTCAAATTATTGCTAGGTTTCAAATTTCATAATTTTTCGAATCAATATGTGAGTGTGGCAAACGAAAACGCGTTTGACCAGTTTCAGTTGATTTTAATCGACTGGAAATTGGCCATTTTTCTAACGGTCTCAGAATTCGACGAAACTAGTTTTGTTAGGACCGTATCGTCAATACGAAGCTAGAAAATATTTTTCTGGAATTTTTCTAGTTCGCATGTGACCCCGGTAATTTGAAATGTACGTTTAAAATTCAATATAGTGATTTAAATGTAAATTCAAAGGAAACTGATCGAAACGATCAAATCAGCTTGCGATACATATCCCATTGTGTTCGGAATGGGGGTTAAACGCTATGGGCGACAGTCGGTGGGCCTCGTTTCGAAGTCGAATAAAAAGTCAACTCTAAGGAGAATATAAATTAAAATAAAATTAAATATTAATAACCTTTTTCATTTAAACCCCCCCCCCCCCCGATTCATATCAGAAAAAAAATCGAAAAGAAAAAAAAATATATATATATAAAACTGATTTAGGTTTAAAAAAAAAATATAAAACTGATTTAGGTTTAAAAAAAAAATATAAAACTGATTTAGGTTTAAAAAAAAAATATAAAACTGATTTAGGTTTAAAAAAATATAAAACTGATTTAGGTTTAAAAAAAAAAAATATAAAACTAATTTTATATAGAGTTGAAAACTGAATTTTATATAGAGTTGAAAACTGAATTTTATATAAAGTTGAAAACTGAATTTTATATAAAGTTGAAAACTGAATTTTATATAATGTGAAAACTGAATTTTATATAATGTGAAAACTAGATTTTATATAAAGTGAAAACTAGATTTTATATAAAGTGAAAACTGATTTTTATATATAGTAAAAATATGATTTTTATATATTGAACTTTGAAATAAAAATTCGATTTTTATATATTGAACTTTGAAATAAAAATTCGATTTTTATATATTGAACTTTGAACTAAAAATTCGATTTTTATATATTGAACTTTGAACTAAAAATTTGATTTTTATATATTGACCTTCGAAATAAAAATATGATTTTTTAAATATTGAATAGTGAAGTAAAAATTCGATTTTTATGAATGTAGTGGCTACGGGCGACGAAGCTGACGAAGATGCGAAAACAATGAAGATTTCTATCAATGAAGTGCCGTGGAGCTAGGATAGCTTTCGGTGAGAACTTCTCACCTTTCAATTTAACTTTTCTAGTTATATATATATATACTAGGATGCAGACGGTGCTTATTAGAAGCACCCGACACCCGTCCACAGACCATGGACTTGTTTGTTTGACTGTTTGGTGATTGATTGCGATATTGGTTTGAATGTGATTTGTGGTGTGAAAAATCGAATCGATAAATTGGTTAGGATTAGACGTGCGCCGTTATAAGGCGAAGGAGTAAGGCTAGGTTAGACCAGTACTCCAAGTTTTGTGGTTTGCAAAATGAAATTGATTTGATTGATGTGTGAATGGCGTGGGCCTTCACTAGACCGGGGATAAGGCTAGGCCTCGTCCCGTTTCTAGTATCGTGCCGTTATGCCGCCGAAATTTTCTAAAATATGTTAGAAAAATAAAAATATCATTTTATTGAATAAATGAATTGAATAGAAATTCATAGATTGAAATAAAATGTTTTATCGTTAAAAATATAATTTTTAACGTGAATAGGAAAATAGTGAAGTGAACAAGATAAAATATTCATTTACAAACCGGACGGTTTGTTTATGTACACCTATTTGAATGACATTGATTGGGACGATAAATTTCACACATCGCCCAACAGCACAAATAAAATAGGTGTTTGATTGTTTGAAACCCCACACGGGTGTTGGGATGAAATTTGAAGTTCACTCATCCTGATTGATTAAATATGTCGATCGATTGATTGACAAACTGCTATAAGCGTTAAATGTCTATATTTGATGCTTATACAGTGTAGTGCACTTTGGTTGATGGTTGATTATTCATCATTGTTGATATATACATGTGTTGTAGAAAATCCATATAATTAACATTATATGGTAATTGATTGGGCCTCATTCCAGTTTCGAAAAAAAAAGAAATATTTGAAATAGAAATATTTGAAATAGAAATATTTGAAATGGAAATATTTGAAATAGAAATATTTGAAATAGAATATTTGAAAATAGAAATATGTGAAGCCGTGAGGATTAGATTGACGCCATTTTGACGTGAACGATATTTATATCGATTTTATTCATTTTAAAATGAATATTGAAAAGTGATTTCGAAATCGAATATTTCGAAATGAATTGAATTGAAAACGATTTCGAAATGAATTGAATTGAAAACGATTTCGAAATGAATTGAATTGAAAACGATTTCGAAATGAATTGAATTGAAAACGATTTCGAAATGAATTGAATTGAAAACGATTTCAAATTGAATTGAAAACGAATTCAAATTGAATTGAAATTTGAGTTGAATAGAAATGAATTGTAAGACGAATTTATAGAGAAGAAGTCAATTTTGATTTGAATTGAAACGGAAGTTGAAATTGCTTTTGAATCGAATTTAGAACTATTTATATAATTCGTTTTAAATAGAAATCGACGAAATATATTATATATATATATATTATATATAATATAATGGCCTGAATAGAACGCGCCGCGCCGCGGCAGTTCGCGAATTTCGACCATTTATTTCAAACGGACATTACGGGAGATCCGACCGTCGGATTCTCCTAAAACCGGAACCGTTGGGTTCGTATCGAAAAGAGCTTTCTAACGAATATTAGAAATTTGAAATCTAACGGTTGGATTTGGAGATACGTCCAAATCAAATTCGAAAAAGGTCGCTGTAAGTGCAGTTCGATGGCCATTGTTGGAAATCGACTGTACGGGCCTTGATAAAATTATTAAAAATAATAATAATTTGTGTAAAATCATAAGAAATGATGTAGAAAGAATTGGGATGAAAAACTCCCTATTTGAAAAGATAAAAATAGATTTTTATCGAAATGAACTAGTTTTGAACTAGAATTATAATTCTATTTATTTTTAAATAAATAAATTGAATTCGAAAAGGGTTTTGAAAATAACCAAAATCTCCAATGATTGCATTGGAGTGGATTTGAATCGAAATTGTCTTCGGAATATTTCGATGTTGGAATTCGTGATTATACAGGTGTTGTTATGGAAATTTGAAAGATATATTTTTATATCGTTATTTCCACTACGACATTTGTTAATCGTAGAATTTGATATTGAATATAGGCCGATATATTTTCTATTCAGAGCCTTGTGTTTAATATCGAATGTGATTTGGGTTTGTCGTGAATGGTGTCTTCACTAACACTGTTCTTGAACCCAGTTGAGAAAAGATTAAATCTTTTTATTTAGATTTAATGAAGTGTACCAATTAAATAATATTTAATTGGAATTGAATTGATATTGATTTTTGGGTTTATCGTGAACAGTGTTTTAAATAACACTTGTTCTTTAACCCGATAATTAATGGGATGTGACTTTGGGTTTGTCGTGAACCGTGTTTTTAAATGACACTGATTCTTTAACCCAGTCACAGATTAAAACTAAGTGGAGTTTTAATGAATCTTTAATTAGATTTGAACGTGAAATTTAGAAACTAACTGTCGGTTAGCTAAGTAGAATGGTTTTCTGGATATTGATCTGATGTTGGTTTCGGCCTTCGGGGTTAATATTTGGGGAATTATTCTCTTGATTAATTTACGGTTAATGACTAATGAGTTGGAATGAGGCGTATGTTGTGTTTGTGTAACACTTTTATAATATATACGCGAGTTATTCGGAAAGACCGGGTTTAACCCATTCTGAATAACTGATACGACGATAAGTCGAAGATGAAGACGATGGTCGAAGACCGGAGGTCTTCACGTCGTTTGGGTGATAACTGATGATCTTGATTGGGCTGTACACCCAAGAAGATGGAAACAGTTAGTGATCGTCCAGACGTACTTGGAGATCGATGGATATGCGGGGTACTAGGTGCCTCCGGTTTCGTTCAGACCCAGAACGGACTTGTAAATGGACTGTGTGTCTGACATCGGATTTCATTCTGTGTGACTGATATCGGTTGCATAGGATGGTTTGCCTGTGTGGCATGCTAAGATGCAAATGATCAAGGCTTCTGTTGAAAAGCAAAGTCTTGTGGTGATGATCAAAGCACGGCCTTTGTGGCGTAGCTTTGTGTAACGTTTACCTCGCGTGTTTCACACCAGGTATGAACCAAAAACGGGAGACGGACCTCAGGGAGGACTTGCGTTTCTTTCTAGCTAGAAGTGGCGTCAGTGGTTTTACACGCCCTGACGAGTTTGACTTATGTGGTTGTTGCTGTTGCGAGGCGCCTCGGATTGATCGGTCGTTCTCGAACCGATGGAGTCATTCGTTGGCTCGTTTGCGCCCCAAAGGGCGGGGAGACGTATTGTTCAGGCATAATAATCCACATCGGTGGACCGGCCCTGACGATCCAGGGGGCAGTTGCGGCTGTTCCTGAGACATGGTAGGCTAGATTGTCTCGAATCGGTAGAGGACGATCCCTGGCCTCGGTTCATAGACGGAAATCCAATTTCCAAATACGTGACTTTGCGGTTTTATTTGTAAACCTATATATGGTGACATAGTGGGATGGGGCGCTCATGCCGCCTATGATTGATACTTATGATTTGAAGTGTTTTATACATTATGCACTTATAATAGTATCAAATGATTTGTTTTAAACGTATCAAGCATTCTTTGGCTGTTATAAGGGAAAACCCTATCCTCGGCTGCGTTGCATTGTGTGATGGGACCTGGGTCTTATAACAGCTTCATTTTTCTTTATTTAGCATTGCGCTGTTTGTTTTATGCACTGGTATTCTTGGGAGGAAACCCGTTCCGTGTTATACGGCGTGGTCCCTTGATTTACCTAACTTTGAAAATAAAGATAATAACTGTTTTTAGTTCTCACACCAGTCACATGACTGACCTGGAGTTTATTGTTTTAACCTAAACTCTGGGTGCCCTTATTTTGACACGGGCAGCTAGTAGTTTTGGTTTTGCAGATTTATATTCACAGGATCCCGGTTTACAGCTGGAACGATATCCGGAAAGCTTTGTATCCGTATATCTTCTTCTAGTTGTGTATTGTATTATTTTCCGCTGCGATGTATTTAAATGTAATTTAAATCTCTGATATTTCTGTGTAATATTCATTTATACTCTGTATATTCTTGTAATCTGATGCATTGTTGTAATATACAATGAAACGTTCTTTTATATGTGTTCTGTTGTGGTTTGTTCTCGAACTATCCGACGCTTTCCTTTACGGGGAAGTTGCGGGTCTTCACATTTGGTATCAGAGCTTTGGTTTACAAAGCAGAGAACAAGGCACATTAGAACATACGAAAGAATTCATCAGATATTGGGTTAGTAATATCCAATGAGAATGACTCGTTAGAGATGGAATCAGTAGTATCCTAGAACGAGTGTGAAGAGTATATTTTTAAAATGAAAACAAACTTTTGTTTTGAAAATTTAAATCAATTATTCGTATTTGATTTTCTATTTATATTGATGTGGACAATCCAGTATATATAGATTTTGCGTATACGTCTGATCCGCGTGTATTCGAAATTTTAATATATTGGATAGATATAGCATCACACTCTAGTCGCCCGGAGATGATTCTACTGATGACTATATAGCATCAGTAGTGTGTGTTCGAGTTTCGAAGGTGTGATTTTCTATATATTTCCATTAGGCTGGTGTGAGAACCAAAACTTATAGGTAGCTAGAATTCATCGTTGTGAATTGGCATCAAAAACATGATTTTTGTATATGTATCAAAATTATGAATTTGAAACTCTAATTCACTAATTGATTGATGTTTGTGTTGTTTGTCTATTTGTTTGCTAATTTTTAGCCATTTAGCCTAATTGAACCGAATATTGAATTGTATTGAAAATTGGTCGCATCTGCTTGCATATATGTGTTTATTGTTGAACAGGTCATAGCAAGGAGGCTAGAGCCAGAGAATAAAATTTGTTTGCCCGACAAATAGGTACATGTTTACTACGTAATTTCCTGTTTTGTTTGGGTGATGATGATTTTGTGAGCCTATTGGCTAGCCGCTTGGCTTTTTCTTTTTCTTTTTGAGATCTGAAGGACCGGGGAAGCTATTTGAAATTCCCCGATGCTCCCGGTGCAGGGGAGGTTATGGCGAAATTTTTCGAAAATTTAGGGTGTTAGCCAAATTTTTGAAATTTTGAAAATTCTCAGAAACTAAAGAGTTGGAGAATAGAAGCCAGACCGAGCGTAGAGTTGAATTATCAAACCACTTTCGACTTTGTTCCTTTTCGGGGATGAAAAGTTTTAAGTGGGGGAGATTGTAACAACCCGGAAAATCTGGGCCAGTTTGAAATTTTTATTTTGGCAATTTTTGCGAATTTTGCATATTTAAAATGAATTATTTTAAATAATATCGACGAGAAATTTATTTTGAATATAATTCGAACGTATATATTTATACGCGTCGTCGTTAGAATATATAAATAATTATATATAATTATAAAAGGAATTGAAAATGGCGCGGTAGTTCGAAAATTCGATTTCTAATTTCAAATGAATATACAGAATTCGTTATAAGTCAGAATTGAACGAAACCAGAAATATTTGAATCTGTATAACTATATCTTTGTAACGAAGTTAACTAACTGAGATTTCATCTTAGAAATGATAAGATATTTCCAGTTGAAAATTTTGAATAGTCGCTATGGAATTCAGGCCCTTAAAAATGGACATTTTGCAAATGACCTCGGATTTCGACGAAACCAGTTTTGTTGGGTCCGTGATGTCAAATTATTGCTAGGTTTCAAATTTCATAATTTTTCGAATCAATATGTGAGTGTGGCAAACGAAAACGCGTTTGACCAGTTTCAGTTGATTTTAATCGACTGGAAATTGGCCATTTTTCTAACGGTCTCAGAATTCGACGAAACTAGTTTTGTTAGGACCGTATCGTCAATACGAAGCTAGAAAATATTTTTCTGGAATTTTTCTAGTTCGCATGTGACCCCGGTAATTTGAAATGTACGTTTAAAATTCAATATAGTGATTTAAATGTAAATTCAAAGGAAACTGATCGAAACGATCAAATCAGCTTGCGATACATATCCCATTGTGTTCGGAATGGGGGTTAAACGCTATGGGCGACAGTCGGTGGGCCTCGTTTCGAAGTCGAATAAAAAGTCAACTCTAAGGAGAATATAAATTAAAATAAAATTAAATATTAATAACCTTTTTCATTTAAACCCCCCCCCCCCCCCCGATTCATATCAGAAAAAAAATCGAAAAGAAAAAAAAAAAAACAACGAACGAACGGAATCGCCCTGCCCCTTCCACGCGCCACCGCCCTGTCCACCAACCCGCCGCGCCTCAGGCGAGCTCCCTCCTCCACGTCGAGCGATCCACCTCCCTCGCCCGACCCTCCTGTTGCGAGCCCCAAAAGCCCTAAATCGAGCACTGGAACGAAGCCGCCACCGCGAGCTCGACGAGCGCCGCCACTTGCTGATGACCGCCGACAGCAGCATCCCCCCCCTTCTTCGCAGGTAACAGTAAGTATTTTGATATTTTAATAATTTAAAAACTGTGATTTTAATTAGATTTTTAAAACTGATTTAGGTTTAAAAAAAAAAAAAAAATATAAAACTGATTTAGGTTTAAAAAAAAAATATAAAACTGATTTAGGTTTAAAAAAAAAATATAAAACTGATTTAGGTTTAAAAAAAAAATATAAAACTGATTTAGGTTTAAAAAAATATAAAACTGATTTAGGTTTAAAAAAAAAAAATATAAAACTAATTTTATATAGAGTTGAAAACTGAATTTTATATAGAGTTGAAAACTGAATTTTATATAAAGTTGAAAACTGAATTTTATATAAAGTTGAAAACTGAATTTTATATAATGTGAAAACTGAATTTTATATAATGTGAAAACTAGATTTTATATAAAGTGAAAACTAGATTTTATATAAAGTGAAAACTGATTTTTATATATAGTAAAAATATGATTTTTATATATTGAACTTTGAAATAAAAATTCGATTTTTATATATTGAACTTTGAAATAAAAATTCGATTTTTATATATTGAACTTTGAACTAAAAATTCGATTTTTATATATTGAACTTTGAACTAAAAATTTGATTTTTATATATTGACCTTCGAAATAAAAATATGATTTTTTAAATATTGAATAGTGAAGTAAAAATTCGATTTTTATGAATGTAGTGGCTACGGGCGACGAAGCTGACGAAGATGCGAAAACAATGAAGATTTCTATCAATGAAGTGCCGTGGAGCTAGGATAGCTTTCGGTGAGAACTTCTCACCTTTCAATTTAACTTTTCTAGTTATATATATATATATACTAGGATGCAGACGGTGCTTATTAGAAGCACCCGACACCCGTCCACAGACCATGGACTTGTTTGTTTGACTGTTTGGTGATTGATTGCGATATTGGTTTGAATGTGATTTGTGGTGTGAAAAATCGAATCGATAAATTGGTTAGGATTAGACGTGCGACGTTATAAGGCGAAGGAGTAAGGCTAGGTTAGACCATTACTCCAAGTTTTGTGGTTTGCAAAATGAAATTGATTTGATTGATGTGTGAATGGCGTGGGCCTTCACTAGACCGGGGATAAGGCTAGGCCTCGTCCCGTTTCTAGTATCGTGCCGTTATGCCGCCGAAATTTTCTAAAATATGTTAGAAAAATAAAAATATCATTTTATTGAATAAATGAATTGAATAGAAATTCATAGATTGAAATAAAATGTTTTATCGTTAAAAATATAATTTTTAACGTGAATAGGAAAATAGTGAAGTGAACAAGATAAAATATTCATTTACAAACCGGACGGTTTGTTTATGTACACCTATTTGAATGACATTGATTGGGACGATAAATTTCACACATCGCCCAACAGCACAAATAAAATAGGTGTTTGATTGTTTGAAACCCCACACGGGTGTTGGGATGAAATTTGAAGTTCACTCATCCTGATTGATTAAATATGTCGATCGATTGATTGACAAACTGCTATAAGCGTTAAATGTCTATATTTGATGCTTATACAGTGTAGTGCACTTTGGTTGATGGTTGATTATTCATCATTGTTGATATATACATGTGTTGTAGAAAATCCATATAATTAACATTATATGGTAATTGATTGGGCCTCATTCCAGTTTCGAAAAAAAAAGAAATATTTGAAATAGAAATATTTGAAATAGAAATATTTGAAATGGAAATATTTGAAATAGAAATATTTGAAATAGAATATTTGAAAATAGAAATATGTGAAGCCGTGAGGATTAGATTGACGCCATTTTGACGTGAACGATATTTATATCGATTTTATTCATTTTAAAATGAATATTGAAAAGTGATTTCGAAATCGAATATTTCGAAATGAATTGAATTGAAAACGATTTCGAAATGAATTGAATTGAAAACGATTTCGAAATGAATTGAATTGAAAACGATTTCGAAATGAATTGAATTGAAAACGATTTCGAAATGAATTGAATTGAAAACGATTTCAAATTGAATTGAAAACGAATTCAAATTGAATTGAAATTTGAGTTGAATAGAAATGAATTGTAAGACGAATTTATAGAGAAGAAGTCAATTTTGATTTGAATTGAAACGGAAGTTGAAATTGCTTTTGAATCGAATTTAGAACTATTTATATAATTCGTTTTAAATAGAAATCGACGAAATATATTATATATATATATTATATATAATATAATGGCCTGAATAGAACGCGCCGCGCCGCGGCAGTTCGCGAATTTCGACCATTTATTTCAAACGGACATTACGGGAGATCCGACCGTCGGATTCTCCTAAAACCGGAACCGTTGGGTTCGTATCGAAAAGAGCTTTCTAACGAATATTAGAAATTTGAAATCTAACGGTTGGATTTGGAGATACGTCCAAATCAAATTCGAAAAAGGTCGCTGTAAGTGCAGTTCGATGGCCATTGTTGGAAATCGACTGTACGGGCCTTGATAAAATTATTAAAAATAATAATAATTTGTGTAAAATCATAAGAAATGATTTAGAAAGAATTGGGATGAAAAACTCCCTATTTGAAAAGATAAAAATAGATTTTTATCGAAATGAACTAGTTTTGAACTAGAATTATAATTCTATTTATTTTTAAATAAATAAATTGAATTCGAAAAGGGTTTTGAAAATAACCAAAATTTCCAATGATTGCATTGGAGTGGATTTGAATCGAAATTGTCTTCGGAATATTTCGATGTTGGAATTCGTGATTATACAGGTGTTGTTATGGAAATTTGAAAGATATATTTTTATATCGTTATTTCCACTACGACATTTGTTAATCGTAGAATTTGATATTGAATATAGGCCGATATATTTTCTATTCAGAGCCTTGTGTTTAATATCGAATGTGATTTGGGTTTGTCGTGAATGGTGTCTTCACTAACACTGTTCTTGAACCCAGTTGAGAAAAGATTAAATCTTTTTATTTAGATTTAATGAAGTGTACCAATTAAATAATATTTAATTGGAATTGAATTGATATTGATTTTTGGGTTTATCGTGAACAGTGTTTTAAATAACACTTGTTCTTTAACCCGATAATTAATGGGATGTGACTTTGGGTTTGTCGTGAACCGTGTTTTTAAATGACACTGATTCTTTAACCCAGTCACAGATTAAAACTAAGTGGAGTTTTAATGAATCTTTAATTAGATTTGAACGTGAAATTTAGAAACTAACTGTCGGTTAGCTAAGTAGAATGGTTTTCTGGATATTGATCTGATGTTGGTTTCGGCCTTCGGGGTTAATATTTGGGGAATTATTCTCTTGATTAATTTACGGTTAATGACTAATGAGTTGGAATGAGGCGTATGTTGTGTTTGTGTAACACTTTTATAATATATACGCGAGTTATTCGGAAAGACCGGGTTTAACCCATTCTGAATAACTGATACGACGATAAGTCGAAGATGAAGACGATGGTCGAAGACCGGAGGTCTTCACGTCGTTTGGGTGATAACTGATGATCTTGATTGGGCTGTACACCCAAGAAGATGGAAACAGTTAGTGATCGTCCAGACGTACTTGGAGATCGATGGATATGCGGGGTACTAGGTGCCTCCGGTTTCGTTCAGACCCAGAACGGACTTGTAAATGGACTGTGTGTCTGACATCGGATTTCATTCTGTGTGACTGATATCGGTTGCATAGGATGGTTTGCCTGTGTGGCATGCTAAGATGCAAATGATCAAGGCTTCTGTTGAAAAGCAAAGTCTTGTGGTGATGATCAAAGCACGGCCTTTGTGGCGTAGCTTTGTGTAACGTTTACCTCGCGTGTTTCACACCAGGTATGAACCAAAAACGGGAGACGGACCTCAGGGAGGACTTGCGTTTCTTTCTAGCTAGAAGTGGCGTCAGTGGTTTTACACGCCCTGACGAGTTTGACTTATGTGGTTGTTGCTGTTGCGAGGCGCCTCGGATTGATCGGTCGTTCTCGAACCGATGGAGTCATTCGTTGGCTCGTTTGCGCCCCAAAGGGCGGGGAGACGTATTGTTCAGGCATAATAATCCACATCGGTGGACCGGCCCTGACGATCCAGGGGGCAGTTGCGGCTGTTCCTGAGACATGGTAGGCTAGATTGTCTCGAATCGGTAGAGGACGATCCCTGGCCTCGGTTCATAGACGGAAATCCAATTTCCAAATACGTGACTTTGCGGTTTTATTTGTAAACCTATATATGGTGACATAGTGGGATGGGGCGCTCATGCCGCCTATGATTGATACTTATGATTTGAAGTGTTTTATACATTATGCACTTATAATAGTATCAAATGATTTGTTTTAAACGTATCAAGCATTCTTTGGCTGTTATAAGGGAAAACCCTATCCTCGGCTGCGTTGCATTGTGTGATGGGACCTGGGTCTTATAACAGCTTCATTTTTCTTTATTTAGCATTGCGCTGTTTGTTTTATGCACTGGTATTCTTGGGAGGAAACCCGTTCCGTGTTATACGGCGTGGTCCCTTGATTTACCTAACTTTGAAAATAAAGATAATAACTGTTTTTAGTTCTCACACCAGTCACATGACTGACCTGGAGTTTATTGTTTTAACCTAAACTCTGGGTGCCCTTATTTTGACACGGGCAGCTAGTAGTTTTGGTTTTGCAGATTTATATTCACAGGATCCCGGTTTACAGCTGGAACGATATCCGGAAAGCTTTGTATCCGTATATCTTCTTCTAGTTGTGTATTGTATTATTTTCCGCTGCGATGTATTTAAATGTAATTTAAATCTCTGATATTTCTGTGTAATATTCATTTATACTCTGTATATTCTTGTAATCTGATGCATTGTTGTAATATACAATGAAACGTTCTTTTATATGTGTTCTGTTGTGGTTTGTTCTCGAACTATCCGACGCTTTCCTTTACGGGGAAGTTGCGGGTCTTCACAGAGCAATAGGAATAAATAAGTGAGGCAGTGCGGCAATGTTCCATACTTACCTGGACGGGGTCTATGGGTGATCAAGAAGGCCAAGGCCTAATCTAATGGTTCCCATTGCACTTTGGGAATGCATTGGGCTACTAACTCCCCAAGTGGGAGAGTGGACGTCATTATTTGTTGCTTTGGGGGTACGCGTTCGCGGGCCACTGCCCATTTCTTAACAAAGCTTTTTTTCAATCCTTGGCTTTTCCAGCCCATTTCGAGGCCCATAGGTTTTTTTCCTTGGGCCTTGTAGGCAGTTATTCAGCCCTGCTTAGCAGTTATGGTTCTATAAGCATCTTTACACGTTCAACCTACCTGTGTTATGAAATATGGAGTTCTTTGATTGTGTTGGGATGGGTCTGTGTGAGCGTAGAAATCCTTGCATGTGTGTTTTTCTATATGAGACAAATGAGAATGGTGGAGCTGCACGTTCATATGTTTGCGCTCTTAGGCAACCGATATCTCTATATATAGAGTTAAAAGAATAGTTGATTCTTATGAAACTATTTGTAGTAACAAGAGCTTGGAACAAACGCGCTTCCTACGCTACGCCGCAATTATATGCATGTTTATTTGAAATTATGGTGTTTAAATTTGATTGTGATGATTTATCAATTGTATAAATTTGTTCTACTCTTAGAATATATGCCATGAAATAAGATGTTAAACATGTTTTATTAGGTTGCAATTTAATTGCAAATACAAATTTAAGAAAGATTAAAAGAAAAGAAAGTCTGATGAAATACATATTCAATCAAAGCCTATAGCTTATAGCTTATTTCCTTTTGTTCTCTATAATGTCCCTTGTCATCTCTAATTGGTCGACAACCCCATAATCATAGCCCCCTTTTGGAGCACTTTAGTGACGACACTCTACAAAAAAGAAAACTTCTTCGAAAATAATACTCTTAAAAAGTTCTATTTAAAAACGACTAGAAGAAAAGTAAGGATGATGAAATATATATGTTCAATATGTCTATTTGTCACCGAAGAAAATAATACTCTTAAAATGTTCTATTTCTTATAGCTACCGCATCAAAAATAATTTATACCTAGTTCGAAAATGTTATTTGAGAATATTAGTATAAAATAATTTCTAATTTATATCTCATATGTTGTAAAGTGTAGGATTCTCGACCGTGGCTCGTTCAATCCTTTATAATATCTTCTTACGCCTAGTATCATTATATGGGTGTGTGTAACCAGCGTTCTATAGCCTCCAAACAGTGTACCACCCCATTTGGCTCTCTAATTTCCCCCATCCATTTCCCTTCTCTTTCCTTCCACTTACTCTCTCTTCTCCCACTAACTTATTCTAATACAAATTGGTGGTGGAAATTAGATGGTCATTTCGGTGCTGCACTGTTTGGGGTTCTGTTGAATGATCCTATATACATATACATATACATACACACACAAGAGTATATATGCACACACAAGTGGGTTTGTGTTGACGATAAAAATTGTCGTAAACACCTAAGATTCCAATTACTTAGGAATTATAGTTTCGGTCGGAAAAATAAGTACAGAAAACAAAAATAGCACGAGATTTATAGTGGTTCGGCCTCGTGAGAGACCTACGTCCGCTTTGGAATAGTCGTTGGAATATTATTAATAACAAAGAGTTACAAGATTGAGACTGTCCCATGACATCTCTTTACATTCATCTCTAAGTAATATGAAGTCATATGCAAAGCATTAGGAAAAAGACACTTTTGCCCTTCTTCTTCCTCAAAGCATGGATGACATTAAAGAGGATACTTGGAGCTCTCTAGAGGTGTCAAATCACCAAATTCCAACCCCTTTGAAGTGTGAGGTCAAGGGGTATTTATAGTGGAGTGGTTAGGTGGGAGTAGGTAGGAGTAGGTAGAAGTAGGGGACCACACCAGGAATTTCGTATAGCCGGCCATCAAAATCTCGGATCCCATGGAGCCCGCACCCAAAAACTCGTACCCCTTCCAGTGGTACGAATTTTGTACCCCGTGGAGTACAAGATTCGTACCCCGTGGGGTACGAAGAATGCTTTAATGGGCTTAGGGGGGTCAAGGCTAGGACTTGTGGCTTCCCGAGGTTCAAGGTATTGGTTTGGCAATATTTAGAGGAGCAGTGAGGTTCCCGGCAGCATGATCCCTTCTCGGCTCGCTTCCTTTACTCCTTGGCGACACTCTCAGCTTTGGCTTCAAGCGATGCATTGAGTCAGCGTGCCTTGTGTACTTTTGAGAACCGGACCAAAAGGCCAGTTAACATTTGCTCCCCAAAATACGTCTTGTCTTGACATGATGTGCTTTGTATTAGTTGAAGTAGTTGGGGAGTTGTCGACTTTTCCTATAAACATAAGAAAATAGACGTTATTTGTTGAGCTCGTTTATGGTAGAATCGTAAACGAGTTGTGGTGGGCGCGACGGTGTGTTTACGCCGCTAAGTTTTAGCGTTACACCATGCTTGCACATTTATAGTTTTTTGTAGACACGTGTATTGTATATCATCGTCGTA
Organism: Allium sativum; assembly: GCA_030737875.1. Lineage (NCBI taxonomy): Eukaryota > Viridiplantae > Streptophyta > Magnoliopsida > Asparagales > Amaryllidaceae > Allium > Allium sativum. The sequence goes on along the minus strand of CM060913.1, from coordinate 691,651,305 downwards.
AATATATATATATATATATAGGATATATATATATATATATTCATACCTTGGTTTGGGTACGAAATTTCGCACCCTGGTGTGAACAAAATTTCGTACTTTGGGCGGGTACGAAATTTCGTACCCCTGATAGGTACGAAAATTGGTACTCCACCAGGGTACGAAAAGGCGGGTGCAGAATTCGAAGGGGCATTCCAAAGAGTAGAAGAGGAAGGGGGAGTCGAGCGCCTCAATGGAGACGGAGAGTAGGGAGGCTCCGGAGAAGAAGAGGGGAGGAATTTGCACCTCGATCAGGCACGAAATTCATACATAGTCGGGTACGAGATTCGTACCCATGGGATACGTGACTCATGCCAAGTGGGCACGTGACTCGTGCCCAGTGGGTAGGAGATTCATACCCCGTGGGGTTGTGAGCTCTTGTACTCCTTCCGGGGTACAAAGCCTTCGTGTCCCTTCGGGAGCCCCGACCTTTGTTGTCGTGTTGCGCGTTTCCTCCAAAACCTTGAATTTTTGACTGCCCTCTTTTAATTTACATTTCTCTTATGTCACTTGCGCGACTACATTGATGTATATGCAATTGATCACACAGTCAATGACTTGACTTCTCACATAGGATAGGGCATAAACTTGGACTGTGACTGAATTGTTTGACTGTTTGAGTTTCTTTTGTATATCTTGATTCTGCATAACACTGCACACACATGTTAGTTTACACCAACACGAGGGGTACAGGTTATACAACTGCGATGTCTAACGCTAGTGTGTCAAAGTATAACTAGTGATGCATACAAGATCCACGACCGGAAAGACTTCGAAAGCCGAGACTTCCTTGCCGTCATCGCATACTTCTGACTCTACTAGCAGTGCTAACTAGACGGGCAGCGAGCTTGAGACTACCGAAAGATCCACTCCCTCTCAAACAACCATTTTGCTTGTGGTGCCCAAGCATGAGGAACAAACTGAAAGACAACACTCTCCGGTTGTATATGAAGAAGTAGCGAATGTGGAGATCATCGAGGGGGATGCACCGGCAACTCCGGTGGCCCCAGACATGTTGCCTGATGTGGTTATTTAATATTCATTAATTAATGGAGTGGGTAAGAATAGGTAAATATCCATGTCCGTAGGTACCTGTGCCCGTACTGAATATGATTTATTACAAATACAAAAATCATTGTTGTTGGCTGTTGGGTATTTGTGCGCATAATTTTAAGGAACAATTTATAAGCGGTTATTGATATTTGTAATAATTGTGCATGCTACTAATTAAAACTCTTTATACACCGCTTTACCCAAAAAAACCTATATATACCTAGTTAGAAACTCTCAATTTTTTCATTAGTTATTTCAAATTACAATCCAGCAAGCAACGCGTCTTTTCTTCTCTCCAAACCTTCTGCTCCAGCAAAATCAGCACATCCTGCCAAAGTTCTTACTTCATTCCTCCAAACCTTCTGCCTTCTTCAATACGTTGCAAAATCCACGCAGCGGTTGCCAAAGTTCACACTTGGTCAAATTTGTTTTTTTTACCTAATGCATTTTTTATAAATTCGTTAGATGGTTAAAAAATAAATTGAATAAAATATCGTGGATACCCGCAAATACCCGTGAATACCCACAACTTGTTTAAAATCCGTCTAATGGGTACCCGTCAGGGTATGGAGCGGACATGGGGATAAAAATTGCCTAATGGGGCGGGTGATGGGAGGGTGTTACCCGTGCCCGTCCCGCCCCATTGACATTCCTACTTGCAAAGGAAGTTGACGCTGACTTGTTCTTTGGCTGGTACTACATCCTCTGTCGGTGGTAGCTTTCTCTATCTTCTGTGTAACGCCCCATCTTTATACTTGCGTTAGCCAAGGCCATTGCAAGCAATGGTGTCAACTAACTCGAAGAATAAGGCTGTTGAAAAGTGACCATCTGTATATTAGCTTTGAACGAGTGTTAAATATGTCGAATAATGTGGTCTGACTTTTTTTATCTCATGAGGAAATCCAACACATCTAAATCATGTTCAAATTTACTATACAGTGGCTATATATAATATGTGTGTGTGTAACCAACATTCTATAGCCTCCAAACAGTGTAGCACCCCGTTTGGCTCTCTGGTTTCCACCATCTATTTCCCTCCTCTCTCTTTCCACTTACTCTCTCTTCTCCCACTAACGTATTCTAATATAAATGGGTGGTGGAAAGTAGAAGGTCATTTGGGTGCTGCGCTATTTGGGGTTCTTTTGAATGACCCTCTATTTATATATATACAAAAGTATATATGCACACCCAAGTGGGTCTGCATTTAATCCCAAGGTGCATGCATTTATAGTTGCAGTTGTGAAAATAGATTTAACATTACCATTGTCAGTATAAACTAAACCTAAAGCAAAAACCAAGAAGACCAAGAAAACTGAATAACATTCATGAAACCAATAATTTGAAAGATCATTTGTTTCTTTTGTTTTGGTTTATTTCATACTACTGAAAATGAAAATAATGCTTGTAAATTTACATGTGCATGCCTTTTTAGCTAATGTGGACTGAGAAAAAAATAGTCTTGGCTATTTTATGCTGGGGTCGGGCTAGTTGAAACAAATTCAATCATACACTCAGATGAAGGGATATAGAAATAAATATGCAAGTAAAATTTTCAAGAAAGAAAGAACGTTAATGACAAATCAGGAGGAATATATTACTAACCTGATATACGTTAAAAAAAGGAAACAATGGATATAATAGTTTGTGCAATGAAAGATAACTATGATGTTTGAAATTGAAATTGTGTACTATCCATAGTAATGTCCCACAAAGAAAACAAATGGATTTAGTTGAATGGTCAATAAAGAGAACATAAATGTTTTAGTTGTAACGAACATGGATTTTCGACCCTGAAAATCGACACCAAACACAATGTCGAATGTTCAAGAATCGGAAATACCAGATCATTTATAAAAAGAAGTTAGAGGATGAGAAATAGAAAGAAAGTTAGAATAGAAGAAGAAGAAGATCATAACACAACAGAATCACAGTGAACACGAATCTCATAGCGGAACGAATAAAATATATTATATAACATAACTTTGGAAATACAAACTTATACTGTGTATCCATACCATTTCAGAGTACAACTCATGACATCACAGCGAAAATAAACTCTATATATAACTAATGTTGAAGCCTCCTGCTCCAATCTCTTCCAGATTTTTGTCATTTCCTGGTTGCTGAGGCTTGAGGATATAATGTATCTTTTGACAGATTATACCTTCATCTATTTTGAATGCCACATCGTCATACCCGCCAAATCACAATTTGATTTATCCAAAAATACCACGGGTATACGAATTCCTCCGCCACCAATGTAAGTAGTATGAAGAGATCAACTTTCGCAATCTATTAGATATACTCTATCAGACATTCGTCCATTCAAGTTGTCCTAGGTCTAGACAAACTGATGACACTATTCTCTAAATCCATCTTAGGCAATTTCCACCTAGGATTGCCAGACAGCCCTTGCATAAACTATGTCTTCAATCTCCCTCAATATATTTGATTCGCAACGCTAATGCCAATATGGAGTGGTTTTCAGATAATAATCTGATCCCGATCTCTCTGTATTGACAACGAAAAAATGGTCAAAAACTTTGATAGCCGGTGATTTAACTATCAAAGTAAAACATACAAACAGATAACAGTCATATTTCCAAATGGAAATCTTACTAATCAATTATCAATCAACACTGAGCCTCTTTTTAATAAATTTATCAATAATAATTTCATTTCCCAATTCCCTATTTCCATATTTTTTAAACCCAGTTTATACTCTCATGATTTTCAAAACAACATTTCCATATATCAACAATTTCTAATTTCCTGTATTTAGAAAATACATGTTATTAACATTGGAAAACATTTCCATACCTTATTCACACTATCCATCAGTCCCTAACTGTAACACCCATAAGTCCCACATCGTGGAAGCTTGTGTGAAGTGTGGACTTATATAGTAGAGCCCATCCCCTACTAACGCCAAGGCCTTTTGAGGAACAAAACCCTACACCTATATGGTGGCTAAGTTGGGGACAATATCTTGCGCGAACGGAGGTGCGGACTGTTACAGTGGTATCAGAGCCAATACCCAGCCGGAATTGTGGCTCCTGTGTGGACCACAGCGTCTGGGTGAGTTGTTTGTGAGCCAACGGGGACATTGGGCTCTGTAGAAGGGGAGAATGTAACACCCCTAAGTCCCACATCGTGGAAGCTTGTGTGAAGTGTGGACTTATATAGTAGAGCCCATCCCCTACTAAAGCCAAGGCCTTTTGAGGAACAAAACCCCACACCTATATGGTGGCTAAGTTGGGGACAATATCTTCCGCGAACGGAGGTGCGGGCTGTTACACTAACAGTAAATTAGTAAGAGAACATTGCCCTAGGTATCAACTCGAAGGTCAAAACCAACATCAGATCGACGCTCAAAAAGCCGTTCTACCTAACTAATTTGCAATCACTTTCTAATTTCCTTAATTCCATTTCTTATTCTTCTTATCAAATCAGTTCTTATGAAATTCTCTTATTCAATTTACGAATCTATTTCCTTTATGGAAAAAAGTATTTTAACAATAGCATTATAATCCATGCTTTCAAATATTCAACTTTAAAATATAACTTTGATTCTTTACGTTGAATAAATAAATAAATAATCTTAATTAAAGTGGAAGGTAAATAGTACCCTCCTGAGTTCGATATAATCAAATTTCAACTTATAATCCTCTTTCGAATAATCTATATTCGATCAATGTTCCGAATGTCGGAATAAACTCGCCGTTTCAGGTTGACTCGATTTCTAAATTCATTTTTAATTTACCACTTCAAATATTTACCAATTTCCTTTTATAACCAATTTAATCTGTAAAATCTTTGCTTTTAAATTTTATACACTTTAAAATGTGAATATTATATCTTCACAGAAAACTGCACTCGCTATATCAAATCAATTCTTGATTTATATTTATAAGTACCATTACAGGTTCAAATCCTGTTTATCGAGTTATTTTATAAATTCATATTTATATTTCACTTTATATACTCCATTTATAACTCAACTTCTTATTAATTATATATTAAGTTTAAAATTTCATCTTGATTAGAAATTTGATTATAAATTTATTGGTTACAAACCAATATTAATTACCTTGTAAATTTCCAACTTATAAAATATATAATTTCTAAAATAAATTATTTAATAACATTCGACATCGTCGAATGAGAATAAAAATCATTAGTTTTATTCAACTTATATTCACATTTCGAACCTCGAAATAAATTAAACAGTTTCCCTTTCCATTACTCATTTTTAAATTAACATTCACGGATTATTTAACAATAATTATTTTATCCCATTTAAAAATATCGTTGATAAATAAAACTACTTGTTTTATTATTATTAAAATAACTTATTCAAATCTCAAATTCTTTTCCAATATATTTGAATATATTTTACGATATTTAAATACCAATTATTTCAGGTCAATGTTGTTCAAACATTCTAACCATACAATAATCAACCATAGATTATTCGTCACATCATATAATGCAATATATGAAAACCAACAATAAAATTGTCGAGGAATCCAGTTGGATCCCTCCAACCTGTTTCCCTGCATCCACAGGTGTTAATCAATATAAGTAATCCCAATTCCATATTGGTATGAAATTAATAATAAACAGAATTAGTATTAAATCAATGATTTATATATATATATATATATATATGTATGTATATATCACTATCAACCAATTTATTTGTAAATCATCCAAACAACCATCACTTAACATTAAATCATTATTTATCAGTTCTAAAATATGTTTATAAAATTATATAACTGGATAGAGTTAGTAGTTTACACACCTTGATCGTTAATCATTAAATAACGATTATCGTTGGTTGATTATATCTACCTTTTTATTTTGCCTAAAATCCAAACGAGCTCCAAATCACTCCAGACTTGTTCTAGTGCGTAGCCTGCGATCACATGATTCCAACGTGACCGAACCGTTCGCAATTCCCGACGACGTATTGACAAGATATTAAAATTTCAAGCTAAGACATTAATTAAATTAAAACTTTACCATATATTGATTTTTAAATATGAGATTTACCGTTAATTTTTCTCGGCCCATCTTCCTTGTACACCAGCGTGAATAATATACTCTTTTCCCAGAAACACCTTGCTTCAAATTCATTTTGCCCAGAACTATTTTCGAAAGTCTTTTTGCCCCCTTTTTCCCTTTATTTATTTATTTATTTATTTTACCAAATAAAAAAACCCATCCCATCTAACATTCTTGGGACCCGCCTCCTCCTTTATATCTTCTTCCACGAATAATCATTGTGCCTTCCTGTTAAACAAACCCATCCCCACCATTTCCACAAACCAGAAAAACATGTTCCCAATTTTTGAAATGACCATTTTACAACACCCATTTCTCCTTGTTACTTAACGTCATTCCATCCCTTGCCCACACAATTGGCAACTCCCACTGACATCTGCGATTTTCAGACAACATGTAAAGGAGTGAACTCACATCCTTCTCCTTTGTTATTCCACACAGCATTAACCTCGTTCCAGCTCATTTCATGGTGATGACCTTCGGCCATCAGAAAACCCACTTCAAAAATACCCAGATTCGAACTTGTATAGCTTCTTCTCCCTTCGCAACCTCCTGCAAATGAAAATAGACAAAGACTCAAACTCCCTTCGTCCACCGTCATTTGCCAAACTGGACCCAACATCGATCTCCCCTTCATGCTGGTTTTGTTCGAGCACCAAGAAATATCGTCGCACCCGCTATGTTATATACCAGATTGTAGAGGGAGCTTCCAGGATCACAATCATATAAATTTCGAGATTAAAAATGGAGGAATGGATTTGTTTAAAAATTTTGGACTGTGCATGGCCATTTCAAATTGGAAAGTCTGAACCCAAATAAAAAGAGAAAGCGTTGATGTATTTATACAGGTGAACTCCTTGGCGTGCAAGGTGTTAATCCATAAAGTATGGCTTCAAGATATAAAGTATAGTTTAGGTCATTCTTACAAGGTTGTGTTAGCTCACAGATCGTTAGGACGCAAGAAGGCAGCCCAATGTGTACCTTACCTATTCAAATGTTCTAGGTCGTTACGACACCTTGGGTCGTTCATACAACATGAGATGCTTAGAAAGATTTGGCTCGTTGGGTGCACTTTAGACTACTTTGATATCTTGGCTCGTTCGAGTGCTTAGGACTACTAAGCTTCTTTAGCTCATTAGGCCTCTTAGCTCTCTAAAAGGTTCTAGCCCGCAAAACTCTTGGGTCGTCAGCTCTTCAAGTTTCTAGCAAGTTAAAGACTTTAGCTCGCTCCGTCAAGCCATAGGCTGCTCCGTCCTGATTCAACCCGCTCCATGTAAGCTTGGGTCGCTCCGCCTTGCTCTAGCTCGCGCTATCATTGTATATGAGTGCTTCAACCCGCTCCGCCTGGTTTTAGCCCGTTCCGCTCTGAGACCGATTCTTTTAGACCGCGAAATAATGGTTTGAGGCCTTTAGGTCGCCCAATGAGCTAAGGCATGAGCAAGATATTTATAACTCTGCCACCTGACCCGATTCTCACCTATAAATACCCCCCATTCCTTCATTGAGGGGGGTCAAATTTTATGACACCGAAGGGCTGCTCAATTATTTCCTAAGCATTTCTAAGTGATTTCCATCTCTCCTAACACCTCCAATTGAAGATCAAACATAGAGTTCATCATGAAATCAATCAAAAATGATCAAACATCTTAGAGATTGAAGATTCTCCACCATTTTCCTTGCACACTGTGAAGTTCACTTATTTCTCCGTTGATTTGTATCGATTGAAGTGATGCTATTGTGTGATGAACAATATGAATGTATTTTTGAGTGATCCTAGACTTGTAACTCTTGAATTGATAATGGAATTTTTTGTTAAAGTGGATGTAGATCTTTCCTAAGATTGAACCATTATAAAATTTGTATCTCTTTACTTTTGTTGTGATTGTGGCCTCTTCTCTTACCAATCGGTGAAGTGCAATTTTCGCACCTTTATTGTTCATTCTAGTTTCGGAATAAACATTTGGCTCCCACCGTGGGGTCGCAGTCGCATTACCTTCTCTCATATTCTACTACAAGGTTGAGGGCCTTGCATTGAGGCTCTAACTCTACATCCATCGTAGATCTTACAAGACTACATTCTAAGCCAATCGACGAACTTCCTTCCAAATTCAAGTCCTTGTCCATGGTCATTGGTAGACCATCGAAGAATACTGCTAGTAAAACTGCCGAAGAGATTGACAACATCGTCAATGACAAAAATACTCCGCTCACCAACCAATTCGAAGTTAGAGAAACTCTTAAGGATGGAACGGCTATAACGAGAAGAGAGTTGGATGAAGTTGTTGCGGGTTTGACAATCCAAATGGGTATTGCGAATGATGCCATAATAAAGAAGCTTGAGTCTATGTTTGCCATGCAAGCCGCTACAGCAAAAGTTACCATGAATGCTGCTCGTGCTGAATCTTCTCAAATCGATCATAAGAAAATGTTGGCTCTTCTTCTACGAGTCCAAATCGAGGAAATTATGTCCAAGAGGTTGCAAATCTGTATGATCCTCGACATAAGGAAGCTAAACTGCCTATACGTAACCACTCCGATAAAGAAACCTCTCGACAAGCACATGAAACCACCAAAGGGGCAACTAGGCAAGGGGGGCAGGACCCGGGAATCCAAACCATGACCGTTTGCTTAGGAAAACATCCAACAAGGATGATGGCGTCCGCCCCATGGACCAGCTCAACGAGGAGGAGCACATATCGGAAATGGTCCACAAAATCATGGAGAAAAGCTTGAGAAAGCAAGACAACGATAAAGAGTGGGGGTTCGCTCCTACCAAAACCCCACTCACAGTAAGGATCAAGATGGCTCAATACCCAAATAAGTTCAAACCTCCGACAGTGCAAGCTTATAACGGGACCAGTGATCCCAACGTGTTCCTTTTCAGATATGATCAATATATGGATGGAACACGCCCCACAGACGAATTGAAATGCCTATACTTTCCAACTTACCTTGAATGGGTGGCCCCACTTTTGTTCACAAAGCTACCACCCAAGTCTGTAGATGATTTTTCCACCTTGGCCAAGCTATTTAGAAAGCAGTTCAGACTCCAAGCTACGAAGGTGCGGGATGTTATGGAGTTGAATGAGCTTGAGCAAAGGCTAGGAGAACCCATGAGAGCTTTTCTCACCCGTTTCGGTATTGCCGCAGCTGAGGTTAGCAATTACTAGCCTCGTTTGGCTTTGATGGCTTTAAAGGGAGCCATAAACAAAAAGACCAAGCTTGGACGATGGATTAAGAAGAAGAAGCCAAGTATGCTTGATGAACTATTCGACAAAGTCGAGGAATACATAGGTGTGGATGAAGATCCAGTCTATGCCATGGATGTTCCCGAAAGCAGCGCACAACCCGAAAAGAAAGCTAATGATTCAGAAGGCAGCCAGAAGAATACGAGTGGTCAGAAAAGGGGAAATGATAACCGTGCCAATAAGAAATTCCGTTTTTTTTAAAATTCAAAACTGAATCCTTTAAACGACACCGTAGAGAACATCTTTATGGCAACTAAAGACAGTGAAGAGTATCCAACACCGAAGCCAGCAAAGGTCAGTGATGTCGCGATAAAGTCAGGGAGATTCTGCCGATTTGATAACCAACCGAGCCACAATACGAATGAGTGTAGTCATCTGAAGACCCTTATTGAGGAATTGATAAGGAAGAACATGCTTCAACAGTATACAAAGAACCCGCAAAACACTCAGACCACTCATGGACAAGGGACATCTGTTGGACAGCCTAGACAAAATGAAAATGCTCCGATTGATATCATCCCAAGGCTAATCATCAATACCATTTCACGAGGGCCTCATCCAGCTGGAAAAAGCTAGGGGGACATGGTGAAATACATAGATGAGATGAAGAGCCTTCCTAAAGGAGAAGAACTCATGATCGCGAATGAAGCTTTTTTGGCAAAGATGCCAAAGACCCAACGGGATGATATTGTGTTTAAAGAAAGAGACTCAAACGGATTGCAAACACCAACGGTAGATCCAATGGTGATCACTATCGGTTTGGGTCTGGCCATACTCAGAAGAGTTTTGGTTGACAGCAGGGCCTCCGTCAATGTCCTTTTTATCAATGCATTCAATAGGATGAACCTTTCCATGGATGACGTGAAGGCTTGCTAAAATAAAATTATTGGATTCATAGGACAACCCACTCAACCAATTGGTATCATCGACTTGCTTGTCAAACTCGGAGAAGGAGAAAAGAAGGTTGCCATGAAGTAAGATTTTGTCATAGTCGATGAGATTTCGGCATATAATGCCTTCCTTGGAAGACCAACCCTCGTAGACTTTAGAATAACAATGGCTCTGTGGTGCCTAACAATAAAATTTCCTACCAAAAACGGATTCGACGTAATTAAAGGCAACCAACAAACATCGAGATAATGTTATACGGCAGAACTTGTCGAAGCTAGGAAGAAAGAAGTGAAGAAGGATGTGGGGCCTCCACTCCGCATTACTTCTCTCCCTTTATAGCAATTAAGGTGAGGCCTTCACACTGGCGAACATAGTGGAGCTCAGAAGGAGAATGATCCAAGAAAATCCAGTGTGGGGGAAGAAAGGGCAGCGCCAGCTGAAGCCACATTCTCCATCTCAGTGCATGACAAAGATCCTGACCGAGTCTTGAAAATAAGTTCACAGCTAGGCCTAAAGCTGCGGAAAGATTTAATCTTGTTTCTAAAGGAAAATTTAGACATTTTCGCCTGGACGCATTCCGATATGTGCGGAATATCACCAGATGTAATTGTGCATAAGCTGAATGTTAATCCCAGTTTAACTCCTGTAAAACAAAAAAGACGAATTTAAGGATTTGAAATATTTGTGGCATTAAAAGAAGAAGTTGATAGGTTATTCAAGAATAATTTTATACGAGAATCTACATATCCGGATTGGATTTCAAATTCAGTTCTTGTTAAAAAGTCTAACGACAAATGGAGAGTGTGCATGGACTATCGGACCTTAACAAGGCGTGTCATAAAGAAAGCTTTCCATTACCTAGAATTGATTAACTTGTTGATGTGATGGCGGGGTACAAACCGTTATCCTTCATGGATGCATACTCTGGATATAATAAGATCATGATGCACAAGCTATATGAAGAAAACACAAGCTCCATAACAGATAGAGGCTTATACTGCTATCGGGTAATGCCGTTCAGACTAAAAAATGTAGGAGCAACATACCAGCGCCTTGTGAATTCCATGTTCAAATCCCAAATCGGAAACACAATGGAAGTTTATGTGGATGATATGCTGGTAAAGTCAAAGAAAGCTGAGGACCATCTTGAAAACTTGCCTGAAATGTTTCATATCCTCAAAAAGCATGGAATGAAGCTGAATCCGCTTAAGTGTTCATTCGAAGTTGCGTAAGGAAAGTTTCTTGAATTCACGGTCAACGCCGGAGGCATATAAGCGAGTTCTTCTCAAATCATGGCCTTACAGGAAATGAGTGCTCCGAGGACAAAGAAAGAGCTTCAAAGCTTGAATGGGAAGTGGTTGCACTTAACCGATTTATCTCTAAAGCAATAGATCGGTGCATTCGGCTCTTTGATGCTTTAAAGAGAGGAAAGAAAGATTTCCAATGGATTCCTGAATGCCAAGTAGCCTTCGAAGAGTTGATCAAGCACATGGAGTCACCACTGATGCTTTCTAAACCTAAAAATGCAGAGGAGCTATTCCTATATTTGGCCGTCTCGTCTCATGCCTTAAGTGTCGCGCTAGTTCGAGAGGATGCCAAGGTCCAATGGCCAGTCAATTACATCAGTAAGAGGCTCACTGGGGAAGAACTAAACTATCCGAAGTTGGAAAAACTTGTGTATTATCTGCTCATTGCCTCGAAAAAGCTAAGGCCGTATCTCCAATCCCATCTTATAAAGGTCCTCATCGATCAACCGCTAAGATAAGTTCTCTTTCGCCCAGAAACTTCAGGAAGGTTATTAAAGTGGAACATAGAGCTCAGTTAGTATGATATCACTTATCATCCTCGAAGAGCTATTAATGGGCAGGCTCTAGCGGATTTCATCGCCGAGTTCATGGATAGGGGAGAGGAAACAGAGGAACCAACAGAGATGGTTGCTAATTGGAAGCTATACATTGACGGATTCGGAAACCATTACTATTCATAGGTCGGAATTATCCTTAAAACTCCAGAAGGCCATTCCTTATGCCACGCTTTAAGATTGGAATTTTCATCAACTAACAATGAGGCTGAATATGAAGCATTAATCGCAGGCCTAAAGCTGGCAAAGGAATTAAATCTGAAGACCTTGCAAATCCTTAGTGACTCGCAGCTAGTAGTATGTCAAGTCGTAAAGGAATTCCAGACCAAACTTGGGAACCTTCCTGCTTATCTTACCAAAGCTTAGGAACTTCTCAACGATCTTGACTACTACACTATATCTCACATTCCCAGAGAGGAAAATTCAAAGGTAGATTCTGTAACTAAGTATGCCAGTTCTTCAGATGCAGAGTTACTGGGATTGATTCCTGTTGAAGTCCTCTCAACTTCCGCCATTGAAGAAGCAGATATTGACTGGATAATGGAGACTTTTGAAGAACCTATGTCCTGGATGACTCCGATTAAGGAGCATATCCTCAACGGAACACTTCCAGAAGAGCCGAAAAAGCGAAGGAAGATACTGCGCAAAGCTCCATTATACCTTATCCAGGACGGAAGGTTGTATAGGCGAGGATTCTCCATGCCACTGTTGCGATGTGTAACCAAAGAAGAGTCCAAAGAAATCTTGGTAGAATTGCATGAGGGAGAATGCACAGGTCACATAGGGGGTCAAACACTAGCCAAGAAATTCTGCGAAACGGCTACTTTTGGCCCGACGTGAACCTGGATGCAATTACTTACACTAAGAAATGTGACATATGCCAAAGATTTGCGAAGATTCCAAGAGCACCTCCCACAGAATTAACTCAGATGGTTAGTCCATGGATATTCACCGTTTAGGGGCATAGATCTGATTGGAGCATTGTCTACAGCTAAGTCAAACATGAAATATGCAATCGTGGCAGTGGACTGTTTCACTAAATGGGCCGAAGCTGGACCGCTAGCAACTTACTTCAAAAAAGGTGATCAATTTTTTTTTTCAAGAACATTATCTACCGATTTGGGGTACCTTAGAAAATAGTCACCGACAATGGAACTCAATTCGAGAGTAGTGAATTCTTGGATTTTTTGCTGAATACAAGATTAAGAAGAGTTTTACAGTCGTTGCTCATCCGCAGGCCAACGGGCAAGTTGAAATAATCAACAAAATTTTGAAGTCAACCATCAAGAAGCATCTTGAAAAAGCCAAAGGTGGTTGGGTAGACGAGCTTCCTCTTGAACTATGGGCACATCGTACAACTTTCAAAACAGCGACTGGGCACACTCCATTCTCACTCACATTTGGATCTGGGGCTATGACTCTGGTGGAACTGGAAGTTCCCACTCACCGAAGAATCTACTTCAACCAATAGGAGAACTCGAAGAGCTTGATTTGATTGAAGAAAAAAAAAGGAAAGAAGCAGAACTCAGAGTCGTTGCACATCAGAGAAGGATAGCTCATCATTTTAATGCTAAGGTTAAACGAAGAACCTTCCAAGTTGGGGACCTTGTTCTCAAAAGAATCATGACAAGAACTAGATTGTTTGAACCCAACTGGGAAGGGCCGTTTATGATAAGCCAAAAGTTCTCAGACGACACATTCGAATTAAAAACGAAGGATGGCATCCGACTCCCGAGAGCATGGAACAACATACATCTTCGACATTACTTCGTTTAATAGTTCTTACATTTTACAAGTTGTAAACATCATGCATTGTAAATACCATGCAATGTCGTTATAAGATTTTTACATACTAATGAAAGAGATTGCTTTACTTGCCTAAATCGTACATTTGCAAACTCTTGTTTACAAGTTGCTTAAATTCGATTTTGATTGCAGGTCCCCTAAAAGAACGTTAATGCATCCAAGTCCTAACAAAGCCTTGTGACCATTACAGCACATCCCGACTGGGATAGCTCAAATGCCCATTGTTCAATGCCTAAAGCTTCACTCGCAACAAATGTTAAGGTGTGAATCACAACATAGAAAAAAGGGACACTAGGAATTAGACGGTCAAAAAATGCGGCGTTCAAGCTACAAATAAAGTCATTAGTTTCATCGAAGGAGCACCTTCTTAACTGCAAGGTCCATGGCCCTAGTACTAACAAATCGGGGTAAAACCCGATGAACGAGCTAGCGTCCACCCTGTGAAACAATGAAACTCTAAACCAAAGACCTCCCAGAGGGCACCAAGTTGATTGTCAGTGCCATTATTGCATGGCCTACAACAAATACTGGACCTTAGAACCAAAGACCTCCTAAAGGGGCACCTAGTCGATCGCCGGTACCATTAATACATGGGTCGATTACAAAAAATATTGGGCCTTAGAACCAAAGACCTCACAGAGGGGCACCTATTCGATCTCCGGTACAATTGATACATGGGACGACTACGACAAACACTGGGCTTTTAAACTAAAGACCTCCCCGAGGGGCACCAGGTTAATCGCCAGTACCATTAATACATGGCCCGATGGCGACAAACCCCGGGATTTAAGAGACCCCCTCAGGGGCATCCAACCATAAGCTGAATCTACCAAAATTCAGTGTATGATGGACCCAAAGACCTTTTCGAAGGCATCTTACAAATTCTATAAGTGGCTAAATCATTCAGGCACAATGAATAACGGGTTTACAAAGCACCTCTATGGAGGTACAAAAAGCAAGACATCTCTGGGGGCATATATTCAATTCTAATCTCTGAAGGACCTGGATTACCAGATTAACGGGAAATATGATTGAATATACTAAAATATAAGACCTCCCAAGCAAGTACATGGTGATAAAGATTCTTCTTCAATAAAAGCATGAGCTTGCTCAATTAAACCGAAAACTGTTTGGCTTATAAGAAAGTCGGAAGGTTCCAAACATAATCGATTGCAGGTATCATGCCTAACCGTTAAAGTTTGTGACGAATTTTGGTATGGAGGCATTACCACCACATTAAAGGAAAATCAATAATGCTTACTTAAAAACACCATAAACTCATCATAACTTTACATTGAAAATTTGGTACCTACAAGGGTTATTTTGACCAATAGAGTTGAATCTTGAAATGACTAAAGCAAACTCAGAAACTTCGATGCTGTGACAAGCACAAAAGTGGTTAGTCACAAGAAAGAAGTCTAGGGTATTGCCCCAGTCAAAAATAAGGAAATTTAACAAAGTGGTCGAATACATTCAGCCAGTAATGATTCGTGGCTACAACTAAAAAAACCAAGTTACAATAACAAATGACTTGTAGCGTAAAAATATGTGTTGTGAGCATGAAAAGAAAGTGGGTGTGAAATGCCAAACAATAAAGTACGACAAAACTAAAGTAAAAGCTTAAAGTACAACAAGCAGAACACATTTTCATCATAGCAACACAAGACCAGATTGCAGAATCAGAAGTCAAGTCACAGAATCATGAATCTAGTACAAAAGTTTTAGACATACAGTAACATAAAGCAGTAAGTGGGGACCGACACCCGCATATACAACTGGTCTTAACACAGCATACAAAAGAGAATAGTTGAGAAGAATAATAAGCAGGTACCGAGCACTACTTCTTCCTGTCACCTGACCTTAGAACTGGTCTGTTGAGAGGAGGAGGAGGAGGGGTCTCTGCCACATCACTCGGATTTTCTGGAGAAGAAAAAGTGATAGCTTTCGTATCCTTCTTCTTCTTCTTATGCTTATTAGATGATGAAGACTTGGCAGTATCCTTTATTCTAGCTTCTATGGTTTGAGGGTCAAGAGGGTGGGAAACAATATCGCCCTGGCTAAGATACAGCAGAATTGAGAGCACCTAAATTGTCAAATGTACCTCAAAACCCTCCTCTATTGCATTCTCAATAAGAGGATCCTCAGTCAATGTCTCAGCATTTGAGTCGGTATCTAGTATGGTTTCACCTTCCCCAACATTTTCGGTTTCATGTGCAAAATCTAAAATGTTGTCCTCTCTGTTGTCTCTCTCAGTCTGCTCAGACTTCGCTTCTGATCCAGAATTCAGAGAAGCATCTTCTTTCTCGACCGGTTCAGTTGACATCAGAAGACCCTTGCCCTTAAGTTGGTTAAAAGTTTCATCCTTCTTAGAAGCCATTTTCGATGGGACATAATACCACCAACAGTCTCCGAACACTTTTTCAAAGCAGGGTCAATAATTGGGTCCTGATCAATAATTTGGTCCTGAGTCTCATTATCACCACCAAAAGTACCAGTGTCCGGGCCCGTAGGATTAGACTTGGGAGTTGGAGGCCCTCCTTTAGAGGTAAATTTTCTCAAAGAATGGAGCAATTCGTATTGGCGAACTGTCGTTTCTGAAATTAAAACTTTCCTACTTTTCCTAGTCTCATCGACAACTTTCAGGGTCTTAAGTACAACCTGAGTGGGGCAGATGCCTTGTTGTCCTTAATTGGGGCTGGGACAACTGAATTCAAAAGGAAAAATCATAAGGAGCTGTTATCTAAATAAAGTAAGATAAAACCGCCCGTAAAGTGTGTTTACCTCCTGTCCAGTTCCCACGATAGGTTTCAGGACAACAAGCACAGAAAAAATGAGTTAAGTATCCTGAAATGCTCTCTGGTAGATTGGTTATGAGCTTACGATTTCTTGCACCCTCGACATGTATGATATATGAAGTGTCCTTCCTTTTCCTAAATGAGCAAAGATAGAAGATCCCCCGAAAAGTTGGTTCACGCTCTTTCACTTGCATAAAAAGGATATAAAGCCCTAATAAGATGGTGTAACCATTCGGGTGAAGTTGGAAAGGAGAAATGGCTAAATGGTTTAGGATTGTTTCTATGAAATGGTTAAAAGGAGGAATACCACCGCCTGCTAACATATAACGGTTCACGGTTACATATCCCTCAGGGGGTTGATCTGCGAACATGCCCTTGTCTGGTAGGATATCATCTGTAATAGGGATGCCAAATTAGGTACATATCTGTTCAAAGTGCTCCTTGTCAAGCGTGGTAGAACGTCTTTCTGTCAGCAGGCAACTAAGTGGAATAGGATTCGGGAAAGGTTGGGGGACTACAGTTGTTGTAGAGGTATTGATTGGAGCAGACGACGTCCATTCAGTATGAGCATGTGTTTTCTGCCTAGTAATCATTCAAGAACAACTTTGTTTTTAAATAAATCGCAGAAAGGAAACAGGTTCAAAATCATAAATTTTGAAGAACTAAACTATGTAGAACACGAGGAATAAATGTTCAGAGTCAAATTCTAAAGGTTTAGGTCATCCAAAATCTTCTAAGGGTTAGGTCGTCCTTGATTAGGCCGTATTGCTGGGTTAGGTCGCATTCTAGTCCAAGATCATGAATTTGCGACCTAAATGATTGAATATCCAGGCGAGCTAAGAATTTAGGTTGTTATGACTACTCAAAACAATTAGGTCGTTTTTGGTGAATTGGGAATTAAAGCTTTAAGTTGTACTAACGAACTAGGACTTGAATCGTTCTAGTGACCTAAGCTTTATTTCATTATAGCAACCTACTTTAACGATCTAAAGCCAAAATTGTCTCGGCGACCTAATGACTATATTTTGAGTGATATTGTGATATAAAACTGCTGGATGACACAAACAATTTGGCACAGAAAACAAGAAAAGGAAACGTACATTTTTGGAAAAATCAAGCCTTAAGAATTTTGTTCGTTTCTAAGCTCAGCCTTAGGTCGTTTCATGATTCAGAGCCTTAGGTCATTCCGTGATTTAGGGACTTGGGTCGTTTCATTATTGAAGAAAGTTTGATTATTTTGATGGACCAAGGACTTAAATCATCTCAATGACCTTAGATCAAAATTTTGGCACTTAAAGGGGTTTAGGTCGTGTTGGCAAACTAAGGGTTTAAGCCGCTGACGACCTAGAACCTTAAGCCGTAATCGTAACATAAAACCACCAAAATGCAATAATGAGCTAAGACACTAGATCGGTTCAATGATCTAAGACTTAGTCCTGCAATAGTGATCTAAGATCCTCGAGAGATTGATGACCTAAGAGCCCAAGACTCTCTAACGACCTAAGGTTTAAAACTGCAGTAGCAATCCAAAGTCTTCAGATTATTGACGACCTAAGGTCCAAGCTAGTAGTAATGATCTAAAACTTATTATGGATTCCCCAGCCTAAAGTTTAAGGCATTTCAAATAACACAAGTTGTTCAGCAAAAGGTAAACATATGGAGTTTTAACTTAGAGCTCAAAGGAATTCAAGATCCTAATAGTATCATCACTAATGAACTATTCATAATCATACATGAGTTATAAGCAATCGATGCTATAAAGAAAATATCAAATTGCAATTA
The DNA here is from genome assembly GCA_030737875.1 of Allium sativum. NCBI lineage: Eukaryota > Viridiplantae > Streptophyta > Magnoliopsida > Asparagales > Amaryllidaceae > Allium > Allium sativum. The sequence continues at coordinate 691,632,763 of CM060913.1, read as the reverse complement.
CACAAGCGCATGTCCCTTCCAAATTCCAGTACAAACCCGATCCTAAAATATCTCACATAATAAAATCCCTAAACTTGACTCAGAGCTAAGAATCGAAAAAAAAACAAGAATCAAACCTGATTCCAAGCAAAGACTATTTCGATTTCCAGATAAAGTGAATCGGCTTCGATCGAATGGTTGAGTGGACTCATCGGAATCGAAATTGCAAAGAAATAGCAAAGCTTGATTGATGTTGTTTTTTGATCTTAAGGCATCGGCTAATTCTCAGAAGCAGACCACCATTAACGAATTTTCTTCAAAAAGAATGAAAGGGGATCTACGACCTAAACTGGAATTTAAAGGAAGAAAGTTCAAGCGGGCTGAGTTTAGGACCGTTGTGAGGCCCATAACGATCCAATGGTAACACGAACAAGCTAACTTGTATGGGCTGGGTTCAGAGTCAGAGCCCACAAATGATCTAACACCGAGTAGCAACCCAAGCTGAGACGTACAAGACTATTGCGATCTGAGACTTGATACGAACTAACATTTCATATGAGTACGAATGACTTAAAAAATATTAAATCAGTCTAAGTCGGAGCTCATATTATTTTTCAATAAATACAAGTTCCGAAGGGCAAATGTTAATCCATAAAGTATGGCTTAGAAATATAAAGCATGGTTAAGTCATTCTTACAAGGTTGTGTTAACACGTAGATCGTTAGGATGCAAGAAGGCAGTCCAATGTGTCCCTTAGCCCGTTCAAATGCTCTATGTCGTTACGGCACCTTGGGTCGTTCAGGCAACATGAGATGCTTAGAAAGCTTTGGCTCGTTGGGGGCACTTTAGACTGCTGCGACATCTTGGCTCGTTCGAGTGCTTTGGACTACTAAGCTTCTTTAGGTCATTAGGCCTCTTAGCTCTCTAAAATGTTCTAGCCCGCAAAACTCTTGGGTCGTTAGTTCTTTAAGTCTCTAGCTCGTTAAAGACTTTAGCTCACTCCATCAAGCCACAAGATGCTCCGTCCTGATTCAACCCACTCCATGTAAGCTTGGGTCGCCCCGCCTTGCTCTAGCTCGCGCCATTATTGTATATGAGTGCTTTAACCCGCTCCGTCTGGTTTTAGCCCGTTCCGCTCTGAGACCGATGCTTTTAGACCGCGAAATACTGGTTTGAGGCCTTTAGGTCGCCCAACGAGCTAAGGCATGAGCAAGATATTTACAACTCTGCCACCTGGCCTGAATCTGACCTATAAATACCCCCCTTATTCCTTCATTGAGGGGGATCAAATTTTATGACACCGAAGGGCTGCTCAATTATTTCCTAAGCATTTGTAAGTGATTTCCATCTCTCCTAACACCTCCAATTGAAGATCAAACATAGAGTTCATCATGAAATCACTCAAAAATGATCAAGCATCTTAAAGATTGAAGATTCTCTACCATTTTCCTTGCACATTGTGAAGTTCACTTATTTCTCCACAGATTTGTGTCGATTGAAGTGATGCTATTGTGTAATGAACAATATGAATGTACTTTCGAGTGATCCTAGACTTGTAACTCTTGAATTGATAATGGAAATTGTTGTTAAAGTGGATGTAGATCTTTCCTAAGATCGAACCACTATAAAATTTGTGTCTCTTTACTTTTGTTGTAATTGTGGCCTCTTCTCTTACCAATTGGTGAAGTGCAATCTTCGCACCTTTAGTGTTCACTCTAGTTTCGGAATAAACATTTAGTTTCAGAATAAACACAAGGAAATTAGAGTACGTAGGATGTACACCCTCTACTCTCAGCTCTTTAGTTTTGGTGAAACCTTTTGATTTGGCTTAACATAGAATTTTAGCTTAGAGAGTAGGCTGCAGTAATGCCTTATTCGGCACGTTTTAGGTAGTAGCCTGCGTTGATTGGGTAGATGACAATAAGTTACAATCAGATTTGCATGTGGCCATAGATATATAGTCCGCGAGGTGAAGATTGAGATGTATTTTGTACAACAGAAGGCGACGAGAGAGTTTAACAGAAAGCATTTATATATGTAAGGTGATTTGACGGAGCAAATGCACTAGATGCTAGGGCATTATCAACTCAGATGCATTACTAATTAACAGACATAAAAGAACTTAAGAAAGGTTGTCATATCCATTTGGTTGCACCAGAGAGAAGTAATTCAGTTTCAGTACAGAAGCTGTGCATGCAATAATGCATAACATTGATATATATGTCGGTTCATCAATTAGTGTAAATGATCAAAGTGCCCATTTGCTATCTACCAGGTGACAACATCCACATATATATTACAATAAACAAATTTGATTTTGCAATGCACACAGGCTGATCTTTCTCATATCGTGTCTTCTCTGTACTACATTATATACTACCAAGGCCCTTTAAGGTATGTTGGAAAGGGTAGGTCTGCCAATCTAGGATGGGTGACAATACATATATGGCCTGCGTGATTTAGCATGCGCAAAGCAGAGGGAACAGTTCCTTGGTAATGAAGGCGAACAATTATATATTATATTTTTAGTGTACCCTATTGCGTAAAATCTCATTTGTTTACAAACTGCTATCAATAGCACTAAAATACTATTGTGACGAGCAATGCACCACGATCCCAAAAATATAATAAAGCGGATAAGATAACTTATTTTGTGAAACCATAGAAGAGCTGATATATGGTGCAAAATACGTTAAATAAAAAGTTGCTTATTTTCCGAAATAAAAATTACAGAAAAATTCTATAAATTAAATTAAGTTTACGTCTCAAAAATCTTATCCAAATTCGAAACCAATAATTTATTATATTTAATAAATCATTATGATTTATAAATGATTCCATATCGACTATTTAAAAATTTGATTTGGACATAACTCACAATCTACAACACGAAATCTCGATTTTTCACTTCCATTAGAAAAATACTGTTTAATAAATCCAAATGTTTCTTGTTTCAAAGAAATCCGACTAATAACAAATCCTGTATAGTCGTTTAAACTTCAAAACTCAATATTACGAACTACCGCGACGTTACGAGCTCGATTATAATTCTATTATAATTAATAAGTTCAACTGACGTTTAAATAATATATTCGTTATTATAATACGAATATAACTAAATTAAATATCATATATTATCCAAATTACACAATATTGCAAATTTCAACTATACTGACTATTTCAGAAATTATTATATTATCCCATTAAATATTATATTAATCAAATTTAAAAATATTTAAATTCAAACCATTTAAATTCCCAAACCATTATATTAAAATAATTTAAATACATTGATTTTTAAATCATTAAAATTCTGGGATGTTACATTCCTTCCCCCTTAAAATATTTTCGTACCCGAAATTACTCAGGTAGGGAAAAATGCTATGGGCCATATTTTAATCAGGTTAAAAATCTTTTATTTTACATATTGACTTTAATTTCAACTGAACCAATCAATTTTAATTAAAAAATTAATTTATTCAGACTAACGAAAATTTTCAGAAGTTTCTGAAAATTTTCTAACACTTTAAATTTCCAGAAAATTTCGTCGGCGTCTCCTTTGCACAGCTCAATCGGTACAAATACAACTCGCCTTTCTAGGCCTTCTTCAATCCAAAAGAAAATCAAACAGCAAAGTTTCTTTCCCAACAGGCTCATAAAAATCTCATACTCAAATAAAATATAAACGCGTACTTTTTTTGTCGGGCATTCGACTATATTTCCTCCACTTGCTATCAATTCAGCTTATAGAAATACCATACAAATCCATCTCCACTGAATTTATCCTCAATCCAGTCATTCTCTTATACCCAATTCAAATTCCATTTCAAACTCCAGTTCCATTCACAAATCCAAATGCTTGCTCAACAATCAAATTCCATTCCAGATTATCTCTAATCCAATCCAATTTTATTCAACTTAATTTAAATTAAATTCAAATTTGTTTATTCACTTTTACAATTCCAATTTTTTCAACTTCATAAGTTAAATTTAAATTTCAGAATTCCATTTCCTCGGTTTTTATTTCAAATTAATTTGTAATTATATATATTTACATATAATAATAGCAATCCAAAACATTTGAATTTTTAAACAACTTGTTTCCTTAAAACAATTCAAAACAAAATCTTTTGTAGTAATCCGTCACTTAGAAACTCGAAAAATGAACACTAATAATGTTGTAGTCATCATTAAATTATTTTCCAGCTATCGAAGTGAGTTCTATACTATATCACTATAAAAATTCATTTTTAAACATTTCCATTTGGAAATTACTTCAAAATAACCTTTTACAATATTTGAATAATATTTTCAAATCACTCAGGATCTTAAAATCTCTATATATTTAATCCAAAATTCATTCGCAACCCTTTCCAAGTTTTCAGAATATTAATTCCAATTTTGATTTAATTTCAGATTTAATCCATCTGATTACACATATAAGAATTCTAAATGGTTATTTATAATCATCTCAATTATAATCTTATTCGATTTTAAGTACAACCAACACATCCAATATATATTATAATAATTCCAATATATATATCCTTTATATCAAATTATACTTTGGGTAAAATTATTTCATTTACTCTCTTTTCGAAACATACAGTGTCGATTCATCGTATACAAGTGTTTAGAAATCCCAATCGACGTTGTGGTGCCCCACCATCGACCAGAATTCATAAGTCACCTAACCAATAAATTTCCACAATATAAAACCATTTTTATACAATTTACAAATAAGCTCTCTCGTATATATACACTCAACACAATCTAGGATATTACTAACCCCATCTCTATTGAGTTACGCGACAGAGCCAAGATAATTACTTAACCTTCAGCTCCGATACACTGTAACGAGCATGGATTTTCGATCCTGAAAATCGACTCCAAACACAATGTCGAATATTCAAGAATTGGAAATACCAGATCATTTATAGAAAGAAGTTAGAGGGTGAGAAATAGAAAGAAAGAAGGTTATAATAGAACAAGAAGATCACAACACAACAGAATCAAAGTGAACACTAATCTCATTACGGAACGAATAAACTATATTATACAACATAACTTTGGAAATACAAACTTATACTCTGTATCCATACCATTTCAGAGTACAACTCATGACATCACAACGAAATAAACTCTATATATAACTAATGTTGAAGCCTCCTGCTCCAAGCTCTTCCTGGTATATTTGTAAAATCCCGACTACTTGACTGCCCATACAAAGTTGGGCACCCAAGAGTTTAAGGTAAAACAAAACAAAATAAACTCTGGGTCAGCCATGGCACTAGTGTGAGTAAACTCTAATCATTTCGGTATAACCTTTCAAAATACTTTTCAAAAGAAAGGATAATCGTAAGACTGATCCACACATAAACACGGATGGTTTTTACCTTACGATGACCCAAAACATTCTTTTAAAACAATATTATTCTGATATTATAATAGTGTCTAATACAAGTAAATAACAATCTAAAGGAATGCTTGCATCTCACGCTCCATATATACAATATACAATCAAAACCTGTGGGCGCTTATTGGTGAATGGATTTCCAACTATGACAAGGTATGGAACCCCCTTCTGATCGACGCTTTCTTATGGATTAGAAAAGTGCATATTTTGAAATAAATACTGTAAGTGCATAGATCGTGTAGTATGCAGGTCGAATCACAGGGAGGTAAATTAAATTAAATTATTTATAAAATTTCTTGGGCGAGTTAGACAAATCTTCGAGGTTGGTTTTGAAAGCAAACGAATTTGAAATTGCAATTAAACTATTATTGAATTGAATCAGATCTGAATTTAAACAAATCTGTATTCAATCCAATTGACTTAAGGAAGCAGTAAATAGAACAGAAATTGAAATTGTAGAAATTAAAATAACAAACAGGAAATAAAATTAGGATTACCATTGAATCTAATCAGACGGTTAATCACTAATGAAAAATAAATGAAAAAGACAAATAATTTTCTACCAAATATAATTGTGCAGACAACACTAATTGCTAAAAAAAATGCAGAAAAGAGAAAGAAGAAGAAGACTTTATTAATTCTAGGATGGATCTTTAAATTGAGAATACAAGGGTATATATAGAGTAGATAGCCAACCCTAACCCTAATACAATGACAAATGGGCCTTAGGGGATTCACAAAAGAGTTTACAATGAGAATTACAAATGGGCCTGAGTGAAATCTAGTAAATTTGGGCCTTTCCTCTTGCTCCTTTGATAATTCTTCATTGATTTGTGATATATATTGTAACAACCCGTATTTTTGAATAACATGTTATAACATAAATGGAGGCAGAATTAAACTGTAAAATCTGCATCAAGGGAAACGGGCTGTGCCATTGCGTTCGTCTCGGAAAAATACGCGAAATAGAGTCCGAGTTTTCGAAATTCGGAGTCAGTATGACCAAGATATGGTCTCGCGAAGTTTCACGAAAAATTCACAAATTAAAATATACTTAATTAAGTGAAATGGGTTGCGCAGAGAAATATATATATATTGATATATATATATATATATAACTGAAAATTAAATAAATAAATATGCAAAAATGTTCAAAACAGCGAATTGGGAGAGGGGAATAACCGAACCGGCCGATTTTTGAGGTCGACCCGAGCTCGTTGGGCCGACTAGGGGTTAATCCAGGGTGTTTGGCTATCAACCCGTGGGCCGATTCGCTCAAATGCAGATTTTGCATTTGAATGGTTCTCATGGTTCAGCTTTAATCTAAAGGCCCTAGATGGTTCCTACACTTGACTTCTTCCCCAAGACATGCTTTGATGGCTTGGATTGAATCTAGGGTTAATCCTATGGCTAATATTACCCTAATCTTCTATAAAAAGGACCTAACACCTAGCCTAAATCATCATTATTCAATCCTACAACTAAACTATGTCAAATTTGTTCCTCTCATGGCCTCTACTCTCATGCTAAAATTCCTAAGTTTATTTCTATGAGAGATTTTGAGTGCATACAAGTATTTTCAAGCTTGTATGAGTATTCTTAGTTTGCATTCAAGTCAAGTTGCAACATTTCTATTTCAAAGCAAGGGTTTTTATTGATTTGGCTCAGGGGTTTTCATTTGGAGATTGCATATTTGGGTTTTTGGTGCTTGCATAAGGGCTTCGTCTCAATCTTTATAATAAATATTTATTTGTGTCTTCATAGCATTGTAAGCCCTTTTCTACTTTCTTTTTATTAACTCTAAAGTTAAATGGATGATGCAAGTTTGGGGTTGATCATTATGATATGCAAGTTTGGTTGATCATTATATGCAAGTTTGGTTGATCATTATATGCAAGTTTGGTTGATCATTATGTGCAAGTTTGGTTGATCATTATATGCAAGTTTGGATGATCATTATGCAAGTGGGTTTAATCATTATGTATGACACATGTTGCTATGTTATGCAAGTTTGGGTTGATCATGTTATCAAGTTATGCAAGTTAAACTTGAAGTTGTGAGCTTAAAGCTTCAAGCTTTATGTTGAAGTTTGCATTTTGGCAACATGAAAGTTATCATATCCCTTATGATAACTTGCATGTGAGGCTAAATGCGAACTTCTAGCAACTTCTACATGTCATTTATCACCATGTATCACTCATATGCTAAGTTTGGTTTTATGCATGCTTTTGAAGCCTAATAATGCAATATGCAAGTATATGAACATATGTACATTTCATATGCCACCATGATAAACTTGTGGCTTCAACACCTTTTTGTCATGATTATGCCAAGTTCCCTATTTTATCCTTTATGCGTTATTGCGATTATGTAAACGATGGGATTACGTTGGGGTTGGGTAACATTATGACAAAAACATGGTTTTTATAACATAACGTGATATGTTAACTTGTAATTATGTTTTGGAAACATAATGGACATGACACTTAGAAAATATGAGAGTGGCCAACTCGAGGTTGGGTTGAGTTTGTAGCATAAATCTACCCGGACCCGCCCGGCTTAACTAGTAGCTACAAACAATAGGACCCAATGTGAGAAGTTGGTCATGTTGTGCTCGAACCCGAGGTTAGACCTAGTTGTGGTGTAAAGCTACCCGGACCCGCCCGGCTTAACTAGTAACCACAACAAAGTCTAATGTGAGAGGTTAAAGCGCATTAAGTTAATTAATGCCTCCTGATTAGGGTGAAGTCATGGTCCACTTAATACTTAACCAATTTGGGCTTGATGGATTAATCGAGGTTAAGTCGGGAGCCTTGGGTACCCTTAACCAATTTAATCCACGTGTGGATCGGGTTAACCACATTTAACCCGTTAAGAAACCCTAGTTGCGTGGTCCTTTTCAGTAGTAACCTTCTTGGTAGTATCATAAGAACCTAGGACTAGGCTAGGGTGGGACACGATTACTGGGCTGATTGTAAGTGACCAAAAGAGACGGCTGAATGATGCCCCGGTTGTTCAGGCGGACCATGGTCGTGCACATCAAGTCCGGAGTTGAACACGGGCTACGGTAGGTTTGGACTGTGCATCATGGAATGGTGTCAGAGGGTTACACCATCGGGCCTGATACACCTTAGGGTGGACCCTGCACAGTCAACTACATTACATGATTAAGCCGCATGACACCGACACTTGACGAGTTAGGCTTGTAGGGAGCCGATCGACTAGACCGAGTAGTTGGACCTTGATTTAGGTCACCTCATGATGTTGGGCCAAGCGTGGGCCAAGGGATCAATTCTTGTTTTTACTTGACATGTTAGAATGCTAGTACACCCGTGGTGCAAAACTTAACCTTGATTATGCGATGACACCTTTATCTATCTTGTTAGTTAATCATCATGCCAGTATGTTGTTATCCTTATGTTCATCTCAGCTTCTCATGCCAGTTAACTTTACTAGTTCATAGACAGATAGTAGTAGGGCTTACCAGTCTTTTTGACTGACCTGTTTTCTTTCGCCTCTTTTCTTCCGTTCCCCCCCCCTCAGGTTCTCAGGGTGGGAACATTGGAGCTTAGCTTGGATCTTTACACCTTGCTTACTGGATTTGCTCATGTACGGTTTTGGACATTGAGCTAGCTATGGTTTATCACTTCATTTTGGGGATAGTACTTTATGTATTTCAGTTTTTCAGTTTATGCTTTTATCTAGACTTTGTTGTTGGAAAATAATGAACAATTACTTTGTTGTAACATGACTATGGTTTTGAAATGCTAAGATTTATCCGCTGCTTTACTACTCTGTTTTACTTATATGTTCTGTCTTGTGATATCTGCATGCATGTTTACCTTGTTTAACGCCCCTCCAAAGCCAGTGTCCTTGCAAGAGTGGCCCTGGCGGAGGTGGGGTGTTACATTTGGTATCAGAGCATAAGGTTTACAAGATTTGAGCAAAAGTGTTTTTGAAACTTACCTTTTGAAAAACTATTTTCAAAACCAATTAAGTATTTTCCAAAGAAAAGTCTAGTATTTTAAAAGGCTATTCCCCAAAAGCCATTGCACTATCCTTCGTTTCTTCGTTCTGAATATATCTTTTTCTTCGTTTCAGTATGGCCGATCTTAACCTTCCCGAGGGAGTGACCATTCCCGGATGGTTCCGGAGGTACTTGGAAGCTAGGGCCAACGATGCGGGCCCAGCGACTACCCCCACCGTAACTGAAGTTCCTCCTCCTCCTCCTCCTCAGAATCCACAAGCGGATTTCGCAAAAGCTTTGCAAAGATTTTAAAGCGATGGGTTGCAAGAATTTTGTCGGAACGAAGAATCCCATGGAGGCAAGAAACTGGTTAAAGGAAACTGAAGACCTCTTTGTTATCTTTGATGTGGAAGATTGAAACACCCCACCTCCGTTAGGGTCACTCTCAAAGGGAATGCCCTAATTTTGGTGGAGGTTTATAAGTATAAGTCACAGATATACAAGACAGATATAAGAACACATATTTGTAAACAGCGGAAAAATCAACAACTTTTATTTCATGAAAGCAAATACGTGTTACAACAACAACACCATAGTTGTCTTACACTTTTTTTCCAAAACATAACACTTTCATAATCTGTCTTGATTACATTATTTAAAGAAGCATAAATAAAGCATAGATAAACTGCAAAAGCCCCATAGAGTTTGTCCAAAGCCATAGTTCAAAGCGAAAAAGTCCAAGAAATACATTTCTCTTCTTCAAGCTGGATGTTAATGCTGGTCAAGCTGCAGTGTTCCCTCCCTGTGGACCTGGGGGGGAAACGGAAGAAAAGAAGACGAAAGAAAAGTAGAGTCAGACATAAAGCCTGAGTAAGTCTAGTACTATTCTGTCTATGAATAAAGAACTGGGTATGATAAGTATAAACAAGAAGTGGAAAAGCACTCTAACTTGGTTAAGTTGTCTAGGGTCGAATATACTATCGTACCCCGTGTTAATCTCTGACCCCATATAAACTAGTTTCCAATTGGCACCCCATAATCAGGGTGATGTGATCCATTCTATGATGATCGGCTCCTACTCGCATAGTTACATGTGTCTTACGGCCCCCGATGTTGTAGTTACCTATGCTGGTCCCACCATGGGGTGTATCAAGTCCCATGGTGGCGGCCCGACACAATCTTAGAATGCACAGGTATGCTACTGGTGTCCAGTGCCTTATTTTTCTGTGCCGGAGTGTGTGCACGCCCGCACCCCGTTAGAACCTACACTGCTACACCACCGCCGTCGATTTGACCTCTTACAATCAGCCCAGTAATCGTGCCCCACCCTGCCTAGTTTCAGGGTATCATGATACACCTTTTAGGGTTACTGCTGAAAAGGGTCCCCCGTTACTAGGTTTTCTATCTCTAGCCAACATGCTAAGTTGGTTAAGTGTTTTCTAACCTAACCCCCACCAGTCCGTTTTGTTTAGCATGTTCCATTTTGATTAAGTCTTTAGTTCACTTAATCCTAACAATCCTGACTCAGCCTTAATTGTCTTATTAAGGCCCTGACCTCTCACATTAGACAGGTATTGTTGTGGCTGCCTGTTGCCGGTTGGTTCCGGGCAGTCTTACGCCACAACTCAGTCTAACCTCGGGTCCTTATTGGGCTCCATGTTTAACCTCCCACATTGGATAGGTATTGTTGTGACTACTGGACAGCCGGGCGGTTCCGGGCAGGTTTACATCACAACTCAATCCAACCTCGGGTTAAACACATCGTATTTTCTACATTTACATATTTTGTCTTTCTTCTTTATTTATATGTAAATATTTGCGGCCCATTATTAAGTTAATGGTGTAAAGGTTACACCAATCATGGGCCCAACCCATACCTGAATTTGGGCCCTTCTATTTTATCTTTTCATTTATTAGTTAATTTAGCCCAACGTTTTTCCCCCGTTTAATACGTTCGTTCATATGTTGGGCTTAACCCTTTTTAAGCCCAACTTAGCCATGCGAAAGAGGGGAAGCTTAAAGCGTGATTACATACACACGAAGGGGAAGGTGAGCGTATGAACTTGCAATATGACGTTGGAAATACAAAATAGAAACTGGTGTACTTGCATAGTAGTAACATATACTTTGATCATAAAAGCATAAGTGACATGAATCAAACCATGTAAACTTGTAGTTAAGTTAAGAATATCACTATTAACACATGGGCTTAACTACAACATGAACCTATATTTTTGTTTAGGCATAATGTCAAACATAAGCATGGCATAAATATTTCTAACATAAGCATGGCATAATGTCAAACATAAGCATGGCATAATGTCAAACATAAGCATGGCATAAGTATAGTTAAATTTGTTCACATAACTATGGCATAAATATTTCTAACATGAAATCATGATTTTTACTTTAGTCATGCAAACTTGCAAAAAAGGGATTTTTGAATCTAACCTAGCCATGTACCACATATGTCATCATATAATTCTTGTTAACAATATAGACCCAACATGGTTTCAATTATGCGAAATATCGATCATAGCCTAGCCATATTCATAAGTTTGCAAATAGGTTTCTAGTACAAAACATGGCTTAATACATAGATCATGGTGCCAAACTTTTCAATATAATTTCATATGAATTATGATAATCCCAACCTTATTCCAATTACTTCACAAATGATGTTTGTGTAAAAATACACATTATGATGGCATAGTAACAAACTCCCAAACTTGCATGAATTTTAATAAATCAACTACAAACATGTAGCTTCAACATAAATTACATATTTTGCGAATATCCAAACGTCATACTTGCATAAAACTACCGCATGTAGTTTTTCATAATGAATAACATAATTCAAGAACATCCAAACGTATACAATATTCCAACGCACAAATATGAATTATTTTATCGCCACAAATCAAGTATACATATCCACACAATTATTTGTTCATACCAAAATAATACTCTACTTACAATTGTATGGCGAATTCTCCAATTTAGGGATTTGGAGATACGATTCCTTGTTGAATTGATTTGATTTAGGTTGCTTTATGCTTTAGAATTTTCCTCCTAATCCTCTCTCTCCAATTGGCGGCTACTCTTAGTCGTTCCTCAGCAACATGGCGGCTTTGTTCTTATTTTTGAATGAATAGATTAGGGTTAGTCTAGGGTTGTTTATATAGAGGTTATAAACTGATTAGGACCATTGATGTTGCTTGGATTGATCGTAGCCATTCATTCGCAAGAGAGACCAATTAGAGCCTACCACCTAGCCCTAATGACAAAGCAAGCTTCTGAAAATCGGCCAAACACAGACCTGGCCAGCCAGGGCTAGACCAGACCTGGCCAGCAGGTCATTTTTGACCTGGGCGCACTTGGCAGGTGCGCCAGGTCAAAAATGTACTGGCGCACTTCACAGGTGCGCCAGTTCATTTTTGTTCTGGCGCACTTCCCAAGTGCGCCAGTGCATTCTGACCCTTCTCCGGTTTTTCGCCCAACTTCGTTCGTCCATAACTTCTTCATACGATATCCGTTTTTTGAAAACTTGGACTCTATTTCGCGTATTTTTCCGAGACGAACGCAATGGCGTATCCCGTTTCCCTTAGTTCTTTGATTTGAAATTAATTATACTTTAATTTGTGAGTTTCACAGTTATAGAATACACGGGGTGTTACATTCTCCCCCACTTAAAAGGATTTCGTCCCCGAAATCTTCAAGTTAGGAGGAATGTATATCCTAACATCCAATCATCCATCTACTCATCCATCAAACACGAGCATCCATTGTCCTTAAAAGACTTCTAATGCTTTATGATCATATGCGAAGTGTGTGTGTACATGTACTTATCTAATGCAAAATCAGGCGGTCTACTGATCCAGTTGACCTCCTTAATGCGAATTATGTAAGTGCCATGAATCCATTATGTATGCAAATTTTCCTATTCATGATTCTACATGAGTGCACAATCATTCAATACAAATGCAACATCCACATGACAACACATTAAAGTTCAACCATATACGAATGCAAACATATATGCATATGCAATATGAAGTGACTGAGCCGATCTAAAACCTAGATTGTGTGTGTATATGCAACCACGAGCAATCACTAGCAATCACTTGCAACCACTTGCAACCATCATACATAACATGTTTCAATTACATGTTTCCATCCAAAGGGTTTCTACCTAAGAGATAAGGTCGAGGAAATATACCTAAAAAGATAGATAAAAGCGCAACTTAAGGAAAAGGAAAGATCAAGGATGTACCCTCGAATAGAAAAGGGTAGGCTGTACGGATTCTAGCTTCAGTTTCCCAAGTCGCGTCTCCCTCGGCGTCGCTCCACTGGACTTTGACGAGCTTGACTTCGCGGTTGCGTAGCTTCTTCACTCCCGTTCCTAATATGCGAGTTGGAACTTTTTTTATGGTTGCTTCGCGTTCCACTTCGGCCTCTTCGAGGATATTTGGCTCTATTACTTCAGCAGACTCATGTAGACATTTTCGGAGATGTGAAACGTGAAAAACGTTGTGAACTCCGGCCAATTTTTCGGGTAGCTCTAATCTATAGGTCATTTTCCAAATTTTCTCAATGATAGGGAATGGTCCTACCTAAAGGTATAGTCGAATGATAGAAGCAAGTAAAAACTTTGTGCCCATTAGGCAATGTCAAAACTGGAAATCTATGCCACACATATATTGATTAGGAGAAGAACTCTCTAAGCATCAGCCCCGAAGACCGAAATCAACATCAGACTGACACCCAAAGAATTACTCAACCCAACCACCATATATGATTCTAGGAAACTAAGCCCCAACATGTGTTACTAACAGATGAGTCATACTCCCTATGGGGTTTGCGACAGAAATTGGATTGAGAATGGGACCGAGAGGATAAACAGAAAAGATAGCATGCAAGTAAGCTCTACAGGAAGAGAGGGATCAAGGATATACTCTTAAGAAGAGACATGATGCACGAATCTAGTCTTCAATCTTCTAAGTCGCATTTCCTTGAGCTTAACTCCATTATGCTTTGTCCGTCTTTAACTTCACAATTTCGTAGCTTCTTAATTCTTGTTTCCAAAATATGAGTTGGAACCTATTTCACTATTGCCTCTCGTTCCTCTTTCACTTACTCTACTTCTAGTATACTCGGCTCAAACATAACGGCGTACTCATGGTTTCACGCAAGCTCTCCAAAATTCACTAGTGAATTTTAGATCTCGTCCACTTACTATCAGGTATTCCACGTAGCAGAACTATCTCTTGGAAATAAATGCCAGCTATGTTGCCAAATGTACTTACTAAGGTGATTCTCCACAACTCATTCATAAGTGGCGAACACTACTGGAGCGCCCCATTCTGAAATGCTCCTCCTAATGAACCCCTTTTCTAGAAGCTCTTTAATCTGTTTACTGAGCTCTTTCCTTTCTCGTGGAGCCATGTGTCTAACGGGCAACGCAACGGGCTTTGCATTATCTACAAGATATATGCGGATGTCTATTTCCCGCTTCGGAGGCAAGCCCTTCACCTCTTCGAAGACATCCGGATATTCCCGGACCACTCTAACTGATTGCAAATTTTCAACAGAGGCATCTAGCGATTCAAGATAACTAAGCATAACCGCATACGAGGGATTACAAGAAATTTCCAAAGTATTACCGAGCTGGGTTAGGAGTCTAACAACCCTTTTCTCACAATCAAGGATGGCCCCATTACTGGATAGCCAATCCATACCCAAAATCAAACCATAACCCGAAAAGCCCAAAACAAAGGCACTACATTGAAACTCTACACTTAGAATAGAAATTTTCAATCCCAAACAGATCATAGACAAATGAGCTGGGCCCCCAATTGGGTTTGAGACAATTAAGGGGTCCTCTACCATACTAGTTTTTAGGTGCAGAGATTCTACTAAAGCAGACGAGATAAGAAGTGTGATGCGCCAGAATCAAATAAAGTGCGAACAGGGTGATCATAAAGATAAACTACACTTTCTACAGAAGTATTTATACCTCGTTTCTTTGGGCAGTCCTTAGCCATGTGGCCTGTCTCACCGCAAGAAAAGCACCCACCATTCTCCTTGGCCTTCTTTTTCCGGCAGTCCTTTACTAAGTGCCCCACTTTGCCACAGAAATTACACTTCCTCTTCTCCTTGTTGCCTTCCCCGCCTTTCTTAAAGTCTGTCTTCTTAGGCTGCAAACCCTCTTTCTTCCCTTGAGAGCTTTCTGCCTTTGCCTCCTTCTTGCCCTTATCCTCTTCATTCAGCAATGCCATTTGCACCAATCTTTCATACGTGGCCCCCATGGGTATATGGGTCATGGCCAAACTGTGTAATGGCTCATTCAACCCTTTGACGAAACGGAGAGCCTTTTTGTGCGGGGTGTTGACTAGGTCAAGCCCAAACCTAGCCAGCTCATCGAACTGATTCACATACTCTCTGACAGTCTTGTCTCCTTGCTTAAGAAATAAGAATTTTTCCAACTGCAAACTTCTTTCCGCATCTGAGAGAAATTTAGTCTCAAACCTTGCCCTAAAGTCCTCCCATGTCTCCACTGGTCTTTCAGCATTAGTGACTTCCCACCAGTAGGAAGCCTCGCCCTTCAATAGCCATACTGCCAGTTGTACTTTTTGTCTATCTTCTACCTCAAAGATGATGAATAGGTCCTCCGTTTCTTTCAGCCAATTCCTAGCTGCTACGAAGGACTCAGTTCCATGGAAATCCTTTCCTCCCATAGCTTTAAAATCTTTACATATCTTAGCGAATGTGTTTCCCCGTGGAGGAGGTGGAGGAAAAGGTGCTGCTGCAGCTGGATGATTTCCTGCAGCTGGGGGAGGAGGAACGGTAGGGCCTGGCTGAGTGGCCCTTGCTTCTAAGAATCGTCTAAACCAACCAGGTATTGGTACCCCTTCCGGTAAGTTAAGATCTTCGGACATGCTGAAACGAAAAGGATAGGTTCAAAACGAAGGATAAGAGATAGTACCTATGGCTTTGGGGAGTGGACTTTGCCTTTTTTAAAATAAAATAATATTTTTCTTTTAAAAATGCTTCTTTAAATTTCCTTTTTTTTTGAAAATAAATTTTCAAAACTTTTTATCTTATCTGGTAAGCCTATGCTCTGATACCAAGTGAAACACTCCACCTCCGTTAGGGTCACTCTCAAAGGGAATGCCCTAATTTTGGTGGAGGTTTATAAGTATAAGTCACAGATATACAAGACAGATATAAGAACACATATTTGTAAACAGCGGAAAAATCAACAACTTTTATTTCATGAAAGCAAATACGTGTTACAACAACAACACCATAGTTGTCTTACACTTTTTTTCCAAAACATAACATAACAATTTCATAATCTGTCTTGATTACATTATTTAAAGAAGCATAAATAAAGCATAGATAAACTGCAAAAGCCCCATAGAGTTTGTCCAAAGCCATAGTTCAAAGCGAAAAAGTCCAAGAAATACATTTCTCTTCTTCAAGCTGGATGTTAATGCTGGTCAAGCTGCAGTGTTCCCTCCCTGTGGACCTGGGGGGGGGGAAACGGAAGAAAAGAAGACGAAAGAAAAGTAGAGTCAGACATAAAGCCTGAGTAAGTCTAGTACTATTCTGTCTATGAATAAAGAACTGGGTATGATAAGTATAAACAAGAAGTGGAAAAGCACTCTAACTTGGTTAAGTTGTCTAGGGTCGAATATACTATCGTACCCCATGTTAATCTCTGACCCCATATAAACTAGTTTCCAACTGGCACCCCATAATCAGGGTGATGTGATCCATTCTATGATGATCGGCTCCTACTCGCATAGTTACATGTGTCTTACGGCCCCCGATGTTGTAGTTACCTATGTTGGTCCCACCATGGGGTGTATCAAGTCCCATGGTGGCGACCCGACACAATCTTAGAATGCACAGGTATGCTACTGGTGTCCAGTGCCTTATTTTTCTGCGCCGGAGTGTGTGCACGCCCACACCCCGTTAGAACCTACACTGCTACACCACCGCCGTCGATTTGACCTCTTACAATCAGCCCAGTAATCGTGCCCCACCCTGCCTAGTTTCAGGGTATCATGATACACCTTTTAGGGTTACTGCTGAAAAGGGTCCCCCGTTACTAGGTTTTCTATCTCTAGCCAACATGCTAAGTTGGTTAAGTGTTTTCTAACCTAACCCCCACCAGTCCGTTTTGTTTAGCATGTTCCATTTTGATTAAGTCTTTAGTTCACTTAATCCTAACAATCCTGACTCAGCCTTAATTGTCTTATTAAGGCCCTGACCTCTCACATTAGACAGGTATTGTTGTGGCTGCCTGTTGCCGGTTGGTTCCGGGCAGTCTTACGCCACAACTCAGTCTAACCTCGGGTCCTTATTGGGCTCCATGTTTAACCTCCCACATTGGATAGGTATTGTTGTGACTACTGGACAGCCGGGCGGTTCCGGGCAGGTTTACGTCACAACTCAATCCAACCTCGGGTTAAACACATCGTATTTTCTACATTTACATATTTTGTCTTTCTTCTTTATTTATATGTAAATATTTGCGGCCCATTATTAAGTTAATGGTGTAAAGGTTACACCAATCATGGGCCCAACCCATACCTGAATTTGGGCCCTTCTATTTTATCTTTTCATTTATTAGTTAATTTAGCCCAACGTTTTTCCCCCGTTTAATACGTTCGTTCATATGTTGGGCTTAACCCTTTTTAAGCCCAACTTAGCCATGCGAAAGAGGGGAGGCTTAAAGCGTGATTACATACACAAGAAGGGGAAGGTGAGCGTATGAACTTGCAATATGACGTTGGAAATACAAAATAGAAACTGGTGTACTTGCATAGTAGTAACATATACTTTGATCATAAAAGCATAAGTGACATGAATCAAACCATGTAAACTTGTAGTTAAGTTAAGAATATCACTATTAACACATGGGCTTAACTACAACATGAACCTATATTTTTGTTTAGGCATAATGTCAAACATAAGCATGGCATAAATATTTCTAACATAAGCATGGCATAATGTCAAACATAAGCATGGCATAATGTCAAACATAAGCATGGCATAAGTATAGTTAAATTTGTTCACATAACTATGGCATAAATATTTCTAACATGAAATCATGATTTTTACTTTAGTCATGCAAACTTGCAAAAAAGGGATTTTTGAATCTAACCTAGCCATGTACCACATATGTCATCATATAATTCTTGTTAACAATATAGACCCAACATGGTTTCAATTATGCGAAATATCGATCATAGCCTTGCCATATTCATAAGTTTGCAAATAGGTTTCTAGTACAAAACATGG
Organism: Allium sativum; assembly: GCA_030737875.1. Taxonomy (NCBI): domain Eukaryota; kingdom Viridiplantae; phylum Streptophyta; class Magnoliopsida; order Asparagales; family Amaryllidaceae; genus Allium; species Allium sativum. The sequence goes on along the minus strand of CM060913.1, from coordinate 691,614,089 downwards.
CTTAATACATAGATCATGGTGCCAAACTTTTCAATATAATTTCATATGAATTATGATAATCCCAACCTTATTCCAATTACTTCACAAATGATGTTTGTGTAAAAATACACATTATGATGGCATAGTAACAAACTCCCAAACTTGCATGAATTTCAATAAATCAACAACATACATGTAGCTTCAACATAAATTACATATTTTGCGAATATCCAAACGTCATACTTGCATAAAACTACCGCATGTAGTTTTTCATAATGAATAACATAATTCAAGAACATCCAAACGTATACAATATTCCAACGCACAAATATGAATTATTTTATCGCCACAAATCAAGTATACATATCCACACAATTATTTGTTCATACCAAAATAATACTCTACTTACAATTGTATGGCGAATTCTCCAATTTAGGGATTTGGAGATACGATTCGTTGTTGAATTGATTTGATTTAGGTTGCTTTATGCTTTAGAATTTTCCTCCTAATCCTCTCTCTCCAATTGGCGGCTACTCTTAATCGTTCCTCAGCAACATGGCGGCTTTGTTCTTATTTTTGAATGAATAGATTAGGGTTAGTCTAGGGTTGTTTATATAGAGGTTATAAACTGATTAGGACCATTGATGTTGCTTGGATTGATCGTAGCCATTCATTCGCAAGAGAGACCAATTAGAGCCTGCCACCTAGCCCTAATGACAAAGCAAGCTTCTGAAAATCGGCCAAACACAGACCTGGCCAGCCAGGGCTAGACCAGACCTGGCCAGCAGGTCATTCTTGACCTGGGCGCACTTGGCAGGTGCGCCAGGTCAAAAATGTACTGGCGCACTTCACAGGTGCGCCAGTTCATTTTTGTTCTGGCGCACTTCCCAAGTGCGCCAGTGCATTCTGACCCTTCTCCGGTTTTTCGCCCAACTTCGTTCGTCCATAACTTCTTCATACGATATCCGTTTTTCGAAAACTTGGACTCTATTTCGCGTATTTTTCCGAGACGAACGCAATGGCGTATCCCGTTTCCCTTAGTTCTTTGATTTGAAATTAATTATACTTTAATTTGTGAGTTTCACAGTTATAGAATACACGGGGTGTTACAAAGATCGTAGGAAAGTTCTGTTGGCGGTATGGCTATTGGAAGGGGAAGCTGCTTATTGGTGGGTAGTCACCACCACTACTAGACCCATTGAGACTTGGGCCGACTTTAGGACGAGATTTGGGCTTAAGTTTCTATCATCAACAGAAGAGAACCTTTAGCTAGAGAGGTTCCTATCACTAAAGCAAGGGGACATGACCGTTAGAGAATACGTGGATAAGTTTAATCAACTTGCTCAGTTCGGTCTAGAATGGGTTAACACCGCTCAGAAGAAGGCCCTACGCTTTGCTCTAGGATTGAATGAGCCATTGCGCGGTTTGGCCATATCTCATATACCCCTGGGGGAGACCTTCGAGGGTTTGGTGAATATGGCCCTACTTCAAGAGGAAGATAAGAGTGGCAAGAAGGAGGTCAAGGCAAATGAGTCCCAAGGCAAGAAGGAAGATACCGAGAAAAGAGATAAGAACAACAACAAGGCAAGAAAGACAAGAAAGTACAACTTATGTAGGATCACTGGGCACATAGCCAAGGATTGTAGGAAGAAGAAGAGGAAGCTAGGCAAGTGTTTTCATTGCGGAGAATCTGGACATCTTAGCAAGGATTGTCCCAAGAAGCATGGACAAGGGCAAGGGCAAACTCAGCAAGTAGGACCCTCTGGAGGGTAATTGCAGGCTCTCCTCGCTCTTCCAGCTTTTGATCAAGGTAGAGTTTTTATAGAAATTCATGTTTACATTTCTGATTTTCCTGTTCGCACCTTATTTGATTCTGGCGCATCGCATAGTTTTATCTCTTCTGATATTGTTGAAAGTTTTCACCTAAGTACTAGTCTAGTTGAGATCCCGTTAGTGTTTCAAATCCAATTGGGGGTTCCACCCATCTATCTGTGATTTGTGTGGATTTGAAAATCTCTATCTTGAGCATAGAATTCATGTGTAATGCTTAGGTTCTCAGGTTTATGGGATACGGGTTGATTTGGGTGTGGATTGGTTGTGAACATAGGGTGGTGAGGCTCATGATTCGCCTCGGTAATACCCTAGAAATTTCTTGTAACCCTAGAGGTCCCGTCATGTTATGTTATCTTGAATCTCTTGACTCGTCCATCGATGATCTGCAATCTGTAAGGGTGGTCCGAGACTATCCTGATGTCTTTGAAGAAGTAAGGGGGCTACCCCCTAAGCGAGAGATAGATTTCCGCATTTATCTAGTTGATAATGCCAAGCCAGTATCATTGCCCGTTAGGCACATGGCCCCTCGTGAAAGAAGGGAGCTCAGTAAGCAAATCAAGGAGTTGCTTGAGAAGAATTTTATTAGGCGAAGCATTCCTGAATGGGGTGCTCCGATGGTATTCGCTACTAAGGCGGATGGTTCGCTTCATCTATGTGTTGATTATCGAGAGTTGAACAAGCTGATAAAGAAGAATAGGCACCCGTTACCGAGAATTGATGATCTCTTTGACCAGCTTGTAGGTGCTTCTGTTTTCTCTCAGCTCGATCTAGCCACTGGATTCCATCAGCTTAGAGTGGCTGAGGATAGAATTGATAAAACTGCGTTTAGGACTCCAGATGGATTCTTTGAATGGCTTGTCATGCCATTCGGTTTGACTAATGCACCCGCCTACTTCGTAGATTTGATGAGTAGGGTGTTCAGGGAGTTCCTTAACAAGTTTGTTGTTGTCTTCGTGGATGATATTCTTATCTTCTCAAAGGATGAGGAAGAGCATGCTAGGCATCTCAAGGAAGTGATGAATACGCTTAGAGCGCATCAGTTGAAAGCCAAGTTCTCCAAATGTCATTTCTGGAGAAGGGAAGTTCGGTTTCTTGGACATATAGTTTCTAAGCAAGGCATAGCGGTGGATCCCGCGAAAGTGGTTGTGGAAGACTCCTAGGAGTGCTACCGAAGTAAGAAGCTTTCTCGGTTTGGCGGGCTACTATAGGAAGTTCATCAGGGACTTCGCTAAGATTTCAGCCCCTCTTACTAAGTTGACGAAGAAGAACTTAGTCTGTGCATGGGACTTGGAGTGTGAGCTTGCTTTTCAAAGGCTCAAGAGAGCCCATACCTCAGCTCCAGTTTGGCAATGTGGATTGGCACTGTTTTCAAGAGATAGTTTTCTGTGTAGGATACCGTATAGTATGTAAATGAGATCCAAGATTCACTAACGAATCTTGGAAAGCTTGCATGAACCATGAGCACGCAGTTATGTTTAAGCCAAGTATTTTAGGCAAAGAATAAGTGGAAGTGGAATGAGAAGCAACGGTGAAATGAGTTCTAACTCATATTTTGGGAACAAGAATTAAGAACTACGGAATTGCGAAGATAAAAGACGGTCAGGGCACGATGGGATTAAGCACAAGAAAATGCGGCTTAGAAGATTGAAGTCTAGATACGCGCATTTAATCTCTTTCTAAGAGTATATCCTTGATCCCTATTGTTCCGTAGAGCTTACTCGCATGCTACCTTTTAGGTATATCCTCTCAGTCCTATCCTCAATCTTAGTTCTGTTACAAACCCCCTAAGGAGTATGACTAGCCTATTTGTGATATATGGTTGGGGTGAAGAAGTTCGCCACCAAACTATTTGGGCTTTATGGGATATGGGTAATAATTGATAGATTTACAAAGAGAACCCATTTTATTCCGGTGGAAAGCAAGAGGACCGTATCATGGCTAGCGTCTGTTTATCTTTGGGAAATAGTGCGGTTGCATGGAGTTCCTTCTAGAATAGTTAGCGATCGCGACCCAATTTTCACTAGCCAGTTCTGGAACAGTTTGCAAGAAGCGATGGGTAAGCGATTAAATCTGAGTACAGCCTATCACCCCCAGACGGATGGCCAAACCGAAAGGGTGAATAGAGTACTAGAAGATCTCTTGAGACTTTGTGTTCTTGACTTTGGTGGTACTTGGGAAGACCACCAGCCTCTTGTAGAATTTGCTTATAATAATAGCTATCAAGCCAGCATAGGGATGGCACCATTTGAAGCTTTGTATGGGAGGCCGTGTAGGTCACCATCTTGTTGGTGGGAGACAACAGATAGACTTATACTTGGTCCCGATATAATACGGGACACATCCGAGAAAGTTGAATTAGTGAGAAGAAGGATGAAAGCGGCCCAAGATAGACAGAAATCCTATGCTGACAAGCGAAGGGCAGATTTGGAATTCGAAGTGGGAGACATGGTTTTCGTGGAGGTTTCTCCTTTGCGTAATGTGGTACGTTTTGGAGCAGTTGGGAAGTTGGCACCAAGGTTCGTAGGACCCTTCCCTATCGCAGAGAGAATTGGAAAGATGGCCTATAAGGTGGAATTGCCCGAAAAGCTAGCCGGAGTGCATAATGTCTTTCATGTCTCGCATCTCCGAAAGTGCCTGCATGAGTCCGCTGAGGTGGTTGAACCAAGCATTCTTGAAGACATTGAGGTAGAGAAAGAAGCAACCCTGAAATGAGCTCCGATTCGTATCATGGAAATGAAAACAAAGAAGCTACGAAGCAAAGAAGTTAAGCTTGTTAAGACGCAATGGAGTGAAACAGAGGGAGACGCAACTTGGGAAACCAAGGAGAAGAGGCGCGTGCTTTATCCATTTCTCTTGGAGGATACATTTTCAATCTCTTTTCCTAGATTGGTATATCTTCCCTTTGCTATCCATGCTTATCTAGTTTATCTTGTTTCGTAAATCTTGTCTTGAGAACCTTAGGTAGAAACCCTTGGTTGAAACATGTTATGTTTGATGTTTGCAAGTGGTTGCAAGTGTTTGCAAGTGGATACTCGTGGATGCATAATACACGTTAGGCACTAAGATCGGCTCACACACTTTCATACCGCATATGCATGAGTGTTTATGCTTATTCATGAATGAAAACTTGTTATGCTATCACGTGGATGTTGCATATGGATTAATGTTATGTGCACTCATGTAGAGATTATAAATTATGTTAGGAATTTTCATACATATGGACTCATTTCACTAACATATTTTGCATTAAGGGGGTTTACTGAATCAGTAACCTCCTGATTTTCGCATTAGATAAGTACATATACACACACCTTTGCATATGATCATACAGTATTTAGAACCTTTTAAGGACAATGATTGCTCGTGGATGATGTTTTGAGTAGATGGATGATGGATGGTAGGATACGTTCTTCCTAACTTGGAGATTTCGGGGACGAAATCCTTTAAGGAGGGGAGAATGTAACAACCCGTATTTTTGAATAACACGTTATAACATAAATGGAGGCAAAATTAAACTGTAAAATCTGAATCAAGGGAAACGGGCTCTGCCATTGCGTTCGTCTCGGAAAAATACGCGAAATAGAGTCCGAGTTTTCGAAAATCGGAGTCCGTATGACAAAGATATGGTCTCGCGAAGTTCCACGAAAAATTCACAAATTAAAGTATATTTAATTAAGTGAAATGGGTTGCGCAGAGAAATATATATATATTGATATATATATATATATATATAATTGAAAAATAAATAAATAAATATGCAAAAATGTTCAAAACAGCGAATTGGGAGAGGGGAATAACCGAACCGGCCGATTTTTGAGGTCGACCCGAGCTCGCTGGGTCGACTAGGGGTTAATCCAGGGTGTTTGGCTGTCAACCCGTGGGCCGATTCGCTCAAATGCAGATTTTGCATTTGAATGGTTCTCATGGTTCAGCTTTAATCTAAAGGCCCTAGATGGTTCCTACACTTGACTTCTTCCCCAAGACATGCTTTGATGGCTTGGATTGAATCTAGGGTTAATCCTATGGCTAATATTACCCTAATTTTCTATAAAAAGGACCTAACACCTAGCCTAAATCATCATTATTCAATCCTACAACTAAACTATGTCAAATTTGTTCCTCTCATGGTCTCCACTCTCATGCTAAAATTCCTAAGTTTATTTCTATGAGAGATTTTGGGTGCATACAAGTATTTTCAAGCTTGTATGAGTATTCTTAGTTTGCATTCAAGTCAAGTTGCAACATTTCAATTTCAAAGCAAGGGTTTTTATTGATTTGGCTCAAGGGTTTTCATTTGGAGATTGCATATTTGGGTTTTTGGTGCTTGCATAAGGGCTTCGTCTCAATCTTTATAATAAATATTTATTTGTGTCTTCATAGCATTGTAAGCCCTTTTCTACTTTCTTTTTATTAACTCTAAAGTTAAATGGATGATGCAAGTTTGGGGCTGATCATTATGATATGCAAGTTTGGTTGATCATTATATGCAAGTTTGGTTGATCATTATATGCAAGTTTGGTTGATCATTATATGCAAGTTTGGATGATCATTATGCAAGTGGGTTTAATCATTATGTATGACACATGTTGCTATGTTATGCAAGTTTGGGTTGATCATGTTATCATGTTATGCAAGTTAAACTTGAAGTTGTGAGCTTAAAGCTTCAAGCTTTATGTTGAAGTTTGCATTTTGGCAACATGAAAGTTATCATATCCCTTATGATAACTTGCATGTGAGGCTAAAAGCGAACTTCTAGCAACTTCTACATGTCATTTATCACCATGTATCACTCATATGCTAAGTTTGGTTTTATGCATGCTTTTGAAGCCTAATAATGCAATATGCAAGTATATGAACATATGTACATTTCATATGCCACCATGATAAACTTGTGGCTTCAACACCTTTTTGTCATGATTATGCCAAGTTCTCTATTTTATCCTTTATGCGTTATTGCGATTATGTAAACGATGGTATTACGTTAGGGTTGGGTAACATTATGACAAAAACATGGTTTTTATAACATAACGTGATATGTTAACTTGTAATTACGTTTTGGAAACATAATGGACATGACACTTAGAAAATATGAGAGTGGCCAACTCGAGGTTGGGTTGAGTTTGTAGCATAAATCTACCCGGACCCGCCCGGCTTAACTAGTAGCTACAAACAATAGGACCCAATGTGAGAAGTTGGTCATGTTGTGCTCGAACCCGAGGTTAGACCTAGTTGTGGTGTAAAGCTACCCGGACCCGCCCGGCTTAACTAGTAACCACAACAAAGTTTAATGTGAGAGGTTAAAGCGCATTAAGTTAATTAATGCCTCCTGATTAGGGTTAAGTCATGGTCCACTTAATACTTAACCAATTTGGGCTTGATGGATTAATCGAGGTTAAGTCGGGAGCCTTTGGTACCCTTAACCGATTTAATCCACGTGTGGATCGGGTTAACCACATTTAACCCGTTAAGAAACCCTAGTTGCGTGGTCCTTTTCAGCAGTAACCTTCTTGGTAGTATCATAAGGCCCTAGGACTAGGCTAGGGTGGGGCACGATTACTGGGCTGATTGTAAGAGACCAAAAGAGACGGCTGAATGATGCCCCGGTTGTTCAGGCGGACCATGGTCGTGCACATCAAGTCCGGAGTTGAACACGGGCTACGGTAGGTTTGGACTGTGCATCATGGAATGGTGTCAGAGGGTTACACCATAGGGCTTGATACACCCTAGGGTGGACCCTGCACAGTCAACTACATTACATGATTAAGCCGCATGACACCGACACTTGACGAGTTAGGCTTGTAGGGAGCCGATCGACTAGACCGAGTAGTTGGACCTTGATTTAGGTCACCTCATGATGTTAGGCCAAGCGTGGGCCAAGGGATCAATTCTTGTTTTTACTTGACATGTTAGAATGCTAGTACACCCGTGGTGCAAAACTTAACCTTGATTATGCGATGACACCTTTATCTATCTTGTTAGTTAATCATCATTCCAGTATGTTGTTATCCTTATGTTCATCTCAGCTTCTCATGCCAGTTAACTTTACTAGTTCATAGACAGATAGTAGTAGGGCTTACCAGTCTTTTTGACTGACCTGTTTTCTTTCGCCTCTTTTCTTCCGTTTCCCCCCCCCCCCCTCAGGTTATCAGGGTGGGAACATTGGAGCTTAGCTTGGATCTTTACACCTTGCTTACTGGATTTGCTCATGTACGGTTTTGGACATTAAGCTAGCTATGGTTTATCACTTCATTTTGGGGATAGTACTTTATGTATTTCAGTTTTTCAGTTTATGCTTTTATCTAGACTTTGTTGTTGGAAAATAATGAACAAGTACTTTGTTGTAACATGACTATGGTTTTGAAATGCTAAGATTTATCCGCTGCTTTACTACTCTGTTTTACTTATATGTTCTGTCTTGTGATATCTGCATGCATGTTTACCTTGTTTAACGCCCCTCCAAAGCCAGTGTCCTTGCAAGAGTGGCCCTAGCGGAGGTGGGGTGTTACATATATGGCCTTTCTACTAGTTATTTTCTTGTCCAAAAAGCAACTGGATGTGAGATCTTCGTCAGCAAGTCTTCAAATGTAAATATGCAGCAATTTGATCTCTATTTTCCATTTTTCTGACTGTATCGGCATATCTGTAAAAATGACAAAACAATACCCAAGTAATATTTATTTAGATACAAAAGATAAGATATAAGAGCATAAAATAAACACATTTCTATGTTAATCAAATACCCCCATACTTATTTTTTTACTCATTCTCGAGTAAAACAAAAAAATTAAAAACTACATTGGATAGGTCACACTTTCGTAGGAAACACGATTGCATTAAGTGTATGCAACAAGCCGTTAAACCTCTAGGTGTCCCTAGTAGGACGAATGGTGTCTCGTGAAGGTTTTAGCGGATACTACCCACAAAATCCAAATGTAGTATGCTATGACTCTAATTTAACTACATGAATGCAGAGGACTTATGCAATTGAAAACAAATGTTGAAAATACGACTTGTTTCAGGAAAGTGGTACTACAAATTACGTTAACAATTTCTGGTCAGTTGATTATATTTTAGATACCTCAACCTGTCACAAATTTTCAACATAATTCAAGTTTTCAAATGTTAAATTACAGTTTGGCCAGTTGGTTCGGTCGATAACACAGTGCAGCCATGAAATAGATTCTTAGTTTGTTTGGCACAGTTTGTAAAGTGGTATTATTATTTCCTCGTGTACGGCTAGTCAAATCAATAAGGTCAAGAAGTGTTTGGACATCACTGCTTATTCTCTATCTCTATAAAAATTTATGATTAAGTACATACACCTAACTTAATGTAACACCCCGAATTTCGGTTAATGTTAAAATTCACTAATTACAGAATTAATAATCTCAGATGTGAGAATTGGGGGAAAACGGGCTGCGTCATTGTGTTCGTCTCGGAAAAATACGCGAAATAGAGTCCGAGTTTTCGAGAATCGGAGTCCGTATGAAAGAGATATGGACGAACGAAGTTAGGCAGAAGAACCCGGAACAGGCCAGAAATGCACTGGCGCACTTGTGAAGTGCGCCAGAACAAAAATGCACTGGCGCACTTGTGAAGTGCGCCAGTACAAAAATAGACTGGCGCACTTGGGAAGTGCGCCCGTGCCGAGCCAAGAAACCTGCACAGTTTCTAGAGAGTTCTGTGGTTGGGTGCACCAGTTTGGGGTTTGGGCTTGGTCTTAGGGCTGATTTCTGGAGAGTTCCGGGATCTAAGGGTCCTAAACTAATCTAGGGTTAATCTAAGGGTCTAAAATGCAACCTAATCCTATAAATAAGACCACAACCCTACCCTAATTCATTCATAATTAAACCTAGTAACTAAACTATGGCAAAATGAATCTTGATCATGGCCTCCACAAATCAATGAAGAGGAAAGCAAGCTAATCAACCTCTCTAATCAACTTCTAATCCATTCTAAGCATCTTAATCTTCTTCATTTGGAGTGCAAATTGCTAGTGGTGAGTTTCTATCACCTTGATGATCAATTGTTAAGATAAGTAGATTAGGTGTAATGAGACTTATGGTCTTGAATGCGGATTTGTGAGTTTGAATCATTTGTAATGATATGCTAATCTATGTATAATATTAATCCTATGTTGAATATGTAAGTTTATGCAAGTTGAATATGAGAGTTTATGCAAGTTGGATATGTGGGTTTATGCATGATAAGTAATTGATTTTATGCAAGTTGAGTATGTGGTTTTATGCATGATGAGTATGTGATTCTATGCATGCTAAGTAGGTGATATTATGCATGATGAGTATGTGATTCTATGCATGCTAAGTATATGATATTATGCAAGTTTAGTATGTGATTCTATGCATGCTAAGTATGTGATAATATGCATGATTAATAAGTTGTTTTATGCATATTTAACAAGTGGGTTTATGCATGTTTAACAAGTTCATATGCAAGTTACATATATGATAATATATGCTATGCAAGTTACATGTATGTTAATATGCAAGATATGCTATGCAAGTTACATGTTTGTTAATATGCAAGTTACATGTATGTTAATATGCAAGATATGCTATGCAAGTTACATGTTTGTTAATATGCAAGTTACATGTATGTTAATATGCAAGATATGCTATGCAAGTTACATGTTTGTTAATATGCAAGTATGTGAATGCTCGTGCAAGTATGTGAGAATGCTTATATGCAAGTTCAACATGTTATGCAAGTTATGTGTGCTTATGCAAGTTATGTGAATGCTTATATGCAAGTTCAACATGTTATGCAAGATATGGGTATGATAATATGCAAGTTCATATGCAATATGTTATGCAAGTCATGTGCGATAATATGCAAGTTTGGGTTAAATGTAGTTGGGTTAATAAATGCTCATATATGCAAGTTGACATCCTCTTAACCCATGACAAAGTTATATGCTAAGATTTGGTTAAACCCAAGATATTTGTGATGCATCTTTCCTTTATTATGTCGTGAAATGAGAACGATTTACGTGGGGAACGATGGGGTTAATAAATATATTAATAAAAGTATAGTTGGGTATGGTTAAGCATACCATAAAAATAAATTAACATAAGTGGGAATTTACCTATTGAGTTAGGTCTACCCCATGGGAATTTACCTATTGAGTTAGGTCTACCCATGTTATGAAAAACTTGATATTAATTAGGGATAATTAATATAAATTATGAGGGTGATTAATTAGGTGTAATTAATCGACTAAGACACGAGGTTGGACTCAGTTGTAGCGTAAAACTGCCCGGACCCAACCGGCTTAACCAGTTGCTACAAATGTTAGCCCAATGTGAGAGGTCTTAGGCACAAACTAAATACGTGATTAATGTAAAGACACGAGGTTAGACTCGGTTATGACATAAGGCTGCCCGGACCCAACCGGCTTAACCAGCGGTCATAAAAGATAGTCTAATGTGAGAGGTCTTTATGAGGATCACGGTCTTAATTAATTAAGAAACACTTAACCATATAAGCATGTAGTGGGGCATGAGGGTTAAGTGGGTGCCTTGGGTGACTTGTGGTAACTAGTGGGGTGCCTTGGGTGGCATGAGGAAACTAGTGGGTTGCCTTGGGTAGCAATAGAAAATACGATTAGAATACTTAACCAAAGTGGAACATGGAATTAAACATGATTAAAGGGTTAAGTAAGTGCCTCGGGTGGCATGTGGGAATTAAGTAAATGACTTGGGTGGCATATGAAATCTAGTGGGTGCCTTAAAAAGGTAATTAAAATATGATTAATGGCTTAACCAAAGTATTTATAACATGGAAGTGGACATGGTTAAAAAGGGTTAAGTGGGATACACTAGATAAAATAACAAGCTTAGGTGGTAGCTTGTGGGGGCCCATCTCAACCAATATCCCAAACGTATCTTTGTGGGCTCGACCCAAGTCGGGTGACGGGACACGCATATTGGGCTTGACTATAAGAGGCCAAAAACGGGTTAGCGGTGGCAACGTAGGACCAACGGGTTTCATATGCGTGTGTGGACCCGGGCTGGTTAGTAAATCGTTGTTACATCGTGTAGATATAAAGCCGTGCACCGTTTATATTATCAGGTTGCCACTTTGGGGAAATGATACACCCCATTGTGGGACCAGCACGGGTATCTACGTTAGGGAGCCGATCGCTTGGGAGTAGTGGGTACACCTAGTAATGATAGGGGCAGACGGCACCTATGTAGGGGTACTAGAAACTACTGGGTAAAAATTACTAAGTACATTTAGTGGGATCAACCTTTAAGTAGGAATTAATCTTAGGTAGGTAAAACTGGTGTGGTGCAGTGTAGGAATTACTCTTGGGTGGATAAAGTCTGGGGCGGTGTAATCTAGTAATTATCCTTGGGTGGATAAATGCGTCTTTACGGTGATCTTAGTTTATCCTAAGTTTACCAAGCTGCTTAGTGTAGCCATTCATCCCCAGTCGTTACCGTATATCAACTTATGTCTTCTCTGGTTATTTTAATGATTGTATTGTTAGGGTTATAGGACTCACTCAGACTTATGTCTGACCCCGTTGTTTTTATCTTTTTCCCCCGACCCCAGGTTATTAGAGTGGGCCTGGTGCTAGTGGGCTTTGATCGGATTGCTGTATCTATTCTTTGGAGCTTGGACCGTTGAAGTGAAGCCCAGTTCATCTTTTCTTTTATGGCTATTAGTTATGTAGTGGGATTATGTACTTCTATTTTATCAAGATGGATATTATGTACTTGACTTCGGTTTATGGTTTTGTGATGTAACCAAACATGTATTACTTTCCGCTGCAATGAAATGATGTTTTAAATTTTCAAGTATTACTTATATCTGTCTTGTTGTAATTTTACTGTTCTATATTCACTTAAAATACTTCACCGAAACTAAGGCATTCCCCTGGTATGAGTGACCTTAGCGGACGTGGGGTGTTACACGTGGTATCAGAGCTTAAGGTTACCAGAACAGATAAAATTTTTAGAAAATCTATTTTTCTAAGAAAATTTTTGAAGGAGTATTTTCAAAAACATGTCTTTTAAGAGAAAAGTTTTTGAGAGAAAAGCGTAATCCCCGATAGCCATATCTTTATCTTTCGAATTCTCCGTTTGAATCTCTTTCTCTCTCGGTTTGAGTTTCCCCTCCGTGTGTAGATGATTTTTCTAAGATAGATAAGAATGGAAAACCGCTTCAAGGGAATTAGTCGTAAATCAGATTAGAAGTTGGTTCAAGAAGGAGGAGGACTTGTAAGTACTTATTGGATGGACGATGGGAGGAAGGCTCTAATAGTTGTTTGGTTAATGAAGGACGAAACCTCATTGATGGGAGGTTACGAGTGGAGAATGGGAAGGAGAAGGCTAGTAGTTATCCTTTTGGGAGGAATAGGACACCTTATTAGGATTGACCAAAGAAGCAAGGGCAAGGTATGGGATCTTCTGGAGGATAGTTGTATTTCCTCACGACTAGGGTGCCGGATGGGGATAAGACCGTCTAGGTTAGAATTTGAATTTCTTTGTTATCCAATCCAAACTTTATTTGATTCTGATGTATCGAGTTCGTTTATCTCATCATTGTTAGTTGAGTCACTGCACTTAGACACCAGTTTGGTAGATGATCCCTTAGTTGTTTCAAACCCAATTGGGGCTCCATGATGTGTTTGGGTTTGAAAGTTTCTATACTTAGCGTTGAGTTTGGATGTGATGCTTGTTGGGCTTCACGGACTATGGGTTAGTTTTGGGGCATGGACTGGTTATCCAGTAGGGGTGCCGTTCTTGATTCTGAAGGGAGAGTTGTTAGGCTTATGACCCGCTTGGGTAACACTCTCGAGATCTCTTGTAATCCCATAGAATCTGTTATGCTAAGTTATCTAGAATCGCTTGACACGTCGGTCGAGAGTTTGCGATCTGTTAGAAGTGGTCCGGGAATACTCGGATGTGTTTGAGAAGGTGAAGGGCTTACCTCCGGAGCGGGAGATTGACTTCCGAATATTTCTGGTAAATAATGCAAAACCAGTGACTTGGCCAGTGTGCCACAAGGCTCCCCGTGAGAGGAGGGAACTCCATAAGTAAGTGGGCGATTGCTTGAGAAGGGGTTCATAAGAAGAAGTATATCGGAGTGGGGCGCTCCAGTAGTTTTTGCCACGAAGGCGGATGGGTCCCTCAGACTTTGTGTAGGCTAAAGAGAACTAAATAAACTCACAAAGAAGAATAGACACCAATTGCCGAAGATTGATGATCTCTTTGATCAGTTGGTTGGCGCCTCAGTATTTTCGCAGTTGGACTAAGCCACATGGTTTCGTCAGTTGAGAGTGGCTGACGATAGTATAAAGAAGATTGCCTTTAGGACTCCGGATGGTTTTATGAGTGGCTGGTGATGCTATTTGGTTTGACGAACGCCCCCGCATACTTTGTTGATTGGAAGAGAAGGGTGTTCAGGGAGTACCTAAATAATTTTGTGATGATCTTTGTGGATGACATCTTGGTCTTTTCTAGGAGCGAAATAAGTTTTCATATGTGCTCAATAGGTTGAGCAAAGCCAGTTATGGGATAAAACGGTGGTTTTGGAGCAAGGCTGGCAAGGACATCCAAAGATGGTCAAAGGCTTAATTGTTTAGCCATTATTTATTTTAGTATCATCTCACGTAGGTCGCCTAAACTCGAAGGAGATATCCCTTGGGTGTTTGTCTGATATTGGTTTCGGCCTTTGGGGCTGGCATTTGGGGGATGTCGAATTTGACTAGGGTGGTCTGCGTGAGAGATGGACAGTTGTGACGATTTTGGATAGGATTCTTAGCATCTTATGAGTTGAGATAGCGTATACCCCTAACAAGGGAAACTTGGTAGCAGACGTCTTAAGAAGAAAAAGGTTGTCCGTTGAACTATAGAGTTTAGAATTTATTTCTATGTTTGACTTTAGACCTTCCGTTGATTCTGTATCCGGTTTGCTAGCCTCCTTGGAGGTTAGGCCTACTCTTTTGGGGCGTATTGGCAGAGCACAGCGGGACGACCCACAATTGGTTGAGTTAGTAAAGAAGCTCATGAGGGGGGGAGTCGCCCAGCCATTTGAATAGATACACCCTAGATGGTAAGGGGTGGTTGCGTAGAGACGGTGGACTTTGTGTACCGCAAGACGAGGGTTTGAGGAAGGCTATACTTGATGATGCGCATCGATCGAAGATGACCATTCAACCCAGTAGGGACAAGATGTACCAAGACATGAAGCGAGTTTTCTTTTGGGCCAATATGAAGAAAGACGCGGCCAAGTATGTCGCTAGATGCTTGGTGTGCTAACAAGTGAAAGCGGAACAGAAGAAACCCGGAGGGTTGCTTCACCCGTTGGAAGTTCCGTAATGGGAAGTGGGATAGTGTCTCGTTGGATTACCAAAATCAAGGAAGGGTAATACGGGGATTGGGCTTATGGTAGATAGACATACTAAGTGTGCCCATTTCATGCCCGCGAAGAGCAAGAGGACTATTACATGTCTAGCTTCAGTTTACCTTCGAGAGATTAGTAGATTGCATAGTGTACCTTCCAGTATAGTGAGCGATCGAGATTCTATCTTCACTAGTGAGTTTTGGAGAAGTTTGCAAGAGGCGGTAGGGACTCAGTTGTGTTTGAGTACCACATATCATCCTCAGACGGATGGCCAGACCGAGAGGGTGAATCGTATTTTAGAAGACCTTTTGAGGTTATGTATTTTGGATTTTGGAGGTACATGGGAAGAGCATCTTCCATTGGTGGAGTTCGCATATAATGGCAGCTTTCAGTCCAGTATTGGTATGGCTCCTTTCGAAGCTCTTTATGGAAGGCCTTGTTGATCACCTACATGTTGGTGGGAATCTACGGATAAGATCTTGCTTGGGCCAGATATGGTTAGAGAGACTTCAGAGAAGATGGGTTGGATTCGAAGAAGGATGAAAGCGGCGGAATCTTATGCGGACAAGAGGAGAACAGAGCTTGAGTTTGATATTAGGACATGCTTTTTATCAAGGTGTCTCCGTTACGGAATGTGGTTCACTTTGGATCTGTTAAGAAGTGAGTACCAAGGTTTGTAGGGCCATTTCCCATTAAGGAAAGAATTGGACGGATGGCATATAGAGTGGAGTTGCCTGACAGACTTAGTGGTGTACCGGATGTATTTCATGTGCCCCATTTGAGGAAGTGCTTACATGAGACCGCTGAGGTGGTAGAGCCGAGTTTGCTTAAAGAAGTAGAGTTAGAGCACGATGAGACGATTCGACGAGCTCCTACTCGCATCATTGGGCCAGAGACTAGGAAGTTGAGGAACAGAGAAGTTCAGCTAGTTAGAATGCTACTTGGGAGACGGAAGCGAAGATGCGTTCTTTGTATCCATTTCTTTTGGAGAGTATGTCTTTTAACTTCTCCTTTATCGCTTGCCTAGTACTTATCTTATCTTTAGTAGGTCCTCTCGTTAGTCCTGTTTGACCTTTAGATAGGGAAAACCTATGGTTGAAACATGTGTTTGAGACATGTTATGGTTGATGGATGCAAGTGGATGCAAGTGTTTGCTAGTGGTTGCTCGTGGATGCATATATACACACTCTAGGCACTAGATCGGCTCAATCACTTCATATTGCATATTGCATAAAATTGTGTGTAGTTAGCTATATTGATGGATGTATAATGATTGTGTTATCATATGGATGATGCATTTTGGTGAATGATTGTGCACTCATATAGATACGGTATGTGTCGATAGGGTTATCTCGCATACATATTGGATGCATGGCACTATCATGGTTTGCATATGTTCGTACATTAGATAGGGAACATATACACACACTTTTCGCATATGCTCATACATCATTAGAAATTGTTTAAGGACAATGGATGCCCGTGTTTGATGGATTGAGTAGATGGTTGTTTGGATGGTAGGATATGCATTCTCCTTAGCTTAGAGATTTCGGGGACGAAATCCTTTAAGGAGGGGAGAATGTAACACCCCGAATTTCGGTTAATGTTAAAATTCACTAATTACAGAATTAATAATCTCAGATGTGAGAATTGGGGGAAAACGGGCTGCGTCATTGTGTTCGTCTCGGAAAAATACGCGAAATAGAGTCCGAGTTTTCGAGAATCGGAGTCCGTATGAAAGAGATATGGACGAACGAAGTTAGGCAGAAGAACCCGGAACAGGCCAGAAATGCACTGGCGCACTTGTGAAGTGCGCCAGAACAAAAATGCACTGGCGCACTTGTGAAGTGCGCCAGTACAAAAATAGACTGGCGCACTTGGGAAGTGCGCCCGTGCCGAGCCAAGAAACCTGCACAGTTTCTAGAGAGTTCTGTGGTTGGGTGCACCAGTTTGGGGTTTGGGCTTGGTCTTAGGACTGATTTCTGGAGAGTTCCGGGATCTAAGGGTCCTAAACTAATCTAGGGTTAATCTAAGGGTCTAAAATGCAACCTAATCCTATAAATAAGACCACAACCCTACCCTAATTCATTCATAATTAAACCTAGTAACTAAACTATGGCAAAATGAATCTTGATCATGGCCTCCACAAATCAATGAAGAGGAAAGCAAGCTAATCAACCTCTCTAATCAAGTTCTAATCCATTCTAAGCATCTTAATCTTCTTCATTTGGAGTGCAAATTGCTAGTGGTGAGTTTCTATCACCTTGATGATCAATTGTTAAGATAAGTAGATTAGGTGTAATGAGACTTATGGTCTTGAATGCGGATTTGTGAGTTTGAATCATTTGTAATGATATGCTAATCTATGTATAATATTAATCCTATGTTGAATATGTAAGTTTATGCAAGTTGAATATGAGAGTTTATGCAAGTTGGATATGTGGGTTTATGCATGATAAGTAATTGATTTTATGCAAGTTGAGTATGTGGTTTTATGCATGATGAGTATGTGATTCTATGCATGCTAAGTAGGTGATATTATGCATGATGAGTATGTGATTCTATGCATGCTAAGTATATGATATTATGCAAGTTTAGTATGTGATTCTATGCATGCTAAGTATGTGATAATATGCATGATTAATAAGTTGTTTTATGCATATTTAACAAGTGGGTTTATGCATGTTTAACAAGTTCATATGCAAGTTACATATATGATAATATATGCTATGCAAGTTACATGTATGTTAATATGCAAGATATGCTATGCAAGTTACATGTTTGTTAATATGCAAGTTACATGTATGTTAATATGCAAGATATGCTGTGCAAGTTACATGTTTGTTAATATGCAAGTTACATGTATGTTAATATGCAAGATATGCTATGCAAGTTACATGTTTGTTAATATGCAAGTTACATGTATGTTAATATGCAAGATATGCTATGCAAGTTACATGTTTGTTAATATGCAAGTATGTGAATGCTCGTGCAAGTATGTGAGAATGCTTATATGCAAGTTCAACATGTTATGCAAGTTATGTGTGCTTATGCAAGTTATGTGAATGCTTATATGCAAGTTCAACATGTTATGCAAGATATGGGTATGATAATATGCAAGTTCATATGCAATATGTTATGCAAGTCATGTGCGATAATATGCAAGTTTGGGTTAAATGTAGTTGGGTTAATAAATGCTCATATATGCAAGTTGACATCCTCTTAACCCATGACAAAGTTATATGCTAAGATTTGGTTAAACCCAAGATATTTGTGATGCATCTTTCCTTTATTATGTCGTGAAATGAGAACGATTTACGTGGGGAACGATGGGGTTAATAAATATATTAATAAAAGTATAGTTGGGTATGGTTAAGCATACCATAAAAATAAATTAACATAAGTGGGAATTTACCTATTGAGTTAGGTCTACCCCATGGGAATTTACCTATTGAGTTAGGTCTACCCATGTTATGAAAAACTTGATATTAATTAGGGATAATTAATATAAATTATGAGGGTGATTAATTAGGTGTAATTAATCGACTAAGACACGAGGTTGGACTCAGTTGTAGCGTAAAACTGCCCGGACCCAACCGGCTTAACCAGTTGCTACAAATGTTAGCCCAATGTGAGAGGTCTTAGGCACAAACTAAATACGTGATTAATGTAAAGACACGAGGTTAGACTCGGTTATGACATAAGGCTGCCCGGACCCAACCGGCTTAACCAGCGGTCATAAAAGATAGTCTAATGTGAGAGGTCTTTATGAGGATCACGGTCTTAATTAATTAAGAAACACTTAACCATATAAGCATGTAGTGGGGCATGAGGGTTAAGTGGGTGCCTTGGGTGACTTGTGGTAACTAGTGGGGTGCCTTGGGTGGCATGAGGAAACTAGTGGGTTGCCTTGGGTAGCAATAGAAAATACGATTAGAATACTTAACCAAAGTGGAACATGGAATTAAACATGATTAAAGGGTTAAGTAAGTGCCTCGGGTGGCATGTGGGAATTAAGTAAATGACTTGGGTGGCATATGAAATCTAGTGGGTGCCTTAAAAAGGTAATTAAAATATGATTAATGGCTTAACCAAAGTATTTATAACATGGAAGTGGACATGGTTAAAAAGGGTTAAGTGGGATACACTAGATAAAATAACAAGCTTAGGTGGTAGCTTGTGGGGGCCCATCTCAACCAATATCCCAAACGTATCATTGTGGGCTCGACCCAAGTCGGGTGACGGGACACGCATATTGGGCTTGACTATAAGAGGCCAAAAACGGGTTAGCGGTGGCAACGTAGGACCAACGGGTTTCATATGCGTGTGTGGACCCGGGCTGGTTAGTAAATCGTTGTTACATCGTGTAGATATAAAGCCGTGCACCGTTTATATTATCAGGTTGCCACTTTGGGGAAATGATACACCCCATTGTGGGACCAGCATGGGTATCTACGTTAGGGAGCCGATCGCTTGGGAGTAGTGGGTACACCTAGTAATGATAGGGGCAGACGGCACCTATGTAGGGGTACTAGAAACTACTGGGTAAAAATTACTAAGTACATTTAGTGGGATCAACCTTTAAGTAGGAATTAATCTTAGGTAGGTAAAACTGGTGTGGTGCAGTGTAGGAATTACTCTTGGGTGGATAAAGTCTGGGGCGGTGTAATCTAGTAATTATCCTTGGGTGGATAAATGCGTCTTTACGGTGATCTTAGTTTATCCTAAGTTTACAAAGCTGCTTAGTGTAGCCATTCATCCCCAGTCGTTACCGTATATCAACTTATGTCTTCTCTGGTTATTTTAATGATTGTATTGTTAGGGTTATAGGACTCACTCAGACTTATGTCTGACCCCGTTGTTTTTATCTTTTTCCCCCAACCCCAGGTTATTAGAGTGGGCCTGGTGCTAGTGGGCTTTGATCGGATTGCTGTATCTATTCTTTGGAGCTTGGACCGTTGAAGTGAAGCCCAGTTCATCTTTTCTTTTATGGCTATTAGTTATGTAGTGGGATTATGTACTTCTATTTTATCAAGATGGATATTATGTACTTGACTTCGGTTTATGGTTTTGTGATGTAACCAAACATGTATTACTTTCCGCTGCAATGAAATGATGTTTTAAATTTTCAAGTATTACTTATATCTGTCTTGTTGTAATTTTACTGTTCTATATTCACTTAAAATACTTCACCGAAACTAAGGCATTCCCCTGGTATGAGTGACCTTAGCGGACGTGGGGTGTTACACTTAAAGACCAAGGTATACCACCCATACACTGCCTTGCGGACTGACGGAGAGTTGGGACAGAGCTTGGCGGATTGTGCAGATCGACGCTGACTTTGTCAACAACATGTCTGTAATCCATAGGTGTCCAATCTCATAAAATGAGACCAAGATATTCCAATGCTGACTTTGTCAACAACATGTCGGATAGAGCTTGGCAGGTATCACACCAACGCTAGATATACAAGGAATGTTGGATACCCTTGGATTACTATTATTATTATTGAAAATATAAGCACAAAAGAGAGTTATGCAAATTCAACTTAACACAACTTAGTTTTAAAGATTCAAAAAGCCAATATAAGTATTTTAAATCCTCCACTTATTTAAATAAAGACTACAATATAGAATAGATTTCATGGCCATCACCTAAGAATCTCCCTATGTGCCGGTTACATTATTATCCCTCAAAATTCAACTTTTCATTATATTTCATATTCGATCTTAGCTAAGAGAAAAAAAATACTATCAACTGATTAACAATCCTTAGCTTATTTTGTTGTATCAATCTAAAATGAATCATGTTTCAAAAAAAATGGCATGTTACTACAATCTAAAATGCGTAATGGTCATATTTAAATGGCTGAAAATGAAAAGAAAGAAAAATAAAGAAAAAACAAAAATGAATGAAATGTAGACTCCCCCCACACTTGGACAAAAAAGTGTCCACACTGTAGCACGTTTTCTAAATTTGAATGATAAAACCCACAGATGGATTAGATGCAAAATGATTTGCAGAATGAAATGCAACCTAACTATATGTAAGAATGGATCATATGTACAATGATATATGTGTTTACGATGCATGCGATGCAAAGAATGCCACCAACTTTTTCCCCTACACTTGTTTCTAGCCCGATGGATCAGACTCCCATTATGTCTAGGTATGTTTTCTAATAAGTAAAGTTTTTGAAAACCATCTCATCTTTATACCTAGATTTGTAGTCCAGTAGATAAATATCCAGGGTTGTCCTAACATGAAGTTTTTCAATCAAGCCAACATTCCAAAAATAATTCATGTGTTCAACAAATTTATTAGTATAATTGTTCAAAAATTTGTGATCGTATAAAAACTCAGTTGCAATTGTGAAATTTAAATTCTGAATGTTGTTCAAGACTATGTGATCACATTTCTCAATTTCATTCATTGACAACATATTTTTGACACTGACAATTTAAATTCGTTGGAAGTTTCCTCATTTGGCCACTCATCCTCATACAATCCAAAAAAAATTCATTTTCATTAAAATCCTTCTCCAAATTTGAATTGAAAAATTCAACATTTTTATTCTGTTCAATTTCTAGAATTTCAAGTTTCTCACAGCCTAAAAAAGGAAGATCAAAATCTAAGCTTAAATCTTTTTCCTGAAAAGAGTCGAGTCCAAATCATTTGTTGAGTTTTGAACAACTTCATTTAGATCGTTATTCTCAATTTCCAAAGTTGTAATCTGAAAATTTTCACTATCAGTAAAGAATGGATTATTTTCTGATTCATCGCTTGTTTGAGTTTGACTTTGCTGCTAGAGTTGTTCTTTAAAAGACGTCATTAAACAAAGAAGTTCATCAAGCTGTCTATCTTTTTCATCAAGCTGTCTATCTTGCCTTTCTACCCTCTCTCTAAGAATGTTAAGATGGTATTCTTCAGAATCATTGATTTGAGAGCTCACGTTTCGGATTTCTTGATTCTCAAAATTATAGTTCACATCAATTTCACAATCAACATTATTTCCAGTGAGATGGTTGTTTGAATTTTCAGAAAACTGACAATGATATTGGAAATCATTTTGATCATAAAAATTATGTTCGTAACCAAAACTGTTAAAATTTGAGTGATTTTGGTTAGTTTCAAGATGTTGATGTGGGCTATAATTTTGAAAATTTTGGTTTACAACCCCATATTGACGTTGATCAAAGATATATTGGGATTCAAAGCTGTTTTGATGAGTATGTGGCCCATAATCAAAATTATTGAAATTTGAATTGAAGTCGCCATTTCGATCATTTATATGATTTTGAAAATGTTGGTCAGTTGGAAAATTTTGAAAATTGTTGACATTGGGCTCACAAAACTTTGGAAAATTTTGCTTCATGAGTTGTAATTCATACTCATACTCTTCAAGAGGACGTCTACTCCGGTTATTAACCCACAATTATCTCATGGATTTTTTTGAATCAGACATTTGAGTGAAATCAAAGCAAGACAAAATTTGTTCTCAGTTCAAAATAGTATAAAATACTAAGTTGTGCTTCATTAATTAACTGACTCAATTAGAAGAGGGAAGAGGGTCTTATGGCCATTCACGTATAGTATAAATACTAAGGGATATGATCAATGTTTTACGAGTAGTATGCAACCTCTTTTGCTAATAGTTCAAAAAATTGAACTACTATATATCCGCGATCCAATTATACGAGATAATCAACTTCACAAAGCACCACTTTTCAATTATATTATTTTGCAACATCTATTTTTATTGTTGAAAACAATGAGAGTGATGATTTTAGATATGCAAATTCATTTCTCACAAACAGATTCAGAAATTTCAATCACAGAAGAATAATTGCAAGAATAAAAAAAATTTGTACAAGCAAGCCACTGTTCCTGCAGAATTTTTTAACAAGTGATGTCTATATTTTTTTAGCAGTTGCAGCATCTGTAGAGTTAAGAAAATTTTACAGTGGTGTATAGCTGTCTAGATCGATTGACTTCTATATTCCCTGTCCGCTTTGCTTGAACTCTCGCTCACTTTGGTCCTTTGATTCGATTTTTTTTTCTTTTTGAAAAAAAAACCAAAAATGACATGGGAGGAGATAATAAAGAGAGATTTAAGTAACTGGAGTTTATCGGAAGAGCGGGTAGTTGATAGTAGTGCATGGAAATTGGCAATCCATGTACCAGAACCATTGGTTGTTTTTTTTAAGACTTTATTTCACGTTTACTGAACCTTTTTACTTTTTATTACTATTTTAGATTTTATTTCACTTTTATTGAACATTTTTACTTATTATTATTATTTAAAAAAAAAACCTTTATCGGACGACTTTTTATTTGATTGGTTATTTTAAACCCTTTATATATATATTATTATCATCACTATTAATTTTATTTTATTTTAATTTTAGGTTCCATATCTAGCCAATCCCAACTTGTTTGGGATATATGGCTTTGTTGTTGTTGTTGAAAAAAAAAACAACAACAAAAATAAAAACTAAACTCACAAAACAATGAAAACTAAGACTCCAACAAAGTCAAGGCTGGAAAAATAAAATTAAAAAAAAGCTTGAAAAGAAAAGAAAAAAACTAGGTTAAAAAAAAAAGGAAAGAACTAAACTAAACGAAATAAAAAAGAATAAAAAAAAGGTTTAAAAAAAGGGACTCGATAGACTAATCCAACCCACGGCGCGTCGTATACAGCCACAAATAAAACAAAGGATCCCTTACCAATTAAAACAAATGTACCCACAACCGCTTACTATAATATAATTTCTCCTCAAATCCTAGAAAAAGAAAATAACGAATGCTTTTCTATGAAAGGAATTCAACTGATTCAGGAAAATTCTCCTTCTTGCTCACGAAATCTAAGCAAGTTAGAAATCGATTTGGGGATATTACTATGTTAAGGGTTGGACTCCACTAGGGTTTCGATTTCAAGTATGAGTTCGGTGAAAGATGCTTTGCGTTGTAGTTTGCTGATGAATTGCGATTATGGGGTTGGAAGTTTCGGACCTGGACGTGAAGAATGGGTAGTGATGACGTTCGGGACTGTTGCATTTGTGGATTTCTGACTATAGGTGGAGTTGCGTGAACTTTGGGGTGGCCGGCGTTGTGTGGATGGTGATATATTGATGAACGGAGATGTGGTAAACTTATGATGAAGGGATTGTGGCTTTGAACTCGGGCTTGTGTTGATTGTTTTCAAGAGGGTATCGATTTGGTTTGTGTGTGGTGATGGGTAGACGTTGCGTGGGTTTTGAGGACTGAGTGGGTCGATGGTTGGAGAGGAAGTTATCGCTGTGTTGTTGTGAGGAGGGTGGGGACACTGCTTGCGTGATGGTGTAAGGCTGGTAAATGGTTTTAGAAACTGTTGATCGCGATTTGGTTTTAGAAACTGTTGATCGCGATTTGGGTATTTGTTGAATCAGGTTTCCTGACCGATTTGATCTGAATTCGAGAATAAGGTTTGTGGATTGTGGTTTGTTGGATGGTTGAACTGACGTTGTGGTTTCAGAGGGGTCGTAGGAAGTTGCATTGGTTTAAGGAAAATTGTTGATGAGAGGGGATAACGGTCTGTTGATGTTCAGTGGGTACGGGGGGTTTCTGGACTGCGTGATGATGTTGTGATCGGATGTAGGAGGGGTTGGATGTGGTGAAGTTTGGAGAGGGGCAATGATGGCAACGTGGTAAATTGATGAATGAGAATGATGTGGGTGTCAAAGTTTGGTGTGACAAGGGTGGATTGAAAACAATGCTGTGGAGTTTGTGATGTGGGTTTTGGCAATTGCAAGGTCGGTGAAGAAGGTGGCATTGCAGGGTGAACGCAGAAGCAGACAGAAATCAAAGTGGAAGACAGAAAAATTGCAAAAGGATTTTTTTTTTTTGAAAGTTGTAGAAGGAAAAAGGAAAACAGAGAAAGAAATAAATAAATGTGAAATCAGAAAGGTGATTGAAGGAAAGAAATAAATGGATAAAAAAATGGAAAGAGTGATTGTAGGAGGTGAAAGAGAATTGTAATTGGAAAGAAATAAAAAAAAAATTGGAATTTTTTTAATTTCCTTTTTTTAGGAAAATTTGCACAAGAAGAAAGAGAAATAGTTGTAATTGAAAACTAGAAGGCAATAAAGAAGGGAATTGAAACAAATGGCAAGTTTTTTTTCCTTTTAATCAGAAGACTGTAGTATCAATGTTTTAATACCCAATCAACCAATTTAGAAATTTTTCCTATATATACAAGAAAACAAAGAAAAAAAAACTAACACGAATCGAAAATTAAATAAATAATAAAATTTAATTATTGCCTCCCCGACAACGGCGCCAAAAACTTGATCGACGCTTTCCTATGGATTTGAAAAGCGTAGATTTTGAAATAAATACTACAAGCGCACAGATCGTGTAGTATGCAAGTCGAATCATAGAGAGGTAAATTAAATTAAATTATTTATAAAATTTCTTGGGTGAGTTAGACAAATCTTCGAGGTTGGTTTTGAAAGCAAACGAATTTGAAACTGCAATTAAACTGTTATTGAATTGAATCAGATCTGAATCTAATCAAATCTGTATTCAATCCAATTGACATAAGGAAGCAGTAAAAAAACAAAAATTGAAATTGCAGAAATTAAAATAACAAACAGGAAATAAAATTAGGATTACCGCTGAATCTAATCAGACGGTTAATCACTAATGAAAAAGACAAATAGTGTTCTACCAAATCTAATTGTGTAGACAACACTAATTGCTAAAAAAATAAAAAAATGCAGAAATGAGAAAGAAGAAGAAGAATTTATTAATTCTAGGATGGATCTTTACAATGAGAATACAAGCGTATATATAGAGTAGATAGCTAACCCAAACCCTAATACAATGACAAATGGGACTTAGGGAATTCACAAAAGAGTTTACAATAAGAATTACAAATGGGCCTTAGTGAAGTCTAGTACATTTGGGCCTTTCCTCTTTTCCTCTTTCTCCTTTGATAATTCTTCATTGATTTGTGATGTATATGGCCTTTCTACTAGTTATTTTCTTGTCCAAAAAGCAAATAGATGTGAGATCTTCGTCAGCAAGTCTTCAAATGTAAATATGCAGCAATTTGATCTCTATTTTCCATTTTTCTGATTGTATCGGCATATCTATAAAAATGACAAAACAATACCCAAGTAATATTTATTTATATACAAAAGATAAGATATAAGAGCATAAAATAAACACATTTCTATGTTAATCACCTTCCGATCAGTGTACTCTAGAGGGGATACACTGGAGTTCAACAAGAACATCTTGCAACTCGGCCACACATGACTGGCCATTCATTTCGCTTGGATGTTCCGAACATATTGTCAACTTACGGTTGGTATACCGATATAACTATTCCCGGAGATACATAAATGAAAAGAAGTAACCAATATGAATATTCTCTATATGATGCCAATACACCCTAATGGGAGCGACCCACTTAGCCATGTTGTGTCTGCCCGAATTTTTGTCATTTCCCGGTTGTTGAGGCTTGAGGTTATAACGTATCTTTTGACAGATTACACCTTCATCTACTTTGAATGCCACATCGTCATACCCGCCAAATCATAAATTGATTTCTCCAAAAATACCATGCGTGTAAACCTAAGAGAAACAAATTCCTCCACCACCAATGTAAGTACGTTTGAAGAAATCAAGTTACGCGATCTATTAGATATACTCTATCAGACATTCGTCCATTCAAGTTGTCCTGGTTCTGGACAAACCGATGGCACCATTCTGTAAATCCATCTTAGGCAATTTCCACCTAGGATTGCCAGAACAACCCTTGCATAAACTCCGTCTTCAATTTCCCTCAATATATTTGATTCGCAACGGTAATGCCAATACAGAGTGATTTTCAGATAATAATCTGATCCCGGTCTCTCCGTATTGACAACGGAAAAATGGTCAAAAACTTTGATAGCCAGTGATTTAAATATCAAAGTAAAACATACATACAAATAATGGTCATATTTCCAAATGGAAATCTTACCAATCAATCATCAATCAACACTGAGCCCCTTTTTAATAAGTTTATCAATAATCATTTCATTTCCCAAATCCCTGTTTCCATATTTCTTAAACCCGGTTTTGTACTCTCACCATTTTCGGAACAACATTTCCAAATATTAACAATTTCTTATTTCCTGTATATAGAAAATACATGTTATTAACATCGGAAAACCTTTCCATATCTTATTCACACCTCACTATCCATCAGTCCCTAACCATAAACTAGTAAGAGAACCACTCCCTAAGTATCATTCCTAAAGGCCGAAACCAATATCAGATTGACACTCAGAAAGCCGTTCAACCTAACTAATTTCCAATCAGTTTCTAATCTCCTTAATTCCATTTCTTATTCTTCTTACCAAATCAGTTCTTAAGAAATTCTCGTATTCAATTTACGAATCTATTTCCTTTACGGAAAAATGGGTTTTAACGATAGCATTATAATCTCTACTTCCAAACATTCAACTTTAAAATATAACTTTGATTGTTTACTTTGAATAAATAAATAATAAATAATTAATGAATTAAATAAATAATCTTGATTAAAAATGGAAAGTAAATAGTACCCACCTGAATTCGATATAATCGAATTTAAACTTATAATCCTCTTTGGAATAATCTACATTCGATTAGTGTTCCGAATGTCGGAATAAACTCACCGTTTCAGGTTAACTTGATTTCTAAATTCATTTTTGAATTTATCGCTTCAAATATTTACCAATTTCCATTTATAAGCAATTTAATCTGCAAAATATTTGCTTTTAAATCATTATACAATTTAAAATGTGAATATTATTTCTTCACAGAAAACTGGACTCGTTATATCAAATCAAATCTTGATTTATATTTTTTAGTACCACTAAAAGTTCAAATCCTGTTTATCGAGTTATCTTATAAATTCATATTTATATTTCACTTTACACACTCCATTCATAAATCAACTTCATATTAATTATATATTAAGTTTAAAACTTCATCTCGATTGCAAATTTGATTATAAATTTATTGGTTACAAATCAATATTAATTATCTTGTAAATTTCCAACTTATAAAATATATAATTTCTAAAAATAAATTAATTTAATAACATTCGACATCACCGAATGGGAACCAAAAATCCTTGTAGTTTTATTCAACTCATATTCACATTTCGAACCTCGAAATAAATTTAACAATTTCCCTTTCCATTACTCATTTTTAAATTAAACATTCACAGATTATTTAATAGTAATTATTTTATCCCATTTAAAAATATCGTTAATAAATAAAACTACTTGTTTTATTATGATTAAAACAAGTTATTAAAACCCCAAATTCTTTCCAATATATTTGAATATATTTTACGGTATTTAAATACCAATTATTTCAGGTCATTGTTGTTCAAACATCCCAACCATACAATAATCAACCATAGATTATTCGTCACATCATATAATGTAATATATGAAAACCAACAATAAAATTGTCGAGGAATCCAGTTGGATCCCTCCAACATGTTTCCCTGCATCCACAGATGTTAATCAATTTAAGTAATCCGAATTCCATATCGGTATGAAATTAATAATAAACAGAATCAATATTAAATCAATGATATATATATATATATATATATATATATATATATATATATCACTATTAACCAGTTTTTTTGTAAATCATCCAAACCATCACACAACATTAAATCACTATTTATCAGTTCTAAAATATGTTTATAAAATTATAGAACTGGACAGAGTTAGTGAGTTTACTCACCTTGGTCGTTAATCCTTAAATAATGATCAACGTTGATTGATTATATCCGTTGTTTTATTTTGTCTAAAATCGAAATAAGCTCCCAATCGCTCCAGACTTGTTCCAGTGCGTAGGCTGCGATCACGCGATTCCAACATGACCTGACAATTCGCAATTCCCGACGACGTATGGACAAGATATTAAATTTTCAAGCTAAGACATTAATTAAATTAAAACTTATACCATATATTGTTTTTCAAACATGGGCCTTACCATTAATTTTTCTCGGCCTATCTTCCCTGTACACCAGCGTGAATAATATCCTCCTTTCCCCGAAACTCCTAGCTTCAAATTCGTTTTGCCCAGAACTATTTTTGAAAGTCTTTTTGTCCGCTTTTTCCCTTTATTTTTTATTTGAGCTTAACATAAAAAAAAACCCAACCCAATTAACATTCTATAGACCCGCCTGCTCCTTTATATCTTCTTCCACGAATAATCATTGTGCCTTCCTGTAAAACAAACCCATCCCCACCATTTCCACAAACCAGAAGAAACACTTCCTAATATTTGAAATGTCCATTACGCAACACCCATTTCTCCTTATTACTTCACCTCATTCCATCCCTTGCCTACAGAACTGGCAACTCCCCTTGATTAGCTGCGATTTTCAGGCAACACGCAAAGGATTGAACTCACATCTTTCTCCTTCGTTATTCCACACATCATTAACCCCGTTCTAGCTCGTTTCATGGTGATGACCTTCGGCCCTTAGAAAACCCACTTTAAAAACACCCAGATCTGAACTTGTACAGCTTCTTCTCCGCTCGCAACCTGCTACAAACAAAACCAGGCAAAGACTCAAACTCCCTTCCCCCACTGGCGCCTGTATTGCAGGCGCCAGACCACTGGTGCCTACAACTCAATTCAGGGCTGAATATTCAGTGGGCTGAAAATTCAGCCCTGAATCCACTGGAGATGCCCTAAGGTAGGTTGGAAAGGGTAGGTCTGCCAATCTAGGATAGGTGACAATACATATATAGCCTACGTAATTTAGCCTGCGCAAAGCAGAGGGTACAGTTCCTTGGCAATGGAGGCGAACAATTATATATTATATTTTTAGCATACCCGGTTTCATAAAATCTCGTTTGTTTACAGACTGCTATCGACAACAATAAAATACTGTTGTGACAAGTAATGCGTCACGATCCCAAAAATATAATAAAGCAGATAGGTTAACTTATTTTATGGAACCTCAAAAGAGCCGATATAGGGTGCAAAATACGTTAAATAAAAAATTGCTTATTTTTCAAAATAAAAATTACAGAAAAAATCTATAAATTAAATTAAGTATACGTCTCAAAAATCTTATCCAAATTCGAAACCAATAATTTATTATATTTAATAAATCGTTATGGTTTATAAATGATTCCATAGCGACTATTTAAAATTTTGATTTGGATATAACTCACAATCTACGACACGAAATCTCGATTTTTCACTTCTATTAGAAAAATATAGTTTAATAAATTCAAACGTTTCTTGTTTCAAAGAAATACGAGTTATAACGAATCTTATATAGTCGTTTAAAGTTCAAAACTCAATATTACAAACTACCGCGACGTTACAAGCTCGATTATAATTATATTATAATTAATACGTTCAACTGTCGTTTAAATAATATATTCGTTATTATAACACGAATATAACTAAATTAAATATCATATATTATCCAAATTACACATTATTGCAAATTTCAACTATTTCTGACTATTTCAGAAATTATTAAATTATCCCATTAAATATTATATTAATCAAATATTAAAAATATTTAAATTCAAACCATTTAAATTCCCAAACCATTATATTAAAATAACTTAAATTAATTGATTATTAAATTGTTAAAAGGACGTTACATTAGTTAAGGCAAACTCTACCATAAACAATAACTAGCAGAAACAACAATGATAACCATGTGTGGGAATTATTGTAGCACTTACAAATAATAGCGAATTATATAATGTTAAAATAAAATAAAAAATAAACATGTCCATCACTCATTAAACTGAAATTTTGAAGAACTAACATGCACACTACACCCGCACATAAGGGTACTTAACTCGAAGTAATGCAAAAGAATGCATGTCAGAAGTCCAATGTTAAGGGATACACATCAATTTTCTCATTTTGAATTTATAGTAAACACTAAGACAAAATGCCTAAAGCTAAATAGTATATAGTTTCATGGTGATAGGAAGTTTAATTACATATCATTCTTTACTTTTTGTAAATATGAACTAGGTTGAATTGCATGTAAACATCGATGTTTTGGTTAGATAGATCAATTGATTTCTAGTATTAAACTGAATCATGTTAAATTGGATTTAATTAGTTGCTGAATGTTAATAATACAAAGGGAACCTCTTCCATTCTTATTTGGATTGTTCGATTTGATTTGAGTTATATATATATCTCTTATTTTGAGTTATGTATTATTACTTTGATCATTTGAATGAATTTGTAATTTCAAAAATATTTATGGAAGCTTTTGTGATTTGTTTTTATATTCTAGAGCAAAATTATATATATGTATAATTCCATAAATATTTTAATATAGCCACGCACACATATATACATACAATGTATGTATGTATGTATATGCTGCATTAAAAAGGGGAACGCTTGTTAATGGCGACATGAGAATGAATTTCTCGTCCCTTGTTTTCGCTATGCGTTAGCTTCCCCTTAACCCTATTTTCATTTGTTTCTTAATCGATTTCTTCCAAAGATTACAAATCGCTCGCGATCTGTTTAACCTTCAACGAATTCCCTTTCATTGATAAGGCAATTTTATTTCAATTTTATCTCCTCAATATAGCTAGATCTAAGATCCGATACAGGAATCAGTGCTGATACATATCAAGTTGCATTGCCAAGATAAAAACAACTAATCATTTTAGTCCCATTGGTTCAGATGTGTTCATAAATTCCAATACCTATGTGTTGTAAATTTTCAAGTTAGCTTGGGATATGGGTTTGTTTTTGAAGAGGGAAGCAAGAATGGAAGAAGATAAAGTGTAGGGATTAAGTCCCACATTGTGGAATATAAAGGATTTTGTCTCTATATAGATAAAAGCTTGATACATGATATCAAAAGAAAGAAGAGAAGGAGGTATAAGGCAATGGGCCTTAGGCATAAACTTGGCATAAATAATAATATTTAAAATGTCAAAAGATGGGCCTTGGGCCTTGGGGCTCTTGGGGTCTCGTGATCTATTAGGCAGTCGACAGGCCAAAACTCACCAGTCGACCGTTTTGTTCTCTGTTTGAAAACGGTCGACCGGTGACATTTTGGGCGGTCGACTGGGTTCAAGCCAAAGGAATGTGACGCTTCAGAAGCGTTGCAAAACTGAATGGTTGCATACGTTCGGAATCGAACAGAAATAACTGTTGCGATTCAATAGGTTGCAACGCTTGGCTGAGGGATGTCTCCTCTTCATCGCCTATATATACGACGCCAGAAACTGTTGCAAAATCACTGAGTAATTCTTCTTCTTCATATATCGTTCTGCAACACCATTAAACTGTTACAAAACAGTTCTGTTCGAAACACCTCTGAAGTGTTACAAATCTGATACTGTTGCAGAATTAATTTCTAATTCTTCCCTTTCATTTCTATATTCAAAATAGCATCATCAGAAACATATATTCAGAGTGTTCTTGGTCAGATCAAAATCGTACAAATTTTGAATCCGATAACGCTGTTTCAAGGCTTCATTGAATCCTGAAGTCAATAGTTCGTTAACCCGTTTGTACCTGGTGGGTTGAACTATTGTCTGAAAGAATTTGCTCCGCAAATCCTTGAAGTCAGAAGTACGGCAGATTCTACTCCTCCAAAAGCGTCTCAAACCACAAAATCCCCAACAAATTTTCAGACAATAACTTCAACCATGGATAGTTTGAGCGCTTTGCAAGTAATGAATCAACATTTGACGAAGTTGGAGCGATTTGATGGAGAGAACTTCACTCGTTGGCAGGAGACTATGAAATTCTTTCTGATCACGGTTAAATTATTTCATATTCTCGAAGACGGATTGGAGAAAATACCGGAGGAAACCGATAAGGATAGTGCAGAATTAAAAGCAAAAAGGGCAAAGCGAAAAGAGGAAGATTTTCTATGTAGATGCCACATACTGAATGCACTGTCTACTCCGATATACAATGCTCACAGGACCTTGGACACGGCGAAGGCACTCTGGACTGCGCTAGAAAGCAAATATCGCATCTCTGAGGCAAGTAATAAGATATTTCTTATATGCAATTTTATGGATTTCAAAATGGTCACTAACAAGTCCATAATTGGACAAGTTAGTGAAATACTACTGTTAGTAAATCAACTTAAGGATGCTGGTATTGATCTCCCTGAATCATTTGTTGTTGGAGTTATTATTTCGAGACTCCCGAATTCTTGGAATGATTATAAGAAGAAATTAAAACATGCGGAAACCGATTATGATTTAGACGGTTTACAACGTCATCTTCGTATTGAAGAGGATTCTCGTAAACGCGAACTAGATGATAATCCGAAAACTGAGTCTCAATCTAAGGCTAATAATGTTGAAATTAACGATAAGTTGAAGCCTAAGAATGAGACACAGTTCAAAAAGAAAGGTACTAATTCCAAGAATAAGAAGAAGGGTGACTGTTACTATTGTCACAAACCCGGCCACTATACCCGAGACTGTCGTCTTCGGAAGAAACAACAAAAAGCGAACGTGGTCGAAGAAAAGCTTGTGGCTGTCGTACAAGAGGCGAACTCCGTTAGTGGCATTGATAATGATTGGTGGCTCGATACTGGAGCAACTATTCATATTTGCAAAGACCGTAATCTGTTCAAGACTTACGATGAGAATAACGGAGAATCCAGCGAAGTAACTAGCGCAAACAAAGTTGCAAGCAAAGTTCTGGGAAAAGGAACTATTGAATTGACATTCACCTCTAGGAAAGTTCTTACTTTAGTCAATGTATTTTATGTACCTGATATGTGTAAGAATTTGATTTCTGGATACCTTCTTAACAAAGGAGGATTCAAGATGGTGTATGAGTCTGATAAGTTAGTGTTGTCCAAGAACAGCAAATTTATTGGACAGGGATATTCTTGTAACGGCATGATTAAGTTGAATCTAATAAAGAAATCTTCTTCTTATATTGTTGACTCTGTTAATTTATGGCATAGTAGATTAGGACATGTTAATTATAAGTCACTTAGAAATATGCATAAATTAGGATTAATTTCTGATTGTGATTTCGAATCCATTTCTAAATGTGAGATATGTGTTCAAGCAAAAATACATCGAAAATCCTTTAAATCCGTTGAAAGGAAAACTGGTTTGCTTGATTTGGTATATAGTGATGTGGGTGACTTGAAAAGTCATATCACCTATGGTGGTAACCAATACTATATAACGTTTATTGATGATTATTCTAGATATGCTTATGTATATCTAATGAAATCAAAAGATGAAGCCTTTGATAAATTCAAAATTTACAAAGCAGAAGTCGAAACACAATTAGGAATTAAAATTAAAGTGTTACATTCAGATCGTGGTGGTGAATATTTTTCAAATGAGTTTACTTTGTTTTGCAAACAAAATGGTATCATTCACCAATGTACCGCCCCTTATACACCACAACAAAATGGTGTTGCTGAGAGAAAAAATAGAACTTTAGTAGAAATGGTTAATGCCATGCTCATAAGTTCTAATTTGCCTTATAACCAATGGGGTGATGCTATGTTATCTGCATGTTACATTTTAAATAGAGTACCACTTAAGAAAAATAATATTTCTCCTTATGAATTATGGTTCAATAGAAAACCTAATATTACTAGACTTAAAGTTTGGGGTTGCTTAGCATATGTTAGAAAACCAGACCCTAAACGACCAAAGTTAGGTAATAGGGCTTTTAAATGTGTTTTCATTGGATATTCTCTTAATAGTATAACTTATAGATTTATGATTCTTGATACCTTAGAAGTCATAGAATCTGTAGATGTAGAATTTTTGAAAATCAAACTATTGAGAATCCATTGAGATCATCTAGTCCAGAACCAACTGAGACTAATGATACAAATGATGATGAATATGCTCCTGCTCAAAACAGCAAGGAAGTTTCAGTACCAGATGATAGTACTGAATACAGAAGAAGTAAAAGAGCGAGAATAGAGAAGGACTATGGTCCTGACTTCATAACATATCTCGTAGAAGGCAATAAGGACGAAGTCCTTAATGTGACAAGATATGTAATGAACGTCGATGATGATCCCAAAACTTATTCTGAGGCTATGAGTTCTAGAGATTCTAATTTCTGGAAAGAAGCTATCAATGACGAAATGAATTCCATAATGTTAAACCAAACTTGGGTATTAAGCGATCTACCTCCTGGTGCTAAACCTATAGGATGTAAATGGATATTCAAGAAAAAGTTGAATACAAATGGATCCATTGATAAGTTTAAAGCCAGATTAGTTGCTAAGGGATATAAACAAAGACAAGGAGTAGATTATTTTGATACATATGCTCCGGTAGCTCGCATATCTTCGATACGTTGTTTAATAGCACTTACATCAATTCATAACTTGGTCATACATCAAATGGATGTAAAGACAGCTTTTCTAAATGGAGATTTAGAAGAAGAGATATACATGGAACAACCTGAAGGTTTCATAACCCCAGGCCAAGAAAAGAAAGTTTGTAAATTAGTTAAATCTCTTTATGGCCTGAAGCAAACTCCCATGCAATGGCATGAGAAGTTTGATAAAGTTGCACTGTCATTTGGATTCATTGTTAATGATGCAGATAAATGTATCTATAGCAAATCGGATAACAACGGTTATGTTATAATATGTTTATACGTTGATGACATGCTGATATTTGGTTCCAACATATGCTATGTAAATGAAACTAAGAAGTTTCTATCTTCTAAATTTGATATGAAAGATCTGGGAGAGGCTGATGTAATTCTAGGAATTAAAATCATTAGGAAAACGGGGGAGTTATTATTAACTCAATCTCATTACATTGAGAAGTTCCTAAAGAAGTATAATCATTATGATGACAAACCAGCACCAACTCCTTTAGATCCAAGTATAAAATTAGAAAAGAACACTGGACGTACCATTTCTCAATTGGAATATTCCAGTATTATTGGGAGTCTTATGTATGCTATGCATTGCACTAGACCAGATATCGCACATGCTATAAGTGTATTATGTCGATTTACGAGTAATCCAGGTTTCGAACACTGGAAAGCCATTTCCAGAGTCTTAGCTTATTTGAAGGGAACCATCAACTATGGTTTATCTTATAAAGGATATCCTACTGTAAAAGAAGGATATAGTGATGCAACCTGGAACAATGTAGAATCGAAATCCAAGTCTACGACTGGATGGATATTTACATTAGGAGGCGCTGCTGTGTCTTGGGCTTCCAAGAAGCAGACCTGTATATCTGATTCAACTATGTTATCAGAATTAATTGCATTAGCAGACACATGTAAGGAAGCGGAATGGCTTAGAAATTTGTTAGTAGAAATCCCATTATGGAAGAAGCCATCTCCAGCAGTCTTGATTAATTGCGATAATCAAGCAACGATATATAATGTTTCTA
Organism: Allium sativum; assembly: GCA_030737875.1. Classification (NCBI taxonomy): domain Eukaryota; kingdom Viridiplantae; phylum Streptophyta; class Magnoliopsida; order Asparagales; family Amaryllidaceae; genus Allium; species Allium sativum. The sequence continues at coordinate 691,577,478 of CM060913.1, read as the reverse complement.
ATAAAACATATAATGGAAAGTCTAGACATGTGAGTCTAAGACATCAAATGGTGAGACAGTTACTCAAAAGTGGAGTTATAACTGTTGACTACCTAGAAACAAAGAAAAACTTGGCTGACCCACTTACGAAGAGTCTTCCAAAGGCTATGGTTTCTATAAAGTCAAAAGAAATGGGACTAAGGTCTGTGAATGAAGATTGATCATCCTTAACAGAAACCCAACTTGTGTTTTGAAAAAGATAGGCAAAGTTCAATGGGTACCAACAAGTTAAGGAAATGATTATGGAACACTAAATCAATAATCCCATAATGTTTAGTGTTGGATTCTGCATGAACTAAGGATGGATTAATATCTTTAATAAGTCTAGAAACCCTAAAAGGTGTCTCGCAGAAACACCTTAAGTGACTTACCTATATGAGTATGGAAATCAGGCCGTTTCCTAGGAAAGTAAGACCGCTTTCTAAGTAGACTCATGAACCAGGATTTAAGCACATGGCCATTAACGTGCTGAGCAATACAGAACACTCTAACTAAGGAATACAACATGTGTGATTGTTCCGGTTATATCATTAAGGGATACTTGGTTCAAGATTCGTTCACCATTGAATCTCGATAGAACTTTGAATGATTTACACTAAGTAAAAGTTCAAATCCAAAAGATACTTCTATCTATGTGTTGTTTCCACGATGATGCAAAACTTCATCTTAGAACTACATAGGCTTGATCCCACTTGGGTATGTAGGAAGTCACACTAGTGACTCAGCCGTCCACTTTAATTTATTTTGAAAATTGGGGGAGATTGTTGTAAATTTTCAAGTTAGCTTGGGATATGGGTTTGTTTTTGAAGAGGGAAGCAAGAATGGAAGAAGATAAAGTGTAGGGATTAAGTCCCACATTGTGTAATATAAAGGATTTTGTCTCTATATAGATAAAAGCTTGATACATGATATCAAAAGAAAGAAGAGAAGGAGGTATAAGGCAATGGGCCTTAGGCATAAACTTGGCATAAATAATAATATTTAAAATGTCAAAAGATGGGCCTTGGGCCTTGGGGCTCTTGGGGTCTCGTGATCCATTAGGCAGTCGACAGGCCAAAACTCACCAGTCGACCGTTTTGTTCTCTGTTTGAAAACGGTCGACCGATGACATTTTGGGCGGTCGACTGGGTTCAAGCCAAAGGAATGTGACGCTTCAGAAGCGTTGCAAAACTGAATGGTTGTATACGTTCGGAATCGAACAGAAATAACTGTTGCGATTCAATAGGTTGCAACGCTTGGCTGAGGGATGTCTCCTCTTCATCGCCTATATATACGACGCCAGAAACTGTTGCAAAATCATTGAGTAATTCTTCTTCTTCATATATCGTTCTGCAACACCATTAAACTGTTACAAAACAGTTCTGTTCGAAACACCTCTGAAGTGTTACAAATCTGATACTATTGCAGAATTAATTTCTAATTCTTCCCTTTCATTTCTATATTCAAAATAGCATCATCAGAAACATATATTCAGAGTGTTCTTGGTCGGATCAAAATCGTACAAATTTTGAATCCGATAACGCTGTTTCAAGGCTTCATTGAATCCTGAAGTCAATAGTTCGTTAACCCGTTTGTACCTGGTGGGTTGAACTATTTTCTGAAAGAATTTGCTCCGCAAATCCTTGAAGTCAGAAGTACGGCAGATTCTACTCCTCCAAAAGCGTCTCAAACCACAAAATCCCCAACACTATGTTCATATTTTCCCTAATATCCTAGTTTCTGTTTGTTGTTCCTCGAATGGACTTCTAATTTGTTTGGAAGATTTTGGGCTTCAAATTGAATGGTGAATCAGATCTATATTTGAGGAGTGTGCGTGCAGTTTCACACGGTTTTATGGGATATTGTTGTGCAGATATGAAGAATAATGGTGTTGGTTTTATTTTTGATGGGTATTCTTAAGCAAGTTCATCCAGATTGTGAAGTGGCAATTTGGGTTATATCATTGATCAAGTTTGATCAAAGATTCCATGAAGCCAATTATATTTGTAATTGGGAATATATGGGTTTACTGCTTTTAGCCACTGGGTATTTGATTTGAATGAAGATGCCTACTGCATTCCTTGTGCTAAATGTATCCGTTTCAGCATCATAATATTCAGTATTTTACACCAAATGATCTATTCCAGTTCTTCGATGTTTATGTTAATAAGAATTGGCATTTGGATTCTATGGAGTTACATGTTTATATGAAATCTACAGCTCATATAGTCAATCTGGTGTTAGTATAGATTCACATCTTCTATGACTATGGGATAGTTTACAATACATTGTTTGTTGATAGTGGAAGGTCTCAAAAGTGTTTGGAATTGTACATACTTTGGGGGTTTCATTAGCTCGTCGTAGTTCCTAATGAATTCAGGTGCCTTATACATCTACTCATGGGATGCTACTAAAGATCATGGACTGGCGATTGATGGGGAGTAGGTAAGGCATGAAAAGGAGACTTGTTCTGTTGTGATAAGTTACTGGAAACGTTTCTTTGCCATTTTCTTTTCATGCTACTGGAAGTTACATCCAGACTCGGATTTTCATTGAGCAGTCTATTCAAACAAGATACTGGAATTTGGTGCTTACTGTATACAGTGGTGAAAGTTTAACTGGAGTTATAGTGCATTCTTGGGGGGCTATTGTTCCTAGTCTGCCATATTATGGAGTTCATAGCTTATAAAACTGCTGTTTTTTGTCAATACCAAACCTGCTGCTAAGAGGCATGCGTACCAATTTGATGCCTTGAAGTAGCAAAAATGATGGAATGGCAATGGACAGTCATTATGGTTATCACATGATTCACATGCACTCACTAGTGCTTTAAGCAGCAACAAGAAGCTGCGTCTGTGGTGAACAAAAGATAGGTGTGGATAGAGTAGTTTCTTCTTATATGATTTGCAGCGAGGAAGTTAAGCTCAGTGGGATGGAGCTGGTGCGTGCAAGATTGAATGCATGTCTAATGTGGTGCAACGAGTTGCACGCGCAGTGGGATGAAGGCCTTATCATGGGCCACATTTATGTTAACTTGGTTTAAATTTCTTGTATTTCCTTTTTTTATGCTTTAGATTTAAGTTTGTAACGATTAGTATGTTAACCTGTCTTTTGTACTGTTTTTTTAGTATAATAAAAGCGAACCAATTTTCAAAATATATATAGCTATATAGACACAAAATTAGATATAAATTGAGAAAACAAAACACAATCTTCATATGCATGGTAGTTACTGCATTACTACAGTCTTCATATGGACGGTGCAAAGCAAGGGGACAATTTAATGGTGGATATTCATTATGTCATTGATTATGTCTAATTTTTATGTTTAATAGATTTTCCATATATATATATATATATATATATATATATATATATATATATATATGTGTGTGTGTGTGTGTGTGTGTGTGTAACCAGCGTTCTATTGCCTCCAACCAGTATAGCACCTCATTTGGCTCTCTGATTTCCACCATCCATTTCCCTTCTCTCTCCTTCCACTTACTCTCTCTTCTTCCACTAACTTATTCTAATATAAATGGGTGGTGGAAATTAGAAGGCCATTTGGGTGCTGCACTGTTTGGGGTTCTTTTGAACGATCCTCTATTTATATATGTACAAGAGTATATATGCACACCCAAGTGGTTCTGCATTTAATCCCAACGTGCATGCATTTATAGTTGCAGGTGTGAAAATAGATTTAACAATACCATTGTCGGTATAAACTAAACCTGAAGTAACAACCAAGAAGACCAAGAAAATTGAAAAATATTCATGAAACCAATAACTTGAAAGATCATTTATTTCTTTGGTTTTGGTTTATTTCATGCTATTGAAAATGAAAATAATGCTTGTACATTTACATGCGCATGCTCTTTTAGCCAATTTGGATTGAGAAAAAAATAGTCTTGGCTGTTTTATGTTGGGGTCGGCTAGTTGAAACAAATTCATTCATACACCCAAATGAAGGGATATAGAAATTGTAACAACCTGCATTTTTAGTGTATTTTATTTAATTATTTAACTCAAGTTTTGATTTTTATTTTAATTTATTTGTTTAAAATAAATTTCTGTTGGTTTTTATATAACAAAGTTGATTTGGATATGAATATAATTTAATAATACAAACCGATATTTGCAATTTCAATCTTACTTACTGAATAAAATTTAGTCAATTATACTTAGTTAAATTTGAATTTATTCTTAAGTGTTTTAATTTAAATAGTAAACTCGTATTATTATATATATAATTTGTTTTCCTTAATTAATAAGATTTTATATTTGATTTTATTCAAAATATTTTTCTACTTGATCTACTATTTGTATTGATCTTTGTTGCCGCAAACATCTTTCAATTATCATTTTCCGGATTCGTTTCCTTTTGAAAATTCAAACCCGTTATTTTCGGATTTGTTAACTGTGAAAACCCGTAACTTCCCGGTAAAGGAAAGTGGCGGATAATTCGAGAACAAGCCATAACAGAACGCATACAAAAGAACATTTCATTGTATATTACAACAATGCATCAGATTACAAGAATATACAGAGTATAAATGAATAAATATTACACAGAAATATCAGAGATTTAAATTACATTTAAATACATAGCAGCGGAAAATAATACAATACACAACTAGAAGAGATATACGGATACAAAGCTTTCCGGATATCGTTCCAGCTATAAACCAGGATCCTGTGAATATAAATCTACAAAACCAAAACTACTAGCTGCCCGTGTCAAAATAAGGGCACCCAGAGTTTAGGTTAAAACAATAAACTCCAGGTCAGTCATGTGACTGGTGTGAGAACTAAAACAGTTATTGATCTTTATTTTTAAAGTTAGGTAAATCAAGGGACCACGCCGTATAACACGGAACGGGTTTCCTCCCAAGAATACCAGTGCATAAGACGAACAGCGCAATGCTAAATAGAGAAAAATGAAGCTATTATAAGACCCAGGTCCTATCATACAATGCAACGCAAGCCGGGGGATAGGGTTTTCCCTTATAACAGCCAAAGAATGCTTGATACGTTTAAAAACAAATCATTTGATACTATCATAAGTGCATAGTGTATAAAACAACTTCAAATCATAAGTATCAATCATAGGCGACATGAGCGTCCCATGCCACTATGTCTCCATATATAGGTTTACAAATAAAACCGCAATGTAGTATTGGAAGTTGGGTTATCATTTATGGTATGAACCGAGGCTAAAGATAGTCCTCACCGTCTTCGAGACTCTCTAGCCCGAGCCTCAGGGTCAGAGTGCATCGACCCTTGGATCCTCAGGGCCAGTCCACCGATGTGGATTAAACTTAAACCCTGAACATGCGTTTCCCCGCCCTATGGGGCGTAAATGAGTCAACGAATGACTCCATCGGACCCGGATCGTCCGATCAAACCGAGGCGCCTCGCAACATCAACAACCACATAAGTCAAACTCGTCAGGGCGTGTAAAACCACTGACGCTACTTCTAGCTAGAAAGAAACGCATGCCCTCCCTGACGTCCTCTCCCTTTTTGGTTCATACCGGGTGTGAAGCTCGTGAAGTAAACGTTACACAAAGCTACGCCACAAAGGCCGTGCTTCGATCATCAACCACAAGACTCTGCTTTTCAATAGAAGCCTCGATCAATTGCCACTTAGGCATGCCACACAGGCAATTCACTCCATGCGTTTGATATCCATCAATATATAACCCCTGAGCTCGTACGTCTCAGAGAAGGGCGTTAAGCAAGAGAATAGATTCTCCGCCGCTAAACAGATATATATTTAATAGAGATCAATCACACGGACTAAAATCCAATGTCAGACACACAGTCCATTTACAAGTCCGTTCTGGGTCTGAACGAAACCGGAGGCACCTAGTACCCCGCATATCCATCGATCTCCAAGTACGTCTGGACGATCACCAACTGTTTCCATCTTCTTGGGTGTACAGCCCAATCAAGATCATCAGTAATCACCCAAACGACGTGAAGACTTCCGGTCTTCGACCATCGTCTTCATCTTCGACTAATCGTCGTATCAGTTATTCAGAATGGGATGAACCCGGTCTTTCTGAATAACTCGCGTATATTTTAAATAAGTGTTACACAAACACAACATATGCCTCATTCCAATTCATCAGTCACTAACCGTAAATTAATCAAGAGAATAATTCCCCAAATATTAACCCCGAAGGCCGAAACCAACATCAGATCAATATCCAGAAAACCATTCTGCTTGGCCAACCGACAGTTAGTTTCTAAATTTCACATTCATAGGGAAAGGTTCCCATTAATTTTATCCAAGATAAATTCTTTATATTTATTCTTTAATCTATCCTTTTGAATTTCGATTCAACTAGTCGGGATTAACGAACCTTACCGAAGTAATCATTTGTTTTAATTTCCCAATCCCAACCTATTCATCCCATGAAGTAAAACTGGTAATACTTCATATCTAACACCACAGTGTTATCGGTAAATTCAATTACCATTTCACGTTCAAATCTAATTAAAGATTTAACTATCGCCTGGAGTAAAACTGGTGATACTCCATTCTCGATCTTTTCAATCTAATTAAAGATTCATTAAAACTCCACTTAGTTTTAATCGTTAACTGGGTTAAAGAATCAGTGTCATTTAAAACACGGTTCACGATAGACCCAAAATCACATCCATTAATTATCGGGTTAAAGAACGAGTGTTATTTAAAACACTGTCCACGATAAACCCAAAAATCAATATCGATTCAATTTCAATTAAATATTATTTAATTGGTACTCTTCATTAAATCTAAATAAAAAGATTTAATCTTTTCTCAACTGGGTTCAAGAACAGTGTTAGTGAAGACACCATTCACGACAAACCCAAATCACATTTGATATTCAATACAAGGCTCTGAATAGAAAATATATCGGCTTATGTTCAATATCAAATTCTACGATTAACAAATGTCGTATTGGAAATAACGATATAAATATATATCTTTCAAATTTCCATAACAACATCCGTATAATCACGAATTCCAACATCGAAATATTCCGAAGACAATTTCGATTCAAATCCACTCCAATGCAATCATTGGAAATTCTGGTTATTTTTAAAACCCTTTTCAAATTCCATTTATTTATTTAAAAATAAATAGAATTATAATTCTATTTCAAAACTAGTTCATTTCGATAAAAATCTATTTTTATCTTTTCAAATATGGAGTTTTTCATCCCAAATCTTCACAAATCATTTCTTATGATTTTACACAAATTATTACTATTTTTAATAATTTTATCAAGGCCCGTACAGTCGATTTCCAACAACGGCCATCGAACTGCACTTACAACGACCTTTTCCAAATTTGATTTGGATATAATTCCAAATCCAACCGTTAGATTTCTAATTTATAATATTCATTAGAAAGCTCTTTTCGATACGAACCCAACAGTTCCGGTTTTAGGAGAATCCGACGGTCGGATCTCCCGTAATCTCCGTTTGAAATAAATGGTCGAAATTTTCGAACTGCCGCGGTGCGGCGCGTTCTATTCAGGCCATTATATTATATATATAATATATATTTCGTCGATTTCTATTTAAAACGAATTTTATAAATCGTTTTAATTTTGTTTCAAAAACATTTTCAACTTCCATTTCAATTCGAATCAAAATTGAATTTTCCCTATAAATTCGTTTTTTAAAATTCATTTCTATTTAATTCAAATTTCAATTCAATTTGAATTCATTTCAATTCGTTTTCAAATCAATTCGAATTCGTTTTCAATTCGATTCAATTCAAAGTGGTTTTCTATTCGATTCAAATTCGTTATACATTCAATTGAAATCAAATTCGTTTTCTATTCAATTCATTTCGAAATCGTTTTCAATTCAATTCATTTCGAAATCGTTTTCAATTCAATTCATTTCGAAATCGTTTTCAATTCAATTCATTTCGAAATCGTTTTCAATTCAATTCATTTCGAAATCGTTCTTTTTTTCAATATTCATTTCGAAATCGTTTTTCAATATTCATTTCGAAATCGTTTTTCAATATTCATTTCGAAATGAATAATCGGTATAAGTATCGTTCACGTCAAAATGGCGTCAATCTAACCAACACGGCTTCATACATTTCTATTTTCAAATATTCTATTCAACAAATGAATATTTATTTTTGTCAACACACGACTAATCTCAACGAATGAGTACTGTCCACGTGTGACTATTTTTGTTAAATTATTTCGTTCAACACATGACTAATCTCAACGGATGAGTACGGTCAACACATGAACTTTTATTTTATAGTGACAAAGGTATAAATTTTATTGTTAATATATTTCGTTCAACACATGACTAGTCTCAACGGATGAGCACAGTCAACACATGAACTTTTATTTTATAGTGACAAAGGTATAAATTTTATTGTTAAAATATTTCGTTCAACACATGACTAATCTCAACGGATGAGCACAGTCAACACATGAACTTTTATTTTATAAAATTCTTTATTTTCTAAATTGGAATGAGGCCCAATCAATTACCATATAAAGTTAATTATATGGATTTTCATACAACACATGTATATAATGCATTGAAAAATAATCAACAATCAACCAAAGAGCACTACACTGTATAAGCATCAAATATAGATATCTAACGCTTATAACAGCCTGTCAATCAATCGATCGACATATTTAATCAATCAGGATGAGTGAACTTCATATTTCATCCCAACACCCATGTGGGGTTTCAAACAATCAAACAAATATTTTATTCGTGCAGTTGGGCGATGTGTAAAATTTATCGACCCAATCAATGTCCTTCAAATAGGTGTACATAAACAAACCGTCTGGTTTGTAAATGAATATTTATTTATTCACATTCACGTTAAAAATTATATTTTTAACGATAATACATTTTATTCCAACATATGAATTTCTATTCAGTTCATTCTTTAAATAAAATGATATTTTTATTTTTCTAACATATTTTAGAAAATTTCGGCGGCATAACGGCACGATACTAGAAACGGGACAAGGCCTAGCCTTATCCCCGGTCTAGTGAAGGCCCACGCCATTCACACATCAATCAAATCAATTTCATTTCACCAACCAATTCAAATTTCAATCAAATAATCTAATCAACTACACAACCAAACAATTTAACAAACAAGCCATCCATGGTCTGTGGATGACGGGTGTCGGGTGCTACTAAACACCGTCTGCATCCTAGTATATATATATAACTAGAAAAAGAAACTGAAGAGTGAGAAGTTCTCACCAATAGCTATCCAACCATCTCGAATCTTCTTTTGCAGAAGTCTTCATCGTTCTCGCCTTTTTGTCTCCTTCGTTGACCGTAGCCACTACATATATAAAAATCGAATTTTTACTTTGCTATTCAATATATAAAAATCACATTTTTACTTCGATATTCAATATATAAAAATCACATTTTTACTTCGATGTTCAATATATAAAAATCACATTTTTACTTCGATGTTCAATATATAAAAATCACATTTTTACTTCGATGTTCAATATATAAAAATCACATTTTTACTTCGATGTTCAATATATAAAAATCACATTTTTACTTCGATGTTCAATATATAAAAATCACATTTTTACTTCGATGTTCAATATATAAAAATCACATTTTTACTTCGATGTTCAATATATAAAAATCACATTTTTACTTCGATGTTCAATATATAAAAATCGAATTTTTACTCTGATATTCAATATATAAAAATCGAATTTTTACTCTGCTATTCAATATATAAAAATCGAATTTTTCCAAGGTTAAAAATCATAGCTTTCATCAATAAAAATCCCATTTTTTTCTACAATAAAAATCTAACCTTTTTGTTATTAAAAATACAATCTTTATATTACCATTTACTAAAAAAATAATATTCTTTACTTCTACAATATAAAACAAAATAATACTAAAATAAATAGATAAAAAGAAGGCTTACAGCGAAATTGGGAGTGGAGAAGGCGGATTGGCGGTGGTCCGCGCAGGCAGAGGGAGGCGGGAGGCTAGGGAAAGGCGCGGTTTTGGATTCGGGGGCTAGGGCGTCGGCTGTTTTGTCAGAACAGGGAGGAAGAGGGGCGGGAGGAAGGGTAGAGAGGAGGGGGGAGTGGCGGAGGTGCCATCGACGAAGGGAGCGGCATTGCGGGTTCACGAGGGGAAAGAAGAGGGGCTCGAGGTCGCGAGTTTCCAGAAGGGGAAAGGAGAAGAAAGGAGAAGGGGAATCAGAGGTTTGTGGGAGGAGGCGTGGAGGGTGATGGAGTGCGGCGCCAGGCGCCGACGGTGGGAGGAGCGGCGGCTCCTCCCCCTTCCTTCTCTTTTTTTTTGATATTGAAAGAATACGGTGAGGAGAGAGTTTTAAGCTGAGGGAATATATATTTATATTTTTTTATTTTATTTTATTTCAAAAAGTTGACTTTTTTTATTCGATCTCAAAAGAGGCCCACTGCCTGTCGCCCATAGCGTTTCACCCCCATTCCGAACACAATGGGATATGTATCGTAAGCTGATTCGATTGTTACGATCAGTTTCCCTTGTATTTACATTTAAATCACTATATTGAATTTTAAACGTACATTTCAAATTACCGGGGTCACATACTAACTAAAAAAATTCCAGAAAAATATTTTCTAGCTTTGTATTGACGATACGGTCCTAACAAAACTAGTTTCGTTGAATTCTGAGACCGTTGGAAAAATGGCCATTTTCCAGTCGATTAAAATCAACTGAAACTGGTCAAACGCGTTTTCCTTTGCCACGCTCACATACTGATTCGAAAAATTATGAAATTTAAAACCTAGCAATAATTTGACATTGCGGATCCAACAAAAGTGGTTTCGTCGAAATCCGAGGTCGATTGCAAAATTTCCATTTTTAAGGGCCTGAATTCCATAGCGACTATTCAGAATTTTCAACTGGACATATCTTTTGATTCGCGCTATGAAAGTTTGATTTTTCGGATTCGTTGGAAAGATATTATCGATTAGATCCTAATGTCTTTGGTTTCACTAAAATCCGGATTGTTTTGCACCCGGTATGTTCAATTGAAGTTTGAAATCGAATTATCGAACTACCGCGCCATTTTCAATTCTATTTATAATTATATATAATTATTTATATTCTAACGACGACGTATATAATATATACGTTCTAATTATATTCAAAATAAATTTTCTCGTCGATACTATTTAAAATAATTCATTTTAAATATTCAAAATTAGCTAAAATTGCCAAAATAAAAATTTTAAACTGGCCCAGATTTTCCGGGTTATTACAATCTCCCCCACTTAAAACTTTTCGTCCCCGAAAAGGAACAAAGTCGAAAGTGGTTTGATTATTCAACTCTACGTTCGATCTGGCTTCCATTCTCCAACTTTTCAGTTTCTGAGAATTTTCAAATTCTTCAAAAATTTGGCTAACACCCTAAATTTTCGAAAAATTTCGCCATAACCTCCCCTGCAATGGGAGCATCGGGAAATCTCAAATAGCTTCCCCGGTCCTTCAGATCTCAAAAAGAAAAAGAAAAAGCCAAGCGGCTAGCCAACAGGCTCATAAAATCATCATCACCCAAACAAAACAGTAAATTATGTAGTAAACATGTACCTATTTGTCAGGCAAACAAATTTTATTCTCTGCTCTAGCCTCCTTGCTATGACCTGTTCAATGCAAGTGCAAGTATATGCAAGCAAATGCGACCAATTTTCAATACAATTCAATATTTGATACAATTAGGCGTAATGGTTCAAAATTATCAAACAAATAAACAAACAACACAAACATCAATCAGTTAGTGGATTAGAGTTTCAAATTGATAATTTTGATACATATACAAAAATCATGTTTTTGATGCCAATTCACAACAATAAGCCCTATCTAATTTTGGTTCTCACACCAGTCAATAGGAAATATAAAGAAATCACACCTTCGGAGCACGAACATAAATATTGATGATGCCATGGTCATTATCAACATCATCTCCGGGCGACTAGAGTGTGATTCTATATCTATCCAGTATATTAAAATTTCAAACACACGTGGATCAGACGTATACGCAAAATCTTTATATACTGGACTGTCCAACTCAATATATATAGATAATCAAATACGAATAATTGTTTTAAATTTCAAAACAAGATTTGTTTTCATTTTCAAAAATATACTCTTCACACTCATTCTAGGATGCTACTGATCCCATCTCTAACGAGTCATTCTCGTTGGATATTACTAATCCAATTCTGATGAATTCTTCTGTATGGTCCTAATGTGTCTTGTTCTCCGAGCTTTGTAAACCAAAGCTCTGATACCAACTGTGAAAACCCGTAACTTCCCCGTAAAGGAAAGTGGCGGATAGTTCGAGAACAAGCCACAACAGAACGCATACAAAAGAACATTTCATTGTATATTACAACAATGCATCAGATTACAAGAATATACAGAGTATAAATGAATAAATATTACACAGAAATATCAGATATTTAAATTACATTTAAATACATAGCAGCGGAAAATAATACAATACACAACTAGAAGAGATATACGGATACAAAGCTTTCCGGATATCGTTCCAGCTATAAACCAGGATCCTGTGAATATAAATCTGCAAAACCAAAACTACTAGCTGCCCGTGTCAAAATAAGGGCACCCAGAGTTTAGGTTAAAACAATAAACTCCAGGTCAGTCATGTGACTGGTGTGAGAACTAAAACAGTTATTGATCTTTATTTTTAAAGTTAGGTAAATCAAGGGACCACGCCGTATAACACGGAACGGGTTTCCTCCCAAGAATACCAGTGCATAAGACGAACAGCGCAATGCTAAATAGAGAAAAATGAAGCTGTTATAAGACCCAGGTCCTATCATACAATGCAACGCAAGCCGGGGGATAGGGTTTTCCCTTATAACAGCCAAAGAATGCTTGATACGTTTAAAAACAAATCATTTGATACTATCATAAGTGCATAGTGTATAAAACAACTTCAAATCATAAGTATCAATCATAGGCGACATGAGCGTCCCATGCCACTATGTCGCCATATATAGGTTTACAAATAAAACCGCAATGTAGTATTGGAAGTTGGGTTATCATTTATGGTATGAACCGAGGCTAAAGATAGTCCTCACCGTCTTCGAGACTCTCTAGCCCGAGCCTCAGGGTCAGAGCGCATCGACCCTTGGATCCTCAGGGCCAGTCCACCGATGTGGATTAAACTTAAACCCTGAACATGCGTTTCCCCGCCCTATGGGGCGTAAATGAGCCAACGAATGACTCCATCGGACCCGGATCGTCCGATCAAACCGAGGCGCCTCGCAACAGCAACAACCACATAAGTCAAACTCGTCAGGGCGTGTAAAACCACTGACGCCACTTCTAGCTAGAAAGAAACGCATGCCCTCCCTGACGTCCTCTCCCGTTTTTGGTTCATACCGGGTGTGAAGCTCGCGAAGTAAACGTTACACAAAGCTACGCCACAAAGGCCGTGCTTCGATCATCAACCACAAGACTCTGCTTTTCAACAGAAGCCTCGATCAATTGCCACTTAGGCATGCCACACAGGCAATTCACTCCATGCGTTTGATATCCATCAATATATAACCCCTGAGCTCGTACGTCTCAGAGAAGGGCGTTAAGCAAGAGAATAGATTCTCCGCCGCCAAACAGATATATATTTAATAGAGATCAATCACACGGACTAAAATCCAATGTCAGACACACAGTCCATTTACAAGTCCGTTCTGGGTCTGAACGAAACCGGAGGCACCTAGTACCCCGCATATCCATCGATCTCCAAGTACGTCTGGACGATCACCAACTGTTTCCATCTTCTTGGGTGTACAGCCCAATCAAGATCATCAGTAATCACCCAAATACCGTGAAGACTTCCGGTCTTCGACCATCGTCTTCATCTTCGACTAATCGTCGTATCAGTTATTCAGAATGGGATGAACCCGGTCTTTCTGAATAATTCGCGTATATTTTAAATAAGTGTTACACAAACACAACATACGCCTCATTCCAATTCATCAGTCACTAACCGTAAATTAATCAAGAGAATAATTCCCCAAATATTAACCCCGAAGGCCGAAACCAACATCAGATCAATATCCAGAAAACCATTCTGCTTGGCCAACCGACAGTTAGTTTCTAAATTTCACATTCATAGGGAAAGGTTCCCATTAATTTTATCCAAGATAAATTCTTTATATTTATTCTTTAATCTATCCTTTTGAATTTCGATTCAACTAGTCGGGATTAACGAACCTTACCGAAGTAATCATTTGTTTTAATTTCCCAATCCCAACCTATTCATCCCATGAAGTAAAACTGGTAATACTTCATATCTAACACCACAGTGTTATCGGTAAATTCAATTACCATTTCACGTTCAAATCTAATTAAAGATTTAACTATCGCCTGGAGTAAAACTGGTGATACTCCATTCTCGATCTTTTCAATCTAATTAAAGATTCATTAAAACTCCACTTAGTTTTAATCGTTAACTGGGTTAAAGAATCAGTGTCATTTAAAACACGGTTCACGATAGACCCAAAATCACATCCATTAATTATCGGGTTAAAGAACGAGTGTTATTTAAAACACTGTCCACGATAAACCCAAAAATCAATATCGATTCAATTTCAATTAAATATTATTTAATTGGTACTCTTAATTAAATCTAAATAAAAAGATTTAATCTTTTCTCAACTGGGTTCAAGAACAGTGTTAGTGAAGACACCATTCACGACAAACCCAAATCACATTTGATATTCAATACAAGGCTCTGAATAGAAAATATATCGGCTTATGTTCAATATCAAATTCTACGATTAACAAATGTCGTATTGGAAATAACGATATAAATATATATCTTTCAAATTTCCATAACAACATCCGTATAATCACGAATTCCAACATCGAAATATTCCGAAGACAATTTCGATTCAAATCCACTCCAATGCAATCATTGGAAATTCTGGTTATTTTTAAAACCCTTTTCAAATTCCATTTATTTATTTAAAAATAAATAGAATTATAATTCTAGTTCAAAACTAGTTCATTTCGATAAAAATCTATTTTTATCTTTTCAAATATGGAGTTTTTCATCCCAAATCTTCACAAATCATTTCTTATGATTTTACACAAATTATTACTATTTTTAATAATTTTATCAAGGCCCGTACAGTCGATTTCCAACAACGGCCATCGAACTACACTTACAGCGACCTTTTCCAAATTTGATTTGGACATAATTCCAAATCCAACCGTTAGATTTCTAATTTCTAATATTCATTAGAAAGCTCTTTTCGATACGAACCCAACGGTTCCGGTTTTAGGAGAATCCGACGGTCGGATCTCCCGTAATCTCCGTTTGAAATAAATGGTCGAAATTTTCGAACTGCCGCGGCGCGGCGCGTTCTATTCAGGCCATTATATTATATATATAATATATATTTCGTCGATTTCTATTTAAAACGAATTTTATAAATCGTTTTAATTTTGTTTCAAAAACATTTTCAACTTCCATTTCAATTCGAATCAAAATTGAATTTTCCCTATAAATTCGTTTTTTAAAATTCATTTCTATTTAATTCAAATTTCAATTCAATTTGAATTCATTTCAATTCGTTTTCAAATCAATTCGAATTCGTTTTCAATTCGATTCAATTCAAAGTGGTTTTCTATTCGATTCAAATTCGTTATACATTCAATTGAAATCAAATTCGTTTTCTATTCAATTCATTTCAAAATTGTTTTCAATTCAATTCATTTCGAAATCGTTTTCAATTCAATTCATTTCGAAATCGTTTTCAATTCAATTCATTTCGAAATCGTTTTCAATTCAATTCATTTCGAAATCGTTCTTTTTTTCAATATTCGTTTCGAAATCGTTTTTCAATATTCATTTCGAAATCGTTTTTCAATATTCATTTCGAAATCGTTTTTCAATATTCATTTCGAAATGAATAATCGGTATAAGTATCGTTCACGTCAAAATGGCGTCAATCTAACCAACACGGCTTCATACATTTCTATTTTCAAATATTCTATTCAACAAATGAATATTTATTTTTGTCAACACACGACTAATCTCAACGAATGAGTACTGTCCACGTGTGACTATTTTTGTTAAATTATTTCGTTCAACACATGACTAATCTCAACGGATGAGTACGGTCAACACATGAACTTTTATTTTATAGTGACAAAGGTATAAATTTTATTGTTAAAATATTTCGTTCAACACATGACTAATCTCAACGGATGAGCACAGTCAACACATGAACTTTTATTTTATAGTGACAAAGGTATAAATTTTATTGTTAAAATATTTCGTTCAACACATGACTAATCTCAACGGATGAGCACAGTCAACACATGAACTTTTATTTTATAAAATTCTTTATTTTCTAAATTGGAATGAGGCCCAATCAATTACCATATAAAGTTAATTATATGGATTTTCATACAACACATGTATATAATAGCATTGAAAAATAATCAACCATCAACCAAAGTGCACTACACTGTATAAGCATCAAATATAGATATCTAACGCTTATAACAGCCTGTCAATCAATCGATCGACATATTTAATCAATCAGGATGAGTGAACTTCATATTTCATCCCAACACCCGTGTGAGGTTTCAAACAATCAAACAAATATTTTATTCGTGCAGTTGGGCGATGTGTAAAATTTATCGACCCAATCAATGTCCTTCAAATAGGTGTACATAAACAAACCGTCTGGTTTGTAAATGAATATTTATTTATTCACATTCACGTTAAAAATTATATTTTTAACGATAATACATTTTATTCCAACATATGAATTTCTATTCAGTTCATTCTTTAAATAAAATGATATTTTTATTTTTCAACATATTTTAGAAAATTTCGGCGGCATAACGGCACGATACTAGAAACGGGACAAGGCCTAGCCTTATCCCCGGTCTAGTGAAGGCCCACGCCATTCACACATCAATCAAATCAATTTCATTTCACCAACCAATTCAAATTTCAATCAAATAATCTAATCAACTACACAACCAAACAATTTAACAAACAAGCCATCCATGGTCTGTGGATGACGGGTGTCGGGTGCTACTAAACACCGTCTGCATCCTAGTATATATATAACTAGAAAAAGAAATTGAAGAGTGAGAAGTTCTCACCAATAGCTATCCAACCATCTCGACTCTTCTTTTGTAGAAGTCTTCATCATTCTCGCCTTTTTGTCTCCTTCGTTGACCGTAGCCACTACATATATAAAAATCGAATTTTTACTTTGCTATTCAATATATAAAAATCACATTTTTACATCGATATTCAATATATAAAAATCACATTTTTACTTCGATATTCAATATATAAAAATCACATTTTTACTTCGATGTTCAATATATAAAAATCACATTTTTACTTCGATATTCAATATATAAAAATCACATTTTTACTTCGATATTCAATATATAAAAATCACATTTTTACTTCGATGTTCAATATATAAAAATCACATTTTTACTTCGATGTTCAATATATAAAAATCACATTTTTACTTCGATGTTCAATATATAAAAATCACATTTTTACTTCGATGTTCAATATATAAAAATCACATTTTTACTTCGATGTTCAATATATAAAAATCACATTTTTACTTTGATATTCAATATATAAAAATCGAATTTTTACTCTGATATTCAATATATAAAAATCGAATTTTTACTCTGCTATTCAATACATAAAAATCGAATTTTTCCAAGGTTAAAAATCATAGCTTTCATCAATAAAAATCCCATTTTTTCTACAATAAAAATCTAACCTTTTTGTTATTAAAAATACAATCTTTATATTACCATTTACTATAAAAATAATATTCTTTACTTCTACAATATAAAACAAAATAATAATAAAATAAATAAATAAAAAGAAGGCTTACAGCGAAATTGGGAGTGGGGAAGGCGAATTGGCGGTGGTCCGCGCAGGCAGAGGGAGGCGGGAGGCTAGGGTTAGGCGCGGTTTTGGATTCCAGTGGGGGCTAGGGCGTCGGCTGTTTTGTCAGAACAGGGAGGAAGAGGGGCGGGAGAAAGGGTAGAGAGGAGGGGGGAGTGGCGGAGGTGCCATCGACGAAGGGAGCGGCGTTGCGGGTTCACGAGGGGAAAGAAGAGGGGCTCGAGGTCGTGAGTTTCCAGAAGGGGAAAGGAGAAGAAAGGAGAAGGGGAATCAGAGGTTTGGGGGAGGAGGCGTGGCGGGTGATGGAGTGCGGCGCCAGGCGCCGACGGTGGGAGGAGCGGCGGCTCCTCCCCCTTCCTTCTCTCTTTTTTTTTTGATATTGAAAGAATACGGTGAGGAGAGAGTTTTAAGCTGAGGGAATATATATTTATATTTTTTTATTTTATTTTATTTCAAAAAGTTGACTTTTTTTATTCGATCTCAAAAGAGGCCCACTGCCTGTCGCCCATAGCATTTCACCCCCATTCCGAACACAATGGGATATGTATCATAAGCTGATTCGATTGTTACGATCAGTTTCCCTTGTATTTACATTTAAATCACTATATTGAATTTTAAACGTACATTTCAAATTACCGGGGTCACATACTAACTAGAAAAATTCCAGAAAAATATTTTCTAGCTTCGTATTGACGATACGGTCCTAACAAAACTAGTTTCGTTGAATTCTGAGACCGTTGGAAAAGTGGCCATTTTCCAGTCGATTAAAATCAACTAAAACTGGTCAAACGCGTTTTCCTTTGCCACGCTCACATACTGATTCGAAAAATTATGAAATTTAAAACCTAGCAATAATTTGACATTGCGGATCCAACAAAAGAGGTTTCGTCGAAATCCGAGGTCGATTGCAAAATTTCCATTTTTAAGGGCCTGAATTCCATAGCGACTATTCAGAATTTTCAACTGGACATATCTTTTGATTCGCGCTATGAAAGTTTGATTTTTCGGATTCGTTGGAAAGATATTATCGATTAGATCCTAATGTCTTTGTTTTCACTAAAATCCGGATTGTTTTGCACCCGGTATGTTCAATTGAAGTTTGAAATCGAATTATCGAACTACCGCGCCATTTTCAATTCTATTTATAATTATATATAATTATTTATATTCTAACGACGACGTATATAATATATACGTTCTAATTATATTCAAAATAAATTTTCTCGTCGATACTATTTAAAATAATTCATTTTAAATATTCAAAATTAGCTAAAATTGCCAAAATAAAAATTTTAAACTGGCCCAGACTTTCCGGGTTATTACATTAACCTAGTTTTATTCGTTCATTGTTCCATATCAAAACTAAATTCATATAATATCGTTCACTATTTGTTCGCAAAATCGTTCATTATAAATATATATGTGCCAAAGCCGTTCGTCTTCTTTTATTCTTAATTTTATTTAAAATTAGGCATGTTCAAATTTTATTTTTATTTTGTTAACTAAAAATATCGTTCCACTTTTATTAGACGGAATCCGTTTGTTCAAACTAAAACAGTTCATTCACTTTTATTTCAAAGCCTTTGTTTTACCGCTCGTTTACCAAACACCTTCTCCCTTTTTAAATTTTAAACCGTTCGTTATTCTCAAATTAAAACTATTCAATCTTTCGTTTCATGTTCCCTACTGTGCTAATCAACTGTTTCATATATATTAAATGGGAAAGTCTAAATGAACACAAAATATGGACATAAAATTAAACATACAAAATCTAAACCATTAGATTTTCCCATGAATTACACATAAAATACAAACAAATTTTGTGTTTTCAGTTTTGTGTTTCAATTCCCATGAATTACTCTCGCGCCTCGCACATGTCAGAAAAGCCAAGCTCCAATGGCTCACGCCACCGTGCTGACCCCCTTCTGGCCATGCCCCAGTCAGCCTGAAGCCGACTCCCGTCAGCACCCGAACCCGCTTTGACCATTCGAGCCACATCAGGCCATCCAATCTTTCTGCTCTGCCATCCCACTTCCGATGACAGCACCCAGCTTCCCCCACTGACTGGCGTGACCCCCTGTGCCACCGAATCCACCTGCTACCTCAACCGAACCCGAGTCCATCTCACCCTCCGACCCCTGTAAGCCAAGCCGTGACTTCCAGTCCGCCTTGTCTGTTCCGACATCCCTGTATGCGTGCCTATCTCTATATGGGAGAGTTTGTGTTGTTTATCCGTTTCTTGTGTGGGAGAGTGAGTACGTTTGTTTTATGTTTAACATGGAGTTGCGTGATGTATATAGTTGTGTGTGCCCGTGACTTCCTTGTTGTGTGTATTAGTGAGATTTAAATTTATATTTGTGTGAGTGTGTGTGTGTGTATATATATGTATATATATATATATATATATATATATAGACATGCAAGCGCTTGGTTGCACCCAAAAAAGAAGCACCCCAAATGCCTTATAATATCAGCTCCACATTTATATTAATTAATGCGAGTGGGAAGCAAGAGAGTAAGTGAAAGGAGAGAGAACAAGAAATACTTGGTGGTGTTGGGAAACTATGGCTGAGTCACGTAATTTGTCGTTTTCTTGAAGACGATTCGGCGATCTGGTCGGTGGTGCAAAACCAGTTCGTACTTCCGCCGCCGCCTCTAGGATAAAACAGCCTCTCTAAAATGAATAACTGATTTGCTTTGCACAACAAATCAGTGTAGATTTGCACTTTCGAATTTAACTGCCCGAAAATTTCCGAAAGAATATTTTTTTTTTAATGCCGGAGGAAGAGAAAACAGATTTTTTTTTTGTAGTAATCTCGTCTACAACTGAAGATAATATATCGACAGAGATTAGGGTTAATCGAAAACACTGGACAGTGGAAGAAAAATAGGATCTGCTAAAAATACCGGGTCAAGAGTTTACCGCTTCATAAATAAAAGTCGGCTCAGAAATATTTTCTGTATCAAAAACTGGTTCGAAAAATGCAGTGTTTTCTGGACCAAAAATATAAGTGTCTACACCACATAGCCAAGGCCCAAGCTCAATCCCAAACCGAACCGAACGGAACCGAGCCGGGCCGGGTCGAGTCGGTCGCGCGCGCGTGTGTGGTGGTCATGATGCATGGTCTCCCTCCTCACAACAAAGTATGCATTGGGAGCCCAAGGCCCCAACATGACTTCTTAGAAACAAGTATAAATACCTGCATCTTTCTTATAATCTCATGATGTGGGACTATTCACAAATAGGAGCCATCATAAACTTATTTCATATTTTAAATAATACATAAAATTTCCAACAATCCCCAACTTGAATTTTTAAAGTATTATCGATCAGTTTCTAAAAACATAAGACTGTGCATAAACAAATGTGTCATCCGACTTGAACCTTTGCGTAGTGTATAAGATTCAGTTTTTACTAGAGTGACACGTAGTCTTGAACTCTATTCCTGACATCAAACCACACACAATCTTTTCTATAGTGCAATCAAATAAGCCCGTGCGTTTATGGCCATGCACGTCTATCCCAGTTTACTGAATGCTCTAGAAGTTTTGCCCAAAACTTCATAGGAAACGACCACATTTCCACATTCACAAAGGTGAGTCCATCAAGAGCACTCCTGAAGGTAGGTACTCCACTCCAAATAGAGTATAGATATCATTAAGAGTTTTTATTAACTCATCCTCTAATCACTTCAGGAATACATGTTTCTTAATCTAAAATTTAGCATGTTCATCTACTATCACTACACAACTTGTTTTTACCCATTGTACCTAGTTCTTGGGATCTCCAGTCATTTAGGTTGGGTTACCATTGTGCGTGATTCCACAATCACAGGACAATAGTCCCATTCTTTTAGATTTATTAAGGACTTTCTTTCTGGATAGTCCTTTCGTCAAAGGTTCTGCCAAATTATCATCACCTTATATGTGATGTTCTCTAACAATACTGTGCATACGACTGTCATTTCTTACCGTTGTAATATCGGTTCTGTTTTTCTTTCAATAGTCGTCAAATTTTTTTTCCATCACTATATATGTGATGTTCTTTTACAGTATTGTGCTTACGACGTCGTTTTTCTACCGTTGTTGTAACGGTTCTATACTTTTTGCAATAGCTGCGGAACTATCACAATCGATTACACCACTAGTGTCTATTTTTCCCATATAGGGATCTCAACTAGCAGATTTCTTTAGTTCTCTACTTCTTCACTAGCTGTTGCTAGTGCTATTATCTCAGTCTCTATAGTAGACTAAGTCAAAATAGTCTATTTCTTGGATTTTCAAGAGAAGCTTCTCCAGCGATGCTAAATATATAGCCGCTGGTCGCTTTTGAATCAACAGATAAAGTATTCCAGTCTGTATCAGAATATCCTTCAAGTACAGCTGGAAACTTTTCATAATGCAATCCAAGGTTCATGGCTCATTTAAGGTATCTTATGACCCTTTCAATAGCATGTCAATGCTCTATACTAGGTCTACTAGTTAACATGCATAATAATCCCACGACATAGGCAATGTCGGGTCTAATACAATCAGTGACATACGAAAGCAGCCAATGATGCTCGCTTACTTTGACTGTCTTACACCTTCACAAGTGTTCTTAAATATCTTTGCACTGGGATCATATGACGTACATGCAGATTTACAGTCAAAGTAATGGTCTTTCTTTAGAGACTTCTCAATATAATGAGATTGATCCAAAGAAAATCCTTTTTTCGGACCTAGTAATTTTAATATCAAGGATTACACTCGCCTCAACTAGATCTTTCATATCAAAACTGACACTTAATAAGGATTTGACTGAGTTAATGACATGAATGTTTGACCCAGAAATGAGTAGGTCATCTACATAAAGGTATATAATAGTGCAAATGTCATTCTCAGATTTGTAATAAATGCATTTGTCACTTTCATTAACTTTAAAACCATGTGAAATGATTAAATGTATCAAATTTTTCATGCCATTGTTTAGGTGCTTGTTTTAAACCATATAATGATTTATCTAATTTGCATACTTTATGTTCTTGATCATGTACTACAAATCCTTCAGACTGGTCTATATAAATTTCTTCGTCTAATTCACCATTCAAAATGCTGTTTTCACATCCATTTGGTGTATTAATAAATTATGAATAGAGACAAGTGAGATTAATACCCGAATGGATGTAATTCTAGTTACATGTGAAAAGTGTCGAAGAAATATATATTTTCTTTTTGTTTAAAACCTTTAGCTACTAGTCGTACTTTATATTTATCAATAGTGCTATCAGGTTTATAATTTTTTTAAGTACCCATATACAGCCTATAGATTTACAACCAGGAGGTAAATCTATCAAATGCTAAGTCTTATGGATTTCAGAGAATCCATCTCATTATTTATAGCCTCTTGCCAAAAAAAAGGCATCTAAAGAAGATAAGGCCTCTTGGAGGTTTAAGGGATCCTCCTCTATAGTAAAAGCACAAAAAATATGAACCAAAATCTTTTACGGTTCTTGCTCTTTTACTTTTTCTACGTTCAGTTTCAGAACTTTTATTAAGTTCTGTTCTAATAGGCATACTTGATGTGCCCCCACCATTCCTTAATTTAAAAGGAAATTTGTGACGAAAAGGAATTTCGCTCGATCCAAATCAGTCGCTAAACCGACCCAGACCGTTCGAAACGCCTGATTGTTTTGAGAACATGACAAAACAGAACGCAGACGGAAGAACATTTCATTGTATATTACAACAATGCATCAGATTACAAGAATATACAGAGTATAAATGAATATTACACAGAAATATCAGAGATTTAAATTACATTTAAATACATCGCAGCGGAAAATAATACAATACACAACTAGAAGAGATATACAGATACAAAGCTTTCCGGATATCGTTCCAGCTGTAAACCAGGATCCTGTGAATATAAATCTGCAAAACCAAAACTACTAGCTGCCCATGTCAAAATAAGGGCACCCAGAGTTTAGGTTAAAACAATAAACTCCAGGTCAGTCATGGGACTGGTGTGAGAACTAAAACAGTTATTAATCTTTATTTTAAAGTTAGGTAAATCAAGGGACCACGCCGTATAACACAGAACGGGTTTTCTCCCAAGAACACCAGTGCATAAAACAATAGCGCAATGCTAAATAAGGAAAAATTAAACTGTTATAAGACCCAGGTCCTATCACACAATGCAACGCAAGCCGGGGGATTGGGTTTTCCCTTATAACAGCCAAAGAATGCTTGATACGTTTAAAACAAATCATTTGATACTATAATAAGTGTATAGTGTTTAAAACAATTTCAATCATAAATATCAATCATAGGCGGCATGGGTACCATATATTATGTCGCCATACTAGTTCTACAACTAAAACCGCAAATGTCACGTATTTGGAAATTGGATTTCCATCTATGAACCGAGGCTAGGGATCGTCCTCTACCGATTCGAGACTCTCTAGCCCGGGCCTCAGGCAAGCGCGCAGGCAAGCCTTGGAGCGACAGGGCCGGTCCACCGATGTGGATTATTATGCCTGAACACTACGTTTCCTCGCCCTTTGGGGCGTAAATGAGCCAACGAATGGCTCCATCGGACCCGGATCGTCCGATCTAACCGAGGCGCCTCGCAACAGCAACAACCACACAGGTGAAAAGTATATAAATGTCAGGGCTGGTAGGTCACTGACACCACCCTAGATAGAAAGAAACGCATGCCCTCCCTGAGGTCCTCTCCCGTTTTTGGTTCACAACCGGGGTGCGAGGCTCGCGAATTCACGTTACACAAAGCTGTGCCACACAGGCTGTGCTTTGATCATCACCACAAGACTTTGCTTTTCAACAGAAGCCTCGATCAATTGCCACTTAGGCATGCCACACAGGCAATTCACTCCATGCGTTTGATATCCATCAATATATAACCCCTGAGCTCGTATATCTCAGAGAAGGGCGTTAAGCAAGAGAATAAATTCTCCACCGCCAAACAGATATATATTTAATAGAGATCAATCACACGGACTAAAATCCAATGTCAGACACACAGTCCATTTACAAGTCCGTTCTGGGTCTGAACGAAACCGGAGGCACCTAGTACCCCGCATATCCATCGATCTCCAAGCACGTCTGGACGATCACCAACTGTTTCCATCTTCATGGGTGTACAGCCCAATCAAGATCATCGGTAATCACCCAAACGACGTGAAGACCTCCGGTCTTCGACCACCGTCTTCATCTTCGACTTATCGTCGTATCAGTTATTCAGAATGGGATAAACCCGGTCTTTCTGAATAACTCGCGTATATTTTAAATAAGTGTTACACAAACACAACATACGCCTCATTCCAATTCATCAGTCACTAACCGTAAATTAATCAAGAGAATAATTCCCCAAATATTAACCCCGAAGGCCGAAACCAATGTCAGATCAATATCCAGAAAACCATTCTGCTTAGCTAACCGACAGTTAGTTTCTAAATTTCACATTCATAGGGAAAGGTTCCCATTAATTTTATCCAAGATAAATTCTTTGAATTTATTCTCTAATCTTCTTTTGAATTTCGATTTAACTAGTCGGGATTAACGAACCTTACCGAAGTAATCATTTGTTTTAATTTCCCAGTCCCAACCTATTCATCCCATGAAGTAAAACTGGTAATACTTCATATCTAACACCACGGTGTTATCGGTAAATTCAATTACCAATTCACGTTCAAATCTAATTACAGATTTAACTATCGCCTGGAGCAAAACTGGTGATACTCCATTCTCGATCATTTCAATCTAATTAAAGATTCATTAAAACTCCACTTAGTTTTAATCGTTAACTGGGTTAAAGAATCAGTGTCATTTAAAACACGGTTCACGATAAACCCAAAATCACATTCCATTAATTATCAGGTTAAAGAACGAGTGTTATTTAAAACACTGTTCACGATAAACACAAAAATCAATATCAATTCAATTCCAATTAAATATCACTTAATTGGTTCACTTCATTAAATCTAAATAAAAAGATTTAATCATTTCTCAACTGGGTTCAAGAACAGTGTTAGTCAAGACACCATTCACGACAAACCCAAATCACATTTGGTATTAAATACAAGGCTCTAAATAGAAGATACATCGGCTTATATTCAATATCAAATTCTACGACCAACAGATATCGTATTGGAAATAACGATATATATATCTATATCTTTCAAATTTCCATAACAACATCTGTATAATCACGAAATCCAACATCGAAATAATCCAAAGACAATTTCGATTCAAATCCATTCCAATATAATTATTGGAAATTCTGGTTATTTTCAAAACCATTTCTAATTCAGTTTATTTATTTTAAAAATAAATAGAATTATAATTCTAGTTCAAAACTAGTTCATTTCGATAGAAATCTATTATTATCTTTTCAAATATGGAGTTTTTCATCCCAATTCTTTCTAAATCATTTCTTATGATTTTACACAAATTATTACTATTTTTAATAATTTTATCAAGGCCCGTACAGTCGATTTCCATCAACGGCCATCGAACTGCACTTACAGCGACCTTTTTCAAATTTGATTTGGACATAATTCCAAATCCAACCGTTAGATTTCTAATTTCCAATATCCGTTAGAAAGCTCTTTTCGATACGAACCCAACGGTTTCGGTTTTAGGAGGATCCGACGGTCGGATCTCCCGCAATATCCGTTCGAAGTCAATGGTCGAAATTCGCGAACTGCCGCGGCGCGGCGTTTTCTATTCAGGCCATTATATTATATATATATATATAATATATACTTCGTCGATTCCCTTTCAAAACGTATTTTATAAATCGTTTTAAATTCGTTTTCAAAACGATTTCAACTTCTATTTCAATTTCAAATCAAATTCGAATTTTCCAACATAAATTCATTTTCATTTCATTTCGAATTGATTTAATTCAAATTGATTTCTAATTCAATTTCTGTTCGTTTTCAATTCAATTCAATTTCAATTTCAATTCGAATTCATTTCTATTCAATTTCAGTTTGAATTCATTTCTATTCACTTTCAATTTGAATTCACTTCTATTCAATTTAATTTGAATTTCAATTCTTTTCAAAATTTCATATTTTGAACTCACTTTCGATATTTGTTATAAAATGAATAAAATCGACATAAATATCGTTCACGTCGAAATGGCGTAAATCTAATCAACACGGCTTCATATATTCATATTTTCAAATAGTCTATTTCGAATATTTCTTTTCAAATATTTCTTTTTCAAATATTCTATTTTCAAATATTTCTATTTCAAATATTCTATTTTCAAATATTCTATTTTCAAATATTTCTATTTCAAATATTTTATTTTCAAATATTCTATTTTCAAATATTTTTATTTCAAATATTTTATTTTCAAATATGGAATGAGGCCCAATCAATTACCATATAATGTTAATTATATGGGTTTTCTACAACACATGTCTACAATAACAACGATGAATAATCAACTTCATCCAAAGTGCATTCTACACTGTATAAGCATCAAATATAGATATTCAACGCTTATAACAGTCTGTCAATCAATCAATCGACACACAACTAACTATTGGGATTAGTGTATGTCATATATCACCCCAATACCCGTGTGGGGTTTCAAACAATCAAACACAGATTTTATTTGTGCAGTTGGGCGATGTGTAAAATTTATCGACCCAATAAATATCAGTCAAATGTGTGTATATAAACAAATCATCCGATTTGTTTATTTTTTATTTTATTTCATATAAACATTAAAAATTCTATTTTCAACTATAAAATATTTTTAACTATATAAATATTTTATTTTCATTTCACATCACATCACACAATCAACTACACATCAAAATTAAACAACCAAGCATACAAGCCGTCCATGGTCTGTGGACGACGGGTGTCGGGTGCTACTAAACACCGTCTGCATCCTAGTATATATTTATAACTAGAAAATTAAATTAAAGAGTGATAAATTCTCACCGATAGCTATTCCATCTTCACGACACTTCATTTATAAAAATCTTCGCCGCTCTCGCCTTTCGGCACTTTCCTTGCCCGTAGCCACTACATATGTAAAAATGGAATTTTTACTTCGTTATTCAATATATAAAAATCAAATTTTTACTATGCTATTCAATATATAAAAATCAAATTTTTACTATGCTATTCAATATATAAAAATCAAAATTTTCCTATGCTATTCAATATATAAAAATCAAATTTTTACTATGCTATTCAATATATAAAAATCAAATTTTTACTATGCTATTCAATATATAAAAATCAAATTTTTACTATGCTATTTAATATATAAAAATCAAATTTTTATCTTCGTTATTCTATATGTAAAAATTCTATTTTTACTTCGCCATATACATGGAAAAATTATATTTTTCTTCGCTACTTCTTATAATTAAAAATCCCACCTTTTTACGATTAAAAATCGAATCTTTTTCTATAAATAAAAATCTGTTCTTTACATGCTATCATATATAAATCGAATTCCTTTTAAATAGATAAATTAAAATAAATAAATAAATAAAAAGAAAAAGAGGGGTAGAACTTACAGCGTTTAAAGAGGGGGGGTATGGCGCTCCGGTTGTCGGATCAGCGGAGGAGGGTTTCAGGCGGAGGTTTTTGTTTTGTTTTGGGTGGCTCGCGTGTTACAGGAGGCGAGGGCTTGGGGTTTGTTGTGCTCGAGAGGAAAGGGAAGAAGGAGCGAAGGTCGTAGGAGGGGAAGGGTGCAGATCGACGGAGGCTGGGGGGGTGATCGCGTGCCCGAGGCGGCGGTTAAGGGCTCCGAAGAGGGTGCTCGGGATCTTGGGCGGCGGCTTCAAATCGGAGAAGGAGGACTCGTGAGAGAGGAGGGAGGAAGGGCGTTGGTCGGAGGGCGTGGCGATGGCAGGGGAGGCGCGATTCGATCTGGCGAGGGGAGGGGCTGAGCGAATTTGGGGATCGGTGAGGAAGTGACGGGTTTTAATTTATGAGGAGGGAGGGGTTAGGTAAAAATATATATATATATATATATATATTATTTTAATTTATTTTTAAATTCAAAAAGCAACTTTTATTTTCGACCTCTAAACGAGGCCCACCGCCTGTCGTCCATAGCAGTTTACCCCCATTCCGAACACAATGGGATATGTATCGTAGGCTGATTCGATCGTTTCGATCTGTTTCCGTCAAAACCAACATATAACTCTATATATTGAATTTGAACGCGCATTTCAATTCACTGGGGTAACATACTAACTCGAAAAATTCCAGAAAAATATTTTCTAGCTTCGTATTTATGATACGGTCCTAACAAAACTAGTTTCATCGAATTCTGAGACCGTTTGAAAAATGGCCATTTTCCAGTCGATTAAAATCAACTGAAACTGGTCAAACGCGTTTTCCTTTGCCACGCTCACATATTGATTCGAAAAATTATGAAATTTGGAATCTAGCAATAACTTTACATCTCGGACCCAACAAAAGTGGTTTCGTCGAAATCCGAGGTCGTTTGCAAAATTCCCATTTTAAAGGGCCTGAATTCCATAGCGACTATTCAGAATTTTCAACTGGACATATCTTTTGATTCCCGCTATGAAATTTTGATTTTTCAGATTCGTTGGAAAGATATTCCCGAATAGATTCTAATATTTTTGGTTTCACTAAAATCCGGATTATTTTGCACCCGGTACATTCAATTGAAGTTTGAAATCGAATGATCGAACTACCACGCCAATTTCAATTCCTTTTTTTAAATATAAATAAATATTTATATTCTAACGACGACGTATATAATATATACGTTCGAATTCTAATCAAAATAAATTTCTCGTCGTTATTATTTAAAATAATCTATTTTAAATGTTCAAACTTCGCTAAAATTGCCAAAATAAAAATTTTAAACTGGCCCAGATTTTCGGGTTGTTACAAAATTTCGTTTCATAAAAATTGGTATCATTAAATTCAAAATATATTATGTGTATTTAGGTCGTAAATTCCGTATGCTTTGATATTAACAGCATAGCTTATAAATACACATTCGTATGATTTACTTGCCAATTTTATTCTCTTAGGGTCTAGAATGCGAACATATGCTAAGCAACCCCAAGTTCTAAAGTATGACATATTGGATTTATATTTCTCTAAAATTTCATAAGGCAAAATTTTATTCTTAGATTTGGGGATTCTATTCAGAACATAACATACAGTCTATAAAATATCCCCCCACTAATGGTTTGCTGCACCGAAATTTAATAAAATGACAATTACTAATTCAGTAAAGGTCCTATTTTTTCAGCTTTACCGTTCATTTCAGGTGAATAGGGTGCAGTTCTCTTATGTACAATATATCACATAAAAAATCCAGAATAAAATTTGATTCATATTCTGTTCCCCTATCACTATGTAGTCTCTTAATTTTCCTATTTGCTTGATTTCAATTTTGAATGTTTCAAACATACCAGACGCATCACATCTTTAAGAATCAATGTCTTTCCAATCATATGCTTTATTTTCATTATTACCAGTCTCTACAGCTTAAGTGGTGTGAGGATCTCACAACACACTTTCTGATCGTCAGCAACCGTGTATATTGTGGATATATCACGATCATAGCAAACATGGCAAGAAACACCAATGTCTACCCACCAACCCTCTGATTCACCAACAAGGTGAATCTCAGTTATCATAGCCGTTAGAGACTCCTCAGTCAGGTTTGCTTACAGTGCAGGGTCTGGCCTGTTCTGACGATTTTGTGCCATATGACCTGGTTTTCTACATTTGTATTATAGAATAAATGTCCAAAATCATTCATTTGGGTTGGTTGTTGCTGTCGTTTATGGTTTCCTTGCGGATTCCATTCTGTTATTTACTAGCCGGTTGTGGATGCTTACTATTTTAAATGTTCATATGTTTTAGAATTTATATTTTCTCATAGGAAAATATTCATAAACTCAGAGACTAACATAATTGAATCACAGAAAAAATTAATTTCTGCATTTTTACTTATCAGTCTTAATAGATACATAGAACTCAATCTCAATCTAAGTCAGAAAATCAAAATCTGCATAAGCATTCTTTACGCTATGTATCTCACAAAGAAAATCTCACAAAAGACATTGATATCTAGCATTAGTTGCCTATTGGTAATGAAAACTTTGATTTTTATTCACTATGGAACCATGTTCGGTCAAATTCTCTGATTTTTGGGATTGTACATGTGCTCCCAGAATGTCCTTAAACGCATTGCTGGTTTCAAATAATAAGTTCACTACAAAAGATAAAATTATCACTTGGAACGTATCTACCGATCCTAAGTGTAATTTGTGCTCAAAACCTTCATGAAGACATAAAACTTCTTTATCTTAACTGCTCATATTCCAAGAAAATTTGGAACTATCTTAGGTGTAACTTGAAAATTCCTAGATGTAACAATTATGAGCAGCATCCTATTTAAAAATTGTCTGCCATTCATGGTTCCATATTTGTTTTATTGCACATAATCAGCATAGAGAATAAATCCCGTTAATAAAATGTACCTTCATGAAGTCTAATTCTCCAAGTGATTACTCCTTTTTATTATCCAGCTTCTTCTACCACTTGTGGCAGAACTTTGCTGGAAAATAATGCAACTGTCCGGTTGCAATTTGATGAGCAATGTCTCTAGCAGGTCCAATTTGTTCTGCTTGCCAATTCCAGCTCTTCACTATCCAATCGTTTGTCGCGATGAATCATCATCGACAACTACCATGGGGTCCAGATCTCCGACCCCTACCGCTGGCTCGAGGATCCAGATGCTGATCAAGTTGACTGAATTTGTTCTTAAGCAATGCGATTTGAGATTAGTTCGCCGAGACTGAATGGGGGCAGTAGACAAAGCCATTGTTTCATTTTTATTGTCTTCAAATTTTTGGGAAACAATGGCTGAGTCACGTACTTTGTCGCTTTCTTGAAGACGATTCGGCGATCTGGTCGGTGGTGCAAAACCAGTTCGTACTTCTGCCGCCGCCTCTAGGATAAAACAGCCTCTCTAAAATGAATAACTGATTTGCTTTGCACAACAAATCAGTGGGGATTTGCACTTTCGAATTTAACTGCTCGAAAATTTCCGAAAGAATAATTATTTTTTTAATGCCGGAGGAAGAGAAAACAGATTTTTTTTCTGTAGTAATCTCGTCTACAACTCAAGATAATATATCGACGGAGATTAGGGTTAATCGAAAATACTGGGCAGCGGAAGAAAAATAGGATCTGCTAAAAATACTGGGTCAAGAGTTTACCGCTTCATAAATAAAAGTCGGCTCAGAAATATTTTTTGTATTAAAAACTGGTTCGAAAAATGTAGTGTTTTCTGGACCAAAAATATAAGTGTCTACACCACAAAGCCAAGGCCCAAGGCCCAAGTTCAATCCCGAACCGAACCGAACCGAGCCGAGCCGAGCCGGGCCGGGTCGAGTCGGTCGGTCGGTCGCGCGCACGTGTGTGGTGGTCATGATGCATGGTCTCCCTCCTCACAACAAAGCATGCATTGGGAGCCCAAGGCCCCAACATGACTTCTTAGAAACAAGTATAAATACTTGCATCTTTCTTATAATCCCATGATGTGGGACTATTCAAAAATAGGAGCCATCATAAACTTATTTCATATTTTAAATAATTCATAAAATTTCCAACAGGTGGTGACTGAGGGACATTTGGGGTGCTGCACTATTTAGGGTGCTCTCGAACCTGCCTCATATATACACAGTGGCGTAGCCAGAAATTTCTGTTGGCAGGGGCACAATACTTTGAAGATGGCAATTTTGAACCTTTTTTCTTATTGTTTCCAAAAATCCATAAAAATGGAATACTAATTATTAATTTGCATAAGTTTGACATTTTCAGCATTCTATAATTGTATTCAATCAAAAAAAAGTCATAATCATGCTCATGCATCTGCCTCCTCTCCCGTTTCTCCTTACCCTCCCTTCCATCCACCGCCCTCTTCTCCTTTGAGATCCACTAAGGCTCCACCTTCTTTAGACTTTACGTCATACTCAGTACAATAGTCGAGCTCCACTGCGACTCTTGTTGTTTTTTTGTTTTAAATATTAAAGTGTTGATTTGAACTTGATAACCATAAATACCAATTTGCATCTCAATTTGTTCAAAAGTTTTTTAGACACATGGTTTAGTGTATTACAACTGCTCAAGGTAACAATGTTATGTACACAATTATGGAAGTAAAACATAATCATCCACTGCAAGCTTTGAGTTCAAAACCACGCAACTGCATACCAAAATATTTAGCGAAATTCCTGGGAATAAGACAAGTGCAAAAGAGGTAAAACAGTGAAAGAACAATATGAAGGAGAGTACAAATCAGTAACGGACGAATCTACCATGACCGAACTGCATGATTTCTTGAGGTTTCCGTTTAGCAAAACTTGGAAGGAGAAATAAAGATCTTAGCTTTCCTCAAGGTTTCCTCGTGAAATTGCTTCAGTGATTGTAAGGGAAACAAGTTGCGACATAAACATTTTTCCTTTCTCAAGATTGAAGTATATTTTAATGAAGGAACAATATTTTGTTGAAGTTAAAAAAGACACGCGGCATAGATTAGATAGTAGAAAAAGATTACAAAATCTTCAATCCTGGGAGGGGCACGTGCCCTCTCCAGGCTGCATTTGGTTCCGCCACTGTGTGTGTGTATATATATATATATATATATATTGATTTTTGGTGTATTGTGGTGTGTGTGTGTTTTGTACATATATTTATATAATTTATAATATAAAGTTTGAAGTATAGTGTGATGTTTGTTTGCATTGTTTGTTTATATATATGTATATATATTTTTTATAATTACATTACGTGTATACATATATATAAATATATAATATTTTTGGAAAGAAATTCTATTGTGTTTATTTTTGGATCAAGTTTAGTGTTGAGTTTGAAAAAACCGTTCCAAAAACCCAATATCCTTACCATTTCAAAACCCCATAACCGTACTGGTCCATCGAGAAATTCCATAGCCTTCTCTTATAAAATAAATAAAATATTGAGTGATCATCGAGTTAAGATCCATTCTGAATCGTGCCTGAAAGTCGTCATTTTACTCTGTGTCATTCCGTCTGCCGTCACCATTTTGTGCCATGAAAGGTGAGTTTATCTCACGCTTGACCTACATTTTTCATGGTTTTTAGATTAACACAAATGAACTATTATGAAATGTATAGGATTGCAAGTAGAAATTGTTTGTTTAATATGAACACTTTCATGTATGACACGATATATTTATATGACATGTAGGTGCACCGGTGATATATGATCCATGATATAATTGATGCTATGTGGTGATCTATATGTATATTTGTTGATTTCCCTAGTTTAGGAAAATCACTAAGGATTGAAATGATACATATCCGAACGATCATTAGAATAGAAAAAAATCGTTATGGGTTGAAATGATAGACCTGAACAATTTTTACTGAATTTGGGATTTCGGGTTGAAATGATGTATACTCGTAGTTTTTATAAATTGCGGGATGAAATGATAAATATCCGTATCACTTGGCCATAGGGTAGAAAACTATATACGGACACCGTTGGTCATGTTTCGAAGTAAAGTGATTTGGAAAATCTACTTTAAAAATAATACTTAAGATTTTATATTTTTGTATTTATATTTTAAAGATTTTAAACTTAAATTTTATAAATTTTAAATTATATGTTTAAAAAATATATATGAGTAAATATAGATTTAAATGCTTATTTAAGATTTTATTTATAATTTTATTTATTTTAAACCATATAATTTAATTATATAAGTATTTTAAATCTTTTATAAAATAAATAATTCTTTTAAACCTATTTCTATATTATTTTAACTTATATATGTTTATAATAATCTATTTTCTAATTAATTTTAGAATTTTATAAACTTATATATATATATATATTATATCCATTTTCAAAATTAAATTATCGTTTTATATAGTTTACAAACTTTAATAATAATCTCAAAGATGGATAAGTTAAGATTTTGCGATTTAAATTCGAAGTTTTAAAGATTTAATTTATATAATGATATTTGATTTAACGAATGAACTGATATAAGATCTGAATTTGAATTCCAATTGATTTGAACTTAAAAGAGATGAATCTGAATTGTGAAATTGTTTATGAATTTTGAATTTTGAATTTCCAAATTTAAGGAATGAATTTGAACCTATAAGGATATGAAATGAATTTGATTATAAGTCAACTGAATGCGAAATTTGAATTGGTTTAAATATGGAATTTTTATAAGAATGAACGCGAATTGCGTAAATCAAATTTTATTTGAATTTATAACCGATTTGAATTGAATTCGATTTTAAAGTGTTTGAATATGAATTGGAATATATAAAATTTTATATATGGAACTGATTTTTTAAATCATTTGGTTTGAGTTAAGAAATTTGTGAAATCGGATTTATAAGAATGGTTTAAATCTTATGACTTGAATTTAAATAACGACTTTGAACAGTACGACTTGAATTATAAGATAAGATACAATTTGGTTTAAATTGAAATATCAGATTTTGTTTTTAATTATATCAAAGGGGATTTGAACCTAAGTGTTGGATTTCATAAATCGACTAAAACGAATGCTTTAAGGGTAAAACCAGATTATATGAATTGTTTGAAATTATAAATAACGACTTCAAATATATGACTTGAATTACAAAGTACGATATGATTTGTTAAGTTGAAATTGTAAATTTTTGATTTGAATTGTATATACTGAATTTGGACCTAAATTTTGAATTTTGAATCGACTTAAAGCGAATTCTTGAATAGTTTGAAACTTGGATTTTCGAATATAAATCGAACTAAAATATCCTCGAAATTAAATATTTTAGTATTGATTTAAAGGACATTTGGGATATATTTTGTATAAGTTGATTTTTGGATTGAAATCGTTATGCGAATATTTTCAGAATTTATATAAAGTCGAAGCTAAATATTATAGTATCGTCTATACTATATATTGAGAACTTTACGATATGGTTTCTAAATCGAGTCGATTTAAGTGATTTGAGTTGTTTTGAATTTAAATATAATCGAAGTTTGACATTTAATTTTGATTTCAAAATTCGAATATGAGAATTCGTATAATCGATTTTATAAAATGATTTAAAAATAATGACCACTATGTGAAAAATGTAAACGATTGGTTGTTAAAAAGACCGGGATTGGCTATTGTCATACTCCTTTCTAATACCGAAAACCACTTTAACAATTGTGTACGCGGTGGAGTTTCGGAATGAAGTAGGATGGATGGCGGTCGACTTTATTTTTTCTATTTCGTATTAATTACGAGACCCAAACTACCTTGAGTTATCTTGATGTGGCTAAAATAGGAGCTACACCGAGACCAAGTGAG
This sequence comes from Allium sativum, assembly GCA_030737875.1. NCBI lineage: Eukaryota > Viridiplantae > Streptophyta > Magnoliopsida > Asparagales > Amaryllidaceae > Allium > Allium sativum. The sequence goes on along the minus strand of CM060913.1, from coordinate 691,541,105 downwards.
GTCATACCTCCTATCGAGCGCACTTCTTTGATACTATTCTATAACTATTGAAATTCATTTGGGCCCTTTTAATTATTAGAGTATATCTCGAGTTGGGCGGTAGTAGCTGTTATGCGTTACCACTAGTCCGGCTCTGCAAACGGTGAATCCACCTGGGCATTCCTTGCATGCCTTGTCACATGCCTTATACGAGCCCACTACGATTTTGTTTTGTAATGTTTTATTTGGAGTGCCCTCTGATCAACCTTTAATTTACGGAGGAATTACGGTACTGTATATATTATGAGAATATATAAACGGTGTAAGGGTAATATGGTAATCCCGCTTACGCTATTTTGATATCTTTACTTTACGGATAGACACTATTGTATATAGCGTATTGTACTATATAGTATTAGTTTGACGAATCCTTAAAGGATGGTGATCCCAAACATCCTTTGAGTTCCTGATTGCATTTCATCGAACATTTCATTTGAGTTGATTTACTTCCATGAGAATGTTAGTCCTGATCAGAGTTGTTCTGTTTTGCATTATTGCTTGGGTCAAATTGATTATCACAGCTTTCGAGATTCACTATTGGAGTTGGAGCTTATATTGGGTTTCACTCACCTGTGTCTACCTATTCAGTTGTTCCTGTTCAGCTGTTTCTTGTCATTCCTATTCATATAATTATCTTTTATTTGTGTATTAGAATTCAATTGAATTAGACTTCCTATGTATTATTTATGTAAACTCTGATGTAAAAATTATGTAGTAGCTTCACGAACTACTATTGTATTATTTATTTTCCACTACGAGATATTATATTGCTCTGTATTTGTGCCTGTGATATGCGATTTTGTGATTTATTCTATTTACCCCAAAGCCAATAACAATATCTCGTTTTGGATGGTTCGAGTTGATATGTTTTGTCGATCCCGCACAATCAAAATGGCGGGTTGTTACAGAAATAAATATGCATGTACAGTTTTCAAGAAAGAAAGAACGTTAACAACAAATAAAGAGGAATATATTAGTAACTTGATACACATTAAAAAAGGAAATAGTGGATATAATAGTTTTCAGAAGCACTTGCTTTTTCTAGATTAGTTAATGTATAGTTTCTGCAATGAAAGGCAACTATAATGTTTGAATTCGAAATTGTGTACTATCCACAGTAATGTACCACAAAGAAAACAAATGGATTTAGTTGAACGGGTCAATAAAGAGAACATAAATGTTTTAGTTAAGGCAGAACTTTAGCATAAACAATAACTAGCAGAAACAATAATGATAACCATGTATGGGAATTATTGCAGCACTTAAAAATAATAGCAAATTATATAACGTTAAAATAAAATAAAAAATAAACAAGTCCATCACTCATTAAACTAAAATTTTGAAGAACAAACATGCACACTACACCCGCACATAGGGGTACTTAACTCGAACTAATGCAAAAGAATGCATGTCAAAAGTCCAATGTCAAGGGATGCACATCAGTTTTCTCATTTTGAATTTATAGTAAACACTATGACAAAATGCCTAAAGCTAAATAGTATATAGTTTCATGGTGATGGGAAGTTGATCGAGTTTAAAATTTGTTATGGACTTCACTATACAACAAGAGTCCACCTTTCCAAATAAGTAGATGCAACTATAAGTTGCACATGTTTCAATTGTGAAATATAGTACAAAGTATCAAGAATATGAAAAAAATAAATTTTATTATTATTGATTCATATTGTTCTTGTACAATATGATGATGAGACTTATAGGTTTTTACCCAATGGTAATAATGACTTGTAAAACATGAAAGAAATGTATATGGGCTAAGCTCAGTACAATGTAAATGTTTGCTGTATGACTTCGGTGCCTTTTGGCTTTGTAATTATTCTGGACTATATGTGATGCAATCAGCTTATATTCTCTAATATTCCCCCTTAAGCTCAGCTAGGGTTTCCACCGTTTTCATTTCTCTCTTTCTTCTATTCGATTCTTCTTTTTGACACTGAAATTAGTTGACTTGTCGATGGCTCTAGCTGTTAGCTATGTCTAATTTCCTCTCGCAACTCTTGTATTCTTCAATTTTTAGTTCTTTCCTGAATTTGGTGAAATTGGTAACCGCTAAGGGTTTTGTTTAAAGGTCTACTTTCTGAAAGAAAGAAGGTACATGATTCACTTCTAGTTGTTCATTGATAACACATTCACGAACTTAATATAGGTCGAGTTCCATGTGATTTGTTCGTGAATGAAGTATTGATTTGCGGTAAGTGAAACTGTGCTAAAATATCACACCATATAATTGGGTTTCTTCTAGTTTTGACTTTAGTTCACTGAATAATGATTCGATCCGAATGATTACTGATGTTGCACTAGCTGCACTTCTAACTTCTGCTTCTGTACTTGAATGAGATATTGTTTGTTTCTTAGCCCACTAGGAAATTGGATTGTCACCCATGTAAATACAGTACCCCGTGGTAGATTTCCTATCATCCAAATCATTGGCCCAATTTGCATATGCAAATCCAGTGATATTTAATTAAGTTTTTGTTGGCTTTCATGCTTAGTCCATAGTTCATTGTTCCTTTTAGGTATGGTAGGATTCTTTTAGCTGTTTTCTAGTGTTCTGTTAATGGATGTTGCATATACTGACATACTTTATTCACACTGAACGCTATGTCTGGCCTTGTAATAGTGACATATTGCAATGCACCCACTACACTCATGTACTGTTTATCATTTTGAATTTCTTCTCCTCGATGCTTTGTTAGGTTTAAGTTGCGTATCATGGGTGTGGGTTGTGCATTTCCTTTATTTATTCCAGATTTGTTGAGCATGTCTGATATGTACTTCCATTGACATAGATGCAGTTCTAAATTTGAGTTCTTATGACATTTATCCCCAGAAAGTGATTTAGTTCCCCCAGATCTTTGATTGAGAATTAACTGTCAAGCTATGTGACTAGTTTGCTTATCTTCTCTTCGCTATTGCTTATCACAATAAAACCATCAACGTAGATTAATATGTAAATAGTATTATTATTAGAGATTTTAGTAAAAAGTGAATTATCAGATCTGGTTGGTTGGAAGTTTAATTCAGTTAACACTGATTTGAGCTTGTTGAACCAAACTCTAGGATCTTATACTAATCCGTAGAAGGCTTTGTTGAGTTTGTACATTGTGTTGTTATTGCCATTGCTAAATCCCACAAGTTGTTGCATGTATACTTCTTCTTCTAGAACTCCATTGAGGAATGCATTATTCACATCAAGTTATCTGATTTTCCAGTTGTTATGTAGTACTATTGTTAGAACAATCCTTATTGTGGTTGGTTTGACAACTGGAGAGAAGGTTTCATTGAAGTCTTGTCCATGTTCCTGTGTGTATCCTTTTGCTATGAGCCTTGCTTTGTATTTCTCTATTGTGCTATCAGGGTTTTCTTAATTCTATAGGCCCATCTGTTGCCCACTATATTTTTGTCCTTTGGTTTTCCGCTAACTCCGAGGTTATGCTTTCATGAGAGCTTTGATTTCTTCTACCATGGCTTTCTTCCAATTGACACTATTCATTTCTTATTGCAAGTTTTCTAGTTCTTCATTTTCCAGATTTATTGCATATACTTTCTTCTTAAAGATTCCACTTTTTCATCTTGCAGTCATGTGATGCACCGGTCTTTGACTTCTTATTGTTGTTGCACATGGGTCCTCAGTCCTCTTGTTTGGCTTACAGATGTTACTTCTACACCTTGATTGTGTTGTGTAGAGTTGGCATTTGATTCTGAATGTCCAGGTGTAGCTTCAAACTCATTATCTGCACTGTGATTATGCATGTTGTGTTAAGGACCAGATATAAACCGGTCTTCTTCCCTATTCTCTTGATATAATGGTATGTTAGGTATAGAGAAATGAGGGTTGTACACTTTTTGGGACGTTTTAATTGTTTTACTAGCAAATGGGAACGCTTGTTCATTGAATAAAACATGTCTCGATACTATTATTTTACCATTGCTAGTTAAACATTTGTAACCTTTTGGTTATTAGAGTATCCCAAAATGTACAAGGAGAAGACCTAAATTCTAGTTTATGCTTATTATAGGGTCTTAGATGAGGGAGGTACATGCAACCAAATACTTTTAGCATCGAGTAATCTGGTTTTGTACAGAATAATTTTTTTGTGGGACTTGAACCATTCAACACTTTGCTTGGTAGTTTGTTGATGAGATATACTGCTTTGTTGAATGATTTAGGCTATAATTTTTAAGGGTAGATGAGTTTGGGCTAATAATGTAAGCCCAGTTTCTACTATATGGATGTGTTTCCTTTTAGAAAACCAATTTTGCTCAGATATGTAGGGGCGTGTCACTCTGTGAATTATTCCCTTTTTTTGGAATTATTCGCTAAGTGGTTTATACTATGTTCCTCCATCTGACTGAAGTATTTTTAGTTTATGACTGGTGAGTCTCTCTACTTGGTTGATAAACTGCACAACTGCTTTGCACATTTTAGATTTATTTCTGACAAAATATATCCAGGTGTGCCTAGAGTATGCATCAATAAAGGAAATGTAATATTTAAATCCAAAACCAGAGTTTACTGGTGCTGGACCCCACGGGTCTGTTGCAACCAGTTAAGATAGCATTTGGGTCTGTTTTTTTTGTTGTTTCCACACATGCCTCCTAGGCCTTTACCTCTTGGGTTTTTACCACCTCTTTGATAGTTCTGATTTCCTCTTTGAAAAGTTTGATTGAAGTTTTGATTATTTCTTTGCATCTTTGGATTGAAGTTGAAGTTTTTGTTCCTTGACTGTGATTGTGTGGCAAGATTTACTGACATGTTCATGGTGAGTTTCGTTTGCTCTATTCTCCCTTCATGAGCCATTAGTATTGAGTGCACATATTCTATGCTGGGTACAATGGGTAAGGATAAAATAACGGCTGTTACAGCTTCATAGTTGTCATCTAACTCATTCATGATGTGTAGTACTTGTTCATTCTCTGGTATTTTGTTGCCAGTGGTTTCCAGTAGATCACACAATGACTTTATTTTAGTTAGGCATTCTCTCATTGTTAGGTTGTCTTCCCTTTAGTTTTGAATTTGCCTTTTATAGTGTATAATTTTTGCTGATGATTGGGTATTGAATATTTGCTCTATCTTTGACCAGATTTCTTAAGTTGTTTTGCATCCCACTATTTGTGGTATGAAGCTGGATCCAATAGATGACAATAGCAAAACATTTAATAGGCTATCTCGTCTGATGTATATAATGTAATCTTTGTTGCTAAGCATCTTTCCATCAACTTCGATGAACTTCGGTGGTATGGAGGCAGCTCCTTTGATGAACTATGTCAGGCCATAGCCATTACTGACTATCTCCAATGGATACTTCCAAGATAAGTGGTTGTTTTCATCTAGTTGATGCGTTATCAGTTAGGTATGTGGATTTATTATGGTTTTCAGGTTATCATCAATGCTTGGAACTTGATTATTGTTTTTTTGTGATTGCAGCAGAGGGTCATCCACTACACCTTCTACCATGACAGATCAATGAGATTGTGCGTTAGTCGAGGTTCAAATAAAACAGAAAACAGATGGTAGCCTGAATTTTGATCACAAAAAACAACTTCTGGATGGCAAAACCATAGTTTGATTGTTAATCAACTTTTGGATTGTGTAACCAAAGTTTGAAAACTGATCAGCTTCAGCTTATATTTGGAAACGATAGGATAGTATTCTTGGTAACAAGAAGCGTACTTGATCTTTGGCGGTTAAGGCTTTCTTCGATAATGAATGAGTCTTTGGATCGCAATAGCTAAAGCTATCTGCAATAAGACTTGCAAACTGAGAAGAGAGATGCAACCTCCCCGAGGATCGATCAGAAAAGAATATGCCATTACGTGGTGGAAGGCTCTGATACCATATCAAGATTATGAAAGAAATAACTTTTATTATTATTGATTGATATTGTTCTTGTACAATATGATAATATTTATAAGCTGTTACCCAATGGTAACAATGACTTATAAAACAGGAAACAAATGTATATGGGCTAAATAATGGGTTAAGCCAAGTACAACATAATTGTGCTGCTGTATGACTTCGGTGCCTTTGGGCTTTGTAATTATTCTGAACTACATGTGATGCAGTAAGCTTATATTCTTCAATATAAAGCTTTAAATAATGGGTAGTTTTATAGTAGTATGTGAGGTGATTGTAGTGGTTGGTCTAATCTTATTTGTTAGCTATTGGAATTTGAGAAAGGCAAAAAATTTACACTTTCGGCATTGGCTTGAAGCTAGAGAACCCGGTCCTTCCTACAATCATCAAAATGATCATGTTGTTCTTCCCACTGTGTTTGAGATGAAAAGTACTGTAAAGGGAAAGATTTGCATGTTACAATTGCAACTCTAAATAAAAATTGAGAAATCGTTTCTAACGATACGTGTCCTCATGATCATGAGCATGCATCATCTGTGGTTGTCAACAGGTAGTAATGTTTGTAAAGAAAAAAAAAATTGAATTCTGTGTGTGTGATTGTGTGAATATATTTGTAAAAATATAAGTGCACACCCAGGCGGGCTTGCATCTAGCTATTAGACTATTAAATTTATTCTTGTTATAACTTAAAAGCATATATTTGAAATAATTTTATCATGATTGTATATTGCATCTTTTCCAGTGCAAGCAATAATTTTTACTTTATGAATATGTTCATCCGAAAAAAAAATGAAACATCAACAAACATTTCTACATGTACATAGCAAAGAAAGTGCATAAAAAAATTCTTCTATATAAGAAATAAGGGAGTTATGATAAAACATTAAAAGCATTCATCCAAATTTATATTAATGCAGAGATGAACCAATTGAGTTTTTTCGAGTAACATGTCGTGAAGTATCATATAAGCATGTAAAACTCAAGTGGCTATTGCGAATTCATATTTAGTTTATTGTGATCCTTGCACAAAAATTTATGTATGTTTTTTATACACAATTAGTTTCAACCATACATTTCATATTATTTCTTGAAGTAGATAAATTGGTTTATTCTTTTAAAGCTTTAAATGTAAACATGTTACATGAGTTCATCAAGATACATACATTCATATATATATATATATATATATATGTGTGTGTGTGTGTGTGTGTGTGTGTGTGTATATATATATAGAGAGAGAGAGAGGAAGGTTATATGGCACCCCATTTTGTTGGCACCCCTTTTGCACCTCTATAATAGCCACACGTTTATTATTTATTAGGTTAGTGGAGGGAGAGAGAATTAGTGGAAGGAGAGGGAGAGGATTGTGTGGTGGAAATCAGGGGGGCTAAAGGGGTGCTGAACTATTTGGGGTGCTCTTGATCGCTCCTCATATATATATATATATAAAGAAACATAAAATTATATTCGCACTTGAAAATCAAAATAGTCAATCGAATAACACGATAACCATATGGATGGGTTAATAATGTAATAACTTGATTGTAAGTAACGACATTCATTCATTATTTATTATATGAATGAAAAGTCAACTTCTGAATTACTTAGCAGTCATACATTTGCAAGTGATGTTAAAGTATACGCCAATTTAGTTTTTCAGCCAATTTCCTTCCTTGCATTAAAGATCCATGCTTAAAAAACTTCAGAAGAGTATGAAAATTCACTTTTCACAATCTGTTAAATCTAACAATTACTGGAAATTAACTAAATGGTATTTTAAAGTCACGATACCTTCTGGATTACATAATTTCGATATAAAATCAAAGATATGCATGAGATATAATCTCCTCATAGATCATATTTTGGCGTTTAGCTGTTGTTATCTCAAGTTTTTGTTCTATAAATCCCGATCAGCACTGGTTATCCATACACAATATTTCTGTTATTGATGACATACAATCTACATGTAATTTCCCAGCTAAGAGTCCAAGACTCGATTGAACTTTATTGGGGAACAATGCATACTGGTGTCCAGTAAGAAAATAGATGAATTATATAGCATCAAAACAATCTTATATTGACCAATAAAACTATTCTATGGATATATCACTAAAAATTGAATCATATATCAATTTACCACAAATATATCTAATACATAGTTGATTTTAAGGTAATAACAAAAAAGCTAATAATCAAATTTTTAATGTTACAATATTTTAAGAACTACATTCGATTTAATTTAAATACTTTTGTGCATTAAAAGTTACATTTACACTATTATAATTTTTCCTTAACTAATCTAACAAAAGAACTTCGATAACCAAACAAAACCAATCCTAAAGAAACGATGTATAAATTATAAATGTTCATGTTGAAAAAGAAAAAACAAAGAAGCAGCCACTCTCAAAGGAAACAAAGTTAAGATTATAACAATAACATATCTACGATCGAACATGTTACTATGGCTGACTTAAATAATTATATCAATACATAAATCCTATGTATATTAACTTACAAAGAATGGTATATATGGTGTCAATAGTTTACCTTAGAGAGAATAGGAAAGGTAAGAGAGATCAAATGCCACTTGAGTTGTCAGATCGTTGAGCACCGAGCAATGAGCTATCTCCTCCGCCTAATCTAGCCTCCAACAAAGGGATGAATGGAATCGTGATAAGGAGGAGGGCGGATAAAGAATTGGTAATGAGTAGGAAGTTTCCATGTATGGTACATATGCTGAGGGGAGTTCTTGTGGATATTGAGGGAAGTTCTCATTAGTTTCCATGGATAGTGAGGAAGATCAAATCAGGTGAGGAATTGAAGCAGAGGGTGAATGGAAGGACGATTTTTCGGACAAAATCGGAGATGAAGAAAATTAGGTTTTAGGAGATGGTAATGGCAATGAAGTAAAATTAGTTATGAGTGCAGATATGATTAAGAGCGATGACGTGAAATTTCAGGGGCAGTTCTGGAATTTCAAAAAGACACCAAGTAAAATAGTGCAATGAATTTTCTTTATTAGTAGTAGAGATATATCAAGCGCACCATAAACTGTGCAACACCCCTATAGGCCTCGTGATTTCGACCGAACATTCATATTTCTCTATCTTACCAGTAACTTTATCTTCGTTAATTTATTCAATTATAAATGAGTGCACTACAATAAAATAGGCTAATTTCGATGACTAAAAACGGTCATCGACCGTCGGAAGCCGTCGGAAATAGCCGTCGCTTATTATTACGTCGGGGAACAAAGTTTCGAAGGCTCTCAACACAGCCTATCGATACAAATTCCAACGGCTTGTGGTGGTTGGTTTCGGTTTCTAACGGCTTGCGTTGGCCTTCGTAATTCGTTACATATACAATGTCAATATGTCACCGTCAGCCATCGGAAACTGTTACATATACAACTGCCAATAAGTCGTCGCTAGCCGTCGGAAACCGACAGAAATCCTACATATTATTTTTTTGTATTTTAGCTACTATTTAGCCTATCAAATATATTTCTCACATAAACCACTAACTCAACAATAATATATAACCCCAATATACCATATATCAAGCAAATACCAAAATAAAACCAATTCTAACTCAATAAATCAACAAACACACAAAAACAACATAAATTTCACTACAAACTCAAACCACTAAATATACAATACATAGATTTGTACATAGCACATAGTCTACCATCAAAATAACAATATATACATCAAGTCTACAAGTCTACCATCATAATATGTACAAAATATCAACCAACGGCCTAGTCAAGCACAAGTCATATGTACACTCCCCAAAAAAAAACATACCTCACACCCTATTACCGATCCTCTCCAGAACCTGTAAAGCCAGCTGAATATGGAAAGCGGCCATACTATTGCATAAACTTGGCCATACGCTGGTCCAGAAGCTGAGTCATCTCAATAGCCTAGCGGCGATTCTAGTCCTCAAGATGCGCTACCCTAGACCTTAAGTCCTCAATCTCAGCTAAGTCAATATCAGCTCTGGTCTGCCTGCACCGTCTCTGAGTGCTAGCCTGTAACAATTATTTAAAAATCATTTAATCATGTGCGATTATATTAATTACCTGTAACTCATAAATATAATTTTATTTCTAAACTAAAAAATTAAATTAAGGGAAAAAGTGGATTACCACTTGATTTCCAAAGCCATAACATGTGTTTCGCATCGATGGATCCATCACTGACTGGAATATAACGTCCTCCTCATCAGTCGTGAGTTGCTCTCGCTCCATGTTAGGTAGGAGCTCCTAGCGTCGATCCATAAACTTTGTCTGTAAGACCAAATAAGAATGTAGATAAAATTAATATCATGATATCTTATTTTATTATAATTTAACAATTACTACAAATACTACTACATAAAATGAAATCTTACATTACTCTTCCTAGATTTCTCATCGTGCCATGTATATGAGTCAGTCTCATCTGGATTGACATGGACGAGATGCATACGAGTGAACACGTCCATATATGAGACTGGACCCTGCCCCTCAGCCTCCTGAATTTGATTATTACATACAATTATTATACATTAAAAATTATATAGCATATTAACTTTTTATAATTCACATTTATATAATTTACTAACTCCTGCCGATACTGCTGAAATGATTTAGATCCTCCTCGATGAGTGATTGGAATTACATTCCTATTTGCAGAGTCTCTTTTCAGCTCTGCCTGTACATTCAAATTTTGATGCATTATTCATTGATCGAATATTTTTTATATTTAAAAAAATTATCACTTACCTTTGCCTTAGCATTATCCCAATATTTGACAAATCCTTCCCATACGGCTACCCCCATCCAACTAGGTTTTTTTCATGCTTTTATTTATTATTGATATGCTATCCTTATAATTCTTTCTCATTTTTTTTGCATCCAACAGGTTCGGGCCAGCTGTAATTCCTAAGTCTGTATATCTAACCCGACCTGTATTTCAAGATAAACAAATATTACGTAGTAAAATATGTATAGTATATCAGCGATAAAAAAAGTAAAATGAAAAAATATATAGAAGAATATACTTATAAGGATGTTTTTCCAAATACACTATATGATGTGAGGTGGGACGGTATCCTACTTCTGCCAATATGCCAACATCCTAGTCCTGTACGCTGCTTTATGACACATGTAGAACAACATTTGAAGATTGTATGTCAAAACCCCTATGCTAAATATGACATACATAAGTGTATAGTTGGTAAAAAAAACATAGTAAATAAAGTGTTTTTTACCCCTCGACTCAAGGCACTAAGGAAACGATGGGACGCTGTGACTACTGCGATGGACCAGAACCATCGCCTGAAGAATGGGAAGTGCTCCTCCCTCTCGATGACATATGTATATACATGTCACATAGAAATCATTTTAAAAGAGAACAATAACATAATATTGAAATATATTTTACAGTTAACTGACACAAACGATATAAGTTGCTAAATAAATAACATAAAAGGAAATGAAATTGTATGTACCTATATTAGATTTCGTCTCATATTCCAAGGAGAAACATATTACATTGCAGTTTTAACATAAATAAATAGGAGAAACTGCATATGACATAAAAGATGTAAATAATGATAAGCTCGTAATATTCAAGAATTTAACAGAGTTACATGAATTGCAAAATGTAACGGCTGGAAATTTCCGACTCCTCGAGAGTCGGAAATCCCAAGACGTTAGTGAAAGAATTTAGAAGGTGAGAAAGAAAAGATAGAGCTAATAGAATAGAAGAAGAAGAACATCAGAATCATCAGAGTAACACGAATCTCACAGCGGAACGAATAACATATAATATGTAACATAACTTTGAAGTAAACAGTTATATATATACAATAGCACTTATCAGAGTACAACACTTACAACACAGCGGAAATAACTATAGCTATAGAATCTTGAAGTCTCCTGCTCCAAGCTCTCCAAGTATATCTGTAAATCCCGACTACTTGACTGCCCGTACAAATTTAGGCACCCAAGAGTTTAGGGAAAACAACAAAGTAAACTCCGGGTCAGTCATGGGACTGGTATGAGTAAAATAGTTTAAAACAGGTATAGGATATCTCATAAGACCACGCCGTGAATACGGAACGGGTTTTTCCCTTATGAGTATCTGAACAACTTTGACAAGCATATCATTGTGATATTATAATAATGTCTAAGTACAAATAGGTATCAATCTAGCAGAAACGCTTGCATCTCACGTTCTACATACATAGTATAAAATCATAAATCGCAGGGCGCTTATTGAAGATTGGATTCCAACAGACAAGGTATGGGAGCACCTTCTGAATAGTGTACTCTAGAGGTGATACACTCAGGGTTCAACAAGAACGTCTTGCAACCCGGCCACACATGACCGCTCACTCATTTAGCTTGAGTGTCGCGAATATATTGCCACCACGGTTATAGGCCATCAAACCGTCATCCGAAGATACAAAATCAAAAAGAAGTATAAATATGGATATTCCCTAGATCGGTGACAATACACCCTGCTTGGGGATGACCCAACTAGCCATGCTGCCTAGCCCAACTTTTGTTACTTCCTGGTGTGAGGCTAGAAGCTACGTCTATCTTCAGAACATCTGATCACCATTCACTTTGAATGCCACATCGTCATACCCGCCAAATCACAAATTGACTTATACAAAAATAACACGGGTATATAGCTAAGAGAAACGAATTCCTCCGCCACCAAACGTGAATACGTTTGAACAGATCAACTTACGCGATCCATTGGATATACTCTGTCAGACCTTCTTCCATATACGTTGTCCTGGGACTGGACAAACCGAAGGCACTATTCAGTATATCCATCTTAGTCACTGTTATCTAAGACTTATACAACAGCCCTTGCACTTTACTCCGTCTTCAATTTATCTTTGGCAGATATTGCTCGCAACGCTTATGCCAATACAGAGTGGTTCTTTGGATAATAATCCAACCGGTCTCTCCATAATAACAACGTTAAAAGGGTAAAATCTTTGATAGTCTGTGATTCAACTATCAAATGAAAACATGTCGGTGTACAAACAACGATCTTATTTCCAATTGGAAATTCGATCGATCAATCATCATATGTTCATATTTCCTTATTTCATATATTAGAAAATATATGTTATTAATCATTGGAAAACATTTCCATAGCTTATTTTCACATCACTATTATTTCGCAACTATCAGTCCCTAACTGTAACTAGTATGAGAACAACTCTCTAAGTATCAATACGGAAGGTCGAGACCAACATCAGATCGTCACTTAGAAAACCGTTCAACTTACCCTCTCCAGTCAGTTTCTGAATTTGCTTAACTCTATTTCTTAAATTCTTATCATGAAAACATTTCATTTTCTATGTTTAGAAAACATATCTGACTATATTTGGAAAACGTTTCCAAAACTCATTTACGGATTTCAAATGAACGTTGTATAAAACATCGTTTCGCTTAATCCATTTATCGCTTATTCCTTAGCTTTATTCCTAATCAACCTTTTAGATCGAACAACAACTATTCCTTTGTCAATTCTGAAGTCAATCAAGTTGGGGTATAGTTACCTCTCAGACCTTAATTGAACAACGTCCTTTACTGTGAAATAGATGAAGTTCGTCACTCACTTTTTCCAATCATCTGTTACGCAAATTCTCGGATTCAGGTTACGAATCCACTTCTTATATGACAACGTTTGATTATAACTATAACGTTATAATTCCTACTTCTGCAATGTCTAACCTAAATTATAACTTTATCTCCTAACTCGAATAATTTAACAGACACCTAATTTCTAAATCAATAACTAAATCTTGATTTAAACCCTGGAAAGTAAATAGTACTTTCCCGAATTCGCTATAATTGAATTCGACGTATAACTCTCTTTCGAGTAATCTCTATTTGATTAACTCTTCTTCGAATAACCTATATTCGATTATCTCTGTTCGAATAACTCATATTCGAAATCTCTCCTTTCGATTTACTAATCGATAACTCCTTTCGATCAAACTAAAATCGATAACTCCTTTAACTCTATTCGAATAACTAATATTCGACTAACTCCTTTGGATCGACTCATTTGATTAACTCCTTCGAATAACTAATTCGAATAACTTACCTTCGAATAACCAATATTCGATTTACTTTAACTCGATTAACTTAATTCTAATCGATTTACTCCATTTCGATTCAACATAATTCAAATCGATTAACTTAACTCAAATTGATTAACTCTTTTCGAATAACTAAATTCGATTTAACTCTTCTCGAATAACTAAATTCGATTAACTCAAATTGAATAACTGATATTCAATTTACTCTTACGTGTTTAACTCTATTCGAATAACTAATTCGAATAACTTAATTGATAAATTATATTCACTTCTATCCTATCGAATAAACTATATTCGATATCTCCTCCAACACTATTCGAATGAACTATATTCGATTAACTTCTCTAACTCTATTCGAATAAATTATATTCGATTAACTTTTTTAACTTTACTCGAATAACTATATTCGATTTACACTTTCTTTCGAATAACTATATTCGATTAACTCTTCGACTAACTCCTTTGGATTAACTAACTTCGAATAACTCCTTTGGATTACTAACTTCGAATAACTCCTTTGGATTACTAACTTCGAATAACCAATATTCGACAACTACTCTTCGAATAAATAATATTCGGTAACTCTTCTCAAATGAATAACATTTGATTTCTCCACTCGAATAAACTATATTCGATAACTCTTCTCAAATGAATAACATTTGATTTCTCCACTCGAATAAACTATATTCGATAACTCTTCTCAAATACATCACAATTGATTTCTCCACTCGAATAAACTATATTCGATAACTCTTCTCAAATGAATCACATTTGATTTCTCCACTCGAATAAACTATATTCGATAACTCTACTTCGGATAAGTGATATTCGACAACTCTACTCGATTAACTCTACTTGGATAACTCTAACTGATCAACTCTAACTGGTCAACTCTAACTGGTCAACTCTAACTGGTCAACTTAACTGGTTAACTCTAACAGATTAACTCTAAATGGTTAACTCAACTAGTTAACTCTACTGGTTTAACCTAACTGGTTAACTCGTCTTGATTAACTGAACAAATCCACTTAGTTTAACTTAGTTAATTCACGTTGATTAACTCTAGCCGGTTCACTTAGTTTAACTCAACTAATTTACTTCGATTAACCACTTAGTTAACTTAACTAATTCACATCGATAAATCCTTTAGTTAACTTAACTAATTCACATCGATTAATCCTTTAGTTTAACTTAACTAATTCACATCGATTAATCATTTAGTTTAACTTAACAAATTCACTTTGATTCACCGCTTAGTTTAACTTAACTAATTTACTTTGGTTAACTTAACCAATTACTTTGATTAACTCGACTAACTCGCTTTGGTTAACCTAACCAATTACTTTGTTTAATCCTTTATACTCGATTAACAAATATTTCTCCTTTATACTCAAAATCCCCTTTTCTTTATAATATAAAATCCATCGATTTTATATAAATACATTATTTTCAAATTATAGTTTGAAAATCTCTTTCTATATCCTGATATTTCTTATGGTTTTTAACACATCGTCTAACAACGATGAATATCGTCCAACCACACATAATCACAATAGATTATATATATCGCATTTATATATCACAATACATAAATTACAGTAAAAATAACTGTTGAGGAATCCTGTTGGATTCCTCCAACCTGTTTCCCTGCACCACAGATGTTAGACACTATAGATAACATCACTTTCAGTTCCATATGATATATTCTGTTAAACAGAATCAATATAGAAATTTAACTAACTGACTAGCGGTTCAATCAAACAATCAACACACAGTCAAACAGACAATTTTAACAGTTCTAACAATACAACATGAAATTATAAACTGTTCAGAGTTAGTGAGTTTTACTCACATTGGACGGTCATCGTCAATGACGATAACCATTGCTTGATCAGCTGGACAATTTATTTGGCTATAAATTGTGACGGACTCCAATCGAGTCGCGGTCAGTTCCATTGTGGAGTGCTCGTCCCCACGATCCCAACACAACTTACGGTTCGTCAATCTGACTCCGTATGAATAAGATACGTATTTTTAAAGTTTGCATACCTTTTAAATAAAAATATAACTTGATTTAATTAATTTGGGCCTTACCTACACAAATACCCGGCCCACCAACACCTTATATTCTTTGCCCGTCACCCCTTTAAACATACCAGACCCGCTTCGTTTGTCTTCTCCCCTAAATTAAAAATCACGAACTCCAGAAAATATCCCAAACCCGCTCCTCCTTACTTCGACAGACCCACACACCTCGTCGGCCATCACATCTCCGGCGCCTCCCTCATCATTGACCTCGCCACATGATTCTCTCCGTGCCAGCGACCCTCAAAACAAATTCTGGTGCCCCAAAATCGAATGCGTCCTGGAGCCTGCAACCCCCATGTCGCATTTCACCCATGACCATCGGAGTCCGTCCAACCCACCTTGCCAGCTGCGCCTCGACCCTACGAACTCAGCTACACCCACACGACCTCCCCTCGTCGCCTCAATCTCCGACGGTTGCGAACCCTAGTTCGCTCACCATTTCCATCGAATGGAAGCTGACGTCGAACCATACAAAATCTATACGGGATCGAAGAGAATGCTCCAGCGAATCCAGAAATATATGTGTAATGATTTTAGGATTTTTCTTCATTTTGTTTGAGGTTTTTCTTTTGGGAAAATTGTCTTGCTGTGTTGATTATGTGGTTATATAGAGCTGTGTTGAGGTTGGTAATGTATGTGGCTGAAATACAAGGGTGCGTGGTCTTCCTATTGTCCACAAAAATGATGAGATATTTTTATTTTTATTTTCTTTATTTTTATTTCTTTGCTTTTATACTCTTCGTGGTCCTTAAAAATCACTGCGACCGCATATGATACCCAAAAATCACCAAACTGGACGTGTAGCTAGAGTTCGACATTACGGTCCTAACGAAACTGGTTTCGTCGAATTCCGACTCCGTATGTTCAAACTGCATATATTTAAAGGTCGATTTCTCGTCTGTTTCTCAGTCAAAAATCACGTACGGCCATATATGATATCCAAAAATCACCAAACTGGTACTCTAACAAGTATTCGACATTCCGGATCCAACAAAATTAGTTTCGTCGAATTCTGACTTCGTCTGCTCAACTGCGTATTTTTAAAGCTCTAGATGACCCATTTAAATATATAAATATATTTAAATATTATTAAATTATATATTAATAAATTAATATTATCGTATATATCCATATACAATGTCGTCCGGCTCCAGAATATCACCTCAGATTTTATGACTTGATTTCCAGACTCCAGATTATCCCGATATTCAGTTCGTATCGAAAAATCGATTTATAACGTATATAAAGCATCGCAAATTATAAAGGAATTCCATAGCGACTTTTCTGAAATTTGATTTGGACATAACTCAAAATCTACCCGACGAAATCCCTATTTTTCTCTTCTACTAGAAAGATATACTCCACCAGCTCCACACGTTTCTTGTTTCACAGAAATCCGATTTAAAACGAATCCTGTATATTCAGTTGAAGCTCGAATCGCCAATTTACGAACTGCAGCGCCATTTCGAGCTCGATTTTAATTATAATATAATTATACGTTCAAACTGTCGTCGATTGAATATATATGTCAATATAATTCAACTCCAAGCTGAATTAAATCTAAGGGACGACCCCGTTCACAGAATATTGTGATTTCCAATTATTTCGACATTATAATATATTATTATATTATACACTTTAATTAAATATTCAATATTATTTAATTCAAGTCATCGATATCGCCCAATCGATATTTAATAATTAAATAAATTAATTATTCGACAGCTAACAAAACGCGCCAGACTTCCCCACTTAAAATAAATTTCGCCCTCGAAATTGCTAAGTTAGAGGATGACCCTATATATTGGAACTCCTAATATTGGTTTACCCCTTATTTCTGATTTCAACCGAACCAATTAATAACGACTGAAATATTTATTCTTCCGACTAACTAAAATTTTCAAAAATTCTGAAAATTTTCTAACACTTTAAATTTTCGGAAAATTTCGCCATAACCTCCTTTGTACCAGTCAATACGTCAAACCACAACTCGCCTCTCTAGGCCCTCTCCAACCCAAAAGAAAATCAAACAGCCAAGCGGCTTGCCAATTCGGCTCATAAAATCCAAACTCATATATAATATAAACTTGTACCTTTTTGTCGGTCGTATCATTATATCCTTTTGATCCGTTATCACTTCTGCATATATCATGGTCATTCCACTCAGTTTATATCCTCAAACCAAATCATTCGCTTATACCCAAGCCGAATTCCATTCAAAGTCGAGTTTCAAATTCCAAACTCTCAACTAATCGTTTCAAATTCAAAACCATATTATTCTTAAATCACTTCCAGTTTTTCTTAACCTATCATCTCAAGTTAAATTCTGGTTTATTATTTACTTTTACCATCCCATTCGAATTAACTTCACAAGTTAAATTTTAATTTCTAGAACTTAAATTCCTGGGTAAATTTTAAATCAATTCGAAATCATACTGCCAATTCAAAGCCTTTGAATTTTCTAAACAACTTGTTTCCTCAAAACAATTCAAATTAAAATCTTTGGTAGTAATCCACCACTTAGAACTCGAAAATCACACCGATGATACTGCGCAGTCATCATCGGAATTATTTTCCAGCGACCCAAGTGATTTCAATACTATATTATTTTCAAAACCATTACTAAATACTTCCATTTTGAAAACATTTCAAAATCTCCCAGGAACTTAAAATTTCCTTATTTTAATTCCAATTCTGGTTTAAATTCATATTTAATTCATCTTATTTCATATACTTTACTTATATGAATTCTGATTAGTTATATATAACCATTTCACATGTTATAATCTTACTCGATTATAATAACAACCAACACTACCAATATATTATATCAAAATATATTCGGGTAAAATTATTTCTTTTACCCTCCTTTCAAAACATACCGTGTCGGTCCATCGTATTCGAGTGTTTAGTAACCCCTATCGATACAGTGGATCAAACTGATCGACCAGAATTCACAAACTACTCAACCAATGAGTCTCCACAATATAAAATCACTTTATATTAAATAACAAATACGCACTCGTATATATACACTCAAACTCAATCTAGGGTATTACTAACCCTATCTCTACCGAGTCACGCCACAGAGCCAAGTAATTCTTAACTTAAGCTCTGATACCAACTGTAACGGCTGGAAATTTCCGACTCCTCGAGAGTCGGAAATCCCAAGACGTTAGTGAAAGAATTTAGAAGGTGAGAAAGAAAAGATAGAACTAATAGAATAGAAGAAGAAGAAGAACATCAGAATCATCAGAGTAACACGAATCTCACAGCGGAGCGAATAACATATAATATGTAACATAACTTTGAAGTAAACAGTTATATATATACAATAGCACTTATCAGAGTACAACACTTACAACACAGCGGAAATAACTATAGCTATAGAATCTTGAAGTTTCCTGCTCCAAGCTCTCCAAGTATATCTGTAAATCCCGACTACTTGACTGCCCGTACAAATTTAGGCACCCAAGAGTTTAGGGAAAACAACAAAGTAAACTCCGGGTCAGTCATGGGACTGGTATGAGTAAAATAGTTTAAAACAGGTATAGGATATCTCATAAGACCACGCCGTGAATACGGAACGGGTTTTTCCCTTATGAGTATCTGAACAACTTTGACAAGCATATCATTGTGATATTATAATAATGTCTAAGTACAAATAGGTATCAATCTAGCAGAAACGCTTGCATCTCACGTTCTACATACATAGTATAAAATCATAAATCGCAGGGCGCTTATTGAAGATTGGATTCCAACAGACAAGGTATGGGAGCACCTTCTGAATAGTGTACTCTAGAGGTGATACACTCAGGGTTCAACAAGAACGTCTTGCAACCCGGCCATACATGACCGCTCACTCATTTAGCTTGAGTGTCGCGAATATATTGCCACCACGGTTATAGGCCATCAAACCGTCATCCGAAGATATAGAATCAAAAAGAAGTATAAATATGGATATTCCCTAGATCGGTGACAATACACCCTGCTTGGGGATGACCCAACTAGCCATGCTGCCTAGCCCAACTTTTGTTACTTCCTGGTGTGAGGCTAGAAGCTACGTCTATCTTCAGAACATCTGATCACCATTCACTTTGAATGCCACATCGTCATACCCACCAAATCACAAATTGACTTATACAAAAATAACACGGGTATATAGCTAAGAGAAACGAATTCCTTCGCCACCAAACGTGAATACGTTTGAACAGATCAACTTACGCGATCCATTGGATATACTCTGTCAGACCTTCTTCCATATACGTTGTCCTGGGACTGGACAAACCGAAGGCACTATTCAGTATATCCATCTTAGTCACTGTTATCTAAGACTTATACAACAGCCCTTGCACTTTACTCCGTCTTCAATTTATCTTTGGCAGATATTGCTCGCAACGCTTATGCCAATACAGAGTGGTTCTTTGGATAATAATCCAACCGGTCTCTCCATAATAACAACGTTAAAAGGGTAAAAACTTTGATAGTCTGTGATTCAACTATCAAATGAAAACATGTCGGTGTACAAACAACGATCTTATTTCCAAATGGAAATTCGATCGATCAATCATCATATGTTCATATTTCCTTATTTCATATATTAGAAAATATATGTTATTAATCATTGGAAAGCATTTCCATAGCTTATTTTCATATCACTATTATTTCGCAACTATCAGTCCCTAACTGTAACTAGTATGAGAACAACTCTCTAAGTATCAATACGGAAGGTCGAGACCAACATCAGATCGTCACTTAGAAAACCGTTCAACTTACCCTCTCCAGTCAGTTTCTGAATTTGCTTAACTCTATTTCTTAAATTCTTATCATGAAAACATTTCATTTTCTATGTTTAGAAAACATATCTGACTATATTTGGAAAACGTTTCCAAAACTCATTTACGGATTTCAAATGAACGTTGTATAAAACATCGTTTCGCTTAATCCATTTATCGCTTATTCCTTAGCTTTATTCCTAATCAACCTTTTAGATCGAACCACAGCTATTCCTTTGTCAATTCTGAAGTCAATCAAGTTGGGGTATAGTTACCTCTCAGACCTTAATTGAACAACGTCCTTTACTGTGAAATAGATGAAGTTCGTCACTCACTTTTTCCAATCATCTGTTATGCAAATTCTCGGATTCAGGTTACGAATCCACTTCTTATATGACAACGTTTGATTATAACTATAACGTTATAATTCCTACTTCTGCAATGTCTAACCTAAATTATAACTTTATCTCCTAACTCGAATAATTTAACAGACACCTAATTTCTAAATCAATAACTAAATCTTGATTTAAACCCTGGAAAGTAAATAGTACTTTCCCGAATTCGCTATAATTGAATTCGACGTATAACTCTCTTTCGAGTAATCTCTATTTGATTAACTCTTCTTCGAATAACCTAAATTCGATTATCTCTCTTCGAATAACTCAATTCGAAATCTCTCCTTTCGATTTACTAATCGATAACTCCTTTCGATCAAACTAAAATCGATAACTCCTTTAACTCTATTCGAATAACTAATATTCGACTAACTCCTTTGGACCGACTCATTTGATTAACTCCTTCGAATAACTAATTCGAATAACTTACCTTCGAATAACCAATATTCGATTTACTATAACTCGATTAACTTAATTCTAATCGATTTACTCCATTTCGATTCAACTTAATTCAAATCGATTAACTTAACTCAAATTGATTAACTCTTTTCGAATAACTAAATTCGATTTAACTCTTCTCGAATAACTAAATTCGATTAACTCAAATTGAATAACTGATATTCAATTTACTCTTACGTGTTTAACTCTATTCGAATAACTAATTCGAATAACTTAATTGATAAATTATATTCACTTCTATCCTATCGAATAAACTATATTCGATATCTCCTCCAACACTATTCGAATGAACTATATTCGATTAACTTCTCTAACTCTATTCGAATAAATTATATTCGATTAACTTTTTTAACTTTACTCGAATAACTATATTCGATTTACACTTTCTTTCGAATAACTATATTCGATTAACTCTTCGACTAACTCCTTTGGATTAACTAACTTCGAATAACTCCTTTGGATTACTAACTTCGAATAACTCCTTTGGATTACTAACTTCGAATAACTCCTTTGGATTACTAACTTCGAATAACCAATATTCGACAACTACTCTTCGAATAAATAATATTCGGTAACTCTTCTCAAATGAATAACATTTGATTTCTCCACTCGAATAAACTATATTCGATAACTCTTCTCAAATGAATAACATTTGATTTCTCCACTCGAATAAACTATATTCGATAACTCTTCTCAAATACATCACAATTGATTTCTCCACTCGAATAAACTATATTCGATAACTCTTCTCAAATGAATCACATTTGATTTCTCCACTCGAATAAACTATATTCGATAACTCTACTTCGGATAAGTGATATTCGACAACTCTACTCGATTAACTCTACTTGGATAACTCTAACTGATCAACTCTAACTGGTCAACTCTAACTGGTCAACTCTAACTGGTCAACTTAACTGGTTAACTCTAACAGATTAACTCTAACTGGTTAACTCAACTAGTTAACTCTACTGGTTTAACCTAACTGGTTAACTCGTCTTGATTAACTGAACAAATCCACTTAGTTTAACTTAGTTAATTCACGTTGATTAACTCTAGCCGGTTCACTTAGTTTAACTCAACTAATTTACTTCGATTAACCACTTAGTTAACTTAACTAATTCACATCGATAAATCCTTTAGTTAACTTAACTAATTCACATCGATTAATCCTTTAGTTTAACTTAACTAATTCACATCGATTAATCATTTAGTTTAACTTAACAAATTCACTTTGATTCACCGCTTAGTTTAACTTAACTAATTTACTTTGGTTAACTTAACCAATTACTTTGATTAACTCGACTAACTCGCTTTGGTTAACCTAACCAATTACTTTGTTTAATCCTTTATACTCGATTAACAAATATTTCTCCTTTATACTCAAAATCCCCTTTTCTTTATAATATAAAATCCATCGATTTTATATAAATACATTATTTTCAAATTATAGTTTGAAAATCTCTTTCTATATCCTGATATTTCTTATGGTTTTTAACACATCATCTAACAACGATGAATATCGTCCAACCACACATAATCACAATAGATTATATATATCGCATTTATATATCACAATACATAAATTATAGTAAAAATAACTGTTGAGGAATCCTGTTGGATTCCTCCAACCTGTTTCCCTGCACCACAGATGTTAGACACTATAGATAACATCACTTTCAGTTCCATATGATATATTCTGTTAAACAGAATCAATATAGAAATTTAACTAACTGACTAGCGGTTCAATCAAACAATCAACACACAGTCAAACAGACAATTTTAACAGTTCTAACAATACAACATGAAATTATAAACTGTTCAGAGTTAGTGAGTTTTACTCACATTGGACGATCATCGTCAATGACGATAACCATTGCTTGATCAGCTGGACAATTTATTTGGCTATAAATTGTGACGGACTCCAATCGAGTCGCGGTTAGTTCCATTGTGGAGTGCTCGTCCCCACGATCCCAACACAACTTACGGTTCGTCAATCTGACTCCGTATGAATAAGATACGTATTTTTAAAGTTTGCATACCTTTTAAATAAAAATATAACTTGATTTAATTAATTTGGGCCTTACCTACACAAATACCCGGCCCACCAACACCTTATATTCTTTGCCCGTCACCCCTTTAAACATACCAGACCCGCTTCGTTTGTCTTCTCCCCCAAATTAAAAATCACGAACTCCAGAAAATACCCCAAACCCGCTCCTCCTTACTTCGACAGACCCACACACCTCGTCGGCCATCACATCTCCGGCGCCTCCCTCATCATTGACCTCGCCACATGATTCTCTCCGTGCCAGCGACCCTCAAAACAAATTCTTGTGCCCCAAAATCGAATGCGTCCTGGAGCCTGCAACCCCCATGTCGCATTTCACCCATGACCATCGGAGTCCGTCCAACCCACCTTGCCAGCTGCGCCTCGACCCTACGAACTCAGCTACACCCACACGACCTCCCCTCGTCGCCTCAATCTCCGACGGTTGCGAACCCTAGTTCGCTCACCATTTCCATCGAATGGAAGCTGACGTCGAACCATACAAAATCTATACGGGATCGAAGAGAATGCTCCAGCGAATCCAGAAATATATGTGTAATGATTTTAGGATTTTTCTTCATTTTGTTTGAGGTTTTTCTTTTGGGAAAATTGTCTTGCTGTGTTGATTATGTGGTTATATAGAGCTGTGTTGAGGTTGGTAATGTATGTGGCTGAAATACAAGGGTGCGTGGTCTTCCTATTGTCCACAAAAATGATGAGATATTTTTATTTTTATTTTCTTTATTTTTATTTCTTTGCTTTTATACTCTTCGTGGTCCTTAAAAATCACTGCGACCGCATATGATACCCAAAAATCACCAAACTGGACGTGTAGCTAGAGTTCGACATTACGGTCCTAACGAAACTGGTTTCGTCGAATTCCGACTCCGTATGTTCAAACTGCATATATTTAAAGGTCGATTTCTCGTCTGTTTCTCAGTCAAAAATCACGTACGGCCATATATGATATCCAAAAATCACCAAACTGGTACTCTAACAAGTATTCGACATTCCGGATCCAACAAAATTAGTTTCGTCGAATTCTGACTTCGTCTGCTCAACTGCGTATTTTTAAAGCTCTGGATGACCCATTTAAATATATAAATATATTTAAATATTATTAAATTAAATATTAATAAATTAATATTATCGTATATATCCATATACAATGTCGTCCGGCTCCAGAATATCACCTCAGATTTTATGACTTGATTTCCAGACTCCAGATTATCCCGATATTCAGTTCGTATCGAAAAATCGATTTATAACGTATATAAAGCGTCGCAAATTATAAAGGAATTCCATAGCGACTTTTCTGAAATTTGATTTGGACATAACTCAAAATCTACCCGACGAAATCCCTATTTTTCTCTTCTACTAGAAAGATATACTCCACCAGCTCCACACGTTTCTTATTTCACAGAAATCCGATTTAAAACGAATCCTGTATATTCAGTTGAAGCTCGAATCGCCAATTTACGAACTGCAGCGCCATTTCGAGCTCGATTTTAATTATAATATAATTATACGTTCAAACTGTCGTCGATTGAATATATATGTCAATATAATTCAACTCCAAGCTGAATTAAATATAAGGGACGACCCCGTTCACAGAATATTGTGATTTCCAATTATTTCGACATTATAATATATTATTATGTTATACACTTTAATTAAATATTCAATATTATTTAATTCAAGTCATCGATATCGCACAATCGATATTTAATAATTAAATAAATTAATTATTCGACAGCTAACAAAACGCGCCATTACACAAAATATACGTCGTATACTACATAATTATATTATAACTAGAAAGATAATACTCATCATCTACATCAGTCATCATCGTCTTCTGATTCAAAATCGATCTCCTGTTCTACGATATTTTTCTTCATACTCTTGAACACTTCTACCAAAATGTTTGATTCATCGATCAAAGGTCCAAAATTTGTATGATCTTCTTCAATTATTATTTCATTGTTTCACTCAAGATCTACGTGATAGGCTTCTTCATCTGGAATATTCTTCCCATCAAATGTAAATCTGGCCTTAGTTTTAAAAACTGCCAACCAATATGCTTTATCTCTTTTTAGAGATAAATAAGAAGCGTAATAAATTTGAAATGCTTGTTTGGGTAGAACAAAATGATCATACTTGTGATAGTGCGATGTATGCTTTATTTTAATCAGATTATAATCCTTTTGCACATTAATCCCAGAACCTGGAACACTGCTAAATCAATGGCATTTAAATAGAATCACCTCCTCCATGGATCATGAGAAATATGTCAGTCACAAAATTTGTGTTAAAACATAAAACGCCATAAAAATAATTTATGTGATTTTCTGTATCATCATTGCCTTTAATGAAACACCTGTATTAGTTGTTAATTTCTCAGCACTGTATTCTTTGGTGTTAAATTTATATCCATTAACAAGGTACATTGGATATGTCTTGACCACTCTTTTTGGTCCTATTGCAAGATGTTTCAATCCTTCATCAACAACACAATTTTTGGGCTCGTAAACGTATAAACCAACCAGAAAATTCTTTATTGAGATCTCTGTTTAGATGTTTACATTCATAAACACTATACATAGAAGTCAATTATTACATTAGATTATACACACACAAGAACTATAGAAACGAATAAAACACTAATTGATATTTCAGATTACCTAACAAATGGTGCAACTTCAACACAATTTAGAAGAATATAAGTGTGTGCTACATGAAGATCTTTATCGTCTAGCCATATGTTTGCATATTTCCCAGAAGGTCGACCATGTTGTTTAAAAATAAATAACTTTTTTGAGATGATTCTTGTTCGTCGCCTTCATCATTACGAGGAACACTTTCAAATGATATATTCATATGATCACTGAAATAATAAGAGAAAAAGAAAGAAGCTTCTCCTTTGATGTAAGATTTACATATCGAACCTTTAACTCATGCTTTTTGTGTCACTTTTTTCTTTAGATGATTTAGATATCTATGCAAAATTAATTTACATTACTTCAAATTTTAAGTGTAATTAATTAATATGTAACATGTTTATATATACCTCTCAAATGGATACATCCATCCATATTGGACAGGACCTCAAAGTTGTGCTTCTGTTGGGAGGTGAACAGGTAAATGCTCCATTACACTATAATAACCTGACGGAAATATTTTCTCTAATTTGCAGAGCAATATAGTAATATCTACTTCAAGTTTACTAAACGTTATACTGTTAAAATAGTCAAATAAAGCTCTTTGTAAAACATACTAAGCTCTGTTATTACCTTCCAAACTTTTAATGACAATAGTTCTTTGAACATAATGGGAAATAAATTTTCTACCATTATGTAACAGTCGTGACTTTTCATTCCGCTCAATTTACCATTTTTAAAGTCAACACATCTACTAAGGTTTTATGAAATCCCATCAGGAAATCGTAACCCTTCAACCCATTTTAACACAAGTTTAACTTGATTATTATCTAATTCATAACATGCTTTAGGATTTTACTGTCATTTGGTTTCATATGAAGCTCATGACGTTTGCATAATTCTTCTATATCGCACCTTTATTTCAAATCATTTTTAGTCTTCCCTTTGACATTCAAAATTGTGTTAAGACATTATCAAATATATTTTCTCATTGTGCATCACGTCAATATTATGATGAAGCAGAAGATGTTTCCAATACGGAACTCTCAAAAATAGACTGTTTGCACCAATTGTGAATAGTCGATTTGCCTTTGATTTCTGTTTGAACTCCAGTTTCATATATCTTCGGACAATCTTTAACCAGTTCGTATATGTCTTCGCTTGACCATATCGTTGGTGATTTTCTGGTTACTACTCTATTAGAAAAAAAGTTTTTCTTGTCTCCTCTGAAAGGATGATTTACATGGAGAAAACTTTGATAACAGTCAAACCATGAAATTTCCTTACCATGTGGTAAAGAAAAAGCTCATGTTTCTTACATGCAATATGGACATGCAAGACGACCAATAATACTCCATTCTAAAAGCATTGCATAGGAAGGAAAATCACTTGTAGTCCACAACAAAGAAGCAAGCATGTGAAAAATTTTCTTCTTTGAAACATCGTACACTATACCATAATGGCCATTTGGCAACTCTTATTTTTTTCAACTGCCAACACTTATATGTGTTGTAGACTAGTGACACGAATATGTGTTGCTATAGCAAAAATGTGTCACCAAAAATCTGCCAACACTTCTATGTGTTGATTGCCTGGTCAACTCTTATTTTCTAAGGGCAAAAGGGTAAATTCTCGTCATATGACCTAATCGATGCCTCAATCTTTCACCCCCAACGCTTATTCCTCTTTCGGCCGCGTCATAAGCAAATAAAAAGAAAATTGGACTTCGGAGGATTGATATCAGCGATCCCTTCTCTAATCGATTTCGAACAGGTTTTGCTCTAGATAAATGATTTCATTATAATTCTCTGTTAATCCATTATTATTATCATGTTTGTTGAAATCGATTCAATTTATTGTATAACTTCTACCCTTGGTATAATTCGATCTCGAATTCTGATTTTGTTCTTTGCTTTTGGCCACAGTTGTTTGTAGTTATGTATTATATGTCAAAGTTGCGGTTATTGTGATACTGTGAATGGGTGTCTGATTGTACGGTTTAAATTGAGTTTTTGACCTCTTACTTCGTGTTTTGGGGATTTCATAAAAAGAAGAATATTGTTTAGTTCTGTGTTTTGGGAAATTCTTCTTTTTAAATTTGTTTAGCATGTGTTAGTATGTTCTTAGGAGAGATGAGGACTTTTTCCACTTATTTCACTTGCACTCATCTATGCTATAAATGTATTTGAAATCTGAAATGCAATATTGCAAAGACAGATAGATCAATTATTTAATTATTGTTTGTAAACATGTATTTTTGATTGTAACTTTTTTAAAGAACAATTAGAGGTTAAACTGAAAAAAAATATGAAGCATTGATGTAAGAATTATGTATTATAGAGGCTCATGAGCTAATGATTGCCATCGAGCAAATGTAATAAAATCACTTGGTGACAACAGAAATCTTAGAAACTTGATTATAGAATTGGTGCAACTTCGTAGGACAAATAAACCCACATTGACAAGTGTTTCTAGAATTTTCGTATAAGTACCTACCCTTCGACTCACACCATTTCGTCTTTTGAGGAACAAAAGGTGACCCTATGGATCGATCAATTTGTTGGTTGTGTTTGTAGTTGTTGGTTTATCAGTTGAACTTTGCAGGTGTTCTAAATTGTGGCAATGGCTGCTAAAAAGCTACTTGGGTGTTGGCATATTTCATTTTTATGCTGTTGCCATAATAATATTTTAAGCTTGTAAAATAAGTTAAACTTTTTTTAGTAGCTAACTATTAAATTCGAATAATTACTTCCTATTCTTCGTACACATTTCTTTTGTTCACCTCGACTTATTTTTTATTGTGACATATTTTTCTCTAATTTTGTTATCTAAATTGTAGGATCATGGTATTTTGCGTGATGGAACAAAAGATATTATCAATGCTGAGAATGAGTTACCAAGTAGGTCATTTGCCCAGGATGTTAACTGGCACGCAACTGTTGTTCTTCAAGGGAGATCATTAGGTACTACAATTTGAGATCATTTTTTTCGTTGTGTTTTGATTACAAACGAGGACAACTCTAAACTTTAAATTATTATTTCGGTATTATCTTGATATCGTTTAGATGGTATCATATTTGAGATTTCTCGTTTATGAAATGTATCAAAGCCTTGGGTGCTGAGAAAAATGGGATAATGTATTTCCCATCAGGTGCCACTGCAGCGAATGTTGTTTCGATTTGGACAGAATATCAGTAACTTTGTAATTATTTTCTTTCTGTACATCCATATGCGCTGAAGCGACTGGCGCTAACAGTTTGTTTTCCAGAAGTGAAAGCATGGAAACACTGCATTTTATTTCTTTGTGTGTGGGTGTGTTCTGCCCTTGCATTCGATGATTGGTTTACTTGTAAAAACGACTAGAATAAAAATATTTTTATGTTTATGTTATTGTGTATCATTTTATGATACTTCAATATTGCATGTTTTGATGATATCACCATGTCGAATGTAAGAAAATTGAAGATTGTAGATATTTTGTCCCCCTGAAATCAAATACTAACGAGTCATGCTGAAAGCTTCATGAACCAATAATGCTATTTCAAAAAACTTAAATCAATATGTATTTATTACGTTTAGGTTTACTAGGATTTATGTGGATTTAGGGGATACACGTACTGTTGCCGAAGCACTTGTAAGGTCCCAGACAAGGTAAATATTACCCTCCAATCTTTATTTATTTTCCAGATATTAGAACAACAGTTTTTTGATATCTTACAAATATATATTTTTCGCAGCAGCGTCAACTGAATCATCAGATCAAAATGATAATATAGAACGGTTAGAGAGGGTGACTCGAATGACTGAGATTGAGGATCTTCAAGCTCCACAAAACCTGCCTATTGCACCACTCTGCATCAAGGTGTGGAATTTCTCTTTTTACTGTTCTCTTGTATTAAATTCATACTAGTTTCATGCTATGGTCCACGTTTTAGCCAAACCATGTCATTTATTTGTGTGATCCCATAGCAAATTTGGTTAGAACAAAATAATTGGGTAATCAATCATATAAATAACGGTACCAACATTTAAAACTATAAGAGCTCATTGTACTTGATGTCCAGCATGCTCCTGTGAATCACGAAACAAACATCTACATGTCAAATTGATGATAAATTTATAAAATATTAACGGTTTAACCATTATGAATGTGCTATAGCAGATTTTGTAGATCCTATAGCATGGGAAGTTACCAATATATCCTTGGAGCTAAATTGAGATAAAAAGTGTCCGATCGACATCATTTCAGTCATATATTGATAATTCACCAGTGTCATAACGCACATTCATTTGTATAGCACTAATATAACTTTTTATTTATAAATTAGTGCTTTATTACTAATATATAATTAAAATATTACATATTTAGTTGTATAATTTCAAAACAAGTGAAACAAAAGTCTCCTGAAAACTAAAGCTTATTAGAGTAGGCTTGTTCAAAGTCATTAGCATGATTAAATAATGATAATTGAATAAAATATACTTTTGATAATGATCAAGAGAACATAAGATAACACGCACCAAATTTAATAGGAGAGGGTAATAGCAACTATATATACGCCCTTGCTCGCTTCTCATTCTATACTACAATCACAACATTTTAGTTTAAAGAGCAAAACAACATGGTGAAGAATTCAAAAGTTTGTGAAAAAACAAAGCTCTTCATAGGAGTTATGGCACTGCAGTTTTGTTTTGCAGGGTTTCATATTGTTTCCAGAGCTGCACTAAACATGGGCGTCAGCGAAGTTGTGTTCCCAGTTTATAGGAATACTATTGCACTTGTTTTGTTAGCACAATTTGTCTATTTCTTAGAAAAGTAAGTTTATACATTGATGCTATGGTATCTGGTCGAAAATAAATTATAAACCACAAGATATATCCGATTTTTCCCCTCATTTCTATTAACTTAAATGAATTTATGACAAATTTAATTAACTACCAATTTTTGACAAATTTAATTACCGTCCAACACATAATCCATGTCATGTATGAATGTATTTCCTGATATGAATTTTAACCAAAATTTTCAGGAAAGATTGACCATCGCTTACATTCTCGTTGCTTGTTCAGTTCTTTCTTCTTGCCTTATGTGGGTAAGCAACTATCACATTGGACTCCTATCTATTGCGGGTTGTATTGTAAAGGAGTTCATGATAATATAATTAAAAACAACAATAACTCTCTGGTTCATCCAGCAATTGCACCATGTGTGCATTACTTTCCGTAAATATACATGCAATTGGCACAAGATTATTACATATTTTAATACAATCCTCAGTTAACAATTTAGTTTATTGACAGTTATGGATACACTGCGATTTGAGTGTTGAGGCAACAAAAATTTCTAATTCAACTAAAGGATCAATGTTCCCCATCACAGTTGTCTAACCTTTTATTATATATCACTAATTATCGATTTGTTATGAAACATGTTCCTAAATGCAGGATCACTTCCAATCAAGGATTTTATCTACTCAGTTTATATTATGTATCACCAATTTATGCGTCGGCTATACAAAATACCGCACCAGCAATCACTTTTGTTCTGCCAGCAGTTTTAAGGTTTCACTGATAACTTGGCCTACTTCATTGTACTCATTGTTAGGGAAAAAACCTGACTAGAAAACGGTGTCATATTTCAGGCTCGAGCAAGTGAACACAAATAAAAATCTTGTATTAAATCCCATAGAAAATTAGGGTGATCTTTCTCTTGTAGACTGGCCAGTTGTTATCCATGTAAAACATTTTGCTTATCTACAATACTAGGACCCACGTGAGTATATTGATTGCCATCAAGCAAATGCAATAAAATCACTCGGTGACAATGGTTTTGGAGGAAAGCCTACTGATTTCAGCTTAAGTTCCGAGGAGGCATATGTATACTTGAGGGAGCAGATTTCTGAAGTAAAACACAGAGGGTTACTGATCCTGCTGTCTTACCTGATGTAGCCCTTAAGGTATTATATTATTTTTTCTATAAATATATACGTTATACATTTCTATATGTCTATGTATTTGTGCATTTCTTAAACAGATATTTTTTTTCTATAAATATATACTTTTATTCTATGAAAGACATGTTGAGTTGCAAACTCAGTTTGCGTGCAACTGAGTTGCAAACTCAATTTGCGCAAAAATGAATTATAAACTCAGTTTGCACAAAACTGAGTTTGCAACTCAGTTTTGCGCAAAACTTTGCAAACTCAGTTTACTGCAAACTGTGCAATTCAATTTTGCGCAAAACTGAGTTGCAAACTCAGTTTGCACAAAACTGAGTTTGCAATTCAGTTGCGCACAAACTGAGTTCGCAACTTAATTTTGCGCAAACTGAGTTGCAAAAGTATGAACACAATCCATTTCAACTATCAATGCTACGTCCTTCAACCTTGCAAGAGTATGAACGCAAATTAGGTTCTACACCACCATGTTAACGTATACGAATGAATTATTCAAATAGACATGTAGAAACTGAGTCGTCGACTACGTGTCTCGATTTGCAAACTGAGTAGAGCCCCAGTTTTTGCAATGCACTTGTTATTTACCAGTTTTTGTAATGCACTTGTTATAAATACATTCAGTTTTGTTTATAAATACCCTTGTTATTTATCAGTTGTGCAACTTGTTATTTCTGTGAAAATGAGTGCATTTATATTTTGTAGGCACTTGCGAAGGAGGAAAAATAATAATTTGGAATGTGATGGTAACGAGAAAGTGAATACGTGTGAATGATGAGATTAAGATTGCCGACAAGAATGAAAAGGAATATTTTCGTCAATGGTCTATGGAATTACAAAATCAAGTTGCAAGACAAGTGGCGAATCAAGTGTCAATCCAAATCAACGATGCTCTTAAATTATTTGCTTCATCCTTTCTTACTAGGTACCAGGTTGCAACATTACGTTAATGGCGGCTTTGTGATATGGTCCACGTTTCGCCTACGTAGTATCTAAAATTCTATGTATCTTTAGTAAAACTTTGTATTGTTTTTGTAATTTGAACTTGATATTATGGTATTTTGAAACTGGAAGCAAACATTGTTGAATTTGAAATATGGAAGTGTACCAAATACTTTTATTTCAATTGATATGTTGAATTATATACGTGACTAAAAATCATATAGATATGTTATATATACTCATTTATAAGTGTTAGCAATTTATGTATGCCAATATTTATAAATGTTAGTAGGATTATGATACTGACATTTATAAGTGTTAGCAATGATATGTTTGTAACTCTTATAAGTGTTACCATATCTTATGGTTCCAACATTTATAAGTGTTAGCAATGAATATGTTTGTAACACTTATAAGTGTTAGCAATGAATATGTTTGTAACACTTATTAGTGTTAGCAGTTACTCTATTTGTAACACTTATAAGTGTTACAGGAAATTCCTCACAGGCCGTTGGTGACACATAAAAGTGTTACAGAAATTACTTGTAACACATATACTTGTTGGGAATCCCCTGTTTTGGTGTAGTGGTATGTTTCTACTTCTTCGCTCCACAATGTTTTTAATTCTTCAATCAGTTGTTGTAAATAATCATCAATTCCTTGTGTCGGATCGTCGGGGTCAGGAACAACAACAGTAAGGAACATATATTGATTTTTCCTACACATCCATGGAGGTAAATTATAAGGTGTGATGACAATGGGGGCATGATGAATATTTAGCACCAAATTAAGAAAATGGTGAAAAACCATCCGTTCATAATCCTAGTCTGACATTACGACTCTTCGCTGCAAAATTGGGATAAATTTTATTGAAATGCTTCCATACTTCTCTATCGGCCGGATCAGTCAATTTACCTTCTTCCTTGGATCTCACAATATGTCATCTCATATGAGATGCAGTTACACAATATGCATATAATCTTTGAAGCCTGGGAGTAATAGGTAAGTAATGCATACGCTTGTACAGAACTTCCTTTTCCTTCTTTCTTGGTTTATATCTTTCATGATTGCATATTTTACAATTTCTAAAGTTTACGTCACCTTTCCAAAACAACATGCATACATTTAAACATGTTTCTATTTTTTGATAAGGTAAACCAAATGTTGACATAAGTTTTTTTTACTTCGTAGTGATTTTCACACATTAAATTATCGGGCGACGTGTGCCTTTTTGCAGCTTGTACAATAGCTGTAAACCCAACTTCAGTGATGTTGTATTTTGACTTCATCGCAATGTATTCTGGGATTATCGACAGTTGAGTGTCGCTTTTACAACCATCCCAAATAGGTTTCGTAGTAGCAACCAGTAATCATAAATTTGTTTTGTTTCAATATTCGGTTCATCAGCATTTCTAATGTTGTTGTCAACTTCAACCATAGGAAACATTGATCATGCTGCGTCTTCGACCATATTTTCAATATGGGTCATATTAACATTTTCATTAACAACACTTTCTACCTCAGACTCTGCAGAAGTATTTGCTACAACTTCCCCATGATGATTCCAAAAATAATACTCAGGTATGAATCCGTTTTTGCATAAATGGAATTTCACAATATTAGGTAATAAAAATACTTCAAATGTCTACACTTGCTACACAAACAACGAATTTCTGTATCGTTTCCATTATTACTTAAAGCGAATTTAACAAAGACATTTATACCATTATAAAAAGTTTCTTTTATGAAACCTCTCAGTCCACTTCTTTGATACATCCATCTCCTCCGATCAACAAAATAATCTATCATTTTTCCTGTTTGAGAAACTGAGTCACAAGCTCAAAAATTATTATTTATTTTCTAGAATACATATTTGAAAAGGCTTATTTTCATGGTCGTACAGTGCATATATGTATAATAGTTGAACAATTTAATAAATTTAAAAATATTTTCAAATATGATACAATTTTTTAATGTAACTTTTTTACGTGGTCAGGCATCCTGCTTCCCATTATAAACACAACAAGCATTTACATTTTGTACATTAATTCGCCTCAAACGATTCAACAAAATTTCAGCAGTATTACCCTTTTGTTTCCTGCATTGTACACAAACGCATGTACGTAGGAAAAAAGAAAAGAAAAGTTAAACCAAAATTTTGTGAATCGTTTGAAATGTAGTATACAAAATGTAAGTGCTTACTGTATTTATAACTTGTCCAATACAAGGACAAATCCAACAAACAATGTACTAGATGAATATAAATGGTCATTTTTTTGACAAACACGACTATTTATATAACGTTAATGTACAACACTCGTCGGGCGGGGATGAAAACACTCTACGGGATATTAGCCAATTAGATGTGCGCATTTTACCAAAAAAATATAGTTTTACGGCAACACAAAAATATTTTAACTTATCACATTTGTTCAACATATCACATCAACTTAAACCTAATTTACCATTATTGTCCTTTCAATTTAGACTTATGCTTTTTGTGTGCATAAGTCAAAATGTGCACAATATACTATTCCTAGCTCGTGCATTCTGTTTATCCTATTTAGCCTAACACAATACAACGATTACACATATACAATGGTGTACATATACACAAGTCAAAATTATACAATGATCAAAAGCACTGTAAGGGGGACATATACACAAATAACCAAGCATTGCACATAAATTTCCAAATTCACCATATCATATGAATATGCACATATTAATATGTTATAATTCACTACAACGGTGTTGGAACCAAATGCAATCAATAGATAACCCTTATTTTTCAATTTAAGCATATACAGTTTCAGGTAAAAACTTAATTTTTATGAAAAAAAATTATACCTGAAATTGCTCGCTCTACATGTTCTATTTGAAGCGTGGAGGTTCCTACGCGAAGAAATGTGCGTTTGGAGGAAAAATGATTGGATTTGGGGTTGTTAGTGTTTTAAACCCGTGTTGTGTATAAAAAAATGGAGCAAGGAAGAATTGGGGAAGAAAGAGTTTGAGTGGTAGTTTATTCCCGATATTTCCCGACGGCTTTTGATAGCCATCAACGGCCAATCGAAAGCCGTCGGGAGTCGTCGGGCCCATCCGTCAGAATAAACAAAGTTTCTAGTAGTGGAGGCTATTATTTGGGTGCAAAAGGGGTGCCATATACCCCCCTTATATACATATATGTATGTCTATATGAATATGCATATATACACACACATATAAGTGAATCAAAGATAAAATTTATTTCAAAGTTATAAAAATTAAATTTAGAAGTTGACTATAATTTTATATAATTGATTTTACATGATATTCTTTTGAATCTTTTCTATGATTTAAATTATGAATAGTTTTTCTTTATATATACAAGCAAATAATAGCATAGTAAACATTAATTTTATAATTATATGTATACAATTTCTTTTATTTGATTTATAAAGTTTTCATTATGTCTATTTGTCTCTAAGGAAAATAATGCAATTAAAAGGTTATATTCCTATAACTAATGCATCGAAATAATTTATAACTAGTTCAAAAATGTTATTTGAGAATATAAGTATAAAATATTTTTGATTAATATCTCATATGTTATAAAGTGTAGATTCATATATACTTAGACTTTTTATTGATTTATAAATTTTGTTGATATTCGTTTAACAATATTTGTTATAAAGTTACATAATATATACCATTTACGTAGTATTTCTTCAACCTAATTTTAGTTAGTGTGCAGTCGAAAACTAGAAGCAATATTTTTTTATATCTTTCTGTAATTAACAGTTGTAATTCAATTGGTATCATATTGTGACGATCCCAAAACCCCATGACACGGTGTTAAGGATAATCATTGGAATATAACACATTAATCATCATTAGCAGATCACAGATAATAGCATAAACAGAAAATAGGATAATTTACACACATATGACAGCGGAATCATATAGATAACATCACATCAGAGAAGCACAGTACAGGATACAACTTAGTGCATAATGATACATAATCAGTCACCATCGCCTGAGGCGGAATCATACATAAAGAGTACACAAAAGGAATATCAGTCTACATCGCCAGTGGCGGAATCATAATATAGATACAATAATGGCGGAGAAAATCCAAGTCAGCACGGTGTAGTCAAGCCTCGCCATGAGCCAAAAGGTGCGTCAGAAACCTGTAACTAGGCTGCCCGTGTGAAAATAAGGGCACCCGAGTTTGCAAGGTGAAACAAACTACGAGTCAGTCATGGGACTGGTATGAGAAATCTATTCAACTTATTAACAACAATAATAAGGCAAATCAAAGGACCACGCCACTTTCGCGGAACGGGTTTACTCCAATGAGTGCTAGTGCATGAAGTAAAGTAAATGATTAAATCAACGCAATGCTTTTCCTAAAATGAAGCCATTATAAGACTCAGGTCCCATCACACAATGCAACACAAGCCGGAGGATAGAGTTTTTACCTTATAATGGCCAAAGATGCTTCATACGAATAAACAAAAGTGCTTGATATTATTACTAGTGCATATATGTTTCAAAAGCGATTTCAATCATAAATATCAATCCTAGGCGGCATAAATGACCCATACCACTATGTCGCCATACTAGTAATACAATCACGTCCGCATATTTCGTATTGGAAATTGGATTCCTTCATGAGTCGAGGCAAGGGGCAAGCTCCTCTCCGATTCGAGACACTCTAGCAAATGCCCCGGGACCGCACACAGCAATCCCCTGGATCCTCCAAGGCCG
Source organism: Allium sativum (assembly GCA_030737875.1). Lineage (NCBI taxonomy): Eukaryota > Viridiplantae > Streptophyta > Magnoliopsida > Asparagales > Amaryllidaceae > Allium > Allium sativum. Next base: position 691,502,995 of record CM060913.1, on the reverse strand, counting down.
GTCCTCTCTTACTTTTGAGGATTAGTTATTCCTGAACACACGTTTCCCGGTCCTTACAGACCTATAATCGAGGCGCCTCGCATTCCAACAACCACACAGGTGAAAAGTAGATATAAATGTCAGGGCTGGGAGGTCACTGACACCACCATAGCTAGAAAGAAACGTCATGCACTCCTTGGGTCCTTCTCCCGTTTTTGACTCATACCGGGGTGTGAGGCTCGCAAATTCACGTTATACACAAAGCTACGTCACACAGACTATGCTTTGATCATCAACCACAAGACTTTGCTTTGCAACAGAAGCCTTGATCATATGCCACTTAGGCGTGCCACACAGGCAATCCACTCCATGCGACTGATTTCTGTCAATACATAACCTCTAAGCTCGTACGTCTCAGAGAAGGGCGTTAAGCAAGAGAATAAATTCTCCGTCGCCAAACAGATATATATTTAACAGAGATCAATCAACACAGAACAAAATCCAATGTCAGACACACAGTCCATTTACAAGTCCGTTCTGGGTCTGAACGAAACCGGAGGCACCAATTCCTCGCATATCCGTACAATCAACAATATGTTTGGACGGCTACTACTTCAATTCCTTCATGGTAGCTACTCCAATCACGAGCATCAGTAGCGCCCATCCATCCAACGTGGAGATCGTCGGTCTTCAGTCGTCTTCGACTCTTCGACTTCTCAACGTCGATCGATTATTTGAAATGAGATAAACTCGGCCTTTTCAAATAATCCACGTATATTTAGATTTTCAAACCAATTAATCACATGGTTGAACTATTCAACATTCACATTTCAGTTGTTTAGTTAAAATTTTCACGTCAAATACATTCAACCATCACATATCAAGCAAACACAACAAAATTGGTTTATTTTCACTCTATATCGTCTATAGCACTTAATAACGATATATCACCATTTTTATTTAATTTAAAACGGCCATATTTAATTAAACGACGTTTCAGGTCGTTTCGATGCACTGGCGCTGCTTTCCACTAATTTTGCTTTACACATATAGGAAAATCTAACCGTTGGATCTTCACAAATTTTACATCATTAGGAAGGTCTTTTCAAAACGAATCCAACGGTTCCAGTTTTGGGAAAATCCGACGGTCGGATCTTCCACACTAACCATTTGAAGTTACGATTTCAATTTACGAACTGCAGCGTCGTTATTCGATTTAATTTAATTATATTTATATATATATATAAATATAATCGTTTCTGGCGCTGTTTTTCCTTAATTTTGAATTAAACATTCCAGACAATCCAACCGTCGGATCTTCACAAAGTTGGTACCGTTGGAAAGATATTTCCAAGGCGAACCCAACGGTTGAGGTTTCGGGAAAATCCAATGGTCGGATCTTCCGCACTAGTCGTTTGAAATCACGGTTTCAAAATATGAACTGCACGGCCACGTTTCGTTTTAATTATATTTATATTTATATATTTATATAAATATAGTCCATTCAATAATTTTTATATCGTTTTCACTTCAAATTTTTCTAACACCTTAAAATTTTGGAAAATTTCGCCATAACCTCCCCTGTACCGGGGGCATCGGGAAATCGCAAATAGCGTTCCCGGTCCTTCTAATCTCAAAAGAAAAAGAAAAAGCCAAGCGGCTAGCCAATAGGCTCATAAAATCATCACCCAAACAAAACAGTAAATGTGTACCTATTTGTCGGGCACAAAATTTTATTCCTCTTCTCTAGCCCCTTTGCTATAACCTGTTCAATGAATATGCATGTACATATATATACAGTTCTTATCATTTATCATTTTCTATTCAACTTCATATTTGACTTCTGTTTGGTTTAAAATCACCATTCATTCTAATGTTACATAAATAGGTGCAAATCATTTCATTAGCTAATTAATGAATATTCCAACTCATATATGTTTATTTTGAACAAGTGGCTATTTTTAACACTTCACATTTCAAAGATGATAATTTTGGCGAACTAAAATAGATTTCAACACATGACTATTTTATTTAGTTCTTATGCATGTTAAAAATAATATTTCTATCACAAATATTTATTTCAACGTCCGCATATCTTTAGCATATCACACATATGATAAAAATCATATTTTTATCATTTAAAATATTTATTCAACCAATGTATGGTTTCAACACTTCATAGTTTCAATAAAAATGTAATTTTTATTATTCAATCTTTTTATTCAACACATGAACTTTTCCACTACACTCATTTCTCAACAAATGAGTATTTCCACACATGGACTATTTATTTATGTTGTTCATATTAGAAAGATGAAATTTTTATGATTGAAATTATTTAAATAAGGCGAATATTTTTCATACTTCATATATATATATATATATATATATATATATATATATATATATATAAAAATGTGATTTTTATTGTTTATACACTTCATTCATTCACAAATGAATTTTATTTTCACACAACACTTTTCAACACATGAATATTTCCACACATGGACATAGTTTCAATATATGACTTTAATTTCAATGCATGCAAATAATTTCAACATATGAAAATAATTCTAACACACAAAGATTATTCCAAATTTCGGCAGCATAACGGCAGGGTAGTTAAACCGGCACCGTCCCTAGTACGGCTCCTCGCTCTACCTTAAAACCTCGCGGTTTTTGACAATGGGGATCATGCATCTAATTCGCACGCAGGCGGCATGTTTATATTTATTTCATTACCACAAACTAATCCTATGTGGTTTCAACCAAATATTTTCCAATCACCAACGGGTATTTTTCAACCACAATCAATTCAATATCAACCACAATCAATTTTCACAACAATTTCAACCAATAAATATCGTCCATGGTTTGTGGACGAGGGGGCGTGTATATATATATATATATATATATATATATATATATATATATTTATATATAGCAATTCACTTTTATTTCCACACACACATATATATATATATAAATGAAATTGAAGAGTGAGAATTTCTCACCAACAGCTATCCAATAACACGACTCTTCCTTTATAGAAATCTTCGCCTATTTCGCCTTCTTGTCGCTTTCGTTGCCCGTATTCTCTACATAGGTAAAAATCGAATTTTTACTATGTTATTCAATATATAAAGATCATATTTTAAAAACAAAGATTATATTTTTAATATTCCTATGATGTAAAAATTATATTTTTATTGCTTTAAAAATATAAGAATCATATCTTACTTCTTCTACTTAACAAAAATTCCGTCTTTTCTATTTTTAAAAATATGATCTTTATTTTTGCAAGTTCAAATCTTTTTCTTTTAAAAGATTAAACCTTTTTCTATTTCAAAGTTTAAACCTTTTCTTTAAAAATTAGTTTTTAAAATTTTTTTCAAAAATTCTGTTTTTACATTCTTAAAAAAATCAGTTTTTAAAATTAATTAAAATCAGTTTTTAAATTCTAAACAAAACAGTTTTTAAATCTAATAAAAATCAGTTTTTAAATCTAATTAAAATCAGTTTTTATAAATCTAAAAAAAAATACAGTTTTTATAAATCTAAAAAAAATATACAGTTTTTATATCTTTTACAAATTCAGAAATTAGTTTTAACAAAACAAAAATAAAAATAAAAATAAACTAACCTAATTCTTACCGTAGATCTCGAAGTGGAGGGAAGAAGAGGGCGTCGGCGATGTAGTGTGGTGCTCGGTGGTTCAGGGAGGTGTCGCGAGGGTTCGAGGGTGGCGCTTCTTCGATTCGATGCGACTGGGGGGGGGGGGGTGTTCGAGGGTTGCGTCGGCTTCGACACTGGAAGGAGGAGGTCGGGCGGTGGGGGGCTTCGGCGAAGTCTTCGTCGGCGTTGAGGTCTGGAGGGCGGCGGCGATTTGATTAGGTTTTTTTATTTATTTTGTTTCTGATAAATGAATCGGGGGGGGGGGGGGAATGAAGAAGAAAAAGGAGGGAATATTTTTTTTATTTTATTTTATTATTTAATTATTTAATTTTGCAAAAGGGTTGACTTTTACATACGACCTCGAAACGAGGCCCACCGCCTGTCGTCCATAGCATTTTACCCCCATTCCGAACACAATGGGATATGTATCGTAAGCTGGTTTGATCGTTACAATCAGTTTCCGTTGAATTTACATTTAAATCCTTATATTGAATTTTAAACGTACATTTCAAATTACCGGGGTCACATACTAACTAGAAAAATTCCAGAAAAATATTTTCTAGTTTCGTATTGACGATACGGTCCTAACAAAAGTAGTTTCGTCGAATTCTAAGACCGTTTGAAAAATGGCCAATTTCCTGTCGATTAAATTCAACAAAAACTGGTCAAACACGTTTTCTTTTGCCACGCTCACATATTGATTCGAAAAATTATGAAATTTGAAACCTAGCAATAGTTTGACATCCCGGACCCGACAAAAGTGGTTTCGTCGAATTCCGAGGCCATCTGAAAAATATCAATTTTCCAACCTGCACAGTCGGTCAAAGTTCGAATTCAAATTTTCAAACTGACTTACTATTTCTAATTCACTAATTTATTGAAATATTCTATTTCAATGGTTCAAATTGCTTTGAAATAATCAATTAAAATTTTTTAAATTGGCTCGTATTTTCCGGGTTATTACAATCTCCCCAACTTAAAACTTTTCGTCCTCGAAAAGGAAACAACAGTAAAGTAGGAAATAAAATGTAAATGCAAAGTATGGTAAAGGTACCTTGCACCGGAGTTAGTCAGAGATATCCACTCTGCATTTGGGATAAGCTTGCTTAATGCTTTCCTCAGTTTCCCAAGTACAGTCTCTAGGATCACTGCCCCACTGCACTTTAACTAAATGAACCTTTTTGCTTCTGAGTTCCCTAGTTTCTTTGCCAACAATTTTTAATGGCTCTCTTCTAAGTGCTAATTCTGGAGTTATCTCCACATCCTGTTGCGCTGCTTCTTCTACAACAAGATCTGGATCATGCACATGTCTCCTAAGTTGAGATACGTGAAATACATTGTGCACTCCAGGCAACCAATCTGGCAATTGAACCCTATAAGCAAGAGTTCCAATTCGCTCAAGTATAGGAAAGGGACCAATAAATCTCGGTTCCAACTTCCCAGTCTTTCCAAATCTGATTACTCCTCTCATCGGAGAAACTCTTAAATAAACATGATCACCAACAGCAAATGTCAAATCTCTCCTTCTAGAGTATGCATAACTTTTCTGTCGGCTTTGGGCGGTTTTCAATCGCTTCTTGATGAAGTCCACTTTATCAGATGCTTCCCTAATCATATCGGGTCCTAGTACAAGTCTGTTGCCAGGTTCTACCCAACATGCTGGAGATCTGCAGGGTCTGCCATATAATGCCTCAAATGGTGACATCCTCAAACTTGCTTGATAGCTATTGTTATATGAGAATTCTGCCAAATGCAAATGATCTTCCCATGACCCACCAAAATCGATTATACAAGCCCGCAATAAATCTTCTAGAATTCTATTCACCCGCTCAGTTTGGCCATCTGTTTGGGGGTGATAAGCGGTGCTCACATTCAGTTTTGTCCCCAATTCTGTCTGGAAAGCCTCCCAGAATTTGCTAGTAAATAGGGGATCTCTATCACTGACTATGCTGATGGGAATTCCATGCAGCTTAACAATTTCTTTGAAATATATCTGTGCTAGACTTTGGGCAGTTCGATTGGATCTGACAGGTATAAAATGGGCAGTCTTCGTGAAGCGATCTACGATTACCCAAATGCTGTCATTACCTTTCTTGGTTCGCGGCAAACCATCTATGAAATCCATGGAAATCTGTTCCCATTTCCAGCCTGGGACTTCCAACGGTTGCAACAATCCAGCTAGCTTCTGTTGGTCACTCTTGACCAATTGACAAGTAGGGCACCTACTAACATACAAAGAAATATCTCTTTTCATTGCCTTCCACCAGAAAGTGCGTTTGATATCGTTGTACATTTTACTCACCCCAGGATGGATGCAAAATTTGGATTTATGGCATTCGTCTAGCACTTCTCTTTTAAGCTCGGGAATGTCGGGAACACATATTCTTCTATTCAGCCTCAAAACTCCTTCTGTATCCACTTGGAAACTGGAGCCTTCGCCCCTTTGAATCCTTTTTACCATCTCTTTCGCAAAATTGTCACTTTTCTGAAGAACAGATATCCTATCAATCAATCCAGGTGTAATTATAAGATTGGCAATGATTGCGGTTTTTCTACTGAGCGCATCCGCTACTACGTTAGCTTTTCCCGGCGTATACAGGATATCAAGATCATATGCTGCAAGAAATTCTAGCCAACGCTGCTGTCTCAGATTTAGATCTTTCTGGGTATATAAATACTTCAATGATTGGTGATCTGTGTACAGTATAAATTTCTCGCCCAATAAGTAATGTCTCCAGATTTTCAAGGCAAATACGATGGCTAGCAACTCAAGATCATGAGTCACATAATTCTTCTCATGCGGTTTCAATTGGCGGCTTGCATAAGCGACTACCTGGCCTTTCTGCATTAACACTGCACCAAGACCTCTAATAGAAGCATCTGTCCAAACCGTTAAATCCTGATTGCCATCAATAATAGTTAACACTGGTGCGGTGGTCAGCTTCGATTTCAATTCCTGGAAAGCTTCTTCACAGTCGGAAGTCCACTTAAACTTCTCATGTTTCTTTGTGAGCTTCGTTAACGGACCGGATATCTTCGAAAAATCATTAACGAACTTTCGATAATAACTAGCCAATCCCATAAAACTTCTAACTTCTGTGGGAGTAGTGGGTTGTTTCCAGTCTTGAATCGCTATTATTTTGCTTGGGTCAACAGAAATTCCTTTCCCTGACACGACATGGCCAAGAAATTTGACTTCTTCTTGCCAGAAGACACATTTAGAGAATTTGGCTTTGAAGACGTTCTTCCTTAGAATCTCCAATACTTGTTCTAAGTGTTTTTCATGCTCGGGTTTTGATTTGGAGTAGATTAAAATATCATCGATGAATACGAGGACAAATTTATTCAGAACTCCCCTGAACACTCTATTCATTAGATCCACAAAGTATGCTGGAGCGTTACATAGGCCAAACGACATTACTAACCATTCATAAAATATGTCTGGACCTCTGAAAGCGGTCAAAGGAACACACTCTTCTGCTATTCTCAATTGATGAAAACCTGTAGCTAGGTCCATTCGGGAAAATACTTTCGCCCCATTCAACTGGTCTAGCAAATCATCAATGCGGGGTAGTGGATATTTGTTTTTGAGTGTCTGTTTGTTGAGGTCTCGGTAATCAACACATAATCTAAGAGTACCGTCTGACTTTGGGACAAACACGACAGCTGCACCCCAATTAGAAAAACTCGGTCTGATTAGACCTTTCCACAACAGTTGACGAGTTTGATCGCCTAATTCTTCTTTTTCTTTCGGAGTCATTCTACGAATTGGATGTACCACGGGTCTGGCATTAGGAATTAAATCGATTCGGAATTCTATTTCTCTTTGCGGAGGTAAGTTTTCAACTTCTTCAAACACATCCGCATAGTTGCTAACAATCAGAATCTTTTCTATAGAAGTGGGGATAAGTTCTAATGCTGACCAAAATTCTTCTCTATTCGGATTCGAACCATGACAGGGAATATATATATATATCCAAGCTCCGTTCGGATTTTAACAATTCTTTCCGCACACTTCACTTCAGCTTCAAATTTCGTTAACCAATCCAGCCCGAGAATAATATCGAATTCGGGAAAATCCATAACGATTAAATTGAAAGGAAACTTATAGAAAGAATAAGAGATTGGCACTTTACAACAGGAATTGAGAGTAACAGGGCCCCCTATCGGGTTATGAACTTCAACCGATTCTTTAAGCTTTCGCTGTTTTAACTTTAGTTTGTGCACTATGTTTTTAGCAATAAAACTACGCGATGCACCTGTGTCAAACAATACAGAAACAGGAATATTTTTAATTGTAAGGGTACCTCCCAAAACATCGGGTTTACCTGCTCCGTCGGAAGCAGCTGGCAGGCTAGACCCATCATAGACATGAGCTACAGTAGCTTTCTTCAGCAAAGGGCAGTCTTTGACCAGATGGTCGGTCTTGCGACAGTTGAAGCACGAGCGAGGGTTCTGAGAGCCTTGGCTCGAGCCTTGAGAGTTTGTTTTCTGCCTCTTCGGAGCTGTGCAGACGTTTGAGTAGTGCCCCGGCTTACCACAGTTAAAGCAATTTCCTCTTGGCGGCTTGCCAGTCTGAGGCTTTGAAGATGCTGCTTGGCTTGACTAGCCTTGATTTACAGTAGGCTTGCGCTTGTTTCCTGCTTGACTTCTAGCGCGATCCTGATCCAGATGCCTTTGATCAAGGTCTTCATAGTTGCATGTCATTTCCACTAGCTCGTTGAAATCCAGCTTGACATGGGCCATGGCTCTATCATGATATTGTCGTTTTAGTCCAAAGATAAACCTCTTATTTTTGGATTTCGCGGTAGCAACGAGTTCTGGAGCATAGGGCGACAGCATTGTGAATTTGTTCAGATAATCCTGCACGGAAAGATCCCCTTGCTGGAGATTGGCGAAGTCATCGTGCATTCTTTCTAGAGCTTGTTCTGGGACATATTTCTCCTTGAAGAGTTCTTTGAATCCATCCCATGTTCTTCCAGCTTCTCTATTCCCGGTGGTAAGAGATTCCCACCATAATTCGGCTTGTTCCTGCATAAGCCAGGCGCCCATAATAGCTTTGTCTTCGTTTCCTAGCCTTAGGCCTTCAAGAATTTTCTCGCATGTTTTGAGCCATGCAAGGGCCTCTATTACGGTGCCAGTTCCCGAGAAGGTCTTGCCTCCTAAGTTCTTATATCTCTTAGCTACACGGTCGAGCTCGAAGTATTGAGCTGCCGGAGGTTGTATCAAAGGTCCTTCTTGAGCTGGGATTTCTCCCCTACCTCGGCCTCGGCCGGCACGGCCTCCTCTAGCAGCGGCTCCTCTGGTAGCCATTTGTCAAATTCTGTATAAGTAACGAAAAAGTCAGTTAACGGAAATAATAGTCTATTGCATAGTTAAGCAGAAATTCCTACGGAAAGATAACGATGGACTGATCAATTGTTTTTGCTATTCTGCTCAGCTCATTCTAGGACTTTACTAGCCCTATCTCTAATGAGCGACTCGCCTTAGAATACTACTGATTCTATCTTGACGAAGTGTTTAATGTGTTAGACTCCAGAACTAAGGTTAACCAAAGCTCTGATACCAGCTGTGACGATCCCAAAACCCCGTGACACGGTGTTAAGGATAATCATTGGAATATAACACATTAATCATCATTAGCAGATCACAGATAATAGCATAAACAGAAAATAGGATAATTTACACACATATGACAGCGGAATCATATAGATAACATCACATCAAAGAAGCACAGTACAGGATACAACTTAGTGCATAATGATACATAATCAGTCACCATCGCCTGAGGCGGAATCATACATAAAGAGTACATAAAAGGAATATCAGTCTACATCGCCAGTGGCGGAATCATAATATAGATACAATAATGGCGGAGAAAATCCAAGTCAGCACGGTGTAGTCAAGCCTCGCCATGAGCCAAAAGGTGCGTCAGAAACCTGTAACTAGGTTGCCCGTGTGAAAATAAGGGCACCCGAGTTTGCAAGGTGAAACAAACTACGAGTCAGTCATGGGACTGGTATGAGAAATCTATTCAACTTATTAACAACAATAATAAGGCAAATCAAAGGACCACGCCACTTTCGCGGAACGGGTTTACTCCAATGAGTGCTAGTGCATGAAGTAAAGTAAATGATTAAATCAACGCAATGCTTTTCCTAAAATGAAGCCATTATAAGACTCAGGTCCCATCACACAATGCAACACAAGCCGGAGGATAGAGTTTTTACCTTATAATGGCAAAAGATGCTTCATACGAATAAACAAAAGTGCTTGATATTATTACTAGTGCATATATGTTTCAAAAGCGATTTCAATCATAAATATCAATCCTAGGCGGCATAAATGACCCATACCACTATGTCGCCATACTAGTAATACAATCACGTCCGCATATTTCGTATTGGAAATTGGATTCCTTCATGAGTCGAGGCAAGGGGCAAGCTCCTCTCCGATTCGAGACACTCTAGCAAATGCCCCGGGACCGCACACAGCAATCCCCTGGATCCTCCAAGGCCGGTCCTCTCTTACTTTTGAGGATTAGTTATTCCTGAACACACGTTTCCCGGTCCTTACAGACCTATAATCGAGGCGCCTCGCATTCCAACAACCACACAGGTGAAAAGTAGATATAAATGTCAGGGCTGGGAGGTCACTGACACCACCATAGCTAGAAAGAAACGTCATGCACTCCTTGGGTCCTTCTCCCGTTTTTGACTCATACCGGGGTGTGAGGCTCGCGAATTCACGTTATACACAAAGCTACGTCACACAGACTATGCTTTGATCATCAACCACAAGACTTTGCTTTGCAACATAAGCCTTGATCATATGCCACTTAGGCGTGCCACACAGGCAATCCACTCCATGCGACTGATTTCTGTCAATACATAACCTCTAAGCTCGTACGTCTCAGAGAAGGGCGTTAAGCAAGAGAATAAATTCTCCGCCGCCAAACAAATATATATTTAACAGAGATCAATCAACACAAAACAAAATCCAATGTCAGACACACAGTCCATTTACAAGTCCGTTCTGGGTCTGAACGAAACCGGAGGCACCAATTCCTCGCATATCCGTACAATCAACAATATGTTTGGACGGCTACTACTTCAATTCCTTCATGGCAGCTACTCCAATCACGAGCATCAGTAGCGCCCATCCATCTAACGTGGAGATCGTCGGTCTTCAGTCGTCTTCGACTCTTCGACTTCTCAACGTCGATCGATTATTTGAAATGAGATAAACTCGGCCTTTTCAAATAATCCACGTATATTTAGATTTTCAAACCAATTAATCACATGGTTGAACTATTCAACATTCACATTTCAGTTGTTTAGTTAAAATTTTCACGTCAAATACATTCAACCATCACATATCAAGCAAACACAACAAAATTGGTTTATTTTCACTCTATATCGTCTATAGCACTTAATAACGATATATCGCCATTTTTATTTAATTTAAAACGGCCATATTTAATTAAATGACGTTTCAGGTCGTTTCGATGCACTGGCGCTGCTTTCCACTAATTTTGCTTTACACATATAGGAAAATCTAATCGTTGGATCTTCACAAATTTTACATCATTAGGAAGGTCTTTTCAAAACGAATCCAACGGTTCCAGTTTTGGGAAAATTCGACGGTCGGATCTTCCACACTAACCATTTGAAGTTACGATTTCAATTTTCGAACTGCAACGTCGTTATTTGATTTAATTTAATTATATTTATATATATATATATATAAATATAATCGTTTCTGGCGCTGTTTTTCCTTAATTTTGAATTAAACATTCCAGACAATCCAACCGTCGGATCTTCACAAAGTTGGTGCCGTTGGAAAGATATTTCCAAGGCGAACCCAACGGTTGAGGTTTCGGGAAAATCCAATGGTCGGATCTTCCGCACTAGTCGTTTGAAATCACGGTTTCAAAATATGAACTGCACGGCCACGTTTCGTTTTAATTATATTTATATTTATATATTTATATAAATATAGTCCATTCAATAATTTTTATATCGTTTTCACTTCAAATTTTTCTAACACCTTAAAATTTTGGAAAATTTCGCCATAACCTCCCCTGTACCGGGGGCATCGGGAAATCGCAAATAGCGTTCCCGGTCCTTCTAATCTCAAAAGAAAAAGAAAAAGCCAAGCGGCTAGCCAATAGGCTCATAAAATCATCACCCAAACAAAACAGTAAATGTGTACCTATTTGTCGGGCACAAAATTTTATTCCTCTTCTCTAGCCCCTTTGCTATAACCTGTTCAATGAATATGCATGTACATATATATACAGTTCTTATCATTTATCATTTTCTATTCAACTTCATATTTGACTTCTGTTTGGTTTAAAATCACCATTCATTCTAATGTTACATAAATAGGTGCAAATCATTTCATTAGCTAATTAATGAATATTCCAACTCATATATGTTTATTTTGAACAAGTGGATATTTTTAACACTTCACATTTCAAAGATGATAATTTTGGCGAACTAAAATAGATTTCAACACATGACTATTTTATTTAGTTCTTATGCATGTTAAAAATAATATTTCTATCACAAATATTTATTTCAACGTCCGCATATCTTTAGCATATCACACATATGATAAAAATCATATTTTTATCATTTAAAATATTTATTCAACCAATGTATGGTTTCAACACTTCATAGTTTCAATAAAAATGTAATTTTTATTATTCAATCTTTTTATTCAACACATGAACTTTTCCACTACACTCATTTCTCAACAAATGAGTATTTCCACACATGGACTATTTATTTATGTTGTTCATATTAGAAAAATGAAATTTTTATGATTGAAATTATTTAAATAAGGCGAATATTTTTCATACTTCATATATATATAAAAATGTGATTTTTATTGTTTATACACTTCATTCATTCACAAATGAATTTTATTTTCACACAACACTTTTCAACACATGAATATTTCCACACATGGACATAGTTTCAATATATGACTTTAATTTCAATGCATGCAAATAATTTCAACATATGAAAATAATTCTAACACACAAAGATTATTCCAAATTTCGGCAGCATAACGGCAGGGTAGTTAAACCGGCACCGTCCCTAGTACGGCTACTCGCTCTACCTTAAAACCTCGCGGTTTTTGACAATGGGGATCATGCATCTAATTCGCACGCAGGCGGCATGTTTATATTTATTTCATTACCACAAACTAATCCTATGTGGTTTCAACCAAATATTTTCCAATCACCAACGGGTATTTTTCAACCATAATCAATTCAATATCAACCACAATCAATTTTCACAACAATTTCAACCAATAAATATCGTCCATGGTTTGTGGACGAGGGGGCGTGTGTATATATATATATATATATATATAAATATTTATATATAGCAATTCACTTTTATTTCCACACACATATATATATATATAAATGAAATTGAAGAGTGAGAATTTCTCACCAACAGCTATCCAATAACACGACTCTTCCTTTATAGAAATCTTCGCCTATTTCGCCTTCTTGTCGCTTTCGTTGCCCGTATTCTCTACATAGGTAAAAATCAAATTTTTACTATGTTATTCAATATATAAAGATCATATTTTAAAAACAAAGATTATATTTTTAATATTCCTATGATGTAAAAATTATATTTTTATTGCTTTAAAAATATAAGAATCATATCTTACTTCTTCTACTTAACAAAAATTCCGTCTTTTCTATTTTTAAAAATATGATCTTTATTTTTGCAAGTTCAAATCTTTTTCTTTTAAAAGATTAAACCTTTTTCTATTTCAAAGTTTAAACCTTTTCTTTAAAAATTAGTTTTTAAAATTCTTTTCAAAAATTCTGTTTTTACATTCTTAAAAAAATCAGTTTTTAAAATTAATTAAAATCAGTTTTTAAATTCTAAACAAAACAGTTTTTAAATCTAATAAAAATCAGTTTTTAAATCTAATTAAAATCAGTTTTTATAAATCTAAAAAAAAATACAGTTTTTATAAATCTAAAAAAAAATACAGTTTTTATATCTTTTACAAATTCAGAAATTAGTTTTAACAAAACAAAAATAAAAATAAAAATAAACTAACCTAATTCTTATCGCAGATCTCGAAGTGGAGGGAAGAAGAGGGCGTCGGCGATGTAGTGTGGTGCTCGATGGTTCAGGGAGGTGTCGCGAGGGTTCGAGGGTGGCGCTTCTTCGATTCGATGCGACTGGGGGGGGGGGGGTGTTCGAGGGTTGCGTCAGCTTCGACACTGGAAGGAGGAGGTCGGGCGGTGGGGGGCTTCGGCGAAGTCTTCGTCGGCGTTGAGGTCTGGAGGGAGGCGGCGATTTGATTAGGTTTTTTTTTTATTTTGTTTCTGATAAATGAATCGGGGGGGGGGGCAATGAAGAAGAAAAAGGAGGGATTTTTTTTTTTATTATTTAATTATTTAATTTTGCAAAAGGGTTGACTTTTACATACGACCTCGAAACGAGGCCCACCGCCTGTCGTCCATAGCGTTTTACCCCCATTCCGAACACAATGGGATATGTATCGTAAGCTGGTTTGATCGTTACAATCAGTTTCCGTTGAATTTACATTTAAATCCTTATATTGAATTTTAAACGTACATTTCAAATTACCGGGGTCACATACTAACTAGAAAAATTCCAGAAAAATATTTTCTAGTTTCGTATTGACGATACGGTCCTAACAAAAGTAGTTTCGTCGAATTCTAAGACCGTTTGAAAAATGGCCAATTTCCTGTCGATTAAATTCAACAGAAACTGGTCAAACGCGTTTTCTTTTGCCACGCTCACATATTGATTCGAAAAATTATGAAATTTGAATCCTAGCAATAGTTTGACATCCCGGACCCGACAAAAGTGGTTTCGTCGAATTCCGAGGCCATCTGAAAAATATCAATTTTCCACCCTGCACAGTCGGTCAAAGTTCGAATTCAAATTTTCAAACTGACTTACTATTTCTAATTCACTAATTTATTGAAATATTCTATTTCAATGGTTCAAATTGCTTTGAAATAATCAATTTAAAAATTTTAAATTGGCTCGTATTTTCCGGGTTATTACACATATTTTCTGGTGAATACGTAAACAATCCAAAAGGCCATTATGTTTATTACAATAATTAATATCTCTTGATAAATGCATCTACAAGTTAAATTTCAAATATAAATTCAAAACATCCATAAATATTAACAACTTAAAAATAAGATCCAATAATTGAACTATTTTTACAAATTTGTAATGCCGATATAAAAATATTACATAATCTTATCACTTAGAAACAAAATCTAGCAAATAAACTTTCTTCATAAATTCATTTTTTTACTGTTCAATAATATAAATAAAAGATTGGAAGTAATAAAAGGTCAAATTATGGGATGTAGAAATAAAAATTCAAACTAACTAAACATAATTTCAATATAAAAATATGGTTAAATCACTATGAGAATTAAGTGCATTTCCAATGGTTTGAAACCGTTGGCAGCCGTCAGAAGTCATCGGAAAAAACCGTTGGAAATAGAGGCGTCGACGAACAGAATTTACGATGGCTTTCGACAGATATTGTTGCCTTTGTTTCTGATGGCTAACAATGGCTACCGACGGCTTCCGACATCTGTTGATAGCCGTTGACAACCGTCGGTAATAATATATACCTGAAAGCCATTGGAAGCCTCCCGAAAACCTGTAGTTTGTTTTATATTTATGCTGCTATTTTGCTTTCCAACCATATTTCTTATTCAAACCACTATTACATCAACATTTTATCAAACCCAGTATATTATATTTCAAGAAAATATCAAAATCCAACTAAACAAAATTCACCAAACCAAACACCACATGAAATCAAGTCAAACTTCACCAACAAAGCAAACAACTAATTATACAATAAGTACAATATATATGTCACCAAGTCTACCATCAAACAATATACAAAACACCAAATCATCAAGTATATCATCCACCAACACAGTCTACCATCACATATAGCACCAACTCATCAAGTCTATCATCCACCAAGTCATACTAAACCAAAAAAACATGCCTATCAAAGTAATCCGTCATCCTTAGATCCTCCAAAACTTCTAGAACTAGCACAAAAAGGAAAGAAGCTATCATACTGCTGCATGTACTTGTAATCCAGCAGTTGTGTCATCAAGATGGATAGTGAAGGTTTTGATCTTCCAGTTGCGCCACCCTAGCCTTCAACTCTTATATCTCTGCTAGATTGATAACAGCTCTGGTCTATCTGCCTCGCCTCTGATTACTGGCATGTAACACTTATTCTATTTAGTTGTTGCATCTATTGAGGTGTAATAAACTTTACTATGTACTACAAGTAATAAAGCTTAATACAATTTACAATATACTACAACTAAAGAAGTTAAAATCAAGTCAAATTATATATTAGTCTTGTAGTTTTACAAAGTTGCGCATTTAGAATTGTGTATATAATTGTATGTGTGAATTTATTTTGTATGTGTTAATTAGCTAGTTAACATACAACATTGGTAAATTGTACATATTGAATTATTAGCCCTTAACTGTCTCGAATATTAAAAGATTATTGAATTGTTATATCATAATGTATTATTGATTACCACTTGACTTCCAAATCTGTATCATATGTTCCGCATTGGTGGATCCACAACTGCCACAAAAACAACATCTGCCTCATCTGTCATGAGCTGCTCTTGACTGGTATCATCCAAGAGTTTCTTGCGCTTTCCCATAAACTTTGCCTGCATAAACAAATAAGAATGTAGCTAAAATTAATATCATGGTATCTTCTTTCATCATAATTTAACAATTAGAACAATTACTAGTACTACATAAACTGAAATATGCTTACATGGCTCTTGTTAGATTTTTCGTCGTATCATGTATGTGAAACTCTTCCGTCCGGATTTACATGATCAACGACATGCTTATTGGTAAAAACATTCATATACGACACAGAACCCTATGCCTCATCTTTCTGAAATTGATTATTATATACTATTATTGTACATTCAAAATTATATAGCACAACAACTATTTACAATTTGCATTTATTAAATTTACCAACTCTTGCCGATATAGTTGAAATGACTTCGACTCTCCTCGATAAGTGATGGGATATTTTTGATTTTTGTGTGGAACCTAAGACTTCACTCAAGATATTGCTTGTCGATCTTAGTAAACCCACGGGTGGTGTATACCCAAAATTTTCAACGTCTACGCACCACCAAGACAGTCAACCTAGAAGTTGGCAAAGACGGCCCTCGAACCAGAGATGTAATGAAACACCCCACCTCCGTTAAGGTCACTCACAAAGGGAATGCCTTAACTTTGGTGGAGGATTATAGGTACAAGACACAGAAAACTTTACAAGATAGATAAATATAAGCAGCGAAATTCAATTATTTATTTCATACATGGTTCAATACAAAAGCATTACATCAAATTTTCTCAAAATAACTTCCAAAACATTACAACATAATTTCTGTCTTGATTATTTAATAAAGAAGCATAAACCATAAATAAAACTGCATTAAATCCCCAAGGATAATGTCCAAGTGCCATAGCCAAGGTGAGAGAGAGTCCAAATCATACATATACTTTCTTGAAGCTTGCAAAGAGTCTGACTAAGCGGCAGTATTCCCTCCCTGTGGACCTAGGGGGAGGGGGAACGGAAGAAAAGAGGACGAAGGAAAACGGGTCAGACAATAAGTTTGGTGATTACTAGTATTTAAACAAGGAAAGGGATCATGACAGTAATAACAAAACATAGGACAATACCCTAATATAAAATAAGAGGAACATGTGATTGCACCCATTACTATAGTCTCTGCACCTACTTAACCATTGGTTCAACCAACCCTACATGTTCATAACAAACGATCCCCTTAATGATCGGCTCCTACTCGTATGCATTCATATCCTGTGTCATTCGGCCCCACTTGACTGTAGATACCTGTGCTGGTCCCACCATGGGGTGTATCAGTCCCTCTGGTGGCAACCCGACACGATTCAAGATGCACAGTGTATACTACTGATGCCCAGTGCCTGATTTTTCCACTCCGGAGTACGTGCATGCCCATACTCCGTCGGAACCTACACTGGCCCACCAACCGCCGATGTTTTGACCGCTTATAATCAGCCTAGTAATCGTGCCCCACCCTGCCTAGTTTCAGGGTACCATGATACATCGATGTGGGTTACTGCTGAAATAGGTCCCCGCTACTAGGATTTTCTAATCAACATGTTTATTTGGTTACATTTACCTAACCCCACCCATTCGTTTAGTTAACCTGTTGAATCGGTTAAGTGTTTCCCTAATTGACTTAACCCTACCAATACTAACTTAGCTTTAATTTATTAAAGCACCAACCACTCACATTAGACAGGTATTGTTGTGGTCAATAAGTGCCGGTCGGTTCCTGGCAGATTTACACCACAACTCAGTCTAACCCCGGGTTCTTTTTGGGCTTGATGCACTAACCACCCACATTAGACAGGTCTTGTTCTGGTCACTGGATATGCCGGTCGGTTCCGGGCAGATTTACACCACAACTCAGTCTAACCTTGGGTTAGGCACATTCGTCTTTTCCTAAATTCACATTTTTCTATATATGTCTAATTTCTTTATGTAAATTTAATTTAATTTAATCATGCCATAATTATCCTTTGATTATGCTCACTACAAATGGTATATCAAATATACCATTTTCTGAACAAATCCATACCATGAATTTTCATATTTTCCCATCGCTACCCCCGTGGAACGTACGCATGAATCACATACAATGTTGGGCTAATAAATTAGCCCAAACCCATAAACAAAAAGGGTAATAAACAAGGGACATGAAATAAACATAAAATAGCATACATTTCAACTTGTCATGTGTGACTTGGCATAGAAGTATCATTAACTTTAATTAAATGGGTAAAGGTGAACTTGTGACAAAGTTGGGTCTAATTATCATGTAAACTTTACAAAGGTCTAGCATGGAGGTTTAACATATAATCACAGTTTCAACCCACAACTTAGCATATTAACTTATGTATGTCAAAACATAAGAAAGCTACTACAATCATTTTTAAATCGCAACTTAGCATATTAACTTATGTGTGTTAAACATAAGAGAACTATTATAAACATATTCGAATCACAACTTAGCATGATGACTTATGTGTGTGTTAAACATAAGAGGGCTGTTATAAACATATTCAAATCACAACTTAGCATGATACTTTTGTGTTAAAACATAAGAGGACTACAAATCCAAAATTTTCAACATAAATAGATTCAACCTAACATGAATATACATGAGTGTTGGTCTAACATATAAGCATGTGTTATAGATCATAAACTTGCAAGTAACCACCAATTTATAACATGACATGTTTCACCATTTAATTGGCAAAATAAATCCATTATCCAATCATAATAGATTCCAATAACATATAATATGTTCATCCCCACAAGCATATAGATATGATTAATATATAATATGTTCATCACCACAAGCATATAAACATGATTAATTGCAACGATACTTTAAGATAAACGAGAATCAAATCTTATACATAAGCATCATTCTATGTTCAAATTACAACATGTCATGATTCATTTGAAAGAACGTTTAAATCTGCGTAATAACCAACTTACAAACTAAAATGAACTCTTGCTTTCTGAATTCTGAATTCTGAAATTGGTAAGCTCGCCTTTGATGTAGATCGTTGAATTTGATTACTTTTAATTTGATTTTTGATTCAGGCTCTTATCTTGTCTTAGAATTGGTGACGGCTACTCCAAGTTTTCTATTGACAACATGATAATTCTAGGATTATTTTTGTGTGATTAACTATTCAATCAAGATAGGGTGACACCTCAGCCCTAGTGACTCAGCACTGAGTCACAAAATCTTTACCTTTTCAGATCTGCCGGGGGGGGGGGGGGACCAGCTCTACCACTAGGTCGAGCTGTAGGGGGGTCCTGGGCGGGAATTTTCCCGCCCTGCCCGCTTCTGACTTTTGTTTTGAATTTGTTTTCGAGCTGTTTGAATTTATTTGAATTTTCTGGAAACTTCCGACAGCTATAACTTTTTCATATGAAGTCCAATTTATGCAAACTCGGACTCTATCTCAACCAGAATTCTGAGACGAACACAATGACATAACCCGTTTCCCTTAATTCTCACATTTTAAATTAATTATTGTTTAATTCGTTACTATACCGTTAACACAAAATATGGGGTGTTACATTCTCACCTCCTTTTAGGATTTCGTCCCCGAAATCTTCAAGTCGAGAAGAACTTATATCCTACCATCCAATCACCCATCTACTCAACCATCGAACACAGGCGTCCATTGTCCTTAAAATATTTCTAATGCTTCATGATCGTATGCATTGTGTGTGTACATGTCCTTACTAATGCAAAATCAGGCGGTCTACTGATTCAGTTGACCTCCTTAATGCAAATTATGTCAGTGCCATGAGTCCATTATGAATGCAATTTTTCCTACTCAAAATTTCCTACATGAGTGCACAACCATTCATACAAATGCAACGTCCATATGATAACACATCAAGTTTCAATCCATATACCAATACATATATGCATATGCAATATGGAAGTGACTGAGCCGATCTAATACCTAATGTGTGTGTATATGCGTCCACTAGCAACCACTTGCAACTACTTGCAACCATCAATTATAACATGTTTCAGTTACATGTTTACTTCCAAATGGGTTCCTACCTAAGGATAAAGGATAGGATCGAGGAGATATACCTAAAAAGATAGATACGAGCATAAAATTAAGGAAAAAGAGATTAAGGATGTACCCTCAAAAAGAAAAGGGTAGGCTGCGTGTATTCTATCCTCAGTTTCCCAAGTCACGTCTTCCTCGATGTCGCTCCATTGAACTTTGACAAGCTTAACTTCACGGTTGCGTAGCTTTTTGACTTCTGTTCCCAAGATACGGGTTGGAACTCTCCTCACAATTGCTTCTCATTCAACTTCAACTTCCTCTAGCATACTTGGTTCTACCACTTCCGCAGACTCGTTTAAGCATTTCCGCAGGTGAGAGACATGAAAGACATTATGAACCCCGACCAACCTTTCGGGGAGCTGTACCCTATAAGCCATCTTCCCAATCTTCTCGATGATAGGGAACGGCCCTACAAGTCTTGGTGCTAACTTTCCTGTGGATCCAAAGCGAACTACGTTCCTCAAAGGAGATACTTTAAGGAACACCTTGTCTCCAACTTCGAACTCAAGGTCAGTTCTTCTTTTGTCTGCGTAGGACTTCTGTCTATCTTGGGCAGTCTTCATTCTTCTTCGTATCAAGTCAACTTTCTCTGAAGTTTCCCTAATCATGTCTGGTCCAAGTATGAGCTTGTCTGTGGACTCCCACCAGCAAGTTGGTGACCTGTACGGTCTTCCATATAAAGCTTCGAAAGGCGCCATGCCTATGGTGGTTTGGTAACTATTGTTGTAAGCGAATTCCACCAAAGGTAGATGATCCTCCCATGTACCTCCGAAGTCAATAATGCATAATCTCAAGAGGTCTTCTAATACTCTGTTGACTCTTTCCGTTTGGTCATTGGTTTGAGGGTGATAGGCCATGCTTAAGCATAACTGTGCGCCTACAGCCTCTTGTAAACTCTTTCAAAACTCGCTCGTGAAGATAGGGTCTCGATCACTCACTATGCTGGAGGGTATCCCATGGAGTCGAACTATCTCTTTAAGATATATGGATGCTAGAGATGAGGCAGTCCTTCTACTCTTGACGGGTATAAAGTGGGCGCTTTTTGTGAGCCTGTCCACTATTACCCAAATGCTGGTATTGACCCTTCTTGACCTAGGCAACCCATCTATAAAGTCCATCGAGATGCTCTCCCATTTACAATGTGGGACCTCTAGAGGATGGAGCAGACCACCAGGCTTCTTCTGCTCCACTTTGACTTGTTGTCATATTAAACACTTAGAAACAAATTCAGCCACGTCTTGCTTCATGCCATTCTAAAAGAAAACTCTCTTGATGTCTTTATAAATTTTGTCTTTGCTTGGATGCATGGTCAGCTTGGAATGGTGTGCATCTTTTAGAACCGCCTTTAGCAAATCCCTTACTTGTGGGACATATAGTCTTCCATCTCGTCTCAACCAGCCCTTGGCATCAATGGAGTATCTATTGAGGTGACTGGAAGTCTCACCCCTAATTAACTTGTCCATCACATCGGCTAGCTGAGGGTCTTCTCTTTGCGCGGCTCCGATTGAGTCTAATAGAGTTGGCCGCATTTCTAACGTTGCTAGCAAGCCAGGTACAAAGTCAGAGGAGGGTCTGAAGTTAAAGCTTGCTATGAACTCCAAGCTTTGCCTTTCCACAAAGAGAGGGCTTAAGGCCAGCTTCTTTCTACTTAAGGCGTCTGCTACTGCATTGCCCTTGCTAGGAGTGTAGGAAATCTCAAAATCGAACGAGGCAAGAAACTCCATCCATCTTTGCTGCCTCAAATTGAGATCTTTCTTCGAGAATAGGTATTTCAACGATTTATGGTCAGTATAAAGTTCAAATTTCTCACCTAGGAGATAATGGCGCCAAGACTTATGCGCAAAAACGATGGCTGCCAACTCTAGGTCTTGGGTTGGGTAGTTTTCTCATGTACTTTCAACTGTCCTCCACTATAAGCCACTACCTTCCCTTCTTGCATCAGAACAGCACCTAGTCCCGTTCCGCAAGCATCTGTGTATACTGTAAACATCTTGCTTCCATCAGGCAATGTCAGAACTGGGGCTGTTGTTAGAGACCTTTTCAAACGTTGGAAAGCAATATCGTAATCTAAATCCCAATTGAAAGCTAGGTTCTTCTTTGTCAATCTTGTCAGTGGAGCTGAGATTTTTGCAAAATCTTTGATAAATTTTAGATAAAAGACTGCTAGCCCGAGAAAGCTTTGGATTTCGGTTGCGTTTCGAGGAACCTTCCAATCTTACACAGCAACCACTTTTGCGGGGTCCACAGCTATCCCCTCTTTGGACACCACGTGTCCAAGGAACCTAACTTCTTCCCTCCAGAAATGGCATTTGGAGAATTTCGCCTTCAACTGATGTGCACGGAGAGTATCCATGACTTCTTTTAGATGATGTGCATGCTCTTCCTAATTCTTTGAGAAGATCAAAATATCGTCTACGAAGACCACCACAAACTTATTGAGGAACTCTCGGAACACCCTGCTCATTAAATCAACGAAGTAAGCGAGTGCATTTGTCAAGCCGAAAGGCATAAAAAGCCACTCGAAGAAACCATATGGAGTTCTGAACGCGGTTTTATCAATGCTGTCTTCAGCCACTCTTAGCTGATGAAACCCGGTAGCTAAATCTAATTGGGAGAAAATTGATGCACCTACAAGCTGATCGAACAAATCATCTATTCTCGGGAGTGGGTGCCTATTCCTCTTGGTCAGCTTGTTTAGCTCCCTATAATCAACGCACATGCGAAGCGAACCATCCGCTTTAGTTGCGAACACTACTAGAGCACCCCATTCAGAAATACTCCACCTTATAAACCCCTTCTCAAGCAATTCTTTAACTTTCTTGCTGAGTTCTTTCCTCTCCCTCGGAGCCATGTGTCTAACGGATAAAGCAACGGGCTTTGCGTTGTCCATGAGGTATATGCGGAAGTCTATCTCCTGCTTCGGAAGTAAGCCTTTTACCTCTTCGAACACATCCGAGTATTCACGGACTACCCTTACAGACTGTAAGTTCTCAACGGACGCATCAAGATATTCTAGATAACTAAGCATAACAGAGTTCATAGGATTACAAGAAATTTCGAGAGTGTTACCGAGGCAAGTCATGAGTCTAACCACTCTCTTTTCACAATCGAGGACGACACCATTACTGGATAGCCAGTCCATGCCTAGAATCAACCCATAGCCCGTGAAGCCTAAAACAAACGCATTACATCTAAACCCAACGCTTAGTATAGATATTTTCAAATCCAAACAAACCACTGACAAATAAGTTGAGCCCTCAATTGGATTTGAAACAACCAAGGGATCCTCTACTATACTGGTGTCTAGGTGCAAAGATTCAACTAAAGCAGTAGATATAAAAGAGTGCGATGCGCCAGAATCAAATAGTGTACGAACGGGATGATCAAAAAGATAGACTAAACTTTCGACAGAAATATCTCTACCTCGTTCTTGCGGAGGTGCCGTGAGAGCGTGAACTTGTCCTCCAGAAGAAGGTCCAGCCCCTGCCCTTGCTTCCTTGGGCAGGCCCTAGCCATGTGTCCTGTCTCACCCCAGTGGAAACAGCCAGCCATCTTCCTTTTCTTCTTCGTGCAGTCTTTGATTAGATGTCCGGGAATGACACAGAAATTACACTTTCTCTTGTCACAGGGTTTGTTGTTTTTCCTGCCTTTCTTTGAAACAGCCTTCTTGTTCTACGACCCCTCCCCCTTCTTATCTTGAGGCACTTCCGCTTTTGCCTCTTTCTTTCCCTTGTCTTCTCATGTAAGAGTGCCATGTCCACTAACCTCTCGTAAGAGGCCCCATAGGTATATGGGTCATAGCCAAGCTGTGAAGTGGCTCATTCAATCCGTTGACAAAACGGAGAGCCTTCTTATGAGGAGTATTCACTAAGTCCAATCTAAATCAGGCCAGCTGATTGAATTGATTGACGTACTCCTTGATCGTCATACTTCCTCGCTTAAGAGATAAGAATTTTTCCAGCTGTAAACTTCATTCAGCTTGTGAGAGGAATTTCATCTCAAACCTTATTCTGAAATCCATCCATGTTTCAACTGGTCTTTCAGCGTTAGTGACTTCCCACCAATAGGAAGCTTCGTCTTTGAGAAACCATACAGCCAACTGTATCTTCTACCTATCGTCCACCTCGAAGATAACGAACAGATCCTCAGTTTCTTTGAGCCAGTTCCTTGCTTCTACGAATGATCCAGTTCCCTTGAAATCCTTTCCACCCATGGCCCTAAAGTCTCTACAAATCTTTGAGAAAGCATTTGCACGAGGAGGAGGAGGAGGAGCCGCTGCAGCTGGAGGAGGAGGAATATCTGCTGGGTCGGCATCATTGGCCCTAGCCTCTAAGTACCTCCTGAACCAGCCAGGTATCGGTACACCCTCTGGAAGGTTAAGATTCCCAGACATGCTGAAACGAAAAAGAAAAGATTCAAAATGAAGGATAGAAAGATAGTGAATATGGCTTTGGGGATTATGCCTTTTTAAATTTAAAACAACACTCTTTCTTGTAAAATGCTTCTTTATATTCCTTTTTGAAAATAATTTTCAAAAACTCTTATCTGATCTGGTAAACCTTTGCTCTGATACCAAGTGAAACACCCCACCTCCGTTTAGGTCACTCACAAAGGGAATGCCTTAACTTTGGTGGAGGGTTATAGTTACAAGACACAGAAAACTTTACAAGACAGATAAATATAAGCAACGGAATTCAATTATTTATTTCATACGTGGTTCAATACAAAAGCATTACATCAAATTTTCTCAAAATAACTTCCAAAACATTACAACATAATTTTTGTCTTGATTATTTAATAAAGAAGCATAAACCATAAATAAAGATGCAATAAATCCCCAAGGATAATGTCCAAGAGCCATAGCCAAGGTGAGAGAGAGTCCAAATCATGCATCTACTTTCTTGAAGCTTGCAAAGAGTCGGACTAAGATACAGTATTCCCTCCCTATGGACCTGGGGGGGATGTGGAAATGGAAGAAAAGAGGACGAAGGAAAACATGTCAAACAATAAGTCTGGTAAGTTCGGTGATTACTAGTATTTAAACAAGGAAAGGGATCATGACAGTAATAATAGAACATAGGACAATAACCTAATATAAGATAAGAGGAACATGTGATCGCACCCATCACTATAGTCTCTGCACCTACTTAACCATTGGTTCAACCAGCCCTACGGTTTCATAACAAACGATCCCCTTAATGATCGGCTCCTACTCGTATGCATTCATATCATGTGTCATTCGGCCCTACTGGACTGTAGATACCTGTGCTGGTCCCACCATGGGGTGTATCAGTCCCTCTGGTGGCAACCCGACACGATTCAAGATGCACAGTGTATACTACTGATGCCCAGTGCCTAGTTTTTACACTCCTTAGTACGTGCATGCCCATACTCCGCCGGAACCTACACTGGCCCACCAACGGCCGATGTTTTGACCCTTATAATCAGCCTAGTAATCGTGCCCCACCCTGCCGAGTTTTAGGGTACCATGATACATCTATGTGGGTTACTGCTGAAAAGGGTCCCCGCTACTAGGGTTTTCTAATCAACATGTTTATTTGGTTAAGTTTACCTAACCCCACCCATTCGTTTAGTTAACATGTTGAATCGGTTAAGTGTTTCCCTAATTGACTTAACCCTACCAATCCTGACTTAGCTTTAATTTATTAAAGCACCAACCACTCACATTAGACAGGTATTATTGTGGTCACGGGATGTGCCGGTCGGTTCCGGGAAGATTTACACCACAACTCTGTCTAACCTTGGATTCTTTTTGGGCTTGATGCGCTAACCACCCACATTAGACAGGTCTTGTTGTGGTCACTGGATATGCCGGTCGGTTCCGGGCAGATTTACACCACAACTCAGTCTAACCTCGGGTTAGGCACATTTGTCTTTTTCTAAATTCACATTTTTCTATATATGTCTAATTTCTTTATGTAAATTTAATTTAATTTAATCATGCCATAATTATCCTTTGATTATGCTCACTACATATGGTATATCAAATATACCATTTTCTTAACAAATCCATGCCATGAATTTTTATATTTTCCCATCGCTACCCCCATGGAACGTACGCATGAATCACATACAATGTTGGGCTAGTAAATTAGCCCAAACCCATAAACAAAAAGGGTAATAAACAAGGGACATGAAATAAACATAAAATAGCATACATTTCAACTTGTCATGTGTGACTTGGCATAGAAGTATCATTAACTTTAATTAAATGGGTAAAGGTGAACTAATTGTGACTAAGTTGGGTCTAATTGTCATGTAAACTTGACAAAGGTCTAGCATGGAGGTTTAACATATAATCACAGT
Organism: Allium sativum; assembly: GCA_030737875.1. Classification (NCBI taxonomy): domain Eukaryota; kingdom Viridiplantae; phylum Streptophyta; class Magnoliopsida; order Asparagales; family Amaryllidaceae; genus Allium; species Allium sativum. Next base: position 691,476,239 of record CM060913.1, on the reverse strand, counting down.
TTCAACCCACAACTTAACATATTAACTTAGGTATGTCAAAACATAAGAAAGCTACTATAATCATTTTTCAATCGCAACTTAGCATATTAACTTATGTGTGTTAAACATAAGAGAATTATTATCAACATATTCGAATCACAACTTAGCATGTGTGTTAAACATAAGAGGGCTGTTATAAGCATATTCGAATCACAACTTAGCATGATACTTATGTGTTAAAACATAAGAGGACTACAATTCCAATTTTTTCAATATAAATAGATTCAACCTAACATGAATATACATGAGTATTGATCTAACATATAAGCATGTGTTTTAGAACATAAACTTGCAAGTAACCACCAATTTATAACATGACATGTTTCACCATTTAATTGGCAAAATAAATCCATTACCCAATCATAGTAGATTCCAATAGCATACAATATGTTCATCCCTACAAGCATATAGACATGATTAATATATAATATGTTCATCTCCACAAGCATATATACATGATTAATTGCAACGATACTTTAAGATAAACGAGAATCAAATCTTATACATAAGCATCATTCTATATTCAAATTACAACATGTCATGATTCATTTGAAAGAACGTTTAAATCTGCATAACAACCAACTTACAAACTAAAAAGGAATTCTTGCTTTCTGAAATCTGAATTCTGAAATTGGTAAGCTCGCCTTTGATGTAGATCATTGAATTTTATTACTTTTAATTTGATTTTTGATTCAGGCTCTTATCTTGTCTTAGAGTTGGTGACGGCTACTCCAAGTTTTCTATTGATAGCATGATAGTTCTAGGATTATTTTTGTGTGATTTTTAGGTTTGAGCATTAGGTTGTTTATATAGAATTTCTATTCAATTTGAGCCGTCGGATGATCCTAGGGTTAACCACAACCATTCAATCAAGATAGGGTGACACCTCAGCCCTAGTGACTCAGCACTGAGTCACAAAATCGCCACCTTTTCAGATATGCCCGGGGGAGGGGGGCAGGTCGACCCCCAGGTCTACCTGTAGGGGGAGGTTGACACTAGGGTCGACCCCCTGGTCGACCTGGGTCCTGGGCGGGAATTTTCCCGCCTAGCCCGCTTCTGACTTTTGTTTTGAATTTTAATTTGTTTTCGAGCTGTTTGAATTTATTTGAATTTTCTGGAAACTTTCGATAACCATAACTTTTTCATACGATCTCAACCAGAATTTCGAGACAAACACAATGGCGTAAACCGTTTCCCTTAATTCTCACATTTTAAATTAAATATTGTTTAATTCGTTACTATACCATTAACAGAAAATACGGGGTGTTACATGTAAAAACCTATATTTATCCGTATATTTAAAACTTGAATTCAAATAGATAAATTGAATAATATTGGTTAAAAATCAAATTTGGTCGATTACAATGTCGATGATGGTTTGAATTGGGTATAAAAGGATTTTTAAGTGAGTCATGTTTAGAAAGGTCGTAATATGGAATTTAATATTTTAACAACAAATTAATTTAAGTTTTTTAAGTTAAAAAGGAATTCAAATGTAATTTGTTAAATGGCGGAAATCGAAGTTGTTTAATAATAACTGAAATTCAAGTCTAAATTCAAATAAGCAGATTTAGGAACTTAAATTTTGTTAAATCGATTTATAAATTTTATTTAAGTTGTAATTGGATTTAAAATGGAATTTAATAAACATTTAAGTTGAATTAAAACAGTTAAGTGAATAATTGAATATTTTATTAATTAAATAAATTGTGAAATTTAACTGTTTTGACGACTGTCACGGAATCCGACGAAACCAGTTTCATCGGATCCAGAACAGTGAATTATTGTAGAGTTTCAGATTTCGTTAAAATTGGATTTGTCATTTGTTCGTACGAGAGAAAACCTGAATGGAATCAATGTAATAAGATAATTGTTGTTTTCGTATTGGACCTTCTACATATATACATAAACCTAATTCCTTCCACCTCACCAGCTCATTTTTCATTTCACATATTTTCCCATCTGCTTATTCTTTTTCTCTAATGGCAGAAAACAAATTTCAAACCCTCGTTCAAATAAAAATCCAAGCTTTAAATTCGAATCTCCTCAAAACCTAACATATTATATATCAAATCGAAGCTCTCAACGATACGAAGCTACGGGTACAATTTATTCTGACATGCAGTAAGTGAATTAATTGGAATCAGTGATCAAAGTAGCCAATTTTCGAAACCCTAAGCTTCGATTTTGGGCTTTTCGATTTATGCAATGATCGGAGAATCGGGCTTCTGGGTTTGGTAGAGCTCGACGTTAGGGTGCCAAGGGCAGTGGTCGGAGGCTGTAAAACCGGTATGGCATCGGAATTTGGTGATGGAAGTCTCGTTTTTCGGATTTAGGTTTGGGCGGCGCGGTCGATTGGGGCCACTAGAGGGGCCAGGACTTGGTCAGGGGGTACGGTTTTGGAGGAGCCTCGATTTGAGGGTGTCTCGAGAATTCTGGTGGGCTGTTGTGGAAGAAAGGCACGGTCAAAGTGGAGGTCTTGGATGGGTTCTATTGTGCGTACTGTAGAAGAAGGAAGAGGAGCGGGAGATGAAATTCGAGCCTGCTGATGTGTCAACTTATTATAGGTTAATATTTTATTTAATTTAATTATGTACATATATATATGTATAAACTTCTAATGTTAATAACTACTGCATGCGAGCTCGGATTTGGACGTGGTTTGTTGCGTTGGGATCGTGGTGAAATTGCAGACGTACTAATACCAATTTGGATGCATTTGGAGACTATAAAATTTTGGGCTTTGGTTGGACGTTCGATCGACTAAAGACCCAAAGGTAAGTGATTTTCTCGCTCATGATTAACTAAATGATTCCCATATTTATTGAATTAAATTATGAGATAAGTTTGGTGGCATGTTTGTATTGATTTTTGATTTGTTGCTTGAAATTGACATGCAAATGTGCAATCTGAAATTTAAGTTGATAACTAGTTATTTTAGTTCAACTAAATTGCTAGTTAGGAATCCCGACCCTTCTTAACCACTGAAATGATCTAATATTTATCGTTTGAATAAAATGTTTGTGATGGATGTATTGATTTGATTTGGTTACTGAATTGATATTGATATTGAAATGTTCCTTTATCCAGTACATGGGTGTTGTATGCTTCTTGTGACGATTAGTCCCATTTTACCCTTGATGTTACGGGCATTGAATCAACCTGGGGTTAATCGATTTAAAAAAAATTAAGGGCACAGGTTGAAATGATAGATATCTGTGACCCTGATTTGGATTGAAATGATATATATCCATCCCGAAATATCGAAGAATTAAATCTAATATCACTTGGCGATGGAAATTTTATTTAAAGGAAATGTGTCGATTTTCGAGAACTTTTGTTTTCCTTTAAACTTGAATCTTGAATGTTAATAAATTTTCAAGGAAATTATCCAAAACAAATTGAGAATTTTAAAATGGGATTTTCAGTATGTCTTAAGGTTACAAATTTATGGTAAAATGTGAAATTGATAAATTCTCGATGAATTAAGTTTTGGAAATGAAAGTTATTTGAGTATATTCGGAATTACTTCGAATTCGATATGAATTTGGATTGAATCCTATAAATCGAATGGTTGGTCTGAATGGTGTTTGCAAGATATTGAAACTATGTAAACTCCATTGAGACTGGAGTATAGATTCAAAATTTTGAAATTCGGAAGAAAGGAACAATTACGGTTTAAAGAATTTTATTTTTATAAAGATAATATATGTACACTGCTTGATTCAAATAAACTATTCCTTTTCTTAAAATTTATTTATTAAAACTTTTAACCTATAAACTATTTTATTATAAATGATTTTCCCTTATATTTTATTACTAAAACTTATTCAATAAACTTTTAATTTATTTATATAAATAGCGATTTAAATTATCTTGTTTTATTCTAACTGCTATATTATATATATATATATATATATATATATATATTATATAAAGACTTTTCTTTATAAGCATCCATTTTTCATAATTATATTTTATGTATTGTAACTTTAATCCAAATGGAAAGTGTTTGGATTTAAACCATTGGTTCAAATGGAGTTGAGATAAAGTTATATTCTGTTGAATATGAATCGATTGTAATATGGAATTGTAAATTTTATTCTACTTGAATATAAATGGTTCTCCTAAACGATAGAAATAAGTTGTTATGAAAATAAATTTTATTTGAATATGAATGGATTTCGAGCACAAACCGATTTGAAATAACTATAATCTTTGATATGAAGTATATTCTACTCAAATATTAATCGATTTTTGGAATATTATATGATTATAATATAATGAAATATATTCTAATTTAGAATATAATCGGTTTTGGAATTATTATGATATTTTGACATAGAATTATATTCTTTTTTGAATATAAATTGGGTTTGGAACAAACATGATATTTTGGATATAGAAGAGAACCTTTGTGAAAAGTAAAAGAATCGACCAATGTGAAAAATGTAAGCGTTGGTTGTTAAAGAGACCGGAGTCCGTAAGTGGCATACTCTCTGTCAGTGACGATACCACTTTAACAACTGTGCACGTGATGAAGTATCCGGTAAGAAGCATGATGACTTGGAGGCGATGACTGGACTGAGAAAGGCGAATGATGAAGAAATGGCCTTGACCTGAAGCGACCCGAAATCCCCCGTACGGGAAATCACGGACTGAGTTGAGAACAAGCCACATCGGGACGCAAACAGAAGAACATTTCATTGTATATTACAACAATTCAATCAGAATACAAGAATATACAGAGTATGAATATATATTAATATATTACACAGAAAAATATCAGAGATTTAAATTACATTTAAATACATTGCAGCGGAAAATAATACAAAACACAACTAGAAGTAATACACGGATACAGAGCTTTCCGAGTATCGTTCCAGCTGTTAACCAGGATCCTGTGAATATAAATCTGCAAAACCAAAACTACTAGCTGCCCATGCGGAAAATAAGGGCACCCAGAGTTTAGGTTAAAACAATAAACTCCAGGTCAGTCATGTGACTGGTGCGAGAACTAAAACAGTTATTAATCTTAATTTCAAAGTTAGGTAAATCAAGGGACCACGCCGTATAACACGGAACGGGTTTCCTCCCAAGAATATCAGTGCACAAAACAACAGCGCAATGCTAAATAAAGAACAAGGAAGCTATTATAAGACCCAGGTCCCATCACACAATGCAACGCAAGCCGGAGGATAGGGTTTTTACCTTATAATAGCCAAGAATGCTTGATACGTTTAAAACAAATCATTTGATACTATTATTAGTGCATAGTGTATAAAACAACCTCAAATCATAAGTATCAATCATAGACGGCATGGGTACCATATATCATGTCGCCATACTAGTTCTACAATTAAAACCGCAAAATCACGTATTTGAAAATTGGATTTCCATCTGTGAACCGAGGCAAAAGATAGTCCTCAACCAATTCGAGATGCTCTAGTCCGTGTCTCAGGACCCAGGCACAGGTGAGCCGTTGGAGCGACAAGGTCGGTCCACCAATGTGGATTAAAATGCCTGAACACTGCGTTTCCCCACCCTTTGGGGCGTCAATGAGCCAACAAATGACTCCATCGGCTTCACATAGTCACCGATATATCCGAGGCGCCTCGCAACAGCAACAAACACATAAGTAAAACTCGTCAGGGCGTGTAAAACCACTGACGCCACTTCTAACTAGAAGGAAATGCATGTCCTCCCTGAGGTAATTCTCCCATTTCTGGTTCACACCGGGGCGTGAGGCACGCGAATCAACGTTACACAAAGCTATGCCACACAGGCTGTGCTTTGATCATCCACCACAAGACTCTGCTTTTCAACAGAGGCCTTGATCATTTGCATCTTAGCATACCACACAGGCAAACCACTCCATGCAACCGATATCCATCAATCACACAGAATGATATCCAATGTCAGACACACAGTCCATTTACAAGTCCGTTCTCGGTCTGAACGAAACCGGTGGCACTTTCCTCGCATTTCCATCGATCTCCAAGTACGTCTGGACGATCACCAACTGGTTCCCTCATCTTGGGTGTACAGCCCAATCAAGATCATCAGTAATCACCCCAAACGATGTGAAAACTTCCGGTCTTCAACCACCATCTTCATCTTCGACTTATCGTCGAATCGGTTATTCAGAATGGGTATAAACCCGGCCTTTCCGAATAACCCGCGCATATAATAAATATGTGTTACACAAACGCAACATACGCCTCATTCCAATTCAGAATATTCTTTTTATTCAAATTTTCACATTCTTAGGGAAAGGTTCCCATTAATTTTATCAAAGATAAGTTCTTCTAAATTTATTCTTTAATCTTCCTTTGGATATCACTTCAAACTAGTCGGGATTAACGAACCTTACCGAAGTAATCATTTGTTTTAATTTCCCAACCCCAACCTATTCATCCCATGAAGTAAAACCGGTAATACTTCATATCAAACACCACGGTGTTATCGGTAAATTCATTTACCATTTCACATTCAAATCTAATTAAAGATTTAACTATCGCCTGGAGCAAAACCGGTGATACTCCATTCTCGATCTTTTCAATCTAATTAAAGATTCATTAAAACTCCACTTAGTTTTAATCTTTAACTGGGTTAAAGAATCAGTGTCATTTAAAACACGGTTCACGATAAACCCAAAAATCAATACCAATTCAATTCCAATTAAATATTATATAATTGGTACACTTCATTAAATCTAAATAAAAAGATTTAATCGTTTTCTCAATTGGGCTTAAGAACAGTGTTAATGAAGACACCATTCAAGACAAACCCAAATCCATTTGATATTAAATACAAGGCTCTGAATAGAAAATATATCGGCTTATATTCAATATCAAATTCTACGACCTACAAATATCGTATTGGAAATAACGATATAAATATATCTTTCATATTCCCATAACAATATCTGTATCATCACGAAATCCAACATCGAAATATTCCAAAGACAATTTCGATTCAAATCCATTCCAACTCAATTATTGGAAATTCTGGTTACCTTTGAAACCATTTCAAATCCAATATATTTATTTTAAAAAAAATAAATAGAATTACAATTCTAGTTCGAAACTAGTTCATTTCGATAAAAATCTATTTTTATCTTTTCAAATATTGAGTTTTTCACCCCAATTCTTCACAAATCATTTCTTATGATTTTACACAAATTATTACTATTTTTAATAATTTTATCAAGGCACGTGCAATCGATTTCCATCAACGGCCATCGAACTGCACTTACAGCGACCTTTTCCAAATTTGATTTGGACATAATTCCAAATCCAACCTTTAGATTTCTAATTTCTAATATTCGTTAGAAAGCTCTTTTCGATTCGAACCCAACGGTTCAGTTTTAGGAGAATCCGACGGTCGGATCTCCCGCAATGTCTATTCAAAGTCAATGGTCGAAATTCGCGAACTACCGCAACGCGACGCGTTCTATTCAGGCCATTATATATATAATATAAATATATTATATATATTTCATCGATTTTCTTTCAAAACGTATTTTATAAATCGTTTTAAATTTGTTTTCAAAACGATTTCAACTTCATATTCAATTTCAAATAAAATTGAATATTCCAATATAAATTCGTTTTAAATTCACTTCAAATCGATTTCAATTCAAATCCATTTCAATTCAAATCGGTTTCAATTCAAATCAATTTCAGTTCAATTTCAATACGTTTTAAATTCAATTCAAAACGATTTCAATTTTATTTCAATCTAATTCGAATTTCAATTCTTTCCAAAATATCAGATTTTGAAATCACTTTAGATATTCATTATAAAATGAATAAAATCAATATAAATATCGTTCACGTCAAAATGGCGTCAATCTAATCAGCACGGCTTTTATTCAACACATGAATTTATTTTCTATTCAACACATGAATATATATTTTCAATTCAACACATTAATTTTCTTTACTATTCATCAAATGAATTTCCTTTATATTTTCCAAATTGGAATGAGGCCCATTCAATTACCATATAATGATAATTATATGGATTCCCTACAACACATGTATATAATAGCAACGATCAATCATCAACCATCATCCAGAGTGCATTCTACACTGTATAAGCATCAAATATAAATATTCAACGCTTAAAACAGCCTGTCAATCAATCAGTTGACATACAACTAATTATTGGGATTAGTGTATGTCCAATTTCATCCCAATACCCGTGTGGGGTTTCAAACAATCAAACACAGATTTTATTTGTGCAGTTGGGCGATGTGTAAAATTTATCGTCCCAATCAATATCAATCAAATCAATGTATATAAACAAATCGTCGATTTGTTTATAAATATTTTTTTTATATACACGTTAAAAATCATATTTTTAACTATAAAATATTTTTCACTGTAAAATATTTTATTTTATTTCATTTCATATCATACAAACAAATTTCACAACACAGCAACCAAACAAACAAGTCATCCATGGTCTGTGGACGACGGGTGTCGGGTGCTACTAAGCACCGTCTGCATCCTATTATATATTTCAAACTAGAAATAAAAATAAAAGTGAGGAGTTCTCACAGATTAGCTAAACCAAACGCCACGATTCTTCATAGGTAGAAATCTTCGTCGTGCTCACCTTTCATCAATTTCACTGTCCGTAGCCACTACATCCATAAAAATCACATTTTTATAATCGCTCTCTATGGATAAAAAATCACATTTTTATACCGCTAATATATAGATAAAAATTCTATTTTTTTCATCAATAAAAATCGTACCTTTTATACATAAATAATCTAATCTTTTAACATATAAAAATTCGATCTTTTAACATAGAAAAATTCGATCTTTTCTCGTAGAAAAATTCGATCTTTACTTTTCTAAAAATCTAATCTTTACATTGATAAATTCATATCTTTATCGAGACGAAAACCTAATCTCTAAACACTAAAAATCGAATCTTCCTTTAATGTAAAAATCTAATTTTTAACTCGCCTACATATGAATAAAAATCAGATTTTTATATACGCTATTATATTTTTAATCCTGAAAAATATAGTAAACTCAAATAAATTAAAAATACTCACCGTTTAAAAGGGGTAGGAGGGTTTACTACTGCTCGCTGGCCTGGAGGGGGTTCACCATCGAAGGTGGGGGCCGAGGAGGGGCGTGCAGGCTGTCGAGGTGGCAGCTAAACTGGTGGTGGGGTTTGGGCGCCGGCTCCATTTGGGTCGATTTGGGACTCGAAGGGGTTTGTGGAGGGTGCTGGAGCGATGGGGAAGGGAGGAGGTGGAAGCGGCCAGACCTGGGGAGGGCGACGACGCCTAGCGTCGGTGGTGGAACATCCGGGGGGGGAGGCGAGATCGACTTTTTTTCTTTTTATTATTTTAAAATTGAAATGAACTAACGAGGGGGAGCTGAGGGTATAGGAGGGAGGGAGATATTTTATTTATATATTTTATTTATTTAATTATTCCAAAAAGCAACTTTTAATTTCAACCTCGAAATCGAACCCACTGACTGTCGTCCATAGCTAATTACCCCCATTCCGAACACAATGGGATATGTATCGTAGGCTGATTCGACTGTTTCAATCAATTTTCGTCAAAATCAAAATATAACTCTATATATTGAATTTGAACACGCATTTCAATTAACCGGGCCCATATACAGACTTTAAAAATTCATGAAAAATTATTTCTAGCTTCGTATTGACGATACGATCCTAACAAAACTAATTTCGTCAAATTCTGAGACCGTTTGAAAAATGGCCATTTTCCAGTCGATTAAAATCAACTGAAACTGGTCAAACGCGTTTTCCTTTGCCATGCTCACATATTGAATTGAAAAATTACGAATTTTGGAATCTAGCAATAACTTGACATCATGGATCCAACAAAAGTGGTTTCGTCGAAAACCGAGGTCATTTGCAAAATGGCTATTTTTAAGGGCCAGGATTCCATAGCGACTATTCGGAATTTTCAACTGGGCGTAACTTTTTATCCCCGCTATGAACTTTCAATTTTTTGGATTCGTTGGAAATATATTCTTAATTAGATTCAAATATTTTTGGTTTCGTTAAAATCCGGTTTATTTTGAATCCTATACATTCATTTGAATTTTGAAATCGAATTATCGAACTATCGCGCCATTTTCAATTCCTTTTATAATTATAAATAATTATTTATATTCTAACAACGAATTTATAAATATATACGTTCTAATTCTATTCAAAGTAAATTTCTCGTCGATTTTATTTAAAATAATCATTTTAAATATTCAAATTTCACTAAATTTGCCAAAATAAAATTTTTAAATTGGCCCAGATTTCCGTGTTATTACAATCTCCCCCACTTAAAACTTTTCGTCCCCGAAAAGGAACGAAGTCGAAAGTTGTTTAACTAATCAAATCTACTTTCAGTATTTTTATTACGGCTTAAGTTCTTCAACTTTCCAGTTTCTAAGAACTTTTCAAATTTTTCAAAAAATTTGGCTAACACCCTAAATTTTCGAAAAATTTCGCCATAACCTCCCTTGCACCGGGGACTTCGGGATATTTCATATAGCCTCCCATGGCCTTCTTCAATCCAAAAGAAAAAGAAAAAGCCAAGCGGCTCATAAAATCATCCAAACCCAATAAATTAGTAAACATGTACCTATTTGTCGGGCAAACAATTTTATTCTTCTGCTCTAGCCTCCTTGCTATGACCTGTTCAATGTAAGTACGTGTACATGCAAGCAAATGCAACTAATTTTCAATACAACTCAATATTTGGTTCAATTGGGCTAAAGATTCAACATTTAATTAATCAACCAATAATCAAACAACACAACCATCAATCAATTAGTTGATTAGCTTTTCAAATTCATAACTTTGATATATAGTCCAAAAAATTAGATTTTTGATGTCAAATCACAACAATAAGCCCTATCTAATTTTGGTTCTCACACCAGTCTAATTGAAATATATAGATATCACACCTCCGGCACTCGAATATGAATACTGATGATGCGGCCACATCATCAGAATTACCCCCGGGCGACTAGAGTGTGATTCTATATTTATCCAGTATATTAAAACTTTGAATACACGTTTGCAAGGCGTATATGCAAAATCTTTATATACTAGATTGTCCAAATTCAACATAAAATAAATAATCAAATACGAATAAGTGATTTAAAATTTTAAAACAAAATTTGTTTTCAGTTTTATTTTCAAAATATCACTCTTTACACTCGTTCTAGGATACTACTGATCCCATCTCTAACGGGTCATTCTCATTGGATATTACTAATCCAATCTCTGATGGACTCTTTCTTATGGTTCTAGTGTGTCTTGTTCTCTGAGCTCTGCAAACCAAAGCTCTGATACCAAAATGAAGCGACCCGAAATCCCCCTTACGGGAAATCACGGATTTATTTGAGAACAAGCCACATCGGGACGCAAACAGAAGAACATTTCATTGTATATTACAACAATTCCATCAGAATACAAGAATATACAGAGTATGAATAAATATTACATAGAAATAATATCAGAGATTTAAATTAGATTTAAATACATCGCAGCGGAAAATAATACAAAACACAACTAGAAGTAATACACGGATACAGAGCTTTCCGAGTATCGTTCCTGCTGTAAACCCGGATCCTGTGAATATAAATTTGCAAAACCAAAACTACTAGCTGCCCGTGCGGAAAATAAGGGCACCCAGAGTTTAGGTTAAAACAATAAACTCCAGGTCAGTCATGTGACTGGTGTGAGAACTAAAACAGTTATTAATCTTAATTTCAAAGTTAGGTAAATCAAGGACCACGCCGTATAACACGGAACGGGTTTCCTCCCAAGAATACCAGTGCATAAAATGTAACGACCCAGAAAAACAGAACCAATTTAAAAATTTTAAATTGGCTAAAATAGTGGATTTTAAATATTTAAAATAAATATTTTAAATAATAAAGATGAAAACTGAGTTTGAATCGACAATTGAAAAGGAATATAATTAATTCTAATTATAAACAAAGCCTGAAATGGCGCGGTAGTTTCAAAATTTGAATTCAAACTTTGACTGACTCGTAGTTTGTTTCACTTTCAAACTCGGGTGCCCCTCTTTCTACACGGACAGCCTTGTATTCAGGTTTTATCTGGCTCTTTCTGGATAGCTAGAGCTGAAGATGGATTCTTCATTTATCTCTTTTTATGCTGTTCAGTTCCTATTGTACATATTATGTTTCTTTTCTGCTGTAGACATTTATGTATAGCTGAGCTGTATTTGTACTAAGTATGATCCTGTATACTATGTAACTCTGATGATTATGTTTATCCAGTGTACTATTTGTTCATTATCTGGTGTATTTATTTAATTCAGTTCTGCTGTAATCTGTTTATGTGTTATATTCCAAAGATTACCCTTGCCGCCGTCAGTACGGGGTTTGGGGTCGTCACATAAAACAACAGCGCAATGCTAAATAAAGAACAATGAAGCTATTATAAGACCCAGGTCCCATCACACAATGCAACGCAAGCCGGAGGATAGGGTTTTTACCTTATAATAGCCAAGAATGCTTTATATGTTTAAAACAAATCATTTAATACTATTAAAAGTGCATAGTGTATAAAACAACTTCAAATCATAAGTATCAATCATAGACGGCATGGGTACCATATATCATGTCGCCATACTAGTTCTACAATTAAAACCGCAAAATCACGTATTTGGAAATTAGATTTCCATCTGTGAACCGAGGCAAAAGATAGTCCTCAATCGATTCGAGACGCTCTAATCCGTGTCTCAGGACCCATACACAGGTGAGCCCTCGGAGGGATAGGGCCGTTCCACCGATGTGGATTAAAATGCCTGAACACTGCGTTTCCCCACCCTTTGGGGCGTCAATGAGCCAACTAATGACTCCATCGGCTTCACATAGTCACCGATATATCCGAGGCGCCTCGCAACAGCAACAACCACATAAGTCAAACTCGTCAGGGCGTGTAAAACCACCGACGCCACTTCTAACTAGAAGGAAATGCATTCCCTCCCTGAGGTCCTTCTCCCGTTTCTGGTTCACACCGGGGTATGAGGCTCGCGAATCAACGTTACACAAAGCTATGCCATACAGGCTGTGCTTTGATCATCTACCACAAGACTCTGCTTTTCAACAGAGGCCTTGATCATTTGCATCTTTGCATGCCACACAGGCAAACCACTCCATGCAAACGATATCCATCAATCACACAGAATGATATCCAATGTTAGACACACAGTCCATTTACAAGTCCGTTCTGGGTCTGAACGAAACCGGAGGTACTTTCCTCGCATATCCATCGATCTCCAAGTACGTCTGGACGATCACCAACTGATTCCCTCATCTTGGGTGTACAGCCCAATCAAGATCATCAGTAATCACCCCAAACGATGTGAAAACTTCCGGTCTTCAACCACCGTCTTCATCTTTGACTTATCGTCGAATTGGTTATTCAGAATGGGTATAAACCCGGCCTTTCCGAATAACCCGCGCATATAATAAACACGTGTTACACAAACATAACATACGCCTCATTCCAATTCAGAATATTCTTTTTATTCAAATTTTCACATTCTTAGGGAAAGGTTCCCATTAATTTTATCAAAGATAAATTCTTCTAAATTTATTCTTTAATCTTCCTTTGGATATCACTTCAAACTAGTCGGGATTAACGAACCTTACCGAAGTAATCATTTGTTTTAATTTCCCAACCCCAACCTATTCATCCAATGAAGTAAAACCGGTAATACTTCATATCTAACACCACGGTGTTATCGGTAAATTCAATTACCATTTCACGTTCAAATCTAATTAAAGATTTAACTATCGCCTGGAGCAAAACTGGTGATACTCCATTCTCGATCTTTTCAATCTAATTAAAGATTCATTAAAACTCCACTTAGTTTTAATCTTTAACTGGGTTAAAGAATCAGTGTCATTTAAAACACGGTTCACGATAAACCCAAAAATCAATACCAATTCAATTCCAATTAAATATTATATAATTGGTACACTTCATTAAATCTATATAAAAAGATTTAATCTTTTTCTCAACTGGGCTTAAGAACAGTGTTAATGAAGACACCATTCACGACAAACCCAAATCCCATTTGATATTAAACACAAGGCTCTGGATAGAAAATATATCGGCTTATATTCAATATCAAATTCTACGACCCACAAATATCTTATTGGAAATAACGATATAAATATATCTTTCAAATTCCCATAACAATATCTGTATCATCACGAAATCCAACATCAAAATATTCCAAAGACAATTTCGATTCAAATCCATTCCAACTCAATTATTGGAAATTCTGGTTACCTTTGAAACCATTTCAAATCCAATTTATTTATTTAAAAATAAATAAATAGAATTACAATTCTAGTTCGAAACTAGTTCATTTCCATAAAAATCTATTTTTATCTTTTCAAATATTAAGTTTTTCACCCCAATTCTTCACAAATAATTTCTTATGATTTTACACAAATTATTACTATTTTTAATAATTTTATCAAGGGCCCTACATTCGATTTCCATCATCGGCCATCGAGCTGCACTTACAGAGACCTTTTCCAAATTTGATTTGGACATAATTCCAAATACAACCATTAGATTTCTAATTTCTAATATTTAGAAAGCTCTTTTCTATACGAACCCAACGGTTCCAGTTTTAGGAGAATCCGACGGTCGGATCTCCCGCAATGTCCATTCGAATTCAATGGTCGAAATTCGCGAACTGCCGCAGCGCGACGCCTTCTATTCAGGCCTTTATATATATAATATAAATATATTATATATATTTCGTCGATTTCCTTTCAAAACGTATTTTATAAATCGTTTTAAATTCGTTTTAAAAACGATTTCAACTTCATATTCAATTTCAAATAAAATTGAATATTCCAATATAAATTCGTTTTAAATTCATTTCAAAATCCATTTCAATTCAAATCGGTTTCAATTCAAATCAATTTCAGTTCAATTTCAATACGTTTTAAATTCAATTCAAAACGATTTCAATTTTATTTCAATCTAATTCGAATTTCAATTCTTTTCAAAATATCAGATTTCGAAATCACTTTCGATATTCATTATAAAATGAATAAAATCAATATAAATATCGTTCACGTTAGAATGGCGTCAATCTAATCAACACGACTTTTATTCAACACATGAATTTATTTTCTATTCAACACATGAATATATATTTTCAATTCAACACATGAATTTTCTTTACTATTCAACAAATGAATTTCCTTTATATTTTCCAAATTGGAATGAGGCCCATTCAATTGCCATATAATGTTAATTATATGGATTCCCTACAACACATGTATATAATAGCAACGATAAATCATCAACCATCATCCAGAGTGCATTCTACAATGTATAAGCATCAAATATAAGTATTCAACGCTTTTAACAGCCTGTCAATCAATCAATCGACATACAACTAATTATTGGGATTAGTGTATGTCTAATTTCATCCCAACACCCGTGTGGGGTTTCAAACAATCAAACACAGATTTTATTTGTGTAGTTGGGCGATGTGTAAAATTTATCGTCCCAATCAATATCAATCAAATCAGTGTATATAAACAAATCGTTGATTTGTTTATAAATATTTTTTTTATATACACGTTAAAAATCATATTTTTAACTATAAAATATTTTTCACTGTAAAATATTTTATTTCATTTCACATCATACAAACAAGTTTCACAACACAGCAACCAAACAAACAAGTCATCCATGGTCTGTGGACGACGGGTGTCGGGTGCTACTAAGCACCGTCTGCATCCTAATATATATTTCAAACTAGAAATAAAAAT
The DNA here is from genome assembly GCA_030737875.1 of Allium sativum. Classification (NCBI taxonomy): domain Eukaryota; kingdom Viridiplantae; phylum Streptophyta; class Magnoliopsida; order Asparagales; family Amaryllidaceae; genus Allium; species Allium sativum. Next base: position 691,460,349 of record CM060913.1, on the reverse strand, counting down.
AAAAGTGAGGAGTTCTCACAGATTATCTAAACCAAATGCCACGATTCTTCATATGTAGAAATCTTCGTCGTGCTCGCCTTTCGTCAATTTCACTGTCCGTAGCCACTACATACATAAAAATCACATTTTTATAATCGCTCTCTATGGATAAAAAACCACATTTTTATACCGCTACTATGTAGATAAAAATTCTATTTTTTTTCATCAATAAAAATCGTACCTTTTATACTTCAAATATCTAATCTTTTAACATATAAAAATTCGATCTTTTAACATAGAAAAATTCGATCTTTTATCATAGAAAAATTCGATCTTTACTTTTCTAAAAATCTAATCTTTATCATTGATAAATTCATATCTTTATCGAGACAAAAACCTAATCTCTAAACACTAAAAATCGAATCTTCCTTTAATGTAAAAATCTAATTTTTAACTCGCCTACATATGAAAAAAAGTCAGATTTTTATATACTCTATTATATTTTTAATCCTGAAAAATAAAGTAAATTCAAATAATTTAAAATGCTCACCGTTTAAAGGGGTAGGAGGGTTTACTGCTGCTCGCTGGCCTGGAGCGGGTTCACCATCGAAGGTGGGGGTCGAGGAGGGGTGCGCAGGCTGTCGAGGTGGCGGCTGAACTGGTGGTGGGGCTTGGGTTTGGGCGCCGGCTCCATTTGGGTCGATTTAGGACTCAAGGGGGTTTGTGGAGATTGCTGGAGCGATGGGGAAGGGAGGAGGGGGAAGCGGCCAGACCTAGGGAGGGCGACGGCACCTAGCGCCGGCGGTGGAACATCGGGAGGGGGGGAGGGGGGCGGCGCGAGATCGACTTCTTCTCTTTTTTTTTATTTTAAAATTGAAATGAACTAACAGGGGGGCTTAGGGTATAGGAGGGAGGGAGATATTTCATTTATATAATTTTTTTTATATAATTATTTCAAAAAGCAACTTTTAATTTCGACCTCGAAATCGAACCTACCGACTGTCGTGCATAGCTAATTACCCCCATTTCGAACACAATGGGATATGTATCATAGGCTGATTCGACTGTTTTGATCAGTTTTCGTCAAAATCAAAATATAACTCTATAAATTGAATTTGAACACGCATTTCAATTAACCGGGCCCACATACAGACTTTAAAAATTCGCAAAAAATTATTTCTAGCTTCATATTGATGATACAATCCTAACAAAACTAATTTCGTCAAATTCTGAGACCATTTGAAAAAGGGCCATTTTCCAGTCGATTAAAATCAACTGAAACTGGTCAAACGCGTTTTCCTTTGCCACGCTCACATATTGAATCAAAAAATTATGAATTTTGGAATCTAGCAATAACTTACATCACGGATCCAACAAAAGTGGTTTCGTCGAAAACCGAGGTCGTTTGCAAAATGGCTATTTTTAAGGGCCAGAATTCCATAGCGATTATTCGGAATTTTCAACTGGGCGTAACTTTTTATCCCTGCTATGAAATTTCAATTTTTCGGATTCGTTGGAATGATATTCTTAATTAGATTCAAATATTTTTGGTTTTGTCAAAATCCGGTTTATTTTGAATCCTGTACATTCATTTGAATTTTGAAATCGAATTATCGAACTACCACGCCATTTTCAATTCCTTTTATAATTATAAATAATTATTTATATTCTAACGACAACGTATATAAATATAAATATTCTAATTTTATTCAAAGTAATTTTCTCGTCGATTTTATTTAAAATAATCATTTTAAATATTCAAAATTCACTAAATTTTCCAAAATAAATTTTTTAAATTGGCCCAGATTTCTGGGTTATTACATGACCTTTGGGTCATAATTAAAATGACTAAAAACAGGAGTTATACCATGAATAATTTAGGTAGCACCACTTATCGGAACACTTCTTCGATACTATTTCTATGACTATGATGATGATTTGGGCCCTTTGCTTTGATTTGGGAGTGTGTTCCGATGTGGGCGGTAGTGGTTGCTATGCATTACCACCGGTCCGGGAGTGCAAACGGTAGAATCCTACCCTGGGTATTGCCTCGAGTGTCTTGTCATATTTATCCTTATCGAGCCCCATACGATTTTGATTTAGTGTTGCTTTCTATGGAGTGCCCTCTAATAACACCAATACGGTGAATTTACAGTACTGTATAGACTGTGATGCCTACAAACGGCGTAAGGATAATATGGTAATCCCACTTACTCTATTTTTATTATATTTATTTTACTGGATAAACACTGTCATAATAACGTACTATACTACGTATGTATTAGTTTAACGGATCCTTGAGAGATGGAAAATCCCGTAACATCTCTTGAGTTACTACACCTATGATACTTAGGTTATTTCGTATTTTTAGTTGACTAATTTGAGAATGATTTAGTGCTGATTCGAGTGTATGTTGTGTTTTCTTTTATGCAATACGCTCGGGTCAGCAGAAGTTTGCAGTTAGCGAAGATTACTTGTCCTTGGAGCACGAAGACGAAGATTGGTATATATCTACTTTATATAAATATTTCTGCTGCAATTTGTTTCCGCTGTTGTTATGTAGATATGTATATGTGTAACTCTGATAATCCTTGTATGGTACAGATAAATGTATGTATTTCAACTAGTTTAAACTATTAGTTAATTATTATATGTTGTCCTTCCGTTGTGAGAAATCTGTTATTGTTTTCTCTTCTTTCTTCTTTTTCCCAATAACTACCCGTGGTGGTGATTTGTTTGGGTCAACATGTGTGGTTTATTGTCGATTTGAACAGTCAAAAATCCAGGTCTTTACAATTTGGTATCAGAGCTCTGGTTAGAGATAATCTTGGCTTTGTTGGGAATTAACTCATTAGAGATGGGGTTAGTAATGCCCTAGAATGAGTTTGATAGCATATATGAGAGAGCATACTTTTATTTTGATCTAAAATGGTTTTATATTATGTTGATTTGTTCTGTTGAATATTTATAGATTCTGGTCGATTTATGGGATGCCATGGAATCGATAAGAATTTCTAAATAATCGAACAGAATGGATCGAAATAATATTGTTTTGGATTATAATTTAAGTGTATCAAATATATTATGGGTTTTAAATGTATATGCATTTGTTGTTAGTAGGTAATGATATTAAGTCACTATCAATATATTTAATTAGTAATAAATCTAGTAAGGATTGATAGTAAAATATGATCTGCAATTGAAATAAATGTAAACTGGAACTTGAGAATTTGATTCTGGTGCTTCAGAAATTGGATTTGCAAAGATTTTAAAATATGGAATTCTAAGAGAGTAATTTCAATATGGAAATGGATTTCCAAGGATTTTAAAGGAATAAGTGTGTAATCCCTTTTCAAATATTTGAAATGACTTTGATAATGAGTGCACACTATCGATGTTTATTTTGAAGAGTCTGAGTGTGGGAGACCACTTAATGATTATTATAATGTGTTGACAAAGGATTTTGGATTTAATCCCATATGGTATAGATTTTATATAACTGTATTAGTATGTTATTTAAAGTTGAATTTAAGATTTACCCAGAATTGAAAATTTCTATGTTCTTTATTCATTACGGATTTGGATTTAAAATTTTATATGGTATGGTTTCTCTATAAATAATGTAAGTACATATATTATTTTAAAATTTGGTTTATAAACCCGAAATCAAAATTTTTAAGTTCACATTAACTAATAATATTGATTTAGGTACTAAGGTAACTCGATTCATTGGAATTTGAGATTTTGAAACCATGAAATGGACATAAGTATTAAGAGGAGAGATATGGTCATTGAAAAGCTTAAGCATGAGCGGTATTAAAGTTTAAAAAAATTCCAAATTTGGTCGATATAAGTATTAGAGAAATGGAAATTAAACGTGAAATAAAATTCAACTAAAGTCAACTAAAAGGAATTGGAAGATTTGGTTGTGTAATAAGGATGACAACTCATGACTTGGAATAATTAATAAGTATATTAAGTTAGTTTGAGAAAGGGTTGAAAGAAACTTAAGTTTGTTAATAAAATGTGAATTGCCAATAGATTAAAAATAAAGAAATTAAATGGTGAATTAGTGTGCATGTGAAATGAAGGCATAAAAGTCTAAATGAGGTAAACCTCGTTAGGACAATCATTTGAATGTAAATATGAGAATGAACAATGAAAAGAATGTAAATTATTTGCTGGGTGAAATATAAATTAATGTGAGTATAGGAATCGAGTTAAATAAGGTTTAGCTTAGGAAATCGAATAAAAATGGTTCGAGAACTAAGTATAAATTTGAGTTATGAACAGCCATTAATTCAATTTATGATTTGTGTGTCGAGTAAATAAATTGAGTTAATGGGATAAGATTTAATTTAAAATGGAAATTGGAATAAGTGAATAATGAATAGTTAAATGAACGAAGAGAAGTGCCAAAACAAGATAATAGTTAAACGAATTCTAAGTTGGGAATTGAAGATATTGAAAATGAGATATGAAAATAAAACTTAACCTAAGTTGGATGGATTTAGTAAAATGAAATCAACATAGGAAAATTCAATAAGTCGATTTAGAATTTGTATAGATAGTTAGGTTAAGTAAGTAAAAATTTGAACCATACCAACGATCAATGGAAAAGTAAGTAAATGAAAATTTAGTAAACAAGATAAAATGGAATGATTTATATAAAACCATAACTGACCTTAAATCCATTGATATAGATTCGAAGTTAACTAAATCGAATGAGGGAATGAAATAAATAGGGAATTGGAAATATAATATCGAAGTCTAATTTATTAAATTAGAATATCGAGAAAATTTGGAACAAAGCGGATTCAGTTAATTAAAATGAATTAGAATAAATGGAAGTAAACTCGAGAAATTTGAATTGGTCGATTTAAACCAAATATAAATGAATGAGAACGAAGTATGGATGAACTTAAACAATTAGAATAAATAAAACCGGAATTAATTCAAGTGAATGGCTAATCGAATATGGATAAATGGAACGACATTCAGTGTAATATGGATGAAATAAACAGGAATAAGTAATGAAATTTGGTGAGTTTATCCATGTTAATGAATTTAAGAATTTAATATAATCGAGTTCGTTGGAAAAATAAAATGAATTCAAGTTTTAATCGGAATTTAACGCTTGGAACGAAACGGGATGACAAATAGGAAGTATATCAAAATGGGGTAATAAATTAAATATGAATTGATTTCTCGAATAATGAAGTGAATGTGAATAATTGAATGGATGAATAAGAACAAACCAAATGGATGGGTTGCAAATAAACTTAAATAAGGTGGACAATAATGGAAACGAACATGAATTTATTTAAGTTCTAAAGGAGTAAATCATGTTATGAACATAATGGAACGATAATTCATCTTTGACGGTTAAGCTTTGCTTAAATCTTAGAATCCGAAAATTGAAACTCCAAATAAATAAATCGATGTTTATGCGAAAACCTGAAATATTAGATGAGCTGAAGAGAAATGACCATAACTTTTGAAGGGATGATCAGAATTCGACGATTCTGGACTTGTTTGAAACCTTAGAAACTGAACTAGAATTTCCGTTAATAGAGCCTTGTTGAATTTTCAAGTTAATTAGGTTGAAATCCAAGAATTGGTCGTAGTTCTATGTGCAGAAAATTTAAAACTGAAGCGTATACCAATATTGTTTTGACCATAACTTCCTAACGGAGCGTCGGATTTTGATGTGCTTGTACAATTCGGAAAGCTCAGGATCTGAAATAAAACTTTTTAATATGCTATGTAAGATTTTAATGATTAAAGGGTTGAAAACTGCGTTGAACAATTCAGGCATGCAATTTACTGGTTTGGGCCGAAGCGTTCGCTCTTGCTAAAACGGTCATAACTTACGAACGGATTATCAGAATTCGACGAATCTTGACAATTCAGAAAGCCTTGAAAAATTTCAACAACTTTTGCCGGATTAAACAATTCCATCGAATGGAGTATGACTATATGTGTGATAACATCTACTATACCAGGAATATTAATGAACCCAATTCTTGTAATTGCTCAGGATATCCTCTTTTAGCTTCTAGGTCTATTTCTTAGTTCAAGATCCCTCTTACTAACTAGAATAAAAGAATTAGTAAATATGTTCCGCCCAAAATGGGCTGGGGTTATGAAGTTATAATCATGGAATCGACTCGATCATCAGATTATAAGTTCATTCCATACCTTACCAGACAGGAATCGGGTTATGTACATTCTTATTATGAGTGTGCTTTGGTCAAATTCTATCGTTTAAGGGGTGATAAATCTTGATTTGTTTGCTGGCCTATCACGAGTATTGTGGTTTTGTAGTTGAAATGTTTAATATATGTTGTGTAAATTGTATACATTTGCTATGTATTGTATATATGTTCAATTCTTATGCGTATGTAGCAGGTGTAAGGAAGTTGCGTTACGCTTTGGAGCATGCTTTGCGCTAAATTCTATATTGCTAAATAAATAAAATTGCTAAAATGCTAAAGAAGGTACATATTTGTGTTATGTAGTATTGTGGTTATATATATATTGTTTCCCCTGGTTCAGGTATGCCTCGTCATGCGATGAGATATATATTTGGATTTATATATGTATTATGATTTTTCCGGACCTCTCCGTACAAAGGAGATGCTGCCGAAATTTTCTGTGATTTCGGGAGTTAGAAAATTTATGAGATTTTTCGACTCGAAAACTTATTTTATAAATGCTATTCTATAAGTTTGGATTTGAAAGTATGAATGTGCTTAATACCCTATTTCATTCTCCTTTCAAGGACGAAAAGATTTGAGTGGGGGAGAATGTAACAACATATATTTATCCGTATATTTAAAACTTGAATTTGAAAAAATAAATTGAATAATATGGGTTAAAAATCAGATTTGGTCGATTATAATGTTGATGATGGTCTGAATTGGGTATAAAAGTATTTTTAAGTGAGTCATCTTCAGAAAGGTCGTAATATGGAATTTAATATTTTAATAACTAATTAATTTAAGTTGTTTAAGTTAAAAAGGAATTCAAATGTAATTTGTTAAATGGTGGAATTCTAAGTTGTTTAATAATAACTGAAATTCAAATCTAAATTCAAATAAGCAAATTTAGGAGCTTAAATTTTGTGAAACCGATTTATAAATTTTATTTAAGTTGTAATTGGATTTAAAATGGAAGTTAATAAATATTTAAGTTAAATTAAAATAGTTAAGTGAGTAATTGAATATTTTATTAATTAAATAAATTGTGAAATTTAACTTTTTTGACATCTGTCACGGAATCCGACAAAACCAGTTTCATCGGATCCAGAACAGTGAATTATAGTAGAGTTTCAGATTTCGTTAAAATTGGATTGGTCATTTGATCGTACGAGAGAAAAACCTGAGTGGAACCAATGTAATAAGATAATTGTTGTTTTCATATTGGACCTTCTACATATATACATAAACATAATTCTTTCCACATCACCAGCTCATTTATCATTTCACGTATTTTTCCTCTGCTCATTCTTTTTCTCTAATGGCCGAAAACAAATTTCAAACCCTCATTCAAATAAAATCCAAGCTTTAAATTCGAATCTCCTCAAAACCTAACATATTATATATAAAATTGAAGCTCTCAACGATACGAAGCTAAGGGTACAATTTATTCTGACATGCAGTAAGCGGATTGACCAGAATCAGTGATCAAAATGGATAATTTTTGAAACCCTAGGCTTGGATTTGGGGCTTTCCGATTTTAGCAACAATCGGAGAATCAGACTTCTGGGTTTGGTAGAGCTCGACGTTAGGGTGCCAAGGGCGGTGGTCGGAGGCTGTAAAACCCGGTATGGCATCAGAATTTGTGATGGAAGTTTCGTTTTTCGGATTTAGGGTTGGGCGGCAGCGGTCGATTGGGGCCACCGGAGGCGCCATGACTTTGTTAGGGAGTACGGTTTTGGAGGAGCTTCTATTTGAGGGTGGTCTCGAGAATTCTGGTGGGCTGTGATGGAAGAAAGGAGCGGTCAAAGTGGAGGTCCTGGATGGGTTCCGTCGTGCGTACTGTAGAAGAAGGAAGAGGAGTGGGAGATGAAATTCGAGCCTGCTAACGTGTTAACTTATTGTAGGCTAATAATTTATTTAATTTAATTACCTACATATATATGTATAAACTTCTAATGTTAATAACTACTGCACGCGAGCTCGGATTTGGACACGGTTTGTTGTGTTGGGATCATGGTGAAATTGCGGACGTTCCGATACCAATTTGGCTGCATTTGGAGACTGTAAATTTTTTTAGCTTTGGTTGGACGTTCGATCAACTAAAGACCCAAAGGTGAGTGATTTTCTCGTTCACGATTAACTAAATGATTCCCATATTTATTGAATTAAATTATGAAATAAGTTTGGTGGCATGTTTGTATTGATTTTTGATTTGTTGCTTGTAACTGACATGCAAGTGCGCAATCTGAAATTTAAGTTGATAAATAGTTTTTTTAGTTCAACTAAATTACTAGTTAGGAATCCCGACCCTTCTTAACCAGTGAAATGATCTAATATTTACCGTTTGAATAAAATGTTTGTGATGGATGTATTGATTTGATTTGGTTACTGAATTGATATTGATACTGAAATGTTCCTTTATTCAGTACATGGGTGTTGTATGCTTCTTGTGACGATTAATCCCATTTTACCCTTGATGTTACGGGCATTGAATCAACCTGGGGTTAATCGATTTAAAATAAATTAAGAACACAGGTTGAAATGATAGATATCTGTGACCCTAATTTGGATTGAAATGATATATATCCATCCCGAAATATTGAAGAATTAAATTTAATATCACTTGGCCATAGGATAGAAAATTATATACGGACATCGGTTGATTGAATGATTTTAAATATTCAAGAATTTTCTATTCGATGGAAATTTTATTTAAAGGAGATGTGTCGATTTTCAAGAACTTTTATTTTCCTTTAAACTTGAATCTTGAATGTTAATAAATTTTCAAGGAAATTTTCCAAAACAAATTGAGAATTTTAAAATGGGATTTTAAGTATATCTTGGGGTTACAAATTTATGGTAAAATGTGAAATTGATAAATTCTCGACGGGTTAGGTTTTGGAAATGAAAGTTATTTGAGTATATTCGGAATTACTTCGAATTTGATATGAATTTGGATTGAATCCTATAAATCGAGTGGTTGGTCTGAATGGTGTTTGCAAGATATTGAAATTATGTAAACTCCATTCAGACTGGAGTATAGATTCAAATTTTTGAAATTCGGAAGAAAGGAACAATTACGGTTTAAAGAATTTTATTTTTATGAAGATTATATATATACACTGCTTGATTTCAAATAAACTATTCCTTTTCTTAAAATTTATTTATTAAAACTTTTAACCTATAAACTATTTTATTATAAATAAATTTCCCTTATATTTTATTACTAAAAATTATTCAATAAACTTTTAATTTATATATATAAATAGCGATTTAAATTATCTTATTTTATTCTAACTGCTATATTCTATATATATATTATATAAATATTTTTCTTTATAAGCATCTATTTTTCATAATTATATTTTATGTATTGTAACTTTCTTCTGAATGGAGAGTGTTTGGATTTAAACCATTTGTTCAAATGGAGTTGAGATAAAGTTACATTCTATTGAATATGAATCGATTGTAATATGGAATTGTAAATTTTAGTCTACTTGAATATAAATGGATCTCCAAAACTATAGAAATAAGTTGTTATGAAAATATATTTTATTTGAATATGAATGGATTTCGAGCATAGACCGATTTGAAATAACTGTAATCTTTGATATGAAGTATATTCTACTCAAATATTATTCAATTTTTGGAATATTATATGATTATAATATAATGAAATATATTCTAGTTTAGAATATAATCGCTTTTGGAATGATTATGATACTTTGATATATAATTATATTCTTTTTTGAATATAAATTGGGTTTGGAACAAACATGATATTTTGGATATAGAAGCGAACCTTTGTGAAAAGTAAAAGAACCGAACGATGTAAAAAATGTAAGGGTTGGTTGTTAAAGAGACCGGAGTCGGTAAGTGGCATACTCTCTGTTAGTGACGATACCACTTTAACAACTGTGCACGTGATGAAGTATCCGGTACGAAGCATGATGACTTGGAGGCGATGACTGGACTGAGAAAGGTGAATGATGACGGAATGGCCTTGACCTTCTTGTCATAATTAAAATGACTTAAAACAGGAGTTATACCGTGACTAATTTAGGTAGCACCTCTTATCGGACGCACTTCTTCGATACTATTTCTGTGACTATGATGATGATTTGGGCCCTTTGGTTTGATATGGGAGTGTGTTCTGATGTGGATGGTAGTGGTTGCTATGCGTTACCACTGGTCCGGGAGTGCAAATGGTAGTATCCTACCCTTGGTATTGCCTCGAGTGCCTTGTCATATTTATCCTTATCGAGCCCCATACGATTTTGATTTAGTGTTGCTTTCTATGGAGTGCCCTCTGATAACACCAGTACGGTGAATTTACAGTACAGTATAGACTGTGATGCCTACAAACGGCGTAAGGATAATATGGTAATCCCACTTACGCTATTTTTATTATATTTATTTTACCTGATAAACACTATCATAATAGCGTGCTATACTACGTATGTATTAGTTTAACAGATCCTTGACAAATGGAAAATCCCGTAACATCTCTTGAGTTACTACACACATGACACTTAGGTTATTTCGTATTTTAATTTGACTAATATGAGAATGATTTTGTGTTGATTCGAGTGTTTGTTGTGTTTTCTTTTATGCAATACGTTCGGGTCAGCAAAAGTTTGTAGTTAGCGAAGATTACTTGTCCTTGGAGCACAAAGACGAAGATTGGTATATATCTACTTTATATAAGCATTTCCGCTGCAATTTGTTTCCGCAGTTGTTATGTAGATATGTATATATGTAGCTCTGATAATAGTTGTATGGTACAAACAAATGTATGTATTTCAACTGGTATAGACTGTTAGTTAATTATTATATATTGTCCTTCCGCTGTGAGAAATCTGTTATTGTTTTCTCTTTTTTCTTCTTTTTCCCAATAACTACCTGTGTTGGTGGTTTGTTTGGGTCGAGATGTGTGGTTTATTGTCGATTTGAACGGTCAAAAACCCAGGTCGTTACAAGAGACCCCCTTCCTATGTATCATCCCAATTCCATGCCTCTAACTAATTGAGCTAGGACTGTCGGGTAAAAGTGACGAGATTTTTGTTCTTCTTTGCAGAGTTTATTTCCGACTTTGCCTGTACATTCAAAATTTAATACATTATTTCTCAACCAAATATTTTTTGATATTTATATATCAATAAAATATTTTAAAATAGTTTTGTACAGTTACCTTCGCCTCATCACTTTCCCAGTATTTCAGTCACTCTTCTGATATGCCCGCTACCATCTAGTTTGTCTTCTGTCCTTTTCGCTTAATGGAGGACATAAAATCCCTATAGTTCTTTCTCATCTTCTACATCTAGTAATGTCGTATCAGCTACAAGTTGTCTGTCTGTATGTCCAACTTAGCCTATGTTCAAAATAAATAATAAACATTGAATAGTAAAAAAGTGACAAAAAAATTAAAAATGGAAAACAGAAGAATAAACTTACAAGGATATTCTATCGAATGTAATCTATGATGTGAGGAGGGACGTTATCCTACTTCGGCCAACAAGCCAACATCGCATTCTAGTATGTCACTTTCAGAACATCTAAAACAACCTTTGATGGATGTAGGTTGAATCTCCTATGTTAAATATGATACATATAAGTACATAGTTGGTAAAAAAATTAAGATGCTTAATAAAGTTTATAGCTTACTCATTAGCCCTAGGCACTAAAGTAATGACGGTATGTTGTGGCGGTTGCGATGGACCGCTGTCATCGCCCCAGGAAGAGCGGGACGAACTCCTACCTCTGGATGACAAGTATACCTGCCACATGCACATCATTTTAAAAGAGAACAATAATATGATAATGAAATATATTTTATAGTTACATGGCATAAACAATATAAATTGATAAATAAATGACCAAAATGGAAATGAAAATGGAATTGCATATGCTTTATTGAAATTGGGTCTCATATTCAAAGGATAAGCATATTACATTGCATTTTTAATATAAATTGCTAAATAAATGACGAAAATGGAAATGACATAAACAATGTAAATAATGATAAACATATTTGATTTCATAGTTACACCTATTTTGTAATGCACCAAGAATTCAACATAGTTACATCAATTGCAAAATATATATTTTATATTGCTTAATTATATTGTAGATACCAAAATAATACTTATCATTTAACACATAGAATAACTCGAGAAGTTTTTTCTAGTTCTTCATAGCGACTAGATTTTCGCCTTCCTATCCCCTTCCTCCTTTAGCTCGCTTCCCTTTCCCTTCTGCTATCTTACCCTCCTCGGCCTCCGCTTAAACTCCTTTCACCTCCAACCCTAGCTTTCTTCTATGTGAACTAGAGACGCTTCCCCTAGTTCCAGATCTGACCTCATTCTACCTATTGTCTCCCAAACTTTTGTTGAATCCTTCTTCGTCGCTCTCCCCTAACTTCACTTTTCTGGCAGCCTCCTCGCTACTTTCCTTTCTTCCCTTTAATCCTAGCTTCACTTTCCCTTGATTCCACTTCTCAATTTACACAAGCAATGTCCTATTATGCTTAGCTATTGCATCACCTTAGGCTGCTCCCCCTACGCAGTTAGTTTTGACGCTTGTGTTGATATGATAGGAGTTAGTGCTCCATGATGCCTCCTCCTCTGGCTATCCCCTCCCCCTCAGTTCGGCTCAGTTGCAAGTGACTAGCTGGATGTTGCGGCTGTTGTAATGGTAAGGTGCTTTGTTTCTGATTTGTGTTTTGGTGAGTTGTGTTTTAGTCTGTTGGGATACTACTACCTTTGGTTCCCTGAGAGTGGCCGAGATCTATATGAGTGTGTGCCATCTTAGTGAGTGTCTATAGGTTTTGGAGTGGCGTCCCTCGTTTTTGACAATCTTTTGGTTGATTCCTTATGGTATTTTCTAGATCTGGCATAGAAGAATTAAATTGAAAGTGCCAATGATGCTACATTTATAATCTGTTGTATGATGTGACACCGCACCAACTTCTTCTTTTGCATTGTTGCCTCAATCCTCTACCTTGGTGTCACGTGCTACCCATTTTCTAGGCTTCTTTTCAGATCGTTGGCTTGTAGATCTCTAACTGGTAGTACCTTAAACTCCATGAGTGTTGTGTGCAGTTACTGATTTCCATTGTGATAGTGTTGTTGTGTTCAGTACTTATGAGTACTTCAATCCTGTGTTCCTCATTTTATTTTCATAGCTAAGATTAGTGCTGCATCTACTTGCTTTAGTATCAATTGGACTGCTTGCAACCTATAAAAAAATTGAATGTCATGTGTAATGTAATGTATCGATTATGCCTTATAGCTATTTTTTATAACTAATCTCACTCTGCGTGGTGATAGATAATAGTTTAGGAAGTAGTTAGGGCTATCATCTGTAGCAGATAGGCAACCAGTCTATCTCCTATTTTATACTATACTCGTTATTTTTTATAATGAAAATATGGTATGGTCCACAATAAAAATTGGTCGGCTTTGCCAAAAAATACTCATCATTTACATCAATCATCATCGTCTTCTAATTTAGAATCGGTCTCATATTCTATGATATTGTCCTCTATACTCTCGAACGCTTCAATCAAAACGTTTGATTCATCGATCAAAGACCCAAAATTCATATGATCGTCTACAAGTATTATTTTGTTGTTTTGCTCAATATCTGCATAATAAGCTTGTTTGTTTAGAATATTCCCATTGAATGTAAATCTAGCATTTGTCTTAAAAACTATCGATCGATTTTCTTTATCTCTTTTTAAAGACGGATAAAAAGCATAATAAACTTGCAATAATTATTTGGCTAGAATAAAGGGATCATACTTGTGATAATGCGATGTATGTTGTATTTCAATTAGATTATAATCCTTGTGCACATTAATTTCAGAACCTGGAATATTGTTATACCAATTGCATCTAAATAGAAATACCTCCTATGCATGTCATGAGAAATATGTCGGTGGCAAAATTTGTGTTTAAACACAAAAAAAAAATCATTTATGTGATTTTATGGATCGTCACTGCCTTTAATAAATACACTTATATTACTAGTTAATTTTTCTCCACTATATTCTTTGGTGCTAAATTATATTCGTTGACAAAATATATTGGATATGTCTTATCACTTCTTTCCAGTCCCACTACAAGATGTTTCAACCCTTCGTCTACCACACAATTTATCGGCTCGTAAATATACTTTGTAAACCAACCAAAAAATTCTTTATTGAGATCTCCATTGTAACAACCCAGAATTTTGGAACCAATTTAAAATTTTTATTTTAGAAATTTTAATTGATTTTAAATATTTAAAATAATTTACTTTAAATAATAACGATTAAAAATTTATTTAAATCAAAGTTAGAATGAATATATTTATTTTAATTGTAAAAGGAGTTAGAAATAGCGCGGCAGTTTGAAAATTTGAATTTGAACTTTGACATAATGTATAGGATGCAAAATAAATCGGATTTTAGTGAAACTAAAAATATTAGAATCTATTTTAAAATATCTTTCCAATGAATCTGAAAAATTGAAATTTCATAACGGGAATCAAAAGTTATTGATATTTGAATATTCAGAATAGTCGCTATAGAATTTAATATAATATGTAGCCCGTATAAATAGCCATTTTTCAAACGACCTCCGTTTTCGACGAAACCACTTCTGTTGGAACCGTAATGTCAAATTATTGCAGGATTCCAATTTTCATACTTTTTCGAATTAATATGTAAGCACAGTAAATATAAATGTGTTTTGCCAATTTCAGTCAAATTGGATCGACCAGAAAATGGCCATTTTTCATATGGTCTCCAAATTCAATGAAAATATTTTTTTTAGGACCGTCTCATCAAGAAATAGTTAGATATATTTTTCTATAATTTTTAGAGTTAGTATGTGGCCCCAGTAATTTAAATTGTAAGATCAAATTTAATAATTAAATGATTTATATTTTAAATTAAAGAAAAGTGGGTTGAGACGATCAAATGGGCTAACGGGACCAAGCCCATTGTGTCCAGAAAGAGGGTATTTGGCTAGGAACAACTCTTATTATGCTGAATTTGAAGCTATTAAAAGTTATCGGGCCTTTCTGAAAATTTGATAATTAAATAATATAAAATTATAAATATCCTAGCATTACCAAATCCTAGTCCTAAATGGTTCAGCCGCCACTTAGAAAATCGATGGCCATGAACTTCCGAATTTCAATTCTCAAATTCTTCCTACATAATTCGAAATAAACTATGATTCCAAAGTGAAAATTACACATCTACGTGAGGGCTTTTGATTCATACGGTGATGATCAGAAATCATCACTTGAGGAGGCCGGATTTTGACCGCGAAGGGCCGACGTTGAGGTAGTTTTTTGCGCCAACTAGGGCGATCGATCTCAGTGTTTCTGCTAGAGGTAGGTGGACTCGTGTAGGCACGACGTGGGGTGTAGTCGGATCGACTTACGATCATCAAAATAGGGGGGGGGCGGTGACCGGTCAAAGGGATGGAGCGTTGGGTTCTTTGTTTTAACAGAAGGGTGATGGGAAGAAGAACGATAAGAGCGACCTAAATTTTGATTAAGAGGTTAAGGAAGAGATTTATTAAAATTAATTATTTTTAATTGTTTAATAATGTAAGTAGCAGTTAAAATACCATAAATTTTTTCTGCATGATCAGAATTCAACGAAACGAAGTTCTTCGGAACTGTAAAATCGAGATCTGCTACATGTGACTAACTGGAACTGATTTGGAGCTATCTACAATTTTGAAGAATTCAAAACATACTGTGAGATCTCTATTTTTAAATAAATTTAATTATTAATCATAATGTGAAATTTATATTTATACTATATAAGATTCATGTTAGTGTTGTATAAAATTGAAATTGTCTGTGATTATGATGAACATCTGAATTGAATTGTGTATATTCATGTTTGTCAAAATTTGTGTATACAATAAAAACCATATCTTTATTGTATATATATAAATTTAATATTCATATTCGTCAAAATTTGTGCATACAATAAAAACCATTATTTTTATTGTATATATATGAGAATAAATAAAATGTTCGTGTTTATAAAGGGAATATCATTTTTATGAAATGTTAGCAGAAAATAAAATATCATTTTCTTTAGATCATGTTATATTAACATTAAAATATCATTTTTTTAAATTATGTTATATTAACATAAAAATATCACTTTGTTGGATCAGATTATATTTAAACAAAAATGTCACCTTTGTTAGAAATGTCACATTAGATTAAAAATAACATTTTTTGTTAAAAATTATCATTTTAGATAAAAATGTCATTTAGATAAAATTATCATTTTAGATAAAAATGCCATGTTAGATAAAATTATAATTTTAGATAAAAATGTCATGTTAGATAAAATTGTCATTTTAAATAAAATGTCAGATTAGGATAAAATTGTCATTTTAGATAAAAATGTCATGTTAGAATAAAAGGTTATTTTAGTTAAATATGTCAATTATGTTAGAGATAAATATGTCATTTATGTTAGGGATTAAAATGTTGAAACTTCAAAATTCACATTTTTAATATAAAGAAAAATATATAAAATATTCATTGTATGGATAATAATGTTGAAACATTAAAATTTACATTTTTATGTAAAGCATGATTTATGTAAAATGATCACTGGATGAAATATAAAAATGTTTAACAATAAAAAGTTTACATTTTTATTGTATATGAGAAAATATGAAAAGTGAACATTTGTTTTAAAAGATTCAAGATAATAAAATTTTGTTTACATTAAAATTTACATTTTAATGTAGGTATGATCATGTTAAAGATTCATTCACTACAAAAGAATTCTGAATTCCATACGCCAATTTGGCGTAGGGATGGCGTAGGCAATCGAATTTCCCTACGCCATCCCTACACCAAAAGGGAAGTCGGAAAACAGCTCGTCGCAAATATTTCCCTACGCCCTCCCTACGCCTACATGCCTACGCCATACCTACGCCAAGTTCCCTACGTCATCCCTACGCCAAATTCCCTACACTGTCCCTACGCCATCCCTATGCCAAGTTCCCTACGTCATCCCTACGCCAAATTCCCTACGCCAAGTTCCTACGCATTCCCTACGCCAAGTTTCATATGAATCATTACCCCTTCTCTACGCATTCGTACACCAAAAATCAATATGGTAGTTTTATATTTATCTTCGTCTACCACAAATATCAATAAAACCGAACATATGCAAAATCATAACAATATATATATATCAATAAAAACATTGATGTAAAATGAATATCATAGTCGAATTACTATAAACTTGCTACAAATATTTTTAAAACAAATCATGTCCAACAAACAACAAAATAAAGTTGCTACATAACTCAAACATGATCATTTCATATAATTCAAACATAGTGTAATGTACCTTACACAAATAGAACATCAAACCCACTACCAAAATAAGATTAATTCATAAAGTACGTCATATCTACGGTTCTTGCTCTCGCCGCAACCCTTGTAAAAACTCTTGTCCAGAACTCTAGCACAGAACGAACACACAAAGGTAGAAGAATGTCATTGACGATATTCAATTAAAAGTTTACATGTTCCAGTTTAAAAATGAGATTGGTTATTATAAAGTTAACTGTGTACAATAAAAATTGAGAGTACAAGATGGGATAATCTAGACATCTTAGCTTGAGTGAAAGCAATTTACTTTTCTCGAAGTATACTAAGGTACACAATGCAATCTCATGAATAATGATTGAAATATTACAGTTTCTCTAATTGAATATAAGCATGAACTGTGGGAAATGCAAGAAGAGACTCATGACCAATTTCAGAACTCAAGGAAAGATAGTAAGGTAAAATTTGTCAGCATCATCTATGCCAAAGTACAACTTTTTTTCATTTCTTATTTCAATAAAAAATAATCTGTCAGCATAACATAAAATATATGATCATTCATTTTCTCCTTATAAGTCAAAGGGTTGATGGTAGCTTAGACAATTTTAAAGCAGCTATAACTAAGATAACAAAACAAAGAATGATTTCTTGAATATGAAAATGAAAACGACCAGTTAAACAATGGAAAATTCGATTAGGAATGCTATTTGATTTTGTCATGAATGTAATAATACGTATCAACACTAAGTGAGAAAAAAATGATATCTAGAAGGCAAGTTGGAATCATGTTACCGGTCATAATTGGTTGCCGACTTCGAGATGACTGACTGTAACTCCACATAGGTTTGTTATTTGATAAATCAAAATGAAATTCAGGAGCTAAAGGGTTAAGCCGTGAAGCTCTTTCTTCATTTACAATGTGGATATGTCCCATAGTAGTTTGACCACCATCTGAATTGAAATTATGTGATCTCGATTGGTTAATATGTTCACCGATGGCTGCAGGAGTTGGTTGAACCACATTAGTCTGGTCATAGGCTGCAATATGAGGACACCGATGAATTTAGCACATTGATAATGGAAATTATTGAATGATTCTTTTCAGCAAAATCAAAATAATAGTATATTGAAACCAGAGAAAAACAATACGATAAGTTTTGAAGTCTGGTGCTATTTTTTTCCAAGCATTGTTAACTTGGAAAAAAGAAATGAAAATGAGTAAGTACTCGGTCTTACTAAAAGCTGCGATGAGCTATGGCATTGAAAAACCAGGAAATTTGTATTAAAACACTTTACATACTGTGATTAAAGTACGCCAAATTGAGAATGCTCATCAGCCAAAGGGGTAAATATAAGTTGAAATACTATAACCATTCTGCATATAGTTTCGTGGTTTTAATTATAACAAAACTAATTACTAAAGAAAAATAAACAGATTGGAAAGGAGAAAACGCATAGTATCATACAGTTAGAAGTTCAATTTACTTTCAAAACCTCATTGAAATGGCATTTGACAAAGTATTAATCACTGACAAAAGGCATATGCGAAGAAGGAAGAATCACTTCCACATAGTTAAATACACGCCAGAGTGCAATTCAACACTAAGAATCCCAAAGAAAGCCAATCAAAGTTCCTAACCATCCAACATACTGAAGAGGACCTTTATGTTTATATACAGTTGACCACAAAAGAACCAGTGAATTATATATCCTTCTTAATTTTAGTAATTAAATAACACATTATTAACTCAAATTAACCTATGTGAAAAAAAACACATCTCTCATTAAAGTCTGACTACAAGTATACCCAATTCAAGGTAAAAAGATAAATTGCAGCCATTACAAGTTTAGGGCATGGTAAATCGATAGACGTTACCTCTGAAAATCGGTCTTTACGAAGATACATCGCGAGGAGAGGAAGGCAGAGGGGCGACGGCGCGAGTTGAGAAGGCTTGAGGCGGCAGCGCGAGTTGAGAAGGTAGGAGGCGGCGACGCGAGTTGAGAGGGCAGGAGGCGCGGTTGAATCGGAGGTGCGATTGAAGCGGAGGCGGTTGTATTACACGGGATTGAATCGCAGGCGGTTGAATCGGAGGTGCGATTTAGGTTTTTTTTTTCCTTTTTAATTTGTATACTCGATGGAAATAGGGGTGGGGGAGAGCGATTGTATTAGTTTAACAGTTGCGGTTGTTGGACTGTTTTAATTAAATTCCAACCTGGGTAAACAGTGTAGGTAATGAGTAAGAATTCCCTATGCCATACCTACCCCTTTCCATATTTTTACGTCTTCCCTACGCCGCGCCTATGCGGCGTAGAGATGGCATAAGGAATTTTCGGTTGGAAAATTGCCCTTTTTTTGTAGTGATTGTTTGAAAATTTGTTTTCACATTAAAATTTACATGGTTAGTGTAAAAATGAACCATCAAAAAAAGGTATATTACTTGTAAAATGTTTTTACATTAAAATTTACATTTTGAATGTTAATGAATCATATGAAATAGAAGATTTATTCTGTAATAAAAAAATATTTTGACACTGAAATTTACATTTTTAATGTAAATAAATCATTAGAAAAGTTTCATTGTTTAATATATTATGTTAACATTAAAATTACATATTTAATGTAATAAAGGATTGATTAAAAAGATTAAAATTTGGTAAAAATGTGTTAACATAGGAAAGTACATTTTTAATGTACAAATGATTATACAAAAAGATTAAAATTTGATTATAATATCTTTACATTAAAAATCTCATTTTTAATGTATAAAAGGATTCAATAAAAAGATCATTTTTTGTTGAAAAATGTGTTTACATTAAAAATTACATTTTTAATGTAAGTAGGAATAATTAAAATATGCATTGTTTAATTATAACATTTACATGTTATAGAAGTAGAAATGTTCATTTGTTTGATATCAACATTAACATGTTAGACAAGTACAGAAATGTACATTGGTAAAACATTATCATGATTATGTTAGCGATATTAGAAATAATTCAAACTGAATTATAATTGGTTAAATTTATTAACCAATGATTTATGTATGTAAACTGTTGTTGTTTGAAAACCCCATACGGGTATTGGGATGATATTTGTCATACACTAGTCCCGATGTTTAGTTATATATCAATCGATGGATTTAAAATCTGTGATGAGCATTATTTATTTATTTTAATGCTCGCACAGTTATAAATTTCACTCTGGATATGAATGGATTGTTTATTGATTATTTCTCGTAATTGTTATATACATGCGATGTATGAAATCCATATAACTGAAATTATATGGTAATTGATTGAGTCGCATTCCGATTCAGAATATTTTTAATGTAAAATATATTTAAAATAAAGAATCTTTTGAAATAAAGAATATTTTAAAATTATGAATATTTTAAAATAATATTCAGTGTTAAATAAAATTATGATTTCTATGTCCTTTTTTAGACAAATATAAAAATATAAAAATGTGAAGCCGAATTAAGTAGCAAACATTATTTTAACCCGAACAGGCTTATCGATCGATTTGATTTACTTTATAATGAACATCAAAAGAAGTGATTTCAAAATCTAATATTTTGAAATTATTAATATTATAATATGGTAAATATATAGAATATTCAATTTTTATTTAGTATTGAAAAATGAAGTTAAAATCATTTTAAAATGAATTTATAAATAATTTATAAAATAATTTTTAAAAATAAAACCGACAAAATATATATAGTATATTATTTATTTATATAATGGCCTGAATAGAACGCGCCGGGCAGTGACCGTTCGCGAATTTCGACCATTAACTTCAAATTGATGTAATGGGAGATCGGACCGACAGATTCTCCTAAAACAGGAACCATTTGGTTCGTATCGAAAAGAGCTTTTCAATGAATATAAGAGGTTTGAAATCTAACGGTTGGATTTGGAATTATGTCCAAATCAATTTCAGAAAAGGATGCTATAGATGCAGTTCGGTGGCAGTTATTGGAAACCGACTGTACGTGCCTTGATAAAATTACTAAAAATATTAATAAATTGTGTAAAATCATAATAAATGGTTTGAAGAGGTTTTGGAGGAAAAATTTCATATTTGAAAAGGTAAAAATATATTTTATCGAAATGAACTAGCTATTAACTAGAATAAATCTTTAAATTAAGATTTAATGAAGTTTTCCGATTAATAAATATTTAATCGGAATTGAATGAGTGAAATTGGATTTTTAGGTTTGTCGTGAATTTTGTCTTCAATAACACCGTTCTTAAACCCAGTTGAGAAAAGAATAAATCTTTTAATTAAGATTATTAGAGCTTTCCAATTATATTTAGTAACTAGAATAAAATGAAATGTGAATTGTGTTTATTGTGAACTGTGTTTTTAAACGACATTTGTTATTTAACCCAATATACAGTGAAAATATAATTTGGAAGTCATAAATATTTTATTAAGATTTAAATGGAAATTTCCCAAAGTAAAGCTTTTCAATTTAATATATTGGAATTGAATGGGATTCAATTTAATAATAATCGAGATGAGCTTCTGTAAAAGAAGACCGTTATTATATATGGTATTTAAAAGGCTTTTCCGTTATTCCATTTATAGTATTAGTCTGATATGGAAATTTATATCGATTATATATTAATTTGATTTGTGTGAAAATTCCATATTCAATAGAAGATAATTTTGGGTTTATCGTGAACTGTGTTTTAAATGACATTGGTTCTTTAACCCAGTTAAAGATAAGATTAATTTCTTAAAGTTGAATAATCATAATGTAATGATTTTTGATATTAAAAGCAAATTAGAGTTTTAATGAATTTCTAAAAAGAAGGATAAAAAATAAATTTAAAAGAATTTATCTTTGATAAATTTAATGGGAACCTTCCCCTAATAATGTGAATATTTATTTAAAAGAATATTCTGAATTGGAATGAGGCGTATGATGTGTTTTATAGCAT
The DNA here is from genome assembly GCA_030737875.1 of Allium sativum. Lineage (NCBI taxonomy): Eukaryota > Viridiplantae > Streptophyta > Magnoliopsida > Asparagales > Amaryllidaceae > Allium > Allium sativum. The sequence continues at coordinate 691,437,850 of CM060913.1, read as the reverse complement.
TAATTATTGATTATAAAATACGCGAGTTATTCAGAAAGACCGGGTTTTAACCCATTCTGAATAATTACTACGACGATTAAAAGTCGATGATGAAGACGGTGGTTGAAGACCGAATGTCTTCACATCGTTTGGTTAATTATTGATGTCTTGATTGGGAGGCATCCCAAGACAAGGTAATAATTGGTGATCATCCAGACGTACATGGAGATCGATAGATATGTGAGAACCTCTCTCTTGAATTGGACATATGGGATGAGGAATAAGGTGTCTCCGGTTTCGTTTAGACCCAGAACGGACTTGTAAATGGATGGTATGTGTAGCAACCCGGGAAATCAGAACCAATTTAAAATTCTATTTTAAGAAATTTTAAATAGAAAATGCATCAAAAAAATTCCTATTATTAAATTAAACTATATTAAAAAAAAACAAAATAAAAATATCCATTGCTTGATGATTACATTTTTTTATATAAATGAATCATTAAATAAGATTCATTGTTTGGAAATGCTTTTACATTAAAATTTACATTTTTATTGTAAATGAATCATTAAATAAAACTCATTGTTTGAAAATGTTTTCACATTAAAGGTTACATCTTTAATGTAAATGGATCATTATTTGAAATGAAAATATATTAACATAAAAAATCACATTTTTGTGGTATATGTAAAAATGACCATTGTTTGAAATTAAAATGATTACATTTGTAATGTAATAAAAGAATGATTAAAAAGATTACATTTTTTTGATTAAAAGGGTTCATAGTTTAACAGAAATGTGTTACATGAAAAGTACATTTTTTTGGATTAAATACGATATTTAATTATGTGTTTTGAAATATAAAATGTTGCATAAATTAACTGCAATAACCGGGAAAATCTGAGCCAATTTAAAATTTTTATTTTGACAATTTTAGTGAATTTTGGATATTTAAAATGATTTATTTTAAATAATAACGACGAGAAATTTATTTTGAATAGAATTAGAACGTATAGATTTATTTGAATCGTCGTTAGAATATAAATATTTATTTTTAATTATAAAAGGAATTGGGAATGGCGCGGTAGTTTGAAAATTCGATTTCGAATTTCAAATGAATGTACAGGATTCAAAATAAACCGAATTTTAGCGAAACTAAAAATATTAGAATCTATTTGAAAATATCTTTCCAAGGAATCCAAAAAATCAAAATTTCATAGCGGGAATAAAAAGTTACGTCTAGTTTAAAATTCAGAATAGTCGTTATGGAATTTTAGCCCTTAAAAATGGAAATTTTGCAAACGACCTTCGTTTTCGACAAAACCACTTTTGTTGGATCCGGAATGTCAAGTTTTTGCTAGTTTTCAAAATTCGTAATTTTTGAAATCAATATGTGAGCGTGGCGAAGTAAAACGTGTTTTAACAGTTTCAGTCAATTTCGATCGACCAGAAAATGGCCATTTTTCAAACAGCCTCAGAATTTGACGAAATTAGTTTTGTTAGAACCGTATCATCAATACGAAGCAAGAAATAATTTTTCGGGAATTTTTAGAGTCAGTATGTGACCCCAGTAAATTTAAATGTAGGTTTAAAATTGAATATATAGATTTATATTTTAATTTCAATCAAAACTGGCCGAAACAGTCGAATTGGGTTACGAAATATATTCCATTGTGTTCGGAATAGAGGTAATTAGCTAGAGGCGACAATCGTTGGGCTTGAATCGAGGTTCGAAATAAAAGTCAATTTTAGTGAGGAATTAAATATTAATAAAATTAAATTAAAAGGGGTTTAAAGGGAAAATCGTTAACCCTAGTTTCCCTGTTCATTTCTGTAGCTGCCCCTTTTTAAAATTAAGCCCCTCGTTGATTTCAATTCGCTCTCGACCAAATCGGAGGCGCCGCCTCGTCCATCGCTAGAGCCGGAGACCGCCACCCCCCCTTCAATCCGCCGTCGCCCCAGGATGAGCTCTGGCCTCCACCGTAGCCCTCCAACCCAATCCTCCGTAACCCCTCGTTCAAACCCCCTACAGCCACGAACCCTAAATCGAGACACCCCTTCACCTGCGAGCCTCGTACCCATGCCGCCAACCACCGACCTCGCCGACTTCAGCGCGCCGCCCTCACCCGCCAGGCCACGTCAGCCCACTTGTAGGCCCTCCACCAACGGAAAAATCCGATTTTTAATAAGGTGAGTGTTTATAGTTTCCTATATATTGTTTTCATGTTATTGTTTTATAAAAATAAAAATGAACTTATCAGTTTTTTTATTAAACAACAGTGTTTATTAAAGAATGGAAATTTATATATTTTTGTTTATATAAAGCTTTTATTTTATAGAAAAGTATAGATTTTTAATAACGAAAAGTTTAGATTATTATGTAACGCAAAGTTTAGATTTTTATATATTATAAAGGTGTGATTTTTATTTATATGAACAACATATAAAGATTCCATTTTTATTTACGGAGTTAGCGATGTAAAGATAGAATTTTTAACCCTGTAAAGGTTTGATTTTTAACACTGTAAAGCTTTGATTTTTATATAAAGAAAAATATGATTTTTCTTTGTAGGGATAAAGAATAAAAATATGAACTTTGTGTATGAAGTAGCAACTTAAAAATAAGATCTTTATTATAAAGAAACCGATATAAAAATATAACTTTTATAGAAACGATATTAGAATAAATATAGGATTTTTATTATATTTGTAGCGAATTAAAAATATAATCTTTATAATGAAGTAGCGATGTTAAAAATGTGATTTTTAACAAATACCGCATGAAACAGACCTCGATGAAGGCACGGCGAAGATTTCCTACATATGAAGAGTCGCGGCGATTGGTTTAGCTAATCTGTGAGAACTTCCCACTTTAAATTTCCTTTTCTAGTTAAAATTATATACTAGGATGCAAACGGTGCTTAGCAGCACCCGACACCCGTTGTCCACAGACCATGGACGACTCATTTGATTTTGTTGTGTGGTGAAAATTGATTGTGATGTGGAATGAATGAAAAATATATTCATGTGTTGAAATAAATTATTTACCGTTAAAAATATAAATTTAACGTGAATGTGAATAAATAAATATTCATTTATAAACCGAACGATTTGTTTATGTACACCCATTTGAAAGATATTGATTGGGATGATAAATTATACACATCGTCCAACTGCACAAATAATATTCAGTGTTTGTTGATTTGAAACCCCACACGGGTGCTGGGGTGATATTTGGCGTACAATAATCCCAATTATTTAGTTGTATGTCAATCGAAAGGTTGACAAACAGTTGTGTGATGCACTCTGGATAATGGTTGATTATTTATCATTGCTATTATATACATGTGTTGTATAAAATCCATATAATTAACATTATATGGTAATTGATTGGGTCTCATTCCAATTTAGAAAATAAATCATATTCATATGTTAAATAAACAAAATAGTCATGTATTGACAATACTTATGTGTTGAGAATATTCATGTGTTGAAACCATTCATGTGTTGAAAATATTCATGTGTTGAATAAAATATTTATACAATAAAATTCTCATTTTTATTGTAAGTAAGAATTAATAAATATTCATGTGTTGAATAAAATATTTATACAATAAAATTCGCAATTTTATTGTAAGTAAGAATTAATAAATATTCATGTGTTGCATAAAATATTTAAAATTCACATTTTTATTGTAAGTAAGAATTAAAAAATATTCATGTGTTGAATAAAATATATATTCATGTGTTGAAGAAAATATTCACTTGTTGAATAGAATAACGAAGTTATTGAAATATATAAAGCCGTGTTGGTTGGATATGCGCCATTTTGATGCGAACGATATTTATATCAACTATATTCGTTTTTATAATGGATATAAAAAAAAGTGATATCAAAATATAACGTTTTGAAAATATTATCATTTATATATTAATGATATGGAATGTTCAATTTTGATTCAAAATTGAAGTTGAAGTTGTTTTGAAAACGAATTTAAAACAATTTATAAAATACGTTTAGAATTGAAATAGATGAAATATATAATATGTATATTATATATATTAAATGGCCTGAATGGAACGCGCTGCGCCGCGGTAGCTCGCGAATTTCGACAATTGACTTCGAATTGACGTTACGGGAGATCCGACCGTCGGATTCTCCTGAAACCGGAACCGTTGGGTTCGTTTCGAAAAGAGCTTTCCAATTAATATTAGAAATTTGAAATCTAATGGTTGGATTTGGAATTATGTCCAAATCAAATTTGGAAAAGGTCGCTGTAAGTGCTGTTCGACGAACGTTATTGGAAATCGACTGTACGAGCCTTGATAAAATTATTAAAAATATCAATAATTTGTGTAAAATCATAATAAATTATTTAGAAAGAATCGGGGTAAAAATTCTCATATTTAAAAAGGATAAAAATATATTTTTATCGAAATGAACTAGTTATGAACTAGAATTATAATCCAATATTTTTGAACAAATAAATTGGATTTGAAGTGGTTTTAAAAATAATCAGAATTTCCAATATACGAATTGGAATGGATTTGGATCGAAATTATCTTCGGAATATTTCGATGTTGGATTTCGTGATTATACAGATATGGTTGTGGAAATTTGAAAGATATTTTTATATCGTTATTTCCAATACGATATTTGTTGGTTTCAGAATTTAATATTGAATATATGCCGATATATTTTCTATTCAGAGCCTTGTATTTAATATCAAATGGGATTTTGGGTTCGTCATGAATGGTGTCTTAAGTAACACTGTTCTCGAACCCAGTTTAGAAAAGAATAAATCTTTTAATTAAGATTTAGTGAAATTGTCCAGTTAATTAGTATTTAATTGGAATTGAATTTAAATTGGTTTTGGGTTTATCATGAGCGGTGTTTTGAATAACACCTGTTCTTTAACCGATTAACAATGGAAAGTGATTTTAGGTTTATCGCGAACCGTGTTTTAGATGACATTGGTTCTTTAACCTAGTTAAAGACAGGATATTGATTTTAGGGAAGATTAAAACTAAGCGGAATTTTAATGAATCTTTAATTAGATTAAAGTGATCGAGAATGGAGTATCACCAGTTTTGCTCCAAAGCGATAGTTAAATCTTTGATTAGATTTGAATGTGAAATGGTAATTAATATTTACCGATAACACCGTGGTGTTAGATATGGAGTATTACCAGTTTTGCTCCATGGGATGAATAGGTCGGGATTAGGAAATGAAATAAATAATTACTTCGGTGTGGTTCGCTAATCCCGACTAGTTTGGAAAACCTTAACATAGTTTGAAATGATATCCAAAGGAAGATTAAAGAATAAATTTAGAAGAATTTATCTTTGATAAAATTAATGGGAATCTTTCCCTAAGAATGTGAATGTTTGAATAAAGAATATTCTGAATTGGAATGAGGCGTATGTTGTTTTTTGTGTAACATGTGTTTATTATATACGCGGGTTATTCAGAAAGGCCGAATTTATACCCATTCTGAATAACCGATTCGACGATAAGTCGAAGATGACGACGATGGTTGAAGACCGGAGGTCTTCATATCGTTTGGATGATTACTGATGATCTTGATTGGGCTGTAATTTCAAGAGGAGGGAATCAGTTGGTGATCGTCCAGACGTACTTGGAGATCAATAGATATGCGAGGAATAAAGTTCCTTCGGTTTCATTCAGACCCAGAACGAACTTGTAAATGGACTGTGTGTCTGATATTGGATTTTATTCTGTGTGATAGATTTCTATTAAATATATATCTGTTTGGCGGCGGAGAATTTATTCTCTTGCTTAACGCCCTTCTCTGAGACGTACGAGCTCAGAGGTTGTATATTGATGGATATCAATCGCATGGCATGAATTGCCTTTGTGGCATGCCTAAGTGGCAGATGATCAAGGCTTATGTTGAAAAGCAAAGTCTTGTGGTTGATGATCAAAGCACGGTCTATGTGGCACAGCTTTGTGTATAGCGTTAATTCGCGAGCCTCACACCTCGGTATGAGTCAAAAACGGGATAGTGACTGCGGGGAGAGCACGACGTTTCTTTCTAGCTATGGGTGATGTCAGTGACCTACCAGCCCTGACATTTATATACTTTTTACCTGTGTGGTTGTTGGATGTGAGGCGCCTCGGATATAGGTCTGGAAGGACCGAGAAACGTGTGTTCAGGAATACTAATCCTCAAAAGTAAGAGAGGACTGGCCTGAAGATCCAGGATCGCTGTGTGTGGTCCTGAGATATTTGCTAGAGTGTCTCGAACGGAGAGGAGCTTGCCCCTTGCCTCGACTCATGACGGAAATCCAATTTCCAATACGTGATATTTTGGTTTTGATGGTAGAACCTAGTATTGGCGGCATAGTGGTATGGGGCACTATGCCGTCTATGATCGATACATTTATATTTGAAGTTGTTTTCTTCACTTATGGTAATAATAAAAGAAGAAATTTAGCATATCAAGCATTCTTTGGCTATTATAAGGTAAAACCCTATCCTCCGGCTTGCGTTGCATTGTGTGATGGGACCTGGGTCTTATAATAGCTTCATTTTTCTTTATTTAGCATTGCACTGTTTGTTTTATGCACTGGTATTTTTAGGAGAAAACCCGTTCCGTATTTTACGGCGTGGTCCCTTGATTTACCTAACTTTAAAAATAAAGATTAATAACTGTTTTAGTTCTCACACCAGTCACATGACTGACCTGGAGTTTATTGTTTTAACCTAAACTCTGGATGCCCCTATTTTCCAAACGGGCAGCTAGTAGTTTTGGTTTTGCAGATTTATATTCACAGGATCCTGTTTTATAGCTGAAGTGATATTCGGAATGCTCTGTATCCGTGTATTTCTTTCAGTTGTGTTTTGTATTGTTTTTCGCTGCTATGTAATGTAATTTAAATCTCTGATATTTGTCAAATGTGTAATATTTATTCATACTCTGTGGTATTCTTGTATTCTGATGGAATTGTTGTAATAAGCAATGAAATGTTCTTCTGTTTGCGTTCTGATTCGTTTTGTCCTCAAAGCAATCCGAGGTTTCGAACGGTTTTGGTCGGTTTAGCGATCGATTCGGATCGAGCGAAATTCTCAATTGTTACACTAACAATCAAAGAAAATTAATCAAACATTCATTTTTCCTTTATTTCCCTTTCTCTTTACCTTTGAATTTTGAATGAAAAATAAGTGTGGTCCCATCATGCCTTGTCAGCTAATTAAATTTCATTTTTTACCTACTACATATGTAGAGACAAATAAAAATCAAATATATATAACAAAATAATATACATACATACATACATACATACATACATACATACATATATATATACATATATATCTATATAATAAAATCCCCCCCTTGGACAAACCCTTAGACAAACAAGGAGACAAAGAGCGGTTCAGATTTAATCCCGCAAAAACAAACGTCCTAATTTAAACATCCCATAAACATGTCATAAACATGGCATTATTCTTGCATTAGCATTGAATAGGTTGATTTAAACACATCCTATCATTTCCGATCATTCCTATTATTGACATATTACCATTATCTTATACTGTGTAAATATAAAAATCTATTGCCATTTTAACAGTGTCCTTCCTAAATAAATTATTATTTATCATACTTGCAGACGTGAAATATTATCATACCAGCAGCCAAATTGTATTCTATGGTCCACGTCTTCCACTTACCAATTTTATTCACTTTTTAATGCTTTCTCTTCATGTATTATTTTTGATCAAAATCCGTAATGCCTCCATAATTTCATGCTTTTGAACTGTGTTAGCTTCTTCCTACATTTTCATATTTTATGCATCCATGATGCAGCTTTTTTCTTTAATCCTTCCTACGTTAATATTCATGTGTTAATCGTGGAAATGAATATTTTAATCCTTCCTACATTAATATTTTATGCATCCATGCTGGACCAACCACGATTATGCTTATTCATGCATCCAATTAATTGTACCATATGGACCTTGGCTGTTACTATACCATATATACATCAAATTTCACCTGCTACAATTATGTTACTTTAACACACATGCTTTCATCTGCATTAAATGTTCCCATTTACCATATACGTTTCCATCTCCATTAAATGTTCCCATTTACCAATGAATTAAGTAAAATTACACAATTTCTTATTTCTTGGTAAATTACGTTTTTTTTCCTATTACTGTTACTACTACAGTATGCATTCCATATAGACTTCATACAATATCTCCTTAATAGTTAAGTTTTCATTCATACACGTCATTAATAAATCGTATATCATAAATTTATTTCCAAGACTGCCTTTAATATTTCATTTAATATTCGTATACCAGTTTTGTTCTTTCTTCAAATTTAATATTCGTCATACCCCTATTCTGCACATGTCCTATATTTGGAAATCCTAAAAACAATATTTTACTTTGTTATCAAAATATACTTTCATTCCATATTCACACCACATTTCGAAATTGGCATATTTTATGGTGAATCTGTTAAATTTGATATTTTTTGTAATTCCTTATTTGTGTAAGCAATTAATGGTATTTTTCTAAAGAAAAAATAGGTGGAACATTAACTTATATAACATATGCAATAAACTAATGCATTAACATTAACATAAATTGACAACAATTTGTTCCACCAGTCAGTTTTTTTTTTACTATAATTGGGCCATCAACAAACCCGTTCTCTATAATTCTACATAACCTCCTCTGTCACCTTTTCTCCCAACTTGACCTTCTCTTCTCTTTTAATCTCATCTCCACCCAATTCACGCATTCTGCTCACACCACTCAACATTTTTCTGCTTAACCCCAACCATTTATCTTCTCATTGGTACATTACCTTTTCTGCCCGAACATGGTTATCTGCTCTGTACTCGATGCGCAACAACAAGCAACAACAATATTTAATAATCTCATCATTCACGGAAATATTTGGGCGGATGGAGATTATATTGTTTCGAAAATTATATGTTTGCTACGTGAATACGGGGTTAATGTCATTGTGTTTAATACTCATGTAAGTGTTTATCTTTGGTGGATTATGCTTACATATTTTAATTTCAGATTATCAGTACATAACAACTACCCATGTCTTGAAGGGTAAACAAGTTTACCCCAAACCAGCCTATGCAAATTCGGAGAAGCACATGGCCAAGATAGAGAACAAGTCTAGGAAGTGAAGTATGATCCAATACGAGAAATGTGTTCATATACTCTTTAATTTAATTATCAATTCATGTTACATTGTTCATTTCGCATTACAGATTTGGGATAATGCAATACTGGCCTATGAAGAGGATGCGATGTATAAACGGCAAACTACTGAATGGCCATTAAAAAGAATTACGGTAATACAATCTATTGCTTATCTTATATTTTAAATACTAAAATAAGTACTATATTCGTTTTAACCAACTGCTTATTTACTCCTATTTGCAGCTTAACTTACACTCAGCACATTGGAGTAAGGACGTAGTGATCGATAATTACACTTTTTTACGTGTACTTAAAAATATGTTTAAGTGTTGATAATAAGTTCTAATATACATGTCCTGTATCAAATTCTGTCATATTCATGTGTTTCCTCTCTACATTTGCTTTCTGTGCAAAATAATATTTCGTCGAGAATGTGGTTAGCTCAATTTTACATGATAGTTACATATGATTTTGATGATGCTTTATACCTTTTGTACTCAGTTTATGATACATACTCATATTTACTGAATGTCAGTCGTGTATATACTGGATCACGAAATGATAAAGCTGAAATGGATGTGCATACATGCATACAAAATGTGAACCATGTGTTCCCTTCCAAATTTCATTTTTTACTGTTTTACACTTTAAATCTGCACCGTTTTAGAACTCATTCACAATGTGCTGTATGAATTAAATTTTGTTTCCTGTTATACATTCCTACCATCTCTGGCATGCAATAAATAGCTAAAATGAAAACATAAAATTCTGCAAATGCACCGTTGTTCTATATAACAGCCAATCACTGTCAATATTCACAATCTAAAATTTAATATAGTAGTGGGTGATATAATTTAGCAGTAAATGTTTGTAATACTGGCATTGCATGTTTGTAGCCTTTAGACCTGTTGCAATTACGGAAATCAACTATAACTTTAGTTTTACAAATAATTGCATTTACGGACATTACTTTAATTAGTCCTTCAAAATATATATACCATATAAAATTAGAGTGAAATTGTTTATATTCCATTACCATATAAAAATAAATGCATTTATTTACATTACTTTAATTAGTCCAACCAGTAAATGTTAGTAATACCCAATTTTAAAAATTCTATATCATAGAATTACCATATAAATGACATGGTTTTGTATATTTACATCTTCATAGGCTATTGCGTGTTTGCAGCCTTTATACCTGTTGCAAATACGGAAATCAAATACAATTTCATTTTACATATAAATGCAGTTAAGGACATTGCTTTAATTAGTCCTTCAATATATACTAAAATATAGTCATAATATTTAACATGTATGGTACTAATTTTAGACAGAGATGAGGTCAGTTAGAAGTAATTCATATGCACAGAAAGCAAATTAGCACCCATTTTCTTCAAATGCATGTAAAAAGCATCTAAAATTTAATTTAGCAGTGGGTGATATAATTTAGCAGTAAATGTTAGTAATATTGGCATTGCATGTTTGTAGCCTTTAGACCTGTTGCAATTACGGAAATCAACTATAACTTTAGTTTTACAAATAATTGCATTTATGGACATTACTTTAAATAGTCCTTCAAAATATACCATATAAAATTAGAGTATTAATAGTTTATATTCCATTACCATATAAAAATAAATGCATTTATTTACATTACTTTAATTAGTCCTACCAGTAAATGTTAGTAATACCCAATTTTAATAAGGCTATATCATAGAATTACCATATAAATGACATGGTTTTGTATATTTACATCTTCATAGTCTATTGCTTTAATTAGTCCTTCAATATATACTAAAATATAGTCATAATATTTAACATGTATGGTACTAATTTTAGACAGAGATGAGGTCAGTTAGAAGTAATTCATATGCATGTCCAATAAATTAGCACCCATTTTCTTCAAATGCATGTAAAAAGCATGTAAAAAGCAACCAAACTGTAAGATAATAAAATTGAGCTATGATGTGCCATAAAGATAACCAAACATTAATTGTAAAAAATTAGTAGACAAAATCAAAATATATCAAATTCATGTTAAAACAAGCAAAACAATGACATGAGGTGCGAAGCAAAGCATAGATTACATGTCGCCTATTTTTTAAATCCCATAATAAAATGATCGACAAAACTGATAACGTATAAACAAATACGATTATAGTTCTGTTAATCCATTCACTTATTTATACTTCAGTTTATGAATATGACCACTTTAGATATTGACATCAAACATATACCATTCCAGCTAATTAAATCGTGATCGAAAAAAAAATGTTGTTCCTACTGCATATGATTAGCCACCTTATATGATTATAAGAGTCACATTTGTAAACATGTGAATACATTTTCTGTATTGCTACAATGTTTGATTGCCATGTGATCACTTTCTCTACTATAACCCAGTCCATTATTACATCAAAACATTTTCTGTCCTTTTAAATCTACAACTTATACCAAGTCATCTGTTCAACCCCTACTATTCTCCTCTTTTTTCTCCCTTAGTACTTCTACAATTAACTACACGCATGCATCTATACAAACACAATGCAAACTACAACACCCCGTACTCTATGCTCCCGTGCAAACTACAACACCCCGTATATGATTACTTTCACTCTAAGTATATGATTATTACAATCCACGACACACACAATTGTATCATCTCAACAAATTATGACACTGTAATGGCGCGTTTTGTAAGGTATAATAATTAAGTTATTTAATTATTTAAATAACGAATATATTAAATAAACGATAGTTGAACGTATAATTATAATATAATTAAAATCGAGCGCGTAACGACACGGCAGTTCGCTGTTTGGCGATTTGAACTTCAACTGAGTATACAGGGTTCGTTTTAAATCGGATTTCTGTGAAACAAGAAACGTGTGGAGCTGATGGAGTATATCTTTCTAGTGGAAGAGAAAGATCGGAATTTCGTCGTGTAGATTTTGAGTTACGTCCAAATCAAAATATCAGAAATGCAGCGCCCTGACCATAACGGTTTAATTATATTTTAAATAAGGATTTAAATAGAAATCGGACATCGATATAACTCTGACGATGTAATATCGAGTTGTAAATATATACAGGAATGTTCTGGAGCTGTATGGTATCCCACTGTGAATACAGACGATAATAATTAATTCTAAATAATTAATTTTATTTTATTTAAATATAATTATATATTTAAATAGGCTATTTAGAGCGTTAAAAATAGCCACTTTTGCATACAAAGTCGGAATTCGACGAAACCAGTTTTGTTGGATCCGCAATGTCAAATAGTGGTTAGATTTCCAGTTTCGTGATTTTTAGAGTCACTGTGTGGCCGTACGGATTTTTAGAGTGAAAAATAGTCAGTTTTTCAACAGTTAAAAATACGCTGTGTGAGCATACGGAGTCGGAATTCGACGAAACCAGTTTCGTTGGGACCGTAATGTCAAATTCTATCAGTGTGTCAGTTTTCATGATTTTTAGGCGTCGTATGTGTTCGCAGTGATTTTTAGAAGATAAATACTAGGAGAAAATAAAATAAATAAAATAGAAAATCAAATATAAAATATCCTCCCCATTTTTCTTTGGATCCACAACAGGCCACACGACCTTCCTTCTCTACCACAAGTCCTACCAACCCAATCACTGTGTATATATACAGCATAAACCAACACAGCAAACAATTTTCCACAAACAAAAATCCACAGAAAAATCCAAAACAAATTCCACACAAATCTATAAATTGAAGTAGCTATGTATTTGAAGTTCTCTTGAGCTGCTCTTCACGTTGGCATCCATTCTGAGTGGCTCGACATCGGTTCCAGTACGCTGAAATATGCCACCGTCGGTTAGGGTTTGGGTTCGATCAACACAAGGGTGTTTCGATCCAAATTCCAAGTTGGTTTTGGGTTTCTAGCCTCGAGTAGTCGGAGTTGTGAAGGTTTGGAGTGTTTCTGTGTCAATTTGGTTCGGTCCTTTTCTGGGTGAGCTGCTCGTTCGACGGGGTTTCCATTAAAGATCTCGAGCTCGAGTTCGAGTATACAGGGGTCACGAGATGGAGATTTGTAAGAGGATTAAAACGGTGGTGTTCGGGTTGGATTTCATGAGGTATTGGAGGGTGCGATTGTGATAAAAGGAGTGGAAATGGTGAATGAGGTAGAGCAGGTCACGATGGCAAATTTGGGAGATCGAATGTCAACCCGTAGTGGTGTTTTTGTGGAGTCCGATGCTCATTTGAAGTCGTGGTTTTCGGGAGCAGCGAATGTGGTTGCTCGACGCAGCCTTGAATAGGGGATCGAGATGAGGGAAGGTGGTACAGGGAGGAAGAGCCACTAGAGAGGAGAAGGATGTTGGGTTCAGTTTAAGGTTTAATGGAGGAACGGGGAAGATGTGGTGAACTGTCGGCCACGAAGATGGATTCCTGAAGCTCACGATGGGTGTTTGGGGAAGATGCTCAAAATGGGGTTCGGGTCTAAATGAAGAGGGCGGGTCAGATTTGTTTTAGTGGGCTGGTGGTTGAAAGGTAAAGGCCCAGTCAATTAAGACGATATATATTAGTTAATTTAAATCTAAAGAATGTATCAACTTCGTAATCATATAACTTGGTCGTACGAGGTCGGAATCACAAACCGTAAGTTGCGTTGGGATCGTATGGATGGGAGCAACCCAATGGGACTGACCGCAAGTCCATCGGAACTCGTTACAATTTATGGAGAAATAAATTGTTCGACTGAATCAATGAACGCAAACCGATATTTATCGATTAACGCGCAACTGTGAGTAAAACTCACCAACTCTATAAAGTTCTATTTTTACAGTGTATTCTTAGAACTGTTAATTATCTGTTGTTTGACTGTGTGTTGACTGTTGATTGAACTGCTAGTCAGTTAGTGGAAATTATATATATATATATATATGTACATATATATAAACCGTTAAATATTTATAATGATTCTGTTGATCAAAATAATATGCTGGTGTTGTCTAACATCTGTGGTGCAGGGAAACAGGTTGGAGGAATCCGACTGGATTCCTCAACACTTATTTTTACCGTTTTCATATATATTGATATATGATGTGATATATAATCAGTGATTGATTTTGTGTGTTAGAAATGATATGGATGATTGTTAATTGGTATGTTAACACCATAAGAGACCCTGGGATGTAAAAAGAAATATTTCAATGTATATTGAAATAAAGGAATTTTATAAAATCAACCGATTTTATAAAAGGGAATATTTCGAAAATAAAGTATTTATAAAATCATAGGATCTTATAAAGAGGGATATTTATTGAGAAAATAAATAGAGTAATTATAAAAGCAAAATTCAATGTTATATTGAAAGAGAATATTTATAAAATCAAGAGGATTTTATAAAATAGAATATTTATAAATAGAATATTTATAAATAGGAATATTTATAGATGGAACATTCATAAACAGAGAATACATTTAATGGGAAATAAAATAAATGAAGGGAACCCTGTATAAATGAAATATTTATAAAGTGAGTCATTTATTTAGAACAAATAGATTAGATACTTAAGTGGATTATTTATTTGATTAAATGAATAAGATAAAGAGATATTGACTTAGAAAATAAATAAAGGGATTATTTATTTAGAGAATGAATAAAGAAATATTTGTAAACCATTTACAAATAAAGGTTTAAAAAGGAAATAGTGTAAAACCATAATCAAATAGATTATAAAGGAGATATATTTGGTAAAACCAATATAGAGTAAATATATTTGGTAATTCAACTATAAAGGAATATATTTGGTAAATCAAATATAGAGGAAATATATTTGTGAAAACAAATATAAAGAATAATATTTGTAAAACATTTACAAATAAAGTAGAAAGAGAAATATTTATAAACCATTTATAAATAAAGAATTAAAAGATGACATTTATTTAGGGATTAAATAAATAGAATAAAGGAGATATTTATTTGTTAAATAAATAGGATTAAATCAAGGAGATATTTATTTGATTAATAAATAGAATTTAAACCAAAGTGGATTAGTTGCGTTAAATAGATTTGTCGAGTTAAACAAAGAAATTGGTTAGGTTAACCAAAGCAAGTTAGTCGAGTAAACAAAGAAATTGGTTAAGTTAACCAAGGTGAAATTAGTTAAGTTAACTAAGTGGTTAATCGAAGTTAATTAGTTGAGTTAAACTAAGTGAATCGGTTAGAGTTAATCAACGTGAATTAGTTAAGTTAACTAAGTGGCTAATCGAAGTTAATTAGTTGAGTTAACCAGTTAAGATCAGTTAGAGTTGATCAGTTAGAGTTGATCAGTTAAAGTCAACCAGTTAGAGTTAACCAGTTGAGTTAACCAGTGAGTTAACCAGTTGGAGTTATCCAAGTGGAGTTAATTGAGTAGAGTTGTCGAATAACACTTATTCGAAGAAGAGTTATCGAATATAGTTTATTCGAGTGGAGAAATCAAATGTTATTCATTTGAGAAGAGTTGTCGAATATTATAAATACGATGAGGAGTTATCGAATATTGGTTATTCGAAGTTAGTTAATCCGAAGGAGTTATTCGAAGTTAGTTAATCCGAAGGAGTTATTCGAAGTTAGTTAATCCGAAGGAGTTAGTCGAAGTGTTAATCCAAAGGAGTTATTCGGAGTTAGTTAATCCAAAGGAGTTATTCGAAGTTGATTAATCCGAAGGAGTTAGTCGAGGAGTTAATCCAAAGGAGTTATTCGGAGTTGGTTAATCCGAAGGAGTTAGTCGAAGAGTTAATCCGAAGGAGTTAATCGAAGAGTTAATCCAAAGGAGTTATTCGAAGTTAGTTAATCCAAAGGAGTTAGTCGAAGAGTAAATCGAATATAGTTATTCGAAAGAAAGTGTTAATCGAATATAGTTTATTCGAGTAAAGTTTAAAGAGTTAATCGAATATAATTTATTCGAATAGAGTTAGAGAAGTAAATCGAATATAGTTTATTCGAATAGTGTTGGAGGAGATATCGAATATAGTTTATTCGACAGAAGTTAAGTGAATAAAGTTAATCAAATAGAGTTAAGCAAATAGAGCTAATCCAATAGGGTCAGCCAAATGGAGTAAGTGAAAGAGATAATCGAATATAGTATTCGAAAGGCAAGGGTTAAGCAAGGAAGTAAGAGTTAAAGGAATTTAAAGTGAACTTTGTCTATTTCAAGGTTAGAAGTGTTGTTCAGTTAAGGCCTGAGAGGTAGTTCTACCCCAACTTGATTGGCTTCGTTTTAACTAAGGAATGGTTAAAGTTTGGCAGTAAAGAGGAGTTAAGTGAAATGTGTAATTTAGGAAAATGGTTTAAGTTGGTATAAGGATGTTTTATCTAAACATCTGCTTAATCCAAATGTAGGAGTTTTGGAAATGTTTTCCAAAGAAGAATAAGAATTGTTTTCTAATATAGAAAACAAGGAATGGAAATGTTCCAGTGTTAATAAATATATTTGCTAAACATTAGAAATAGCAAATGTCGAATATAGGGAAACAGGAGATGTGAAATGAACCAAAGAGATGTATGTTAAAAGATGTTTGTTCGATATAATTTCCATCTGGAGATAATATCGTTGTTTGCACACTTGTTTTTCTTTGATAGTTAACTCACAGACTATCGAAGTTTTGACCATTTTAACGTTGTTAATATGGAGAGACCGGTTGGATTATTATCCAAAGAACCACTCTGTATTGGCATAAGCGTTGCGAGCAATATATGCCAAAGATAAATTGAAGACGGAGTAAAAGTGCAAGGGCTGTTGTATAAGTCTTAGATAACAGTGACTAAGATGGATATACTGAATAGTACCTTCGGTTTGTCCAGTCCCAGGACAACGTATATGGAAGAAGGTCTGACAGAGTATATCCAATGGATCGCGTAAGTTGATCTGTTCAAACGTATTCACGTTTGGTGGCGGAGGAATTCGTTTCTCTTAGCTGTATACCCGTGTTATTTTTGGACAAGTCAATTTGTGATTTGGCGGGTATGACGATGTGACATTCTAAGTGAATGAAGATGGATGTCTGACAGAGTATTTCCAGAAAGGTCACGTACCTTGATTTCTTCGACCGTACCAAGAGTGGAAGCGGAGAAGGAAACTTCTCTTAGCTAACACATAATGTATGGTTGTAGACGTCAAATTAGTGATCTCGATGGATCTGACAATGTGGCATTCGAAGTGAATCTGATGTGATCAGATGTTCTGAAGATGGACGTAGCTTCTAGCCTCACACCAGGAAGTAACAAAAGTTGGGCTAGGCAGCATGGCTAGTTGGGTCATCCCTAAGCAGGGTGTATTGTCACCGATCTAGAGAAAATCCATATTTATACTTCTTTTTGATTCTGTATCTTCGGATGACGGTTTGATGGCCTATAACCGTGGTGGCAATATATTCGCGACACTCAAGCTAAATGAGTGAGCGGTCATGTGTGGCCGGGTTGCAAGACGTTCTTGTTGAACCTACAGTGTATCACCTCTAGAGCACACTGATCAGAAGGTGCTCCCATACCTTGTCTATTGGAATCCATTCTCCGATAAGCGCCCTGCGGTTTATGATTTTATACTATGTATGTAGAACGTGAGATGAAAGCGTTTCTGCTAGATTGATACCTATTTGTACTTAGACGTTATTATAATATCACAATGATATTGCTTGTCAAAGTTGTTTAGATACTCATAAGGAAAAACCCGTTCCGTATTCACGGCGTGGTCTTATGAGATATCATATACCTGTTCAATTGTTTTAAACTATTTTACTCATACCAGTCCCATGACTGACCCGGAGTTTACTTTGTTGTTTTCCCTAAACTCTTGGGTGCCTAAATTTGTACGGGCAGTCAAGTAGTCGGGATTTACAGATATACTTGGAGAGCTTGGAGCAGGAGACTTCAAGATTCTATAGCTATATGTTATTCGTTCCGCTGTGTTGTAAGTGTTGTACTCTGATAAAGTGCTATTGTATATATAACTGTTATGCTTCAAAGATATGTTATATATTATATGTTATTCGTTCCGCTGTGAGTTTCGTGTTTACTCTGATTCTGATGTTCTTCTTCTTCTTCTATTCTATTAGTTCTATCTTTTCTTTCTCACCTTCTAATTTCTTTCACTAACGTTCTCGGAATTTCCGACTCTCGAGGAGTCGGAAATTTCCAGCCGTTACAGTTGGTATCAGAACTTAAGTTAAGAATTACTTGGCTCTGTGGCGTGACTCGGTAGAGATAGGGTTAGTAATACCCTAGACTGAGATTGAGTGTATATATACGAGTGCGTATTTGTTATTTAATATAAAGTGATTTTTATTGTGGAGACTCATTGGTTGAGTAGTTTGTGAATTCTGGTCGATCAGTTTGATCCACTGTATCGATAGGGGTTACTAAACACTCGAATACGATGGACCGTCACGATATGTTTTGAAAGAGGGTAAGTGAATTTAACTTTACCCAAAGTATATTTTGATATAGAGATATATTTATATATATCAAAAATTTTAATATATTAGATATATTGGTTGTTATTATAATCGAGTAAGATTTTATCATATGAAATGGTTATATATAACTAATCAGAATTCATATATGTAAAGAATATGAAATAAGATGAATTAGATATGAATTTAAATTAGAATTGGAATTAAAATAAGGAAATTTTAAGTTCCTGGGAGATTTTGAAATGTTTTCAAAATGGAAGTATTTAGTAATGGTTTTGAAAATAATATAGTATTGAAATCACTTGGGTCGCTGGAAAATAATTCCGATGATGACTGCGCAGTATCATCGGTGTGATTTTCGAGTTCTAAGTGGTGGATTACTACCAAAGATTTTAAATTTGAATTGTTTTGAGGAAACAAGGTGTTTAGAAAATTCAAAGGCTTTGAATTGGCAGTATGATTTCGAATTGATTTGAAAAACCCAGGAATTTAAAATTCTATATTTTAAATGTAACTCATGGAGTTAAGTAAAACTGAAATGGATTTGATTATAATCCGGATTGGAATTGAGTTGAAGGGTTAAGAGTTTGAAATTTGATATTGGAGTTTGAATGGAATTCGGCTTGGGTATAAGCGAATGATTTGGTTTGAGGATATAAACTGAGTGGAATGACCATGATATATGCAGAAGTGATAACAGATCAAAAGGATATAATGATACGACCGACAAAAAGGTACAAGTTTATATTATATATGAGTTTGGATTTTATGAGCCAAATTGGCAAGCCGCTTGGCTGTTTGATTTTCTTTTGGGTTGGAGATGGCCCAGAGAGGCGAGTTGTGGTTTTACCGATAGGGCTGTACAAAGGAGGTTATGGCGAAATTTTCCGAAAATTTAAAGTGTTAGAAAATTTTCAGAATTTTTGAAAATTTTAGTTAGTCGGAAGAATAAATATTTCAGTCGATATTAATTGGTTCGGTTGAAATCAGAAATAAGGGGTAAACCAATCTTAGGAGTTCCAATATATAGGGTCATCCTCTAACTTAGCAATTTCGAGGACGAAATTATTTTAAGGGGGGAAGTCTGTAATGGCGCATTTTGTAAGGTATAATAATTAAGTTATTTAATTATTTAAATAACGAATATATTAAATAAACGATAGTTGAACGTATAATTATAATATAATTAAAATCGAGCGCGTAACGACACGGCAGTTCGCTGTTTGGCGATTTGAACTTCAACTGAGTATACAGGGTTCGTTTTAAATCGGATTTCTGTGAAACAAGAAACGTGTGGAGCTGATGGAGTATATCTTTCTAGTGGAAGAGAAAGATCGGAATTTCGTCGTGTAGATTTTGAGTTACATCCAAATCAAAATATCAGAAATGCAGCGCCCTGACCATAACGGTTTAATTATATTTTAAATAAGGATTTAAATAGAAATCGGACATCGATATAACTCTGACGATGTAATATCGAGTTGTAAATATATACAGGAATGTTCTGGAGCTGTATGGTATCCCACTGTGAATACAGACGATAATAATTAATTCTAAATAATTAATTTTATTTTATTTAAATATAATTATATATTTAAATAGGCTATTTAGAGCGTTAAAAATAGCCACTTTTGCATACAAAGTCGGAATTCGACGAAACCAGTTTTGTTGGATCCGCAATGTCAAATAGTGGTTAGATTTCCAGTTTCGTGATTTTTAGAGTCACTGTGTGGCCGTACGGATTTTTAGAGTGAAAAATAGTCAGTTTTTCAACAGTTAAAAATACGCTGTGTGAGCATACGGAGTCGGAATTCGACGAAACCAGTTTCGTTGGGACCGTAATGTCAAATTCTATCAGTGTGTCAGTTTTCATGATTTTTAGGCGTCGTATGTGTTCGCAGTGATTTTTAGAAGATAAATACTAGGAGAAAATAAAATAAATAAAATAGAAAATCAAATATAAAATATCCTCCCCATTTTTCTTTGGATCCACAACAGGCCACACGACCTTCCTTCTCTACCACAAGTCCTACCAACCCAATCACTGTGTATATATACAGCATAAAACAACACAGCAAACAATTTTCCACAAACAAAAATCCACAGAAAAATCCAAAACAAATTCCACACAAATCTATAAATTGAAGTAGCTATGTATTTGAAGTTCTCTTGAGCTGCTCTTCACGTTGGCATCCATTCTGAGTGGCTCGACATCGGTTCCAGTACGCTGAAATATGCCACCATCGGTTAGGGTTTGGGTTCGATCAACACAAGGGTGTTTCGATCCAAATTCCAAGTTGGTTTTGGGTTTCTAGCCTCGAGTAGTCGGAGTTGTGAAGGTTTGGAGTGTTTCTGTGTCAATTTGGTTCGGTCCTTTTCTGGGTGAGCTGCTCGTTCGACGGGGTTTCCATTAAAGATCTCGAGCTCGAGTTCGAGTATACAGGGGTCACGAGATGGAGATTTGTAAGAGGATTAAAACGGTGGTATTCGGGTTGGATTTCATGAGGTATTGGAGGGTGCGATTGTGATAAAAGGAGTGGAAATGGTGAATGAGGTAGAGCAGGTCACGATGGCAAATTTGGGAGATCGAATGTCAACCCGTAGTGGTGTTTTTGTGGAGTCCGATGCTCATTTGAAGTCGTGGTTTTCGGGAGCAGCGAATGTGGTTGCTCGACGCAGCCTTGAATAGGGGATCGAGATGAGGGAAGGTGGTACAGGGAGGAAGAGCCACTAGAGAGGAGAAGGATGTTGGGTTCAGTTTAAGGTTTAATGGAGGAACGGGGAAGATGTGGTGAACTGTCGGCCACGAAGATGGATTCCTGAAGCTCACGATGGGTGTTTGGGGAAGATGCTCAAAATGGGGTTCGGGTCTAAATGAAGAGGGCGGGTCAGATTTGTTTTAGTGGGCTGGTGGTTGAAAGGTAAAGGCCCAGTCAATTAAGACGATATATATTAGTTAATTTAAATCTAAAGAATGTATCAACTTCGTAATCATATAACTTGGTCGTACGAGGTCGGAATCACAAACCGTAAGTTGCGTTGGGATCGTATGGATGGGAGCAACCCAATGGGACTGACCGCAAGTCCATCGGAACTCGTTACAATTTATGGAGAAATAAATTGTTCGACTGAATCAATGAACGCAAACCGATATTTATCGATTAACGCGCAACTGTGAGTAAAACTCACCAACTCTATAAAGTTCTATTTTTACAGTGTATTCTTAGAACTGTTAATTATCTGTTGTTTGACTGTGTGTTGACTGTTGATTGAACTGCTAGTCAGTTAGTGGAAATTATATATATATATATATATGTACATATATATAAACCGTTAAATATTTATAATGATTCTGTTGATCAAAATAATATGCTGGTGTTGTCTAACATCTGTGGTGCAGGGAAACAGGTTGGAGGAATCCGACTGGATTCCTCAACACTTATTTTTACCGTTTTCATATATATTGATATATGATGTGATATATAATCAGTGATTGATTTTGTGTGTTAGAAATGATATGGATGATTGTTAATTGGTATGTTAACACCATAAGAGACCCTGGGATGTAAAAAGAAATATTTCAATGTATATTGAAATAAAGGAATTTTATAAAATCAACCGATTTTATAAAAGGGAATATTTCGAAAATAAAGTATTTATAAAATCATAGGATCTTATAAAGAGGGATATTTATTGAGAAAATAAATAGAGTAATTATAAAAGCAAAATTCAATGTTATATTGAAAGAGAATATTTATAAAATCAAGAGGATTTTATAAAATAGAATATTTATAAATAGAATATTTATAAATAGGAATATTTATAGATGGAACATTCATAAACAGAGAATACATTTAATGGGAAATAAAATAAATGAAGGGAACCCTGTATAAATGAAATATTTATAAAGTGAGTCATTTATTTAGAACAAATAGATTAGATACTTAAGTGGATTATTTATTTGATTAAATGAATAAGATAAAGAGATATTGACTTAGAAAATAAATAAAGGGATTATTTATTTAGAGAATGAATAAAGAAATATTTGTAAACCATTTACAAATAAAGGTTTAAAAAGGAAATAGTGTAAAACCATAATCAAATAGATTATAAAGGAGATATATTTGGTAAAACCAATATAGAGTAAATATATTTGGTAATTCAACTATAAAGGAATATATTTGGTAAATCAAATATAGAGGAAATATATTTGTGAAAACAAATATAAAGAATAATATTTGTAAAACATTTACAAATAAAGTAGAAAGAGAAATATTTATAAACCATTTATAAATAAAGAATTAAAAGATGACATTTATTTAGGGATTAAATAAATAGAATAAAGGAGATATTTATTTGTTAAATAAATAGGATTAAATCAAGGAGATATTTATTTGATTAATAAATAGAATTTAAACCAAAGTGGATTAGTTGCGTTAAATAGATTTGTCGAGTTAAACAAAGAAATTGGTTAGGTTAACCAAAGCAAGTTAGTCGAGTAAACAAAGAAATTGGTTAAGTTAACCAAGGTGAAATTAGTTAAGTTAACTAAGTGGTTAATCGAAGTTAATTAGTTGAGTTAAACTAAGTGAATCGGTTAGAGTTAATCAACGTGAATTAGTTAAGTTAACTAAGTGGCTAATCGAAGTTAATTAGTTGAGTTAACCAGTTAAGATCAGTTAGAGTTGATCAGTTAGAGTTGATCAGTTAAAGTCAACCAGTTAGAGTTAACCAGTTGAGTTAACCAGTGAGTTAACCAGTTGGAGTTATCCAAGTGGAGTTAATTGAGTAGAGTTGTCGAATAACACTTATTCGAAGAAGAGTTATCGAATATAGTTTATTCGAGTGGAGAAATCAAATGTTATTCATTTGAGAAGAGTTGTCGAATATTATAAATACGATGAGGAGTTATCGAATATTGGTTATTCGAAGTTAGTTAATCCGAAGGAGTTATTCGAAGTTAGTTAATCCGAAGGAGTTATTCGAAGTTAGTTAATCCGAAGGAGTTAGTCGAAGTGTTAATCCAAAGGAGTTATTCGGAGTTAGTTAATCCAAAGGAGTTATTCGAAGTTGATTAATCCGAAGGAGTTAGTCGAGGAGTTAATCCAAAGGAGTTATTCGGAGTTGGTTAATCCGAAGGAGTTAGTCGAAGAGTTAATCCGAAGGAGTTAATCGAAGAGTTAATCCAAAGGAGTTATTCGAAGTTAGTTAATCCAAAGGAGTTAGTCGAAGAGTAAATCGAATATAGTTATTCGAAAGAAAGTGTTAATCGAATATAGTTTATTCGAGTAAAGTTTAAAGAGTTAATCGAATATAATTTATTCGAATAGAGTTAGAGAAGTAAATCGAATATAGTTTATTCGAATAGTGTTGGAGGAGATATCGAATATAGTTTATTCGACAGAAGTTAAGTGAATAAAGTTAATCAAATAGAGTTAAGCAAATAGAGCTAATCCAATAGGGTCAGCCAAATGGAGTAAGTGAAAGAGATAATCGAATATAGTATTCGAAAGGCAAGGGTTAAGCAAGGAAGTAAGAGTTAAAGGAATTTAAAGTGAACTTTGTCTATTTCAAGGTTAGAAGTGTTGTTCAGTTAAGGCCTGAGAGGTAGTTCTACCCCAACTTGATTGGCTTCGTTTTAACTAAGGAATGGTTAAAGTTTGGCAGTAAAGAGGAGTTAAGTGAAATGTGTAATTTAGGAAAATGGTTTAAGTTGGTATAAGGATGTTTTATCTAAACATCTGCTTAATCCAAATGTAGGAGTTTTGGAAATGTTTTCCAAAGAAGAATAAGAATTGTTTTCTAATATAGAAAACAAGGAATGGAAATGTTCCAGTGTTAATAAATATATTTGCTAAACATTAGAAATAGCAAATGTCGAATATAGGGAAACAGGAGATGTGAAATGAACCAAAGAGATGTATGTTAAAAGATGTTTGTTCGATATAATTTCCATCTGGAGATAATATCGTTGTTTGCACACTTGTTTTTCTTTGATAGTTAACTCACAGACTATCGAAGTTTTGACCATTTTAACGTTGTTAATATGGAGAGACCGGTTGGATTATTATCCAAAGAACCACTCTGTATTGGCATAAGCGTTGCGAGCAATATATGCCAAAGATAAATTGAAGACGGAGTAAAAGTGCAAGGGCTGTTGTATAAGTCTTAGATAACAGTGACTAAGATGGATATACTGAATAGTACCTTCGGTTTGTCCAGTCCCAGGACAACGTATATGGAAGAAGGTCTGACAGAGTATATCCAATGGATCGCGTAAGTTGATCTGTTCAAACGTATTCACGTTTGGTGGCGGAGGAATTCGTTTCTCTTAGCTGTATACCCGTGTTATTTTTGGACAAGTCAATTTGTGATTTGGCGGGTATGACGATGTGACATTCTAAGTGAATGAAGATGGATGTCTGACAGAGTATTTCCAGAAAGGTCACGTACCTTGATTTCTTCGACCGTACCAAGAGTGGAAGCGGAGAAGGAAACTTCTCTTAGCTAACACATAATGTATGGTTGTAGACGTCAAATTAGTGATCTCGATGGATCTGACAATGTGGCATTCGAAGTGAATCTGATGTGATCAGATGTTCTGAAGATGGACGTAGCTTCTAGCCTCACACCAGGAAGTAACAAAAGTTGGGCTAGGCAGCATGGCTAGTTGGGTCATCCCTAAGCAGGGTGTATTGTCACCGATCTAGAGAAAATCCATATTTATACTTCTTTTTGATTCTGTATCTTCGGATGACGGTTTGATGGCCTATAACCGTGGTGGCAATATATTCGCGACACTCAAGCTAAATGAGTGAGCGGTCATGTGTGGCCGGGTTGCAAGACGTTCTTGTTGAACCTACAGTGTATCACCTCTAGAGCACACTGATCAGAAGGTGCTCCCATACCTTGTCTGTTGGAATCCATTCTCCGATAAGCGCCCTGCGGTTTATGATTTTATACTATGTATGTAGAACGTGAGATGAAAGCGTTTCTGCTAGATTGATACCTATTTGTACTTAGACGTTATTATAATATCACAATGATATTGCTTGTCAAAGTTGTTTAGATACTCATAAGGAAAAACCCGTTCCGTATTCACGGCGTGGTCTTATGAGATATCATATACCTGTTCAATTGTTTTAAACTATTTTACTCATACCAGTCCCATGACTGACCCGGAGTTTACTTTGTTGTTTTCCCTAAACTCTTGGGTGCCTAAATTTGTACGGGCAGTCAAGTAGTCGGGATTTACAGATATACTTGGAGAGCTTGGAGCAGGAGACTTCAAGATTCTATAGCTATATGTTATTCGTTCCGCTGTGTTGTAAGTGTTGTACTCTGATAAAGTGCTATTGTATATATAACTGTTATGCTTCAAAGATATGTTATATATTATATGTTATTCGTTCCGCTGTGAGTTTCGTGTTTACTCTGATTCTGATGTTCTTCTTCTTCTTCTATTCTATTAGTTCTATCTTTTCTTTCTCACCTTCTAATTTCTTTCACTAACGTTCTCGGAATTTCCGACTCTCGAGGAGTCGGAAATTTCCAGCCGTTACAGACACCCAACATCTTATGCATCCGTGCAACGCACGGGTTTCCACTCGTATATATATATATATATATTGTCTCCACTATAAAATGTCCTAACTCCCCTAAAACCCTATTTCCCAAAAGTAGTCGCCGCCCCCTTCTATTTTCAATAGCAGAAAAGCTCCGAACTTTCTTCGGTTCTCTCACTCAACCTATTCTATAATTCAAGATGATACCAAAGCAGAAATTAAAGAGAAAGGAACGATCTTCGATTCTATACGGACGAAATGGGTTCTTCGGTGAACAACATCTGGAAGGAGGAAGATGTATTATCAGCAACAGCGTTTATTTAAAACGTGATTAAGGTTAATAAAGGGAAAGGATTTATTTATTTAATTTAATTTATGTAATTCAATTTTGTAAAAACCATAACTTGTTTGTATGAAAATGAAATTCAGAAATTTCAAATGCGCTGGAATCCTTGAATCAAGATCTACATTTCAGAAGAGACCGCAAAATTTTTGGAGCATTCTACAATTTTATAAGAAACAAAAAAGCAAGGTGAGATTTTTGAATTTTAAAATAAAATTTGTTTATTATCGATTGCGATGTGAAATTCATTTATCTGTTGTATAAAATTTGAATTGATTGTATGTGATTGCGATTAACGACTAGATTGAATTGTGTATATCAGAAAAATGTACATGTTTAATAAGAACATGTTTGGACAAACAAAATCCTATTTTATTTTAAATATGAATCAATAAGATTTGGGTAGACAATAAAAATCTTATTTTTATTGTACATGTGAATTAGAAAAATATTCATGTTTGTTAAGAAGTTGTTTATACCATAAAAATCCTATTTTTATTGTACATGTGAGATTTCTCAATTTAAAATTGAAATAAAATATACAAACGGATTGTGATTGTGTTATTAATATACATATATATATATATATATATATATATATATATATATATATATATATATATATATATATGCGTCGTATAGAATTGAGATTGATTGACTGATTTTGGCTGTGATGATTGGTGGAATTATATTTTTGTAAAATATAATCTTTAACACGTTCAATATAAATGTATTTTATTTAGAATATTGTTATGTTAAAGATAAATGTCATTTTGTTAGAATATAGTCATGTTAAATAAAAATTGCCTTTTATTTAGAATAATAACACTGTATAAATAAAGTGTTGAAACATAAAAATATTACATTTTTATGTGTATGAATTGTGAAAAATATACATTGTCTAAATAAAAATGTCCTTCTGTTGAATTAAAAATGTTAAATATAAAACATACAATTGGCAAAATCATCTTTTTATTTTATCACTAGAATTATTAACATGTACATATGACAAAATTATCTTTTTATTTTGTCACATGAATTTGAAAACATGTACGTAGACAAAATTGTCATTCTAGTTAAAAATGACGTGCTAGAATTAAATTGTCATTTTAGTTAAAAATGACATGTTAGAATTAAATCGTTATTTTAGTTAAAAATGTCATGTTAGAAGTAACTTGTCATTTTATTTAAAATATGTTCTTGTTACATGAAAATGTCATCTTATTAGATAAAGTTATGTGAAATGAAAATGTCATCTTATTAGATAAAGTTATGTAAAATGAAAATGTCATCTTATTAGATAAAGCTATTTAAAATAAATTTGTCATTTAGTTATGAATTGTTATGTAAAATAAAATGTCATTTAGTTATGAGATGTTATATAAAATAAAGTTGTCATTTAATTACGAATTGTTATGTCTAATAAATTTGTCATTTAGTTATGAATTGTTATGTCAAATAGAAAGTATAAGAAAATAAAATTATAATTTTGTTTGTTAAGTTTAATTAGAAATTGTAAACAAATAAAATCATCATTTTATTTGTTATGTTGAATAGAAAAATGTATACAAAGAAAATACTCCTTTTGTTCGTCATTAGAAACATAGTAAATGTATGCGAATAAAATTCTTCTTTTATTTGACATCAAAGGCATTCGAATCATATTTAGGAAATATGCTGAAACATTAAAATTACATTTTAAATGTAAAATATGAGTTATGTAAAATATACATTGTATAGATAAAGTGGTTGAAACATTAAAATTCACATTTTTAATGTAAAGAATGATTTATGTAAATTATTCATAGTATGGATGTAACGACCCATATTTTTGACCGTTTAAATCGACAATAAACCACACATGTCGACCCAAACAAATCGCCAACACAGGCAGTTATTTGATAAAGAAGAAAAGAAAGAAGAAGAGAAAAACCAATCACAGAATCTCACAGCGGAAGGACAACATATAATAAATAAATAGCAGTTAAAGCAGTTGAAATGTATACATTGGTTATAACATTCAAATGAATATCAGAGTTACATATACATACAGATGTACATAATAAGCAGCGGAAAATACCTATATATGATAAATGTATATACAAATCTTCGTCTTCGATCTCCAAGGCACAGTCATCTTCAGTAACTGCAATGTCTGCTGACCCGAGCGTATTGCATAAAAGAAAACACAACAAACACTCGGATCAGCACTAAATCATCTCACATTAGTCAAATCAAAATACGAAATAACATCAGTATCATGAGTGCATTAACTCAAGAGATGTTACGGGATTTTTTTTTCCATTTCTCGAGGATCCGTTAAACTAATATCTATATAATAATACGCTGTTATTATAATGTCTATTTAGTAAAGTATAAATACTGAAAATAGCGTAAGCGGGATTACATTTTTACCCTTACGCCGTTTATAACACCGCAGTCTATACAGTACCGTAAAACCACCGTAAACGATGGCATCAGAGGACACTCCATAGGTACAATACAAATCAAAATCGTATGGGGCTCGATACGGATATATATGACAAGGCACTCGAGGCAATGCCCAGGGTAGGATTCTACCAATTGCACTCCCGGACCGGTGGTAACGCATAGCAGCCACTACCGCCCACCTCGGAACACACTCCCAAAGTCATAAATGGGCCCAAATCATCATTTTCATCATAGTCATAGAAATATTATCGAAGGAGTGAGTCCGATCAAAGGTGCTACCTCAATTAGTCACGGTATAGCTCCTGTTTTAGTCATTTCAATTCTGACCCGAAGGTCAGGGCTATTTCGTCATCGATCATGTTCTTCGATTCAATAATCGCCTCCAAGTCATCATACTCGTTCTGGATACGTCATAACGTTCACAGTTGTCAAAGTGGTATCGACACTGACAGAGAGTATGCCTTATGTCGACTCCGGTCTCTTTAACAACCAACGCTTACATCCTTTCACATCGGTTGGTTCTTTTACATTTCAAAGGTTCGCTTTCATCTCAAAATATCATATTTTGTTTCGAACCACATCTATATTCAATAGAATAAAATTTCATATCAAAATATCATAAATCATACTAAACCGATTTTATTCTAAATTAGAATGTTTTTCCATATCCTTATATCATAACCATATAATATTCCAAAATCGACTCATATTCAAGTAGAGTATTCCACATCAGAGATTATAGTTATCTCAATCGATTTATGTTCGAAATCCATTCATATCCAATTAGAATATATATTTCATAATTGCCCTTTTAAATCTTTAGGAGATCCATTTATATTCGAGAAGAATATAATTCATACTTCCATATAGAGTCATTTTAAATCGGTTCATTTATTCAAATAGTATGAATTATTATCTCAACTCCATTTGAACCAACGGTTCAAATCCAACATTCTCCATTCGGAAGGAAATTTACAATTCAAAAAAAAATACTTGAAAAATAAATGTTTATAAGAAACCCTTATATAATAGATATATAGATAAAATATAAAAATTACAATAAATAAAGAATTAAAATATTACGTATACACATAAATTGAAAGTTTACTAAATAGTTTGAAAAATAATTTATAAGGGAAAGGTTATTTAAAATAAAATAGTTTATAGGTAAAGGTTAATAATAAAATTTTAAGGCAAGAATAATTTATTAAAAATCAAATGTGTAAATAAATAAAATATATATATATATATGTGAAAATTTTCTTTAACCATAATCTTCCTTCCAAATTTCAAATGCTTAAATCTATACCCCAGCCTCAATGGAGTCCCTAGATCAATATCTTGTTTCAATTGCCATTCAACCCAAATCTTCCAATTTAAGGAAATATAAACCACATTCATGATAAGTTTAAACAACTTCAGGTATCCCCGATTATATTCATTCCACATCGAATTCAATAAGAATTTTATTAAACTCGAGTCCACCCGATTATTTGAAATAAATTCCAAATCATATAAAATTCAAATTTTAAACTTTTAACTTTGTTCGGGAAATTTCCTTAACCACTTGAAATAACATTCAAGATTCAGATCTTCAAAGAAGAAAAATATTTATCGAAAAGAAAAAAAAATCCGATATTCTTTAAATGAAATTTCCATCAATAAAATTTGAATATTTAAAATCATTTAACCAACCGATGTCTGTATATAATTATCTATCCAATGGCCAAGTGATTTTAAATTTAATTTCTCGATATTTCAGGGATGGATCTATCATTTCAATCCAAATCAGGGTCACAGAGATTTATCATTTCACTCCG
The DNA here is from genome assembly GCA_030737875.1 of Allium sativum. NCBI lineage: Eukaryota > Viridiplantae > Streptophyta > Magnoliopsida > Asparagales > Amaryllidaceae > Allium > Allium sativum. Next base: position 691,407,063 of record CM060913.1, on the reverse strand, counting down.
TGTTCTTAATTTATTTTATCGATAAATCCCGGGTTATTAGATGCCCGCAACATCAAGGGTTAAATGGGATAAATCATTGCAATAAAATACAACATCCATATACTGAGTAATAGAACATGCAATATAAATACCACTCCAGTAACCAACCAACCAAGGCATTCATCACACCAATTTATCCCAACAGTGAATATTTAAATCTTTTGATCAGTTAACAAGTAACAGCTGTCAACTAGAAATTTAACTTTAATTTAAATAACTAATGATCGACTTATTTGCCGGTAACACACTTGCATGTAAATTTTTATTCAAGCAACCAATTACAACCATGCAACCAAATATATTTCTCAATTTAATTCAATAAATACGGGAAGAATTCAGTATTTCGTGAGCGAAGAATCACTCACCTTCGCGTCCATAGTTGATCGAACATCCAACTAAGGGCCAAAATCTGACAGTCACCAAACGCAGCCAGGTCAGTGCCAAAACGTCCGCAATTTCGCCACGATCCCAACACAACAAACCGCGTCCAAATCCGAGTTAATATGGAGAAGTTATCAGTATTTTTACCATTTTGAAACTTAAATAAATAAAAATTAAAGTTAAATCCCCTTACCAATGGGATCCTGCCACGTCATCAAACTCTCTCCCGCCCCTTTTCTTCTTCGTGCTGCTACAGGATCGAATAAAATAACCCATTCCAGTCCCGATTTTGACCGAAGATTTCTCCTTCCTCCGACCAAATTAGACCCGGCGGCCGCCTCCATTGCCTTCCCCCTCGAATCCCGCATCCACGGCATCAGAGCCGCCACCTCCGGTGGCTTCTTCCTCCACCGCCGGCGGTCTGAACGAAAAGGGCATTTGCCCTTCTACGCTGAAATTCCCGCTACCCATTACACTATAAATCGAATGAATACCATCATCGAATTCGTATGACAAATCTCTACCATACCCAGAAGACCAATTCCTCAATTAGCTTGCAAATCAAAAATACCCAAATCGAAGTCTAGGGTTTTCAAAACAGCAGCTTTGACCGCGATTTATGGTAAATCTACTCACTGCATGTCGAAACAAATGGTACCAGCAGCTTCGTATCGTCGAGAGCTTCGATTTGACATATAATTCGATAGGGTTTTGAGAGATTTTATTTTGAGGTGAAATTTTGTTTTAAAACTAGGGTTTAGAATTTATTTCTGCCATTAGAGAAAGCTATGGAGGTGGAAATGAACGTACAATGTTAAAATGGCCTGATAGGGTAAAGGTGGGTTTTATTTATATATAATTATAAGGCCCAAATATGAGAAATACCCAATTGTTTCTTTACATTGTTCTCGTTCACATTTTCTCTCGCACGATCAAACGGTAAGTCGGATTGTAACACAAATTGGAATCCTAGCCAAATTCACTGTTCCGGTTCCAATGGCGTCAGTTTCGTCGAATTCCGAGACAGTCGCCAAAACAGTTAAATTGCACGGTAAATTAAATAAATAAAATATTCAAAAATTTGAATAACTGTTTTAATCCAATTTTAAATATTTAAACTTCCCATTAAATCCAAAAATGACTTAACCAAATTTATAATTTAATTTCACACAATTTAAATCTCAATTTGATTATTTGAATTCAAGTTTTTTTGACTATCAGTTATTATTTCCCAACTTAGAATTTTGCCATTTCAATTTAAATTTGAGTTTCCATTATAAACTATACAACTCAAATTTATTAAATAAATAAAATTATAAATTCTCAAATTTCAACAATTCTAAATATAAACTAAATTTCAAATTTATATTATACTCCATTCAAATAATCAGCATCATTATAATCAACAAAATTTGATTTTTCTCTAATATATTCCATTTTATTTATTTTAAATTGAAATTTAATTACACTGAAATTATGGGATGTTACATTCTCCCCCACTTAAAAATCTTTTCGTCCTCGAAAAGAGAACGAGACGATATCGACCATATTCATACTTATAAGATAATCTTTATGAAAGAAGAATATAGTTGTAAAATATCATAAAAATTTCTAACTCTCGAAATCGTGAAAAATTTCGGCAGCATCTCCCCTGTACGGAGGGCCCCGGGAAAATCCCGATACATATATCAATCCAAAATATACATCTCATCAACGATGAGGCATCCCTGAACCAGGGGAAAACAAAACAAACCACCAAGCTTTATACAACCCCAAATACGTACCTCTTTAAGCGTTTATTTTGCGGTTTTTATTTACCTTCGCATTTTAGTTTTAGCGCAAGCGAGCTCCAAGCGTACCATTATTCCCTGTACCTACTAAAACACTCAAACATGCATAAGAATCAACATATAACCGTACATAGCAATTCCATATGACTTACACAACATAACTCGAACATTTCAACTACAAAAATCAAGATTTTCATAACAGGACAGCGAACAAATCATCAATTACCACTTAATAAATGTTGGAATTTGCTTAAGACACCCCAGGTAAAATATGTAGGACTCATTTCAGGTTTTCCGAATTGTCCGGATTCCTCGAATTCGGGTAATCCGTTTTAAAGTTATGGCATTTTTAGTGGAAGAAAACGCTTCAGCTCGCACACTGAAAATGCAGACCTGAATTGTTCAAGTCAGTTTTTACCCTATTGAACATCAGAATTAGGCTTAACACTTTACAGGAAAGTTTTAGTTTACGTCCTGGCCTTTCCGAATTGTACTCGCACATAAAAATCCGACGCTCCGTTAGAGAGTTATGGTCAAAACAATATCGCTATTCAGTTCAGATTTTTATTTTCTGCGCATACAACTACGACTAGTTCTTGGGTTTCAACCTAATAGACTTGGAAACTAGGCAAGGCTTTATTAACACAAAATTTAGCTCAGATTATAAGGTTTCCAAAAAGTCCAAGATTGTTGAATTCCGCTCAGCCATTCAAGAGTTATGGTCATCTTAGTTTTCAACTTATCAATATTTCAGGTTTCGCATAAACGCCGACTTATTTTACTTGAAGTTTCTAACCATTCGATTCAAATAATTTGGTAATTCTCTAATACTTCAAATTACTTATCATTTCCTTACTCCGATATATTTTCTATCCATTTTCTCATTCCGCTTCATACACTAATCCTAGTTAAAACATGAGTTTATTTTAACTCCTTTTCGGCTAACTCAATTATATTCCATCATTGATTCATTACCCTTGGTCGATTTACCAAGTTCCATTTCTTATTCTTGTTTATTTCATCCATATTTTATTGGATATCGGTTTGTTTATCTATATTCCGTTAGCCATTTACTCGAATTAATTTCGATTTTATTCATTCTAATTATGTAAGTTCATCCTCACTTCATTTCATTTATTTATATTTGGTCTAAATCAATCCATTCAAATTTCTCGAATTTACTTCTTATTTATCCTATTTCATTTGACTTAATCGAATCTCGACTTAATCTAATCTACTTAGTCCCTAACTCTTTCAATATTATAACTTAATAAATTAGATTTGGTTTTATAGTTCCTGTACCCTTTTCCAAGTTTCCAGTTTCTTTCATTCCTCATTTGATTTATTTAACTTCAAATCTTTATCCATGGTTAAGATCAGTTATGATTTTAACCAAATTATTCTATTCCTCTAGTTTTCAAAATTTTATTTTACTTACCTTATACACCGATATATATATTCTATATCAGCTTATCTAATCCTTCTAAATTAATTTCGCTTCATTAAATCCATCCAATTCATGTTAAGTTCTATTTCACATCACATTTCAATATCCTAAATTCCCAAACTAGTTCTCGTTCGATTATTATTTTATCCCTAATAAGCCAAATTGATATTTGCATCTCAAATCATATCTTGAATTAAGGATGATTATATAGATCAACTCCTGATTTAGTTCTCAACCCACTATATATTAATAAACTATATATAAATATCTATATAAATTCCATAGCGCTATTTCCAAATTTTAATTTAGTCCTAACTTTCCATTTATAAATTGGAAATTAAATTTCTTACATTCATTAGAGAGATCTGGTCAATTCGATCCTAGCGTTTCTCGTTTTATCCAATTCTGACTTATATTGAATTTTATATATTTAATCAAAGTTAAAAATCAAAATTTCAAACTACCGCGCCATTTCAGGCTCGTAATACAAATTTTTGAACTCAAGTCTCGTTTTAAATAAATTTTATTGTTGTTATTAGTTAAAGTAAACTCACTACTTGATTCCGGGTTTACAAACCAAGTTTAAAGTAACATGCATATATACTTATATTAGTTTAGAAAAACATACCATATTAAGTTTTAAAACCAAATCTTAAATTAACAAAGAACTCAAAATTTAAATTCTGGTTTAAATTCAAATCCAGCCCTTAAATATTATATAAATACCTTTATATAAAAAATTTATGCTATATAAAATTAAACCCAAAAATTCTTTGTCAAACCCAATTATAATCATCATTAAGTGGTCTCTCCCCCACTTAGACTCTTCAGAATAACCGTCAATAATGCGTGCACTCATTACCAAGGCTATTTCAAAGATCCGAGCAAGGGATTATCCACTTGTTTAATACTATTTGAAATCATTTCTAGAACCATTCTTATAATATAATATTATCTCAATTTTGGCAAAACTCTTTTAAATACACCCCAGGATCAAGTTTTGAGTTCACTTTCATTTCAATCACGACCTTTCTCCTCCGATTATACTTAAAAGATATCATTTTATTTCCAAGTATTCGCAACACCTAGTTATATTCTCTTATTATTTAATCGACCATAATAGGTAATAACTTACTATTACTACCTACTAGTATCGAATGCATATTCCTAAAACCAAAAGGGAATATATTTAATATATATAAAAATATAACTGAAAACCTTATTATGTCAATTCATTCAATTCGAATATTCAGAAATCCCTATCGATTGTATGGCGTCCCATATATCGACCAGAATTCATAAATATTCAACAGAACAAGCCAACACAATAAAACTATTTTTATATCAAAACACAAGTACGCTCTCTCATATCACTCAAACTCATTCTAGGGCATTACTAACCCCATCTCTAATGAGTTAATTCCCAACAGAGCCAGGGTTATCGATAACCATTGCTCTGATACCAACTGTAACGACCCATATTTTTGACCGTTTAAATCGACAATAAACCACACATGTCGACCCAAACAAATCGCCAACACAGCCAGTTATTTGATAAAGAAGAAAAGAAAGAAGAAGAAGAGAAAAACCAATCACAGAATCTCACAGCGGAAGGACAACATATAATAAATAAATAGCAGTTAAAGCAGTTGAAATGTATACATTGGTTATAACATTCAAATGAATATCAGAGTTACATATACATACAGATGTACATAATAAGCAGCGGAAAATACCTATATATGATAAATGTATATACAAATCTTCGTCTTCGATCTCCAAGGCACAGTCATCTTCAGTAACTGCAATGTCTGCTGACCCGAGCGTATTGCATAAAAGAAAACACAACAAACACTCGGATCAGCACTAAATCATCTCACATTAGTCAAATCAAAATACGAAATAACATCAGTATCATGAGTGCATTAACTCAAGAGATGTTACGGGATTTTTTTTCCATTTCTCGAGGATCCGTTAAACTAATATCTATATAATAATACGCTATTATTATAATGTCTATTCAGTAAAGTATAAATACTGAAAATAGCGTAAGCGGGATTACATTTTTACCCTTACGCCGTTTATAATACCGCAGTCTATACAGTACCGTAAAACCACCGTAAACGATGGCATCAGAGGACACTCCATAGGTACGATACAAATCAAAATCGTATGGGGCTCGATACGGATATATATGACAAGGCACTCGAGGCAATGCCCAGGGTAGGATTCTACCAATTGCACTCCCGGACCGGTGGTAACGCATAGCAGCCACTACCGCCCACCTCGAAACACACTCCCAAAGTCATAAATGGGCCCAAATCATCATTTTCATCATAGTCATAGAAATAGTATCGAAGGAGTGAGTCCGATCAAAGGTGCTACCTCAATTAGTCACGGTATAGCTCCTGTTTTAGTCATTTCAATTCTGACCCGAAGGTCAGGGCTATTTCGTCATCGATCATGTTCTTCGATTCAATAATCGCCTCCAAGTCATCATACTCGTTCTGGATACGTCATAACGTTCACAGTTGTCAAAGTGGTATCGACACTGACAGAGAGTATGCCTTATGTCGACTCCGGTCTCTTTAACAACCAACGCTTACATCCTTTCACATCGGTTGGTTCTTTTACATTTCAAAGGTTCGCTTTCATCTCAAAATATCATATTTTGTTTCGAACCACATCTATATTCAATTGAATAAAATTTCATATCAAAATATCATAAATCATACTAAACCGATTTTATTCTAAATTAGAATGTTTTTCCATATCCTTATATCATAACCATATAATATTCCAAAATCGACTCATATTCAAGTAGAGTATTCCACATCAGAGATTATAGTTATCTCAATCGATTTATGTTCGAAATCCATTCATATCCAATTAGAATATATATTTCATAATTGCCCATTTAAATCTTTAGGAGATCCATTTATATTCGAGAAGAATATAATTCATACTTCCATATAGAGTCATTTTAAATCGGTTCATTTATTCAAATAGGATGAATTATTATCTCAACTCCATTTGAACCAACGGTTCAAATCCAACATTCTCCATTCGGAAGGAAATTTACAATTCAAAAAAAAATACTTGAAAAATAAATGTTTATAAGAAACCCTTATATAATAGATATATAGATAAAATATAAAAATTACAATAAATAAAGAATTAAAATATTACGTATACACATAAATTGAAAGTTTACTAAATAGTTTGAAAAATAATTTATAAGGGAAAGGTTATTTAAAATAAAATAGTTTATAGGTAAAGGTTAATAATAAAATTTTAAGGCAAGAATAATTTATTAAAAATCAAATGTGTAAATAAATAAAATATATATATATATATATGTGAAAATTTTCTTTAACCATAATCTTCCTTCCAAATTTCAAATGCTTAAATCTATACCCCAGCCTCAATGGAGTCCCTAGATCAATATCTTGTTTCAATTGCCATTCAACCCAAATCTTCCAATTTAAGGAAATATAAACCACATTCATGATAAGTTTAAACAACTTCAGGTATCCCCGATTATATTCATTCCACATCGAATTCAATAAGAATTTTATTAAACTCGAGTCCACCCGATTATTTGAAATAAATTCCAAATCATATAAAATTCAAATTTTAAACTTTTAACTTTGTTCGAGAAATTTCCTTAACCACTTGAAATAACATTCAAGATTCAGATCTTCAAAGAAGAAAAATATTTATCGAAAAGAAAAAAAAATCGATATTCTTTAAATGAAATTTCCATCAATAAAATTTGAATATTTAAAATCATTTAACCAACCGATGTCTGTATATAATTATCTATCCAATGGCCAAGTGATTTTAAATTTAATTTCTCGATATTTCAGGGATGGATCTATCATTTCAATCCAAATCAGGATCACAGAGATTTATCATTTCACTCCGTGTTCTTAATTTATTTTATCGATAAATCCCGGGTTATTAGATGCCCGCAACATCAAGGGTTAAATGGGATAAATCATTGCAATAAAATACAACATCCATATACTGAGTAATAGAACATGCAATATAAATACCACTCCAGTAACCAACCAACCAAGGCATTCATCACACCAATTTATCCCAACAGTGAATATTTAAATCTTTTGATCAGTTAACAAGTAACAGCTGTCAACTAGAAATTTAACTTTAATTTAAATAACTAATGATCGACTTATTTGCCGGTAACACACTTGCATGTAAATTTTTATTCAAGCAACCAATCACAACCATGCAACCAAATATATTTCTCAATTTAATTCAATAAATACGGGAAGAATTCAGTATTTCGTGAGCGAAGAATCACTCACCTTCGCGTCCATAGTTGATCGAACGTCCAACTAAGGGCCAAAATCTGACAGTCACCAAACGCAGCCAGGTCAGTGCCAAAACGTCCGCAATTTCGCCACGATCCCAACGCAACAAACCGCGTCCAAATCCGAGTTAATATGGAGAAGTTATCAGTATTTTTACCATTTTGAAACTTAAATAAATAAAAATTAAAGTTAAATCCCCTTACCAATGGGATCCTGCCACGTCATCAAACTCTCTCCCGCCCCTTTTCTTCTTCGTGCTGCTACAGGATCGAATAAAATAACCCATTCCAGTCCCGATTTTGACCGAAGATTTCTCCTTCCTCCGACCAGATTAGACCCGGCGGCCGCCTCCATTGCCTTCCCCCTCGAATCCCGCATCCACGGCATCAGAGCCGCCACCTCCGGTGGCTTCTTCCTCCACCGCCGGCGGTCTGAACGAAAAGGGCATTTGCCCTTCTACGCTGAAATTCCCGCTACCCATTACACTATAAATCGAATGAATACCATCATCGAATTCGTATGACAAATCTCTACCATACCCAGAAGACCAATTCCTCAATTAGCTTGCAAATCAAAAATACCCAAATCGAAGTCTAGGGTTGTCAAAACAGCAGCTTTGACCGCGATTTATGGTAAATCTACTCACTGCATGTCGAAACAAATGGTACCAGCAGCTTCGTATCGTCGAGAGCTTCGATTTGACATATAATTCGATAGGGTTTTGAGAGATTTTATTTTGAGGTGAAATTTTGTTTTAAAACTAGGGTTTAGAATTTATTTCTGCCATTAGAGAAAGCTATGGAGGTGGAAATGAACGTACAATGTTAAAATGGCCTGATAGGGTAAAGGTGGGTTTTATTTATATATAATTATAAGGCCCAAATATGAGAAATACCCAATTATTTCTTTACATTGTTCTCGTTCACATTTTCTCTCGCACGATCAAACGGTAAGTCGGATTGTAACACAAATTGGAATCCTAGCCAAATTCACTGTTCCGGTTCCAATGGCGTCAGTTTCGTCGAATTCCGAGACAGTCGCCAAAACAGTTAAATTGCACGGTAAAATAAATAAATAAAATATTCAAAAATTTGAATAACTGTTTTAATCCAATTTTAAATATTTAAACTTCCCATTAAATCCAAAAATGACTTAACCAAATTTATAATTTAATTTCACACAATTTAAATCTCAATTTGATTATTTGAATTCAAGTTTTTTTGACTATCAGTTATTATTTCCCAACTTAGAATTTTGCCATTTCAATTTAAATTTGAGTTTCCATTATAAACTATACAACTCAAATTTATTAAATAAATAAAATTATAAATTCTCAAATTTCAACAATTCTAAATATAAACTAAATTTCAAATTTATATTATACTCCATTCAAATAATCAGCATCATTATAATCAACAAAATTTGATTTTTCTCTAATATATTCCATTTTATTTATTTTAAATTGAAATTTAATTACACTGAAATTATGGGATGTTACAATGGATAAAACTAGTGAAACATTAAAAATTTACATTTTTAATGTAAAGATAAAATATATGTAAATATTCATATATGAAATAAAATTAGTGAAACATTAAAAATTCACATTTTTAATGTAATGCAAGAAACTAGGAAAAGATTTAACATTAGAAATTACATTTTTATTGTAGCATTGTTTTCTGTAAAAAGAGTAGTATTTTTTTATTGTCATTTTAGTTATAATAAAAAGGGTTGAATTACAAGATATATTTTTATGGTTATTTTAGATACAATAATAATAGTAAAATAGAAAGATATGCTTTTGTTGCAATAAAAAGATTAGATATTAAAGATCATGTTTTTATTTTCACTTTGTTTAAAATAAAAGGAAGTAACATGAAAGATTATATTTTTATTGATCATTGTTTTCAATAAAAAGATTGAACAACAAAAATTTACATTTTTATAAATTAGATAAGGGTAAAAACAAAAATAACATTTTTGTTAAGGAGATTTGAGTTATAAAAGTTGAATCTAAAATTGTCATTTTATCAAGTCATAAAAGTTGAAACTAAATTTGTCACTTTTATCGAATTATAATAGTTGAAACTTAATTTGTCACTTTTATCGAATTATAATAGTTGAAACCAAATTTGTCACCTTTTTCAAATGTAATGGTTGAAACAAAATTTGGCCTTTTTGTCAAAATATAATTGTTAAAGCCAAAAATGAACATTTTTGTCAAATTAGAATTGTTGAAACAAAAATGAATTTTTTTGACAAATTAGAATAGTTGAATTAGAAATATACATTTTTATTAAAGTATACATTTTTGTCAAAAAGATTGGTAGAAATAAATACATCATATTTGTTGAAACCAAATAGCTGAGATGAAAAGAATATTTTTATCAAAATATATTAGTGAAACAAAAATGTACATTTTTCAAATTAAGATGGTTGAAAACAAAGATCTCATTTTTGGTTGAATAAAAGGGTTAAACACAAATAGCATTTTTGGTTAAATAGGTTTGTGTTACAACAGAAAAATTCATTTTGTAAAAATAGAATTGTCAAGAAAATGAATGTATTACTTTTTATACATTTTGTTGAAATATAATTTATATGCAAATATATGAATCATTTTTATTCACATAACATACATTAAAATTTATATGCAAATATGAGAATCATTTTTATTTGCATAACATATACTAGAATTTATATGCAAATATAAGAATCATATTATTAGTCAAAGCATACATTAGAATTGTAATTAAAGTGACATTTTATTGTTAAATTATACAATAGAATTTGTATGCAAATCCAAGTGACATTTGTATTGTCAAATTTTACATTAGAACTTGTGTACAAAATAAAGAGGCATTTCATATGTTATGACTTGAAACTATACATACAAATAAAATATTTCTTTTTATTTGTTAAAGCTTAAAATAGAAATTTGTATACAAATAAAGGAAAATGAAAATTATCTTTTTATTTGTCATCAACAACAATGACATGTAAATAAATTACATTTTATTAGACATTAGAAACATATAGGAAAATTATGCGAGTAAAGTACATTTTTACTCGACATTAGGAATGTAATAACATATTTTGTTCATTATCGTCAACATGTTAGTTGAAATTAAAATTGGTTAAATTCATTAACCGATTATTTATTTAGATGAACTGTTGTTGGCTAAAAACTCCACACGGGCATTGGGATGATATTTAACATACGCTAGTCCCAATATTTAATTGCATGTCAATCGATGGATTGACAAGCTGCGATGAGCGTTATTTATTCATCTTAATGCTCACACAATTGTAAATTTCACTCTGGATGTGAATTGATTGTTTAATGATTATTTATCATTATTGCCGTGGTCATGCGATGAATGAAATCCATATAACCGAAATTATATGGTAACTGATTGAGTCGCATTTCGATTCAGAATATCCTTTAAATAAAGAATATTTTTAAAAGGACATTGTAATATAAAGAATATTTTAAAATAAAGATTATGGTACAATAAAGAATATTTTACATAAAGAAATCTTTTTATATAAAGAATATAGTTAAATAACGATTATTTTAAAATAATATTCAACGAAGAATAAGATGATGATTTCTATGCCGGTTTTGGACGGAAAAAGATAAAATATATTTTTATCGAAATAAACTAGTTATTGACTAGGAATAAATCTTTTAAATTAAGATTTAATGACGTCTTCCAATTTATTTAATATTTAATTGGAATTAAATAAAAGAATTGATTTTGGGTTGTCGTGGATGGTGTCTTAAATAACACTGTTCTTAAACCCCGCATGAAAGGAATAAATCTTTGAATTAAGATTATTAGAGTTTCCAATTGTATTTAGTAATTGGAATAAAATGATATGTGAATTGGGTTTATCGTGAACTATGTTTTAAACGACATTTGTTCTTTAACCCAATCAACAGTGAAAATATGATTTAGAATTAATAAATCTTTTATTAAGATTTAAAAAGAAAATTTCGAATGTAAAGTTTTCCAATTTAACATATTAAATTGGAACTGAATGGAAATTCGATTTGATAATAATCAAGACAGGCTTCTGTAAAAGAGGACTGTTACTATATATGGAATTTAAAAGGCTTTGCCGTTATTCCGTTTATATTATTAGCCCGATACGGAAATTTATATCGATTCTATATTGATTTGATTTCTATGAAAATTCCATGTCTAGTGGAAGATGATTTTGGGTTTATCGTGAACTGTGTTTTAAATGACATTGGTTCTTTAACCCAGTTAAAGACGAGATTAAGTTCTTAAAAGTGAATAATCATAAAGTAATGATTTTTGATATTAAAATCAAATTGAACCTTTAAAAAGAAGATTAAAGAATAAATTTAAAAGAATTTATCTTTGATAAAATTGATGGGAATCTTTTCCTTTTAATATGAATATTTTATTAAAAGAATATTCTGAATTGGAATGAGGCATATGATGTGTATTTATAGCACTTGATTTTTGATTATAAAATACGCGAGTTATTCGGAAAGATCGGGTTTAACCCATTCTGAATAACTACTACGACGATTAAAAGTCAAAGACATTGAAGACGGTGATTGAAGACCAATGATCTTCACATCGAACGGGTGATTACTGATGCCTTGAACTGGGTCGCTCCTAGGAAAGGGTTAAACTGGTAGTTGTCTGGACGTACTTGTTGATTGTCCGGATATGCGAGAACCTCTCTTCCGTATTGGACATACGGGACGAGGAATAAGGTGTCTCCAGTTTCGTTCAGACCCAGAACGGGCTTGTAAATGGATGCAAGTCTGACATTGGATTTCATTTCATGCAAATTAAATTGATTTCTATTTAATATATATCTGTGGTGGCGGAGAATTTATTCTCTTGCTTAACACCCTTCTCTGAGACGCACGAGCTCAGAGGTTATACATTGGTAGTTGTTGATCGCATGGCGTGAATTGTCAATGTGGCATGTCAAGATGCAAATGATCAAGGCTTTTGTTGAAAAGCAGAGCCTTGTGGTTGATGATAAAAGCATAGACTATTTCGGTATAGCTTTGTGTATAGCGTTACCTTGCGAACCTCACACCCCGGTATGAGTTAAAAACGGGACAAGGGAACGCATGGAGTGCACACGTTTCTTTCTAGCTAGAAGTGGTATCAGGGTTTTGCAAGCCCTGACATTTTACTTATGTGGATGATGGATTTCGAGGCCTCGGATTTATTGGTCGATAGTGACCATTTTATAGGTTCAATAGGACCGGAAAGGATGTGTTCAGGAATTGTCAATCCACTAAAATATTTGTGGACCGGCCCTGCAGTATCCAAGGGTTTCCCGTAGGTGTGATCCTGAGATATTGCTAGAGCATCTCAAATCGGTAAGGAGATCACTCCTAGCCTTGACTCATGATGGAAACCCAACTTCCAATACGACATTACAGTTTTGATTGTGAACCTATATATGGCGACATAGTAGGATGGGTTACTATGCTGCCTAGGATTGATATATTTACTTTGAAGTATTTTAAAACTGATTAGACACTAATAATAGTATTAAAACATTATTTTCTACGTATCAAGCATGTTTGATCATTATAAGGTAAAACTCTATCCTTCGGTTTGCGTTGCATTGTGTGATGGGACTTGAGTCTTATAATGATTTCATTTTTCTAAAAAGCATTGCGTTGTTTTGAATAAAATTTATTTAATTTATGCACTAGCAATCCAATGGAGTAAACCTGTTTCACATTAGCAGCGTGGTCTTGTGACTAGCCATATTGGTAGATAAGCTAGGAAAGGTTTCTCATACTAGTCCCATGACTGACCTATAGTTTGTTTCACTTGCAAACTCGGGTGCCCATATTTTCCACATAGGCAGTCGAGTAGCTTATTTTGCAGATATTGAGCAGGATTCTGGATCGAAGCTTAAAGCTGTATCCAGAGCATTGATAGACTTTCGCTGTATCAGTTTATTGTTTCCGCTGCATTGTATTAAATTATTGTAAATAATCTTCCGCTGTATTATTTTTATCGATGTACTTTGATATTCTGTACTCTGATGTAACATTATTATATCGATGTACTCTGATATTCACATCTTCCGCTGTATTATTATTTATCGATGTACTCTGATCTCTGCTAAATATATATATTTGTTTGGTGGAAGAGAATTTATTCTCTTGCTTAACACCCTTCTCTGAGACGTACGAGCTTAGAGGTTATATATTGGCAGAAATCAATGGTATGGTATGGATTGACAATGTGGCATGCTAAGATGCAAATGATCAAGGCTTTTGTTGAAAAGCAGGGCCTTGTGGTTGATGATCAAAGCCCAACCCATTTGGGCATAGCTTTGTGTATAACGTAACTTCGCGAACCTCACAGCCCGGTAGAGTCAGAAACGGGACAAGGAAACGCAGGGAGTGCACACGTTTCTTTCTAGCTAGAAGTGGTGTCAGCGTTTTACAAGCACTGGCATTTTTTTACTTATGTGGATGATGGATTACGAGGCCTCGGTTATATTGGTCGATAGAAACCAATTTTTAGGTTCAATAGGACCGGGAAGCGTGTGTTCAGGAATTGCCAATCCACTAAAGTATTTGTGGACTGGCCCTGCAGGATCCAAGGGTTCGCCAGCGTCCGAATCCTAAAACATTTTCTAGACTGTCTTGAATCGGTAAGGAGATCGTCCCTAGCCTTGACTCATGATAGAAATCCAACTTCCAATTCGACATCATGCTGTTTTGATTATAGAACTAGTATGGCGACATAGTAGGATGGGGTACTATGCCGTCTATGATTGATACATTATGATTGAAATTGTTTTTGAAACATATATACACTAATAATAATATCAAATCCGTTTTATCGTATCAAGAATTTTTGACCACTATAAGGTAAAACTCTATCCTCCGGTTTGCGTTGCATTGTGTGATGGGACTTGAGTCTTATAATGGTTTTATTTTTCTAAAAAGCATTGTGTTGTATAATGATTTACTTTATTTCTTACACTGGCAATCCAATGGGGTAAATTCGTTCCGCGTTAGCGGTGTGGTCCTGTGATTAGCCTTATTATTAGATTAGTTAAGTATGATTTCTCATACCAGTCCCATGAATGACCTGTAGTTTGTTTCACTTTGCAAACTCAGGTGCCCTCTTTTCCACACGTGCAGTCGAGTAGCTTATTTTGCAGATATTTTAGCAAGGATTCTGGATCGAAGCTTAAAGCTATCTAGAGCATTGTTAGTCTTCCGCTGTATTAGTTCATTTGTTTCTGCTGTACTGTATAAAATTTATTGTACACTTATCTTTTGCTGTATTATATTCGATATACTCTGATATATTCTATACTCTGATGTTACGTTATTATGATGTAATAAAAGTCTTTTGTTATTTGTTCTGATGTGTTGTATTCCCATAGTTAGCGCATTTCGGGTTTTGAACGATCTTGGTCACTTTTGCGATTGATTAGGTCTGGGCGAATTCTGAATCGTTACAGTTGGTATCAAAGCTTTGGTTACTCAAATCTTTGGGGTACAACTTATTAGAACCGAACAAAAGACTCATCAGAGGTAGGATTAGTAATGTCCTATAAAAGAATACTCATTAGAGATAGGATCTGTAGTATTCTAGAATGAGAAAGCTCATTAGAGATGGGGTTAGTAATGCCCTAGAATGAGTTGAGAGTGACAAATTTATAATTAACGTTTTTGTGATTATATATATAATCCGATTTTAGAAAATACGATTTTTGAATATATAAAAATTACTCAACTAATAAAATTATTGAAAGCAACAAAAAAGAGGATAAAAATTGAGTTGGTTAATTAAACAACTTTTAGCTCCGTTCCTTTTCGAGGACGAAAAGATTTTAAGTGAGGGAGATTGTAACAACCCGGAATTTTGGAACCAATTTAAAAATTTTATTTTAGAAATTTTAATGGATTTTAAATATTTAAAATAATTTATTTTAAATAATAACAATTAAAAATTCATTTAGATCGAAATTAGAACGAATATATTTATTTTAATTATAAAAGGAGTTAGAAATAGCGCGACAGTTTGAAAATTTGAATTTGAACTTTGACTGAATGTATAGGATGCAAAATAAATCGGATTTTAATGAAACCAAAAATATTAGGATCTATTTAAAATATCGTTCCAACAAATCCAAAAAATTGAAATTTCATAACGGGAATCAAAAGTTATGGTCAGTTGAATATTCATAATAGTCGCTATAGAATTTAATATAATATATAGCCTGTATAAATAGCCATTTTTCAAACGATCTCCGTTTTCGATGAAACCACTTTTGTTGGAACCGGAATGTTAAATTATTGCAAGATCCCAATTTTCATAATTTTTGGAATTAATATGTGGGCACAGTAAATATAAATGTGTTTTGTCAATTTCAGTCAAATTAGATCGTCCAGAAAATGGCCATTTTTCAAACGGTCTCCAAATTCGACGAAATTAATTTTGTTAGGACCGTATCGTCAAAACATAGCTAGATATATTTTTTCTGTAATTTTTAGATTCAGTATGTGGCCCCAGTAATTTAAAATGTGTAATAAAATTTAGTAATTAAACGATTTACATTTTAAAATAAAGAAAAGTGGGCTGAGACGATCAAATGGGCTGACGGGACCTAGCCCATTATGTACGGAACGGGGGTATTTGTCTGGTGACAACTCTCGTTGGGCTGAATTTGAAGCTATTAAATGTTATCGGGCCTTTTTGAAAATTTGATAGTTAAATAATATAAAACTATAAATATCCCAGCATTACCAAACCCTATTCCTAAATGGTTCAGCCGCCACTTAGAAAACCGATGGCCATGAACTTCCGAATGTCAATCCTCAAATTCTTCCTACATACTCCGAAATAAACTATGATTCCAAAGTGAAAATTACACATCTACATGAGGGCTTTTGATTCATATGGTGATGATCAGAAATCATCACCTGAGGAGGCCGAATTTTGACCGAGAAGGGCCGACGTTGAGGGTGGTTTTTATGGCGATAGGGGCGATCGATCTTGGTCAGCGTTTCTGCTGGAGGTGGGTGGACTCGTGTAGGCGCGGCGTGGGGTGTAGTCGGATCGACTTCCGATCATCAAAATAGGGGGGCGGTGACCGGTCAAAGGGAGGGAGCGTTGGGTACTTTGTTTTAACAAAAGGGCGACGAGAAGAAGAACGATAAGAGCGGCCTAAATTGTGATTAAGACGTTAAGGAAGAGATTTATTAAAATTGATTTTTTTAATTGTTTAATAATGTAATTAGCGGTTAAAATACCATAACTTTTTACGGCATGATCAGAATTCAACGAAACGAAGTTCGTCGATACTGTAAAAATCTAGATCTACAACATGGGGCTAACTTGAACTGATTTGGAGCTATCTACAATTTTGAAGAATTGAAAACACACTGTGAGATCTCTATTTTTAAATAAATTTAATTATTAATCGTGATGTGAAATTTATATTTATACTATATAAAATTCTTGTTGGTGTTGTATAAAATTGAAATTGTTTGTTTGTGATTACGATGAACATCTGAATTGAGTTGTGTATATTCATGTTCGTCAAAATTTGTGTATACAATAAAAACCATATTTTTATTGTGTGTGTATATATATATATATATATATATATATATATATATAGAATATTCATGTTTGTCAAAATTGGAGCATACAATAAAAACCATTATTTTTATTGTATATTATGAGAATAAATAAAATGTTCGTTTTTATAAAGGGAATATCATTTTTATGATATGTTAGCAGAAAAGAAAATATCATTTTTGTTAGATCATGTTATATTAACATTAAAAATATCATTTTTGTTAGATCATGTTATATTAACATTAAAATATAACTTTTTTGGATCAGGATATATTAAAACAATAATGTCACCTTTGTTAGAAATGTTACATTAGATTAAAAATAACATTTTTTATTAAAAATTATCATTTTAGATAAAAATATCGCTTTGTTGGATCAGGATATATTAAAACAATACTGTCACCTTTGTTAGAAATGTTACATTAGACTAAAAATAACATTTTTTGTTGAAAATTATCATTTTAGATAAAAATGTCATGTTAGGTAAAATTATCATTTTAGATAAAAATGTCATGTTAGATAAAATTATCATTTTAGATAAAAATGTCATGTTAGATAAATTTGTCATTTTAAATAAAATGTCATGTTAGGATAAAATTGTCATTTTAGATAAAAATGTCATGTTAGAATAAAAGGTCATTTTAGTTAAATATGTCAGTTATATTAGAGATAAATATGTTTATGTTAGGGATAAAAATGTTGAAATTCAAAATTCACATTTTTAATGTAAAGAAAAATATATAAAATATTCATTACATGGATAATAATGTTGAAACATTAAAATTTACATTTTTAACGTAAAACATGATTTATGTAAAATGATCATTGGATGAGATATAAATGTGTTTAACAATCAAAAGTTTACATTTTTATTGTATATGAAAAAATATGAAAAATGAACATTTGTTTTAAAAGATTCAAGTTTATAAAATTTTGTTTACATTAAAATTTACACTTTAATGTAGGTATGATCATGTTAAAGATTCATTATTTGAAAATTTGTTTTCACATTAAAATTTACATGGTTAGTGTAAAAATGAACCATCAGAAAAAGGTTCATTGCTTGAAAAATGTTTTTACATTAAAATTTACATTTTTAATGTAAATGAATCATATGAAAATAAAAAATTCATTGTGTAATAAAAAATATTTTGACATTGAAATTTACATTTTTAATATAAATAAATCATTAGAAAAGTTTCATTGTTTAATATATTAAGTTAACATTAAAATTACATCTTTAATGTAATAAAGGGTTGATTAAAAAGATTAAACTTTGGTAAAAATGTATTAACATAGGAAAGTACATTTTTAATGTACAAATGATTATACAAAAAGATTAAAATTTGATTATAATATGTTTACAATAAAAAAACTCATTTTTAATGTATAAAAATATTCAACAAAAACATCATTTTTTGATAAAAAATGTTTTTACATTAAAAATTACATTTTTAATGTAAGTAGGAATAATTAAAATATGCATTGTTTAATATTAACATTTACATGTTATAGAAGTAGAAATGTTCATTTGTTTGATATCAACATTAACATGTTAGAGATGTTGAAAAATGTACATTGGTAAAACATTATCATGATAATGTTAGCGATATTAGAAATAATTCAAATTGAATTATAATTGGTTAAATTTATTAACCAATGATTTATGTATGTAAACTATTGTTGTTTGAAAACCCCACATGGGTATTGGGATGATATTTGTCATACACTAGTCCCGATGCTTTGTTATATGTCAATCGATGGATTGAAAATCTGTGATGAGCATTATTTATTTAATTTAATGCTCACATAGTTATAAATTTCACTTTGGATGTAAATGGATTGTTATTGATTATTTCTCATTATTGTTATATACATGCGATGTATGGAATCCATATAACCGAAATTATATGGTAATTGATTGAGTCGCATTCCGATTCAGAATATTTTTAATGTAAAATATATTTAAAATAAAGAATCTTTTGAAATAAAGAATATTTTAAAATTATGAATATTTTAAAATAATATTCAGTGTAAAATATAATTATGATTTCTATGTCCCTTATTAGACGAATATAAAAATATAAAAATGTGAAACCGAATTAAGTAGCAAACGTTATTTTAACCCGAATGGGTTTATCGATCGATTTGATTTACTTTATAATGAACATCAAAAGAAGTGATTTCAATATCTAATATTTTGAAATTAATAATATTATAATATGATAAAGATATAGAATATTCAGTTTTTATTTAGTATTAAAAAATGAAGTAAAAATCATTTTAAAATGAATTTATAAATATTTTATAAAATAAGTTTTAAAAAGGAAATCGACAAAATATATATAATATATTATATATTTATATAATGGTCTGAATAGAACGCGCCGCGCAACGACCGTTCGCGAATTTCGGCCATTAACTTCAAATTGATGTAACAGGAGATTCGACCGTCGGATTCTCCTATAATCGGAACCATTTGGTTCGTATCGAAAAGAGCTTTCCAATGAATATAAGAGGTTTGAAATCTAACGGTGGGATTTGGAATTATGTCCAAATCAATTTCAGAAAAGGTCGCTATAGATTCAGTTCGATGTCAGTTATTGGAAACCAACTGTACGGGCCTTGGTAAAATTATTAAAAATATTAATAAATTGTGTAAAATCATAATAAATTGTGTAAATATATTTTATTGAAATGAACTAGTTGTTAACTAGAATAAATTTTTAAATTAAGATTTAATGAAGTTTTTCAATAATAAATATTTAATCAGAATTGAATGAGTGAAATTGGACTTTTGGGTTTGTCATGAATGTTGTCTTCAATAACACCGTCCTTAAGCCCAATTGAGAAAAGAATAAATCTTTTAATTAAGATTATTAGAGTTTTCCAATTATATTTGGTTACTAGAATAAAATGAAATGTGAATTAGGTTTATTGTGAACTATGTTTTTAAATGACATTTGTTCTTTAACCCAATTTACAGTGAAAATATAATTTAGAATTTACAAATCTTTTATTATGATTTAAATGGAAATTTCCCAAAGTAAAGTTTTTCAATTTAATATATTGGAATTGAATGGAATTCGATTTAATAATAATCGAGATGAGCTTCTGTAAAAGAAGACCATTATTATATATGGAATTTAAAGGATTTGGCGTTATTCCATTTATATTATTAGTCTGATACGGAAATTTATATCGATTATATATTGATTTGATTTCTGTGAAAATTCCCTATTTAATAGAAGATAATTTTGGGTTTATCATGAACTGTGTTTTAAATGGCATTGGTTCTTTAACCCAGTTAAAGATAATATTAATTTCTTAAAGTTGAATAATCATAAAGTAAAGATTTTTGATATTAAAATCAAATTAGAGTTTTAATGAATCTCTAAAAAGAAGATTAAACAATAAATTTAAAAGAATTTATCTTTGATAAATTTAATGGGAACCTTCCCCTAATAATGTGAATATTTATTATAAAGAATATTCTGAATTGGAATGAGGTGTATGATGTGTTTTATAGCACTTAATTATTGATTATAAAATACGCGAGTTATTCGAAAAGACCGGGTTTTAACCCATTCTGAATAATTACTATGACGATTAAAAGTTAAAGATGAAGATGGTGGTTGAAGACCAGAGGTCTTCACATCGTTTGGTTGATTAACGATGTCTTGATTGGGAGGCATCCCATGACAATGTAATAAGTGGTGATCATCCAGATGTACTTGGAGATCGACAGATATGCGAGAACCTCTCTCCTGAATTGGAAAAATGGGACGAGGAATAATGTGTCTTCGGTTCGTTCAGAACCAGAACGAACTTGTAAATGGATGGTATGTCTGACGTTGTATTCCTTTATGCTGTATTCTTTGATCTCTGCTAAATATATATCTTTTTGGTGGCGGAGAATTTATTCTCTTGCTTAACACCCTTCTCTGAGACATACGAGCTTAGAGGTTATATATGGCAGAAATCAATGGTATGGTATGGATTGACAATATGGCATGCAAATGATCAAGGTTTTTGTTGAAAGCAGGGCCTTGTGGTTGATGATCAAAGCACAACTCATTTAGGCATAGCTTTGTCTATAACGTAACTTCGCGAACCTCACACCTCGGTAAAGGTCGGAAATGGGACAAGAGAACGCAGAGAGTGCACACGTTTCTTTCTACCTAGAAGTAGTGTCAGCGTTTTACAAGCTCTGACATTTTTTTTACTTATGTGGATGATGGATTACGAGGCCTCGGTTATATTGGCCAATAGTGACCAATTTTTAGGTTCAGTAGGACCGGGAAGCGTGTATTCAGGAATTGCCAATCCACTAAAGTATTTGTGGACTGGCCCTGCAGGATCCAAGGGATCGCCAGCGTCTGAATCCTGTGACATTTGCTTGAGTGTCTTGAATCGGTAAGGAGATCGTCCCTAGCCTTGACTCATGATGGAAATCCAACTTCTAATATGACATCATGCGGTTTTGATTGTAGAACTTGTATGGCGACATAGTAGGATGGGGTACTATGCCGTCTATGATTGATACATTATAATTGAAATTGTTTTTGAAACATATATACACTAATAATAATATCAAACCCGTTTTATCGTATCAAGTATTTTTGACCATTATAAGGTAAAACGCTATCCTTCGGTTTGTGTTGCATTGTGTGATGGGACTTGAGTCTTATAATGGTTTCATTTTTCTAGAAAGCATTGCGTTGTTTAACAATTTACTTTATTTATTGCACTGGAAATCCAACGGGGTAAACCCCTTCTGCGTTAGCAGCGTGGTCCTGTGATTAGCCTTATTATTAGATTAGTTAAGTAAGATTTCTATTACTAGTCCCATGACTGACCTGTAGTTTGTTTCACTTTGCAAACTCGGGTGCCCTCTTTTCCACACGGGTAGTCGAGTAGCTGATTTTGCAGATATTTTGAGCAGGATCCTAGATCGAAGCTTGAAGTTGTGTCCAAAGCATTGTTAGTCTTCCGCTGTATTAGATCATTTGTTTCTGCTGCACTATATTAAACCTATTGTAAATTCATCTTCTGTTGTATTATATTCGATATACTCTGATATATTCTATACTCTGATGTTATGTTATTATGATGTAATAAAAGTCTGCTGTTATTTGTTCTGATGTGTTGTATTCCCAAAGTTAGCGCATTTCGGGTTTTAAATGGTCTTGGTCGATTTTGCGATCGATTAGATCCGGGTGAAATCTGAATCATTACATCCATTCAGACATTCACTTTCGTAAGAACTGTATATATAAATAACATATTGCATTAGATTCTACATGTGTTTGCATCATGAAAATGAATAAATCATAAATTATTATTTCAGATTACCTAACAAATAGTGCAACCTCAGTACAATTTAAAAGAATATAATTTTACGCTACATGAATATCTCTAACGTTTGGCCATACCTCTATTTACACTACACCAAAATAGGTGGTTACCAACGAGTATAACCATCGCAAACGTCTTCAGCAACACTAATTAGTGTTGCTATAGGGCATGACAATTTATTTCTAACATATATAAGCATTGGTAGATTTTCTCTTCCAATGCTTATAAGCATTGGTATATCTTCCTTCCCAACAGTTATAAGCATTAGTAGATTTTCTTTTGTAACGCTTTTAAGCGTTGGTTAGATTTTTCTTTCGCAACGCTTATAAGCGATGGTAGATTTTCTTGTGAATAATCAATTAATAACATTAATAGTCAATTACTGTTGCTAAAATGACAATTAATAACTAACATGGTTATAACATAGAAGGTATTTAATATAAATCCAAAACTAATGTTATTCTCAATTTAAAAAGTATAACTTAATGAATATCAATAAACAATATTCATAATCAAGTAATAACATAGAATATCCGTTAATAACAAACAAATATAATAAATAAGTTGCTAAATTAAATACATTAATGAAATTCTACAAATATCGAATGTGAAACACGGGCCATACAACGATGTCTCTATTTGAAAATTCAAGATCTTCTTCATCATTACCACTACAACTACCCTCCAATCTTCTCTTCTCTTCTAGAAGTACCAACATGCATGTAATATCATAATGATTAGAAATTATCAAGGCTCAAAGAAATGATGGACTAATTCAACATTCAAATTCAAAACGAGCTGCTAATTCAGTTATAAACTGACTTGCAAACTCAGTTTCGCAACTGAGTTGCTCGGTAAACTCATTTCGACAAAATGAGTTACACAATTCAATGCAAAACTGATTTAAGCAAACTCTTTTGCAAACTGAGTTGCACAACTCAGTTGGAAACTGAGTTGCTGTTGCAAACTTAGTTGCAAAACTAAGTTGCGCAACTCAGTTACAAAACTGAGTTTGCAACTCAGTTGCAAAACTGAATTTGCAACTCAGTCACGCAACTGAGTTTGCTACTGTAACGGCCCCACCTCTATAGTCATATTATCCAAGAGTATTACAGGTAATATGTAGAATGAGGCTGTTGGGGCACACAAGTGCAAATTCTCTTGGACTAACACTGGTACATATTAAAATTCCTGAAATATCACTTACCCTTACTTACGCAATGTCGGTACAAAACAACTACACGTGTGCCTCCAAGACAGAACAATACAGAATGTACATGAGTTCATAAATCACACCGATAAAATATAATATTTTACTTTTTTTATACATATTTAACTCATTACACAATAATACATGTACGTTAATCCATAGAATACAAGATGGTACAAAATATGATAAGTCACTATACTCCTCTAGCCCATTAAAATACAAGTTGGTCTCAATGTCCCTTAACCTATAATGTCTCGGCCTGACCCGAGTATTATATAAATAAAAGCAGACCAGTCTACGTCTTTATCCATTACAATTAATATAAATTTTTTGGGGTTTCTAAATGATAATAATAGAATGGAATTTCTCCACAAATAATCCACAATCATCATTTATAAAATCCATCAAAATAGATTCCATAGGATCAACACAAGAGACCAGTCATAAAATTCAAATCTCAAACAAATATAAAAACCAACTCCAAGAAAGATTTCGCCATATATAAATGACCAATAAGTAAATAAATCCAAATATCATCCAATCACATTAAATATAATATCCTCCTTATACATGAACAAACATCACCAATTAAAATCACGGAAATGTCAATAATGGAAAATGGAGAATATAAGAAACATCACGAACTCCAAATATCTCAAATTTTATATAATAGAATTTGGCGATACGCCGAAATATCACACTACATCATATAAAATAATAATATATAGCCATACGCCCAAAAAAAGAAAACATGGATAGATCATATTCAGGATCCTTTGTACTGATTATGCACTGAACCAAAGCTAGAAAGGGAGACTGACGAACGCTTCTGCTCCAGGAGATTCTACACTCACTTTCCTACAATCATCGGTTACCACTACCTCTCACTCACCAGTATCGTGACAATCATCCACCATTTGTACGTTAAAGCGTAAAATCTATAGTCACGATGCTCACTTTTGCTCCTATGGTAATTGACTGCTTGTCTAGGTGACACAAGGGGCACTACATATACTAAAACAATAACAAATATTAATGTATCACGGATCCGAGGAGCGAACCCGTGGTTTGCCTGCCAGGGTGGATACTATCCATTCTAGCTAACTCTCGCAACATATAGAAAGCTGGCCAGTGATAGTCCAGTAGTATTAGCTAAACACACACACACACACACACATATATACATATTATAATAGCACGTGCACCGCAATGTACAAAATATAAAAATACCGATCTATTACAAAATATCTATACCAATGTATTGAATATAATATATATTTGATGCATGGCTAAATATAATCATAGATCAGTAAGTGACTACTATATACATTTGTATTCATCACGGCGAATACCATACCGTTAATCCCCATTTTAAGTGTTATACACGAGCAAAAGAAAACTAGATAAATAACTCATTGGTGTCTCATACCACCGTATTTATTAATCTGTTTATTTAGTGCTCATATACTACACTTATCCTTCAATACTCTATATAACAAGTCCAATAAATAACCAGGACAGTGATACCGAAAGTCCCGTACCAGACGGTTTCACCAAACCGCTTATACAAATTTCTCGTTACACAGAATATATCCATACCGTAAAATCAAAAAAGATGTCATCACTGTATCATTTTTATATATTAAACCAAATCAATGTCAACAGTGAATCATTCATAAACAAGAAATGCATATAAAAGAAAAGGAAAATAAATAAATTAAACAAAGAAATCAAAACAAATAAGGAATATGTAATGAAAATCGTATTCAAACTCCTAAAACAATCTTAATGGTAGTTAATTCCAAATCATAATAACAACATTCATAGAGCTTCCAAGAAGAGTACTTAAACACTTAGTCATAAATATTTATATTCCAAGAAGAGTATTTAAAAAAAAAAAATTAGTGTAGATTCTTACTTTTGTTACATATTATAAATAGGGATTTTTAGGCACAAGGACAAAGTCAACAAAAATTTAGCTATATGGACAAAAGGCTAAAATTTTAGCATCAAGGACAACTTTTAGTGTAAAGGGAGTAATTCTGGGCCCATTATAATTTCATACTTTACAATAAACATTGTCCTTATGGTTAAATTTTTCGCCTTTTGTCCTTTTAGCTAAATTTTTTGTTCATTTTTCCCTTCACACTTTTTTCCTATTATTAAATATTAATTATGATGTCAATTCTATTCTAGTCAACGCTCGCCTGATTTATTTATTCAACGTTCAGTACAACAACAAAAATATCCATTATCTTATTATTTTTATTTATATAAAAATTTAAATTTAACAAATCTAAAACTATTCTATATTCATTACCATTTAATTCATGTCACATTCGATAATTTGTTTTTTGATAGTAGACAACTTTATTTAACTCAATGTTGGGTAAACCATCTATTTAATAATCCAACATTCAACAAAAACATAATTATATTTTCCATCTATTTCAATTATATATATACTAGAATTATTTAATATCAGAAACAAATTTTGTTTATAATTTGTTTAGTCAATTAAAAAATCAACTTATTTTGAATT
The DNA here is from genome assembly GCA_030737875.1 of Allium sativum. Classification (NCBI taxonomy): domain Eukaryota; kingdom Viridiplantae; phylum Streptophyta; class Magnoliopsida; order Asparagales; family Amaryllidaceae; genus Allium; species Allium sativum. The sequence continues at coordinate 691,380,333 of CM060913.1, read as the reverse complement.
TAGTGCCTTTTATTTTAATTAATTTTGCATAAAATGTTGATAGAAAACAGGGTTGTTACAGCAACAACAACTCAGTTTTCCAACTGAGTTGCGCAACACATTTTGCAAAGTGAGTTGCGCAACTCAGTTTGCAAAGTGAGTTGCGAACTTAGCCGAGATATGATTGAAAAATGAATTAAGGAGATTATACCATTACAAGGTCAGTGCCCTTATTATAGAACATACGAAGATACTTTATATTCAAAAAAAATTGACAAAAAAGGGGAAAAAGGTATAACGAACAACAAGTTAAAAATACTAGTTAAAGTAACGTGACATATAGAACACACCTCAATGCAGTGTGTGAGTTGCGCTAAGCATTTGCTACTCTCAAAGTAATGTAGCCTAGTAAATTTGCAAAAACTAACATAACGAGCTTTATTAAAAAATTACGACAGAAAGATTAAAAAATAGTTACAGAGACAGTTCAACATTCAATAGTTTTGAAACTCAATTTCGAAAGCCTGAGGCTCAGTTTCGACGAATGATGCAAACTTGCAAATTTAGTTATGAGTTGCAAACTTACAAACAGAGTTGCAAACTCATAACTGGGTTTGTGAACTTAGTTTACAACTGAGTTGAAAACTCAGTTCTGAGTATGCAATTGAGTTGCAAATTAAGTTAGCAAAACCGAGTTGCAAACTTAGTTCAAAGTTGGCAATTTAGTTGCGAACTGAGTTTGCAAATGAGTTGCAAACTTAGTTCTGAGTTGGCAAAAGAGTTGCAAATCAAGTTTGCAACTCAGCTGCAAACTTGCAAACTGAGTTGCAAGCTCAGTTTCAAGCTGAATTTGCAACTCAATTACAAGCTCTGTTTGCAACTCGGTTGCATGCTAATACATTTGTTTTACTATTTAAATGCACAACTATTGCTACCCAAATACACAATTGGCTACCTTATTGTGCTTATTTAGGAAAATAGTGATGTAGACTACTGGTGGCCATTTTAGAATGTCAATGAAAAATTAAAACAAAATCGCTTGCTTCCTTTCGTGTGGTTATCATGCACTACTGTATAAGTGAAAATTCTGATTTTTTGAAGTGTGTATATACATTTGTTGTTATTCCTCAAGGAAGAACAAATGGACTCCATCTCAAATAACATAAATGTCATCTATTTCTACGTTCGCTTCATTTACCATTTTTTTTGTAGTATGACTTAATTTTTGACCTACAATACAAATGAGCTCAAAATGAATGTTGTGCTATTAAATTAATTCAACAAAGTATAAATCATGAACTATCCAGATAAACTAAGTTTTAAGAAATCCTTTCACTTTGGGCATATATTATGAAATTAATCTTTTTCAATCTTCACAACTTTTTTGAATCATATCATCAACTATCCAGTTCATACAAGTTGCATGATTTCCCTTCATGAAGCAAAACTAGAATAAAGAATGGAGAGCGAAAATGGTATGAATTATGTAATGTCATCAAATATTTCGGTTACTGCGAATGACTTCTTAGTTACTTTCTTAATTTGACATATCCAGGATATAAGATCATGACTATACAGCTAAACGAATCACTTTTTATTATATTTTCAGGCATCCAACAAGTATTTTATAAATCAGTCGGTACTCACCACCACCATCAACATGGTCGAGCTCCTTGAGAGAGCATGGTAAATTTATAAGCTTCCCATATTTTTCTGATTTCATATGCATAGCGACCTTATATTATTCGTTTATCAACTCCTAATATATATATATATATGTATATATATATATAATGAGTGAACACACTGGCTCATTCGCAACCAGTCCAACCAGTCTCTTCCCGCCTACTGCCTACTACTACCTCGCTTCAAATACATATCATTCTCAAACTTTAACTACTCAACAATTCCTTCCTCTGTAACAACAAACAACAATTCAACCGGCTTTCTACACCCAAACATCGACCTATTAGCAAAACACAATCACATCCTCCCCGTAACCTGGATCATCTACTACAACTATTGTTACAACCATACCCACAATGAACACAAACTCCACTAATAGAAATTTCCATCACTATTAAAACTCTAAAACTCAACTCCAATACCAACAACTACAAAATTTCCATCACTATTAAAATTATCATCTCTCAGTACATTTGCCACTAAAAAAATAATCGATTAAGTGAATCTAGCTGCATTGTCTTCTCAATATTTCTACTTAATCTTCTCAAAATTTTAGCGCAACCCTCCTGTCATATTACTTAAATTAAAATATGGTTTAGAAAATTAGATCTCAAACTGTTAAGACTAATAAGTGTTAGACCAAAAATTGGAACTAACACCTAAATGCACATCACATATCGCAAAATGCTGACAGTAAATAACAGGAGACTCACGATGTTTTTATAGTGTATCTGCTATAGATGTAGCCTATGTCCACTTTATAATCTTATTGTTATACTGACAGATTACAAGAATCAGTTACAAGAATACACACAATCCATGTGTTGAATGAGAATACAAAAATTTATAAACGTATTCCACATGTTAATTTAGTGTTTGGATGAAGTGCATTGTCCTTGCGTTGCTATAATGGAGATCGAGAGTGGCCAAAAGATCTTTTAAAATGCCATGTAGTGGTGTATTCATAGCTGTGGAGGAGCTCCAGGTCGGATGCCACGTGTCACGACCGGAGGTGATCTCAGAAAGCAGTGGAGAATGATCTTTGAATCGTTCTATGCCAAATGGAGCTTGATCCATGCAAGTAGGAGACAGTTATTCCTCAATAATAGGTCAAAATTGATTTGCAATAGCAGGTCCAGGTGGGTCGGGTCCTACATTTCCACCTGAACTGAACCAGTGCTTTACCAAAACTGTCTAGTGGCAAGTCAATTCAGTGGATCCCTTCGGTCTAGCTCAATCCGAGCCAAAGGAGACTGCATGCCAGAATTCCAAGTACTGAGCTGCTTCAAAAAGTGGGGTTGGGTCAAATCCGACCCAAGCTATTCAATCCGATCCGATAAGCCCGATCCGATCCGGAGTTTAGTCTGTGCCCATGAATTTTCTACTTATTCTGGTTTTGCGCACGTTCACCGAAACATGCGTAACATCCAAACCGTAAGTCCGTTCTGTCCAAACGAAAGTTGTACCTGAAGCTAATTTAGAGGGCTACAAGATTTATGTTGCAAAGCCACCATAATTGGTGTTTTCGGGCCTAAAAGAGGTCATCTATTAGGAGTTCCGGACCACTTTATGTTTGTGATGTGACTTCAACCAAATCGCTTCTTGTCTTCTGTTGATGTTCCCAATACTTGAACGTATTGTTAACCAGAGATTTCACGTGTGACGGATTTGACTAAAAAGCATGTCAACAATAAGTTTGGCAGTAACTCCCAAAACCCAACTTAATAACTCACGAAAACTAAATAATGAATCAAACATTGAATGAACTATAAAAAACATCTGAAGTTGAACCAGGTAATACAAGTAATCGAAATCGAACGTTATTGCTCGCGATTCCCTAAAGATAAGCCAAAAGGAACCATGTTTCCACTTTTTTTTAAAAGAAGCGTCTGGATGTTAGGAGAATAAGCGCAGAGAAGGCATTAGGGTTAAAGGTGTAAACGCTAGTTTGGTTACTTTTCTGCCCCAAGAATATTCCGTTGATGATGTCTTAAGGAGTGACAACAACAAAAATAAGCTTTTCCCAAAAAAAGGATTTAAATATATATTCTTATAACACATTTCTAGCATAATAGCGCTTTTGTGGTGAATAATCAACAACACAAATAAGTTTTGGCAACTGAAAAAAAGTGTTACCCAATGGTTGTTATGGTGTAGTGATATTTCCCAAAAGGACAATGTGATAACCCCAAACTTCCGCAGTACGAAAGCAAGGATAATCATTGGAATACAAAACATAACAATGACGGTAGAACAAAAATAGATAATTATAGCAGATAAATTTCATCAAATTACACTGGAAATAATACATCATCAGAGTTACACACCATAATCAGATCATACTTAGCATAGAATACAAATTTCAGCTTAATATAAAATGTCTACAGCGGAATAAAAACAAAATATACTAAGTGAAGTTTGAACAACAAAATAGGAGTGGTAATGTCCATCTTCATCTCCATAGTTATCCAGAATGAATCTGCTAAACCTATATACAAGGCTGCCCGTATGGAAAAGAGGGCACCCGAGTTTGCAAAGTGAAACAAACTACGAGTCAGTCATGGGACTGGTATGAGAAATCTTATTTAACCTATTCAATGATAAGGCTAATCACAGGACCATGCCGCTAATGCAGAACGGGTTTACTCTATTGGATTGCCAGTGCATAAATAAAGTAAATCGTCAAACAACGCAATGCTTTTTATAAAAATGAAACCATTATAAGACTCAAGTCCCATCACACAATGCAATGCAAATAGGAGGATAGAGTTTTATCTTATAATGGTCAAAAATGTTTGGTACGATAAAATGAATTTGATATTAATATTAGTGTATATGTATTTCAAAAAATATTTCAATCATAATATCAATCATAGACGGTATAGCTACCATATACTATGTCGCCGTACTAGTAATACAATCAAAACCGCATGGGTCGTATTGGAATTTGGATTTCCATCATGAACCAAGGCAAAAGATAGTCTTTACCAAATTCGAGACACTCTAGCCCGTGCCTCAGGATACAGTCGCAACTGCACCTGGATCTTCAGGGTCGGTCCACAAATATGTTAGTGGATTAATAATGCCTGAATAATTCGTTTCCCTTCCATGTGGTGCGTAAATAGAGCCATTAGGGACTCAATAACCGAGGTGCCTCATTCCATCATCCACATAATTAAAAATGTCAGGGCTGGTAAGTCGCTGACACCACTTCTAGCTAGAAAGAAACGTATGTCCTCCCTATAGTCCTTACTTCCGTTTTTGGTTCATACCAGGGTGTGAGGCTCGCGAAGTAAAGTAATACACAAAGCTGTGCCTAGATAGGCTGTGCTGTGATCATCAACCACAAGGCTCTGCTTTTCAACAATAAGCCTTGATCATTTGCATCTTGGCATGCCACATTGTCAATCCATACCATTGATTTCTGCCAATATATAACCTCTAAGCTCATATGTCTTAGAGAAGGGTGTTAAACACCAAACAAATATATATTTAGCAGAGATCAACGAATATAGTATAAAGGAATACAACATCAGACATATAATCCATTTACAAGCCTGTTCTGGTTTTGAACGAAACCAAAGGCACCTTATACCTCGCATATCCGAACAATCAACAATACGTCCGGATGGTTACCACTATAGCCCCTTCAAGGTAGCTACTCCAATCATGGGCATCAGTAGCCACACGTCCATTCGATGTGAAGGTCGTTGGTCTTCAACCATCGTCTTCAAATCTTTGACTTCCAATCGTTGTATAATTATTTGAAATGAGATTTAACTCGGTCATTTCAAATAATTCTCGAATATATATAGTTAAAAATCATTTCTTTTCATTCCATATCGCTTATAATATTTTATAATGATTTATCGCTATTTTTATTTATATAAAAATAGCCATTTTAATTAAACGACGCTTCGGATTACATGGCCCTGGCGTTATTTTTATGGAAATTTAATTTACACATTTCTCAAAATCTACTATTGGATCTTAACAAATTTTATATCGTTGGAAAGCTCTTTCCAAAGCGAATCCAATGGTTCCAGTTTTGTGGAAACCCGACGGTCGGATCTCTCGGTATAACCGTTTAAAGTTACGATTTCAAATCTCGAACTGCAGCGCGCGATTCGTTTTATTTTAATTTATATTTATATATAAATATATATAAATATAAATCGTTCAACGATTCCAAAACCATTTCAACTCTAATATTGATTTCTTTAATGTGAAATCATGCATTACATTAAAAATGCAATTTGTCTTTATCATTTATTAATTTACGTTGAAAAATGTAAATTTCTATTCAATCTTTAATTTTCATTGAAAAATGTAAATTTTTATCTCATTTTCTGATTACATTAAAAATGTAATCTTTTTATTGTTAATCATGTTTCATTTTAAAACAATGTACATTTTCATGTCTTCACTCATTACATTAAAAATGGGATTTTTTTCTTTATGTAAACTAATTTTGTTTTCAAACAGTGTTCACTTTTCTATTTTACATTAAAAATGATATTCTTCAATGTAATCATATTTTCAATTTGAAGTTATGATCATTTTCCTAATTTTCTATTTTGCATTGAAAATGAGAATTTCAATGCAATCAAGTTTCCAGTTTCAATGTTATGATTATTTTTTCTAATTCTCTAACATTACAATAAAAATGAAAATTTTAATGTAAACACGTTTTTATATTTGAATATGTACAATTTGCTAATTTCATTCATGACATACAAATGAGATTTTTTATTTATGTAAACATTGTTTTATTTTCAAACAATGTTCATTTTTCTATTTTACATTAAAAATGAGATTTTTAATGTAAACTGATTTTATTTTCACTACGTGATCATTTTTTCTAGTTTGCTAACATTCCATAAAAATGAGAATTTCAATGTTAACATATTTTTATTTTCAAAATATGTACATTTCTCTTGTTTGCTACTTTACATTAAAAATGAGATTTTAATGTAATCATCGTTTCAATTTTCAAGTTATGTACATTTTTCTAATTTACTACTTTACATTAAAACTGAGATTTTAACGTAATCACATTTTCAATATCAGGTTATGTGCATTTTTCTAATTTTCTGTATTCACTTTAAAAGTGGTATTTTTAATATAATTATGTTTTATTTTAAAACAATGAACAATTTTCTTATATTCAATTTTTACATTAAAGATGAATATTTTAATGATAAACATGTTTTATTTTATAACATGAACAATATCCTCATTCTCTATATTTACATTAAAAAAAATGTTTTTCATTCCATTCTTCGATTACATTAAAAATGTGATCTTTTTGCATTAAAATAAAATGTAAATTTAATCTATTCATGTATTACGTTAAAATGTAATCTTTTCTTTTCTGATATAAAATAAAATGTGAATTTTCGTTGGAAACAAACTTTCATTTGAAATGAACGAATATTTTTGATCTTTTCTTTTTAATGCCTCAATAACAATAAAAAGAAATCTTAAATGTAAAACATTATCGTATGACAATACTTCTTTTTCCTTACATTAATATGACATTTTAAATGTCAAACATTAAAATGATATTTTAATGTAAACCATTTTTATATTCAATAAAATCTAATTTTTTTTATTGTTCAAACAACTTTATGTCATAAAATGGGAATTTCACAGCACAAAATATTTCAGAAAATTTCGGCAGCATAACAGCAGGGTAACTAAAACCGGCACCGTCCCAATGTACGGCTCCTCGCTCTACCTTAAAGCATCGCAGCTTTTGACAAGGGGGATTTAAATAATCTATTTCGTACGCAGATGGATTTTTACAATATCAATCAATTTCAATTTCTTTTTCTTTTTCAACCACAAACAAACACCAAAATTCAACGAATCAAAATCACAAATCAATCAAGTCGTCCATGGTCTGTGGACGACGGGTGTCGGGAGTTTCTAAACTCCGTCTGCATCCTAATATAATTTATTTATTTTATTTCTGAATTCAGATATCTCACATTGATTTGATGACGCCAAAAAATTGTAGTGAGCTCTAAAAATTCTGCGGTCAGTTCTGAAATGTAGATCTCGTCGTTGTGATTCCATCGCTTCCTGTTTTACCGAATTTCATTAACATATGAGCCAGATATCATTTTATGAAGGTTGACCATAATTTAAAAATAATAATTAAATTAAATAATTTAATAATACCCTTCTACTTCCTCTGATCGTTCAGGTCGATGGTTTCAAATTAAGTTCCAAACTAGGTCTGGTTTTTGCGATCGACACAGGACACGGGAGGGGAATCGGCCTTCACCATGACGGAGGACCTGGAGTCACGCGTCAGTGCCGGAGAGGGGGCTCAATTCGGTGGTCCCTACCAGGCACGGCGGCGGTTGAAATAGACCGACTTCACAGCGTCGATTCTCCCCCTACAAGCTACGGTTTGGATTGAAATTGGTATAAGATCGAAGCTTGGAGAAAACTCTACCAAATCTTCCATAGGACCCTAGGGTTTTATTGAGTGATTTAGGTGAAATCAGAGGAGGAGCGATGAAGCAACGATGGCCATTAAAATCGATATATGGCGGCTGATACGATGGTGTTAGGTTTTTAGGAGAATACGGCGTATACCGTATTTTGTATGGTATTTCCATTTTAGTTTTGTTTATTTAATTCATTATAAATTTCTATAACGCTATTAACTCCAAATCAAACCCAACGAGTGTCGCCCCTAGCTGAATACCCCCATGCCGGACACGACGGGATATGTTTCGTAACCCCATTCGGCTGTTACGATATGATTTCCTTTAAATTTAATAATAAAACATTTTATTATTTAATTTGATCGAACACTTTAATTTACCAGGGCCACAAACTGATTCTAAAACTTCCAGAAAAATAAATCTTGCTATGTTTTGATGATACGAAACTAACAAAACTAATTTCATCGAATTTGGAGACCGTTGGAAAAATGGTCATTTTCAAGTCGATCGAAATTAACTGAAACTGTCAAAACACATTTTCTTTTGCCACGCTCACATATTGATCCCAAAAATTTTGAAAATTGGAATCCTGCAATAATTTGACATTCCGGTTCCAACAAAAATGGTTTCGTTGAAAACAGAGGTCGTTTGAAAAATGGCTATTTATACTGGCTATATATATATATATATATTCTATAGCGACCTTTCAGACTATTCAACTGACCACAACTTTTGATCCAAGCTATGAAATTTCAATTTTTTGGATTTGTTGGAAGATATTCTAAAACAAATTTAAATATTTTTTGCTTCACTAAAATCCGATCTATTTTGCATCCCATACAGTCAGTCAAAGTTTAAATTCAAATTTTCAAACTACCGCGTTATGTCTAACTCCTTTTATAATTAAAATAAATATATTCGTTCAATCTTCGACTTAAACAAATTTTTAATCATTTTTACTTAAAATAAACTATTTCAACTATTAGAAATTCAATAAAATAGCCAAATAAAAATTTTAAATTGGTTCTGATTTTCCAGGTTGTTACAATCTCCCCCACTTAAGAACTTTTCGTCCCCAAAAAGGAAACTAGAGTAAAAGTTGGAAACAAAACGGAAAATGTAAGTATGGTAAATGTACCTTGCACTAGAGCTATCAGAGATATCCACCCTGCACTGGGGATAAGCCTGTTTGATGCTATCCTCTGTCTCCCATGTACAGTCTCTGGGATCTCCGCTCCACTTCACTTTGACTAGATGAATTCTTTTATTCCTCAGAACTCAGGTTTCCTTGCCAGTGATCTTTACTGGCTCCCTTCTTACTGCTAAATTCGGGGTAATCTCCAAATCTTGCTGTGCAGCTTCCTCCATAATTAAGTCTGGATCAGGTACATGCTTCCGAAGTTGAGACACATTGTAACACCCCACCTCCGCTAGGGTCACTCACAAAGGGAATGCACTAGCTTTGGTGGAGCATTATCTAGGTAAACATACACAGAAATATTACAAGACAGAACATATAAAACAACGGAAGAAGAAACAAATTTTATTGCTGTAAAAATCTAGAAAGGTCTAAAGCCTTTTTACATCAAAATGCCATTAAATCCATTACATCGAAATCAGTCTGGTAATAGTAAAGAAGCATAAAACCATGGTCATAAATCATTCCCCAAGTAAAACAGTAAAGCAACCATAGCCAAGAAAGGTTCAAGCCATATATAATGATCTTGAAGCAGAAAGAAGTCCAAACTAAATCGTAGTGTTTCCTCCCTGAGAACCTGGGGGGAAAACGGAAGAAAAAGAGGCGAAACAAAATGGGTCAGTAATACAGACTGGTAAGTCCTAGCGACTTTCAGCATAGAAACAAGTAAAGGTAACATGACATGTATAAACTGGATGTAAACATAAGGATGATGACAAGATAGGCAAGTTAAACTAAGATAACAAGATAAACTATGGTAACAAGATAAACTACAGTAACAAGATAAACTATGCAAACCAGATAAACTACGTATAGCATCGCATGTTTAACGTTCTCTGCACCAACTGTACTAGTACCCTAACCCGTATCATCCTTTCCATGTATATGTACAGTCCCTTACCGTATATCGTACGGGTTTCATCACGTATTTCTATACTACATCAACATAGTGCCACCATTCTTGAAATCGTTTGGACTGCCACCCTTGTTCTGGCTAGGTTTCCTTATCATGAACTATCGTGTGTTCAACTAGGATTTATGCCACCTAGGACCACTAGGGATTATGCAACCTATTGAACGTTTTCTAGATTCGATTAGGGTTTATGCCACCTAGGACCACTAAGGATTATGCTACCTAACGAACAACACCCTTTTTCCATGTAACGATCTATCAATCGATTGGCTCCCTACAAGTCCTAGCTCGTTCATGTGTTTGTGTCATACGGCCTAATCATGAAATGCAGTCACCTGTGCTAGGTCCACCATAGGGTGTATCAAGCCCTAGGGAGCCAACCACCGACAAGAATCAAGCACGCACAGTGTAAACCTACAGGTGCCCAATGCCTGCTTTTTCAACTCCAGACTACGTGCATGACAATAGTCCGCTTGAACCTACAATGGCGCACCAACTCAACCGTTGTTCTAGTCGCTTACAATCAGCCCAGTAATCGTGCCCCACACTGCCTAGTTCCAGGGTACCGTGATACATCTAGTGGGTTACTGCTGAAAAGGACCGCGTAACTAGGGTTTCCATACAGTAGGTTAAGTGTTGTCATTTAAATTCGAGACTTAACCCCATCAGTCTAGCATGTCAAGTTGGTTAAGTGTTATCATTCAAGTTCGTGACTTAACCCGCCTACGTGTCATGTCAAATTGGCTAAGTGTGGTCGTTCAAGTTCATGACTTAGCCCTACGAATCATGTGTCAAGTTGGTTAAGTATATTCAAGCGGTTCATGACTTAACCCTATCAAATCATCACGTCAAATTGGTTAAGTATATTCAAGCGGTTCATGACTTAACCCTATCAATTCATCGTGTCAAATTGGTTAAGTATATTCAAGCGGTTCACGACTTAACCCTATCAAATCATCGTGTCAAATTGGTTAAGTATATTTAAGCGGTTCACGACTTAACCCTATCAAATCATCGTGTCAAATTGGTTAAGTATATTCAAGCGGTTCATGACTTAACCCTATCAAATCATCGTGTCAAATTGGTTAAGTATATTCAAGCGGTTCATAACTTAACCCTATCATGTGGCATTAATTCATTAATGCACCCAACCTCTCACATCAGACCCGTTGTTGTGGTCACTGGATATGCCGGGCGGTTCCGGGCAGAATTACACCACAACTCAGTCTGACCTCGGGTTTTCAAGTGCGATATGACCAACTACCCACATTGGATCCTATTGTTTGCAGTAACTGGATTTGCCGGGCGGTTCCGGGCAGAATTACACTGCAAACTCAACCCAACCTCGAGTTGGCCATTTTCAATTTCATTCTAAGTGTCATGTCCATGTTCAAATTTCATGTCAAGTTCGTGTCAATTTTCTAAGCGAGTTTCATGTCAAGTTCTTATATCAAGTTTTCGGGTTTCTACTTATGCCTATTACCAAGTTCATGATTCATATTCATAACCAATTCATGTTTGCCTAACCTACCCAATTTGTATCTCCATCGCATGTAAACCTAAATCGATCTAAATTACAAGTAGATCCAGGTCCAAAATAAAATGGAATAACATCCCAACTATGATAGGCAAAAGAACGAGCACAAGATGATAAATCTGGCATGATATAGCTTGGGATAATTGGTTACAACATCACTGGCATATAGAGAATAACTGGCTTTCAAATCTGGCATAATAAGGTGATAGTCATGATAAAAATTGACATAAAAGAATAGGCATGCAAAAGCAAGCCAAATACAAGGATAATGGATCAATGGTCTTGGTGTACAACATGGTTTTCAACTTGTTATGAACAATCAACTGTAATAGTCAATTGGCCACAATAGTCATTGTTGTAGTGAATCATAAGCGATTAATCATAATAGTCATGACTTATCCAAAATAGTTCTAGACAACTACCCTAAATAGTCATAGGCAATCAACTATAATAGTTTCAAGTCAAGGTCATAGACAATAGTCTTCTGTTTATAATCACAGGCAGTAATTCATAGTCAGGAGTCATAGGTGATTAGCCACAATTGTCCTTGTCATAGTGTAACACCCCGTATGTTAAATAACTTGTTATAACATAAATCAGAGCAGAATTAAATATAATATTCTGAATCAGGGGAAACGGGCTGTGCCATTGCGTTCGTCTCGGAAAAATACGCGAAATAGAGTCCGAGTTTTCGTAAATCGGAGTCCGTATGACCAAGTTATGGCCCGTCAAAGTTTCACGAAAAATCAAAAACAAAAACTGCTCATGTTTTGAGGCCCGGGATGAGTTTTGGGCTGTTTTTTTTGGGCCCTAAATGGTTCCTACACTTGACTTCTTCCCCAAGACATGCTTTAAAGGCTAGGATTGGTTCTAGGGTATATCCTATGGTCCTAAAACATCTAACTAATCTATATATACACCCTAATACCCCCTTATCCTTACCGAAAAAAAAATAGATCTAAGGCCATTATGCCACCACTTAGAAAATTGGAGAGCCTCCACTAAAAATCCTAAGAGGATTTGCAAGCTAATCTACATCTTCTTCTACTTAATCATTGGGATTTGCTTCATTTAACTTGCTAATCTTGTTTTGGTGAGTTTCTATGGCTTTAATAATCAATTGTTAAATTGATTATGGTAGGATGTGATAAGACATGGCTTTGTTTGTGGATGAATGTATTTATGCAAGTTTGTATGATATGTGATTTGCAAGTTTTATGTTAAATGCAAGTTAAGGCCATGTTTTATGATGCAAAACACCATGTTAAACATTTATGCATATGTGACATGTTATGCAAACTATATGTGAGAATAAATGCAAGTTATGTGTATGAGGGTATGCAAGTTGTGTGCATAGTGTTATGCAAGTTAAGTTTACGAGATTATGCAAGTTATGAGCATGATGTTATACAAGTTATGTATATGCTTAAATGCGAGCTTAATGTGATATGCAAGTATGTGAATGCTTATGCAAGTATATGAATGCCCATGCAAGTATGTGAATGCTTATGCAAGTATATGAATGCCCATGCAAGTATGTGAATGCTTATGCAAGTATATGAATGCCCATGCAAGTATGTGAATGCTTATGCAAGTATATGAATGCCCATGCAAGTATGCGAATGCTTATGCAAGTTATGTATATGCTTAAATGCGAGCTTAATGTGATATGCAAGTATGTGAATGCTTATGCAAGTATATGAATGCCCATGCAAGTATGTGAATGCTTATGCAAGTTATGTGTATGCTTAAATGCATGTTTAACATGTTATGCAAGTTATGAGGATGCTTATATGCAAGTTTAACATGTTATGCAAGATATGTGTATGATAATATGCAAACTCATATGTCATATGTTATGCAAATCATGGGTATGATAATATGCAAGTTTGGGTTATATGTAGTTGGGTTAATATATGTTCATATATGCAAGTTGACATCCTCTTAACCCATGACAAAGTTATATGCTAAACCCATGATATTTGTGATGGATCTTTCCCTTTATTATGTCGTGAAATGAGAACGATTTACGTGGGGAACGATGGGGTAATAAATATGTTAATAAAAGTATGATTGGGTATGATTAAGCATACCATAAAAATAAATTACCATAAGTGGGAATTTACCTATTGAGTTAGGTCTACCCCATGGGAATTTACCTATTGAGTTAGGTCTACCCATGTTATGGAAAATTTGATATTAATTAGGGATAATTAATATGGGGGTGATTAATTAGGTTTAATTAATCAACTAAGACACGAGGTTGGACCCTTTTGTAGCGGAAGTCTGCCCGGAACCGACCGGCCATCCAGCAGCTACAAATGATTGGCCCAATGTGAGAGGTCTTAGTCATAAATTAAATACATGATTAAAGTAAAGACACGAGGTTAGGCCCTTTTTATGACAGAAGTCTGCCCGGAACCAACCGGCATATCCAGCAGTCATAAAAGACGGTCTAATGTGGGAGGTCTTTATGAGGTCATGATCTTAATTAATGAATTAAGAAACACTTAACCATATTAGCATGTAGTGGGACATGAGGGGTTAAGTGGGTGCCTTGGGGTGGCATGATGAGACTAGTGGGTTGCCTTGGGTGGCAATAGAAAAATACGATTAGAATACTTAACCAAGGTGGAACATGTAATTAAACATGATTAAAGGGTTAAGTAAGTGCCATGGGTGGCATGTGAGAATACGATTAGAATACTTAACCAAGGTGGAACATGTAATTAAACATGATTAAGGGGTTAAGTAAGTGCCATGGGTGGCATGTGGGAATCTAGTGGGTGCCCTAAGTGGCAATTGAAATATGATTAAAGGACTTAACCAAGATTTATAACATGTAAGGGGACATGGTTAAAGGGTTAAGTGGGATGCCCTAGATTAAACGACAAGCTTAAGTAGTAGCTTGTGGGGGCCCATTTCAACCAATATCCCAAACGTATCTTTGTAGGCTCGACTCTAGTTGGGTGACGGGACACGCATATTGGGCTTGACTGTAAGAGGCCAAAACGGGTTAGCGGTGGCAACGCGGGATCAACGGGTTTCATATGCGTGTGTGGACCCGGGCTGGTTGGTAAGTCGTTGTTGCATCGTGTAGATATAAAGCCGTGCACAGTGATATTATATGGTAGCCACTTTGGGGAATGATACACCCCCTTTTGTGGGACCAGCACGGGTATCTACGGTAGGGAGCCGATCGCTTGGGGGTAGTGGGTACACCTAGTAAAAATAGGGGTAGACGGCACCTGCGTAGGGGTACAAGAAACTACCGGGTAAAAATTACTAAGTACACTTAGTGGGATCAACCTTTAAGTAGGAATTACTCTTGGTGGGTAGAACTGGTGTGGTGCAGTGTAGGAATTACCCTTGGGTGAATAAGTCTGGGGTGGTGTAATCTAATAATTATCCTTGGGAGGATAAAAGCGTCTTCTCGGTTATCTTAGTACACCCTATGTTTTGTTGGCTACTTAGTGTGGTCATTATCCCCAGAGGTACCGTACCTTATTTATGTCATACCCTAATTACTTTAATGGTTGTATTGTTAGGGTTATAGGACTCACTCAGACTTATGTCTGACCCCGTTGTTTTTATCTTTTTCCCAACCCTCAGGTCCTACGGTGGATCCTAGCGGTAGTAGAGCTTGATCGGATTTCTGTTTCCAGTCTTGAGGAGCTTGGGTAGATGTAAAGCTCCAGTTATCCAGTTATCTTTTCTTTTCTTATGGCTATTGTATGAGAAAGTGGGATTATGTACTTCTTTATTTTGATGAATATTGTACTTGACTTTTATCGTGGTTTTTATGATGTAACCAGACATGTTTATTTCCGCTGTTATGAGATGATGTTTTAAAATTTCAAGTACTATTTATACCTGTCTTGTTGTAATTTTTCTGTTCTATATTCACTAAAATACTCCACCGATGCTATGGCATTCCCTTAGTGAGTGACTATAGCGGGTGTGGGGTGTTACACGTGGTATCAGAGCAAAGGTTACCGGAACAGATAAAATTTTTAGAAAACTATTTTTCTAAAACATTTTTGGAAAGGAGTATTTTCAAAAACATGTCTTTTAAGAGAAAAGTTTTTGAAAGGAAAGCATAATCCCCAATAGCCATATCTATATCTTTCGAATTCTCCATTTTGAATCTCTTCCTTTCTCTCGTTTTGAGTTTCCCCTCCGCGTATAGATGATCTTTCTAAGATAGATAAGGATGGAAAACCACTTCAAGGGACTTAGACGTTAGTCGGATTAGAAGTTGGTTCAAGAAGGAGGAGGACTGGTAGGTATCTATTGGATAAACGATGGGAGGAAGGCTCAAATAGTTGTTTGGTTAATGAAAGATGAAACCTCATTGGTGGGAGGTTACGAGTGGAGAATAGGGAAGAAGAAGGCAAGTGGTTATCCTTTTAAGAGAAATAGGACACCTTATTAGGATTGTTCAAAGAAGCAAGGGCAAGGTATGGAATCTTCTGGAGGGTAGTTGTATTCCCTCACGACTAGGGTACCAGGTGGGGATAAGACCGTCTAGGTTGGAATTTGGATTTCTTTATTATCCAATTCAAACTTTATTTGATCCTGATATATCGAGTTCGTTTATCTCACCATTGATAGTTGAGTCACTGCACTTAGACACCAGTTTGGTAGATGATCCCTTAGTTGTTTCAAACCCAGTTGGGGCTCCATGATATGTTTGGGTTTGAAAGTTTCTATACTTAGCGTTGAGTTTAGATGTGATGCTTGTTGGGCTTCACGGGCTATGGGTTAATTTTGGGCATGAACTGGTTATCCAGTAGGAGTGCTGTTCTTCATTTTGAAGGGAGAGTTGTTAGGCTTATGGGCCGCCTAAGTAACACTCTCGAGATCTCTTGTAATCCCATAGAATCTGTTATGCTAAGGTATCTAGAATCGCCTGACACGTTGGTCTAGAGTCTGCGATCTGTTAGAGCGGTCCGGGAATACCCGGATGTGTTTGAGGAGGTGAAGGGCTTACCTCCGAAGCGGGAGATTGACTTCCGAATATATCTGGTGGATAAGGCCAAACCAGTATCTTGGCCAGTGTGCCACATGGCTCCTAGTGAGAGGAGGGAACTCCATAAGTAAGTAGGCGATTTGCTTGAGAAAGGGTTCATAAGACGAAGTATATCGGAGTGGGGCGCTCCAGTAGTTTTTGTTATGAAGGCGGATGGGTCCCTCAGACTTTGTGTAGGCTAAAGAGAACTAAAGAAACTCACAAAGAAGAATAGACACCCATTGCCAAGGATTGATGATCTCTTTGATCAGTTGGTTGGCGCCTCAGTGTTTTAGTAGTGGACTCAGCCACGGAAGTTCATCAGTTGAGAGTGGCTGAGGATAGCATAGAAAAGACTACCTTTAGGACTCCGGATGTTTTCTTTTATGAGTGGCTGGTGATGCCATTGGGTTTGACGAACGCCCCCGCATACTTTGTTGAGAAGGGTGTTCAGGGAGTACCTAAATAAGTTCGTGATGGTCTTTGTAGATGACATCTGAGTCTTTTCTAGGAGCGAAATAAGTTTTCGTATGTGCTCAATAGGCTGAGCAGGGCCAGTATAGGATAAACGACGGTTTTGGAGCGAGACTGGCGAGAACATCCAGAATTGGTCAAGGGCTTAATTATTTAGCCATTTTTACTAGTATCGTCTCACGTAGGTCGTCTGAATTCGAAGGAGGTATCCCTTGGGTGTTTGTCTGATATTGGTTTAGGCCTTTGGGGCTTGCATTTGGGGGATGCCGAATTCGACTAGGGTGGTCTGCGTGGGAGATGGTTATGATGATCTTGGATGATATTCTGGTGGAGAAGAGCATGCCCTACATCTTAGGGAAGTGTTGGAGACTCTTCGAGCGCATAGTCTTAGGACAGCAAAAGTGGATGGGATCTTTAGCATCCTATGAGTAAGGGTAACATGGTAGCAGACACCTTAAGTAGAAAAAGGTTGTCCTTGAGTTCATTGTTCGTTGAACGACGGAGCTTAGAGTTTATTTCTAAGTTTGACTTTAGACCTTCCGTTGACTTTGTACCCGGTTTGCTAGCTTCTTTGGAAGTTAGACCTACTCTTTTGGGGCGGATTGGAGAAGCACAGAGGGGCGACCCACAGTTGGTTGAGTTAGTAGAGAAGCTCATAAGGGGGGAGTCGTCCAGCCATTTGAGTAGGTACACCTTAGAGATAGAGGGTGTTTGCGTAGAGACGGTAGACTTTGTGTACCGCAGGACGAGGGTTTGAGGAAGGCTATTCTTGATGACGCACACCGTTTTAGGATGACCATTCATCCCGGTGGGGGTAAGATGTACCAAGACATGAAGAGGGCTTTCTTCTGGGCCGGTATGAAGAAAGATGTGGCCGAGCATGTCGCTCGATGCTTGGTGTGCCAACGAGTGAAGACGGAGCGAAAGAAACCGGGTGGGTTGCTTCACCCATTGGAGGTTCCGCAATGAAAGTGGGACAGCGCCTCGTTGGATTTTATTGACAGGTTACCCAGATCAAGAAAGAGTAATACAGGAATTTGGGTGGTGGTAGACAGACTTACTAAGAACACCCATTTCATACCTGTGAAGAGTAAGTGGACTGCTCCATGGCTAGCTTTTGTATATCTTCGAGAGATAGTTCGATTGCATCGGGTACCCTCCAGTATAGTGAGTGATCGAGATCCTATCTTCACTAGAGAGTTTTGGAAGAGTTTGCAAAAGGCGGTAGGGACTCAGTTGCGTTTGAGTACCGCATATCATCCTCAGACGGACGGCCAGACCGAGAGGGTGAATCATATTTTAGAAGACCTTTTGAGGCTATGTATCTTGGATTTTGGAGGTACATGGGAGGAGCATCTTCCATTGGCGGAGTTGCCCGACAGACTTAGTGATGTATTCTATGGGAGGAAGTGCCTACATGAGACCGCAGAGGTGGTAGAGCCGAGTTTGCTTAGAGAAGTGGAAGCAGAGCGTGATGCGACGATTCGACGAGCTCCTACTTGCATCCTTGGGTCAGAGATTTGGAAACTGAGAAACAGAGAGGTTCAACTAGTCAAAGTACAAAGGGGAGATGAAGAGAGTGACGCTACCTGGGAGACGGAAGCGAAGATGCGTTCGAGGCACCCTTTTTCTTTCGGAGGGTATATCCTTTTGCTTCTCCTTCATCACATATCTTGTGCTTATCTTAGCCTTAGTATGTCCTCTCGTTAGTACTTTTGACCTTTAGATAGGGTAAACCTATGGTTGAAACATGTGTTTGAGACATGTTATGTATGATGGATGCAAGTGGATGTAAGTGTTTGCTAGTGGTTGCTCGTGGATGCATATACACACACTCTAGGCACTAGATCGGCTCAATCACTTCATATTGCATATTGCATAAAATTGTGTATAGGAAGCTATATTTATGGATGTATAATGATTGTGTTATCATATGGATGATGCATTTTGGTGAATGATTGTGCACTCATGTAGATATTGTATGTGTCGATAGGGTTCCCTCGCATACATAATGGATGCATGGCACTATCATGGTTTGCATATGTTCATACATTAGATAGGGAACATATACACACACTTTTTGCATATGCTCATACATCATTAGAAATTGTTTTAAGGACAATGGATGCCAGTGTTTGATGGTTGAGTAGATGGTTGTTTGGTTGGTAGGATACGTTCTTCTTGACTTAGAGATTTCGGGGACGAAATCCTTTAAGTAGGGGAGAATGTAACACCCCGTATGTTAAATAACTTGTTATAACATAAATCAGAGCAGAATTAAATATAATATTCTGAATCAGGGGAAACGGGCTGTGCCATTGCGTTCGTCTCGGAAAAATACGCGAAATAGAGTCCGAGTTTTCGTAAATCGGAGTCCGTATGACCAAGTTATGGCCCGTCAAAGTTTCACGAAAAATCAAAAACAAAAACTGCTCATGTTTTGAGGCCCGGGATGAGTTTTGGGCTGTTTTTTTTGGGCCCTAAATGGTTCCTACACTTGACTTCTTCCCCAAGACATGCTTTAAAGGCTAGGATTGGTTCTAGGGTATATCCTATGGTCCTAAAACATCTAACTAATCTATATATACACCCTAATACCCCCTTATCCTTACCAAAAAAAAAATAGATCTAAGGCCATTATGCCACCACTTAGAAAATTGGAGAGCCTCCACTAAAAATCCTAAGAGGATTTGCAAGCTAATCTACATCTTCTTCTACTTAATCATTGGGATTTGCTTCATTTAACTTGCTAATCTTGTTTTGGTGAGTTTCTATGGCTTTAATAATCAATTGTTAAATTGATTATGGTAGGATGTGATAAGACATGGCTATGTTTGTGGATGAATGTATTTATGCAAGTTTGTATGATATGTGATTTGCAAGTTTTATGTTAAATGCAAGTTAAGGCCATGTTTTATGATGCAAAACACCATGTTAAACATTTATGCATATGTGACATGTTATGCAAACTATATGTGAGAATAAATGCAAGTTATGTGTATGAGGGTATGCAAGTTGTGTGCATAGTGTTATGCAAGTTAAGTTTATGAGATTATGCAAGTTATGAGCATGATGTTATACAAGTTATGTATATGCTTAAATGCGAGCTTAATGTGATATGCAAGTATGTGAATGCTTATGCAAGTATATGAATGCCCATGCAAGTATGTGAATGCTTATGCAAGTATATGAATGCCCATGCAAGTATGTGAATGCTTATGCAAGTATATGAATGCCCATGCAAGTATGTGAATGCTTATGCAAGTATATGAATGCCCATGCAAGTATGTGAATGCTTATGCAAGTATATGAATGCCCATGCAAGTATGTGAATGCTTATGCAAGTTATGTATATGCTTAAATGCGAGCTTAATGTGATATGCAAGTATGTGAATGCTTATGCAAGTATATGAATGCCCATGCAAGTATGTGAATGCTTATGCAAGTTATGTGTATGCTTAAATGCATGTTTAACATGTTATGCAAGTTATGAGGATGCTTATATGCAAGTTTAACATGTTATGCAAGATATGTGTATGATAATATGCAAACTCATATGTCATATGTTATGCAAATCATGGGTATGATAATATGCAAGTTTGGGTTATATGTAGTTGGGTTAATATATGTTCATATATGCAAGTTGACATCCTCTTAACCCATGACAAAGTTATATGCTAAACCCATGATATTTGTGATGGATCTTTCCCTTTATTATGTCGTGAAATGAGAACGATTTACGTGGGGAACGATGGGGTAATAAATATGTTAATAAAAGTATGATTGGGTATGATTAAGCATACCATAAAAATAAATTACCATAAGTGGGAATTTACCTATTGAGTTAGGTCTACCCCATGGGAATTTACCTATTGAGTTAGGTCTACCCATGTTATGGAAAATTTGATATTAATTAGGGATAATTAATATGGGGGTGATTAATTAGGTTTAATTAATCAACTAAGACACGAGGTTGGACCCTTTTGTAGCGGAAGTCTGCCCGGAACCGACCGGCCATCCAGCAGCTACAAATGATTGGCCCAATGTGAGAGGTCTTAGTCATAAATTAAATACATGATTAAAGTAAAGACACGAGGTTAGGCCCTTTTTATGACAGAAGTCTGCCCGGAACCAACCGGCATATCCAGCAGTCATAAAAGACGGTCTAATGTGGGAGGTCTTTATGAGGTCATGATCTTAATTAATGAATTAAGAAACACTTAACCATATTAGCATGTAGTGGGACATGAGGGGTTAAGTGGGTGCCTTGGGGTGGCATGATGAGACTAGTGGGTTGCCTTGGGTGGCAATAGAAAAATACGATTAGAATACTTAACCAAGGTGGAACATGTAATTAAACATGATTAAAGGGTTAAGTAAGTGCCATGGGTGGCATGTGAGAATACGATTAGAATACTTAACCAAGGTGGAACATGTAATTAAACATGATTAAGGGGTTAAGTAAGTGCCATGGGTGGCATGTGGGAATCTAGTGGGTGCCCTAAGTGGCAATTGAAATATGATTAAAGGACTTAACCAAGATTTATAACATGTAAGGGGACATGGTTAAAGGGTTAAGTGGGATGCACTAGATTAAACGACAAGCTTAAGTAGTAGCTTGTGGGGGCCCATTTCAACCAATATCCCAAACGTATCTTTGTAGGCTCGACTCTAGTCGGGTGACGGGACACGCATATTGGGCTTGACTGTAAGAGGCCAAAACGGGTTAGCGGTGGCAACGCGGGATCAACGGGTTTCATATGCGTGTGTGGACCCGGGATGGTTGGTAAGTCGTTGTTGCATCGTGTAGATATAAAGCCGTGCACAGTGATATTATATGGTAGCCACTTTGGGGAATGATACACCCCCTTTTGTGGGACCAGCACGGGTATCTACGGTAGGGAGCCGATCGCTTGGGGGTAGTGGGTACACCTAGTAAAAATAGGGGCAGACGGCACCTGCGTAGGGGTACAAGAAACTACCGGGTAAAAATTACTAAGTACACTTAGTGGGATCAACCTTTAAGTAGGAATTACTCTTGGTGGGTAGAACTGGTGTGGTGCAGTGTAGGAATTACCCTTGGGTGAATAAGTCTGGGGTGGTGTAATCTAATAATTATCCTTGGGAGGATAAAAGCGTCTTCTCGGTTATCTTAGTACACCCTATGTTTTGTTGGCTACTTAGTGTGGTCATTATCCCCAGAGGTACCGTACCTTATTTATGTCATACCCTAATTACTTTAATGGTTGTATTGTTAGGGTTATAGGACTCACTCAGACTTATGTCTGACCCCGTTGTTTTTATCTTTTTCCCAACCCTCAGGTCCTACGGTGGATCCTAGCGGTAGTAGAGCTTGATCGGATTTCTGTTTCCAGTCTTGAGGAGCTTGGGTAGATGTAAAGCTCCAGTTATCCAGTTATCTTTTCTTTTCTTATGGCTATTGTATGAGAAAGTGGGATTATGTACTTCTTTATTTTGATGAATATTGTACTTGACTTTTATCGTGGTTTTTATGATGTAACCAGACATGTTTATTTCCGCTGTTATGAGATGATGTTTTAAAATTTCAAGTACTATTTATACCTGTCTTGTTGTAATTTTTCTGTTCTATATTCACTAAATTACTCCACCGATGCTATGCCATTCCCTTAGTGAGTGACTATAGCGGGTGTGGGGTGTTACACATAGTCATAGGCAATAGTCTTATGTTCTCAGTTATAGGCATAGGCATAGTCTTTGGCCATTAACAATAGTTTCAATGCCATAGGCGTGATAATATTTGATTTACAACATGAATAGGCCCCAGTTAATTTTCATAGCAGTATTCCAAAAGTCAAGGTCCAAGAATAGGTATAAATCAATTATCATACATGGGTCCAATTCCAATTGATAACATGAATAAGTCCAAACTGATTTCATAGCAATATTCCCAAATTCAAGATTCAAGAGAGGATAGGGTGAAAACTGAATTAAAAAGTCTTATCATCAAGTCAAGATCCAAGAATTCATTTTACAATCTAGCGTTTGAATAATAAACTAGGTCCAACATCATGAATGGGCATGATTCCATCGATAAGAAATAACCCAAAATCATAGATTCAAGAAGAGACAAGAACAGATCCAAATAGATAATCAAGCTTAGGTCCAATTTCATTTTATTCCATGTCCATATTAAATTTAACAAGTTTCAATCTCAAAGTAACTAGAAATTACAGAGCGTGGATCGAGAATTAGAGTGCAGAGATTTGATTCTGGAAACGGTTATTGCAGTTGTTGAATCTCTATTTGTTTAGTCTTGTTCTAGTTGAAAACCCCCAATTTGCAATTCCTAGATGTTGTCTTGACGAAGAAGAAGTAGTCTCTTTTAATTTAAATATTATCATTTTGATTTTCACAGAGGTATCATAAGGACAGAATGAAATGGTGTAGAGAGAATGAGGCTATGGGATGTTTATATAGGTTTAGAGTCACGAATTTGGTCCTGAAATCAGTCTAGATACGCAGAAATGAACTCATCTTTGGATATGGAAATTTGGGGTAGGTCGACCCCCAGGTCGACTACCCAGTCGACCTGGTCAGGGGGAGGTCGACTACCCAGTCGACCACCCAGTCGACCTGGGTCTTGGGCGGGAAATTTCCCGCCCAGCCCGCTTCTGGGTTTGAATTCGAATTTCGAGCTATTTTGGTTTCTGAAAATTCCTGAAACTTTGGAGGGTCATATCTCCCTCATATGTAATCCGTTTTTCGAAAACTCGAACTCGTTTCCATGCAGAATTTCGAGACGAACGCAATGGCATAACTCGTTTCCCTTGATTCTTATTTTTAAATTTAATTATACCCTGATTTCTAGCTTCAACATGTTATTAAAATTCAGGTTGTTACATTCTCCCCTCCTTAAAGGATTTCATCCCCGAAATCTTCAAGTTAAGAAGAATGTGTCCTACCATCCAATCATCCATCTACTCAATTATCAATCATAGGCATCCATTGTCCTTAAGAGATTTCTAATGCTGTATGATCATATGCAGAAAGTGTGTGTATATGTTCCTTATCTAATGCAAATAATCAGGCCTGATTCATCTTCCTAATGCAAATATGTCTAGTGTCATGAATCCAACATGTATGCAAATAGTCCTAGTCACATAAACACTATATGTGTGCACAAACATCCATCCATATGCAACGTCCACATGATAACATATTCAATTTCATCCATGTACAAGTATAAACATCCATGCATATGCAATATGAGATGTGACTGAGCCGATCTAGTGTCTAATGTGTGTTCATGCATCCACGAGCAACAACTAGCAACCACTTGCAACCACTTGCAACCATCAACCATAACATGTCTCAAACACATGTTTACATCCATTAGTTCCTACCTAAAGGTATAGCCGAATGATCGAAGAAAGTAAGAAAAACTTTGTACCCATTAGGCAATGTCTAAACTGGAAATCTTCCTCACATATATGCTGATTAGGAAAAAAACTCCCCTAAATTCCAGCCCAAAACCAATATATATGATTCTAGGAAACCCAATGGACACCCTCAAACCCCAATATATATCACAACCAGATGAGTCATACTCCTTATGGGGTTTGCAATGGAAATAAGATTGAGAATAGGACCGAGAGGATATACATAAAAGATAGCATGCAAGTAAGCTCTACAGGAAAAGAGGGATCAAGGATATACTCTTAAAAATAGATATGATGCGTGTATCTAGTCTTCAATCTTCTAAGTCGCATTTCCTTGAGCTTAACTCCATTGTGCTTTGTCCGCCTTTAACTTCATAATTTCGTAGCTTCTTAATTCTTGTTTCCAAAATATGAGTTGGAACTCATTTCACTGTTGCCTCTCGTCCCACATTCCCTTATACTCCTTTTAGTATACTCGGCTCAAACATAACTGCGTACTCATGGTTTCATGCAAGCTCTCCAAAATTCACTAGTGAATCTTGGATCTCGTTTACTCACTATAGGGTATTCCACGCAGAAGAATTATCTCTTGCAAATAAATAGATGTCAGCCATGTTGCCAAATGTACTTACTAAGGTGATTTCCTATAACTCATTCCTAAGCGAAATGAACCATCCACCTTAGTGGTGAACACAACTCGAGATCAACAAATGTATCAAGAGATTATAGGTAACTAAGCATGGAAGAATCCTCAGGGTTACACTAGACTTCGAGGGTATTACCATGGCAAGTCAAGAGTCTAACTACCCTCTTTTCATACTCAAGAATGGCACCATTACTGGATAACCATTCCATCCCTAGAATCGACTCGTATCCCAAAAACATAAGCATTGCTTAGCATAGACATTCTCAAATCCAAACAAGTCATGAATAAATGAGCTGATTCCCCAATAGGATTTGAGAGAAAAAAAATGGGATCCTCTACTACGCTAGTACTAAGGTGCAGAGACTCAACAATCGAAGCAGAAATAAAAAGGATGCGATGTACCATAATCAAAAAGGGTACGGATAGGATAGAAAGATAAACTAGGCTTTCCTACCGAAACATTTCTACCTTCTTCTTCTGAGCCTCATTCGCCTTAACCACCCTTATCCCCTCTTATTTAACGTGTTAATAGGTCTCTCGAGAACTACCTCCATCGCACAGCAACCCTTCAAAGCTTGAAATAAGGTTAGTCGCAGATGGAACTAATGTGACTACAGATGGAGGAAAGAAAGGAAAAGGGATTCAAACAAGGAAACAAAGGATAATGCTAATGGACTTTGGGGAATAGCCTTTGAAAATAAAACTTTTCATGAAAAATGCTTCTTTGTAAATGGTTTTGAAAATGATTTCAAAAGGTTTTAAAAACTTTTGCCCAGTCTGATAACCTTCGGCTCTGGTACCAAATGTAACACCCTACCTCCGCTAGGGTCACTCACAAAGGGAATGCACTAGCTTTGGTGGAGCATTATCTAGGTAAACATACACAGAAATATTACAAGACAGAACATATAAAACAACGGAAGAAGAACCAAATTTTGTTGCTTTAAAAATCTAGAAAGGTCTAAAGCCTTTTTACATCAAAATGCCATTAAATCCATTACATCGAAATCTGTCTTGCAATAGTAAAGAAGCATAAAACCATGGTCATAAATCATTCCCCAAGTAAAACAGTAAAGCAGCCATAGCCAAGAAAGGTCCAAGCCATATATGATGATCTTAAAGCAGAAAGAAGTCCAAACTAAATCGTAATGTTTCCTCACTGAGAACCTGCGGGGAAAACGGAAGAAAAAGAGGCAAAACAAAACGGGTTAGTCATACAGACTGGTAAGTCCTAGTGACTTTCAGCATAGAAACAAGTAAAGGTAACATGACATGTATAAACTGAAAGTAAACGTAAGGATGATGACAAGATAGGCAAGTTAAACTAAGATAACAAGATAAACTATGGTAACAAGATAAACTACGGTAACAAGATAAACTATGCAAACCAGATAAACTACGTATAACATCGCATGTTTAACATTCTCTGCACCAACTGTACTAGTACCCCAACCCGTATCATCCTTTCCATGCATATGTACAGTCCCTTGCCGTATATCGTACGAGTTTCATCACGTATTTCTATACTACTTCAACGTAGTGCCACCATTCTTGAAATCGTTTGGACTGCCACCCTTTTTCTGGCTAGGTTTCCTTATCATGAACTATCGCGTGTTCAACTAGGATTTATGCCACCTAGGACCACTAGGGATTATGCTACCTATTGAACGTTTTCTAGATTCGATTAGGGTTTATGCCACCTAGGACCATTAGGGATTATGCTACCTAACGAACAACACCCTTTTTCCACGTAACGATCTATTAATCGATCGGCTCCCTACAAGTCCTAGCTCGTTCATGTGTCTGTGTCATACGGCCTAAACATGAAATGTAGTCACCTATACTAGGTCCACCATAGGGTGTATCAAGCCCTAGGGTGCCAACCACCGATACGAATCAGGCACGCACAGTGTAAACCTACAGGTTCCCAATGCCTGATTTTTCAACCCCGAACTACGCGCACGACCATAGTCCGCCTGAACCTACAATGGCGCACCAACTCAGCCGTCGTTCTGGTCGCTTACAATCAGCCCAGTAATCGTGCCCCACCCTACCTAGTTCCAGGCTACCATGATACATCTAGTGGGTTACTGCTGAAAAGGACCGCGTAACTAGGGTTTCCATCTAGTAGGTTAAGTGTTGTCATTTAAATTCGAGACTTAACCCCATCGGTCTAGCATGTCAAGTTGGTTAAGTGTTGTCATTCAAGTTCGTGACTTAACCCACCTACGTGTCACGTCAAATTGTCTAAGTGTTATCGTTCAAGTTCATGACTTAGCCCTACGAATCACGTGTCAGGTTGGTTAAGTATATTCAAGCGGTTTATGATTTAACCCTATCAAATCATCGTGTCAAATTGGTTAAGTATATTCAAGCGGTTCATGACTTAACCCTATCAATTCATCGTGTCAAATTGGTTAAGTATATTCAAGCGGTTCATGACTTAACCCTATCAAATCATCGTGTCAAATTGGTTAAGTATATTCAAGCGGTTCATGACTTAACCCTATCAAATCATCGTGTCAAATTGGTTAAGTATATTTTAGCGGTTCATGACTTAACCCTATCAAATCATCGTGTCAAATTGGTTAAGTATATTCAAGCGGTTCATGACTTAACCCTATCATGTGGCATTAATTCGTTAATGCACCCAACCTCTCACATCAGACCTGTTGTTATGGTCACTGGATATGCCGGGTGGTTCCGGGCAGAATTACACCACAACTCAGTCTGACCTCGGGTTTTCAAGTTTGATACGACCAACTACCCACATTGGATCCTATTGTTTGCAGTAACTGGATTTGCCGGGCGGTTCCGGGTAGAATTACACTGCAAACTCAACCCAACCTCGAGTTGGCCATTTTCATGTTCATTCTAAGTGTCATGTCCATGTTCAATTTTCATGTCAGGTTCGTGTCAATTTTCTAAGCGAGTTTCATGTATAGTTCTCATATCAAGTTTTCGGGTTTCCACTTATGCCTATTATCAAGTTCATGATTCATATTCATAAACAATTCATGTTTGCCTAACCTACCCAATTTGTATCCCCATCGCATGTAAACGTAAATCGATCTAAATTACAAGTAGATCCAGGTCCAAAATAAAAGGGAATAACATCCCAACTATGATAGGCAAAAGAACGAGCACAAGGTGATAAATCTGGCATGATATGGCTTGGGATAACTGGTTACAACATCACTGGCATATAGAGAATAACAGGCTTTCAAATCTGGCATAATAAGGTGATAGTCATGATAAAAATTGACATAAAAGAATAGGTATGCAAAAGCAAGCCAAATACAAGGATAATGGATCAATGGTCTAGGTGTACAACATGGTTTTCAACTATAGTGTTATGAACAATCAACTGTAATAGTCAATTGGCCACAATAGTCATAGTTGTAGTGAATCATAAGCGATTAATCACAATAGTCATGAATTATCCAAAATAGTTCTAGACAACTACCCTAAATAGTCATAGGCAATTAACTATTAAAGTTTCAAGGTCAAGGTCATAGACAATAGTCTTCTGTTCATAATCACAGGCAGTAAATAATAGTCACGAGTCATAGGTGATTAACCACAATTGTCCTTTTCGTAGTCATAGGCAATAATCTTATGTTCTCAGTTATAGGCATAGGCATAGTCTTTGGCCATTAACAATAGTTTCAATGCCATAGGCGTGATAATATTTGATTTACAACATGAATAGGCCCCAGTTAATTCTCATAGCAGTATTCCAAAAGTCAAGGTCCAAGAATAGGTATAAATCAATTATCATACATGGGTCTAATTCCAATTGATAACTTGAATAAGTCCAAACTGAATTTATAGCAATATTCCCAAATTCAAGATTCAAGAGAGGATAGGGTGAAAACTGAATTAACAAGTCTTATCATCAAGTCAAGATCCAAGAATTCATTTTACAATCTAGCGTTTGAATAATAAACTCGGTCCAACATCATGAATGGGCATGATTCCATCGATAAGAAATAACCCAAAATCATAGATTCAAGAAGAGACAAGAACAGATCCAAATAGATAATCAAGCTTATGTCCAATTTCATTTTATTCCATGTCCATATTAAATTTAACAAGTTTCAATCTCAAAGTAACTAGAACTTACGGAGCGTGGATCGAGAATTAGAGTGCAGAGATTTGATTCTGGAAACGGTTATTGCAGTTGTTGAATCTCTATTTGTTTAGTCTTGTTCTAGTTGAAAACCCCCAATTTGCAATTCCTAGATGTTGTCTTGACGAAGAAGAAGTAGTCTCTTTTAATTTAAATATTATCATTTTTATTTTCACAGAGGTATCATAAGGACAAAATGAAATGTTGTAGAGAGAATGATGCTAGGGGCTGTTTATATAGGTTTAGAGTCACGAATTTGGTCCAGAAATCGGTCTAGATACGCAGAAATAAACTCAACCATGGATCTTGAAATTCGGGGCAGGTCGACCCCCAGGTCGACTATCCAGTCGACCTGGTCAGGGGGAGGTCGACTACCCAGTCGACCTGGGTCCTGGGCGGGAAATTTCCTGCCCAGCCCGCTTCTGGGTTTGAATTCGAATTTCGAGCTGTTTTGGTTTCTGAAAATTCCTGAAACTTTGGAGGGTCATATCTCCCTCATACGGAATCCTTTTTCGAAAAC
This sequence comes from Allium sativum, assembly GCA_030737875.1. NCBI lineage: Eukaryota > Viridiplantae > Streptophyta > Magnoliopsida > Asparagales > Amaryllidaceae > Allium > Allium sativum. The sequence continues at coordinate 691,350,355 of CM060913.1, read as the reverse complement.
TCGGACTGGTTTCCATGCAGAATTTCGAGATGAATGCAATGGAACAAACCGTTTCCCTTGATTCTTATTTTTAAATTTAATTATACCCTGATTTCTAGTTTCAACATGTTATTAAAATTCGGGTTGTTACACACATGGAATATATCATGAACCCAAGGCAACCGGTCAGGCAACTGAACCCTGTAAGCGAGAGTTCCAATTCTTTATAGAATAGGAAATGGACCAATGAATCTAGGGGCCAACTTCCTAGTCTTCCCAAAGCGGACAACTCCTCTTAATGGGGAAACTCTCAAGTACACATAATCTCCAACAGCAAATTCTAGATCCCTTCTTCTTGCATCTGCATAGCTTTTCTGTCGGCTCTGAGCTACTAACAATCGTTTTTTAATAAAATCAACTTTATCTGAAGCTTCTTTAATCATGTCGGGACCCAACACTAGCCTATTTCCTGGTTCCAACCAACATGCGGGAGATCTGCAAGGCCTGCCATACAATGCTTCGAATGGTGACATTTCCAAGCTTGCTTGGTAACTATTATTATAAGAGAACTCGACCAAATGCAAGTGGTCTTCCCATGATCCGCCAAAGTCAAGAATACAAGCCCGCAATAAGTCTTCCAGTATACGGTTCACCCTTTCAGTCTAGCCATCTGTTTGAGGATGATAAGCGGTGCTCAGATTTAATGTTGTCCCAAGCTCTCCTTGGAAACCTTCCCAGAATTTACTAGCGAATATACGGTCACGATCACTTACAATGCTACTGGGGACTCCATGTAGTTGGACAATTTCTTTGAAATAAATCTTCGCCAAACTTTGTGCTGTTCTAGTCGATTTAATAGGAATAAAATGGGCGGTTTTTGTGAGACGATCAACAATCACCCATATACTGTCATTGCCTTTTCTGATTCGGGGCAAGCCATCAATAAAATCCATGGAAATTTGATCCCATTTCCAACTTGGAACTGGTAGTGGTTGTAACAAGCCGGCAGGTTTTTGCTGATCACTTTTGACTTGTTGGCAAGTAGAACACCTGCTGACATAAATGGAGATGTCTCTTTTCATAGATTTCCACCAGAACGTGCGCTTGAGATCATGGTACATCTTGCTCACTCCTGGATGAATACAAAGCTTGGATTTATGACATTCATCCATTACTTCCCTTCGGAGCTCAGGAATATTAGGGACACAAATTCGCCCTTTTAACCTCAGAACTCCCTTGTTATCAATTTGGAAACTCGAGGGTTCGCCTTCCCGAACTCTTTTACTTATTCTCTGAATAAATTCGTCATCCTTCTGAAGAGCAGAAATTTTGTCGTTCAACGTGGGTGTTATGATGAGATTGGCGAGGATAAGTTTGGCGACGCCCGCATTCTTTCTGCTAAGTGCATCTGCCACAACATTGGCTTTTCCTGGAGTATATAAGATGTCTAGATCATAGGATGCAAGTAATTCATCCCAACGTTGCTGCCTCAAGTTCAAATATCTTTGGGTGAACAAATACTTTAAAGATTTGTGATCAGTATACAGTTCGAACTTTTCACCCAAAAGATAGTGCCTCCATATCTTTAGAGCAAATACGATGGCCATTAGCTCAAGATCATGAGTGGCGTAACTCTTCTCATGCGGTTTTAACTGACGACTATTATACGTGACTACTTTGTCTCTTTGCATTAACAGTGCACCAATACCTTCTCTAGAAGCGTCGGTCCAAACTTTCAGATCATGATTGCCATCTATGATGGTCAACATAGGAGCAGTGATCACTTCTGTTTTAGCTCTTGGAAAGCTACCTCACATTCGGGTGTCTGGATAAACTTTGTATGCTTCTTTGTAAGGTTTGTCAATGGACAAGATGTCCTCGAAAAATCTTTAATGAATTTCCGATAATAGCCTGCCAATCCCAGAAAACTTCTGACTTCAGTAGGAGTGGTAGGCCGCTTCCAATCTTTAATGGCTGTGATTTTACTAGGATCCACTGAAGTTCCTTCCTTCGATACTACATGACTGAGGAACTTCACTTCTTCTTGCCAAAATACACATTTAGAAAATTTGGCTTTTAATACATTCTTTCTCAGAATTTCCAAAACTTGTTCTAAATGTTTCTCATGGTCGGCAGTTGACTTAGAAAAGATTAAGATGTCATCAATGAATACTAGCACAAATTTGTTCAAAACATCCAGGAATACTCGATTCATCAAATCGACAAAATAGGCCGGAGCGTTGCTTAAGCCGAACGACATTACTAACCATTTATAAAATGTGTCTGGACCTCTGAAAGCTGTTAAAGGAACACACTCTTCAGCAATACGCAATTGATGGAAACCTGTAGCTGGGTCCATCTTTGAAAACACTTTCGCTCAATTCAAACGACCCAACAAATCATCTATACGGGGCAATGGATACTTATTCTTGAGCGTCTGCTTATTTAAATCTCGGTAATCCACACACAGTCTGAGAGTACCGTCTGACTTTGGGACAAACACTACTACTGCACCCCATTCTGAGAAACTAGGTCTGGTCAGACCTTTCCACAAAAGCTGTTTGGTTTGATTGCTCAGTTCTTCTTTTTCTTTTGGCGCCATTCTCCGAATAGGATGTACAACTGGCCTTGCATTTGGAGCAAGGTCAATCCTGAAGTCAATTTCTCTCCGCGGAGGTAAGCCATCAACTTCTTTGAACACATCCGCATATTTTTTGACGATAGGAATATTATCAAGAGCAGTGGTGGTAACTTCTAGAGTAGCCCAATTTTTTTTTTGTCTGAATTTGAGCCTACACAAGGTATAACAATATCTACTAGCTTCGTTTTAACTTTAACAAACCTTTCTGCACATTTAACCTCAGCTTCATGTCTTGTTAACCAATCCAGCCCAAGAATAACATCCAACTCAGAAAAATCCATGACGATCAAATTAATAGGGAATCAGTAACAAGAAAATGAGATCGGCACTCTGCAATATACGCCAAGAACAAGGGAACCACCGACCGGTCTATGGACATTAATCGATTCTTTAAGATCCCTTGTTTTAAGATTGAATTTCTTGACTGTATTACTCAAAATGAAACTTCATGGTGCACTGGTATCAAATAATACTGTAACAGGGATATTTTTAATATTAAGAGTGCCTTTCAAAACATCTGGCCTTTCTTGGTTTGCTAAGGGTGTTGGAGCTTCTGCCACCTCATTGACTTGAGCCACCATGGTCGCTTTCAAAAGTCGGCAATCTCTATTTATATGACCCAGCTTATGGCAAATATTGCATTCCCTGGTCTCTTGAGACTTCTTATTGGATTTAGGCCCCCTTTCTATGTTTCTTTAGAGATATGCAATTTATTACCAAATGTCCTTGCTTATTGCAGTAAGAACATGTGGCAGCATTGACAGTTCTTTCTGAGATCTTGGCCTTTTCTTATTGGCTTTAGGCTTCTTGGACCTCAGGCTGCGTACTAGCCTCAGGGCTATCAGTTTCAAACTTCCTTTTTCTGCTAGAGCTGCTTCCTTCTTCATCTTCCGAACCATTTTACTTATCATTATCCTCATAGCGATAAGCCATAGCTATCATTTCAGAAAAAGGGAGATGAATATGTGCAGTTACTCTATTTAGGTATTTGCTTTGAAGTCCTTTGATGAACCTCCAATTCTTCCTCAAAGGATCTTGAATTAGTTTTGGGGCAAAGAGGGAAAGTTCTTCCAATTTCTTCTGATACTCCCGAATGGTCATATCACCTTGTTTCAGATTGTAGAACTCATCATATAGCCGATCAATTTCTCCTGGAGGAATAAACTTTTTGGTGAAAATTTCTTTGAATTTGTCCCAGGTAATATTACCTTCTGGATTCCCCTTTGCAACAGTTTCCCACCAGAATAAAGCTTTACCTTTGAGTACCAAGATGCTATTAGTCTTTTTTGATCATCTTTCAACTTTAAGCCTTCAAAAATTCTCTCAGCAGAATGCATCCATGCTTGTGTTTCAATAATGGACTCCTTGCCCGAGAATGGTTCTCCACCCAGATTTCGATACCTCTTTACTAGAGCCTCTAGATCTGGTTCTAATTGTGGGAGCATGACTAGCTCATTAGATTGCTGAACCATAGATTTTCTTCTTCTATTTCTGCCACTCATTTCTACTATGTCTGCAAATAGCAGACAAAGAGTCAGGCCAACAGGATATATATTGTAAAACATAGAGGCATATATTTAAATGTAAATGAATCTATGGGGGTGTATTTTTACTCACTCTAGGACATTACTAGTCCTGTCTATGATGAGTTATTCATTTTGGAATTCTGCTGATTCTATCTCTGATGAGTTTGCTAATATGTTATACTCTGAGCTAAGTTTAACCAAAGCTCTGATACCAAGTGTGATAACCCCAAACATTCGCAGTATGAAAGCAAGGATAATCATTGGAATACAACACATAACAATAACAACAGAACAGAAATAGAGAATTACAGCTGATAAATTTCATCAAATTACACTGGAAATAATACATCATCAGAATTACACAGCATAATCGGATCATACTTAGCATAGAATACAAATTTCATCTTAATATAAAATGTCTGCGGCGGAATAAAAACAAAATATACTAAGTGAAGTCTGAACAGCAAAATAGGAATGGTAATGTCCATCTTCAGCTCCATAGCTATCCAGAATGAATCTGTTTACCCTGTATACAAGGCTACCTGTGTGGAAAAGAGGGCATCTGAGTTTGCAAAGTGAAACAGACTACGAGTCAGTCATGGGACTGGTATGAGAAATCTTATTTAACATATTCAATGATAAGGCTAATCACAGGACCACGCCACGAATGCGGAACGGGTTTACTCCATTGGATTGCCAGTGCATAAATAAAGTAAATCGTAAAACAACGCAATTCTTTTCATAAAAATGAAACCATTATAAGAATCAAGTCCCATCACACAATGCAACACAAACCGGAGGATAGAGTTTTACCTTATAATGGTCAAAAATGCTTGGTACGATAAAACAAATTTGATATTATTCTTAGTGTATATATGTTTCAAAAATATTTCAATCATAATATCAATCATAGACGGCATAACTACCATATACTATGTCACCGTACTAGTAATACAATCAAAACCGCATGGGTCATATTGGAATTTGGATTTCCATCATGAACCAAGGCAAAAAATAGTCCTTACCGAATTCGAGACACTCTAGCCCGTGCCTCAGGATACAGTCGCAGCCGCACCTGGATCTTTAGGGCCAGTCCACAAATATGTTAGTGGATTAATAATGCCTGAACAATATGTTTCCCCGCCCTTTGGGGCGTAAATAGAGCCATTAGGGACTCAATAACCGAGGCACCTCATTCCATCATCCACATAAGCAAAAATGTCAGGGCTGATAAGTCGCTGACACCACTTCTAGCTAGAAAGAAACATATGTCCACCCTGTAGTCCTTCCTCCCGTTTCTGGTTCATACCGGGGTTTGAGGCTCGCGAAGCAACGCAATACACAAAGCTGTGCCTAGATAGCTTGTGCTTTGATCATCAACCACAAGGCTCTGCTTTTCAACAATATGCCTTGATCATTTTCATCTTGGCATGGCACATTGTCAATCCAAACCATACCATTGATTTCTGCTAATATATAACATCTAAGCTCGTACGTCTTAGAGAAGGGTGTTAAACACCAAACAGATATATATTTAGAAGAGATCTGCGAATATATATAAAGGAATACTATTGTAACGTCCCATATTTTTGGTAGCCAAATGTTTTATTTAATTTATTATTTTAAATATTTTATTTGAAATATTAATGGAATTTAATATTGAATTCGTTATTAAAAATAAAGTTTTAACGCTAATTTATTTATAATATAGAGGGTTTTAGTATATTTCTGGTATAGGCCTTGATCAACGGTTTGTGTTCATGGTATTGGTTATCATGTATATTATTATCTACGTTGTTTTATTTTGATAATATTTTGCATTTCTATTTAACTTAAAGAATAGATAAATAAATTTATACTACCTCAAGTAACGCAAGAGTTGAGGTGAAAACCAGTTTTGAAAACGTTTCGCTATCTAGATAATAACATAAGTTCTTTCATTTATATCGTCTTATGTTCAAACATGTTTTCTTTACGTAAACTAATGGGGTCTAAACTTGTATTTATATGATGTGACCATAATGTTTAGCTAGAGCCTCTTCTTCAATCATAACATGGGATCTAGAGACATTATCAGTTTTGAAACTAAGATATCAAAATAAACAAGGTAAATTGACCTATAACTATATTGTACTAAACAACAGCAAATTTGTCTTCCATTTTGGAGAAACCTTGTTCTTATGATCCTAATTGGTTGTCCATAATTCACCCACATTCCCATATTATAATTTATAGTTGCTTTGTCTTTACATTTCCAGCTTCATCTTTCTTCGTGTCGTTTGCATCATCCTCATCATTCTTGGGCCGCCAATAATTCAACTTTACACTATACTATGAAACAGTAATGCAACAACTACGAGAAAAAAAGTTCATTTTAAAATACAATGCAGTAAAACACGGGAAACAATATAAAAACAGAAATACTTTTATATACAATAATTACAAGTACAAAACCCTTACAAGATATTCTGCCATACACCAAACAGTGTATACACCGAATCCACAATGTAAAATTCATATCTGCACATTTGATTTAACAATTCAACAGCTTCTGCATGAACAGTTCGATCAATAGCTTCTCCATATGGAATAGACAATTCATAGCCTCACAGTCCTTAATCTACACATACACAACACAAGTTCGATCAGTGTTTCTATTTTGAGCAGAAAATAGTACAAGAACGACTGAACAACGAATATATGTATATATTTATACATAAATCTGTAAAGCCAAATCAAACAGTGTGATGCAACAGATGAATGTGTGTGTATACATATATATGTATACATTCGTACCTTAATCTAATTGAAATAAACAGCTAGGAAAGGAAGAAAAATCAAATCTACACGACCAAATGGAACAACTAAAATATACATCCATATATATATACAGAAATTTCACACGTTTTCCCTGTTGCCATGTACTTCAAAATGGAACATAGAATCTACAAGACACAATTCCAAATCTCTGAACTAAATAAACAAGTCATAGCCTAAACCTAACAAGAACAATCACTGTTCTTTTTGAACAGACCCACCGTATTGAAAATACAATACAGAATTTATCAAATTGTTTGCCAAAACCATCACATAAACATCTGAACACAAAATCTATACATATCAAACCATATCTTATTGAACAAAAACAATACAGGAATCAGCAATAAAATCTATGTAAACCATCACAGAACCATCTTTTTCTATCATCAGTACACAATCTGAAAAGAGGAAGAAAATCAAATGGCTTAAGCCTGAAGGGACCGAACCTATAAGTTGTGATAGACGTTGTGATTATCTAAAGGTTTCAGCTATAAATACACGCACCACATTTGTTTGTCCAGAACTCAAAACAGTAAAGAAGGAAAATTGTTCAATCACTTATAAAATCAAAATCAAAATAATACTCAGAAAAAAATTGAATTAAATACTTAGCTGAACTTGGGTGATACACGCACTTCACGTTGAAGTCTCGGTTCATCTTCACGCTAGAGTCTCGAGTTCATCTTCACGCTGGAGTCTCGAGTGGAGCTGAGGGGGTTTGCTGAGGGGCTCGGTTCATCTTCACGCTGGAGTCTCGAGCGGAGCTGAGATGGTTTGCAGATTTGATCGAAGGGGATGATCGAAGCGAGGTTGTGTAGGGGCGGTGAGGTGTAGCTGGTTTCGGTTCTGGGCGAAGCAAGGAGGGGGAAAGGGGGATTTAGGGTTTGATTTTTTTGGATTTATGTCTGGTGAGGCGGCGGAAAAATTATGAGGCAAAGGAGGATTTGAGGGATTAATCGATGGGGGAGGGTTTTGTTTATGAATGCGGGTCTGAGGGTTTAGAAGGGCCGCACGTTTTAAAGGTATAAAGGCCCATTTTTAATTTTAAAATTTTTAGTTTTAGTAATTAAATTACTCTATTAATTTTTTTAGCAATATATTGCACATACATTAACAGAATTAAACGTGGTCTGTCTCGTTGGGACTGTAGAAACAAGATCTTCGAGATGGAGAAGGGTTCGTCATCATCGGGAGCGACTGAAAAATTTAGTCAAATTAAACATCAGTCAACTTGGCTAAAAATAGACTGTTTATCGACAAATTCAAATCAAAGGTGAGTTCAACTCACTCAGTTTCCCCATTTATATTTTATATAAATTGGGTTCTTTATTTTGTGTGCTCTACTTGCTGATGGTTGCTTATTTGCTAGTTATACAATTGTTTGTTGATTTAACTGATGAGTTTCAGTGAAATAACAAATCGTTATTTTTTTTTACGATTTGTTCCAATAAAGGTAATTTACCTTGTTGGTAACGTTTATAAAGTAAACGTGTTTAATGGTTTGAATTGGTTTGTTTATTGGTTGATGATTAAATGGTCGTTATTTATTATTATCATATATGGACTGATCCGATAGGGTGATTGATTTGAGTATTGGGTGTTGACTGAAATTTCAACATCTGTGTAGTTTAAACCAATGGGCGGTATGGGTTGGGTATCTGGCAACATATAGCCTATAAGACAGGGATGAGATTATAAAGTTCGTTTTATAACTGGTGATAGATTTTGAAACATATGTTTTAAAATAAAAGTTTATAAAAAGGGAAAATCAATAAAGGTTTTATTTAAGCTTTGATTTATCATTAATTAATTTTATAAAGTCAACTTTGATGAGAATCAGATTTATAAGTACGAGGATGAGAAATAAATCGAATGGTATTGTTTAATTTTAATAAGATTTTAAAAAGGGAAATTTAATGTTTATTTTAGTAAATAAAGGAATGAGCTACGAAAGTAGTTAATGACCAAAGTAAGTTAGTATTTTAATAATTTAGAAAATACTTTTAAATCATTTAAAAAGTACTCGAAATTCAAATGGAATCCAATTGAGTTGTGAAAGGGAATTAAGAATAGGTTTTATATTTAAAACCCGAATTAAAAAGGAATTTTAAGCGAAGATAATAGCTTAAAATTAAATATTACTTAATGGTTTGAGTTAAGTGAAAAGAAATCTAGATCAAAAAGATTTATGATAAATCAGGGGTATGTAAATGGGGTTAAATGTGTAAAAGTGTTAATTGTAACTATAGTTTCTTAATAATGGGATTAAGTATAAAGGGGGAGATTTAAAACAGGATTTTCAAAGCAGGAAGTATTAAATGGATTTGAAAAAGGGATTAGTGGAAGTTAATTTGGTAGAGGAAGTGGATCATGTGCTTTTGTAATCAAGTTCAAATTATAAGACGAGTTTGGTTAAAGAGGTAGAGTTAAAGTGATGTACTTAATTAGTGAATTAAGAACGAATGGTATATTCGAAAAAGAGATTTTCAAAAGGAAAGAAGGTTTATGAAAACTTACTTTTGAATAAAATGGAATTTGCATTGAGATTAGATGAGATATTGGTTATATTAAACGTTGTCGGTCAAGGTCTGAGAGGTAATTAAAATACCCAAACTTGAACGACATCAGGACTATCTAAGGATGATATTGGTTGTAATGGGAAAAGGGATTAGTGATAATTTATTTCCATTAGTGAAATAATAATGTAAAGGTTTTGTTTTTATCCAACAGGAATAAGCACTGGTTACTATCAAGTAATAAATAAAGGATATTTGGTAATGTTTACAAGTTGTTTTCGAAGGAAAGATATAGAGAACTGAATATGATATAGGATTTTACTAAGTATAAGAATGAATCTGTTTAAAGTATAACCTTATGATAAATAAAGAAGCGAGGAATTATATTTATAATATCGAAGATTTTAGAGTTTTGAATTTACATTTTGGTTTAATTAAAAAGGCCAAGTGATGTCGAATACTGAACCAGTGAACTCACTGGATTGTCATGATTGAAACACTGTTTATTTTGATAGTTAAAACACCGACTATCAAACCTGTCCAATACGATTGTTGATATGGAAAGTCCGGGATCGAATTTATATTCGAAAACCATTCCGACCCACAAATACATGGAGATATAGGAAGATGATCGAGATGGAGCATTGAAGACTATAGAATTTCATAAATGGAAGAACTGCTAATAATCTCTGGTCTGCAGCTCGAGAGGTACTGTGGTTCTGTCGTGGCTGGAATCTACGGGTTGCAAGGACTTCTCGCTACTGATCCATGGGGTGATTACTATATGAGATGCAGTAGGAGAGTACCTTCGGTTCATCCTGTTCCTGGATGACTTGCATGGACGAATGTCTGATAGAGTATTTCTTAAGGGTCACGTACGTTGATTTTTACAAATGTATCTCTATTAGTGGCGAAGAGGGGCATCTCTCTAGCTTAACGACCAGAATATTTTTTGTGGATGTCAGTTAGTGATTTGGCGGATCTGACGTTGTGACATTCAAAGTGTATGATGACCAGATGTGTTCTGACCTCAAGCCTCATCAACCGAGAGATTACAAAAATCGGGAAGGCAGCATGGCTTTGTGGGTCGCTCCCATTAGGGTGTATAATCACCTATCTAGAGAAAATCCTTTTGCTTCTTTAATCTATTTCGATGTTGTCCTTTTCAGGAAACGGTGGTTTGAGTCGAACCGTTGGTGATATACATTCGATACACTCAAGCGAAATGAGTGGTCGATCATGTGTGGGCCGGGTTGCAAGACGTTCTTGTTGAACCCAGTGTATTTGCCTCTAGAGATACACTATCGGCAGGTGGTCCATACCTTGTCATAGTCGGAATCCAATCTCCAATAAGCGCCCGCGGTTTTTGATTGTATACTATATATGTGGAGCGTGAGATGCAAGCGTTCCACTAGATTGGTATTTACTTGTATTTAGACATTATTATAATATCAGAGAAGATATTGGTTTCAAAACTATTTTGGGTTATCGTAAGGTAAAAACCGTCCGTGTTTATGTGTGGATTCGGTCTTACGATTATCCTTTTCTTTGAAAAGATTTTGACTAAAAATCAAGTTGTGTGTTACCTTAATAATGTGCGAGTTTTACTCACTCTGGTTCACCAGACTGACCCGGTGTTTTGTAAATGCTCGGGTTAGCCCGGGGTGTACAGGTTCAGGTCATCGAATGCTATGGAATTCATAGACGGGCTGGAGATGTTCAGACGTATGATATTATATAGCTACTATTCCGCTGTGTGTTGTATATGGGAACAGGTGATTATAACTGTCCCATGGTGTGATGTACTCTGATATTGTAAGTATTTTGAAAAGCTCTCAATAAAGTTTTTATTTCTGTATTATATTTTGTTCCGCTGCGATGTGAGACTCGGATTCTGCGTTATGTTGGTTCTCTTCTTCTTCATTTATTCTAATATTTCTTTCTTATCTCACCCTCTAAATTCTTTCTAATAACGTTCCAGTGTTTTCGGTGTTTGGAAGGTCGGCATGAGTTATGGTAATGGTATTTATGTCGATTTTCAGTGCCGAAAATGCCTGGGTCGTTACAGTGGTATCAGAGCTATTGGTTTAGTAATAACCTTGGCTCTGTGGTGTAACTCGATAGAGAATGGGTTAGTAATGCCCTAAATCGAGATTGAGTGTATATATATGAGAGCGTATTTGTAAATTTTATATACAAATATTTTGTATTGCGTTTATTGATCGGTTCAAGTGTTGAAAAGCATAGAATTGGCAATAGATACAGTATTGTTTTGAAAAGAGGGTAAATGAAGTAATTTTACCCAAATTATTCTTTTGTATAGAAAAGAAATAATTTGTCAAATTATCGAGATATTGGTTTGTGTGTTTGATCGATGTGAATGATATTCAAATTTGTTGAAATTTGAATCGAAACTTAACTTGGTCAAATTTTATTAAATTAATTAGAGTTGGAATTTAAATTAATAATAATCAAATAGAAATAAATCGGGTATTAACCGATTGATGTTCAAATCTGTGAAACCAAAATAAATTATTAATACTGAATAAATTCAATTGATTTGGTTGTGGATTGATTGCTGATTTTGAATTGTTTGTTATTGGATGATAGTTGTTTGAATGGAATAATTAGAAATTAATGGGTTTGTAACGTTCTTTCTTACCTTAGCAATTTCGAGGACGAAATTATTTTAAGGGGAAAGGAATGTAATGTCCCGTATTTTTGGTAGCCAAATGTTTTATTTAATTTATTATTTTAAATATTTTATTTGAAATATTAATGGAATTTAATATTGAATTCGTTATTAAAAATGAAGTTTTAACGCTAATTTATTTATAGTATAGAGGGTTTTAGTATATTTCTGGTATAGGCCTTGATCAACGGTTTGTGTTCATGGTATTGGTTATCATGTATATTATTATCTACGTTGTTTTATTTTGATAATATTTTGCATTTTTATTTAACTTAAAGGGTAGATAAATAAATTTATACTACCTCAAGTAATGCAAATGTGACGGCAAGGAATTTCGCTCGGTCCGAACCAGTCGCTAAACCGACCCAGACCGTTCGAAACGCCCTATCGTTTGAGAACACGACAAAACAGAACGCATACAAAGAACATTTCATTGCATATAACCACAATGCATCAGATTACAAGAATATACAGAGTATAAATGAATATTACACAGAAATATCAGAGATTTAAATTACATTTAAATACATAGCAGCGGAAAATAATACAATACACAACTAGAAGAGATATACGGATACAAAGCTTTCCGGATATCATTCCAGCTGTAAACCAGGATCCTGTGAATATAAATCTGCAAAACCAAAACTACTAGCTGCCCGTGTCAAAATAAGGGCACCCAGAGTTTAGGTTAAAACAATAAACTCCAGGTCAGTCATGTGACTGATGTGAGAACTAAAACAGTTATTAATCTTTATTTTAAATCATTAGGTAAATCAAGGGACCACGCCGTATAACACGGAACGGGTTTCCTCCCAAGAATACCAGTGCTTAAAACAAACAGCGCAATGCTAAATAAAGAAAGATGAAGCTGTTATAAGACCCAGGTCCCATCACACAATGCAACGCAGCCGAGGATAGGGTTTTCCCTTATAACAGCCAAAGAATGCTTGATACGTTTAAAACAAATCATTTGATACTATTATAAGTGCATAGTGTATAAAACACATCAAATCATAAGTATCAATCATAGGCGGCATGAGCGTCCCATGCCACTATGCCACCATATATAGGTTTACACATAAAACCGCAAAGTCACGTATTTGGAAATTGGATTTCCATCTATGAACCGAGGCAAAAGATAGTCCTCAACCGATTCGTGACTCTCTAGCCCGAGCCACAGGCAAGCGCGCAGGCAAGCCTTTAGATCGTCAGGGCCGGTCCACACGGAGTGGATTATTATGCCTGAACAATACGTCTCCCCACCCTATGGGGTGTAAGTCTGGTCCGTCAGCCAACCAGAATGCATTCGGCCGAAACCGATATAACCGAGGCGCCTCGCAACCGCAACAACCACATAAGTCAAACTCGTCAGGGCGTGTAAAACCACTGACGCCACTTCTAGCTAGAAAGAAACGCAAGTCCTCCCTGATGTCCCCTCCCGTTTTTGGTTCATACCGGGTGTGAAACTCGCGAAGCAAACGTTACACAAAGCTACGCCACAAAGGCCGTGCTTTGATCATCAACCACAAGACTTTGCTTTTCAACAGAAGCCTTGATCATTTGCATCTTAGCATGCCACACAGGCAAACCATCCTATGCAACCGATATCAGTCACACAGAATGAAATCCGATGTCAGACACACAGTCCATTTACAAGTCCGTTCTGGGTCTGAACGAAACCGGAGGCACCTAGTACCCCGCACATCCATCGATCTCCAAGTACGTCTGGACGATCACCAACTGTTTCCATCTTCTTGGGTGTACAGCCCAATCAAGATCATCAGTTATCACCCAAACGACGTGAAGACCTCCGGTCCTCGACCATCGTCTTCATCTTCGACTTATCGTCGTATCAGTTATTCAGAATGGGATAAACCTGGTCTTTCCGAATAACTCGCGTATATTTTAAATAAGTGTTACACAAACACAACATACGCCTCATTCCAATTCATTAGTCACTAACCGTAAATTAATCAAGAGAATAATTTCCCAAATATTAACCCCGAAGGCCGAAACCAACATCAGATCAATATCCAGAAAACCATTCTGCTTGGCCAACCGACAGTTAGTTTCTAAATTTCACATTCATAGGGAAAGGTTCCCATTAATTTTTATCAAAGATAAATTCTTGAATTTATGCTTTAATCTACTTTTGAATATCAATTCAAACTAGTCGGGATTAGCGAACCTTACCTAAGTAATCATTTGTTTTAATTTCCCAATCCCAACCTATTCATCCCATGAAGTAAAACTGGCTTTACTTCATATCTAACACCACGGTGTTATCGGTAAATTCTATTACCATTTCACGTTCAAATCTAATTAAAGATTTAACTATCGCCTGGAGTAAAACTGGTGATACTCCATTTCGATTATTTCAATCTAATTAAAGATTCATTAAAACTCCACTTAGTTTTAATCATTATCTGGGTTAAAGAATCAGTGTCATTTAAAACACGATTCACGATAAACCCAAAATCACATTCCATTAATTATCGGGTTAAAGAACAAGTGTTATTTAAAACACTGTTCACGATAAACCCAAAAATCAATACCAATTCAATTCCAATTAAATATCATTTAATTGGTACACTTCATTAAATCTAAATAAAAAGATTTAATCATTTCTCAATTGGGTTCAAGAACAGTGTTAGTGAAGACACCATTCACGACAAACCCAAATCACATTCGATATTCAATACAAGGCTCTGAATAGAAAATATATCGGCTTATATTCAATATCAAATTCTACGACTAACAAATGTCGTATTGGAAATAACGATATAAATATATATATCTTTCAAATTTCCATAACAACACCTGTATAATCACGAATTCCAACATCGAAATATTCCGAAGACAATTTCGATTCAAATCCATTCCAATGCAATCATTGGAAATTCTGGTTACTTTTAAAACCCTTTTCAAATTCAGTTTATTTATTTAAAAATAAATAGAATTATATTTCTAGTTCAAAACTAGTTCATTTCGATAAAAATCTATTTTTATCTTTTCAAATATGGAGTTTTTCATCCCAAATTTTCACAAATCATTTCTTATGATTTTACACAAATTATTACTATTTTTAATAATTTTATCAAGGCCTGTACAGTCGATTTCCAACAACGGCCATCGAACTGCACTTACAGCGACCTTTTTCGAATTTGATTTGGACATAATTCCAAATCCAACCGTTAGATTTCAAATTTCTAATATTCGTTAGAAAGCTCTTTTCGATACGAACCCAACGGTTCCGGTTTTAGGAGAATCCGACGGTCGGATCTCCCGTAATGTCCGTTTGAAATAAATGGTCGAAATTCGCGAACTGCCACGGCGCGGCGCGTTCTATTCAGGCCATTATATTATATATATAATATATATAATATATATTTCGTCGATTTCTATTTAAAACGAATTATATAAATAGTTTTAAATTCGTTTCAAAAGCAATTTCAATTTCCAATTCAATTCAAATCAAAATTGAATTCTTCTTTATAAATTCGTTTTAAAATTCATTTCTATTCAATTCAAATTTCAATTCAATTTGAATTCATTTCAATTCGCTTTCAATTCAATTTGAATTCGTTTTCAATTCATTTCGAAATCGTTTTCAATTCAATTCATTTCGAAATCGTTTTCAATTCAATTCATTTCCAAATCGTTTTCAATTCAATTCATTTCGAAATCGTTTTCAATTCAATTCATTTCGAAATCGTTTTCAATTCAATTCATTTCGAAATCGTTTTCAATTCAATTCATTTCGAAATCGTTTTCAATTCAATTCATTTCGAAATCGTTTTCAATTCAATTCATTTCGAAATCGTTTTCAATTCAATTCATTTCGAAATCGTTTTCAATTCAATTCATTTCAAAATGAATAAAATCGATATAAATATCGTTCACGTCAAAATGGCGTCAAACTAATCAACACGGCTTCATAAATTTCTATTTTCAAATATTCTATTTCAAATAATTCTTTTTCAAATATTTCTTTTCGAAACTGGAATGAGGCCCAATCAATTACCATATAAAGTTAATTATATGGATTTTCATACAACACATGTATAATAGCATTGAAAAATAATCAACCATCAACCAAAGTGCACTACCCTGTATAAGCATCAAATATAGATATCTAACGCTTATAACAGCCTGTCAATCAATCGATCGACATATTTACTCAATCAGGATGAGTGAACTTCAAATTTCATCCCAACACCCGTGTGGGGTTTCAAACAATCAAACACAGATTTTATTTGTGCAGTTGGGCGATGTGTGAAATTTATCGACCCAATCAATATCAGTCAAATCAGTGTATATACAAACAAATCGGCCGATTTGTTTATAACTATTCATTTATTCACATTCACGTTAAAAATTATATTTTTAACGATAAAAATTTTTATTTCAACCTATGAATTTCTATTCAATTCATTTACACAATAAAATGATATTTTTATTTTCTAACATATTTTAGAAAATTTCGGCGGCATAACGGCACGATACTAGAAACGGGACGAGGCCTAGCCTTATCCCCGGTCTAGTGAAGGCCCACGCCATTCACTCATCAATCAAATCAATTTCATTTTTCAAACCACAAAATTTGGAGTAAGGGTCTAACCTAGCCTTACTCCTACGCCTTATAACGGCGCACGTCTAATCCTAACCAATTTATCGATTCGATTTTTCACACCACAAACCACATTCAAACCAATATCGCAATCAATCACCAAACAGTCAAACAAACAAGTCCATGGTCTGTGGACGGTTGTGTCGGGGGCTACTAAGCACCGTCTGCATCCTAGTATAAATATATAACTAGAAAAGAAATAGAAAGGTGAGAAATTCTCACAGATAGCTATCCTAGCTCCACGGCACATCATTTGCAGAAGTCTTCGTCGTTTCGCCTTTTTGTCACCTTCGTTGTTCGCTTTCACTACATATATAAAAATCCCATTTTTACTTCGCTATTCAATATCTAAAAATCGAATTTTTAGTTCAAAGTTCAATATATAAAAATCGAATTTTTAGTTCAAAGTTCAATATATAAAAATCGAATTTTTTAGTTCGCTATTCAATATATAAAAATATGATTTTGACTTCGCTTTCAATATTGAAAAATATGATTTTTACCTTTTGCTTTCAATATTGAAAAATATGATTTTTACTTTTTGCTTTCACATATAAAAATATGATTTTTGCTTTTAAAATCAGTTTATTATTTGCTTATAAAAACCAATTCAGTTTTTATCTTTATAAAAAATAAATCAATTCAGTTTTTTATACTTTAAAAAAAAAATCAATTTAGTTTTTTTTATAATACTTTAAAAAAAAAAAATCAATTCAGTTTTTTTTATAATACTTTTATAAAATCAGTTTTAAAATTCCTTAAAAGAAATCAGTTTAAAAATTCTTTTATAAAAACAGTTCTATACTTTTTAAAAAAAACAGTTTTTACTTTATTTATAAAAATCATTTTTTTTCTCTAAAAAGAAAATCAGTTTTAAACTAATTAAAAATCCATTTTTTCTCCTTTTAAAGATTTCAGTTTAAAATCTTTACAACCAGTTTTACATTCCTAATTAAAACACAGTTTTTAAATTATTATAAAATAAAATAACCAAATACTTACAGGGGGGGTTTCGCGAATCGTCGGAGCTGGAGGTGGCTTCGAGGCTCGTCGCTGGTTCGACGAACGGGGGGGGGGGGGGGGGGGGGTTGCAGTCGATTCAGGGGGGGTTGCTTCGCGATAGGGGGGGTGCTTTGGTGGCTCGCCGCGGCACTGGGGGGTGGGGTTTCGATGGGGGAGCTGCGGTGGTCGCCGCCGCCTAGGGGCACGACGGATTCCGCCTCCGTCTCTTTTTTTTTTTTAATAATTGATCTAAAATAAAACGAACGGGGGGGGCCTAGGTAGTTAAGGAGAGAGGAGGGTTTATATTTTTTTTTTTATTACTTAATTATTAAAAAGTTGACTTTCACATACGACCTCTAAACGAGGTCCACCGCCTGTCGCCCATAGCATTTCACCCTCATTCCGAACACAATGGGATATGTACCGCAAGCTGAATCGACCGTTTCGATCAGTTTCCGTTGCATTTACATTTAAATCATCATATTGAATTTTAAACGTACATTTCAAATTACCGGGGTCACATACTAACTAGAAAAATTCCAGAAAATTATTTTCTAGCTTCGTATTGACGATACGGTCCTAACAAAACTAGTTTCGTCGAATTCTGAGACCGTTGGAAAAATGGCCAATTTCCAGTCGATTAAAATCAACTGAAACTGGTCAAACGCGTTTTCTTTTGCCACGCTCACATATTGATTCGAAAAATTATGAAATTTGAAACCTAGCAATAACTTTACATCCCGGACCCAACAAAACTGGTTTCGTCGAAATCCGAGGTCGTTTGCAAAATGTCCATATTTAAGGGCCTGAATTCCATAGCGACTATTCAGAATTTTCAACTGGACATATCTTTTGATTCCTGATATGAAATCTTGATTTTCCGGATTCGTTGGAAAGATATTATCAATCAGATCCTAATGTTTTTGGTTTCACTAAAATCCGGATTGTTTTGCACCCGGTACATTCAATTGAAGTTTGAAATCGAATTATCGAACTACTGCGCCATTTTTAATTCTATTTATAATTATATATAAATATTTATATTCTAACGACGACACGTATAATATATACGTTCGAATATATTCAAAATAAATTTCTCGTCGATATTATTTAAAATAATTCATTTTAAATATTCAAAATTCGCTAAAATTGCCAAAATAAAAATTTTAAACTGGCCCAGATTTTCGGGTTGTTACAATCTCCCCCACTTAAAACTTTTCGTCCCCGAAAAGGAACAAAGTCGAAAGTGGTTTGATTATTCAACACTACGCTCGATCTGGCTTCTATTCTCCAACTCTTTAGTTTCTGAGAATTTCCTAAAATCTCAAAAATTTGGCTAACACCCTAAATTTTTGAAAAATTTCGCCATAACCTCCCCTGCACCGGGAGCATCGGGGAATTTCAAATAGCTTCCCCGGTCCTTCAGATCTCAAAAAGAAAAAGAAAAAGCCAAGCGGCTAGCCAATAGGCTCACAAAATCGTCATCACCCAAACAAAACAGGAAATTATGTAGTAAACATGTACCTATTTGTCGGGCAAACAAATTTTATTCTCTGGCTCTAGCCTCCTTGCTATGACCTGTTCAAAGATATATATGTATATGCAAACAAATGCGACTAATTTTCAATACCATTCAATATTCGATCAAATTAGGCATAATGGTTCAAAATTATCAAACAATTAAACAGCCAACACAAACATCAATCAATTAGTGAATTAGAATTTCAAATTCATAACTTTGATATATAGCCAAAAATCAGATTTTTGATGCCAAATCACAACAAATAAATCTAGCTATATAAGTTTTGGTTCTCACACCAGTCTAATGGAAATATATAGAAAATCACACCTTCGAAACACGAAAATAATTACTAATGATGACGCGTCAATCATCAGAATCACGTCCGGGCGACTAGAGTGTGACTCTATATCCATCCAGTATATTAAAATTTCGAATACACGCGGATCAGACGTATACGCAAAATCTATATATACTGGATTGTCCACATCAATATAAATAGATAATCAACTACGAATAATTGATTTAAATTTTCCAAAACAAAATTTGTTTTCACTTTAAAAATATACTCTTCACACTCGTTCTAGGATACTACTGATCCCATCTCTAACGAGTCATTCTAATTGGATATTACTAATCCAATATCTGATGAATTCTTTCGTATGGTTTTAATGTGCCTTGTTCTCGGCTTTGTAAACCAAAGCTCTGATACCAAATGTGACGGCAAGGAATTTCGCTCGGTCCGAACCAGTCGCTAAACCGACCCAGACCGTTCGAAACGCCCTATCGTTTGAGAACACGACAAAACAGAACGCATACAAAGAACATTTCATTGCATATAACCACAATGCATCAGATTACAAGAATATACAGAGTATAAATGAATATTACACAGAAATATCAGAGATTTAAATTACATTTAAATACATAGCAGCGGAAAATAATACAATACACAACTAGAAGAGATATACGGATACAAAGCTTTCCGGATATCATTCCAGCTGTAAACCAGGATCCTGTGAATATAAATCTGCAAAACCAAAACTACTAGCTGCCCGTGTCAAAATAAGGGCACCCAGAGTTTAGGTTAAAACAATAAACTCCAGGTCAGTCATGTGACTGGTGTGAGAACTAAAACAGTTATTAATCTTTATTTTAAATCATTAGGTAAATCAAGGGACCACGCCGTATAACACGGAACGGGTTTCCTCCCAAGAATACCAGTGCTTAAAACAAACAGCGCAATGCTAAATAAAGAAAGATGAAGCTGTTATAAGACCCAGGTCCCATCACACAATGCAACGCAGCCGAGGATAGGGTTTTCCCTTATAACAGCCAAAGAATGCTTGATACGTTTAAAACAAATCATTTGATACTATTATAAGTGCATAGTGTATAAAACACTTCAAATCATAAGTATCAATCATAGGCGGCATGAGCGTCCCATGCCACTATGCCACCATATATAGGTTTACACATAAAACCGCAAAGTCACGTATTTGGAAATTGGATTTCCATCTATGAACCGAGGCAAAAGATAGTCCTCAACCGATTCGTGACTCTCTAGCCCGAGCCACAGGCAAGCGCGCAGGCAAGCCTTTAGATCGTCAGGGCCGGTCCACACGGAGTGGATTATTATGCCTGAACAATACGTCTCCCCACCCTATGGGGTGTAAGTCTGGTCCGTCAGCCGACCAGAATGCATTCGGCCGAAACCGATATAACCGAGGCGCCTCGCAACCGCAACAACCACATAAGTCAAACTCGTCAGGGCATGTAAAACCACTGACGCCACTTCTAGCTAGAAAGAAACGCAAGTCCTCCCTGATGTCCCCTCCCGTTTTTGGTTCATACCGGGTGTGAAACTCGCGAAGCAAACGTTACACAAAGCTACGCCACAAAGGCCGTGCTTTGATCATCAACCACAAGACTTTGCTTTTCAACAGAAGCCTTGATCATTTGCATCTTAGCATGCCACACAGGCAAACCATCCTATGCAACCGATATCAGTCACACAGAATGAAATCCGATGTCAGACACACAGTCCATTTACAAGTCCGTTCTGGGTCTGAACGAAACCGGAGGCACCTAGTACCCCGCACATCCATCGATCTCCAAGTACGTCTGGACGATCACCAACTGTTTCCATCTTCTTGGGTGTACAGCCCAATCAAGATCATCAGTTATCACCCAAACGACGTGAAGACCTCCGGTCCTCGACCATCGTCTTCATCTTCGACTTATCGTCGTATCAGTTATTCAGAATGGGATAAACCCGGTCTTTCCGAATAACTCGCGTATATTTTAAATAAGTGTTACACAAACACAACATACGCCTCATTCCAATTCATTAGTCACTAACCGTAAATTAATCAAGAGAATAATTTCCCAAATATTAACCCCGAAGGCCGAAACCAACATCAGATCAATATCCAGAAAACCATTCTGCTTGGCCAACCGACAGTTAGTTTCTAAATTTCACATTCATAGGGAAAGGTTCCCATTAATTTTTATCAAAGATAAATTCTTGAATTTATGCTTTAATCTACTTTTGAATATCAATTCAAACTAGTCGGGATTAGCGAACCTTACCGAAGTAATCATTTGTTTTAATTTCCCAATCCCAACCTATTCATCCCATGAAGTAAAACTGGCTTTACTTCATATCTAACACCACGGTGTTATCGGTAAATTCTATTACCATTTCACGTTCAAATCTAATTAAAGATTTAACTATCGCCTGGAGTAAAACTGGTGATACTCCATTTCGATTATTTCAATCTAATTAAAGATTCATTAAAACTCCACTTAGTTTTAATCATTATCTGGGTTAAAGATTCAGTGTCATTTAAAACACGATTCACGATAAACCCAAAATCACATTCCATTAATTATCGGGTTAAAGAACAAGTGTTATTTAAAACACTGTTCACGATAAACCCAAAAATCAATACCAATTCAATTCCAATTAAATATCATTTAATTGGTACACTTCATTAAATCTAAATAAAAAGATTTAATCATTTCTCAATTGGGTTCAAGAACAGTGTTAGTGAAGACACCATTCACGACAAACCCAAATCACATTCGATATTCAATACAAGGCTCTGAATAGAAAATATATCGGCTTATATTCAATATCAAATTCTACGACTAACAAATGTCGTATTGGAAATAACGATATAAATATATATATATCTTTCAAATTTCCATAACAACACCTGTATAATCACGAATTCCAACATCGAAATATTCCGAAGACAATTTCGATACAAATCCATTCCAATGCAATCATTGGAAATTCTGGTTACTTTTAAAACCCTTTTCAAATTCAGTTTATTTATTTAAAAATAAATAGAATTATATTTCTAGTTCAAAACTAGTTCATTTCGATAAAAATCTATTTTTATCTTTTCAAATATGGAGTTTTTCATCCCAAATCTTCACAAATCATTTCTTATGATTTTACACAAATTATTACTATTTTTAATAATTTTATCAAGGCCTGTACGGTCGATTTCCAACAACGGCCATCGAACTGCACTTACAGCGACCTTTTTCGAATTTGATTTGGACATAATTCCAAATCCAACCGTTAGATTTCAAATTTCTAATATTCGTTAGAAAGCTCTTTTCGATACGAACCCAACGGTTCCGGTTTTAGGAGAATCCGACGGTCGGATCTCCCGTAATGTCCGTTTGAAATAAATGGTCGAAATTCGCGAACTACCGCGGCGCGGCGCGTTCTATTCAGGCCATTATATTATATATATAATATATATTTCGTCGATTTCTATTTAAAACGAATTATATAAATAGTTTTAAATTCGTTTCAAAAGCAATTTCAATTTCCAATTCAATTCAAATCAAAATTGAATTCTTCTTTATAAATTCGTTTTAAAATTCATTTCTATTCAATTCAAATTTCAATTCAATTTGAATTCATTTTAATTCGCTTTCAATTCAATTTGAATTCGTTTTCAATTCATTTCGAAATCGTTTTCAATTCAATTCATTTCGAAATCGTTTTCAATTCAATTCATTTCGAAATCGTTTTCAATTCAATTCATTTCGAAATCGTTTTCAATTCAATTCATTTCGAAATCGTTTTCAATTCAATTCATTTCGAAATCATTTTCAATTCAATTCATTTCGAAATCGTTTTCAATTCAATTCATTTCGAAATCGTTTTCAATTCAATTCATTTCGAAATCGTTTTCAATTCAATTCATTTCGAAATCGTTTTCAATTCAATTCATTTCGAAATCGTTTTCAATTCAATTCATTTCGAAATCGTTTTCAATTCAATTCATTTCGAAATCGTTTTCAATTCAATTCATTTCGAAATCGTTTTCAATTCAATTCATTTCAAAATGAATAAAATCGATATAAATATCGTTCACGTCAAAATGGCGTCAAACTAATCAACACGGCTTCATAAATTTCTATTTTCAAATATTCTATTTCAAATATTTCTTTTTCAAATATTTCTTTTCGAAACTGGAATGAGGCCCAATCAATTACCATATAAAGTTAATTATATGGATTTTCATACAACACATGTATAATAGCATTGAAAAATAATCAACCATCAACCAAAGTGCACTACCCTGTATAAGCATCAAATATAGATATCTAACGCTTATAACAGCCTGTCAATCAATCGATCGACATATTTACTCAATCAGGATGAGTGAACTTCAAATTTCATCCCAACACCCGTGTGGGGTTTCAAACAATCAAACACAGATTTTATTTGTGCAGTTGGGCGATGTGTGAAATTTATCGACCCAATCAATATCAGTCAAATCAGTGTATATACAAACAAATCGGCCGATTTGTTTATAACTATTCATTTATTCACATTCACGTTAAAAATTATATTTTTAACGATAAAACATTTTATTTCAACCTATGAATTTCTATTCAATTCATTTACACAATAAAATGATATTTTTATTTTCTAACATATTTTAGAAAATTTCGGCGGCATAACGGCACGATACTAGAAACGGGACGAGGCCTAGCCTTATCCCCGGTCTAGTGAAGGCCCACGCCATTCACTCATCAATCAAATCAATTTCATTTTTCAAACCACAAAATTTGGAGTAAGGGTCTAACCTAGCCTTACTCCTACGCCTTATAACGGCGCACGTCTAATCCTAACCAATTTATCGATTCGATTTTTCACACCACAAACCACATTCAAACCAATATCGCAATCAATCACCAAACAGTCAAACAAACAAGTCCATGGTCTGTGGACGGTTGTGTCGGGTGCTACTAAGCACCGTCTGCATCCTAGTATAAATATATAACTAGAAAAGAAATAGAAAGGTGAGAAATTCTCACAGATAGCTATCCTAGCTCCACGGCACATCATTTGCAGAAGTCTTCGTCGTTTCGCCTTTTTGTCACCTTCGTTGTTCGCTTTCACTACATATATAAAAATCCCATTTTTACTTCGCTATTCAATATCTAAAAATCGAATTTTTAGTTCAAAGTTCAATATATAAAAATCGAATTTTTAGTTCAAAGTTCAATATATAAAAATCGAATTTTTTAGTTCGCTATTCAATATATAAAAATATGATTTTGACTTCGCTTTCAATATTGAAAAATATGATTTTTACCTTTTGCTTTCAATATTGAAAAATATGATTTTTACTTTTTGCTTTCACATATAAAAATATGATTTTTGCTTTAAAATCAGTTTATTATTTGCTTATAAAAACCAATTCAGTTTTTATCTTTATAAAAAATAAATCAATTCAGTTTTTTATACTTTAAAAAAAAAAAATCAATTCAGTTTTTTTTATAATACTTTAAAAAAAATAAATCAATTCAGTTTTTTTTATAATACTTTTATAAAATCAGTTTTAAAATTCCTTAAAAGAAATCAGTTTAAAAATTCTTTTATAAAAACAGTTCTATACTTTTTAAAAAAAACAGTTTTTACTTTATTTATAAAAATCATTTTTTTTCTCTAAAAAGAAAATCAGTTTTAAACTAATTAAAAATCCAGTTTTTCTCCTTTTAAAGATTTCAGTTTAAAATCTTTAAAACCAGTTTTACATTCCTAATTAAAAACACAGTTTTTAAATTATTATAAAATAAAATAACCAAATACTTACAGGGGGGGTTTCGCGAATCGTCGGAGCTGGAGGTGGCTTCGAGGCTCGTCGCTGGTTCGACGAACGGGGGGGGGGGGGAGGGGGGGGGGAGGGGGGGGGGCGGCTGCAGTCGATTCAGGGGGGGGTTGCTTCGCGATAGGGGGGGTGCTTTGGTGGCTCGCCGCGGCACTGGGGGGTGGGGTTTCGATGGGGGACCTGCGGTGGTCGCCGCCGCCTAGGGGCGCGACGGATTCCGCCTCCGTCTCTTATTTTTTTTTTTTTTTATAATTGATCTGAAATAAAACGAACGGGGGGGGGGGGGCTAGGTAGTTAAGGAGAGAGGAGGGTTTATATTTTTTTTTATTACTTAATTATTAAAAAGTTGACTTTCACATACGACCTCTAAAAGAGGTCCACCGCCTGTCGCCCATAGCGTTTCACCCCCATTCCGAACACAATGGGATATGTACCGCAAGCTGAATCGACCGTTTCGATCAGTTTTCGTTGCATTTACATTTAAATCATCATATTGAATTTTAAACGTACATTTCAAATTACCGGGGTCACATACTAACTAGAAAAATTCCAGAAAAATATTTTCTAGCTTCGTATTGACGATACGGTCCTAACAAAACTAGTTTCGTCGAATTCTGAGACCGTTGGAAAAATGGCCAATTTCCAGTCGATTAAAATCAACTGAAACTGGTCAAACGCGTTTTCTTTTGCCACGCTCACATATTGATTCGAAAAATTATGAAATTTGAAACCTAGCAATAACTTTGCATCCCGGACCCAACAAAACTGGTTTCGTCGAAATCCGAGGTCGTTTGCAAAATGTCCATTTTTAAGGGCCTGAATTCCATAGCGACTATTCAGAATTTTCAACTGGACATATCTTTTGATTCCTGATATAAATCTTGATTTTCCGGATTCGTTGGAAAGATATTATCAATCAGATCCTAATGTTTTTGGTTTCACTAAAATCCGGATTGTTTTGCACCCGGTACATTCAATTGAAGTTTGAAATCGAATTATCGAACTACCGCGCCATTTTTAATTCTATTTATAATTATATATAAATATTTATATTCTAACGACGACACGTATAATATATACGTTCGAATATATTCAAAATAAATTTCTCGTCGATATTATTTAAAATAATTCATTTTAAATATTCAAAATTCGCTAAAATTGCCAAAATAAAAATTTTAAACTGGCCCAGATTTTCGGGTTGTTACAGCAAGAGTTGAGGTGAAAACTAGTTTTGAAAACGTTTCGCTATCTAGATAATAACGTAAGTTCTTTCATTTATATCGTCTTATGTTCAAACATGTTAAACATGTTTTCTTTATGTAAACTAATAGGGTCTAAACTTGTGTTTATATGATGTGACCATAATGTTTAGCTAGCGCCTCTTCTTCAATCATAACATAGGATTCAGAGACATTATCAGTTTTGAAACTAAGATATCAAAATAAACAAGGTAAATTGACCTATAACTATATTGTACTAAACAACAGCAAATTTGTCTTCCATTTAGGAGAAATCTTGTTCTTATGATCCTAATTGGTAGTCCATAATTCAACCACATTCCCATATTATAATTTATAGTTGCTTTGTCTTTACATTTCCATCTTCATCTTTCTTGATGTCGTTGGCATCCTCCTCATCATTCTTGGGCCACCAATAATTCAACTTTACACTATATTACTCAACAGCTATGAAATAGTAATGCAACAACTACGAGAAAAAAAAGTTCATTTAAAATACAATGCAGTAAAACACGGGAAACAGTATAAAAACAGCAACACTTTTATATACAATAATTACAAGTACAAAACCCTTACAAGATATTTTGCCATACACCAAACAGTGTATACATCGAATCCACAATGTAAAATTCAAATCTGCACATTTGATTTAACAATTCAACAGCTTCTGCATGAACAGTTCGATCAACAACTTCTCCAAATGGAATATAAAATTCATAGCCTCACAGTGCCTTGTCTACACATACACAACACAAGTTCAATCAGTGTTTCTATTTTGAGCAGAAAATAGTACAAGAACAACTGAACAACAAATATATGTATATATTTATACATAAATCTGTACAGCCAAATAAAACAGTATGATGCAACAGATGAATGTGTATATATATATATATATATATATATATATATATACATTCGTACCTCAATCTAATTGAAATAAATAGCTAGGAAAGGAAGAAAAATCAAATCTACACGACCAAATGGAACAACTAAAATATACATCCATATATATATATATATATATATATATATATATATACACAAAAATTTCTCATGTTTTCCCTGTTGCCATGTACTTCAAAATGGAACAGAGAATCTACAAGACACAGTTCCAAATCTCTGAACTAAATAAACAAGTCATAGCCTAAACCTAACAAGATCAATCACTGTTCTTTCTGAACAGACCCACCATATTGAAAATACAATACAGAATTTATCAAATTGTCTACCAAAACCATCACATAAACACTTGAACACAAAATCTATACATATCAAACCATATCTTTTTGAACAAAAACGATACGAGAATCAACAATAAAATCTATGTAAACCATCACACAACCATCGTTTTCTATCATCAGTACACAATCTGAAAAGAGGAAGAAAATCAAATGGCCTAAGCCTGCAGGGACCGAACCTATAAGTTGAGATGGACGTTGTGATTATCTAAAGGTTTCAGCTATAAATACATGCACCACATTTGTTTGTCCAAAACTCAAAACAGTAAAGAAGGAAAATTGTTCAAGCACTAATAAAATCAAAATCAAAATAATAATTTGAAAAAAAATGAATTAAAATACTTAGCTGAACTTGGGTGATACACATACTTCACGCTGGAGTCTCGGTTCATCTTCACGCTAGAGTCTCGAGTTCATCTTCACGCTGGAGTCTCGAGTGAAGCTGAGGGGGTTTGCTGAGGGGCTCGGTTCATCTTCACGCTGGAGTTTCGAGCGAAGCTGAGAGGGTTTGCAGATTTGATCGAAGGGACTGATCGAAGCGAGGTTGTGTAGGAGCGGTGAGGTTTAGCTGGTTTCGGTTCTGGGCGAAGCAAGGAGATGGAAAGAGGGATTGGGGTTTGATTTTTTTTGGATTTTTGTCTGGTGAGGCGGCAGAAAAATTATGAGGCAAAGGAGGATTTGAGGGATTAATCGATGGGGGAGAGTTTTGTTTACGAATGCGAGTCTGAGGGTTTTGATGGGCCGCACGTTTTAGAGGTATAAAGGCCCATTTTTAATTTTAAAATTTTTAGTTTTAGTAATTAAATTACTCTATTAATTGTTTTAGCGATATATTGCACATACATTAACAGAATTAAACGCGGTCTGTCTTGTTGGGACAGTAGAGACAAGATCTTCGAGATGGAGCAGGGTTCGTCATGATCGGGAGCGACTGAAAAATTTAGTCAAATTAAACATCAGTCAACTTGGCTAAAAACAGATTGTTTATCGACAAATTCAAATCAAAGGTGAGTTCAACTCACTCAGTTTTCCCATTTATATTTTATGTAAACTGGGTTCTTTATTTTGTGTGCTCTGCTTGCTGATGGTTGCTTATTTGCTAGTTATACAATTATTTGTTGATTTAACTGATGAAATTAAACTGTGTTTAATTTCAGTGAAATACCAATTTTTTTTTACGGTTTGTTCCAATAAAGGTAATTTACCTTGTTTGTCACGTTTATAAAATAAACGTGTTTAATGGTTTGAATTGGTTGAATTGGTTTGTTTATTGGTTGTTGATTAAATGGTCGTTATTTATTATTATCATATATGGACTGATACGATGGGGTGATTGATTTGAGTATTGGGTGTTGACTGAAATTTCAACATCTGTGTAGTTTAAACCAATGGGCGGTATGGGTTGGGTATCTGGCAACATATGGCCTATAAAATCAATCGTTTTATAGATGTCGATTTACGACAGGGATGAGCTTATAAAGTTCGTTTTATAACTGGTGATAGATTTTGAAACATTTGTTTTAAAATAGAAGTTTATAAAAAGGGAAAATCAATAAAGGTTTTATTTAAGCTTTGATTTATCATTAATTAATTTTATAAACTCAACTTTGATGAGAATCAGATTTATAAGTACGAGGATGAGAAATAAATCGAATGGTATTGTTTAATTTTAATAAGATTTTAAAAAGGGAAATTTAACGTTTATTTTAGTAAATAAAGGAATGAACTACGAAAGTAGTTAACGACCAAAGTAAGTTAGTATTTTAATAATTTAGAAAATACTTTTAAATTGAGGTTCATTTAAAAAGTACTCGAAATTTAAATGGAATCCAATTGAGTGGTGAAAGGGAATTAAGAACAGGTTTTATATTTAAAACCCGAATTAAAAAGGAATTTTAAGCGAAGATAATAGCTTAAAAATTAATATTACTTAATGGTTTGAGTCAAGTGAAAAGAAATCTAGATCAAAAAGATTTATAATAAATCAGGGTATGTAAATGGGGTTAAATGTGTAAAAGTGTTAATTGTAACTAAAGTGACTTAATAATGGGATTAAGTATAAAGGGGGAGATTTAAAACAGGATTTTCAAAGAAGGAAGTATTAAATGGATTTGAAAAAGCGATTAGTGAAAGTCAGTTTGGTAAAAGAAGTGGATCATGAGCTTTTGTAATCAAGTTCGAATTATAAGACGAGTTTGGTTAAAGAGGCAGAGTTAAAGTAATGTACTTAATTAGTGAATTAAGAACGAATGGTATATTCAAAAAAGAGATTTTCAAAAGGAAAGAAGGTTTATGAAAACTTACTTTTGAATAAAATGGAATTTGCATTGAGATTAGATGAGATATTGGTTATATTACAATTCGTATTTATTTTTGGGTATTAACGTTGTCGATCAAGGTCTGAGAGGTAATTAAAATACCCTAACTTGAACGACATCAGGACTATCTAAGGATGATATTAGTTGTAATGGGAAAAGGGATTAGTGATAATTTATTTCCATTAGTGAAATAATAATGTAAAGGGTTGGTTTTTATCCAACAGGAATAAGCACTGGTTACTATCAAGTAATAAATAAAGGATATTTGGTAATGTTTACAAGTTGTTTTCGAAGGAAAGATATAGAGAACTGAATATGATATAGGATTTTACTAAGTATAAGAATGAATTTGTTTAAAGTATAACCTTATGATAAATGAAGAAGCGAGGAACTATATTTTTAATATCGAAGATTTAAGAGTTTTGAATTTACATTTTGGTTTAATTAAAACGGCCAAGTGATGCCGAATACTGAACCAGTGAACTCACTGGATTGTCATGATTGAAACACTGTTTATTTTGATAGTTAAACACCGACTATCAAACCTGTCCAATACGATTGTTGGTATGGAAAGACCAGGATCGAATTTATATTCGAAAACCATTCCGACCCAAAAATACGTGGAGATATAGGAAGATGATCGAGATGGAGCATTGAAGACCATAGAATTTCATAAACGGAAGAACTGCTAATAATCTCTGGTCTGCAGCCTGAGAGGTACTGTGGTTCTGTCGTGGCTGGAATCTACGGGTTGCAAGGACTTCTCGCTACTAATCCATGGGGTGATTCCTATATGAGATGCAGTAGGAGAGTACCTTCGGTTCATCCTGTTCCTGGATGACTTGCATGGACGGATGTCTGACAGAGTATTTCTTAAGGGTCACGTACGTTGATTTTTACAAACGTATCTCTGTTAGTGGTGGAGAGGGGCATCTCTCTAGCTTAACGACCAGAATATTTTTGTGTGGACGTCAATTAGTGATTTGGCGTATCTGACGTTGTGACATTCAAAGTGTATGATGACCAGATGTGTTCTGACCTCAAGCCTCATCAACCGAGAGATGACAAAAATCGGGCAGACGGCATGGCTAAGTGGGTCGCTCCCATTAGGGTGTATAATCACCTATCTAGAGAAAATCCTTTTGCTTCTTTAATCTATTTTGATGCTGTCCCTTTTCGGGAAACGGTGGTTTGAGTCCAACCGTTGGTGATATACATTCGATACACTCAAGCGAAATGAGTGGTCG
This sequence comes from Allium sativum, assembly GCA_030737875.1. Classification (NCBI taxonomy): domain Eukaryota; kingdom Viridiplantae; phylum Streptophyta; class Magnoliopsida; order Asparagales; family Amaryllidaceae; genus Allium; species Allium sativum. Next base: position 691,318,837 of record CM060913.1, on the reverse strand, counting down.
ATCATGTGTGGGCCGGGTTGCAAGACGTTCTTGTTGAACCCAGTGTATTTGCCTCTAGAGATACACTATCGGCAGGTGGTCCCATACCTTGTCATAGTCGGAATCCAATCTCCAATAAGTGCCCGCGGTTTTTGATCGTATACTATATATGTGGAGCGTGAGATGCAAGCGTTCCACTAGATTGGTATTTACATGTATTTAGAAATTATTATAATATCAGAGAAGATATTGGTTTCAAAACTATTTTGGGTTATCGTAAGGTAAAAACCGTCCGTGGTTATGTGTGGATTCGGTCTTATGATTATCCTTTTCTTTGAAAAGATTTTGGCTAAAAATCAAGTTGTGTGTTACCTTAATAATGTGCGAGTTTTACTTACTCTGGTTCACCAGACTGACCCGATGTTTTGTAAATGCTTGGGTTAGCCCGGGGTGTACAGGTTCAGGACATCGAATGCTGTGGAGTTCATAGACGAGCTGGAGATGTTCAGATGTATGATATTATATAACTACTATTCTGCTGTATGGTGTATATGGGAACAGGTGATTATAATTGTCCCATGGTGTGATGTACTCTGATATTGTAAGTATTTTGAAAAGCTCTCAATAAAGTTTTTATTTTTGTATTATATTTTGTTCCGCTGCGATGTGAGACTCTGATTCTGCATTATGTTGGTTCTTCTTCTTCTTCTTTTATTCTAATATTTCTTTCTTTCTTATCGCACCCTCTAATTTCTTTCTAATAACGTTCCAGTGTTTTCGGTGTTTGGAAGGTCGGTTACGGTAAAGGTATTTATGTCGATTTTCAGGGCCGAAAATGCCTGGGTCGTTACAACAACGTCATACATACAATCCATTTACAAGTCCATTCTGGGTCTGAACGAAACCGGAGGCACATTATACCTCGCATATCCGAACAATCAACAATACGTCCAGACGATTACCACTGCAGCCCCTTCAAGGTAGCCACTCCAATCATGGGCATCAGTAGCCATACATCCATTCGACGTGAAGATGTCAGTCTTCAACCACCGTCTTCAAATCTTCGACTTCCAATCGTTGTATAATTATTTGAAATGAGATTTAACTCGGTCTTTTCAAATAATTCTCGAATATATATAGTTCAAAATTATTTCTTTTCATTCCATATCGCTTATAATATTTTGTAACGATTTATCGCTATTTTTATTTATATAAAAATAGCCATTTTAATTAAATGACGCTTCGGGTCATTACATGGCCCTGGCGCTGTTTTTATGGAAATTTAATTTACACATTTCTCATAATCTAACCGTTGGATCTTAACAAATTTTATATCGTTGGAAGGCTCTTTCCAAAACGAACCCAAAGGTTCCAGTTTTGTGGAAATCCGATAGTCGGATCTCTCGGTATAACCATTTAAAGTTACGATTTCAAATCGCGAACTGCAGCGCACGATTCGTTTTATTTTAATTTATATTTATATATAAATATATATAAATATAAATCGTTCAATGATTCCAAAACCATTTTCAATTCTAGTATTGATTTCTTTAATGTGAGCATTACATTAAAAATCCAATTTGTCTTTATCATTTATTAATTTACTTTGAAAAATGTAAATTTTGATTCATTCATTATCTTACATTGAAATATGTAAATTTCTATTCAATCTTTAATTTACATTGAAAAATGTAAATTTTGATCTCATTTTCTGATTACATTAAAAATGTAATCTTTTTATTATTAATCATGTTTCATTTTAAAACAATGTACATTTTCATGTCTTCACTCATTACATTAAAAATGGGATTTTTTTCTTTATGTAAACTAATTTTGTTTTCAAACAGTGTTCACTTTTATATTTTACATTAAAAATGAGATTCTTCAATGTAATCATATTTTCAATTTGAAGTTATGATCATTTTCCTAATTTTCTATTTTACATTGAAAATGATAATTTCAATGCAATCAAGTTTCCAATTTCAATGTTATGATCATTTTTCTAATTCTCTAACATTACATTAAAAATGAAAATTTTAATGTAAACACGTTTTTATATTTGAACATGTTCAATTTGCTAATTTCATTCATGACATACAAATGAGATTTTTTATTTATGTAAACATTGTTTTATTTTCAAACAATGTTCATTTTTCTATTTTGCATTAAAAATGAGATTTTTAATGTAAACTGGTTTTATTTTCACTACGTGATCATTTTTGCTAGTTTGCTAACATTCCATAAAAATGAGAATTTCAATGTTAACATATGTTTATTTTCAAAATATGTACATTTCCCTTGTTTGCTACTTTACATTAAAAATGAGATTTTAATGTAATCATCGTTTCAATTTTCAAGTTATGTACATTTTTTCTAATTTGCTACTTTACATTAAAAATGAGATTTTAGTGTCATCACATTTTCAATATCAAGTTATGTACATTTTTCTAATTTTCTATATTCACTTTAAAAATGGTATTTTTAAAGTAATTATGTTTTGTTTTTAAAAAATGAACAATTTTCCTATATTCTATTTTTACATTAAAGATGAACATTTTAATGATAAACATGTTTTATTTTATAACATGAACAATATCCTCATTCTCTATATGTACATTAAAAAAACATTTTTCATTTCATTCTTCGATTACATTACAAATGTGATCTTTTTACATTACAATAAAATGTAAATTTCTTCTATTTATGTATTACATCAAAATGAAATCTTTTCTTTTCTGATATAAAATAAAATGTGAATTTTCGTTGGAAACAAACTTTCATTTGAAATAAACGAATATTTCTGATCTTTACTTTTTAATGTCTCAATAACAATAAAAAGAAATCTTAAATGTAAAATATTATCATATGACAATGCTTCTTTTTCCTTACATTAATTTGACATTTTAAATGTCAAACATTAAAATGATATTTTAATGTAAACCATTTTTATATTCAATAAAATCTAATTTTTTTATTGTTCAAACAACTTTATGTCATAACATGGGTATTTCACAGCACAAAATATTTCAGAAAATTTCGACAGCATAATGACAGGGTAATTAAAACCGGTACTGTCCCAATGTACGGCTCCTCGCTCTACCTTAAAGCTTCGCAGCTTTTGACAAGGGGGATTTCAATAATCTATTTCATACGCAGACGAATTTTTACAATATCAATCAATTTCAATTTCTGTTTCTTTTTCTTTTTCAACCACAAACAAACACCAAAATTCAACCAATCAAAATCACAAATCAATCAAGTCGTCCATGGTCTATGGACGACGGGTGCCGGGAGTTTCTAAACTCCATTTGCATCCTAATATAATTTATTTATTTTATTTCTGAATTCAAATATCTCACATTGATTTGACGACGCCAAAAAATTGTAGTGAGCTCTAAAAATTCTACGGTCAGTTCCAAAATGTAGATCTCGTCGTTGTGGTTCCAACGCTTCCTATTTTGCCGAATTTCATTAACATATGAGCGAGATGTCATTTTATGAAGGTTTACCATAATTTAAAGATAATAATTAAATTAAATAATTTAATAATACCCTTCTTCTTCCTCTGATCGTTCAAGTCGATGGTTTCAAATTATGTTCCAAACTAGGTCTGGTTTTTGCGATCGACACAGGAAACAGGAGGGGAATCGGCCTTCACCACGACGGAGGACCTGGAGTCGCGCGTCAGCGCTGGAGAGTGGGCTCAGTTCGATGGTCCCTACCAGGAACGGCGGCGGTTGAAACAGACCGAGTTCATAGCGTCGATTCTCCCCCTACAGGCTACGGTTTGGATTGAAATTGGTATGAGATCGAAGCTTGGAGAAAACTCTACAAAATCTTCCAAAGGACCTTAGGGTTTTATTGAGTGATTTGGGTGAAATCAGAGGAGGAGCGATGGAGCGACGATGGCCATTAAAATCGATATATGGCGGCTAATACGATGGTATTAGGTTTTTAGGAGAATACGGTGTATACCGTATTTTATATGGTATTTCCATTTTAATTTTGTTTATTGAATTCATTTTAAATTTCTATAACGCTATTAACTCCAAATCAAACCCAACGAGTGTCGTCCCTAGCTAAATACCCCCATGCCGGACACGATGGGATATGTTTCGTAACCCCATTTGGCTGTTACGATATGTTTTTCTTTAAATTTAATAATAAAACATTTTATTATTTAATTTGATCGAACATTTTAATTTACCGAGGCCACAAACTGATTCTAAAAATTCTAAAAAAATAAATCTGTCTATATTTTGACGATACGGTCCCAACAAAACTAATTTCATCGAATTTGGAGGCCATTGGAAAAATGGCCATTTTCAAGTCGATCGAAATTAATTGAAACTGTCAAAACACATTTTCTTTTGCCACGCTCACATATTGATCCCAAAAATTATGAAAATTGGAATCCTGCAACAATTTGACATTCCGGTTCCAACAAAAGTTGTTTCGTCGAAAATGGACGTCGTTTGAAAAATGGTTATTTATACTGGCTATATATATATATATTAAATATATATATATATATAAATTTTATAGCGACCTTTCGGAATATTCAACTGACCACAACTTTTGATTCCTGCTATGAAATTTCAATTTTTCGGATTCGTTGGAAAGATATTCTTAAACATGTTTAAATATTTTTGGTTTCACTAAAATCCGATCTATTTTGCATCCTGCATGGTCAGTCAAAGTTTGAATTCAAATTTTCAAACTACCACGCTATGTCTAACTCCTTTTAGAATTAAAATAAATATATTCGTTCAAACTTCGATTTAAACAAATTTTTAATCATTTTTACTTAAAATAAACAATTTCAACTATTATAAATTCAATAAAATAGCCAAAATAAAATTTTTAAATTGGTTCTGATTTTCCGGGTTGCTACAGCCAACCATGTTGTATAAAAATAGATAACATTGTTTGAGAGGACTCTTGTTTGTCGTCTTCATCATTACGAGGAACAATTTCAAATTATATGTTCACATGGTCACTAAAATAGTGAGAGAAAAAGAACAAAACTTCTTTCTTCGATGTAAGATTTACATACCAAACCTTCAACCCTCGCTTTTTGTCTCATATTTTTCTTTAGATGATTTAGGCATCTATGCAAAATTATTTTACATTAACTTTATCTTTCAATTGCGACTACATTACTACATAACGTATTAATATACCTATCGAATAGATACATCAATCCATATTGGACAGGGCCTCGAAGTCGTGCTTCAAATTGGAGCAGGTAAATGTTCTATTACATTAAAATAAAATCTGGCGTAAATATTTTCTTTAATTTGCAGAGCAATATAGGTATTTTTACTTCAAAGAAGCAAACATACGAAAGTTTTTCTTCTTCGAATCGTTGTGTGTTTCTACTCCTTCGTCCCACAATATTTTTAACTCCCCAATCAAAGGTTATAAATAAATGTCGATTACATGTGTCAGTTCATCGGGGGTAGGAACGACAACAATAAGAAACGTATATTGCATTTTCATACAAATCCTGTAGCGACCTGAACTTCCCTGGTAAGGAAAGCACGAATTTCTTGAGAACAATACACATCAGAACGCAGACAGAAGAACATTTCATTGTTTATTACAAAAATTCCATCAAAATACAAGAATATACAGAGTATGAATAAATATTATACAACAAAGAATATCAGAGATTTAAATACAGTACTGCAGCGGAAAAATAATACCAAACACAACTGAAAGAGATATACGGATACAGAGCTTTCCGGATATCATTCCAGCTGTAAACCAGGTTCCTGTGAATATAAATCTGCAAAACCAAAAATACTAGCTGCCCGTGTGGAAAATAGGGGCACCCAGAGTTTAGGTTAAAACAATAAACTCCAGGTCAGTCATGTGACTGGTGTGAGAACTAAAACAGTTATTTAACACTTTACTTTAAAAGAGAGTAATTCAAGGGACTACGCCATATAACACGAAACGGGTATCCTCCCAATAACACTAGTGCATAGAATAAAGAACGCAATGCTTTTTCGAAAAATGAAGCTATTATAAGACCCAGGTCCCATCACACAATGCAACGCAAGAAGGAGGATAGGGTTTTCCCTTATAATAGCCAAACATGCTTGGTACGTTTAAAACAAGTTACTTGATACTATTATAGGTGTATAGTTTCAAACAATTTCAATCATAAATATCAATCATAGACGGCATGGGTACCATATATCATGTCGCCATACTAGTTCTACAATTAAAACCGCAATATCACGTATTGGAAATTGGATTTCGGTCATGAGTCGAGGTAAGGGGCAAGCTCCTCTCCGTTTCGAGACACTCTAGCAAATGTCTCAGGACCCCACTATGATCCTTGGATCTTCAGGGTCGGTCCTCACCTATATTTGGAGGATTAGTTGTTCCTGAACACACGTTTCCCGGTCCTAACGGACCTATATCCGAGGCGCCTCGCATTCCAACAACCACATTGGTGAAAAGTATATAAATGTCAGCCAGTTTAAGCACTGACACCACCATTAGCTAGAAAGAAACGTCGTGCTCTCCCTGTAGTCACTATCCCGTTTTTGACTCATACCGAGGTGTGAGGCTCGCGAATTCACGCTATACACAAAGCTGCGCCACACAGGCCGTGCTTTGACCATCAACCACAAGACTTTGCTTTTCAACAGAAGCCTTGATCAATTGCCACTTAGGGGTGCCACACAGGAAATTCACTCCATGCGACTAATGTCCATCGATATACAACCTCTGAGCTCGTACGTCTCAAAGAAGCGCGTTAAGCAAGAGAATAAATTCTCCGTCGCCAAACAGATGTATATTTAATAGAGATCAATCAACATAGAATAAAATCCAATGACAGACACACAGTCCATTTACAAGTTCGTTCTGGGTCTGAACGAAACCGGAGGCACTTTCCTCGCATATCCATCGATCTCCATGTACGTCTTGACGATCATCAACTGATTCCCTCATCTTGGGTGTACAGCCCAATCAAGATAATCAGTAATCACCCAAACGATGTGAAGACTTCTGGTCTTCAACCACCGTCTTCATCTTCGACACACCGTCTAATCGGTTATTCAGAATGGGTATAAACCCGGCCTTTCCGAATAACCCGCGTATATAATAAACACGTGTTACAAAAACACAACATATGCCTCATTCCAATTCAGAATATTCTTTTATTCAAATTTTCACATCATTAGGGAATGGTTCCCATTAATTTTATCAAAGATAAATTCTTCTAAATTTATTCTTTAATCTTCCTTTGGATATCATTTCAAACCGTGTTATGGTTTTCCAAACTAGTCGAGATTAGCGAACCACACCGAAGTAATTATTTATTTTATTTCCCAATCCCAACCTATTCATCCCATGAAGCAAAACTAGTAATACTCCATATCTAACACCACGGTGTTATCGGTAAAATTAATTATCATTTCACGTTCAAATCTAATTAAAGATTTAACTATCGCTTTGGAGCAAAACTGGTGATACTCCATTGTCACTCACTTTCCAAATTTGATAATTTAAATTATCAATTCACGTTTCAATCTAATAACAGATTTATTAAAACTCCACTTAGTTTTAATTTTCTCAAAAATCAATATCCTATCTTTAACTGGGTTAAAGAAACAATGTCACCTAAAACACGATTCACTACAAACCCAAATCACATTTGATATTAAATACAAGGCTCTGAATAGATAATATATTGGCTTATATTCAATATCAAATTCTGAAACCAACAAATATCGTATTGGAAATAACGATATAAATATATCTTTCAAATTCCCATAACAATATCTGTATAATCACGAAATCCAACATCGAAATATTCCAAAGACAATTTTGGTTCAAATCCACTTCCACTTTATATATATTGGAAATTCTGGTTATTTTCAAAACCAATTCAAATTCAATTTATTTATTTCAAAAATAAATTGGTTTTAATTCTAGTTCAAAACTAGTTTATTTCGATAAAAATCTATTTTTATCCTTTCAAATGTGGGATTTTTCATCCTAGTTCTTTCCAATTCACATATCATGATTTTACACAATTTATTAATATTTTTAATAATTTTATCAAGGCCCGTACAGTCGATTTCCATTAACGGCCATCGAACTACACTTACGCGACCTTTTCCAAATTTGATTTGGACATAATTCCAAATCCAACCGTTAGATTTCAAATTTCTAACGAACCCAACGGTTCTGGTTTTAGGAGAATCTGACGGTTGGATCTCCCGCAACGTCAATTCGAAGTCAATGGTCGAAATTCACGAACAACCACGGCGCGGCGCGTTCTATTCAGGCCATTATATATATATATTATATATATTTCGTCGATTTCCTTTCAAAACGTATTTTATAAATCTTTTTAAATTCGTTTTCAAAACCATTTCAACTCTATATTCAATTTCAAATCAAAATTGAATATTCATATCATTACTATATAAATGATAATATTTTCAAAACTTTATATTTTGAAATCACTACCTTTTCCATATTCATTATAAAAACAACTATAATCGATATAAATATCGTTCACGTCAAAATAGCGCAACTCTAATCAACACGGCTTTATATATTTCAATAAATTCTTTATACTATTCAACAAATGAATATTTATTCTATTCAACACATGAATCTATATTTCTTTCAACACATGACTAATCTCAACACATGAGTACTGTCAACACACGACTATTTTTGTTATGTAATATATTTTATAAAATTTTGGTATATATCTTTTGATTTTTAACCAGACTCCAACCGTAAAGTAGTTCCTAATCTTAAATATGATAAAGATATAAATTTTATTGTTAAAATATTTTACTCAACACATGAATAGTTTCAACACATGAGCATCATCAACACATGACTATTTTTATATTCTAATATTCTTTATTTTCCCAATTGGAATGAGGCCCAATCAATTACCATATAATGTTAATTATATGGATTCCACCCACCACATGTATATACTGGCGCTGACAAATAATCAACAATCATCCAAAGTGCACTACTCTGTATAAGCATCAAATATAGATATCTAACGCTTATAACAGCCTGTCAATCAATCGATCGACATACAACTAATTATTGGGATTAGTGTATATCGTATTTTATCCCAATACCCGTGTGGGGTTTCAAATCAACAAACACAGATTTTTATTTGTGTAGTTAGGCGATGTGTAAAATTTATCGTCCCAATCAATGTCCTTCAAGTAGGTGTTCATAAACAAACCGTCCGGTTTGTAGATGAATATTTTTTATTCACATTCACTATATTCATATTCATGTTAAAAATTATATTTTTAATGATAATTAATTTATTTCAACACATGAATATATTTTATTATCTATTTCACATCAACATCACAAGCAACTTTCACCACACATCAATCAAACAAACAAGTCGTCCAAGGTTTGTGGACCACGGGTGTCGGGTGCTGCTAAGCACCGTTTGCATCCTAGTATATATATTTATGACTAGAAAAAGAAATTTAAAGTGAGAAGTTCTCACCCAAGCTAAATCCATTCACCGCGACTCTTCTTATGTAGGGAATCTTCACCTTTTCGTCTTTTGTCACTTTCGTTACCCGTATTCACTACATATATAAAAATCACATTTTCATATTCTCTCTACTTCACAATAAAAATAAAGTTCAGATTTTTATTTCACTTCGCATATTTACAACGCTTCTTTCTATATAAAAATTATATTTTTATATTTCTACTTCTAATATAAAGATCGAATTTTTATTACGCTTCATATATAATAAAAATCGATTTTTTTCGCTACTTTATATATATAAAAATAACGTCTTTCCTTATATCAAACTATCGTCTTTCCTTATATAAAAGTATCGTCTTTCCTTATATAAAAGTATCGTCTTTCCTTATATAAAAATATCGCCTTTTCAATATTAAAGATTGAGTTTTTATTATCATAACTATATAAAAATTATATTTTTATATTTCTACTTTAGCAAAAACCATATTTTTAATACTCTACCTAAGTAAAAATCATATTTTTATTATGCCACTAGTATGAAAATTATATTTTTAACTTCTTGCTTATGTAAAAATTATATTTTTAACCTTCACATCATATAAAAATTATATTTTGAACCCTCTACAAATATAAAAATTATATTTTGAACCCTCTACAAATATAAAAATTATATTTTGAACCCTCTACAAATATAAAAATTATATTTGATTACTTAAAAATCGTAATTCTATCATTTAAAAATTATACTTTTAAATCTCTACCTATACAATCAGTTTTTAAATCGAAAGAAATAAATAAAATTCGAAATTGAAAACTTACATCGCATTCGAAGGAGAGGGGGGTGCGTGGTCGGGCCAGTGGAGCTGTCGTCGCTCGGATGGTTGCTGCTATTCAATTTAGAAGGGGAGGAGGAAGAGAGAGCGGCGCGGAGGAGGGAGGGTGGCTGAGGGAAGCTGGCGGTCGACTGAGGCGTCGGGTCAGGGGCGATTGGGGTTCTTCGTGGGCATCGCGGTTCCTACAGAGGGGAGAGAGAAGGCGCGATAGTCTGAGTAGGAGGAGGAAGCTAAGGGGAGGGGAAGAAGTCCGGCGCGGTGGTGGTGGCCTGAGCCAGGTGGCGACGGTGGAGCGCGACAAGGGTTTCCGCCTTTTCTGCATGGTTTTTTTGACCGACTGTTGACTGAAGAAAGAAAGGGGGGGCTAAGGGGTTTTATAATAATTTATGTATATTTAATTTAATTTTATCTCCAAAGAGCAACTTTAAATTTCAGACTCGAAATCGAACTCATCGACTGTCGTCCCTAGCTAATTACCCCCATTCCGAATACAATGGGATATGTATCATACGCTGATTCGATCGTTTCGATCAGTTTTCGTCAAAATCAAAATATAACTCTATATATTGAATTTGAACGCATATTTCAATTTACTGGGGCCACATACTAACTAGAAAAATTCCCGAAAAATATTTTCTAGCTTCATATTGTCGAAACGGTCCTAACAAAACTAATTTCGTCAAATTCTGAGACTGTTTGAAAAATAGCCATTTTCCAGTCGATTAAAATCAACTAAAACTGGTCAAACGCGTTTTCCTTTGCCACGCTCACATATTGATTCAAAAAATTATGAAATTTGAAACCTAGCAATAACTTTTCATCCCGGATCCAACAAAAGTGGTTTCGTTGAAATCCGAGGTCGTTTGCAAAATGGATATTTTTAAGGGCCTGAATTCCATAGCGACTATTCTAAAATTTCAACTGGACATAACTTTTGACCCCCGCTATGAAATTTTGATTTTTCGGATTGTTGGAAAGATATTCTCAAATAGATTCTATTATTTTTGGTTTCGACAAAATCTGGTTTATTTTGTAACCAGTATGTTCAATTGAAATTTGAAATTGAATTATCGAACTACCGCGCCATTTTCAATTCCTTTTATAATTATAAATAATTATTTATATTCTAACGACGATCTATATAAATATATGTTCGATTCTATTCAAATTAAATTTCTCGTCGATATTATTTAAAATAATCCATTTTAAATAATCAAAATTCATTAAAGTTGCCAAAATAAAAATTTTTAATTGGCTCAGAATTTCCTGATTGTTACAATCTCCCCCACTTAAAACTTTTCGTCCCGAAAAGGAACGAAGCTGAAAGTTGTTTAACTAATCAACTCAACTTCCATTGTTTTCACTACGGCTTAAGTTCTTCAACTTTTCAATTTCTAAGAACCTTTCAAATTTTTAAAAAATTTGGCTAACACCCTAAATTTTCGAAAAAATTCGCCATAACCACCCCTGCACCGGCGACTTCGGGATATTTCATATAGCCTCCCATGGCCTTCTTCAATCGAAAAGAAAAAGCCAAGTGACTAGCCAATCGGCTCAGAAAATCATCATCACCCAAACAAAACAGAAATTATGGTAAACATGTACCTATTTGTCGGGCAAACAATTTTATTTCTCTACTCTAGCCTCCTTGCTATGACCTGTTCAATGTAAGTACATGTATATGCATGCATTTGTAATTATTTTTCAATACAGTTCAATATTTGGTTCAATTAAGCATAAATGGTTTCAAAATTATCAAACAAATAAACAACAACACAACCATCAATCAATTAGTTGATTATCGTTTCAAATTTATAGTTTTGATATATATACAGAAAATCATGTTTTAATGCCAATTCACAATAATGTATTCTAGCTATATTTTGGTTCTCACACCAGTCTAATGGAAATATATAGATATCACACCTTCGAAACACGAACATAAATACTGATGATGTCATGACAATTATCAGTACCATCTCCGGGCGACTACAATGTGATTCTATATCTATCCAGTATATTAAAACTTCGAATATACGTTCATGACGCGTATATGCAAAACCTTTATATACTCCATTGCCCAAATTCAAAATAAATAAATATTCAAATACGTATAAAACGATTTAAATTTCAAAACAAAATTTGTTTTCAACTGAAAAATATACTCTTCACACTCGTTCTAGGATATTACTGATCCTATCTCTAACGAGTCATTCTAATTGGATATTGCTAATCCAATATCTGATGGATTCTTTCGTATGGTTCTAATGTGTCTTGTTCTCTGAGCTCTTTAAACCAAAGCTCTGATACCAACTGTAGCGACCCGAACTTCCCCGGTAAGGAAAGCACGAATTGCTTGAGAACAACACACATCGGAACGCAGACAGAAGAACATTTCATTGTTTATTACAACGATTCCATCAAAATACAAGAATATACAGAGTATGAATAAATATTATACAACAAAGAATATCAGAGATTTAAATACAGTACTGCAGCGGAAAAATAATATAAAACACAACTGAAAGAGATATACGGATACAGAGCTTTTCGTATATCATTCCAGCTGTAATCCAGGTTCCTGTGAATATAAATCTGCAAAACCAAAACTACTAGCTGCCCGTGTGGAAAATAGGGGCACCCAGAGTTTAGGTTAAAACAATAAACTCCAGGTCAGTCATGTGACTAGTGTGAGAACTAAAACAGTTATTTAACACTTTACTTTAAATGAGAGTAATTCAAGGGACCACGCCGTATAACACGGAACAGGTTTCCTCCCAAGAACACCAGTGTATAGAATAAACAACGCAATGCTTTTTCGAAAAATGAATCTATTATAAGACCCAGGTCCCATCACACAATGCAACGCAAGCTGGAGGATAGGGGTTTCCCTTATAATAGCCAAACACGCTTGGTACGTTTAAAACAAATCACTTGATACTATTATTGGTGTATAGTTTCAAACAATTTCAATCATAAATATCAATCATAGACGGCATGGGTACCATATATCATGTCGCCATACTAGTTCTATAATTAAAACCGCCATATCACGTATTGGAAATTGGATTTCCGTAATGAGTCGAGGCAAGGGGCAAGCTCCTCTCCGATTCGAGACAAGCTAGCAAATGTCTCAGGACCCCACTATGATCCTTGGATCTTCAGGGCCGGTCCTCACCTAACTTTGGAGGATTAGTTATTCCTGAACACACGTTTCCCGGTCCTAACAGACCTATATCCGAGGCGCCTCGCATTCCAATAACCACATAGGTGAAAAGTATATAAATGTCAGCCAGTTTAAGCACTAACACCACCACTAGCTAGAAAGAAACGTCGTGCTCTCCCTGCAGTCACTATCCCGATTTTGACTCATACCGAGGTGTGAGGCTCGCGCATTCACGTATACACAAAGCTGCACCACACAGGCCGTGCTTTGATCATCAACCACAAGACTTTGCTTTTCAACAGAAGCCTTGATCAATTGCCACTTAGCGGTGCCACACAGGCAATTCACTCCATGCGACTGATGTCCATCGATATACAACCTCTGAGCTCGTACATCTCAGAGAAGGGCGTTAAGCAAGAGAATAAATTCTCCGCTGCCAAACAGATGTATATTTAATTGAGATCAATCAACACAGAATATAATCCAATGTCTGACACACAGTCCATTTACAAGTTCGTTCTGGGTCTGAACGAAACCGGAGGCACTTTCCTCGCATATCCATCGATCTCCAAGTACGTCTGGACGATCACCAACTGTTCCCTCTTCTTGGGTGTACAGCCCAATCAAGATAATCAGTAATCACCCAAACGATGTGAAGACTTCTGGTCTTCAACCACCATCTTCATCTTCGATATACCGTCGAATCGGTTATTCAAAATGGGTATAAACCCGGCCTTTCCAAATAACCCGCGTATATAATAAACATGTGTTACACAAACACAACATACGCCTCATTCCAATTTAGAATATTCTTTTATTCAAATTTTCACATCATTAGGGAATGGTTCCCATCAATTTTATCAAAGATAAATTCTTCTAAATTTATTCTTTAATCTTCCTTTGGATATCATTTCAAACTGTGTTATTGTTTTCCAAACTAGTCGAGATTAGCGAACCACACCGAAGTAATTATTTATTTTACTTCCCAATCCCAACCTATTCATCCCAAGAAGCAAAACTGGTAATACTCCATATCTAACACCACGGTGTTATAGGTAAAATTAATTATCATTTCACGTTCAAATCTAATTAAAGATTTAACTATCGCTTTGGAGCAAAACGGGTGATACTCCATTCTCGCTCACTTTCCAAATTTGATAATTTAAATTATCAATTCACGTTTCAATCTAATAACAAATTTATTAAAATTCCACTTAGTTTTAATTTTCTCAAAAATCAATATCCTGTCTTTAACTGGGTTAAAGAACCAATGTCACCTAAAACACGATTCACTACAAACCCAAATCACATTTGATATTAAATACAAGGCTCTGAATAGAAAATATATCGGCTTATATTCAATATCAAATTCTGAAACCAACAAATATCGTATTGGAAATAACGATATAAATATATCTTTCAAATTCCCATAACAATATCTGTATAATCACGGAATCTAACATCGAAATATTCCAAAGACAATTTTGATTCAAATCCACTTCCACTTGTTATATATTGGAAATTTTGGTTATTTTCAAAACCAATTCAAATTCAATTTATTTGTTTCAAAAATAAATTGGTTTTAATTCTAGTTCAAAACTAGTTCTGTAATAACCCGGAAAATGTGAACCAATTTAAATTTTTTAAAATTGGTTATTACCAAAGAATTTGAATAATTGAAATATCATATTTCAATAAAATAAAGAATTGGGTATAGTATTGCAGTTTGAAATTTTGAATACAAACTTTGTCTGACTGTACCGGGTGGAAAATATAACGGATTTTAGCGAAACTAAAATTATTTAAATCTGTTTATGAATACCTTTCTAACGAATCTGAAAAATCGAAGTTTCATAGCGGGAATCAAAAGTTATGGCCAAATGAATTTTCAGAAAGGTCGCTATATAGCATATATAGCCCTTGAAAATTGATATTTTTCATACGACTTCAGAATTCGACGAAACCACTTTTGTTGGGTCTGGGATGTCAAATTATTACTAAGTTTCAAATTTCATAATTTTTGAAGCTAGTATGTGAGCGGGGCAAAAGAAAATGTGATTGGTTAATTTCTATTAAAATGGGTCGACCTAAAAATGGCCGTTTTTCAAACGAGCTCAGAATTCGACGAAACTGGTTTTGTTAGGACCGTATCGTCAAAACAAAGCTAGATTTATTTTTCTGGGATTTTTCGATTCAGTTTGTGGCCCTGGAAAATTGAAATGTACGTTCAAATTAAATATTGAATGTTTTATATTTTAATTTGAAAAATAACTGATTGAATTAGTCGAATTGGCCAACGAAACATATCCCATTGTGTCCGGAATGGGGGTATTTAGCTAGGGGCGACAGTCGTTGGGTTTGATTTCGAGTCCGTTTGTGAAAACACTATTTAAAATTTCCTATAAAGCTTCGACCAATAGGATTTTTTCTTTAAAAAAAAATCGCAAAAACCCTAGCCGCCTTAGACGATTTCGACGGTTCCTGGTGCTCGAACCTTCTCCTCCATTTTTCGACCGCCACCGCCACCTGTAGCCAGCGCCGCCGCCACCAGTCGACTCGCCTTCGCCTCCTATCCACATCCGACCAAGCGCCGCCCTCTATCATCACCTCCTCCGCCTGAATCGAAGCCAGGAAGTCATCGACTTCCCAGCACCGCCGCCGCCCCGATTCGCCATCGCAACCCCTCAAACCACCAGCGCCGTGAAGCCCTCGCCGCCCTCTTCCACGTCAGCACCGCCGATCATCCCCATACTTCACGGATTTTGCAAAAATCCCAAACCTAGTTCTGAACAAAAATAAAGGTACGACCTTTATTATTCAGAAATGAAAATAACACTATAAAGCGTTGCAAAACTTTGAAAAATAATATCTTTTTCGTTCTTTAACGAAATTTGATGAAACAGGAGACACCGTGACCGCAAGGAGGCTCTCTACATTCTAGAAGAAGCCGCGGATTTTTTTGATCTTCCTACGATTTTTAGCACTGCGATAACCAATGTGAGGAATCTAAACTGATTGTGTGAATGAAATCGCGTTGTATAAATTATATAAGCAAAGTGTAAATTATATACGCATTATATACCTCATGTACATGTGTTGTATAAGTTATATTAGCGATGTATAAATTATACAAGCGTTGAATGAAACATATATGCTTTGAATTGTGATGAAATGCAAGTGAATTAAAATATAATATATATATACTCCCCTCGTCCACGGACCATGGACGATATTTATTGCTTGTGATTGACGTGATATTATATTGTATGACGAATGGTTGGAAATAATTGTTTGTGGTTGATATGATGGTTGAAAAATACCTTTGTGGTTGTAAAATACCCTCTTGTCGTTGAAACAAATTAGAATAGGATTGTGGAATTGAAAATAAAACATGCCGCCTGCGTGCGACTAGATGCATGATCCCCATTGTCAAAAACCGCGAGGTTTTAAGGTAGAGCGAGGAGCCGTACTAGGGACGGTCCCGGTTTTAACTACCCTGCCGTTATGCTGCCGAAATTTTCTGAAATATTCATGTGTTAGAATAATTTTCATTCGTTGAAATTACATATGTTGAAGCGAATATTCATGTGTTGAGTTGCAATTCATTCGTTGAGTTGAAATTCATGTGTTGAATATTATTTGAATTTAAACAAATAGCTTTAGCGATAAAAATCACATTTATATATATATATATATATATATATATATATATATATATATATATATATACAAACTATATCGAATATTCATGTGTTGAGTTGCAATTCATTCGTTGAGTCGAAATTCGTGTGTTGAATATTATTTGAATTTAAACAAATAGCTTTAGCGATAAAAATCACATTTTTATATATATACAAACTATATCGAATATTCATGTGTTGAGTTGCAATTCATTCGTTGAGTTGAAATTCATGTGTTGAATATTATTTGAATTTAAACAAATAGCTTTAGCGATAAAAATCACAATTTTATATATATATATATACAAACTATATCGAATATTCATGTGTTGAGTTGCAATTCATTCGTTGAGTTGAAATTCATGTGTTGAATATTATTTGAATTTAAACAAATAGCTTAAGCGATAAAAATCACATTTATATATATATACAAACTATAGCGAATATTCATGTGTTGAGTTGCAATTCATTCGTTGAGTTGAAATTCATGTGTTGAATATTATTTGAATTTAAACAAATAGCTTTAGCGATAAAAATCACATTTTTATATATATACAAACTATAGAGAATATTCATGTGTTGAATTGAAATTCGTTCATCGAGTTGAAATTCATGTGTTGAATGTTATCGTATGTTAAAATAAAATGAATCGACAATAAAAACTACATTTTTATTGTGAATATGAAGTGTTAAAAACATTCACGTGTTGAATAAATATTTTTGATGATAAAAATATTTCTTTTATCATGTATACACTTTGATAAAAATACACATGTATTGAAATTAATAATAGTTTGCTAGAAATATTATTATTAGCTTTGTTCTGCATATACATACATGTGTTGAACAGGAAAAATGGATTAGCTGTAGAGTACAGAAATTATTTGCGTGCCCGACAAATAGGTAAACCTTGATGAGTTGGCTGCGCAATTTTATTTTTATATCAACTCCTGTGAATGTCATTGGATGCGGAGTGCTGGTTATTCTGTGTGAAATAATAAACGTCGCCATAGGATAGTAACAATTAATTTTGAACTACACTACATGGCATACTTCTTGATGATAGGCATACTTCATCATATTCCACATAAGCAATTGGAGCTTGTGTGACGAGGTGGAAGATTTACCATACGAGCGAGAGGCTTGTATGGCGATGATTTTATACTACAGGTTGAACTGATGACTGATATGGACTATATAAAATATAACGATAAATTGCCAGATTAATAAAAACCCCACACGGGTCTGGAGTTGACAATAATCACGTCGCTCTAGTTATTAGATACGGCACATGGACTATTTATTTCCACACGGAAACGGGGTGACGAGAATTTATTCTCTGGAGTGATTATCTATACATGCTCCCCCGTAGACACCAGAATATATCACTATAAATATGTGGATGATTTTTAGGATTTATTGGGTACCTAATACGGCCCAATAAATTTCCGAACCCCTCCCCGTACAAAGGAGGTTATGGCAAAAAAAATTGAAATATTAAGGCGTTAGTGAAATATTTGAAGTGAAAACGAAGTTGAAAATATAGAATGAACTATAGTTGGAATTATAGAATGAACTATATTTATATATATAAATATAATTATAATTAAAAGGAATCGAAGCCGTGCAGTTCGTGTTTCGGAATCATAATTTGAAATGATTAGTACGAGAAATC
Source organism: Allium sativum (assembly GCA_030737875.1). NCBI lineage: Eukaryota > Viridiplantae > Streptophyta > Magnoliopsida > Asparagales > Amaryllidaceae > Allium > Allium sativum. The sequence continues at coordinate 691,299,987 of CM060913.1, read as the reverse complement.
CGACCATCGGATTTTCCCGAAACCGCAACCGCTGGGTTCGCCTTGGAAATATCTTCCCAAAGGCACCAACCTTGTAAAAATCCAACGGTTGGATTGTCCGGAATGTCTAATTCAAATCTGAAGAAAAACAGCGCCAGAATCGTTTATATTTATATATAAATATAAATATAATTAAGTTAAATCGAATAACGACGCTGCAGTTCGAATTTTGAAACTGTAACTTCAAACGACTAGTGTGGAAGATCCGACTGTAGGATTTTCACGAAACTGGAACCGTTGGGTTCGCTTCGGGAATATCTTCCCACTGATATAGACTTTGTAGAAATCCAACGGTTAGATTTTCCGATATGTGTAAAACAAATTAGGGGAAAAACAGCGCCAGTGCCACGACACGACCTAAAACGTCATTTAATTAAAGATGGCCATTTTTAAATAAATAAAAATGGCGAAAAATCATTATAAAATATTATAAGCAACATAGATTGAAAATAAACCAATTGGGCTTGAATTGTTTGATATTTGATGGTTGTATGTGCTTGACACGAAAATAACACTAAAGAACTGAAATATGGATGTCGAATAATGTAACCATGGAAAGAATTGATTTAAATTCTAATTACGTGAATTATTTGAAAAGGCCGAGCTAACCCTCATTTCAAATAATTTATCGAGCGATTCGAATTGGAAGATACAAAGACGATTCAAGACCGACGATCTTCGTATCGGTTGGATGGGCGCTACTGAGGTTCCTGACCGGAGTTGCTACCGGAAAGGGGCGGAAGTAGTAGCCGTCTGAACGTATGTGTTGATTGTACGGATATACAAGGAATTGACGCCTCCGATTTCGTTCAGACCCAGGACGGACTTGTAAATGGACTGTGTGTCTGACATTGGATTTTGTTCTATACTGATTGATCTCTGTTAAATATATATCTGTTTGGCGGCGGAGAATTTATTCTTTTGCTTAACGCCCTTCTCTGAGACATACGAGCTCAGAGGTTATATATCGATCGAAATCAATCGTATGGAGTGGACTGCCTATGTGGCATGCCAGGATGCTGTGATCAAGGCTTCTGTTGCAAAGCAAAGTCTTGTGGAAGATGATCAAAGCACGGCCTATGCGGCCTGGCTTTGTGTATAGCATGGATTCGCGAGCCTCACACCCCGGTATGAGTTAAAAACGGGATACGGACTGCAGGGAGAGCACGACGTTTCTTTCTAGCTATGGTGGTGTCAGTGACTTACCAGCCCTGACATATATATCTACTTTTCACCTTTGTGGTTGTTGGAATGCAAGGCGCCTCGATTATAGGTCTCTAAGGACCGGGAAACGTGTGTTCAGGAATTGCCAATCCTCAAACGTAAGAGAGGACCGGCCCTGAAGATCCAAGGGTTGCCCAGAGTGTGTAGTCCTGAGGCATTTGCTAGAATGTCTCGAAGCGGAGAGGAGCTTGCCCCTTGCCTCGACTCATGACGGAAATCCAATTTCCAATACGAAGTAACGGACTCAATTGTAGAACTAGTATGGCGACATAGTATATGGTAGCTATGCCGCCTATGATTGATATTTATGATGCTATTCATTTTGAAACATATATGCACTAGTAATAATATCAATTGATTTTGCTTTATACGTATCAAGCATATTTGGCCATTATAAGGTAAAACTCTATCCTCCAGCTTGCGTTGCATTATATGATGGGACCTGAGTCTTATAATGGCTTCATTCTTTCTAAAAGCATTGCGTTGTTTTAAAAGAATTTACTTTGTTTTAAATGCACTAGCAATCACTGGAGTAAACCCTTTCCGCGAAAGTGGCGTGGTCCTATAATTTGTTATTACTGTTGTTTTAAACTATTAAATAGATTCATCATACCAGTCCCCATGACTGACTCGTTGTTTGTTTCACTTTGCAAATGCGGGTGCCCTTATTTTCACACGGGCAGCCTAGTTCACAGGTGACAGGTTGTTTTTGGCTCTGCACTGTTGCATAGAGTGCATTTTGGCTCATGGCGAGGCTGACTTCACAGAGACGACTTTGACATTTTCCTCCATTATTGTACTTATATTATGATTCCGCCACTGGCGATGCAGACTACTTTACTTTCAGTATTTATTATCGTATGTATATGTACCGCCTTCGGCGATGTAGAATGATACCCTTATTATGTCTCACTGCATGTATGTATTCCGCCTCTGGCGATGATGACTGATCACTTCCCTTTTCTTTTACTAAGTTATATCCTACGCTGTGCTATTCTGATGTTGTTACATGTTGTGATTCCGCTGTCATATCCATGTAAAATTATTCTATTTATTGTTCTGCTATTATCTGTACTCTGCTATGATGATTAATGTGTTATATTCCTATGATTATCCTTAATACCGCCCCTCGGATTTTGGGATCGTCTAAGTTGGTATCCGAGCTTTGGTTAACCTTAGTTCCGAGATCTAACACATTAAACACCTCGTCAGAATAGAATCAGTAGTGTTCTAAGGCGAGTAGCTCATTAGAGATAGGATTAGCAATGTCCTAGAATGAGCTAAGCAAATTAGCAAAACAAATTGATCAGTACATCATTTCCTTTCCTTATGTTCCCCTGTTTATCATTTATGAAAATTATCAAATCTGTGAGCTTGACTCTTTTCTTGCTTATACAGTACTCTTAGATGGCTACACGAGCAACAGCAGCTAGAGGAGGCCGTGGAGGCCGAGCAGGAGCAGTAGGAGGACGGGGGAATATCCCCATAGTCGAGGAAGGCCCTTTTGTTCAGCCACCAGCACCCGAGGACTTCGAGCAAGACAGAGTAGCGAAGAGGTATAGGAACCTTGGGGGAAAACCCTTTTCTGGCACTGGTACGGTGACAGAGGCTATAGCATGGTTGAAGACCTGTGAAAAAATCTTTGAAGGCATGGGTTTGGGAACCAACAACAAAGCACGACTAGGTATTTGGCTCCTACAGGAGGAAGCAGAGCTGTGGTGGGATGCCATCACCTCGGAGGATGCAGCAGGTACTGTCAGAACCTGGGAGCAATTCAAAGCCATGTTCAACGAGAAGTTTGTACCTGAACAGGCTTTAGAGAGAATGCGAGAGTAGTTTTCTAATCTCCAGCAAGGAGATCTCTCTATTCAATATTACCTGAATAAATTCACCCAGTTGTCGCGCTATGCTCCAGAGCTTATTATAACCAACAAAGCAAAGAACAAGAGATTCATATTTGGGCTAAAGCGCAAGTACCATGACAGAGCCATGAGCAACATCAAACTCTCCTTCTCAGAATTTTTAGAAATGGCTTGCAATTATGAAGATATGGATGAAAGGCATGCTAGCCAAGACCGCACCAAAAGCCAAGCTGGAAATAAGCGCAAGGCTTCAGCAGATCAGCCAGAGTCTAGCATTACAGCGGCCGCTACTCAGAAACCTGGAAAGATACTGAAAGGAAATTGCTACAACTGCGGGAAGCCAGGTCATTTTTCTAATATATGCAAAGCCCCGAGGAAGCCAAAGGCAAATCCAGACTCAGCCGAATGCTACAACTGCCATAAGAAGGGGCACTATAGCAGGAACTGTCCTCTGAAGCAGAATGCACAAGTGGCTCATGTGTATGACGGGGGGGCCCCGCCAGCTATCACGGATGGATCAGGTAAACCCGACGTCTTGGGAGGTACCCTTACCATTAAAAATATTCCGGTTTCTGTACTTTTTGATACCGGTGCATCACGTAGCTTCATTTCTGGTAATATTGTTCACAAGTTAAAATTGAATCAAAGAATTCTAAAAGAACCAATTAAAGTTCAAAACCCGATAGGAGGTTCTGTTAGTCTCAGTTCATACTGTAGAGTGCCTATCTCTTACTCTTGCTAAAAGTTCTCTTTTGATTCGATTGTCATGGACCTTTTCGAATTTGATATTATACTGGGGCTGGACTGGTTGACAAAATATGAGGCCGAAGTTAGATGTGCCGAAAGAATCGTGAAAGTTAAAAAAAAATTGGGCATATCACTATACCATGCCATGGCTCCGAAATTAATAGAACAGAATTTTGGTCTTCTTTAGAAGTTACTCCCCCTTCACTAGAAAAGATACCGGTCGTTAAAAACTATGCGGATGTGTTTGAAGAAGTAGAAAACTTACCGCCGCAAAGAGAAATTGAATTCAGGATAGATTTAATTCCTAACGCCCGACCAGTAGTACATCCAATTAGAAGAATGGCCCCGAAAGAAAAAGAAGAGTTAGGTAGTCAAACCCGAGAATTGTTTGGAAAGGTCTAATCAGACCGAGCTTTTCAGCATGGGGAGCAGCAGTAGTATTTGTACCGAAATCAGACGGTACTCTAAGACTTTGTGTTGATTACCGAGATCTCAATAAGCAGACACTGAAGAACAAACATCCCTTGCCCCGAATAGATGATCTGTTAGATCAATTAAATGGAACAACAGTATTCTCCAGAATGGACCTAGCTACAGGTTTCCACCAATTACGTATAGCCGAAGACTGTGTTCCTTTGACAGCCTTCAGGGGTCCCGATTTATTCTACGAATGGTTAGTAATGCCGTTCGGCTTGTGTAACGCTCCGGCATACTTCGTCGATCTTATGAACAGAGTGTTCCGTGGTGTATTGAATAAATTTGTTCTAGTCTTCATCGATGACATTTTAATCTACTCAAAGTCGGAAGACGAACATGCCAAACATTTGGAACAAGTGTTGAAAATTCTAAGGAGAAATGTATTAAAAGCTAAATTTTCAAAATGTGTCTTCTGGCAGGATGAAGTTAAGTTCCTAGGCCATGTCGTATCAAAAGAAGGGATTGCTGTAGATCCAAGCAAAATTACAGCGATTCAAAACTGGAAACAACCTACGACCCCCACAGAAGTTCGAAGTTTCCTTGGATTGGCTAGTTACTATCGGAAATTCGTTCAGGATTTTTCAAAGATATCTGGTGTATTGACAAAGCTTACAAAGAAGCATGAGAAATTCAAATGGACTCCCGAATGTGAAGAAGCTTTCCAGAAGCTGAAACTGAAGTTGACAACCGCTCCAGTATTGACCATTATAGAAGGCAACCAAGACTTGACTATATGGACAGATGCTTCTATTAGAGGGCTAGGCGCAGTATTAATACAAAAAGGCCAAGTGATCGCTTATGCCAACCGTCAGCTGAAGCCGCATGAGAGAAACTAAGCAACTCATGATCTTGAGTTATTAGCTATCGTGTTCGCTTTAAGAATCTGGAGGCATTATTTACTGGGCGAGAAGTTCGAACTATTCACGGATCATCAATCATTGAAATATCTATTCACTCAGAAAGATCTAAACTTGAGACAACAGCGTTGGTTAGAATTCCTTGCAGCATACGATTTTGAAATTCTATACACTCCAGGGAAAGCCAACGTTGTAGCAGATGCGCTCAGCAGAAAGAATGAAATCATCGTCAGTTTTGTCATCACGTCTTCATTAATAGACAGGATCTCGACCCTTCAGAAAGACGATGAATTTATTCAAAGAGTCAGTCAGAGAGTCAAAGAAGGTGAATCCACAAGTTTTCGACTCGATGACAAAGGAGTTCTTAGATTAAAGGGCAGAATTTGCATCCCAAATCTTCCTGAGCTCAGAAGAGAAATACTTGATGAGTGCCACAAGTCCAAACTAAGTATCCATCCCGGAGTGAGCAAGATGTATAACGATATCAAACGCACATTCTGGTGGAGGTCAATGAAAAGAGATATTTCATTATATGTTAGTAGATGCCCCACTTGTTAACTAGTTAAGAGTGATCAGCAGAAATTGGCTGGATTATTACAACCCTTAGAAATTCCAGGATGGAAGTGGGAGCAAATTTCGATGGACTTCATTGATGGCTTGCCTCGAACTAAGAAAGGAAACGACAGTATATGGGTAATCGTAGATCGCTTCACGAAGACTGCCCATTTCATACCTGTCCGATCCAACAGAACGGCTCAAAGTTTAGCACAGATTTACTTCAAAGAAATAGTTAAACTGCATGGGGTGCCGCTCAATATAGTCAGTGATAGAGATCCCCTATTTACTAGCAAATTCTGGGAAGCATTCCAGACAGAATTGGGATCCAAATTGAATCTAAGCACCGCTTATCACCCTCAGACAGACGACCAAACTGAGCGGGTGAATAGAATTGTAGAAGATTTACTGCGAGCTTGCGTTATCGATTTTGGAGGCTCATGGGAAGATCTCTTACATTTAGCCAAATTCTCTTACAACAATAGCTATGAAGCAAGTCTGGGAATGTCTCCATTTGAAGCATTATACGGTAGACCGTGCAGATCTCCCGCATGTTGGGTAGAACCTGGAAACAGACTTGTGTTAGGGCCCGATATGATTCGAGAAGCATCGGATAAAGTCGATTTCATTAAGAAGCGATTGAAAACCACACAGAGCCGACAGAAAAGTTATGCTGATGCGAGAAGAAGAGATTTATCATTTGCCGTTGGCGATTATGTTTATTTAAGAGTTTCTCCAATGCGAGGAGTAATCAGATTCGGCAAGACTGGGAAGTTGGCACCGAGGTTTATTGGTCCCTTTCCTATACTAGAACGGATTGGAACTCTGGCTTATAGGGTTTCATTACCTGATTGGCTGCCTGGTGTACATGATGTGTTCCACGTGTCTCAACTCAGAAAACATGTTCATGATCCAGATCTTGTTGTGGAAGAAGCAGCGCAACAGGATATAGACATAACTCCAGAATTAGCACTCAGAAGAGAGCCATTAAAGATAGTTGGCAAAGAAACTAGAGAGCTAAGGAGGAAAAAGATTCATTTAGTCAAAGTGCAGTGGAGTAGTGATCCTAGAGACTGTACTTGGGAGACTGAGGAAAGCATTAAACAAGCCTACCCCAAATGCAGAGTGGACATCTCTGACTAACTCCGGTGCAAGGTACCTTTACAATACTTTGCATTTACATTTTATTTCCTACTTAGCTGTTATTTCCTTTTCGAGGACGAAAAGTTTTAAGTGGGGGAGATTGTAATAACCCGGAAAATGTGAACCAATTTAAAATTTATAAAATTGGTTATTACCAAAGAATTTGAATAATTGAAATAGCATTTTCAATAAAATAAAGAATTGGGTATAGTATTGTAGTTTGAAATTTTGAATACAAATTTTGTCTGACTGTACCGGGTGGAAAATCTAACGGATTTTAGCGAAACTGAAAATATTTAAATCTGTTTATGAATACCTTTCTAACGAATCTGAAAAATCGAAGTTTCATAGTGGGAATCAAAAGATATGGCCAAATGAATTTTCAGAAAGGTCGCTATATAGCATATATAGCCCTTGAAAATTGATATTTTTCATACGACCTCGGAATTCGACGAAACCACTTTTGTTGGGTCCGGGATGTCAAATTATTACTAAGTTTCAAATTTCATAATTTTTGAATCTAGTATGTGAGCGGGGAAAAAGAAAATGTGATTGGTCAATTTTTGTTAAAATGGGTCGACCTAAAAATGGCCGTTTTTCAAACGAGCTCAGAATTCGACGAAACTGGTTTTGTTAGGACCGTATCGTCTAAATAAAGCTAGATTTATTTTTCTGGAATTTTTCGATTCAGTTTGTGGCCCTGGCAGATTGAAATGTACGTTCAAATTAAATATTGAATGTTTTAAATTTTAATTTGAAAAATAACTGAATGTAACAGTCGAATTGGCCAACGAAACATATCCCATTGTATCTTGAATGGGGGTATTTAGCTAGGGGCGATAGTCGTTGGGTTTGATTTCGAGTCCGTTTGTGAAAACACTATTTAAAATTTCCTATAAAACTTCGACCAATAGGATTTTTTCTTTAAAAAAAATCGCAAAAACCCTAGTCTCCTTAGACGATTTCGACAGTTCCTGGAGCTCGAACCTTCTCCTCCATTTTCCGACCGCCACCGCCACCTGTAGCCAGCGCCGCCGCCACCAGTCGACTCGCCTTCGCCTCCTCTCCACATCCGACCAAGCGTCGCCCTCTACCATCACCTCCTCCGCCTGAATCGAAGCCAGGAAGTCATCGACTTCCCAGCGCCGCCGCAGCCCCGATTCGCCATCGCAACCCCTCAAACCACCAGCGCCGTGAAGCCCTCGCCGCCCCCTTCCACGTCAGCACCGCCGATCATCGCCATACTTCACGATTTTGCAAAAATCCCAAACCTAGTTCTGAACAAAAATAACGGTACGACCTTTATTATTCAGAAATGAAAATAACACTATAAAGCGTTGCAAAACTTTGAAAAATAATATCTTTTTCGTTCTTTAACGAAATTTGATGAAACAGGAGACACCGTGACCGCAAGGAGGCTCTCTACATTCAAGAAGAAGCCGCAGATTTTTCTGATCTTCCTACGATTTTTAGCACTGCAATAACCAATGTGAGGAATCTAAACTGATTGTGTGAATGAAATCGCGTTGTATAAATTATATAAGCAAAGTGTAAATTATATACGCATTGTATACCTCATGTACATGTGTTGTATAAGTTATATTAGCGATGTATAAATTATACAAGCGTTGAGTGAAACATATATGCTTTGAATTGTGATGAAATGCAAGTGAATTAAAATATATTATATATATATATATACTCCCCTCGTCCACAGACCATGGACGATATTTATTGCTTGTGATTGACGTGATATTATATGGTATGACGAATGGTTGGAAATAATTGTTTGTGGTTGATATGATGGTTGAAAAATACCTTTGTGGTTGAAAATACCCTCTTGTGGTTGAAACAAATTAGAATAGGATTGTGGAATTGAAAATAAAACATGTCGCATGCGTGCGAACTAGATGCATGATCCCCATTGTCAAAAACCGCGAGGTTTTAAGGTAGAGCGAGGAACCGTACTAGGGACGGTCCCGGTTTTAACTACCCTGCCGTTATGCTACCGAAATTTTCTGAAATATTCATGTGTTAGAATAATTTTCATTCGTTGAAATAAATTACATATGTTGAAGCGAATATTCATGTGTTGAGTTGCAATTCATTCGTTGAGTTGAAATTCATGTGTTGAATATTATTTGAATTTAAACAAATAGCTTTAGCAAAAAAAATCACATTTTTATATATATATACAAACTATATCGAATATTCATGTGTTGAGTTGCAATTCATTCATTGAGTCGAAATTCATGTGTTGAATATTATTTGAATTTAAACAAATAGCTTTAGCGATAAAAATCACATTTTTATATATATACAAACTATATCGAATATTCATGTGTTGAGTTGCAATTCATTCGTTGAGTTGAAATTCATGTGTTGAATATTATTTGAATTTAAACAAATAGCTTTAGCGATAAAAATCACATTTATATATATATATACAAACTATATCGAATATTCATGTGTTAAGTTGCAATTCATTCGTTGAGTTGAAATTCATGTGTTGAATATTATTTGAATTTAAACAAATAGCTTTAGCGATAAAAATCACATTTTTATATATATACAAACTATAGCGAATATTCATGTGTTGAGTTGCAATTCATTCGTTGAGTTGAAATTCATGTGTTGAATATTATTTGAATTTAAACAAATAGCTTTAGCGATAAAAATCACATTTTTATATATATACAAACTATAGAGAATATTCATGTGTTGAATTGAAATTCGTTCGTCGAGTTGAAATTCATGTGTTGAATGTTATCGTATGTTAAAATAAAATGAATCGACAATAAAAACTACATTTTTATTGTGAATATGAAGTGTTAAAAACATTCACGTGTTGAATAAATATTTTTGATGATAAAAATATTTCTTTTATCATGTATACGCTTTGATAAAAATACACACGTGTTGAAATAAGTAATAGTTTGCTAGAAATATTATTATTAACTTTGTTCTGCATATACATACATGTGTTGAACAGGAAAAATGGATTAGCTGTAGAGTAAAGAAATTATTTGCGTGCCTGACAAATAGGTAAACCTTGATGAGTTGGCCGCGCAATTTTATTTTTATATCAACTCCTATGAATGTCATTGGATGTGGAGTGCTGGTTATTCTGTGTGAAATAATAAACGTCGCCATAGGATAGTAACAATTAATTTTGAACTACACTACATGGCATACTTCTTGATGATAGGCATACTTCATCATATTCCACATAAGAAATTGGAGCTTGTGTGACGAGGTGGAAGATTTACCATACGAGCGAGAGGCTTGTATGGCGATGATTTTATACTACAGGTTGAACTTATGACTGATATGGACTATATAAAATATAACGATAAATTGCCAGATTAATAAAAACCCCACACGGGTCTGGAGTTGACAATAATCACGTCGTTCTAGTTATTAGATACGGCACATGGACTATTTATTTCCACACGGAAACGGGGTGACGAGAATTTATTCTCTGGAGTGATTATCTATACATGCTCCCCCGTAGACACCAGAATATATCACTATAAATATGTGGATGCTTTTTAGGATTTATTGGGTACCTAATACGGCCCAATAAATTTCCAAACCCCTCCCCGTACAAAGGAGGTTATGGCAAAAAATTTCGAAATATTAAGGCGTTAGTGAAATATTTGAAGTGAAAATGAAGTTGAAAATATAGAATGAATGTAACAACCCGGATTTTAAGCGACTTTGGTTATCGACTTAAACACGATGTCGATAACCAAAACTTCGAAAAATCCTGGTAATTAGTGAAAGAAATTAGAGGGTGAGGAAAGATAAGATAGAAAATTAGAATAGAGGAAGAAGAAGAACACAACCTCAGAGTAACACGAATCTCACAGCGGAACGAATAACATATAATAGATAACATATCCTTGAAATAAATCATTATATGTATACAATACATTATCAGAGTACAATACTTACAACACAGCGGAAATAAACTATAGCTATATGATCCAGAAGCCTCCTGCTCCGGCTCTTCCAGTATATCTGTAAAATCCCGACTACTTGACTTCCCGTACAAATTTAGGCACCCAAGAGTTTAGGGAAAACAACAAAATAAACTCCGGGTCAGTCATGGGACTGGTATGAGTAAAACATTTTAAAAACAGTTCAAGCAGGTAATCGATATCTCATAAGACCATGCCGTATAACGGAACGGGTTTTTCCCTTATGAGAATCCAAATATCTTTATATCAAAAACCTTTTGATATTATAATAATGTCTATCAACCACAGTATATATATATATATATATATATATAATCATCTAGCAGAAACGCTTTAATCTCACGTCCTACATATATAGTATACAATCAAAACTGCAAGCACGTATTGGGTAATGGATTTCCAACTATGACAAGGTACGGAACCACCTTTCGCTCGTGTACCGCTAGAGAGGAATACACTGGGTTCAACAAGAACATCTTGCAACCCGGCCACACATGACCGACCACTCATTTCGCTTGAGTGTATCGAATGTGTATCACCCACGGTTGGGATCAGCAACCGTTTCCCGAATGGGACAACATCAACAATAGATTTTTTAGAAGTAAATGAAACTCTAGATCAGGTGATTATACACCCTACTTCGGTGCGACCGACTTAGCCATGCTGCCTGCCCGATTTCTGTCATTTACCGGATGATGAGGCTAGAAGCTACGCTTATCATCACATCAGATTCACTTTGAATGCCACATCATCAAATCCATCCAATCACCGATTGACGTCCTCAACAATACATTATGTGTTAGCTAAAAGAAGTTTCCTTCCTCGCTTCCACTCTTGGTACGGTTGGAGAAATCAATATACATGATCGTCTGGAAATACTCTGTCAGACATCCGTCCATACAAGTCACCCAGGAACAGGATGAACCGAAGGCACTATTCTGTAAACAGGATAGCCCTTGCATAACTCCGTCTTCAATTTTCTTTGGCATATATGATTCGCAACGCTTACGCCAATACAGAGTGGTTCTTTGGATAATGATCCAACCGGTCTCTCCATATTAACAACGTTAAAATGGTCAAAACTTCGATAGTCTGTGATTTAACTATCGAATAAAAACAAGTGTGCAAACAACGATATTATTCCCAAATGGAAATTATATCTATCAAACATCATTTAACATTCATCTCCTTAGTTCATTAATCTACTTATCTCCTGTTTCCCTATATTCAATATTTCTTATTTTCTAAATTTGGAAAATATACGTTATAAACAATGGAAAACATTTCCATTTCTTGTTTTCTTTATTAGAAAACATTTCTGGTTTCTTATTTGGAAAACATTTCCAAAGCTCCTTCATTGGACTTAGACAGATGTTTAAACAAACATCGCTATGCCAACTCAAACCATTTATTTAACTCACTTAACCATCATTCACTATCAACCTTACCATTCCTTAGTTAAGAAGGAAGTCAATCAAGTTGGGGTATAATTACCTCTCAGACCTTAATTGAACAACGTTATAACTTCGAAATAGTAACAATTTATGTTTTAAACCTTTAACAACTTCTTTACGTAACTCACGGATTCAATTTACGAATCCACTTCTTTATTGAAAATATTGATTATAATGATAACGTTATAATCCCTGCTTTCGAAATATCTAACTTCAATCATAACCTTTATTCTTTAATTCGAATAATTAAACATAACCCTAATTTATTAGTGTATACTCTTGATTTAAAAACCGGAAAGTAAATATTACTTTCATGAATTCGATATAATTGAATTCGACGTATAATTCTCTTTCGAGTAATCTCTATTTGATTAACTCTGCTTCGAATAACCTATATTCGATTATCTCTCTTCGAATAACTTGTATTCGAAATCTCTCTCTTTCGAATAAACTATATTCGATCTCTTTCTTTCGAATACGATATATTCGATAATCTCCCTTCGATTAAACTAATCGATAGCTCCTTTCGATTAAACTATAATCGATAACTCCTTTTATTTTAACTCTAATCGATTAAACTAACATCGATTAACTCCTTTTTCTTTAACTCTAATTGATTAAACTAACATCGACTAACTCCTTTGCTTTAACACTAATCGATTAAACTAACATCGACTAACTCCTTTGCTTTAACTCTAATCGATTAAACTAACATCGATTAACTCCTTTGCTTTAACTCTAATCGATTAAACTAACATCGATTAGCTCCTTTGCTTTAACTCTAGTCGATTAAACTAACATTGATTAGCTCCTTTATTCTATTCGAATAAACTATTCATTTATAAAGATTTACTTTTAGTAACAGTTCTTCACTTTATAAATGATTTCCCTTTTTAAAACTCTATTCGTTTTAAAAACATTTTTCCCTTTTTATTTACTTTTGAAATATTTCCTTTCATAAAATCTGTTGATTTTATAAACTCCCTTTATTTCAATATACATTGAAATAATTCTTTTTACATCCCAGGGTCTTTTATGATATTTAAAATATCGAATAAAAATGATCAACATCATTTCAACACACATAATCCATAACAGATTATATAACACATCATATATCACAATATATGAAAACAGTAAAATAAATGTTGAGGAATCCAGTTGGATTCCTCCAACCTGTTTCCCTGCATCACAGATGTTAAACAATATAGATAGCATCACTTTCAGTTCCATATGATATATTCTGTTAAACAGAATCAATATAGAAATTCAACTAACTGACTAGCAGTTCAATCAAACTGTCAACACACAGTCAATCAACCAATATCTAACAGTTCTAAAAATATAACATGAAATTATAAACTGTTCAGAGTTAGTGAGATTTACTCACATTGGGCTATCATCGTTAAATAACGATATTTGTCGCTTGATTCAGACGGACAATTTATTTTGTTATAAATTGTAACGAGCTCGGATTCACTCCCAGTCAGCTCCATGGGGTAGTGTACGTCCATACGATCCCATCGGATCTTGTTTCGCTCAATTCTGATATCATATCACGAAGTTATCGCATTTACCAGGTTGTATATATTATTGAAATTAAAACTAAACTAATTTAATTTGGGCCTTTACCTTATTAATAATGTCGGCCCACTCCAAACAAACACACCCGCCTCCGTTCCTTCTTCTTCCTCAAATAGGCAACAGTAACTGCTCCATTATTTAACACCATTTCCACCAATTCAAACTCCATTTCCCCCCTCTTCTTTTCACGAAATCGAGAACTGTTTACACCATTCCTCTTCTCATCACTCACTCCATCACCCCGTCCCTATTTTGTTGAACTCGACCGCTGCTATGTTACTCGCGTTTCACAGGCTATCGCACACAAGCCAGAGGAACACCGAACACATTTTTCCACCGAATCAAAATCCGCTTTCACCAAACTACTCCCTTCTTCGCCCTCATCAACCCCAGTGCCATCGATTTGAGCTCGAGTTCACCCTCAATCATCATGACGCACATCCCGTATTCACGGCCAAACAAAGTAGCGACAGTTTTTATTTCAAAGAAATTCCAAAATTTTCACATAGATGCCAATTCGTATCCTAAATCCAAATACGAACTCAAAATCACGAACCACGGCTTCAACATTTCGATTGCTTGAACCCTAGATTAACGAGAACGATGCTGGAAAAATTCCGCAACCCAATATTTGATGTCGAGTATGGCAAAACACATACTAGATTGTAGAGGAACATCCTAGGAAACTAAAAGTATTTATTTCCGGATTTGTAGAATTCATTTCGATTTGTTTTGATTTTATTTCGATTGAAACTTTTACTGGAGAAATGAAAATGGTAGGCGGCTCAAAGAACAATCATATACGGTATCATATCTTTGTGTGGCTGTAAAGGTGAGTGTGTGGCTTGTTTATGTCTATATATTTTGTTTTATGTGGTTGGTTGATATAGATAGACGTGTTCCTCTTTCCATCATTAACGTTAAGTTATGCGTACCAATATAAAGTTTACCTTTCATTCCAAAGGCCATTACCCTGTTACGAAATCCTACTTACATACAAGCTGCTACAGACACAAATAAAAATACTGTTGTGATGAGTAAGGTACCACGGTTCCAAAAATATAATAATACCGGTAGGTGGACTCATATTTTGAAACTTCAAAAGGTTGATTTCAGGGTGCGAAATACTTCAAATAAAAAAATCGCTTATTAAATTAATTAAAAATTACAGTAAAATTCTAAAAATTAATTTATCACTATATCCCAAAAGAACCCTGTCTAAATTCAAACCCGATATCTAGTTATATCGAATAAACCGTTATGGTCGATAAACGATTCTATAGCGACTATTTTAAAATTTGATTTGGACGTAAATCAAAATCTACACGACGAAATCCCGATTTTTCTCTTCCACTAGAAAGATATACTCCACCAGCTCCACACGTTTCTTGTTTCACAGAAATCCGTCTTAAAATGAATCCTGTACATTCAGTTGAAGTTCAAATCGCCAAATAGCGAACTGCAGCGCCATTTCGAGCTCGATTTTAATTATATTATAATCTATACGTTCAACTGTCGACGATTGAATATATTCGTTATTCAAATTCAATCCCAAGCTGAATTAAATATCACAGATGATCCAGTTCACACCATATTGCCATTTTAACCAATTTTGATTATTTCAGAATTAAATATATAATTTAATTTATTATTTTAATTAAATATTCATCATTGTTTAATTCCACGACCATTAAATTCACTAATCACCATTAATATAATTAAATAAAATTAATTATAATACCTCTGCCAATGCGGGTCATTACAATCTTCCCCACTTAAAATAATTTCGTCCTCGAAATTGCTAAAAAGTAGGGGACGACCCTATCGACTGGTTAGAACATATTTGTTCATTTCTTAACTTTAGTTTCAACTGAACCAATTTAATTTCAATTAAATTATTAATTAATTCTTATTAATGAAAATCTTCAAAAATCCTGAAGATTTTCTAACGCCTTAACTCTTCGAAAAAAATTCGCCAGCACCTCCTTTGTACTGGTCAATAGGTCAAACCATCACTCGCCTCTCTGGGCCATCTCCATCCCAAAAGAAAATCGAACAGCCAAGCGGCTTTCCAATTCAGCTCATCAAAATCTCATACCCAATATATATAATAAACTGGTACCTTTTTGTCGGGCATATCGTTATATCCCTCACATCTGCTATCAATTCAGCATATACCAATGTCATGCCAATCAACTCCAAATCAGTTTTATCTCCAATACAACCATTCGCTTATATCCAAGCCAAATATCATTTCAACTCGAGTTTCTATTCTTGATTTTCAATTCCTTAACTCCTCAATCGAATACCATTTCAGATTCTAATTTCACAAATCCAATCTTATTCGATTTCAATTCAACTTCAGTTACCACTTAACGAACTTTATTTTAATTCAAATCCGATTTCACAAATTTCTGTTAAATTTGTTTTTAATTCAAACAGTCTTTCCCTGGGAGTTTTTAAATAGTTTACTCTTTTCAAAAATCAAATTTTCCTTTTGAACATATCACTGAGCCCTTAATTAATATCCCACTAGTTAAATCACTTCTCTATTTCTTTATCAATATTTGTTAATCAAATATTTTCAATAACCATATTGGCCTCTTATGTTATTTGGAAAACATTTCCGAATATCGCCTTCCTTTATTTTCTAAACTTTAGAAAATATACGCTATTTATAATTGGAAAATATTCCAATTACTTATCTCTTTTCCGATCTCGTTTATTTCTATACTTAGGAAATGTCTATTATTCTATTTCCAAGTTTACACTTATTTGGGTTAAAACGGATGTTGTGTAAAACATCGTTATGACAATCCAAATACTATATTCAACTAACTCTTATTCAACATTGATCTTCGAGCCTGAAATCTTACTATTTATTTGTTAATAATGAAACCGATCAAGTTGGGGTATAACTACCTCTCAGACCTTGATTGAATAACATTTATAACGTCAAAACAGAGATGACTACTTACTCGAATAATCAATACCATACAACTACTTATTCACTTTTAAACACGTATACACTTTCTCTTTCTATTCTTACTAGATTTTATTCTTAGTCTTCCCTTTTGATTTTACTATTCTATTTCTAAGTTCGTTACCATATCGACTTCTATATATATATATCGATACGTTGATTTCTAACTATCAAATTATCTTAAAAATATTCTAACTACTTAAATTCCTGGAAAAATTCGCCATAACCTCCTTTGTACCAGGAGCATCGGGATATTTCAAATAGCCTCCCATGGCCCTCACCAATCCAAAAGAAAAAGAAAAAGCCAAGCGGCTAGCCGATACGGCGCATAAAATCTCATATATGAATTAAATACATACCTTTTGTCGAGCAATCTATTTATACCTCTTGCATTATCCTTATCCATACCTATCTCATGTATATTTATACCTACCCAATCTATTTTAACTATACCTGATCGTTTTAACTCAATTCGTTAATTAATTTGTTAATTAATTCTTTAGTCTATTTCACTTTTATATTTGAACATGAGATGTTCAAATATATTTTAGCTAGCTTGTTAACTAATTTGAATCCAAATTTCAAATTTAAGTTCTATATTTGATTTCGAATATACATTTACACATCCAATTCACCTTTCAAAGTTCAACTTCAAATTCGAAACTCGATTAACTAATTCCTCTTCGACTTAGTTAATTCTATTCAATTTCTATTCAAATTTTTATATCACTTCTATTATTCAAATTCTATATATCAAATTCTATTTGAATTTCTATATTCAAATTTCATTTCACTTTCGATATTCAAATACTATATTTGAATTCCTTTATATTTCCTATATTCAAATTCTATTTCAATTCCATTGAATTTCATATATTCAAACTCCCTTTGAATTTCTATATTCAAAACCTATATTTGAATTTTCTTGTTTAAATTCTATGTTTGAATTTTATTTATTCAAATTCCTTTTCAACTTTCTTTAAGCCTCGATTTCAATTCCTTTTGAAATCGATATTTCTACCTTTGGAAAATAGATTTCCCTTTAAATTTCGCACTTGTATTTTTATTTCTGAATTATCCAATGATAATTCTCTTCACTTCATTTATAAAGAACTATTTATACACTTCGTTTATAAAGGGACTTCTCGTTTTATTTCTTTTAACAAGTTAATATTTCAAATCTATTTAAAAAATCCCATTTTGAAATTCAGCACAACTTGTCTTTCCCAAAACAAATTCAAAACAGTATCTCTGTAGTAATTCGTCACTTACAACTCGAAAATGAATACTGATGATGCAGCTGCCATCATCAGAATCTATTTTCCAGCGATCGAAGGGAGTTCAATACTATAAAACCATTTTTAACCTTTTCCACTTTGAAATTCATTTCAAAATATAATTCACATTGCTTGCAAAACAATTTAAAATCTCCCAGGATCTTAAATTTTCCTTATTTTTAATCCCAATCCGTTTACAAACACTTATCAAATTTTCCTGAATTTTAATTCAATTTCTGGTTTACATTTCAGATTTAACTTATCTGATTTCACGTATTTTACTTATATGAATTCTGATTGGTTATTTACATAACCATTTAATTTATAATCTTACTCGATTATAATAACAACCAATGTATCCAATATATTATAATTTTGTTATATATATCTTCTCTATACCAAGATTTACCTTGGGTAAATTTATTTTAATTTACCACCTTTTCAAAACATATCGTGCCGACCCATCGTATTCGAGTGTTTAGTAACTCCTACCGATACAGTGGATCAAACTGATCGACCAGAACTCATAAACAACTCAACCAATGAATCTCCACAATATAAAACAATTTTTATATCAATATACAAATACGTCCACTCGTATATATACACTCAATCTCAGTCTAGGGTATTACTAACCCTATCTCTACCGAGTCACGCCACAGAGCCAAGTAATTCTTAACCTAAGCTCTGATACCAACTGTAACGACCCGGATTTTAAGCGACTTTGGTTATCGACATAAACACGATGTCGATAACCAAAACATCGAAAAATCCTGGTAATTAGTGAAAGAAATTAGAGGGTGAGGAAAGATAAGATAGAAAATTAGAATAGAAGAAGAAGAAGAACACAACCTCAGAGTAACATGAATCTCACAGCGGAACGAATAACATATAATAGATAACATATCCTTGAAATAAATCATTATATGTATACAATACATTTTCAGAGTACAATACTTACAACACAGCGGAAATAAACTATAGCTATATGATCCTGAAGCCTCCTGCTCCGACTCTTCCAATATATCTGTCAAATCCCGACTACATGACTGCCCGTACAAATTTAGGCACCCAAGAGTTTAGGGAAAACAACAAAATAAACTCCGGGTCAGTCATGGGACTGGTATGAGTAAAACATTTTAAAAACGGTTCAAGCAGGTAATCGATATCTCATAAGACCACGCCGTATAACGGAACGGGTTTTTCCCTTATGAGAATCCACATATCTTTATATCAAAAACCTTTTGATATTATAATAATGTCTATCAACCACAGTATATATATATATATAATCATCTAGCAGAAACGCTTTCATCTCACGTCCTACATATATAGTACACAATCAAAACCGCAAGCACGTATTGGGTAATGGATTTCCAACTATGACAAGGTATGGAACCACCTTTCGCTCGTGTACCTCTAGAGAGGAATACACTGGGTTCAACAAGAACATCTTGCAACCCGGCCACACATGACCGACCACTCATTTCGCTTGAGTGTATCGAATGTATATCACCCACGGTTGGGATCAGCAACCGTTTCCCGAATGGGACAGCATCAACAATAGATTTTTTAGAAGTAAATGAAACTCTAGATAAGGTGATTATACACCCTACTTCGGTGCGACCGACTTAGCCATGCTACCTGCCCGATTTCTGTCATTTACCGGATGATGAGGCTAGAAGCTACGCTTATCATCACATCAGATTAACTTTGAATGCCACATCATCAAATCCATCCAATCACCGATTGACGTCCTCAACAATACATTATGTGTTGGCTAAAAGAAGTTTCCTTCCTCGCTTCCACTCTTGGTACGGTTGGAGAAATCAATATACATGATCGTCTGGAAATACTCTGTCAGACATCCGTCCATACAAGTCACCCAGGAACAGGATGAACCGAAGGCACTATTCTGTAAACAGGATAGCCCTTGCATAACTCCGTCTTCAATTTTCTTTGGCATATATGATTCGCAACGCTTACGCCAATACAGAGTGGTTCTTTGGATAATGATCCAACCGGTCTCTCCATATTAACAACGTTAAAATGGTCAAAACTTCGATAGTCTGTGATTTAACTATCGAATAAAAACAAGTGTGCAAACAACGATATTATTCCCAAATGGAAATTATATCTATCAAACATCATTTAACATTCATCTCCTTAGTTCATTAATCTACTTATCTCCTATTTCCCTATATTCAATATTTCTTATTTTCTAAATTTGAAAAATATACGTTATTAACAAGGGAAAACGTTTCCATTTCTTGTTTTCTTTATTATAAAACATTTCTGGTTTCTTATTTGGAAAACATTTCCAAAGCTCCTTCATTGGACTTAGACAGATGTTTAAACAAACATCGCTATGCCAACTCAAACCATTTATTTAACTCACTTAACCATCATTCACTATCAACCTTACCATTCCTTAGTTAAGAAGGAAGTCAATCAAGTTGGGGTATAATTACCTCTCAGACCTTAATTGAACAACGTTATAACTTCGAAATAGTAACAGTTTATGTTTTAAACCTTTAACAACTTCTTTACGTAACTCACGGATTCAATTTACGAATCCACTTCTTTATTGAAAATATTGATTATAATGATAACATTATAATCCCTGCTTTCGAAATATCTAACTTCAATTATAACCTTTATTCTTTAATTCGAATAATTAAACATAACCCTAATTTATTAGTGTATACTCTTGATTGAAAAACCGGAAAGTAAATATTACTTTCCCAAATTCAATATAATTGAATTCGACGTATAATTCTCTTTCGAGTAATCTCTATTTGATTAACTCTTCTTCGAATAACCTATATTCGATTATCTCTCTTCGAATAACTTGTATTCGAAATCTCTCTCTTTCGAATAAACTATATTCGATCTCTTTCTTTCGAATACGATATATTCGATAATCTCCCTTCGATTAAACTAATCGATAGCTACTTTCGATTAAACTATAATCGATAACTCCTTTTATTTTAACTCTAATCGATTAAACTAACATCGATTAACTCCTTTTTCTTTAACTCTAATTGATTAAACTAGCATTGACTAACTCCTTTGCTTTAACTCTAATCGATTAAACTAACATCGACTAACTCCTTTGCTTTAACTCTAATCGATTAAACTAACATCGATTAACTCCTTTGCTTTAACTCTAATCGATTAAACTAACATCGATTAACTCCTTTGCTTTAACTCTAATCGATTAAACTAACATCGATTAGCTCCTTTATTCTATTCGAATAAACTATTCATTTATAAAGATTTACTTTTAGTAACAGTTCTTCACTTTATAAATGATTTCCCTTTTTAAAACTCTATTCGTTTTAAAAACTTTTTTCCCTTTTTATTTACTTTTGAAATATTTCCTTTCATAAAATCTGTTGATTTTATAAACTCCCTTTATTTCAATATACATTGAAATAATTTTTTTTACATTCCAGGGTCTTTTATGATATTTAAAATATCGAATAAAAATGATCAACATCATTTCAACACACATAATCCATAACAGATTATATAACACATCATATATCACAATATATGAAAACAGTAAAATAAATGTTGAGGAATCCAGTTGGATTCCTCCAACCTGTTTCCTTGCATCACAGATGTTAAACAATATAGATAGCATCACTTTCAGTTCCATATGATATATTCTGTTAAACAGAATCAATATAGAAATTCAACTAACTGACTAGCAGTTCAATCAAACAGTCAACACATAGTCTATCAGCCAATATCTAACAGTTCTAAAAATATAACATGAAATAATAAACTGTTCAGAGTTAGTGAGATTTACTCACATTGGGCTATCATCGTTAAATAACGATATTTGTTGCTTGATTCAGACGGACAATTTATTTTGTTATAAATTGTAACGAGCTCGGATTCACTCCCAGTCAGCTCCATGGGGTAGTGTCCGTCCATACGATCCCATCGGATCTTGTTTCGCTCAATTCTGATATCGTATCACGAAGTTATCGCATTTACCAGGTTGTATATATTATTGAAATTAAAACTAAACTAATTTAATTTGGGCCTTTACCTTATTAATAACGTCGGCCCACTCCAAACAAACACACCCGCCTCCGTTCCTTCTTCTTCCTCAAATAGGCAACAGTAACTGCTCCATTATTTAACACCATTTCCACCAATTCAAACTCCATTTTCCCCCTCTTCTTTTCACGAAATCGAGAACTGTTTACACCATTCCTCTTCTCATCACTCACTACATCACCCCGTCCTTATTTTGTTAAATTCGACCGCTGCTATGTTACTCGCGTTTCACAGGCTATCGCACACAAGCCAGATGAACACCGAACACATTTTTCCACAGAATCAAAATCCGCTTTCACCAAACTACTCCCTTCTTCGCCCTCATCAACCCCAGTGCCATCGATTTGAGCTCGAGTTCACCCTCAATCATCATGACGCACATCCCGTATTCACGGCCAAACAAAGTAGCGACAGTTTTTATTTCAAAGAAATTCCAAAATTTTCACACAAATGCCAATTCGTATCCTAAATCCAAATACGAACTCAAAATCACGAACCACGGCTTCAACATTTCGATTGCTTGAACCCTAGATTAACGAGAACGATGCTGGAAAAATTCCGTAACCCAATATTTGATGTCGAGTATGGCAAAACACATACTAGATTGTAGAGGAACATCCTAGGAAACTAAAAGTATTTATTTCCGGATTTGTAGATTTCATTTCGATTTGTTTTGATTTTATTTCGATTGAAACTTTTACTGGAGAAATGAAAATGGTAGGCGGCTCAAAGAACAATCATATACGGTATCATATCTTTGTGTGGCTGTAAAGGTGAGTGTGTGGCTTGTTTATGTCTATATATTTTGTTTTATGTGTTTGGTTGATATAGATAGACGTGTTCCTCTTTCCATCATTAACGTTAAGTTATGCGTACCAATATAAAGTTTACCTTTCATTCCAAAGGCCATTACCCTGTTACGAAATCCTACTTACATACAAGCTGCTACAGACACAAATAAAAATACCGTTGTGATGAGTAAGGTACCACGGTTCCAAAAATATAATAATACCGGTAGGTGGACTCATATTTTGAAACTTCAAAAGGTTGATTTCAGGGTGCGAAATACTTCAAATACAAAAAATCGCTTATTAAATCAATTAAAAATTACAGTAAAATTCTAAAAATTAAATTATCACTATATCCCAAAAGAACCCTGTCTAAATTCAAACCCGATATCTAGTTATATCGAATAAGCCGTTATGGTCGATAAACGATTCTATAGCGACTATTTTAAAATTTGATTTGGATGTAAATCAAAATCTACACAACGAAATCCGATTTTTCTCTTCCACTAGAAAGATATACTCCACCAGCTCCACACGTTTCTTGTTTCATAGAAATCCGGCTTAAAATGAATCCTGTACATTCAGTTGAAGTTCAAATCGCTAAATAGCGAACTGCAGCGCCATTACGAGCTCGATTTTAATTATATTATAATATATACGTTCAACTGTCGACGATTGAATATATTCGTTATTCAAATTCAATCCCAAGCTGAATTAAATATCACAGATGATCCAGTTCACACCATATTGCCATTTCAACCAATTTTGATTATTTCAGAATTAAATATATTATTTAATTTATTATTTTAATTAAATATTCATCATTGTTTAATTCCACGACCATTAAATTCACTAATCACCATTAATATAATTAAATAAAATTAATTATAATACCTTTGCCAATGCGGGTCATTACAATGAACTATGGTTGGAATTATAGAATGAACTATATTTATATATATAAATATAATTATAATTAAAAGGAATCGAAGCCGTGCAGTTCGTGTTTCGGAATCGTAATTTGAAACGATTAGTACGAGAAATCCAACCATCGGATTTTCCCGAAACCGCAACCGCTGGGTTCGCCTTGGAAATATCTTCCCAACGACACCAACCTTGTAAAAATCCAACGGTTGGATTGTCCGGAATGTCTAATTCAAATCTGAAGAAAAACAGCGCCATAATCGTTTATATTTATATATAAATATAAATATAATTAAATTAAATCGAATAACGACGCTGCAGTTCGAATTTTGAAACCGTAACTTCAAACGACTAGTGTGGAAGATCCGACCGTCGGATTTTCACGAAACTGGAACCGTTGAGTTCGCTTCGGGAATATCTTCCCACTGATATAGACTTTGCAGAAATCCAGCGGTTAGATTTTCCGATATGTGTAAAACAAATTAGGGGAAAAACAACGCCAGTGCCACGACACGACCTAAAACGTCATTTAATTAGAGATGGTCATTTTTAAATAAATAAAAATGGCGAAAAATCATTATAAAATATTATAAGCAACATAGATTGAAAATAAACCAATTGGGCTTGAATTGTTTGATATTTGATGGTTGTATGTGCTTGACACGAAAATAACACTAAAGAACTGAAATATGGATGTCGAATAATATAACCATGGAAAGAATTGATTTAAATTCTAATTACGTGAATTATTTGAAAAGGCCGAGCTAACCCTCATTTCAAATAATTTATCGAGCGATTCGAATTGGAAGATACAAAGACGATTCAAGACCGACGATCTTCGTATCGGTTGGATGGGCGCTACTGAGGTTCCTGACCGGAGTAGCTACCGGAAAGGGGCGGAAGTAGTAGCCGTCTGAACGTATGTGTTGATTGTACGGATATACGAGGAATTGACACCTCCGGTTTCGTTCAGACCCAGGACGGACTTGTAAATGGACTGTGTGTCTGACATTGGATTTTGTTCTATACTGATTGATCTCTGTTAAATACAAACCTTTTGGCGGCGGAGAATTTATTCTTTTGCTTAACGCCCTTCTCTGAGACATACGAGCTCAGAGGTTATATATTGATGGAAATCAATCGTATGGAGTGGACTGCCTATGTGGCATGCCAAGATGCTGTGATCAAGGCTTCTGTTGCAAAGCAAAGTCTTGTGGAAGATGATCAAAGCACGGCCTATGCGGCCTGGCTTTGTGTATAGCGTGGATTCGCGAGCCTCACACCCCGGTATGAGTTAAAAACGGAATACGGACTGCAGGGAGAGCACGACATTTCTTTCTAGCTATGGTGGTGTCAGTGACTTACCAGCCCTGACATATATATCTACTTTTCACCTTTGTGGTTGTTGGAATGCGAGGCGCCTCGATTATAGGTCTGTAAGGACCGGGAAACGTGTGTTCAGGAATTGCCAATCCTCAAACGTAAGAGAGGACCGGCCCTGAAGATCCAAGGGTTGCCCAGAGTGTGTAGTCCTGACGCATTTGCTAGAATGTCTCGAAGCGGAGAGGAGCTTGCCCCTTGCCTCGACTCATGACGGAAATCCAATTTTCAATACGAAATAACGGACTCGATTGTAGAACTAGTATGGCGACATAGTATATGGTAGCTATGCCGCCTATGATTGATATTTATGATGCTATTCATTTTGAAACATATATGCACTAGTAATAATATCAATTGATTTTGCTTTATACGTATCAAGCATATTTGGCCATTATAAGGTAAAACTCTATCCTCCAGCTTGTGTTGCATTGTATGATGGGACCTGAGTCTTATAATGGCTTCATTCTTTCTAAAAGCATTGCGTTGTTTTAAAAGAATTTACTTTGTTTTAAATGCACTAGCAATCACTGGAGTAAACCCGTTCCGCGAAAGTGGCATGGTCCTATGATTTGTTATTACTGTTGTTTTAAACTATTAAATAGATTCCTCATACCAGTCCCCATGACTGACTCGTTGTTTGTTTCACTTTGCAAATGCGGGTGCCCTTATTTTCACACGGGCAGCCTAGTTCACAGGTGACAGGTTGTTTTTGGCTCTGCACTGTTGCATAGAGTGCATTTTGGCTCATGGCGAGGCTGACTTCACAGAGATGACTTTGACATTTTCCGCCATTATTGTACTTATATTATGATTCCGCCACTGGCGATGCAGACTGCTTTACTTTTAGTATTTATTATCGTATGTATATGTACCGCCTTCGGCGATGTAGACTGATACCTATATTATGTCTCACTGCATGTATGTATTCCGCCTCTGGCGATGATGACTGATCACTTCCCTTTTCTTTTACTAAGTTATATCCTACGCTGTGCTATTCTGATGTTGTTACATGTTATGATTCCGCTGTCATATCCATGTAAAATTATTCTATTTATTGTACTATTATCTGTACTCTGCTATGATGATTAATGTGTTACATTCCTATGATTATCCTTAATACTGCCCCTCGGATTTTGGGATCGTCTCAAGTTCATTTCGATAAAAATCTATTTTTATCCTTTCAAATGTGGGATTTTTCATCCCAGTTCTTTCCAATTCACATATCATGATTTTACACAAATTATTAATATTTTTAATAATTTTATCAAGGCCCGTATAGTCGATTTCCATCAACGGCCATCGAACTGCACTTACAGTGACCTTTTCAAAATTTGATTTGGACATAATTCCAAATCCAACCGTTAGATTTCAAATTTATAATATTCATTGGAAAGCTCTTCTCGATACGAACCCAACGGTTCCGGTTTTAGGAGAATCCGACGGTCGGATCTCCCGCAACGTCAATTCGAAGTCAATGGTCGAAATTCACGAACAACCGCGGCGCGGCGCGTTCTATTCAGGCCATTATATATATGTAATATATATTATATATATTTTGTCGATTTCCTTTCAAAACATATTTTATAAATCGTTTTAAATTCGTTTTCAAAACCATTTCAACTCTATATTCAATTTCAAATCAAAATTGAATATTCATATCATTACTATATAAATGATAATATTTTCAAAACGTTATATTTTGAAATCACTACCTTTTCTATATTCATTATAAAAACGACTATAATCGATATAAATATCGTTCACGTCAAAATAGCGCAACGCTAATCAACACGGCTTTATATATTTCAATAAATTCGTTATTCTATTCAACAAATGAATATTTATTCTATTCAACACATGAATCTATATTTCTTTCAACACATGACTAATCTCAACACATGGGTACTATCAACACACGACTATTTTTGTTATGTAATATATTTTATAAAATTTTGGTATCTATCGTTTGATTTTTAATTAGACTCCAACCGTAAAGTAGTTCCTTATCTTAAATATGATAAAGATGTAAATTTTATTGTTAAAATATTTTACTTAACACATGAATAGTTTCAACACATGAGCATCGTCAACACATGACTATTTTTATATTCTAATATTCTTTATTTTCCCAATTGGAATGAGGCCCAATCAATTACCATATAATGCTAATTATATGGATTCCACCCAACACATGTATATACTGGCACTGACAAATAATCAACAATCATCCAAAGTGCACTACTCTGTATAAACATCAAATATAGTTATCTAACGCTTATAACAGCCTGTCAATCAATCGATCGACATACAACTAATTATTGGGATTAGTGTATATCGTATTTTATCCCAATACCCGTGTGGGGTTTCAAATCAACAAACACAGATTTTTATTTGTGCAGTTGGGCGATGTGTAAAATTTATCGTCCCAATCAATGTCCTTCAAATAGGTGTTCATAAACAAACCGTCCGGTTTGTAGACGAATATTTATTTATTCACATTCACTATATTCATATTCACGTTAAAAATTATATTTTTAACGATAATTTATTTATTTCAACACATGAATATATTTTATTATCTATTTCACATCAACATCACAAACAATTTTCACAACCCATCAATCAAACAAACAAGCCGTCCATGGTCTGTGGACGACGGGTGTCGGGTGCTGCTAAGCACCATCTGCATCCTAGTATATATATTTATAACTAGAAAAAGAAATTTAAAGTGAGAAGTTCTCACCCAAGCTAAATCCATTCACCTCGACTCTTCTTATGTAGGAAATCTTCACCTTTTCGTCTTTTGTCACTTTCGTTACCCGTATTCACTACATATATAAAAATCACATTTTCATATTCTCTCTACTTCACAATAAAAATAAAGTTCAGATTTTTATTTCACTTCACATATTTACAACGCTTCTTTCTATATAAAAATTATATTTTTATATTTCTACTTCTAATATAAAGATCGAAATTTTATTACGCTTCATATATAATAAAAATCGAATTTTTATCGCTACTTTATATATATAAAAATAACGTCTTTCCTTATATCAAAATATCGTCTTTCCTTATATAAAAGTATCGTCTTTCCTTATATAAAAGTATCGTCTTTCCTTCAATAAAAATATCGCCTTTTCAATATTAAAGATTGAATTTTTATTATCATAACTATATAAAAATTATATATTTATATTTCTACTTTAACAAAAACCATATTTTTAATACTCTACCTAAGTAAAAATCATATTTTTATTATGCCACTAGTATGAAAATTATATTTTTAACTTCTTGCTTATGTAAAAATTATATTTTTAACCTTCACATCATATAAAAATTATATTTTTAACTCTCTACAAATATAAAAATTATATTTTGAACCCTCTACAAATATAAAAATTATATTTGATTACTTAAAAATCGTAATTCTATCGTTTAAAAATTATACTTTTAAATGTCTACCTATACCATCAGTTTTTAAATCGAAAGAAATAAATAAAATTCGAAATTGAAAACTTACATCGCATTCGAAGGAGGGGGGTGCGTGGTCGAGCCAGTGGAGCTGTCGTCGCTCGGATGATTGCTGCTATTCAATTTAGAAGGGGAGGAGGAAGAGAGAGTGGCGCGGAGGAGGGAGGGTGGCTGAGGGAAGCTGGCGGTCGACGGAGGCGTCGGGTCAGGGGCGATTGGGGTTCTTCGTGGGCGTCGCAGTTCCTACAGAGGGGAGAGAGAAGGCGCGATAGTCTGAGCAGCAGGAGGAAGCTAAGGGAAGGGGAAGAAGTCCGACGCGGTGGCGATGGCCTGAGCTAGGCGGCGACGGTGGAGCGCGACAAGGGTTTCCCCCTTTTCTACGTGGTTTTTTTTGACCGACTGTTGACTGAAGAAAGAAAGGAGGGGGAGGGGGCTAAGGGGTTTTATAATAATTTATATATATTTAATTTAATTTTATATCCAAAGAGCAACTTTAAATTTCGGACTCGAAATCAAACTCACCGACTGTCGTCCCTAGCTAATTACCCCCATTCCGAACACAATGGGATATGTATCGTACGCTGATTCGATCGTTTCGATCAGTTTTCATCAAAATCAAAATATAACTCTATATATTGAATTTGAACGCACATTTCAATTTACTGGGGCTACATACTAACAAGAAAAATTCTCGAAAAATATTTTCTAGCTTCGTATTGATGATACGGTCCTAACAAAACTAATTTCGTCGAATTCTGAGACTGTTTGAAAAATGGCCATTTTCCCGTCGATTAAAATCAACTGAAACTGGTCAAACGCGTTTTCCTTTGCCACGCTCACATATTGGTTTGAAAATTTTTGAAATTCGAAACCTAGCAATAACTTTTCATCCCGGATCCAACAAAAGTGGTTTCGCCGAAATCCGAGGTCGTTTGCAAAATGGCTATTTTTAAGGGCCTGAATTCCATAGCGACTATTCTGAAATTTCAACTGGACATAACTTTTGACCCCCGCTATGAAATTTTTATTTTTCGGATTCGTTGAAAAGATATTCTCAAATATATTCTATTATTTTTGGTTTCGACAAAATCCGGTATATTTTGCAACCGGTATGTTCAATTGAAATTTGAAATCGAATTATCGAACTACCGCGCCATTTTCAATTCCTTTTATAATTATAAATAATTATTTATATTCTAACGACGATCTATAGAAATATATGTTCGATTCTATTCAAATTAAATTTCTCATCGATATTATTTAAAATAATCCATTTTAAATAATTCAAATTGCCAAAATAAAAAAAATTAATTGGCTCAGAATTTCCGGGTTGTTACACAAATTATGAGGTTTGATGATAATGGGCCAAGATGAATATTTAAAACCATATTGAGAAAATGATGAAAAACCATCCATACATAATCCTAGTCTAACATTACGACTCCCCGCTGCAAAATCGAGATAAATTTTATCGAAATGTTTCCATGCTTCTCCATCGACTGGATTTGTTAACATACCCTCTTCCACCATTCTCACAATATGCATTTCATATGAGATGCAGTTACATAAGATGTATATAATCTTTGAAGCCTTGGAATGATGGGTATGTAATGCATACGCTTGTACAAAACTTTCTTTCTTTTTTTCTTGATTTGTATCTTTCATGATTGCATATCTAATAATTCCTAAGATTTCGGTCTTCTTTCCAAAACAACATTCAGCCAATTAAACATGTGTCTATTTCCTGATAAGGTAAACCAAAAGCAAACATAAACTTTTTAACTTCATAGCGATTTTCACCCACTAAATTATCGGACGACATATTTCTTTTTGCAGCTTGTACAATAGCTATAAATCTAATTTCAATAATTTTGTATTTGGACTTCATCGCAATGTATTCTGCGATTGCTAACAGTTGAGTGTCGCTTTTACTAGCGTACCAAATAGGTTTCTTAGCAACATCCAGTAAATCATAATTTTTTTGCTTTAATATTTTGTTTTTCAACATTTTCTTCATTGTCGTCAACTTTAAATGTAGGGAACATTGATTGTGTTGCATCTTCGACCATATTTTCTATACTGGTTGTCGTAACAGTATCATTACCATCACTTTCCAATTCAGACTCTATAGAAGTATTTGCTACAACTTCTCCATGGCGATCCAAAACATAATACTTAGGTACGAAACCGTTTTTGCACAAATTGATTTTCACAATATCGGGTAACAAATACTTTAGTCTACTCCTACTACACAAACAACAAATTTCTGCATCGTTTTCGTTATTATTTGAAGTAAATTCAGCAAATACGTTTATACCATTATAATTTTTTTATTGAGCCTCTCAACTCTTTTCTTTGATATATCCATCTACTTCGATCAACAAAATAATCAATTATTTTACCTATTTCAGAAAATGAGTTATAATTTCAAATATATATTGATTTTTAAGAATACAAACGCAAAAAACTTATTTTTATGGTAACATTTTATATTTATAGTATTTGAATTTAAATAACTATTTCACAAATTCAAAAATATTTTCAAATATTGCACATTTTATTTCAACATATCAATATAAAAAGTTATACACGTCGATTTTACCTCACTTAAGAATATAATATAGAAATTTTAATTTATAGTTATCTTTTTTCTGTGGGCAGTCATCCTACTTCCCATTACAAACATAATAAACATTTACATTCTGTTTATTATTTTGTTTGAAGTAATTCAATAAAATATAAGTAGCATTTTCCTTTTGTTTCCTGCATTGTACACAAATGTGTGTATGCATGAAATAAAAACGGAAAGTTACAACGAAGTTTTGTGGATCATTTGAAATGAAGTAATATGCGAAATAAAATTGCTTATTGTGTTTATAACCTGTCCAGTATAGGGAAAATCCAGCAAGCATTGTACCAAATGAATATAAAAGGCAGTTTTGTGACCAAAACGACTATTATGTAACAATCATATAAAACACCAGTCGGACGGGGCCAAAAACTCTCTAAGGGATATAAGTCAATATGTACGTATTTTATGAAAAAGAATATATTTTTATTCATTTTACAAACATAAAAAATATCACATTTGTTCGACGCATTTCGTCGACTTAAGGCTGCTTCAGTATTGTTCTTATTTTCCAACACACTCAAATCTCTTTTAGACTCGTGTATTTTTTTGTTGCACAAGTCAAGATGAGCACAATCCAATACTCCTAGCTCGTGTATTCATTTTATCTTATTTCTAATTAATACAATGATAGAATCAACATATATGTACAATAATTTACATATAGGCAAACAACCACAAATTGTGTATATATATATTTTACAATTTGACGATAACATATGAAATATGCACACAATGGGATGATACAAACCATTAATGTGCTATTGGAAACAATTGCAATCAGTAACTTATAACGATCCGAAATCCCCCAATCTCCGAAGAGACGGGAAATAACAGATTGCTTTTGAGAACACGACTCATCAGAACACAAACACGATAACATTTCATTACCATTACAACAATTACATCAGAGTACAAAAATATAATAGAGTTCAAATAATATACAGCAGAAAAATATCAGAGATTACAAATACATAGCAGCAGAAATAATAATGTATAAATACAATGCACAGCGGAAATACGTTAACTAACACAACTGAATAAAATACACGGATGCAAAGCTTTCTGAATATAGCTCCAACCGTAATCCAGGATCATGTGAAAATGAATATCTGTGAAACCAAAACTACAAGCTGCCCATGTGGAAAATACGGGCACCCAGAGTTTAGGTAGAAACAATAAACTTCGAGTCAGTCATGGGATAGGTGTGAGAACTAAAAAAGTTATTAAAACTTACTTTTAAAGTTGGGAAATAATGGAACCACGCCGTATAACACAGAACGGGTTTACTCCGCATGAATCTTAGTTTAAAATAAAACAACACAATCCTTTTTAGAAAATGAACCTATTTTAAGACTCAAGTCCCATCACACAATGCAACGCAAGCCAAAGGATAGAGTTTTCCCTTATAATAGCCAAACAAGCTTGGTACGTTTAAAACAAATCATTTTGACATTACTATAAGTGCATAGTATCAAAATCAACTTCAAATATAAATGTATCAATTATAGACGGTGTAACACCCCGAATTTTTAATGACACTAAAAAGAGGATAATTTAAATAATAATTAATTTATAATTTAGAATTAGAGGAAATAGACTACACCATTGCGCCCGTCTCGAAATTCTGGTCAAGATAGACATTCGATTTGCGTAAAATGGACGCCGATGAGCAAGTTATGATGGTTTTAAGTTTACGTACGCGCAAAAATGTTATGTATACACATATGAGTCAGAGATGATTCAGAATTTTATCCAGAATGATTCAAATTTGAAAAATTCTTCAGCCAGCAAAATTCCCTCTCTAGGGGGTCGACCCCCCAAAGGGGTGTCGACCTAGAGGTCGACCCCCCTTAAGGGGTGTAGACCTAAGGGTCAACCCACCAACAGGGGTATTGACACCCCTAGGGATGACATGGCACTCAGTTTCAGGGGGTTTGGCGGCTATATATATGTGTCGTATTCTCCTATTTTCATCATTGGAAATCATGGAGGCCATATGCTGTCGGAATACGAACTGAGACGGAACTGTTTTCTACAACAACATACTTTTCATATCAAATTCAGAAATTCAAGATCCGTTCTTTCGCAATTCTCTAAACCTAACACTGTGAGTTTCTAGTTGCTTTTAGGTTTAGATAAATAAAAATAAATTGTGAAAGACTGTGAATTGGATATGTTGTAAACTATGATTCTGTGTTAGTGTTAAATCCTATACTATGTCATGATAGATCTATTTCCCTAGATCTAATACAATTGTGGTTATTCTATTATGTTGCCTATGTGGATCTTGACTTGTAACTATATTGTGGTGAATGTACATCTATTAAATTAGACAGTTGTAACATTGGCTAGATCTAGTTTTTTATGTAAATCCCCTTTTCACCTGTCATATTGTGATCAATCTAGATATGTTGTAAACATGACATTTGAAGCCATCTTTAGATCTAAACATGTTACTGTGTCAACCTAATTATGCTAGATCTAAATATTTGGACACCGAAATGGTTAATTTAGATCTCATTATGCTTACTTTGACATCGTAGTTGCCACAAGTTCATCAGTTTTATGTCCACCTTGTTATGATGTTAATTACATATCCATCCACCTTGTTATCATGATAGTTTATGTTTATTCCAAGATATGTTGAAACTATCAACTTTGTTATATTCCCTTTTCATTTTTATGGCTAGGCTACTTTATAGCCTAGATGCCGCCAAAATACGTGCAAATACGTTAGTTAGGAAACGGGGAAAAGGGATTTATAATTGGCATAATTTATGTAATATTTATATGAATTGGACATATAATTCAAATGGGTAAATATAGAAATAATTAACTATAATGACATGGGTATATTTGGATAAAAATGGAATGTTTAGTAATTACAATTAGGAATTGTAATTGTACTTATGACACGAGGTTAGGTTGCATTAGTGGTGGAAGTCTGCCCGGACCCGACCGACATATCCAGCCGCCACTAATGTTAAACCTAATGGGGGAGATCTAAGTACGTAAATATGAATCAGGCGAAGACTCGAGGTTAGACCCAACTGTGGAATAAGACTGCCCGGGCCCGACCGGCATACCCAACATCCACACGTTTTAGGCCTAATGTGGGAGGTCTAGCCCATTATAACCATAATTGGACATGGTAATGAATTGGACTGCTTAACCTAATTTAATCAATAAGGCTTGCATGATTATGAACTTAAGTTAGGATTAAGTAAAATTGAATGGGTAGTGGGTGGGTTAAGTAAATTAGAGGTGGTAGGTAATATTTACATATAGGCCCACGAACTTAACCCAATAAGGTTATGTAATTAAAGACACCCTTTAGGGTAAGCATAACTGACATAGGGCTATGTAACTAAAGACACCTAAGGGTATACATAGTTAGTGAAAAACCTAGTGGGGATACAAGACAAAGGTGAGAGCTTGTATCATATTGTTTGGGACCCATTTCAGTCAGTAATCCTGAGTAGGCATCAAATAAAGAACTCCATGCTAGGCAGAAAAGGGGCACGCTTACAGATTGATTATAAGAGATCTAAACGAGACAGATGGTGTGGGCAGTGCAAACCGACCGGGCCATGTGCGTGCATGAGCTGGGCAGAGGGGGATAAGACGACCGTGACACCAGTAGATATGGTTGTGCACATCTTGGGAAACGAAAGGTTGCCACTTTAAGGAGTGATACCTCCTACTGTGGGCCAGCACAGAATATCTACGGGGTAAGGAGCCGATCGATTAGGGTTGTGGTTAGGGTGCACTTGGACGTATGCCCTAAGTCTACCAACTTATGGTGGAAAGGATCATCTCATTTTAGTTATAGTAGTAATAGTGCAGAGTAATCATTAGTGAAGCACATACACCTTACCCTGTCTACCCTATCACACCTGCCATTTATATAGTGATCTCTCTTATCCACTTTATATGTCTATCATGTTACTTTTGTTTATTTACTAGTTAAAAGTAACTAGACTCGCCAGACTTTATGTCTGACCCTTTTGTTTCTCCTTCTTTCTTCCGTTTCCCCCAGGTTCTCAGGGAGGAAACACTTAGGCTTAGTCAGGACTCAGATATCATCTTGGAAGGAGCTAATTTTGAAGTATGGCTCAAGTTCTTGTCTCTACTATGTCTTAGCTCTTTAAATTGGAGAATTATGTTTTTTTATACTTATGTACTTTGATGGTGCAAGACAGAAGTTATTTTATTGTAATTGTTTTTGTGACTTATGGTATTATGAACCGTGGTATTATGATTCATGTCTAAAATAAAAATTTAAATTTCCACTGCTATCTTATTTATACCTATCTTGTAATTATTCTGTGTCTGTTTACCTATAACCATTCATGAAACTTAATGCATTCCATTAGTGAGTGACATTAACGGACATGGGGTCTCACACTTGGTATCAGAGCTGAAGGTTACCAGATTAGACAAAAGTTTTTGAAAATTATTTTTCAAAAGGGTTTTTAAAAGAAAGCATTTTCAAAAAGAAAAGTCTATTTTCAAAATATTCCCTAAGAAGCCATATGTAATATCCTTCAGTCCTTTATCTAAATTTCTTCTGTTTTCCTTTTTCAGCATGTCTGGGGAACAAAACATTCTTAATATCCCAGAGGACGTCACAATACCCAGATGGTTCCATAGGTATTTGGTGGCTACGGCGCTTGCCAAAGGCCAAGTAAACGTTCCTCCCCCAGCTGCACCAGTCATTCCTCCTCCTCCCCCTCCAAGAGTAGATAACTTTGCCAAGATCTGGAAGGACTTCCGTGCTATAGGAGGGAAGCCATTCCATGGGAATGAGACATTCGTAGAAGCTCGGAATTAGCTTAAGGAGACCGAGGACTTGTTCGTAATCTTTGAAGTGGAGGACCGAAGAAAGATTCAGTTATCTGCTTGGTTGTTAAAGGACGAAGCCACATTTTGGTGAGAAGTCACCCAAGCTGGACATCCGGTGGAAACTTGGGAAGATTTTAGAAAAAGGTTCGAAATGAAATTTATTTACCAAGTTGAGAGAAGCATACCAATGGAGAGGTTCTTAGCACTCAAACAAGGAAACTTGACAGTGAATGAGTATGTGAACAAGTTCAACCAGCTGGCAAGGTTCGGGTTAGCGTTGGTGGATACACTGCACAAAAGGGCTTTGCGGTTTGCTAAAGGGCTGAATGAGCCTCTGCATGGTTTATCCATGTCCCATATTCCAATGGGGGACACTTTTTGAAAAGCTCATTGATATGGCCCTAATGCATGAGGAGGACAAGGGAGAAAAGAAGGAAGAAAAAGCTGAGGGGACATCGTAGAATAGGAAGGTGTGGCCTAAGAAGAGGCAGCAACAACAGCAGAAGAAAGAAGGGAAAGATGACAAAGGAAGGGATAAGAGAAAATGTCACAATTGTGGAAAGGAGGGTCACTTGATCAAAGACTGTAAGACAAGGAAGAGGAATTGCTTTAATTGCGGAGAGGTCGGACACTTCTCTAAAGAGTGCCCAAAGAAACAGAGATCGCAGGGACAATGTCAAAGAGCAGGAACTTCTGGAGGGCAGGTGCATGCTCTCGCGATCAGTGCGCCTGAAAGAGGTAGAAAATTTTTCGTAGAAAGTTTAGTTTCTCTTTCAAACTATCCAGTTAAAACACTTTTTGATTCTGGCGCTTCACACTCGTTTATGTCTAATTCTGTGGTTGAATCTCTGCACTTAATTACTAGTATGGTAGTAGATCCCGTAGTTGTTTCAAACCCCATTGGTGGTTCGGCTCATTTATCGATGATTTTTCGGGGTTTGAAAATATCTGTGTTAGGTGTCGAGTTTAAGTGCGACGCGTATGTGCTCGGGTTTATGGGCTATGGGTTGATTCTAGGAATGGATTGGCTTACCACGTATGGGGCCATTTTGGATTGTGAGAGGAGGGCTGTTAGACTCCTGACTTGTCATGGGAAGACCCTCGAAGTTTCTTGTGACCCCTAAGGGTCAGTTATGCTTAGCTTCCTAGAATCTCTAGATGCATCCATAGATGATTTGCAATCTGTTCCAATGGTTCGAGATTATTCCGATGTTTTTGATGAGGTACGAGGATTACCTCCAAGGTGCGATATCGAATTCTGCATATATCTGGTGGACAATGAAAAGGCATTTGCATTATCAGTGCGCCACATGGCTACAAGAGAAAGGAGGGAGCTGAGTAAGCAAGTAGGGGAGTTACTTGAGAAAGGGTTTATCAGACGAAGCATATCTAAATAGGGTTCTCCTGTAGTATTTGCAACTAAGGCGGATAGTTCACTTCGTTTATGTGTTGACTATAGAGAGTTAAATAAGCTCACCAAGAAGAATATGCACCCTCTTCCAAGGATTGATGATTTATTTGATCAGCATGTTGGTGCCTTGGTATTTTCTCAGTTGCACTTGGCTACGCGGTTCCATCAGTTGAGGGTGGCCGAGAACAACATAGATAAGAATGCTTTCAGAACTCTGGACAGTTTCTTTGTTTGGCTAGTTATGCCTTTTGGGTTGACAAATGCACCCGCCTATTTTGTTGATTTGATGAGTTGGGTGTTTCGGGAGTTCCTAAACAAATTTGTCGTAGTCTTTGTTGATGATATTTTGATCTTCTCTAAGAGTATTGAAGAGCATGCCCAACATTTGGGTGAAGTTTTGAAAACTCTCCATGACCATTAGCTAAAGGCAAAGTTCTCCAAATTCCATTTTTGGAGAAAGGAGGTGAGATTCTTGGGGCATGTAGTTTCCAAAGAAGGGATAGCCGTGGATCCTGCGAAGATGGTTGCAGTGCAAGATTGGCAGATTCCCAAAAATGCAACCAAGGTGAGAAGCTTTCTTGGGTTGGCAGGTTATTATAGGAAGTTCATTAACGACTTCGCGAAGATATCAACCCGTCTCACCAGGCTGACAAAGAAGAATTTGACATTTTCATGGAACATGGACTGTTTCTTTCCAACGACTGAAGAGGGCTCTAACAATAGCCCTAGTCTTGACCTTTCCTGATGGAAGTAAAGTGTTCACTGTTTACACTGATGCGTGCGGTACAGGGTTTGGTGCAGTTCGGATGCAAGAAGGGAAAGTAATATGTTATGGGGAAAGATAGTTGAGAGTTCTTGAGAAGAACTACCCCATCGATAATCTAGAGCTAGCTGCCATAATATTCACGTTAAAGACGGGGCATCATTATTTACTTGGAGAAAGGTTCGAGTTATACACCGATCATAAATGTGACGGCCCGCCCCGCACCAGCCGACATTTCCAACGAAAGTGCGTTGTGCCGATGTCCAACCAGCATAGGACGGTCGCCAAAGAAAGGAAAAGAAGGGAATTTGAACTAGCAAGGAACTTGTAGAATGTCTCACAGCGCATGGAATAAAATATAATAATAACATACTTGACATAAAATAGGCGATACAGTGCATAAGATGAAAACTAAACCATCATAGCAGCAGAAAATCCAAAATATAGCTTATGTTCCACATCATCATTATTACAACTTTTCAAATTGTCTCTAAAGCAAAATAAGAAAGGTACATTACTAATGCCCAAAGTAGTGACTAGCAGCGACACAGGGAGAATATATATATTTCATATGTGGAAGCCTCCTGCTCGTCTC
Source organism: Allium sativum (assembly GCA_030737875.1). Classification (NCBI taxonomy): domain Eukaryota; kingdom Viridiplantae; phylum Streptophyta; class Magnoliopsida; order Asparagales; family Amaryllidaceae; genus Allium; species Allium sativum. The sequence goes on along the minus strand of CM060913.1, from coordinate 691,260,913 downwards.
CGGCACAGCTACCCATGCATAATCACCTGACCTGTCTCTAGTCTGCCCGTTTAAGAGCACCCAGAGTAATAAGAAGGGACATAAAACTCTGGGTTAGACAAAGGTCTGGTATGAGCGATAACCAGCAAAACAGAACAATAATAGGTACACTAAACCATACCTGAACCTGCTGCAACCAAAGAGTTAGTACAACAAGATGTACAATACTCTAAGGTGACACTAACATATGGTGTAAAGATATGAGGGTGGAGGTGTGCAGGTCATAGTGATGTCAAACAATCAAGCATAACAACAATCCTCACATCTCTCACTCAGTGCGTAAAGCATACGATATCCACCGCTTTGATCACCCAAATCCTTGCTATGATCACTCTGCCCCATGGAGTCATGGCGGCTCCACTGCACTGATCCATAACCACTAGTCCTTGCTATGTTCACTCTGCCCCATGAAGTCATAACGACTCCATTGCACTGGCTCATAGCCATGCTACGATCACTCTGCCCCATGAAGCAATAACTACCGCACTACACTGATCTGTAGCCTAGCAATCGTCTCTCGGTGGTGAATCAAAGCTATGGACGTCGACAACTCCTTAGCACACGTCCCGCAGCAAAGCCAATCATGAAGTCAACTCGTTGATCCCATTTGGATCCTGAGTAATAACCTCCCATCTGGGATTCCTTTGCATCTCGGGTTTTGGTCGAATTGGAGTTGGTCTTCAAAAGAGTCATCACGTAGAAATAGTAGCATACATCCGGTTCGGTTTGGTGGCTTTCCTTTGGTTCCGTTCGACATGCTTCAGCTCCTGGTCATCCATTCGGTTCGGTTCGGTTCGGTCAACACCCTCCAGGTCCGTTCGGTTGTGGTACTCCATACGGGTCGGTTTGGTCAACACCCTCCAGGTCGGTTCGGTCGTGGCACTCCATCCGGGTCGGTTTGGTCATCTCCATCCGTTGCTCCAGTTCCTCTCCTCCGATCCGATCCCATGCTCAGCTCCGATCTAATCTCCAACCCAACTCCAACTCTTTGCAAGTGAACTTCCTTCTTTCCAAGGCTCCACTAGTGCCAAGTTCTGATCCGGTTCGTATTCCCCTTGCCCGGTCCACCGATCTGATCCGAGCCCTATAATCCGACCCGATCCGAAACCCTACACATTTCCTACAACTTTTCCCGCGAATGTTTTATGCCATATGACGGCGTTTTCGACCCCTCTAACTTTTCTAATCAATCACAAAGCATACCATACAGTCATAGCAACATAGAGAATCAACCATAAACACCAAAACAACAATTTGATATGTCAAAACGGATCAAACATACCCAAAACCCATATTTTCCCCTTAAACATGTTTAAGCATAACTAATGATATGATTAGCAAAACTTATCCAACTTAATCCAAATTTCTAACAGGGGTCTAAAATAATATTTAAGAATTTATAAATATTTTTCCAGATTTCTAACATGTATAATTTCGTTAATTAGCACTAATCACACTAGTTAACTGTAATTAGTGTAAAAACAATGCTAATCACTCACCTTAGCTACAAATAAACTCAGATCTGAAACTTTTGGACAAAATGGTTCAGTATCCAATACACTCCAGCAACTCTACCTCGATTTTTGTGCTAATCCGCTTTGATTTGATGTAGATTTGGCTTAATTAGCGATTAGAAGGTGATTTGGGGTGTTTTAACAAGTGGAGAATATTGCTAGGGTTCAAAGGTTGTAAGTGGCGACTAAGAAATGAAATAAAATCTGATTTATTAACTCATCTCAGCCCTCCCATAACACTAATTCCGAAATGGGTTCTGAGCTCTCTTGCTAATCACCCTAATTAGACTCGATTAAGCTGTTTTTCACCTTCTAAACCTTGTTTCAGCTATATCTCCCGAACGGTGAGTCCGTTTGACAAATGTGACCACTCTACGGAAAGGTAAATCATCATCCAGATCTAATGGAAGTGGTTTCAAGTCAAAACACCTTACCAATCAAAAGTTATGGTCAAAACAAGATCAGTTGGGGGCAAAACGGTCATTTAAAAATCGGCAAAAATCATGACCATGGGAAATGACCCCAATAGCCGTCTCCCAAAGTTACATGACCCTACGACTTCGTATGTGAAAGAAATAATTATTCTACGATCCTTGGATGCGTAGAATGCGAGTCGTTACATTCTCCCCCCTTAAGAAATTTCGCCTCCGAAATTCCTTAACTAAGAAACGAGCAAAGGATCCCGCATGCCTACCAACCATTTACAACAACCAAACATACAAAAACAAATAAAAAGTCTATTCTAGCATGCAGAAAACTAAGTCGCAATTAAAATCTTACTAGACAAAGAGTTCTGGATACGTCTTCTTAATGCTTTCCTCTGTCTCCCAAGTACAGTCATTCTCATCCTCACCCCACTGAACCTTGACTAGATTCACCGTGTTCCTTTGAAGTTTCTTCATATCGTGCTCAACAATACGAACCGGCTTGCGGTTCCTAACCGCATCGGGTTCTACTTCGATATCATCCAACTGATCAGGTGAAATAGTCATATCGGGATCATGCACGAATTTCCTTAACTGGGAAACATGAAATACGTTATGAAATCATGCCATCTTCTTTGGTAATTCAACTTTATATGCCAAATTCCCAACTTGCTCGAGGATTGGGAATGGACCAATAAATCTTGGCAGCAGTTTTCCCCTCCTTCCAAATCGAATAACAATCTTTAATGGAGAAATCTTGACAAACACCGAGTCGCCAAGGGAGAATTTTAAATCTCTTCTCCTCTTATCAGTATAACTCTTCTGCCTATCTTGGGAAGCCTTCATTCTTTGTCGGATAACCTTAATCTTGTTTGAAGTTTGTCTTATCACATCTGGTCGAAGCACAAATTTCTCACTAGTTTCTAACCAACATGACGGTGAGTTGCATGGTCTTCCGTACAAAGCTTCAAATGGAGCCATACCAATACTGAATTGATAACTATTATTAAATGCAAACTCTACTAGATGAAAATGGTCATCCCATGATCCAACAAAATCCAATATGCAAGCTCTCAAGAGATCTTCTAATACTCGATTCACCCTCTCTGTCTGACCGTCGGTTTGAGGATGGTACGCGGTATTGAGATGTAATTCTGACCCTAAAGCCTCTTGTAAGCTCTTCCGAAATCCACTAGTAAACAACAGATCTCGATTGCTCACAATGCCTTTGGGTATTCCATGAAATCTCACTACCCACTTCATATATAGTTCCGCTAACTTAACTGCCATTTTATTCGACTTAATAGGTGTAAACCTTGCACTCTTGGTCAATCGGTCCACAATCACCCAAAAGTTATCATGGCCCGATCTAGTCCCTGGCAACCCATCAATGAAATCCATTGAGACTTGTTCCCATTTCCAATCTGGAATTTCTAATGGTTGCAACAAACCACTAGGCTTCTTTTGCTCAGCTTTAACTAGCTGGAAATTCATGTAATTGGATATAAAATTCCCAACGTATCCCTTCCTAGAAGTAGGTCTGCTTCATGTATCGATACATTTTATTACCACTGGGATGTATAGTCAGTTTTGAGTGATGACATTCTCTAAGCACTTCATCTCTCAATCCATTGACATTGGGCACAACTAGCCTTCCATTCTTTCTAAGCCATCCATCTCGATCAAGCCCATACTTGTTCATCTCCTCGTCGATACCCATCTCTAACTTGGAGATGACTTCCAATAGGTTAGGATCGTCTCTCTGACTGGAACCAATCCGCTCAATCAAAGTGGGTCTGATCGTCAAACTTGCTAATACTTCTGGATCCAATTCGCACTTTGGTTTGAAATCGTACCCTGCGATATACTCCAATTGCTTCCATTTTAGAAACATAGCCCCTAAACTGGCATGTCTCCTACTCAACGCATCAGCTGCTGCATTGCCCTTTCCTAGTGTATATGCGATATTGAAATCGTAGGAAGCCAAGAATTCTAACCATCTTGCTGTTGGAGATTTAGATCCTTCTGAGAGAAAAGATACTTTAACGATTTATGATCAGTAAACAACTCGAATCTTTCTCCCAAGAGATAATGTCTCCACATCTTCAATGCGAACACGATTACTGCCAATTCCAAATCATGGGTAGGATATCTTTTCTCATGCGGTTTTAGTTGCCGACTAGCATAAGCTACAACCCTACCTCCTTGCATCAATACAACACCTAGTCCGGTATATGTTATTTAAAACATTGTTCACGATAAACCCAAAATCAATTTTCATTTCAATTCCAATTAAACATTAACGAATTGGCAAACTTCTCCAAATCTTAAAAAAAAAATTATTCTTTTCTCAACTGGGTTGAAGAACAGTGTTATTGAAGACACCATTCACGACAAACCCAAAATACAATTTGACATTAAATACAAGGCTTTTAATATAAAATAATATCGGCTTATACTCAATATCAAATTCTGGAACCAACGGATATCGTATTGGGAATAACGATATCTGTATCTTCAAATTCCTCAATAATATCCGTATAATCACGGAATCCAATATAGAAATATTTCGAAGATTATTTCTTCTCAAATCCATTCCAATTCATACGTTGGAAATTTTGGTTATATTAAAACCATTACAAATCCAATTTATTTATTTAAAAACATTGGATTGTTATTCTAGTTAATAACTAGTTTATTTCGATAAAAATATACTTTTATCTTTCCAAACTTGGATTTTTTCACCCAAAATCTTTCCAAATCATTTATTACGATTTTACACAGTTTTTCCATATTTTTAATTATTTTGTTAAGGCCCTTACAGTCGGTCTCCAATAACGGCCACCGAACTGCATCTATAGCGACCTTTTCCAAATTTGATTTAGACAGATTTCCAAATCTAACCGTTCAAATTCTCTTGTATTCATTGGAAAGCTCTTTTCGATACGAACCCAACGTTTCTGGTTTTAAGAGAATCTGACAGTCGGATCTCCCGTTGCATTAATTTGAATTCAATGGTTGAAATTTGTGAACGGTTGCTACACGACGCGTTCGATTCAAGCCATTATATATATAATACATATATCGTCGATTTCCATTCAAAACGTATTTTATAAATCGTTTATATATTCATTTTAAAACGATTTCAATTTCATTTTCAATTTCAAATCAAAATTGAATATTCCATATCATTATAATATTAAAATGATATTATTTTCAAAATATCAGATTTTGAAATCAAATCTTTTTGATATTCGAATAAAATCGATTGATAAACCCGTTCGGGTTAAAATGGAGAATATCTACTTACTTGGCTTCATATATTCCAATATTTTCGTGTCCATCCGAAATCGGACATCAAAATCATATTTTAATTCTTCACTGAATGTTATTTTAAAATATATGTTATCTTAAAATATTCATTATTTCTGAATTGGAATGCAACTCAATCAATTACCATATAATTTCAGTTATATGGATTTCATACATCACATGTTTTCAAAAATAATGATAAATAATCATTAAATATTCCAACATCATCCAGAGGGCAATTTACTACTCTATAAGCATTAAATAATTAAATAATTAAATGATGCTTATCATAGTCTGTCGATCAATCGATTGACATATAATTAAATTCAGGAGAGATGTGTATAAATTATCATCCCCAGACCCGTGTGGGGTTTTCAAACAACAGCAGTCGATTTTAATAAATCATTGGTTAGTAAATTTAACCAATTCAAATTCGGTTTGAATAATTTTTCTACCTAACCAATTTTCACTATTTAAATTATAAATAGATATTTATAATTTAATTTCAACTACCACAAAATAATATTAAATTATTTTTAATATTTTAAACATTTAAGCATTGTAATCAAAACATAATACATTCAATTAAATCGTCCATGGTCTGTGGACGAGGGAGGTGAGCTAACAGGCACTGTATACCATTTATAATGATTAAAACAGATAAAAATCTACACTGGCAATTCTATATATTTTTATAAATGAATATAATAACATGATAAAATATAATTTAGTGAAAAGGAGTACACACATTGGTTTCCACTACGCCATTCTTTATTTTTGAATTGTTTTTAATACTGTTCAAATTTGAATTTGCCTCAAATTCTAAGTTGCTCCGTTCTGATCTAGTCAGTTCGATTGTGAAGCTCTGCTCTCTACGATTCCAAAAAGCTTCTCAAATTGCGTGATTCTGCTTCCGTTTGAAAAAAATATGATAGTTTAAACATTGGATAATTTATTAACACCATTAACATATAATTTATTAATTAAACCATTTCTTTAATTAACCTTCTCCTTCGATCGTTCTAATTTTCTGGAAGTACTGTGTAACGACCGGGCTTTTTGCCCGGTTTTCGCCGGTAATTAAACCAACTTAAACCGTTCATAAAGATGGATTGCTAGGGGTACTTACACATTTGCATGAAATGAAAAGAACTTTTCCAATATGATTACAATAATATTACATCTGAGTCACAAGAGATACATCATAGTACATCAATTACACAGCGGATGAGATACTAAACTCAGCGGAAGAATGCAAATGCTTCAAGACATAATGGCTCCAGCTAAAACCAGAATCCTCCTCCAACCAACTCCAAGACTAAATATGCGAACCAAACCACTAGGCTGCCCATGTAAAAATTATGGGCACCCAGAGTTTAGGTGTGGGAACAATAAACTCCAGGTCAGTCATGGGAGTGGTGTGAGAACTCAAAACAGTAGTTTTTAGGGTTTATTTTAAAGCTAGGTTATTCACTAGACCACGCCACTAATGCGGAACGGGTTTACTTCATGTGAATACCAGTGCGTAGAAATCCATAATGACTTTTTGAAAAATGAAACTATCATAAGCTCGTCCCACATCACACAATGCAAGCGCACACCAGATGGGCGAATTTTGGCCTTGTGATAACCAAAAATGCATTCGTACGTGAAAATACTTTTACTAGTATAATATAGTGTGAAAAACCATTTCGCAAAAAAAATGTATTAATCCTACCCAGCATAATGCCCCATCTCATTATACTGACAATCCTGTCGGTAACCAGCAGGCTATACAATCAAAATCGTACGGGCTCGTAGTGGAGGTTGAGTTTCCAACTTGATGGTTCCTAGTACGAAAGATCATTCATGGGCTCACAAACTTTCTTGCGCGCATCATCCCATTACTTATGGATAACATCCAGACTCAGACTCCGTTATACTAACCCACCATACATGAATCAGAGTACCCAACAAATAGCATCCCAGACTGGGGACTTCGTAGTACCCTTTCATCATCACATACCGGTGCACCGAACATCTGAAAGGAACATAAAAATCTGACAACTAGTTTACCATCAATCTGGGGTGTGAGTTTCGACGAGGTCACGATATACACAAAGCTACGCTTAAATAAGTCAAGCTTTGATCATCCAAAACTCATCACATAACCTAAGTATGCCACATTGTCCAATCACTACGCATCACTGATTTCCATCAATATATAACCTCTTACCTCATATGTCTTACTAATGGGTGATAAGCAAGAAAATAAATTCTCTGCCACCAAGCAGATATATATTAATAAAGATCAGTGCTACGCAGTCAATTACAATGTCAGACACACAATCCATACATGTCCGTTCTGGGTCTAGACGAAACAATAATCCAAAATTTCTTCACATACGTTCGGTCTTCTTGATACTTAACTGATATGTAAAATTCATCTACGAATGGGATCCAGCCATTCGAGACATTCAGCAAGTCGCTCTTACGACATGAAGGGTCCCGGTCATCAATGTCATCTCCAACGTCTTCAATTTCTCCATAACGTCGTATTATTACTTGGAATGGTTTTCAGACATAACTCCGATCCCGGTCTTTCAAAATAAAAAGCGCAATTAAAAACACAATTACGGAACACACATGCTTTCTACCAAATCTCCTTCCATCTTGGATATTGTCAAAATTAAACTTCTTTAAACCCATTCTCAAATTATTAAAAAATCCATATTTAACCTTCCTCTTTTAAAATACATCCCTTAAATCAAAGATAATTTAGCCTCAAAGCCTTGATTAATTTTCCATTTTATAACTCGTTACCAAAAACCCAATTTTCTTTGAAAACCCTTACCCTACATTTCAACCCTAGTTTCCATTTAAATAGGTTTCCGAACATTCAATTCTGTAATCTTAACTAAAAGATTATTATTCCTTCCCAATTCCTTATTTTTAATTTTCTCAAATCAAAAATTTGGCTATATCCCTAAATTACGATATGAATTTCCATAACTCAATCTCATTGGGTTTCAAGAATGATATTATTGAGATATGATTCACGACAAAACCCAAATCAATCGATATTGAACATAAGTTACATAGAAATTCTATCTACTTATATTCGATATCAATTCTCATAATCAACGAATACTATAAGTGGAATAACGATATAATACTAATATCTTCCAAATTTCTCAAATAGTATATGTTTACACCATAGAATTTCATATCAAATATCTGAAGTTTATTTCTATCCAACTTATCCCAATAAGCTTAGGAAATTCGTATCTTAATTAAAAGATTTATCCAACTCTTTGACATTAGATCTGGATAGAAATTTTCATCAACTTATCCTCAATATTAAACCCTGTATCCAACTCACACTATAAGCGGAATAATGGTGAAATTCGTTTTAAGTTCCTCAAATAGTAAGAGTCATCAACTACCGGATTAATATCAAACATCCGAAGATTTATCTCCAACCATATCTAAAAACTAAAAAACCGTTTTAATATTACATAAATCAATTTTATTTCCATACAAAACATTTTCAATACTATTGAATCTTTGAAAACATTCCAAAAGTTATTTTAAAATGATTACTTATAGTTCAGAAATAGTTTGCGAGTTAAAAACTTCAAATTAGATTGTTTCTGAAAAAAGCGTTACAAGTGTTTTCAAAAGCATTACAAAAGCGTAACAAAATAGTTATCTTAATTACTTCGATCAAAATATCATTTATCTAAATCAAAACTTAAACTTTACGATTTCAAAACATTTTTACATAATTTATAATGATTTTACCATTTTTCCATATTTTTAGAAACATTAAAAATGGCTGTTTATGGTTATGGTCGATAACTTCTCTTACAACGATCTTTTCCAAAATGGTTTTAAACATAACTTTAAAATTATAACCTGAAATTAAAATCCGCTTTCAATCATTTAAAAGCTCTTGTTAATATTAATCAATTGTTTTTCATTTCTTGGAAAACCGATTTAGACTGCAAATGTTATAAGCATTTACAGTTTGTAACTAAAATACACAAATTGTCATTGTGCGACAAGCTCTATTTTGACCAAATAAAAATTATTTTTCAGTACTTCAAAATACCTTAGAAAACCATTATATACTCATGTAATTCATTTAAAACCATTTAAAGTAATTTACATTGAATTACCAAATTATTTTAGGTTCAAAATTCAACTTTTAATTTTTACTTAATAAATCAAATTCCAATTCATTTCTAAATTCAAATAATTTCAAATTAACCATTCCATTTGTGGATCAATTAGTGGTAGCCAGGGAGAGCAGGAAACTATATTTTCCAACCCCAAGCCTAGACACTATCCTCTATGTCATCCTAGAACGTTCAGGTATTTATTTATTCATTTTAAGAAACATTATCAATATATATGAATCTATATATGTGCCTTTTCTAGTTATTAACCTTTAATTTCAATAATAATATTGCTTCTAATTACGAAGGAGATTTGTCAATCACCAATGTGATACCATAATTGTTGTGTCATAGTGTGTGCGCAACAACATCAACAACTATTATAAACATCCATAGCAACCATTATCAACATAATTAAATAAATCATAACTGTGCACAAGCGTTATAACACTAACCCTTAATAGTGTGTGTGTTGTAAACTACGCATCCATCATCACAACAAACATCAACCATCATTAACCATTAATAATCCATCACTATATTTAAATTAGTCTAACTACTAATTAAATATATAAATTTTGATTAAAGAGTTCTCACCAAACAGCTTTCCAATCTTCACGGTAGGCGAGCCTAGCTGAGTGAACTGTCGAACAGTATTTCGGCGCAACATCTTCTTCACCAAAATATATATAATATAATATATACTAATCTCTCTCTCTCTCTCTTTATATTATAAAAGGAGGAGGAGGATGACGACGAACTTTGGCAAGTTGGTGGTGAAAAAGAGGAAGACTTATGCCTTGGAAACCATAGCCATAAGCTTTAAGAAGAAGGTAGAAAGGAGGAAATAGAATGGAATGGTAAGAAAATGGAGAAAATGCCTCTTTGTATAGGAGTGGAGAGTTAAGGAGGTAATGACACCTTAGGGGGCAAGTGGAAGGCATGCATGGAAGGAGGCATGCAAAAATACAAGTGTCCTTACACTTGCCTTAAGGAGGGAAGGTGAACTTTTGGTAGCATTTTCCCTTAAATACTATGAAAACAAAGGGCAGCGCTTAATTCTACCGCTCCTTATTCATTATTTGGTTTGGCAAATCAGATCGAACGACAAAATAGTATCAATAAATCTGAACTCATTAATAATCATTCTCATTAATAATTCAAGTAAAATCTATCATATAACTTATCAAATTGAGTAATAAAAACTCCAATTTTAAATTGGTTAAAAATTCTAGATCATTACATTCACCCCCCCCCCCTTTAAAACTTTTCGTCCTCCAAAAGGAAAGGGAATCGCAATTACCTATTCGACATTTTGTTGATTTTCAAACTCAAGATGAAAATTCTTTATACCAAAGCTCCCTGGGTAGAATATTTTAACACACATATTTACGGACAACCATATCTACATGCCTCCAACGATAACTTCCAGTTACGCATTATATTTGATTCGTCATTTATTGGGCCAATTACTTATACTAAATAATTTACCGCTTTCAAGAAAATTCAGAGTTATAAATTATTCACTTAGATCTTATTTTCCAAATATAAAGGTTATGAAACTTATTCCTTTTCAGTTTCCAAAATTTACTATTATTCGTTACATGAAAAACTTGATCATCTCCGAACTCAGCTTGTCTAAGTGTTTCAGCTTAGGTAATTTCTTTTAACTATTCCCGCTTGCCAAATGTCCTTTAATCAAATTGTGAAACTTAATTCACAAGGTATTCATGCTCACTTGAATAGTTCCTTTTGTTGCCACAATCGACTTGGCCAAAATCATCAATATTTCTAATCTTCCTATCCATTCCTTTAATTAAATTCAATAATTTTTTCATTATAATTAGATCTATTTGGATATATGATAGAATATATTAAAAAGATTTATAAAAGAAGGAGGTTTTTCTATATATATATATAATTAACATCATATACATACATTTATCCATGCATCCAACTTTTCAGAGATAATTCCGTAGGGGTCAAAGAGCTTGCTTTGATTACATAATTCTTGCGTTCGTTCTTCTTCATTGTGACTGGGGGTGGTGTTGCTTTAGCTGGTCTTTCTCCCTTCTTTAACTGACAATCCTTGACTACATGCCCTACTTTTCTACATCGATAACACTTATTTTCTTTTGTTGGGTTCATGGGTTTCTTCTTTGTTTTAGGACGCTTACATATAAAATGTCCTTTCTTATTGCATTTGAAACAAATTATGTCTTCTCGAATGGTTTTCTTTTGTATTTTTTCTGGGCATAAAACTACAAACTGTCCTTTTCAACCATATCTATAACAATAGATACCTTTGAATTTCCCCAATCTAAGGATTTCTTCCTTTTCTTTTCGGTTATGAGCTTTTCCTTACTTGTTTTAGGGTCATCCACCATTCAGTACCTGGCAGACCAAACTCCATCTTTGTTCCTATAAGGAAATTTTGTTGAATAGTCCAAGTTACTTTCCACTTAATTTACTTGCTTATCCCTTACTAACAAGTTTACCTGGTATAATTCTTACAACCCAATCAAATTTTCACTTTTCTATTTAAGTTCACATCAATTTACCAAACAATTTCAAACACTTATCTAAATGGGTTTAAGTATATTTTAATGTTTTAATTAGAATCATATAATCATCCCACTTTCAAAACTCGAAAATACATACTGATGATGTTGCAGTCATCAATAGAATCATCTTAAAGCGACTAGAGTGTGATTCTATATCTATCTAGTATACTTAAGACTTCGTATATACGTTAGCTAGGCGTATATTCAAAATCTTCTTATACTCGATAGTCCAACCTCAACATCGAATACAATACTCAAATTCTAATTTTTAATTTCTAACAATATTGATTAGTTACCTTAACAAATTTGACCCAAGTTTATCGATATTTCGAAATGCTACCCAATAGTGAAATTAAATCCAAAAGGCATTTGTACTCGGGTCATTTTCCTGTTCAGTGGAAGGGGCTTAATTACCATGCCATAAGAAGTATTTTATGTGTAATTATAATCACAAAATGTAAACTTAACCTTAATTGTTTAATTAAGTGTGACGATCCCAAAACCCCGTGACACGGTGTTAAGGATAATCATTGGAATATAACACATTAATCATCATTAGCAGATCACAGATAATAGCATAAACAGAAAATAGAATAATTTACACACATATGACAGCGGAATCATATAGATATCATCACATCAGAGAAGCACAGTACAGGATACAACTTAGTGTATAATGATACATAATCAGTCACCATCGCCTGAGGCGGAATCATACATAAAGAGTACACAAAAGGAATATCAGTCTACATCGCCAGTGGCGGAATCATAATATAGATACAATAATGGCGGAGAAAATCCAAGTCAGCACGGTGTAGTCAAGCCTCGCCATGAGCCAAAAGGTGCGTCAGAAACCTGTAACTAGGCTGCCCGTGTGAAAATGAGGGCACCCGACTTTGCAAGGTGAAACAAACTACGAGTCAGTCATGGGACTGGTATGAGAAATCTACTCAACTTATTAACAACAATAATAAGGCAAATCAAAGGACCACGCCACTTTCGCGGAACGGGTTTACTCCAATGAGTGCTAGTGCATGAAATAAAATAAATGATTAAATCAACGCAATGCTTTTTATAAAATGAAGCCATTATAAGACTCAGGTCCCATCACACAATGCAACGCAAGCCGGAGGATAGAGTTTTTACCTTATAATGGCCAAAGATGCTGCATACGAATAAAACAAAAGTGTTTGGTATTATTACTAGTGCATATATGTTTCAAAAGAAAATTCAATCATAAATATCAATCATAGGCGGCATAAATGACCCATACCACTATGTCGCCATACTAGTAATACAATCACGTCCGCATATTTCGTATTGGAAATTGGATTCCTTCATGAGTCGAGGCAAGGGGCAAGCTCCTCTCCGATTCGAGACACTCTAGCAAATGCCTCGGGACCGCACACAGCAATCCCCTGGATCCTCCAAGGCCGGTCCTCTCTTACTTTTGAGGATTGGCAATTCCTGAACACACGTTTCCCGGTCCTTACAGACCTATAATCGAGGCGCCTCGTATTCCAACAACCACACTGGTGAAAAGTAGATATAAATGTCAGGGCTGGGAGGTCACTGACACCACCATAGCTAGAAAGAAACGTCATGCACTCCTTGTGTCCTTCTCCCGTTTTTGACTCATACCGGGGTGTGAGGCTCGCGAATTCACATTATACACAAAGCTACGTCACACAGACCATGCTTTGATCATCAACCACAAGACTTTGCTTTGCAACAGAAGCCTTGATCATATGCCACTTAGGCGTGCCACACAGGCAATCCACTCCATGCGACTGATTTCTGTCAATACATAACCTCTGAGCTCGTACGTCTCAGAGAAGGGCGTTAAGCAAAAGAATAAATTCTCCGCCGCCAAACAGATATATATTTAACAGAGATCAATCAACACAGAACAAAATCCAATGTCAGACACACAGTCCATTTACAAGTTCGTCCTGGGTCTGAACGAAACCGGAGGCACCAATTCCTCGCATATCCGTACAATCAACAGTATGTTTGGACGGCTACTACTTCAATTCCTTCATGGTAGCTACTCCAGTCACGAGTATCAGTAGCGCCCATCCATCCAATGTGGAGATCGTCGGTCTTCAACCGTCTTCGACTCTTCGACTTCTCAACGTCGATCGATTATTTGAAATGAGATAAACTCGGCCTTTACAAATAGTCCACGTATATTTAGATTTTCAAACCAATTAATCACATGGTTGAACTATTCAACATTCACATTTCAGTTATTTAGTTATAATTTTCATGTCAAATACATTCAACCATCACATATCAAGCAAACACAACAAAATTGGCTTATTTTCACTCTATATCATCTATAGTACTTTATAACGATATATCGCCATTTTTATTTAATTTAAAACGGCCATATTTAATCAAACGACGTTTCAGGTCATGTCGATGCACTGGCGCTGCTTTCCACTAATTTTGTTTTACACATCTCTGAAAATCTAACCGTTGGATCTTCACAAATTTTACATCATTAGGAAGGTCATTTCAAAACGAATCCAACGGTTCCAGTTTTGGGAAAATCCGATGGTCGGATCTTCCACACTGACCATTTGAAGTTACGATTTCAATTTACGAACTGCAGCGTCGTTATTCGATTTAATTTAATTATATTTTTATATATATATAAATATAATCGTTTCTAGCGCTGTTTTTCTTCAGTTTTGAATTAAACATTCCAGACAATCCAACCGTCGGATCTTCACAAAGTTGGTGCCATTGGAAAGATATTTCCAAGGCGAACCCAACGGTTGAGGTTTCGGGAAAATCCAATGGTCGGATCTTCCGCACTAGTCATTTGAAATCACGGATTCAAAATATGAACTGCACGGCCACGTTTCGTTTTAATTCTATTTATATTTATATATTTATATAAATATAGTTCATTCAAGAATTCCTATATCGTTTCCACTTCAATTATTTCAATAACGCCTTTAAATTTTGGAAAATTTCGCCATAACCTCCTTTATACGGGAGGGTCTGGGAAAATTCCCAAATAGCCACACGGGCGTCTCATATCAAAAAGAAAAAGAAAAAGCCAAGCGGCTAGCCAACAGGCTCATAAAATCATCACCCAAACAAAGCGGTAAATGTGTACCTATTTGTCGGGCACAAAATTCTATTTCTCTTCTCTAGCCCCTTTTGCTTTAACCTGTTCAATAGATATGCATATACATATATACAATTCCTATCACTTATCATTTTCCATTCAATTTCATATTTGATTTGCTTTGGTTTAAAAACACCATTCATTCCAATATTGCATGCATAGGCTAAAATCATATCATTAGCTAGTTAATGTATATTTCAACTCATGCACGTTTATTTGAACAAGTGGCTATTTTTAACACTTCACATTTCAAAGATGATGATTTTGGCGAACTAAAATAGATTTCAACACATGACTATTTTATTTAGTTCCTATGCATGTTAAAAACAATATTTCTATCACAAATATTTATTTCAACGTCCGCATATCTTTAGCATATCACACATATGATAAAAATGATATTTTTATCATTTAAAATATTTATTCAACCAATGGATGGTTTCAACACTTCATAGTTTCAATAAAGAATGTAATTTTTATTGTTCGATCTTTTTATTCAACACATGAACTTTTCCACTACACACACTTCTCAACAAATGAGCATTTCCACACATGGACATTTTATTTATGTTGTTCATATTAGAAAGATGAAATTTTGATTGTTGAAACTAGTTAAATAAGGCGAATAGTTTTCAGACTTCATATATATATAAAAATGTGATTTTTATTGTTTAAACACTTCATTCATTCACAATTGAATTTAATTTTCACACAACACTTTTCAACACATGAATATTTCCACACACGGACATAGTTTCAATATATGACTTTAATTTCAACGCATGAAAATAATTTCAACATAAGAAAATAATTCTAACACACAAAGATTATTCAAAATTTCGGCAGCATAACGGCAGGGTAGTTAAAACCGGCACCGTCCCTAGTACGGCTCCTCGCTCTACCTTAAAACATCGCGGTTTTAGACAATGGGGATTCATGCATCTAATTCGCACGCAGGCGGCTTGTTTTTATTTTTATTTCCACAAATATTTCCAATTCATTTCAATCACCAATGGGTATTTTTCAACCACAACCAAACAATATCAACCAAAAACAATTATTCAACCATTCGTATTTTTCATCCAATATTTCACACCAATTCACCACAATAAATATCGTCCATGGTTTGTGGACGAGGGGAGTATACATATATATATATATAATATATATTTCACTTGCATTTCAACACATATATCAATTATTCTATGCATGTAAAAATTCATACTTCGCTTATATAGCTTACACTACGCATGTACATGAGGTATACAACACGTATGTAATTTATATTTCGCTTATATAAATTATACACGACATTTTCCATCCAATTTCACGTTAATTTAGATTTCTCACCTTGGTTTTCTGAGCGCTAAAAATCGATACGATGTCAGAAAAATCCGCGGCTTCTTCTGTTGGGTAGAGAGCTTCCTTGCGGTCTCGATGTTTCCTGTTTCATCGAATTTCGTCAACACACCAAAAAGATATGATTTTTCAAAGTGTACAGATCAAAGAAAAACGCACTTTCAGAAAGCTTCAAAACTAGGTTTGCGGTTTTCGCGAGAACCGGGGCACGAGGGGACGATCAGGAAGTTGGAGGTGGAAGAGCTTCGAGAGAGCTACAGGCGCGCAGCGGTTTGGTGCAGCTCGGTGGCGCAGAACGGCAGCGGCGGCGGTTTGAAGGTCGGAAGTTTGGAGGTGGATATCTCGGCGTAGAGGCGACGATAGGGGGAGCTCCTTATATGGATTTGAAGAGGGGAGGGAGAACTACAAAAAGTTGAACTGGGTGAGGAGCTAATTCGAGCTGTGGCGATCGGAAATCGCCTGGGAAGGAGAAAAAGGGTTTCCGCCGTCGATGTCGGGGTCGGGGGGGGGGGGGGGGGGGGGGTTTCTGATATTTTTTTTATTTTTATTTTATGAATGGAGAAATATGATTGGCCGAGAACTATATTAAATTTTTAAATAGTGTTTTCTTAAACGAACTCCTTTTTAAACCCAACGACTGTCGCCCGTAGCTAAATACCCCCATTCCGGACACAATGGGATATATTTCGTAGGCCAATTCGACTATTACAGTCAGTTATTTTTCAAATTAAAGTATAAAACATTTAATTTTTAACTCTAAACGCACATTTCAATTTGCCAGGACCACAAACTGATTCGAAAAATTCCAGAAAAATAGATCTAGCTATGTTTTGACGCTACGGTCCCAACAAAACTAGTTTCGTCGAATTCTGAGGTCGTTTGAAAAATGGCCATTTTCTGGTCGATCCAATTTAACAGAAATCGACCAAACACATTTTCTTTTGCCACGCTCACATACTAGCTTCAAAAATTATGAAATTTGAAACCTAGCAATAGTTTGACATCCCGGACCCAACAAAAGTGGTTTCGTCGAATTCCGAGGTCGTATGCAAAATATCAATTTTCCAGGGTTATATATTCCATATACCGACCCTTCTGAAAATTCATTCGGCCATAACTTTTGATTCCCGTTATGAAACTTCGATTTTTCAGATTCATTAGAAAGGTATTGACTAACAGATTTAAATATTTTTGGTTTCGCTAAAATCCGTTATATTTTCCCCCCTGCACAGTCAGTTAAAGTATGAATTCAAATTTTCAAACTGACTCACTATTTCTAATTCACTATTTTATTGAAATATTTTTTTGAAAAACCAAAAATGTGTGATCTTCTAAGAAGAAGAGAGCACACATATATATCATAAAACTATTTTATTGAAATATTCTATTTCAATTGTTTAAATTCCTTTGAAATAATCAATTTAAAAATTTTAAATTGGCTGGCATTTTCCGGGTTATTACATTAAGTATCCAGGTTATAATTAACCATATATTTCCAAAATATGTTTCTTTCTTAAAATATAACTTTTCAACACTCATTTCATATTTTCAAATACGCTCTCTCAAATATAATACTACAAAATCTCATTTTAGGGCATTACTAACCGTATCTCTAATGAGATATATAACTCTGATGAGTCTTTCCTTTTTTTCAAATGTGTCGTACCCCATATATAACTCCAATTATTCATTCCTTTTGTTCAAATGTGTCGTACCTCATAGCTTGTATAAACCAAAGCTCTGATACCACTTGTAACGACCCAACTTTTTGCCCGGTTTTCGGTGGTAATTAAACCAACTTAAACCGTCCATAAAGACGGGTTGTTAGGGGTACTTACACATTTGCACGAAATGAAAAGAACTTTTCCAATAACATTACAATTATATCACATCAGAGTCACAAGAGATATATTAGAGTACATCGATTACACAATGGAAGAGATACTAAACTCTGCGGAAAAATGCGAATGCTTCAAGACATAATAGCTCCAGCTAAAACCGAAATCCTGCTCCAACCAACTCCAAGACTAAATCTTCAAAACAAACTACTAGGTTGCCCGTGTAAAAATTATAGGCACCCAGAGTTTAGGTGTGAGAACAATAAATTCCAGGTCAGTCCTGGGACTGATGTGAGAACTCAAAATAGATGTCTTTTGGGTTTATTTTAAAGTTAGGTAATTCACCAGACCACGCCGCTAATGCTTAACGGGTTTAATCTATGTGAATACCAGTGTGTAGAAATCCGCAATGACTTTTTGAAAAATGAAGCTATCACAAGCTTGTCCCACATCACACAATGCAAGTGCACACCAGATGAGCGATTTTTTCCTTATGATAACCAGCATAATGCCCCATCCTATTATACTAACAATCCTTGCGATAACCAGCAGGCTATACAATCAAAACTGTATGGGCTTGTAGTGGATATTGGGTTTCCAACATGATGGTTCCTGGTACCAAAGATCAATCGTGGGCTCACAAACTTTCTTGCGCGCATCATCCCAGTACTCGCGGATAATGTCCAGACTCAGACTCCGTTATACTAACCCACCATACATGAATCAAAGTACCCAACAAATAGTGTCCCAAACTGGGGATTTCGTAGTACCTTTTCATCATCACATCCCGGTGCCCCGAACATACGAAACAAACATAAAAATCTTTCCACCAGTTTACCATCAATCCGGGGTGTGAGGTTCGACGAGGTCATGATGTATACAAAGCTACACTTAAATAAGCCATGCTTTGATCATCCATAGCTCGTCACATAACTTACGAATGCCACATTGTCCATTCACTATGCATCACTGATTTCCATCAATATATAACCTCTAAGCTCATACGTCTTAGAGAAGGGTGCTAAGCAAGAGAATAAATTCTCCGCCACCAAGTACATATATATTAATAAAGATCAATGCTACGCAATTTATTACAATGTCAGACACACAATCCATACATGTCCATTCTGGGTCTGAGCGAAACAACAATTCGGAATTCCTTCATATACATTCGGGCTTCTTGCTACTTAACTGGTACATAAAATTCATCTGCGAATGGGATCCAACCATTCGAGACATTCAGCAAGTCGCCCTTATGACATGAAGGGTCCTTGTCTTCAATGTCGTCTCCAGTGTCTTCAATTGCTCCACAACGTCGTATTATTACTTGGAATAGTTTTCAGACATAATTCCAATCCTGGTCTTTCCAAATAATAAACGCAATTAAAAACACAATTACGGAACACACAAGCTTTCTACCAAATCTCCTTCCATCTTGGATTTTGTCAAAATTAATCTTCTTTAAACCCATTCTCAAATTATTACAAAATCCGTATTTAGCCTTCCTCATTTAAAACACATCCCTTAAATCAAAGATAATTTAGCCTCAAAGCCTTAAATTAATTTTCCGTTTGATAACTCATTATCAAAAACCCAGTTTCCTTTGAAAACCCTTACCCCACATTTCAACCCTAGTTTCCAATTAAATTGGTTTTCCGAACATTCAATTCTATAATCTTAAATAAAATTTTATTCTTCCTTCTCAACTCCTTATTTTTAATTTCCTCAAATTAAAGATTTGGTTAAATCCCCAAGTTACAATACGAATTTCCGTAACTCAATCTCATTAGGTTTCAAGAATGATATTATTGAAGATATGCTTCACGACAAAGCCCAAATCAATCGATATTGAACATAAGTTCCACAGAAATTCTATCTACTTATATTCGTTATCAATTCTCATAATCAACGAATACTATAAGTGGAAAAACGATATAATAATAATATCTTCTGAATTCCTCAAATAGTATATATTTACACCATAGAATTTCATATCAAATATCCGAAGATTATTTCTATCCAACTTATCCAAATTAACTTAGGAAACTCATATCTTAATACAAAGATTTATCCAACTCTTTGACATTAGATCTGGATAGAAATTTTCATCAACTTATCCTCAATATTAATCTATGTATCCAACTCACACTATAAGCGGAATAATGGTGAAATTCCTTTTAAATTCCTCAAATAGTAAGAGTCATCATCTACCGGATTAATATCAAACATGCGAAGATTTATCTACAACCATATCCAAAAACTGAAAACCCATTTTAATATTAAATAAATCAATTTAATTTCCATATAAAACATTTTCAATACTTTTAAATCTTTGAAAACATTCCACAAATCATTTAACTTATAGTTCGTAAATAGTTTGCAGGTTAAAAACTTAAAATAGATTGTTTTCGAAGAAAGCGTTACAATAGCGTGTTCAAAAGCGTTATCTTAATTATTTCGATCAAAATATCGTTTATCTTAGTCAAAACTTGAACTTTACAATTCAAAACATTTTTACATAATTTATAATGATTTTTCCTTTTTTTCATATTTTAAAAACATTAAAAATGGCTGTTTATGGTTATAGTCGATAACTTCTCTTACAGCGATGTTTTCCAAAATGGTTTTAAACATAACTTGAAAATTATAACCCGAAATTAAAATCCGCTTTCACTCATTTAAAAGCTCTTGTTAATATAAATCAATTGTTTTTCATTTCTTGGAAATCCGATTTAGATCGCAAAAGTTATAAGCATTTACCGTTTGTAACTAAAATACGCAAATTGTCATTGTGCGACAAGCTCTGTTTTGACCGAAATAAAAATTATTCTTCAGTACTTTAAAATACCATAGAAAACCATTATATATTCATGTAATTCATTTAAAACCATTTGAAGTAATTTACATTGACTTTCCAAATTATTTTAGGTTCAAAATTCAACTTTTATTTTTTACTTAATAAATCAAATTCCAATTCATTTCTAAACTCAAATAATTTCAAATTAACCATTCCATTCATCAGATCAGTTAGGGATAGCCAAGGAGAACAGGAAACTATATTTTCCAAACCCAAGCCTAGACACTATCCTATCTGTCATCCTAGAACGTTTAGGTATTTATTCATTCATTTTAAGAAACTTTATCAATATATATGAATTATACATATGTGTTTTTTCTAATTATTAACCTTTAATGTCAATAATAATATTACTTCTAATTACGAAGGAGATTTGTCGTTCACCAATGTGATAACATAATTGTTGTGTCATAGTGTGCACGCAACAACATCAACAACTAACATAACTAAATAAATCATAACTGTGCACAAGCGTTATAACACTAACGCTTAATAGTGTGTGCGTCCTAAACTACGCATCCATCATCCATCACAACAAACATCAACCATCATCAACCATTAATAATCCATCCCTATATTTAAATTAATCTAACTACTAATTAAATATATAAATTGTGGTTAAAGAATTCTCACCAAACAACTTTCCAATCTTCACGGTAGGCGAGCCTAGCTAAGTGAACCGTCAGACAGTATTTCAGCGCAACGTCTTCTTCACCAAAAAATATATAATATAATATACACTAGTCTCTCTCTCTCTCTCTTTATATTATAAAAGGAGGAGGAGGAGGATGACGACGAACTTTGGCAAGGTAGTGGTGAAAAAGAGAAAGACTTATGCCATGGAAACCATGGCCATAAGCTTTAAGAAGAAGGTGGAAAGGAGGAAATGGAATGTAATGGCAAGAAAATGGAGAAAAGGCCTCCTTATATAGGAATGTAGAGTTAAGGAGTTAATGACACTTAAGGGGGCAAGTGGAAGGCATGCATGGAAGGAGGCATGCAAAAATACAAATGTCCTTACACTTGTCTTAAGGAGAGAAGGTGAACATTCGGTAGCATTTTCCCTTAAATACTATGAAAACTCAAGGCAACACTTAATTCTAACGCTACTAATTCATGTTATGGTTTGACAAATCCGATTGAACGACAAATGGTATCAATAAATACAAACTCATTAATAATCATTCTCATTAATAATTCAAGGAAAATCTATCATAAAACTTATCAAAATTATCAAATTGAGTAATAAAAACTCCAATTTTAAATTGGTTAAAAATTCTGGATCGTTACACACCATAACCCAAACCTTGTCTTCATCATTCAAAATCGCACGCCCCATCGTGAAGTCGGACCAAGATCTAAGCTCGCCGCTTCATCGCTCTTCGACGTAGCTTCCGACGCCAGCCATAGTGGACCTCGTCATGGGCCTATTCCTCCCAATACCCGTTCGAACAACGTAGCCTTTGAGAAGAAATTCACACACGTTTCTCTCTGGATTTTAATCATCACCGCATAGATAGAAAGTTCTTGAGATGCTCAACGATTTTCGTTTTGATTGTATGATTTAATTTATTGGGTTGGAAGAAATTAAATGATGAAATCAAGATGATTTCAGCTGCTGTAATGAGGATGGCGGCGGACCCTTTCTGAGTTAGGTTTTGGCGCAAAGGGGGTATTTATACCCTTTTATTTAATTATATTTTAATTCCAAAAAGCGTGATTTTGCATTCGAACTCAAAACCAAACCTAATGACTGTCGTTTCTAGCTAATTACCCCTATTCTGAACACAATGGGATATGTTTCGTAAGGCAGTTCTATCGTTTTAATCAGTTTTTATTTAAATCAAAATATAAAATCAATATATTGAGTTTTAAATGTACATTTTAATTTACTGGGGCCACATACTGACTCCAAAAACTACAAAATAAATAAATATAGCTATGTTTTGACGATATCCTAACAAAAACTACTTTCGTCAAATTTAGAGGCCGTTTGAAAAATGGCCATTTTCTGGTCGATTAAATTTAAACTGAATTGATCAAACACGTTTAAAGTCACAACGCTCACATATTAATTCCAAAAATTATGAAATTCAAAACCTAATAATAATTTGACACTCCAGATCCAACAAAAGTGGTTTCGTCGAAAACGGAGATCGTTTACAAAATGGCTATTTTTAAGGGCTATATATTATATTAAAAAATATATAAATTCCATAACGACTATTTTGAATTTTAGTCTAGACATAACTTTCAATTTATAAAGTGAAATATCAATTTTTCACATTCATTAGAATGATATAATTAGACAGATTCAAATGTTTCTTGTTTCACTGAAATCCGATTTATTTTGAATTTTGTACATTCATTTGAAATTAGAAATCAAATTTTCAAACTACCATGCCATTTCAAGTTCGTTTTATAATTAAAATAAATTTATCCGTTCTAACTTCGATTTAAATAAATTTTAAATCATTATTATTTAACATATATCATTTTAAATTCTCAAAACCCATTAAAATAGCTAAAATAAAAAAAATTAATTGATTCAAAAATTCCGGGTTGTTGCAATCTCCTCCACTTAAAATCTTTTCGTCCTCGAAAAGTAACAGAGACAAAAGTTATTTGACCAACCAACCCAACTTTCATTCTGGCTTTCATTCTTTAATTTTTCAGTTTTTAAGAACTTTCTAATTTCTCAAAAATTTTGCTAACACCCTAAATTTTCGAAAAAAAACGTCATAACCTCCTTTGTACGTGCTGATTGGTAAAACTGCAACTTGCCTCACAAGACCCTCGCCAACAAAAAAGAAAAAGAAAAGGCCAAGCGACTCATAAAATAATCAAACCCAATGAATATAGTAAACTTGTACTTGTTTGTCGGGCATACAATTTTATTCCTTTTCTTAGCTTCCATGCTATGACCTGTTCATTATATATACATGTATATGTATGCAATTCCAATCGATTTCAATTCAGTTCAATATTTGATTCAATTTGGCCTAGTTTACCTTTCACTCATATTGGTTTTATTATTCCAATATTTTAATTAGTCAAATTAATTAAAACTAATTATCATACCACACAACCATCAATCAATTAGTTGGTTAACCTTTTCAAATATATAATTTTATATACCCAAAAATCATATTTTCAGTGTCAAATCAAAAACAATAAAATCTAACTAAGTTTTGATTCTCACAGCAGTCAATTAGAAATATATAGATATCCCACCTTCGAAACTCGAATATAAATGCTGATGATACTCAAGTAATCATCAGAATCATCTCCAGGCGACTAGAGTGTGATTCTATATCGATCCAGTATATTTTAGACTTCGTATATACGTTCGCAAGACGTATATGCAAAATCTGCTTATACTCGATAGTCCAAATTCAATATAAAATAAATATTCAAATACATATACTAAGATTATTTTTCAAAACTAAATTTGTTTTTTAAAAGTAACTCTCTTCAAACTCATTCTAGGGTATTACTAATCCTATCTCTGATGAATTCTTTCATTTGGTTCTAACATGTCTTGTTCTCCGAGCTTTGTAAACCAAAGCTCTGATACTAAAATATAACGATCCGAAATCTCCCTATCGCTGAAGAGACAGGAAGCAGCGGATTTCTTTTGAGAACACGACTCATCAGAACACAAGCACGAGAACATTTCATTTCCATTACAATAATTACATCAGGATATAAGAATATAACAGAGTTCAAATAATATACAGCTGAAAAATATTAGAGATTAAAATACATAGCAGCAGAAATAATAAAGTATAAATACAATGCACAACAAAAATACGTCACCTAACACAACTGAATGAAATACACATATACAAAGATTTCTAAATATAGCTCCAGCTGTAATCCAAGATCCTGTGAAAATGAATATCTGTGAAACCAAAACTACTAGCTGCCCGTGTGGAAAATATAGGCACCTAGAGTTTAGGTAGAAACAATAGACTCCGAGTCAGTCATGGGACTGGTGTGAGAACTAAAACAGTTATTAAAACTTACTTTAAAAGTTAGGAAATCACGGGACCACGCCATATAACACAGAACGGGTTTACTCCACATGAATCTCAGTTTAAAATAAAATAGCGCAATGCTTTTTGGAAAATGAAACTATTATAAGACTCAGGTCCCATCACACAATGCAACATAAGCCAGAGGATAAAGTTTTACCTTATAATAGCCAAGCATGATTGGTACGTTTAAAACAAATCATTTTGATATTACTATAAGTGCATAGTGTTAAAATCAACTTCAAATATAAATGTATCAATCATAGATGGCATAGATACCATATATTATGTCGCCATACTAGTTTCACAATCAAGACCACACAATGTCGTATTGGAAATTGGATTTCCATCATGAACCAAGGCAAGGGGTCTTCCTTCTGATTCGAGACACTCTAGCTCTTGCCTTAGGATTCAGCCGCAACTGCACCTGGATGCGATAGAGCCAGTCCACAATTACTTTAGTGGATTGGTAATCCTGAACAATATGTTTCCCTACCCTATGGGGCATAAAATCTGGTATGTATGTCGAAAAAATCAAGAGCCACTAGGGACTCAAGTTCGAGGTACCTCGCTTTCCAACATCTACGTAAGTAAAATGTCTGGGCTCCATACCATGACACCACTCCTAGCTAGAAAGAAATGCATGCCCTCCCCGCGGTCCTCTCCCATATCTGGTTCGTACCTGTGTGTGAAGCTCGCGAATTAACATTATACAACAAGGCTATGCTAATCAAAGCCGTGCTTTGATCATCGTCCACAAGACTTCTTTTCAACAAAAGTCATGATCATTTGCATCTCAGCATGCCACACTGACAATTCACGCCAAGCAACTGATGTCTATCAATATATAAGCTCTAAGCTTGTATGTCTCAAAGAAGGGTGTTAAGCAAGAGAATAAATTCTCCGCCACCAAATAGATATATATTTAATATAAGTCAATCAACACATAATGAAATCCAATGTTAGACACACATCCATTTACAAATTTGTTCTAAGTCTGGAAAAACCAGAGGCACCTTATTCCTCGTCCCATATGTCTAATAAAGGAGAGAGATCCTCGCATATCCAGTCAATCTCCAAGCACGTTTGGACGATCACCACTTATTACCTTGTCTCGGGGAATTAGCCCAATCAAGACATCAGTAATCATCCATACGATGTGAAGATCTCTGGTCTTCGACCACCATCTTCATCGTCGACTTTTACTTGTCGTATCAGTTATTCAGAAAGGGATGAACCCGGTCTTTCCGAACAACTCGCGTATTTTATAATCAATGATCAAGTGCTTAAAAACACATCATACTCGACATTCCAATTCAGAATATTCTTTTATTCAAGTATTCACATTTTTAGGGAAAGTTTCCCATTAATTTTATCAAAGATAAATTCTTTTGAAATTATTCTTTAATCTTCCTTTGAATATCAATCTCAATAGGTTTTATTTTATTGACACGACCCGAACTTCCCCGGTAAGGAAAGCACGGATGGCGTTGAGGACAAGACAAAATGAAACGCAAACAGAAGAACATTTCATTGTTAATTACAACAATACCATCAGAATACCAAAATATACAGAGTATGGATAAATATTACACATTCGATAAATATCAGAGATTACAATATATTACAAAGCAGCGGAAAAATATACAAAACACAACTGAAAGTAATACACGGATACATAGCTTTTCGAGCATCGTTCCAGTTGTAAATCAGGATCCCGTGAATATAAATCTGCAAAACCAAAACTACTAGCTGCCCGTGTGGAAAATAGGGGCACCCAGAGTTTAGGTTAAAACAATAAACTCCAGGTCAGTCATGTGACTGGTGTGAGAACTAAAACAGTTATTTAAAACTTTACTTTAAAAGAGAGTAATTCAAGGGACCACGCCGCATAACACGGAACGGGTTTCATCCCAAGAACACTAGTGCACATAGCAAAACAGCGTAATGCTTTTTGGAAAAAGGAAGCTATTATAAGACCCAGGTCCCATCACACAATGCAACGCAAGCCAGAGGATAGGGTTTTCCCTTATAATAGCCAAACATGCTTGGTACGTTTAAAACAAATCACTTGATACTATTATAGGTGTATAGTTTCAAAACAATTTCAATCATAAATATCAATCATAGACGGCATGGGTACCATATATCATGTCGCCATACTAGTTCTACAATTAAAACCGTAATATTACGTATTGGAAATTGGATTTCTGTCATGAGTCGAGGCAATGGGCAAGCTCCTCTCCGATTCGAGACACTCTAGCAAATGTCTTAGGACCCCACTATGATCCTTTGGAACCTCCAAGGCCGGTCCTCTCTTACTTTTGAGGATTAGTTATTCCTGAACACACGTTTCCCGGTCCTAACAGACCTATACCTGAGGTGCCTCGCATTCCAACAACCACACAGGTGAAAAGTATATATAAATGTCAGCCAGTTTAAGCACTGACACCACCACTAGCTAGAAAGAAACGTCGTGCACTCCCTGGGTCCTTATCCCGTTTTTTGACTCATACCGAGGTGTGAGGCTCGCGAATTCACGCCGTACACAAAGCTACGCCACACAGGCCGTGCTTTGATCATCAACCACAAGACTTTGCTTTTCAACAGAAGCCTTGATCATCAGCCACTTAGGCGTGCCACAGAGGCAATTCATGCCATGCGACTGTTGTCCATCGATATACAACCTCTGAGCTCGTACGTCTCAGAGAAGGGTGTTAAGCAAGAGAATAAATTCTCCGCCGCCAAACAGATGTATTTTTAATAGAGATCAATCAACACGGAATAAAATCCAATGTCAGACACATAGTCCATTTACAAGTTCGTTCTGGGTCTGAACGAAACTGGAGGCACTTTCCTCGCATATCCATCGATCTCCAAGTACGTCTGGACGATCACCAACTGATTCACTCATCTTGGGTGTATAGCCCAATCAAGATAATCAGTAATCACCCAAACGATGTGAAGACTTCCGGTCTTCAACCACCGTCTTCATCTTCGACATATCGTCGAATCAGTTATTCAGAATGTGTATGAACCCGGCCTTTCTGAATAACCCGCGTATATAATAAACACGTGTTACACAAACACAACATACGCCTCATTCCAATTCAGAATATTCTTTTATTCAATTTTCACATTCTTAGGGAAAGGTTCCTATTAATTTTATCAAAGATAAATTCTTTTAAATTTATTCTTTAATCTTCCTTTGGATATCATTTCATACCGTATTATGGTTTTCCAAACCAGTCGGGATTAGCGAACCACACCTAAGTAATTATTTATTTTATTTCCCAATCCCAACCTATTCATCCCATGGAGCAAAACTGGTAATACTCCTTATCTAACACCACGGTGCTATCGGTAAAATTAATTACCCTTTCACGTTCAAATATAATTAAAGATTTAACTACCGCTTTGGAGCAAAACTGGTGATACTCCATTCTCAATCACTTTTCAGATTTGATAATTTAAATTATCAATTCACTTTCAATCTAATTAAAGATTCATTTTAAACTCCACTTAGTTTTAAACTTCTCAAAATTCAATATCCTGTCTTTAACTGGGTTAAAGAAACAATGTCACCTAAAACACGATTCACGGCAAACCCAAATCACATTTGATATTAAATACAAGGCTCTGAATAGAAAATTTATCGTCTTATATTCAATATCAAATTCTGAAACCAAAAAATATCGTATTGGAAATAACGATATAAATATATCTTTCAAATTTCCACAACCATATCTGTATAATCACGAAATCCAACATCGAAATATTCCGAAGATAATTTCGATTCAAATCCATTCCGATTCGTATATTGGAAATTCTAATTATTTTCAAAACCACTTTCCAATTCAATTTATTTATTTCAAAAATAAATTGATTTTAACTCTAGTTCAAAACTAGTTCATTTCGATAAAAATCAATTTTTATCTTTTCAAATGTGGAAATTTTCACCTTAGTTCTTTCCAATTCATATATTATGATTTTACACAAATTATTAATATTTTTATTAATTTTATCAAGGCCCGTACAGTTAATTTCCATCAATGGCCATCGAACTGCATTTATAGCAACCTTTTCCAAATTTGATTTGGACATAATTCCAAATCCAACCGTTAGATTTCAAATTTCTAATATTCTTCGGAAAGCTCTTTTCGATACGAACCCAACAGTTCCGGTTTTAGGAGAATCCGACGGTCGGATCTCCCGCAACATCAATTCGAAGTCAATGGTCGAAATTCACGAACTACAGCGGCGCGGTGCGTTCTATTCAGGCTATTATATATACAATATATATATATATATATTATATATATTTCATCGATTTCCTTTTAAAACATATTTTATAAATCGTTCTAAATTCGTTTTCAATACCATTTCAACATCATATTCAATTTCGAATCGATACTGAATATTTCATATCATTACAATATAAATGACAATATTTTCAAAACGTTATATTTTGAAATCACTACCTGTTCTATACTCATTATGAAAACAAATATAATCGATATAATTATCGTCCACGTCAAAATAGTGCAACTCTAATCCACACAGCTTTATATATTTCAATAAATTCGTTATTCTATTCAACAAATGAATATATATTCTTTTCAACACATGAATCTATATTTCTTTTAACACATGACTAATCTCAACACATGAGTACTTTCAACACATGACTATTTTTGTTATGTAATATATTTTATAAAATTATGGTGTCTATCGTTTGATTTTCAATCAGATTCCAACTGTAAAGTAGTTTCTAATATTACATATGATAAGGATGTAAATTTTATTGTTAAAATATTTTACTCAACACATGAATAGTTTCAACACATGAATATTTTCAACACATGAGCATCGTCAACACATGACTATTTTTATATTCTAATATTTTTTATTTTCCCAATTGGAATGAGGCCCAATCAATTACCATATAACATTAATTATATGGATTCCACCCAACACATGTATATAATAGCAACGATAAACAATCAACCATCATCCAAAGTGCACCACACAACTGCATAAGCATCAAATATAAATAATTATCGCTTACACAATGTAACACCCCGTGTATTCTATAACCGTGAAATTCATAAATTAAAGTATAATTAATTTCAAATCAAAGAATTAAGGGAAACGGGATACGCCATTGCGTTCGTCTCGGAAAAATACGCGAAATAGAGTCTGAGTTTTCGAAAATCGGAGTCCGTATGACCAAGATATGGCCTCCGGAAGTTTCAGAATTAGGTATAAAATTCGAACAGACGAAAACAGCTCAGAAAAACTAATTCAAAATTCAAAATCGGGCCCAATTTGCCAAGGCGGGAAAATTCCCGCCCAAAGCACCCAGGTCGACTTGGCAGTCGACCTGGGGCTAGCGAGGTCGACCTGGGTAACTCGTGCCGACTGCCAAGTCGACACGGTGTCGACTGGGGTGTCGACCTGGCCCCTGAGCTAGGTCGAACCCAGCCCACCCTGGCTGGCCAGGTCTGTGTTTGGTCGATTTTCTGAGCCTTGCCTTGTCACTAGGGCTAGGTGTCAGCTCCTGGTTGGTCTCTCCTTCAAACGAACGGCTATTATTGAACCAAGCTTCATCGACGGTCTAAATCAACTCACAAACTCTATAAAAAGGACCTAAGGCTAACCCTAATTCACATAAACTAAAATGGAGATGAGACCGTCATGCTGCTGAGGAGAGACTGAAGATAGACGTCGGAAATAGAGAGACAACTAGGAGATAATTCAAAGCTTAAAGCAACATCAAATCAATCAAAGCAACGCCTACAACAACAAAAAAATAGCGTCTCCAAATTCAGAATTCAGATTTCTGAATTGAAGATTCGCCATACGCTGTAAGTAGAGTACTATTCCGGTATGAATTAAATAATTGTGTTGATTTGTGTAATGTAAGAAATGGAATTGTGGCGATAATAATCTATATTTGCATGTTGCTTTGATGCAAAACGATTTGGGAATATTATGGTATACGATTGGATATTTGCAAGTACGCAATTTGCGTTGGAAACGAAATGGAATTGTGGCGATAATGACTTATATTTGTATGTTATTTTGATTCTAAACGATTTGGCAATGCTATGGTTTGATTCATACAAGTATGTGGCTTATGTTGACAACCACATGTTATGGAATTTTGATTGGGACTTATGCAAGCATATGATTCATATTGAAAACTACATGTTTGTGGTAGTTATTTACAACACCCATTTGGTAAATGCTAGTAAAAGATTCATGTTGAACAACAACTATATGTTGTAATAGTTTATTTTGAAATTCATGCAAGTCTATGGTCTATTGTTATGACAACATGATGTAAAATTCTATGGTCATCTTTAGTATAATTTGATTCACCTAAGTATTATGATTCATATGAAGGTTATGTCGAAATTGGCATCATAGTTCAAGTATAAAAATCATGATTTTGTGATAGTGACAAAAGCAAGCGTCGTTGTAAGCTTGTATTAATTTTATGAACATGTCTAAGCTATGTTTGTTATTATGCCTAGTTAAGAACATGTTTTCTAAGCTTATGTTGTTATCTTAATCATATGATAATATATTTTTGGCACATAAGTTACATTAGAAATTTACACTAGAATTGCATCCCCTTACAAGTTACATAGATTGGACAAAAACCCATGATTATATGAATAATAGGATTCATAATCAATTATGTTTATGCCATGACCATATAAGGACTCATGTTCAATTATGATTATGCCATAATTATATGATTAGAGTGGTTCATGTTTAAGTACTATTTATGCCATGACTACATGTTTCGTTTACACCATGATTATGTGAATAGAATGATTCATGTTTAAGTATTGCTTATATTATATGTTGTTACAATTGCAAGTTCACATATGCCTATCTTATGATAATTAGATCGTATGTTGCAAGTTCATGCGTTCACACTCCCCTTTTTATGTCACCTTATAAACACCATGTTATAGCCTCCCCTTTCATATGGCTAAATTGGGTTTAAATATTAAACCCAACACACCTTACATTGGAACGAACGAATAAAACGGGGGAAATGACGTTTGGGTTAAAAATATAGAACATATGTGTTGGCTTGTTTGACGCACGCCAATAACTTTGAAAAACAATTAAGTGGCATAAATAAATCTTAACCAATAAAGATGAATTTGAATAATGGGACGCAAATATTTACATATAAAAAGAAGAAAGACAAAATATGTAAATGTAGAAAATACGATGTGTTTAACCCGAGGTTGGATTGAGTTGTGATGTAAACCTGCCCGGAACCGCCCGGCTGTCCAGTAGTCACAACAATACCTATCCAATGTGGGTGGTTAAACATGGAGCCCAATAAGGACCCGAGGTTAGACTGAGTTGTGGCATAAGACTGCCCGGACCCAACCGGAAACAGGCAGCCACAACAATACCTGTCTAATGTGAGAGGTCAAGGCTTTAATAAGACAATTAAGGCTGAGTCAGGATTGATAGGATTAAGTAAATTATATTAATACTTAATCAAGATGGAACATGCTAAACTAAACAGACTGATTGGGGGTTAGGTTTATAACACACTTAACCAACTTAGCATGTTGGCTAGAAATAGAAAAACCTAGTAGCGGGGGACCCTTTTCAGCAGTAACCCTATAAGGTATCATGATACCCTGAAACTAGGCAGGGTGGGGCACGATTACTGGGCTGACTGTAAGAGGTCAAATCGACGGCGGTGGTGCAGCAGTGTAGGTTCTAACGGGGTGCGGGCGTGCACACACTCCGGCGCAGAAAAATAAGGCACTGGGCACCAGTAGCATACCTGTGCATTCTAGGATTGTGTCGGGCCGCCACCATGGGACTTGATACACCCCATGGTGGGACCAGCATAGGTAACTACAACATCGGGGGCCGTAAGACACATGTAACTATGCGAGTAGGAGCCGATCATCATAAAATGGATCACTTCACCCTGATTATGAGGTGCCTGTTGGGAACTAGTTTATATGGGTACAGAGATTAGTATGGGGTACGATAGTATATTCGACCCTAGACAACTTAACTAAGTTTATGGTGCTTTCCCATTTCTAGTTTATACTTATCATACCCAGTTCTTTATTCATAGACTGAATAGTCCTAGACTTACTCAGGCTTTATGTCTGACTCTACTTTTCTTTCGTCTTCTTTTCTTCCGTTCCCCCCCCCCCCTAGGTCCACAGGGAGGGAATACCGCAGCTTGACCAGCCTTCATATCCAGCTTGAAGAGAAAGAATGTATTGCTTGGATCTTTTCGTTTTGGACTATGGCTTTGGACAACAACTATGGGACTTTTGCAGTTTATTTATGTTTTCTTTATGCTTCTTTAAATAATGTAATCAAGACAGTTATGAAGATGTTATGTTTTTTTGAAGTATTGTAAGACAATTATGGTATGGTTGGTGTAACACGTATTTTATTGAAATAAAAGTTGTTGTTTTCCGCTGTTCAAAAATATGTGTTCTTATATCTGTCTTGTATATCCGTGACTTATACTTATAAACCTCCACCAAAATTAGGGCATTCCCTTTGAGAGTGACCCTAACGGAGGTGGGGTGTTTCACTTGGTATCAGAGCATAGGTTTACCAGATAAGATAAAAAGTTTTGAAAATTTATTTTGAAAAAAAAAAATTTAAAGAAGCATTTTTAAAAGAAAAATATTATTTTATTTTTTTTAAAAAAAAAGGCAAAGTCCCCCAAAGCCATAGGTAATATCTGTTATCCTTCGTTTTGAATCTATCCTTTTTGTTTCAGCATGTCCGAAGAACTTAACTTGCCAGAGGGTGTACCAATACCTGGTTGGTTTAGGCGGTTCTTAGAAGCAAGGGCCACTCAGCCAGGTCCTACCATTCCTCCTCCCCCAGCTGCAGGAAATCATCCAGCTGCAGCAGCACCTCTTCCTCCACCTCCTCCACGGGGAAACACGTTTGCTAAGATATGTAAAGATTTTAAAACTATGGGAGGAAAGGATTTCCATGGAACTGAGTCCTTCGTGGCAGCTAGAAATTGGCTGAAAGAAACCGAGGACTTATTCATCATCTTTGAGGTAGAAGATAGGCAGAAAGTACAACTGGCAGTATGGTTGCTAAAAGGTGAGGCTTCCTACTGGTGGGAAGTCAATAATGCAGAAAGACCAGTGGAAACATGGGAGGACTTTAGGGCAAGGTTTGAGGCTAAATTTCTCTCAGATGCGGAAAGGAGTTTGCAGTTGAAAAATTCTTATTTCTTAAGCAAGGGAACAAGACAGTCAAAGAGTATGTTAATCAGTTCGATGAGCTGGCTAGGTTTGGGCTGGACCTAGTCAACACCCCGCACAAGAAGGCTCTCCGTTTTGTCAAAGGGTTGAATGAGCCATTACACAGTTTGGCCATGACCCATATACCCATGGGAGCTACGTATGAAAGGTTGGTACAGATGGCGTTGCTGAACGAAGAGGATAAGGGCAAGAAGGAGACAAAGGCAGAAAGCTCTCAAGGGAAGAAAGAGGGTTTGCAGCCTAAGAAGGCAGACTTTAAGAAGGGCGGGAAAGGCAACAAAGAGAAGAGGAAGTGTAATTTCTGTGGCAAAGTGGGGCACTTAGTGAAAGATTGCCGGAAAAAGAAGGCCAAGGAGAATGGTGGGTGCTTTTCTTGCGGTGAGACAGGCCACAGGGCTAAGGACTGCCCAAAGAAACGAGGACAGGGGCAGAGGGCTGGATCCACCTCAGGGGCACAAGTTCATGTGCTAGAAGCGCCACCTCTGCAACAGCGAGGTATAAATACTTCTGTAGAAAGTGTAGTTTATCTTTATGATCACCCCGTTCGCACTTTATTTGATTCTGGCGCATCACACTCCTTTATCTCATCTGCTTTAGTAGAATCTCTGCACCTAAAAACTAGTATGGTAGAGGACCCCTTAATTGTTTCAAATCCAATTGGGGGCCCAGCTCATTTGTCTATGATCTGTTTGGGATTGAAAATTTCTATTCTAAGCGTAGAATTTAAATGTAGTGCCTTTGTTTTGGGCTTTTCGGGATATGGTTTGATTTTGGGCATGGATTGGCTATCCAGTAATGGGGCCATCCTTGATTATGAGAAAAGGGTTGTTAGGCTCCTAACCCAGCTCGGTAATACTTTGGAAATTTCTTGTAATCCCTCGTATGCGGTTATGCTTAGTTACCTTGAATCGCTAGATGCCTCTGTTGAAAATTTGCAATCAGTTAGAGTGGTCCGGGAATATCCGAATGTCTTCGAAGAGGTGAAGGGCTTGCCTCCGAAGTGGGAGATAGACTTCCGCATATACCTTGTAGATAATGCAAAGCCCGTTGCATTGCCCGTTAGACACATGGCTCCACGGGAAAGGAAAGAGCTCAGTAAACAGATTAAAGAGCTTCTAGAAAAGGGGTTCATTAGGAGGAGCATTTCAGAATGGGGCGCTCCAGTGGTGTTCGCTACAAAGGCGGATGGTTCACTCCGTCTATGTGTTGACTATAGGGAGCTCAACAAGCTAACGAAAAAGAATAGGCACCCTCTCCCCAGAATTGACGATTTGTTTGATCAGCTTGTAGGAGCGTCTGTTTTCTCCCAACTCGATTTAGCGACCGGTTTTCATCAGCTAAGGGTGGCTGAAGATAGTATCGATAAAACGGCATTCAGAACCCCAGACGGCTTCTTTGAATGGCTTGTCATGCCTTTCGGCTTGACAAATGCACCTGCTTACTTCGTGGACCTGATGAGTAGGGTATTCAGAGATTTCCTCAATAAGTTCGTAGTGGTCTTCGTAGACGATATCCTTATCTTCTCAAAGAGTGAAGAGGAACATGCTCAGCACTTAAGGGCAATCATGGAAACTCTGCGAGTCCATCAGCTAAAAGCCAAATTCTCCAAATGCCACTTTTGGAGAGAAGAAGTGAGGTTCCTTGGGCACATAGTATCCAAACAAGGGTTAGCAGTGGACCCTGCTAAGGTAGTGGCGGTACAGGATTGGAAGACACCAAGGAATGCAACTGAGGTCCGAAGTTTTCTAGGACTAGCAGGTTTCTATCGAAAGTTCATAAAGGATTTTTCGAAAATCTCAGCTCCGCTCACGAAATTGACCAAGAAGAATCTAGCATTCAATTGGGACTTGGATTGCGAGTTTGCTTTCCAGCGACTAAAAAGGGCTCTTACAACAGCCCCAGTTTTGACGTTGCCAGATGGAAGCAAGATGTTCACTATTTATACAGATGCATGTGGGACAGGGCTAGGCGCCGTCTTAATGCAAGAAGGAAGGGTAGTAGCTTATGGCGGGAGGCAGTTGAAAGTGCACGAAAAGAACTACCCGACCCACGATCTTGAGTTAGCTGCCATCGTCTTTGCACTCAAATCTTGGCGACACTATCTCCTAGGTGAGAAGTTCGAACTTTACACTGACCATAAATCGTTGAAATATCTTTTCTCGCAGAAAGATCTTAACTTGAGGCAACAGAGATGGATGGAGTTTCTTGCCTCGTACGATTTCGAGATCTCCTACACTCCGGGCAAAGGCAACGTAGTGGCAGACGCGTTGAGCCGAAAGAAATTGACCCTAAGCCCGCTGTTTGTTGAAAGACAAAGCCTAGAGTTTATAGCCAGCTTCGACTTTAGGCCTTCCTCCGATTTTGTACCAGGCTTGCTAGCATCTCTCGAAGTGCGCCCGACTTTAGTGGACTCAATAGGGACAGCACAACGCGAAGACCCTCAGCTTGTGGAAACGATTGATAGGCTAATTAGGGGTGAGACTTCAAGTCACCTCAACAGATACTCCATCGACGATAAGGGTTGGCTAAGGCGAGACGGAAGACTATGCGTCCCACGGACAAGGGATTTAGTAAAGAGGGTTCTCGAGGAAGCACATCACTCCAAGATGACGATACACCCAGGCGGAGATAAAATGTACAAGGACATAAAAAGAACTTTCTTCTGGAACGGCATGAAAAAGGACGTGGCAGAATTCGTTTCTAAGTGTATGGTGTGCCAACAGGTTAAGGCGGAACAGAAAAAACCTGGCGGTCTGCTACATCCTCTAGAGGTCCCGCAGTGGAAGTGGGATAGCATCTCAATGGACTTCATCGATGGGCTGCCTAGGTCTAGGAGAGGCAACACTAGCATTTGGGTAATAGTGGATAGGCTTAATAAAAGCGCCCACTTTTTACCTGTCAAAAGTAAAAGAACTGCCTCATCCCTAGCATCTCTTTACCTCAAGGAAATCGTTCGACTCCATGGAATACCATCCAGCATTGTTAGTGACCGAGACCCTATCTTCACCAGTGAGTTTTGGCGGAGTCTGCAAGAAGCAGTAGGAACGCAGTTATGCTTGAGCACAGCCTATCATCCCCAAACCGACGGCCAAACAGAAAGAGTGAACAGAGTTTTGGAGGACCTTTTAAGACTGTGCGTCCTTGACTTCGGAGGGACATGGGAAGACCATCTTCCTTTGGTGAAGTTTGCCTACAATAACAGCTATCAAGCAACCATCGGGATGGCGCCCTTCGAAGCTTTATATGGAAGACCGTGCCAATCGCCCACTTGTTGGTGGGAGTCTACTGATAAACTCATACTTGGACCAGATATGATCCGAGAGACTTCAGAAAAAGTAGACTTAATACGAAGAAGGATGAAGACGACCCAAGACAGACAAAAGTCCTACGCCGACAAGAGGAGGACCGACCTTGAATTTTAGGTTGGAGACAGAGTTTTTCTTAAGGTATCTCCGCTAAGGAACGTTGTCCGTTTTGGAACCACAGGAAAGCTAGCACCAAGGTTCATAGGACCATTCCCTATCATCGAGAAAATTGGGAAAATGGCCTATAGATTAGAGCTACCCGAAAAGCTGGCCGGAGTTCACAACGTTTTTCATGTTTCACATCTCCGAAAATGTCTACATGAGTCTGCTGAAGTGGTAGAGCCAAATATCCTAGAAGAAGCTGAAGTGGAACGCAAAGCAACCGTGAGGAAAGTTCCAACCCACATATTAGGAACGGAAGTGAAGAAGCTACGCAACCGCGAAGTCAAGCTCGTCAAAGTTCAGTGGAGCGACGCCGAAGGAGATGCAACTTGGGAGACTGAAGCTAGAATACGCGCTGCCTACCCTTTTCTTTTCGAGGGTACATCTTTGATCCTTCCTTTTCCTTAAGTTGCGCTTTTATCTATCTTTTTTTTAGGTATATCTCCTCGACCCTATCTTTTAGATAGAAACTCTTTGGATGAAAACATGTAGTTGAAACATGTTATGGATGATGGTTGCAAGTGGTTGCAAGTGATTGCTAGTGGTTGCTCGTGGTTGCATATACACACACAATCTAGGTTTTAGATCGGCTCAATCACTTCATATTGCATATGCATATATGTTTGCATTCGTATATGGTTGAACTTTAATGTGTTGTCATATGGATGTTGCATTTATATGAATGATTGTGCACTCATGTAGAATCATGAATAGGAGGATTTGCATACATAATGGATTCATAGCACTTACATAATTCGCATTAAGGAGGTCAACTGAATCAGTAGACCGCCTGATTTTGCATTAGATAAGTACATGTACACACACACTTCGCATATGATCATGAAGCATTAGAAGTCTTTTAAGGACAATGGATTCTCGTGTTTGATGGATGAGTAGATGGATGTTTGGATGTTAGGATATACATTCTTCCTAACTTGAAGATTTCGGGGACGAAATCCTTTTAAGTGGGGGAGAATGTAACACCCCGTGTATTCTATAACCGTAAAATTCATAAATTAAAGTATAATTAATTTCAAATCAAAGAATTAAAGGAAACGGGATACGCCATTGCGTTCGTCTCGGAAAAATACGCGAAATATAGTCCGAGTTTTCGAAAATCGGAGTCCGTATGACCAAGATATGGCCTCCGGAAGTTTCAGAATTAGGTTTAAAATTCGAACAGACGAAAACAGCTCAGAAAAACTAATTCAAAATTCAAAATCGGGCCCAATTGGCCAAGGCGGGAAAATTCCCGCCCAAAGCACCCAGGTCGACTTGGTAGTCGACCTGGGGCTAGCCAGGTCGACTGGGCAGTCGACCTGGGTAACCCGTGTCGACACGGTGTCGACTGGGGTGTCGACCTGGCCCCTGAGCCAGGTCGAACACAGCCCACCCTGGCTGGCCAGGTCTGTGTTTGGTCGATTTTCTGAGCCTTGCCTTGTCACTAGGGCTAGGTGTCAGCTCCTGGTTGGTCTCTCCTTCAAACGAACGGCTATTATTGAACCAAGCTTCATCGACGGTCTAAATCAACTCACAAACTCTATAAAAAGGACCTAAGGCTAACCCTAATTCACATAAACTAAAATGGAGATGAGACCGTCATGCTGCTGAGGAGAGACTGAAGATAGACGTCAGAAATAGAGAGACAACTAGGAGATAATTCAAAGCTTAAAGCAACATCAAATCAATCAAAGCAACGCCTACAACAAAAAAAATAGCGTCTCCAAATTCAGAATTCAGATTTCTGAATTGAAGATTCGCCATACGCTGTAAGTAGAGTGCTATTCCGGTATGAATTAAATAATTGTGTTGATTTGTGTAATGTAAGAAATGGAATTGTGGCGATAATAATCTATATTTGCATGTTGCTTTGATGCAAAACGATTTGGGAATATTATGGTATACGATTGGATATTTGCAAGTACGCAATTTGCGTTGGAAACGAAATGGAATTGTGGCGATAATGACTTATATTTGTATGTTATTTTGATTCTAAACGATTTGGCAATGCTATGGTTTGATTCATACAAGTATGTGGCTTATGTTGACAACCACATGTTGTGGAATTTTGATTGGGACTTATGCAAGCATATGATTCATATTGAAAACTACATGTTTGTGGTAGTTATTTACAACACCCATTTGGTAAATGCTAGTATAAGATTCATGTTGAACAACAACTATATGTTGTAATAGTTTATTTTGAAATTCATGCAAGTCTATGGTCTATTGTTATGACAACATGATGTAAAATTCTATGGTCATCTTTAGTATAATTTGATTCACCTAAGTATTATGATTCATATGAAGGTTATGTCGAAATTGGCATCATAGTTCAAGTATAAAAATCTTGATTTTGTGATAGTGACAAAAGCAAGCGTCATTGTAAGCTTGTATTAATTTTATGAACATGTCTATGCTATGTTTGTTATTATGCCTAGTTAAGAACATGTTTTCTAAGCTTATGTTGTTATCTTAATCATATGATAATATATTTTTGGCACATAAGTTACATTAGAAATTTACACTAGAATTGCATCCCCTTACAAGTTACATAGATTGGACAAAAACCCATGATTATATGAATAATAGGATTCATAATCAATTATGTTTATGCCATGACCATATAAGGACTCATGTTCAATTATGATTATGCCATAATTATATGATTAGAGTGGTTCATGTTTAAGTACTATTTATGCCATGACTACATGTTTCGTTTACACCATGATTATGTGAATAGAATGATTCATGTTTAAGTATTGCTTATATTATATGTTGTTACAATTGCAAGTTCACATATGCCTATCTTATGATAATTAGATCGTATGTTGCAAGTTCATGTGTTCACACTCCCCTTTTTATGTCACCTTATAAACACCATGTTATAGCCTCCCCTTTCATATGGCTAAATTGGGTTTAAGTATTAAACCCAACACACCTTACATTGGAACGAACAAATAAAATGGGGGAAATGACGTTTGGGTTAAAAATATAGAACATATGTGTTGGCTTGTTTGACGCACGCCAATAACTTTGAAAAACAATTAAGTGGCATAAATAAATCTTAACCAACAAAGATGAATTTGAATAATGGGACGCAAATATTTACATATAAAAAGAAGAAAGACAAAATATGTAAATGTAGAAAATACGATGTGTTTAACCCGAGGTTGGATTGAGTTGTGATGTAAACCTGCCCGGAACCGCCCGGCTGTCCAGTAGTCACAACAATACCTATCCAATGTGGGTGGTTAAACATGGAGCCCAATAAGGACCCGAGGTTAGACTGAGTTGTGGCGTAAGACTGCCCGGACCCAACCGGCAACAGGCAGCCACAACAATACCTGTCTAATGTGAGAGGTCAAGGCTTTAATAAGACAATTAAGGCTGAGTCAGGATTGATAGGATTAAGTAAATTATATTAATACTTAATCAAGATGGAACATGCTAAACTAAACAGACTGATTGGGGGTTAGGTTTATAACACACTTAACCAACTTAGCATGTTGGCTAGAAATAGAAAAACCTAGTAGCGGGGGACCCTTTTCAGCAGTAACCCTATAAGGTATCATGATACCCTGAAACTAGGCAGGGTGGGGCACGATTACTGGGCTGACTGTAAGAGGTCAAATCGACGGCGGTGGTGCAGCAGTGTAGGTTCTAACGGGGTGCGGGCGTGCACACACTCCGGCGCAGAAAAATAAGGCACTGGGCACCAGTAGCATACCTGTGCATTCTAGGATTGTGTCGGGCCGCCACCATGGGACTTGATACACCCCATGGTGGGACCAGCATAGGTAACTACAACATCGGGGGCCGTAAGACACATGTAACTATGCGAGTAGGAGCCAATTATCATAAAATGGATCACTTCACCCTGATTATGAGGTGCCTGTTGGGAACTAGTTTATATGGGTACAGAGATTAGTATGGGGTACGATAGTATATTCGACCCTAGACAACTTAACTAAGTTTATGGTGCTTTCCCATTTCTAGTTTATACTTATCATACCCAGTTCTTTATTCATAGACTGAATAGTCCTAGACTTACTCAGGCTTTATGTCTGACTCTACTTTTCTTTCGTCTTCTTTTCTTCCGTTCCCCCCCAGGTCCACAGGGAGGGAATACCGCAGCTTGACCAGCCTTCATATCCAGCTTGAAGAGAAAGAATGTATTGCTTGGATCTTTTCGTTTTGGACTATGGCTTTGGACAACAACTATGGGACTTTTGCAGTTTATTTATGTTTTCTTTATGCTTCTTTAAATAATGTAATCAAGACAGTTATGAAGATGTTATGTTTTTTTGAAGTATTGTAAGACAATTATGGTATGGTTGGTGTAACACGTATTTTATTGAAATAAAAGTTGTTTTCCGCTGTTCAAAAATATGTGTTCTTATATCTGTCTTGTATATCCGTGACTTATACTTATAAACCTCCACCAAAATTAGGGCATTCCCTTTGAGAGTGACCCTAACGGAGGTGGGGTGTTTCACACAGCCTGTCGACCAATCGATCGACATACAATCAAATAATTGGGATTAGTGTACGCCAAATATCATCCCAACACCCGTGTGGGGTTTCAAATCAACAAACACTGAATATTATTTGTGCAGTTGGACGATGTGTAAAATTTATCATTCCAATCAATATCCTTCAAATAGGTGTACATAAACAAACCGTCCTGTTTGTAAATGAATATTTATTTATTCACATTCACGTTAAAAATTATATTTTTAACGATAATTAATTTATTTCAACCATCTACAATTTATTATCGATTTCACATCAACATCACAAACAAATTTCACAACACATCAAACAAGCATACAAGCCGTCCATGGTCTGTGGACGACGGGTGTCGGGTGCTGCTAAGCACCGTCTGCATCCTAGTATATATTTATACTAGAAAATAAAATTTAAAGTGAGAAGTTCTCACCGAGGGTTCCACTCCGCCGTGCTTTGCCGTTGAACTGCTGAACCGCCTGGATCTATTTGAAATTCCAATGTAGTTCTTTTTACACTGTTCGAATAAAAATTATATTTTTATTACTTCATTTCAATAAATAAAAATCATATTTTTATTTCATATATTTTTACAACGCTTATTCTATATAAAAATTATATTTTTATATTTCTACTTCATATATAAAGATAATATTTTTATATTCTCTATTATATAAAAATCACATTTTCAATACTTCTACTTTATAAAAATTATATTTTTATATCTTCTATAAATTAAAAATCGAATTTTTATTCTTTCCAAAATATAAAAATCATATTTTTAATCTTCTGCTAATATAAAAATTATATTTTTAACTTCTACATTATATAAAAATTATATTTTTATAACCTTTCTATATTATATAAAAATTTCGCCTTTCTCTATATAAAAATATCGTCTTTTTCCATATATAAAAACACGACCTTTCATTATATAAAAATACGATCTTTCTTTATTTAAAAATCATATCTTTATCTCCTTGCCACTTCATGATAAAAGTTATGGCTTTTACTAAATAAAAATAAAAGTTTTTAAACTAAATAAAATTAAAGCTTTCTATAAAAATCAAATTTTTAACCGCATAATTAAATATAAACTGAAATGGAAACTCACAGGCTGCTGAAGTGGTCGAGGAAGTGGTAGGGTATCGCTGCGCTGACCGGCGGCAGTAGAAATGGGCCCCACATTGGTTGAGGAGGCGGATTGGGCTGGTTTTACAGGAGGAGAGAAGAAGAGAGATGAAGGGGGAGTCGATGGGGGCAGTCTGGGCGCGGCCTGAGGCGTAGGTGGAGGGCGGATCGACGTGGGCGGCGTGCTGGGGGAGGAGGCGACGTGGAAAAGGGGAGGGCTGCATCGATCGAGATGGGGAAGTGGTTTTGGGGATCGACGAGGTGGAGTGCGGAGGGGTGGACTCGGTGCTGGCGGCGGCATTCAAGGGCAGCGGCGGCGGATGGCAATCGCGATAGGCGATTTAGGTTTTTTTTGTTTTATCTGAGAGATATGAGGGAGGGAAAGGGAATTAATATATATAATTTATTTTATTTTATTATTCAATTAAAGTTGACTTTTTATTTCGACCTCGAAACGGGACCCACTGCTTGTCGCCCATAGCTAATTACCCCCATTCCGAACACAATGGGATATGTTTCGTAAGCTAATTCGACTGTTTCTATCAGTTTTCGTCAAAATCAACATATAACTTTATATATTGAATTTGAACGCACATTTCAATTTACCGGGGTCACATACTAACTCTAAAAATTCCCGAAAAATATTTTTTAGCTCCGTATTGATGATACGGTCCTAACAAAACTAGTTTCGTCAAATTCTGAGACCGTCTGAATAATGGCCATTTTCCAGTCGATTAAAATCAACTAAAACTGGTCAAGCGCGTTTTCCTTTGCCATGCTCACATATTGATTCGAAAAATTACGAAAATTGAAACCTAGCAATAACTTTACATCCCGGATCCAACAA
This sequence comes from Allium sativum, assembly GCA_030737875.1. NCBI lineage: Eukaryota > Viridiplantae > Streptophyta > Magnoliopsida > Asparagales > Amaryllidaceae > Allium > Allium sativum. The sequence goes on along the minus strand of CM060913.1, from coordinate 691,216,413 downwards.
AAGTGGTTTTGTCGAAATCCGAGGTCGATTGCAAAATTTCCATTTTTAAGGGCCTGAATTCCATAGCGACTATTCTGAATTTTCAACTGGGCATATCTTTTGATTCCCACTATGAAATTTAGATTTTTCGGATTCGTTGGAAAGATATTCTCAAATAGATTCTATTATTTTTGGTTTCGCTAAAATTCGATTTATTTTGCACCCGGTATATTCATTTGAACTTTGAAATCGAATTATCGAACTACCGCGCCATTTTCAATTCCTTTTATAATTATAAATAATTATTTATATTCTAACGACGACATATATAAATATATACATTCTAATTCCATTCAAAATAATTTTCTCGTCGATATAATTTAAAATAATTCATTTTAAATATTCAAAATTCATTAAAATTGCCAAAATAAAAATTTTAAATTGGCTCAAATTTCTGGGTTATTACATTTATCCTTTATCAATTCTAAACCAAATTAAGGTTTACCAACCAGTCAAGATTAGCGAACTTTACCGAAGTAATCATTTATTTATTAATCCCAATCCCAACCTATTCATCCCATGGAGCAAAACTGGTAGTACTCTATATCTAACACCCACGGTGTTATCGGTAAATTTAATTACCATTTCACATTAAAATCTAATTAAAGGTTTAACTATCGCCTGGAGTAAAACTGGCGGTACTCCATTCTCGATCATTTCTTGTATTCGGTAAATGTAGTTACCTTATTCACATTGCAATCTAATTAATGATTTATTAAACCTCTAGTCCAGTTTTAATCTCAAAAATCATTGCTTAATGATTATCCAAATTTTAGGAAATAGATCATGTCTTTAGTTGGGTTAAAGAACCAATATCGTTTAAAACACAGTTTACGATAAACCCCAAGTTCATCTTCCATTAAAAGTTGAAATCCTCACGCAGATCATAACCATATGTAATTGATATAAATTTTTGTATCGGATCAGTACTATGAATTAAATAACGACAAGGCCTTTTAAATTCCATAAATAGTAATGGTTTTCCTTCTCAGAATCTCATCTTGATTATCACTAAATCGAATTCCATTCCATTCCAATTTCTTTTATTAAATTGGAAAACTTTACTTTGGAAAATTTCCATTAAATCTTAATAAAAAGATTTATAAATTCCAAATCATATATTCCCTTGGGTTAAAGAACAAATGTTATTTAAAACATTGTTCATGATAAACCCAAAATCAACTTTCATTTCAATTCCAATTAAAAATTAATTAATTGGTAAACTTCTCCAAATCTTAATAAAAAGATTTATTCTTTCCTCAACTTGGTTTAAGAACATTGTTATTGAAGACAACATTCACGACATACCCAAAATCCAATTTGATATTGTATACAAGGCTCTGAATAGAAAATAATATCACCATCAAATTCTGAAACTAATGGATATCGTTTCGGGAATAACGATATCTATATCTTCCAAATTCCTCAACAATATCCATATAATCACGGAATCCAATATCGAAATATTCGAAGATTATTTCTTCTCAAATCCATTCCAATTCGTACGTTGGAAATTTTGGTTATATTAAAACCATTACAAATCCAATCTACTTATTTAAAAACACTGGATTGTTATTCTAGTTAATAATTAGTTCATTTCGATAAAATATATTTTTATCTTTCCAAACATGGAAATTTTTACCTAAAATATTTCCAAATCATTTATTATGATTTTACAAAAAATTTCCATATTTTTAATAATTTTATTAAGGCCCTTACAGTCAGTTTCCAATAACGGCCACCGAACTACATCCATAGCGACTTTTTCCAAATTTGATTAAGACAGATTTCCAAATCTAACCGTTCAAATTAAAATCACTTATATTCATTGGAAAGCTCTTTTCTATACGAACCCAACGATTCCAGTTGTAGGGGAATCCAACGGTCGGATCTCCTGTTACATCAATTTGAAGTCAATGGTTGAAATTCGTGAACGGTCGTTGCGCGGCGCGTTCTATTCAAGCCATTATATATAATATATATATATATATATATATATATCGTCTATTTAAATTCAAAACATATTTTATAAATCATTTATAAATTCATTTTAAAACGATTTCAACTTCATTTTCAATTTCAAACCAAAATTGAATATTCCATATCATTATAATATTAAAATGATAATATTTTCAAAATATCAGATTTTGGAATAAATTCTTTTCGATATTCATTATAAAATGAATAAAATCGATCAACAAACACGTTCGGGTTAAAATGGCGAATATCTACTTACACGGCTTCATATATTCCAATATTTTCGTGTCCATCCAAAATTGGACATCAAAATCATATTTTAATTCTTCACTGAGTATTATTTTAAAATATCCGTTATTTTAAAATATTCGTTATTTCTGAATCAGAATGCCACTCAATCAGTTACCATATAATATCAGTTATATGGATTTCATACATCACAAGCATTCAACAATAATGATAAATAATCATTAAACATTCCAACATCATCCAGAGTGCAATTTACTACTGTATAAGCATTAAAAAATTAAATAACGCTTATCACAGTCTGTCGACCAATCGATTGACATATAATTAAATTTAGGGGAGATGTGAATAAATTATCATCCCAAGACCCGTGTTGGGTTTTCAAACAACAACAGTCACTTTAAATAAATCATTGGTTAGTAAATTTAACCAATTCAAATTCGGTTTGAATTATTTTTCAACTTAACCAATTTCCACTGTTTAAATTATAAATAGATGTTTATAATTTAATTTCAACCACCACAAAATAATATAAAATTATTTTTAATATTTTAAGCATTTCAACATCACAATCAAAACAAAATACATTCAATTAAATCGTCCATTGTATGTGGATAAGGGAGGTGAGCTAACAGGCACCAGATACAATTTATAATGATTAAAAGTGATAGAAATCTACACAGGCAATTCTATATATTTTTATACATGAATACAATAACGTGATATAATATAATTTAGTCAGAAGGAGTTCTCGCATTGGTTTCGACTCCGCCATTCTTTATTTCTGAATTGTTTTCAATACTGTTCAGATTTGAATTTGCCTCAAATTCTAAGTTGCTAGGTTTCTGATCTAGTCTGTTCCATTGTGAAGCTCTCCTCTTTACGATTCCAACGCTTCTAAAATTGCATGATTCCGGTTCCGTACGAAAAAAATATGATAGTTTAAACAATGGACAATTTAATAACACCACTAACATATAATTTATTAATTAAACCATTTCTTTAATTAACCTTCTCCTTCCATAGTTCTAATTTTCTGGGAACACCATAACCAAACCTTGTCTTCATCATTAAAAATCGCATGCCCCATCGTGAAACTGGACCAAGATCTAAGCTCGCCGCTTCGTCGCTCTTTGAGGCAACTTCCGACGCCAGCAACAGTGGACCTCACGATGGGCCCCACTTCTCCCAATATCCGTTCGAATGGCATAGCTTTTGATAAGAAATTGACACATGTTTCTCTATGGATTTTTATCATCACCGTATAGATAGAAAGCTCTTGAGATGCTCAATGATTTTTGTTTTGATTGTATGAACTAATTTGTATCGAGTTGGAAGATATTAAATGATGAATTCGAGATGATTTCAGCTACTAAAATTGTAACACCCCGTAATTTGAACATAAAAATTCACAAATTAAAGTATACTTAATTAAGTGAAATGGGTTGCGCAGAGAAATATATATATATATATATATATTGATATATATATATAATTGAAAATTAAATAAATAAATATGCAAAAATGTTCAAAACAGCGAATTGGGAGAGGGGAATAACCGAACCGGCCGATTTTTGAGGTCGACCCGAGCCTGCTGGGTCGACTAGGGGTTAATCCAGGGTGTTTGGCTGTCAACCCGTGGGCCGATTCGCTCAAATGCAGATTTTGCATTTGAATGGTTCACATGGTTCAGCTTTAATCTAAAGGCCTTAGATGGTTCCTACACTTGACTTCTTCCCCAAGACATGCTTTGATGGCTAGGATCTAAACTAAGGTTTATCCTATGGCTAAAACTATCCTAGTCTTCTATAAAAAGACCCCTAACCTAAACCTAAATGCTCATTATTCAATCCTATAGCTAAACTATGCCAAAATGTTCTCTCATGGCCTCCACCCTCATCCTCTTGTCATAATCTCCATCTCTAATCATATGAGAGAGTTTCTAAAGAAGTATAAGAGTTCCTAAGCTTGCTTAAGTGTTTCTAAGTTTGATTCAAGGCTTTTCTTCATCAAAGCTAGGATCTTTATTATTGATTTGGCTCAAGGGTTTTCATTTGGAGCATTCTTATTTGGAGTTTTTGAGTTGATAGCTTAGTGGCTTCGTCTCAATCTTTTGATATATTCATAAGAAGGCTAATCAACAAGTTGTGAGTTTTCTATAGCCTTAATGACCAATTATTGAAATGATTATGATAGGATATAATGAGGTTATGGCTATGAATGTGGATCAATGCAAGTTATGCAAATTATATGCTATGTGTTAATGATGTTATGCAAGTTATATGCTATGTGTTTGAGATGTCATGCATGTTATGCAAGTTATATGCTATGAGTTTGAGATGTTATGCAAGCCATATGCTACATGTTCATGATGTTATGCAAGTTATGCAAGTCATATGTTACATGTTCATGATGTTATGCAAGTTATGCAAGCTATATGCTATATGATCATGATGTTATGCAAGTGTTCATGATGCTAGTTGCTATGATAAACATTGATCCACTATGACACCATGATTATGCAAGTTTGGTGTATGATTATATGCAAGTTCATATATGATATGTTATGCAAGTTTGGTGCATGATTATATGCAAGTTCATATATGATATGTTATGCAAGTTTGGTGTATGATTATATGCAAGTTCATATATGATATGTTATGCAAGTTTGGTGTATGATTATATGCAAGTTCATATATGATATGTAATGCAAGTTTGGTGTTTGATTTTATGCAAGTCCATATATGATATGTTATGCAAGTATGGTGTTTGATTTTATGCAAGTAACATGTGCAAGTTTACACCTTAGTATGATATGCATACATATGCAAGTTAACCCCTTTACATGTCATACATACATATGCAAGTTTACCCCTTTGTATGACATAAGAAATTTATGCAAGTTAACCTCTTTATGACATATGTGATTCATGCAAGTTTGGGTTGATTATTTATGCTAGTTGGGTTTGATGCTATATGCATGTTGACACCTTTAAACCCATGTTGATGCTAATGTGTTATGCAAGTTGAACCCATTGTATTTGTGATGAATCTTCCCTTTTATGTCATGTTAGCGATTTACGTGGGGAACGATGGGGTTAATATACATGTTAATGAAATGGTGTGAAATTGGTATGATTATGAGTACCATAAAGAGGATGGACATAATCGAGTCAATTATGTACATCGTTAAAAATTGGAATTAATTAGGGAAAATTAATTCGAAATATGGGGGTGATTAATTAGGTGTAATTAATCGACTAAGACACGAGGTTGGACCCTTTTGTAGCATAAGACTACCCGGAACCGACCGGCATATCCAGCGGCTACAAATGATTGGCCCAATGTGAGAGGTCTTAGGCACAAACTATATACGTGACAAGTGTAAAGACACGAGGTTAGACTCGGTTATGGCGTAAGGCTGCCCGGACCCGACCGGCAAATCCAGCTGCCATAAGAGATAGTCTAATGTGAGAGGTCTCTACAACGGTTACGTTCTTAATCAATTAAGAAACACTTAACCATATTAGCATGTAGAGGACATGGGGGGTTAAGTGGGTGCCTTGGGTGGCATGTGGAAAAATCTAGTAGTTGCCTTGGGTGGCAATAGAAAATACGATTAGAATACTTAACCGAACTGGAACATGTAATTAAACATGATTAAAGGGTTAAGTAAGTGCCTTGGGTGGCATGGGAAAATCTAGTGGTTGCCTTGGGTGGCAATAGAAGATAAGATTAGAATACTTAACCAAAGGGGAACATGTAACTAAACATGATTAAAGGGTTAAGTGGGTGCCTTGGGTGGCATGTAGGAATCTAGTGGGTGCCTTGAGTGGCAATTGAAATATGATTATATGACTTAACCAAACCTTAACATGTAAGTGGGCATGATTATGAAAAGGGGTTAAGTGGGATGCACTAGATTAAATGACAAGCTTAAGTAGTAGCTTGTGGGGGCCTTGAGTGGCAAATGGAAATAAGATTAAATGACAAGCTTAAGTAGTAGCTTGTGGGGGCCTTGAGTGGCAATTGAAATAAGATTAAATGACAAGCTTAAGTGGTAGCTTGTGGGGGCCTTGAGTGGCAAATAAATATGATTAGATGACTTAACCAAACCTTAACATGTAAGTGGGCATGATTATAAAATGGGGTTAAGTGGGATGCACTAGATAAAATGACAAGCTTAAGTAGTAGCTTGTGGGGGCCCATTTCAACCAGTAACCCATATGTATCTTATTGGGCTCGACCCATGTCGAGGACGGGACACGCGTACTGTGCTTGACTATAAGAGGCCAAAACGGGGTAGCGGTGGCAACGCGAGTCCAACGGGTTTCATAGGCGTGTGTGGACCCGGGCTGGTAGGTAAGACGTTGTTGCATCGTGTAGATATAAGCCGTGCACCATTTTCGGGTTGCCACTTTGGGGAGTGATACACCCCACTGTGGGGCCAGCACGGGTATCTACGGTAGGGAGCCGATCGCTTGGGGAGTAGCGGGTACACCTAGTGGAGATAGGGGCAGACGACACCTATGTAGTCAGCTAGGGGTATACGAAACTACTATTAAAAATTACTAAGTACACTTAGTGGGGATCAACCTTTAAGTAGGAATTACACTTGGGTAGGTGGAACTGGTGTGGTGCAGTGTAGGAATTATCCTTGGGTGAGTAGATCTGGTGTGGTGCAGAATAGTATTTATCCTTGGGTGGATAGGCGCGTCTTTACCGTTATCTTAGTTCATCCTATGTCTAGTTGGCTACTTAGTGTAGTCATTTTTCCCCAGTCATCCCATACCAAGTTATATCATACCCTAATTACTTTAATAATTGTGTGGTTAAAGTTATAGGGCTCACTCAGACTTATGTCTGACCCCGTTGTTTTTATCTTTTTCCCCCTCAGGTCCTCAGGTTGGGCCTAGCACTAGTGGGCTTTGATCAGATTTCTTTATCTATCTTCTGGAGCTTGGACTGTGATGTAAAGCCCAGCTTATCTTTTCTTTTATGGCTATTGTTATGTAGTGGGATTATGTACTTATGTTTTTATCAGGATGGATATTTAATACTTGACTCTTTATGGTGTTGTAACTAAACATGTTTACCTTCTGCTGCTATGAAATGATGTTTTAGATTTTCAAGTATTTATATCTGTCTTGTTGTAATTTTTCTGTTCTATACTCACTTAAGATGCTCCACCGAAGTTAAGGCATTCCCTTAGTGAGTGACCTTAGCGGGTGTGGGGTGTTACACGTGGTATCAGAGCTCAAGGTTGCCGGAACAGATAAAATTTTCAGAAAACTATTTTTCTAAAAACATTTTTGGAAGAAGTATTTTCAAAAACATGTCTTTTAAGAGAAAAGTTTTTGAAAGAAAAGCATAATCCCCAATAGCCATATCTTTATCCTTCGGATTCTCCGTTTTGAATCTCTTCCTCTTTCTCTTTTTGGAATTTCCTCTCCGCGTATAGATGTCTTTTTAAGATAAATAAGGACTTCCGTATGAAGGACGGAAGAACCACTTCAAGGGACTAAGTCGTTTGTCGGGCTAAGAAGTTAGTCCAAGGAGGTGGAGGGCTTATGGGTACCTTTAAGATGGACGAGAGAGGAAGATTCAAATAGCTATTAGGTAAATAAAGGACGAAACCTCATCGTGGTAAGAAGGCCACGAAAGGAGAATGTGAAGGGGATGGCTGGTTGTTTTGGAGAAATAGGACACCTTGGGATTGTCCAAAAAAGGTAAGGACGAAGTACAGGATCTTTTGGAGGGTAGATGTATTCCCTCACGACGGGTATACCTGATGGGGGTAGGACCGTCTAAGTTGAAATTTGGTTCTCTCGATCATCCTGTTCGAACTTTATTCGACTCTGGCGCACCACATTCGTTTATCTCATCATCATTAGTTGAGTCACTGCACCTAGACACCGGTTTGGTAGATGATCCCGTGGTTGTTTCAAACCCAATTGGGAGGGCTCCACTTATTTGTCCATGATATGTTTGGGTTTGAAGATTTCCATACTTAGAGTTGAGTTTAGAGGTGATGCTTTTGTTTGGGCTTCACGGGCTATGGGTTGATTTTGGGCATGGACTGGTTATCTAGTAATGGTGCCGTTCTTAATTATGAAAGGAGAGTTGTTATACTTATGACCCGCTTGGGTAACACTCTCGAGATCTTTTGAAATCCCATAGATTCTGTTATGCTAAGTTATCTTGAATCGCTTGACGCTTCGGTCGAGAGTTTGCGATATGTTAGAGTGGTCCGGGAATACTCGGATGTGTTTGGGAAGGTGAAGGGCTTACCTCCGAAGCGGGAGATGGACCTCCGAATATATCTGGTAGACGATGCTAAACCAGTATCTGTGTCAGTGCGCCACATGGCTCCTCGTGAGAGGAGGGAACTCCATAAGCAAGTAGGGTAGTTGCTTGAGAAGGGGTTCATAAGACGAAGTATATCGGAGTGGGGCGCTCCAGTAGTTTTAGCCATGAAGGCGGATGGGTCCCTCAGACTTTGTGTAGACTGTAGAGAACTCAACAAGCTTACAAAGAAGAATAGACACCCATTACCGAGGATTGAGGATCTCTTTGATCAGATTAGTTGGCACCTCAGTGTTTCGCAGTGGGACTTGACCACGGAGTTTCATCAGTTGAGAGTGACCGAGGATAGTATAGAAAAGACCGCCTTTAGGACTCCGGATGGTTTCTATGAGTAGCTGGTGATGCCATTTGGTTTGACGAACGCCCCCGCATATTTTGTTGATTTGATGAGTAGGGTGTTCAGGGAGTACCTAAACAACTTCGTAGTGGTCTTCGTGGATGACATCTTGGTCTTTTCTAAAAGCGAAATAAGTTTTCGTGTGTGCTGAATAGGTTAAGCGAAGCCAGTTATTTGATCAACGGTGGTTCTGGAGTGAGACTGGCAAGGACATCCAGAGTTGGACAAGGGCTTAATTATTTAGCCGTTTTTACTAGTGCCATCTCACGTAGGTCGTCTGAATTCGAAGGAGGTGTCCCTTGGGTGTTTGTCTGATATTGGTTTAGGCCTTTGGGGCTTGCACTTGGGGGATGTCGAGTTCGACTAGGATGGTCTGCGTGAGAGATGGATGGTTATGACGATTTTGTAGGGAAGAATATCCTGGTTTTCTCCAGAAGTGGAGAAAGGCATGCCCTACATCTTAGGGAAGTGTTGGAGACTCTTCGAGCGCATAGTCTTGAGACAGAAAAGGTGGATGGAGTTCTTAGCATCCTATGATTTCGAGATAGCGTATACCCCTGGCAAGGGTAACGTGGTGGCGGACGCCTTGAGCGGAAAAAGGTTGTCCTTGAGTCCATTGTTCGTGGAACGACGAAGCTTGGAATTTATCTCGATGTTTGATTTCAGACCTTCAGTTGACTTTATACCCGGTTTGCTAGCATCCTTGGAGGTCAGACCTACCCTTTTGAGACGGATTGGCGAGGCACAAAGGGACGACCCACAGTTGGTTGAGTTGGTATAGAGGCTCATAAGGGGGAAGTCGTCCAGCCATTTGAGTAGGTACACCCTAGACGATAGGGGGTGCTTGCGTAGAGACAGTAGACTTTGCGTACCGCAAGACGAGGGTTGAGGAAGGCTATTCGTTTTAGGATGACCATTCATCCTGGTAGGGACAAGATGTACCAAAACATGAAGCGAGTTTTCATTTGGGCCAGTATGAAGAAAGATGTGGCCGAGTATGTCGCTAGATGCTTGGTGTGCCAACAGGTGAAAGAGGAGCAAAAGAAACCAAGTGGGTTGCTTCACCCATTGGAAGTTCCGCAATGGAAGTGGGATAGCGTCTCGATGGATTTTAATTATGGGTTACCAAGATCGAGGAAGGGTAATACGGGAATTTGGGTTGTGGTAGATAGACTTACTAAGAGTGCCCATTTCATACCCGTGAAAAGCAAGAGGACTGTTCCATGTCTAGCTTCGGTTTATCTTCGAGAGATAATTCAGTTGCATAGGGAACATGACGTATTCCATGTGTCACATTTGAGGAAGTGCCTACATGAGACCGTAGAGGTGGTGGAGCCGAGCTTGCTTAAAGAAGTGGAAATAGAGCGTGATGCGACTATTCGACGAGCTCCTACTCGCATCCTTGGGTCAGAAATTAGGAAGTTGAGGAACAGAGAGGTGCGGCTAGTCAAAGTGCAATGGGGAGAAGATGAGAGCAATGCTACATGGGAGACAGAAGTGAAGATGCGTTCACTATACCCATTCCTTTTTGAGGGTATGTCTTTTAACTTCTCCTTTATCGTTGTCTAGTACTTATCTTATCTTTAGTATGTCCTCTCATGAGTACCTTTGACCTTTAGATAGGGTAAAACCTATGGTTGAAACATGTGGTTGAGACATGTTATGATTGATGGATGCATGTGGATGCAAGTGTTTGCTAATGGTTGCTCGTGGATGCATATACACACACTTTAGACACTAGATCGGCTCAGTCACTTCATATTCCATATTTCATATAATTGTGTGTAGGTAGCTATATTTATGGATGTATAATGGTTGTGTTATCAGATGGATGATGCATTTTGGTGTATGGTTGTGCACACATGTAGAGATAGTGTGTGTCGATACGGTTCTTTTGCATACATATTGGATGCATGGCACTATCATGGTTTGCATTAAGGAGGTCAACTGAATCAGTAGACCGCCTGATTTAGCATTAGTATACGGGCATATACACACACTTTTTGCATATGTTCATAAGTCATTAGAAATTTTAAGGACAATGGATGCCAGTGTTTGATGGTTTAGTAGATGGTTGTTTGGTTGGTAGGATACGTTCTTCTTGACTTAGAGATTTCGGGGACGAAATCCTTTAAGGAGGGGAGAATGTAACACCCCGTAATTTGAACATAAAAATTCACAAATTAAAGTATACTTAATTAAGTGAAATGGGTTGCGCAGAGAAATATATATATTGATATATATATATATATATATAATTGAAAATTAAATAAATAAATATGCAAAAATGTTCAAAACAGCGAATTGGGAGAGGGGAATAACTGAACCGGCCGATTTTTGAGGTCGACCCAAGCCCGCTGGGTCGACTAGGGGTTAATCCAGGGTGTTTGGCTGTCAATTCGTGGGCCGATTCGCTCAAATGAAGATTTTGCATTTGAATGGTTCACATGGTTCAGCTTTAATCTTAAGGCCCTAGATGGTTCCTACACTTGACTTTTTCCCCAAGACATGCTTTGATGGCTAGGATCTAAACTAAGGTTTATCCTATGGCTAAAACTATCCTAGTCTTCTATAAAAAGACCCCTAACCTAAACCTAAATGCTCATTATTCAATCCTATAGCTAAACTATGCCAAAATGTTCTCTCATGGCCTCCACCCTCATCCTCTTGTCATAATCTCCATCTCTAATCATATGAGAGAGTTTCTAAAGAAGTATAAGAGTTCCTAAGCTTGCTTAAGTGTTTCTAAGTTTGATTCAAGGCTTTTCTTCATCAAAGCTAGGATCTTTATTATTGATTTGGCTCAAGGGTTTTCATTTGGAGCATTCTTATTTGGAGTTTTTGAGTTGATAGCTTAGTGGCTTCGTCTCAATCTTTTAATATATTCATAAGAAGGCTAATCAACAAGTTGTGAGTTTTCTATAGCCTTAATGACCAATTATTGAAATAATTATGATAGGATATAATGAGGTTATGGCTATGAATGTGGATCAATGCAAGTTATGCAAGTTATATGCTATGTGTTTGAGATGTTATGCATGTTATGCAAGTTATATGCTATGTGTTTGAGATGTTATGCAAGTTATATGCTATGAGTTTGAGATGTTATGCAAGTTATGCAAGCCATATGCTACATGTTCATGATGTTATGAAAGTTATGCAAGTCATATGTTACATGTTCATGAGGTTATGAAAGTTATGCAAGCTATATGCTATATGATCATGATGTTATGCAAGTTATGCAAGTGTTCATGATGCTAGTTGCTATGATAAACATTGATCCACTATGACACCATGATTATGCAAGTTTGGTGTATGATTATATGCAAGTTCATATATGATATGTTATGCAAGTTTGGTGTATGATTATATGCAAGTTCATATATGATATGTTATTCAAGTTTGGTGTATGATTATATGCAAGTTCATATATGATATGTTATGCAAGTTTGGTGTATGATTATATGCAAGTTCATATATGATATGTTATGCAAGTTTGGTGTATGATTATATGCAAGTTCATATATGATATGTTATGCAAGTTTGGTGTTTGATTTTATGCAAGTCCATATATGATATGTTATGCAAGTATGGTGTTTGATTTTATGCAAGTAACATGTGCAAGTTTACACCTTAGTATGATATGCATACATATGCAAGTTAACCCCTTTACATGTCATACATACATATGCAAGTTTACCCCTTTGTATGACATAAGAAATTTATGCAAGTTAACCTCTTTATGACATATGTGATTCATGCAAGTTTGGGTTGATTATTTATGCTAGTTGGGTTTGATGCTATATGCATGTTGACACCTTTAAACCCATGTTGATGCTAATGTGTTATGCAAGTTGAACCCATTGTATTTGTGATGAATCTTCCCTTTTATGTCATGTTAGCGATTTACGTGGGGAACGATGGGGTTAATATACATGTTAATGAAATGGTGTGAAATTGGTATGATTATGCGTACCATAAAGAGGATGGACATAATCGAGTCAATTATGTACATCGTTAAAAATTGGAATTAATTAGGGAAAATTAATTCGAAATATGGGGGTGATTAATTAGGTGTAATTAATCGACTAAGACACGAGGTTGGACCCTTTTGTAGCATAAGACTGCCCGGAACCGACCGGCATATCCAGCGGCTACAAATGATTGGCCCAATGTGAGAGGTCTTAGGCACAAACTATATACGTGACAAGTGTAAAGACACGAGGTTAGACTCGGTTATGGCGTAAGGCTGCCTGGACCCGACCGGCAAATCCAGCTGCCATAAGAGATAGTCTAATGTGAGAGGTCTCTACAATGGTTACGTTCTTAATCAATTAAGAAACACTTAACCATATTAGCATGTAGAGGACATGGGGGGTTAAGTGGGTGCCTTGGGTGGCATGTGGAAAAATCTAGTAGTTGCCAAACTGAGACGACCCGAACTTCCCCGTGAAGGAAAGCACGGGTAGAATTGAGTACAAGACAAAATAGAACGCATACAGGAGAACATTTCATTGTTATTACAACAATTCCATCAGATTCAAGAATATACAGAGTATAAATGAATAAATTACATTCAACAAATATCAGAGATTTAAATTACATTTAAATACATCGCAGCGGAAAATAATACAAAAGCACAACTAGAAGAGATACACGGATACAGAGCTTTCCGAGCATCGTTCCAGCTGTATATCAGGAACCTGTGAATATAAATCTGCAAAACCAAAACTACTAGCTGCCCGTGCGGAAAATAGGGGCACCCAGAGTTTAGGTTAAAACAATAAACTCCAGGTCAGTCATGTGACTGGTGTGAGAACTAAAACAGTTATTTAAAACTTTACTTTAAAAGAGAGTAATTCAAGGGACCACGCCGTATAACACGGAACGGGTTTCCTCCCAAGAATACTAGTGCATATAACAAAACAGCGCAATGCTCTATGGAAAAATGAATCTATTATAAGACCCAGGTCCCATCACACAATGCAACGCAAGCCGGAGGATAGGGTTTTCCCTTATAATAGCCAAACATGCTTGGTACGTTTAAGACAAATCACTTGATACTATAATAGGTGTATAGTGTCAAAACAATTTCAATCATAAATATAAATCATAGACGGCATGGGTACCATATATCATGTCGCCATACTAGTTCTACAATTAAAACCGCAATATCACGTATTGGAAATTGGATTTCCGTCATGAGCCGAGGCAAGGGGCAAGCTCCTCTCCGCGTTCGAGACACTCTAGCAAATGTCTCAGGACCCCACTATGATCCTTGGATCTTCAGGGCCGGTCCTCTCTTACTTTTGAGGATTGGCAATTCCTGAACACACGTTTCCCGGTCCTTACAGACCTATATCCGAGGCGCCTCGTATCCAACAACCACACAGGTGAAAAGTATATAAATGTCAGGGCTGGTAGGTCACTGACACCACCTTAGCTAGAAAGAAACGTCGTGCTCTCCCTGCAGTCACTATCCCGTTTTTGACTCATACCGAGGTGTGAGGCTCGCGAATTCACGTTATACACAAAGCTATGCCACACAGGCCGTGCTTTGATCATCAACCACAAGACTTTGCTTTTCAACAGAAGCCTTGATCAATTGCCACTTATGCGTGCCACACAGGCAATTCACTCCATGCGACTGATGTCCATCGATATACAACCTCTGAGCTCGTATGTCTCAGAGAAGGGCGTTAAGCAAGAGAATAAATTCTCTGCCGCCAAACAGATGTATATTTAATAGAGATCAATCAACACAGAATAAAATCCAATGTCAGACACACAATCCATTTACAAGTTCGTTCTGGGTCTGAACGAAACCGGAGGCACTTTCCTCGCATATCCATCCATCTCCCGGTACGTCTGGACGATCACCAACTGATTCCCTCATCCTGGGTGTACAGCCCAATCAAGATCATCAGTAATCACCCAAACGATGTGAAGACTTCCGGTCTTCAACCACCGTCTTCATCTTCGACATCTCGTCGAATCGGTTATTCAGAATGGGTATAAACCCGGCCTTTCTGAATAACCCACGTATATAATAAACGAATGTTACACAAGCACAACAAACGCCTCATTCCAATTCAGAATATTCTTTTATTCACAAAATCACATTCTTAGGGAAATGTTCCCATTAATTTTATCCAAGATAAATTCTTCTAAATTTATTCTTTAATCCTCCTTTGGATATCATTTCAAACTAGTCGGGATTAACGAACCACACCGAAGTAATTATTTATTTTATTTCCCAATCCCAACCTATATATCCCATGGAGAAAACTGGTAATACTCCACATCTAACACCACGGTGTTATCGGTAAAATTAATTACCATTTCATGTTCAAATCTAATTAAAGATTTAACTATCGCTTTGGAGCAAAACTGGTGGTACTCCATTCTCGATCACCTTTCAGATTTGATAATTTAAATTATCAATTCACATTTTTAATCTAATTAAAGATTCATTAAAACTCCACTTAGTTTTAATCTTTCCAAAAATCAACATCCTGCAATTAACTGGGTTAAAGAACCAATGTCTTCTAAAACACGGTTCACGATAAACCCAATCACATTTGATATCAAATACAAGGCTCTGAATAGAAAATATACCGGCTTATATTCAATATCAAATTCTGAAACCAACAAATATCGTATTGGAAATAACGATATAAAATATATCTTTCAAATTCCCATAACAATATCTGTATAGTCACGAAATTCAACATCGAAATATTCCGAAGATAATTTCGATTCAACTCCAGTCCAATTCACGTATTGGGAATATTGATTATTTTTAAAATCACTTTCAAATTCAATTTATTTATTTCAAAAATAAATTGATTTTAATTCTACTTCAAAACTAGTTCATTTCGATAAAAATCTATTTTTATCATTTCAAATGTGGAGTTTTTCATCCCAGTTCTTTCCAATTCACATATTATGATTTCACACAAATTATCAATATTTTTAATAATTTTATCAAGGCCCGTACAGTCGATTTCCATCAACGGCTATCGAACTGCACTTACAGCGACCTTTTTCGAATTTGATTTGGACATAACTCCAAATCCAACCGTTAGATTTCAAATTTCTAAAATTCATTGGAAAGCTCTTTTCGATACGAACCCAACGGTTCCGGTTTTAGGAGAATCCGACGGTCGGATCTCCCGCAATGTCCGTTTGAAATAAATGGTCGAAATTCACGAACTGCCGCGGCGCGGCGCGTTCTATTCAGGCCATTATATATATAATATATATATTATATATATTTCGTCGAATCCTATTTAAAACGAATTTTATAAATCGTTTTAAATTCGTTTCTAAAACAATTCAACTTCTACATTCAATTTCAAATCGATTTGATTTCAATTCAACTCGAATTCATTTCCATTTTATTTAATTCGAATTCAAATTCGTTTCAATCCAATTCAAATTCAAATTCGTTTCAATTCAAATTGATTTCAATTTAATTTCGATTCGAATTCAATTAAATTTCAGTTCGTTTTCAATTCAACTTGAATTTGTTTTATATTCAATTTCATTCGAAGTCCTTTTATATTCAATTCAAATTCGTTTTCTTTTCAATTCGAATTTGCTATAATATTCATTTCAATTTGAATAAAATCGATATAAATATCGTTCACGTCAAAATGGTGCAAAACTAATCAACACGGCTTTATATTTTTCACAACTTCTTTATTCTATTCAACAAATGAATATTTTTCTCATTCAACACATGAATCTATATTTCTTTCGACACACGACTAATCTCAACACATGAGTGCTGTCAACACATCACTATTGTTGTTATGTAAAATATTTTATAAAACTATGGTATCTATCGTTTGATTTTCAATTAGACTTCAACCGTAAAGTAGTTCTAATTTTAAATGTGATAAAGATGTAAATTTCATTGTATAAAATATTTCACTCAACACATAATATTTTCAACTCAGGAATATCGTCAACACATGACTATTTTTATATTCAACACATGAATTTTCTTTTATAATATTCATTATTTTCCCGATTGGAATGAGGCCCAATCAATCACCATATAATGTTAATTATATGGATTTTCATACATCACACGTATATAATAGCATTGAAAAATAATCAACCATCAACCAAAGTGCACTACACTGTATAAGCATCAAATATAGATATCTAACGCTTATAACAGCCTATCAATCAATCGATCGACATATTTAATCAATCAGGATGAGTGAACTTCAAATTTCATCCCAACACCCGTGTAGGGTTTCAAACAATCAAACACAGATTTTATTTGTGCAGTTGGGCGATGTGTAAAATTTATCGACCCAATCAATATCAGTCAAATCAGTGTATATAAACAAATCGGCCGATTTGTTTATAAATATTTATTTCTTCACTTTCACGTTAAAATTTATATTTTTAACGATAACATGTTTTATCCAAAATATGAATATTCTATTCGGTTCACTTACACAATAAAAATGGTATTTTTATTTTACTAACATATTTCAGAAAATTTCGGCGGCATAACGGCACGATACTAGAAACGGGACGAGGCCTAGCCTTATCCCCGGTCTAGTGAAGGCCCACGCCATTCACACATCAATCAGATTTATTCTATTTCACCAAACAATTCAATTCAAACCAAATAGACTAACCAACTACACAATCAAACAATTTAACAAACAAGCCATCCATGGTCTGTGGATGACGGGTGTCGGGTGCTACTAAGCACCGTCTGCATCCTAGTATATATATAACTAGAAAAAAAGTATTTAGAGTGAGAAGTTCTCACCGAGGATTCCACTCCGCCGTGCTTTTCTTTTGAACTACTGAACCGTCTGGATCTTCCCGCAATGTCAAAGCGATCTGTTTTCACGAAATTTATATTAAAAATCATATTTTTAATATCGCTATATATAATTTTATTTCGCTACATATATAAAAATCAAATTTTTATTTCTCTTTCTAGATGACAAAAATCGTATTTTTACTTCACTTTCAAGATAATGAAAATTATATTTTCCTTTCCATTCTAATAAATAAAAATCGTATTTTAGATAAAAAGAATTCATACAAAAATCCCATTTTTAAAATCAAGGTTATTCAAATAAAAATCATATTTTTAATATGCCACTAGTATAAAAATGATATTTTTAACTTTTCTATATTGTAAAAATTATATTTTTACTCTTTCTATATTATAAAAATTATATTTTTATAATGCCATTCAACCGATAAAAATTCTATCTTTCTTACTATTAAAATCTTTACTTTTCGTTATTGAAAATCTAATCTTTTCATAAATCAAAATCATATTTTTATGTCGTTAATAACCAAATCTTTTTGTTTATAAAAATCGAATCTTTACGCGAATAAAAATCTCATCTTTGTACGATTAAAAATCATATTTTTGACTAACTAAAAATCGTATTTTTACCTAAGTAAAAATCATATTTTTACCTAAGTAAAAATCATATTTTTACATACATAAACAAAAAAAAAATCATATTTTTATGTCATCTAAAATCAAACCTTTAAGCTAATAAAAAATCAAATCCGACACAGAAAAATCAAAGGAGGAAACCGAGAAATTAAATTCAGAGAACTCACAAAATTTAGGGTTTCGAATCAGAGACTGGAGTTCGTCGATGGTGGCTGGTGGAGTTGTTCGCAGGTGGGTGGGGGTTCGCCTGGGGCGGCGTGGTTCACGCAGGAAGGGAGGCGGCTGGTCAAGCGCGGGAAGGAGGTGCGGTTTCCCGATTTGAGGGCTTGAGCTGTCGAGCTACGCGAGAAGGAGGAGGCTCGAAAAGAGGAGATGACGGAGTGATAGAGAGGAAAGGATCGCCGGAGAGCGGCGATGTCCCGGCAGGGTGGGCGGCGGTCGATCAACGGCATGGAGGAGCGGGAATTTGACTTCGGGTTTTTATTTTATTTTTTACTGATTTCGATTTATGAAGAGGGGAAAGGGGAAAAGGGAATATATATATTTATTATATTATTAATTTAATTTCCAACTAGGTTGACTTTTATTTCGAATCCCGATTCAAACCCAACGACTGTCATCTCTAGCGTAATACCCCCATTCCGAACACAATGCGATATGTATCACAGGCCAATTCGACCATTATGATCATTTTTCGTTTAATTTACATTTAAATCGCTATATTGAATTTTAAACGTACATTTCAAATTACCGGGGTCACATAACAACTCTATAAATTCTATAAAAATATTTTCTAGCTTCGTATTGACGATACGGTCCTAACAAAACTAGTTTCGTCGAATTCTGAGACCGTTGGAAAAATGGCCAATTTCCAGTCGATTAAAATCAACTGAAACTGGTCAAACGCGTTTTCTTTTGCCACGCTCACATATTGATTCAGAAAATTATGAAATTTGGGCTCTAACAATAATTTGACATCCCGGACCCAACAAAAGTGGTTTCGTCGAAATCCGAGGTCGTTTGCAAAATGTCCATTTTAAGGGCCTGAATTCCATAACGACTATTCAGAATTTTCAACTGGACATATCTTTTGATTCCCGCTATGAAATTTTGATTTGTCGGATTCGTTGGAAAGATATCATCAAATAGATCCTATTATTTTTGGTTTCACTAAAATCCGGATTGTTTTGCACCCGGTACATTCAATTGAAGTTTGAAATTGAATTATCGAACTACCGCGCCATTTTCAATTCTATTTATAATTATATATAAAATTTATATTCTAACGACGACGTATATAATATATACGTTCGAATTATATTCAAAAAGAAATTTCTCGTCGATATTATTTAAAATAATCTATTTTAAATATTCAAAATTCGCTAAAATTGCCAAAATAAAAATTTTAAACTGGCTCAGAATTTCCGGGTTGTTACACCTTGGGTGGCAATAGAAAATACGATTAGAATACTTAACCGAACTGGAACATGTAATTAAACATGATTAAAGGGTTAAGTAAGTGCCTTGGGTGGCATGGGAAAATCTAGTGGTTGCCTTGGGTGGCAATAGAAGATAAGATTAGAATACTTAACCAAAGGGGAACATGTAACTAAACATGATTAAAGGGTTAAGTGGGTGCCTTGGGTGGCATGTAGGAATCTAGTGGGTGCCTTGAGTGGCAATTGAAATATGATTATATGACTTAACCAAACCTTAACATGTAAGTGGGCATGATTATGAAAAGGGGTTAAGTGGGATGCACTAGATTAAATGACAAGCTTAAGTAGTAGCTTGTGGGGGCCTTGAGTGGCAAATGGAAATAAGATTAAATGACAAGCTTAAGTAGTAGCTTGTGGGGGCCTTGAGTGGCAATTGAAATAAGATTAAATGACAAGCTTAAGTGGTAGCTTGTGGGGGCCTTGAGTGGCAAATAAATATGATTAGATGACTTAACCAAACCTTAACATGTAAGTGGGCATGATTATAAAATGGGGTTAAGTGGGATGCACTAGATAAAATGACAAGCTTAAGTAGTAGCTTGTGGGGGCCCATTTCAACCAGTAACCCATATGTATCTTATTGGGCTCGACCCATGTCGAGGACGGGACACGCGTACTGTGCTTGACTATAAGAGGCCAAAACGGGGTAGCGGTGGCAACGCGAGTCCAACGGGTTTCATAGGCGTGTGTGGACCCGGGCTGGTAGGTAAGACGTTGTTGCATCGTGTAGATATAAGCCGTGCACCATTTTCGGGTTGCCACTTTGGGGAGTGATACACCCCACTGTGGGGCCAGCACGGGTATCTACGGTAGGGAGCCGATCGCTTGGGGAGTAGCGGGTACACCTAGTGGAGATAGGGGCAGACGGCACCTATGTAGTCAGCTAGGGGTATACGAAACTACTATTAAAAATTACTAAGTACACTTAGTGGGGATCAACCTTTAAGTAGGAATTACACTTGGGTAGGTGGAACTGGTGTGGTGCAGTGTAGGAATTATCCTTGGGTGAGTAGATCTGGTGTGGTGCAGAATAGTATTTATCCTTGGGTGGATAGGCGCGTCTTTACCGTTATCTTAGTTCATCCTATGTCTAGTTGGCTACTTAGTGTAGTCATTTATCCCCAGTCATCCCGTAACAAGTTATATCATACCCTAATTACTTTAATAATTGTGTGGTTAAAGTTATAGGGCTCACTCAGACTTAAGTCTGACCCCGTTGTTTTTATCTTTTTCCCCCTCAGGTCCTCAGGTTGGGCCTAGCACTAGTGGGCTTTGATCAGATTTCTTTATCTATCTTCTGGAGCTTGGACCGTGATGTAAAGCCCATCTTATCTTTTCTTTTATGGCTATTGTTATGTAGTGGGATTATGTACTTATGTTTTTATCAGGATGGATATTTAATACTTGACTCTTTATGGTGTTGTAACTAAACATGTTTACCTTCTGCTGCTATGAAATGATGTTTTAGATTTTCAAGTATTTATATCTGTCTTGTTGTAATTTTTCTGTTCTATACTCACGTATGATGCTCCACCGAAGTTAAGGCATTCCCTTAGTGAGTGACCTTAGCGGGTGTGGGGTGTTACAAAAATGAGGATGGCAGCGGACCCTTTCTGAGTTAGGGTTTTGGTGCAAAGGGGGTATTTATACCCTTTTATATAATTATATTTTAATTTCAAAAAGTGTGATTTTGCATTTGAACTCCAAATCAAAACCAACGACTGTCGTTTCTAGCTAATTACCCCAATTCTGGACATAATGGGATATGTCTTGTAAGCAAATTCTACCGTTTTGATTAGTTCTTTAAATAAAAATATAAATCAATATATTGAGTTTTAAACGTACATTTTAATTTACCGGGGCCACATACTAACTCCAAAAATTACAAAAAATAAATCTAGCTATGTTTTGATAATATGGTTCTAATAAAACTAATTTCATTGAATGTGGAGGCTATTTGAAAAATGGCCATTTTCTAGTCGACTAAATTTAAATTGAATTGACCAAACACGTTTAAATTCACTGTGCTCATATATTTATTCCAAAAATTATGAAATTCAAAACCTGAAAATAATTTGACATTTTAGATCCAACAAAAGTGGTTTCGTCGAAAATAGAGATCATTAGCAAAATGGCTATTTTTAGGGCTATACATTATATTAAAATATATATAAATTCCATAGCGACTATTTTGAATTTTAATATGGACATAACTTTCAACTTATAAAGTGAAATCTCAATTTTTCACATTCCTTAGAAATATATAATTAAACAGATTCAAATGTTTTTCTGTTTCATTGAAATCTGATTTATTTTTAATTCTACACATTCATTTGAAATTAGAAATAGAATTTCCAAACTACCGCACCATTTCAAGTTCGTTTTATAATTAAAATAAATTTATTCATTCTTACTTCGATTTAAATAAATTTTATATCATTATTATTTAAAATAAATCATTTTAGATTCTCAGAACCCATTAAAATAGCTAAAATAAAAAATTTAAATTGATTCAGAAATTCCAGGTTGTTACAATCTAGCCTTAATTTATCATTTTATGCAAATGTTAGTTTATCTTAAAATTATGTTTTTTAATCAAAATAAGAGACTATACCTAAAAGAGATTGTTGCGGATGTTGATTTTGAAACAGGGGAGGTTGCAAAATGCTGAAAATGAGGTTTGGATGTTGAAATTGGATTTTAGGGTTTGTGAAGAAGGATTTTCATGATGGTGGAATGGGGAGGAAAAAGATTTGGGTTACAGGTTATTCGCGATGGCCATTGACGGCCCTTCAAAACCACTAGAAGTCATCCCTCCATGATGTTAGAATGACAACATTTTCTAGTAGTGAATGTTTATGCAAATATTTCTTGTCAAATGTGAAGCACTTTTACCTTTTATCTAAAAAAAATCCCATCATAATTAAAACATAGTTTTTCATCACGTATGTCAATTGGCTTTATCGCTGAATCAATCATGCCTTAATTAAAATTCAAAATTTTAATTAACTAAAATACTAAATTTTATTTATGTCGAAACCAAATCGATCAATTATGTCTTCATTAAATTTGAATTATTTAATTGTCTTTATTAATGGTTGTTGTACTTTTGTAATTACGCCTTTTTGTTTTACAAAATTAGAATGCTAATTTAAAAATATGACCATATCTTATCTCTTAAAAATAAGATATAATAAATAAACTTTCTTTTTAAATACATTTTTTGCTGATTGATAATATCATTAAAGAAATTGAACTAATCAAAGTCAAAAGCCATGGAGTCTTTATTAACATTTATTAACAACTATATATCTTGTTATCACACTTTTTCAATGTAAACGTAAACCACCAGAAAACACCCTTTCATTTATTATAACTATTAATACGAAAGTTGTGGCACATGCTTCACACGTGATTATAGCGTGCACTTTGTGTGTTAATTGTTCTGCTATAAATATTATATATTAAAACATTTTAAAGAAAATGATTTATCTAAACATTTAATCATATTTTTATGTTGAAATGTGTAATTAGCTTGAATTTTTATTTTTATGTTACAAAATCTATTGTTCATTCTAATTGTAACTTGTATTCTTAATTAATCAAGAACAAATATTTACAAATTTCGTTAGATACTACTTTATAATAAAATTAAGATTTGGTATTATATATAGAGATTTGGTTTGAATTTTTAAAGAAACTACATTTAGATCCTACTTTTGAGTTATATTAGAGTAATGGTCTGAATTTGTAAAATAAAAAAATTTAGATTCTACTTTAAGTGAAGTTGTGACATATAAATTAAAATTCAAACTTACTGCATATGATTTCAACGTTAAAAAAGTGCGATTTAATAGTTAAGTTTCTGTTGAATGCGAAACACGTGTACTTTGTAGAGAAAAAAAAAGATGTAACACATTCGTTGTCACATTTTTCTAATGTGAAGTAATAAAAATGCATTTTTTTATCATTACAACCAATAATATCCCTTAAAAATAAGATCTACAAATTAAATTTCCATACCATATTCAAAAATTCTCGAAACATTAAAAATTTAAAATAACATCTAATAAAACCCTTCGTTCGTAGCTCAAGTGGTTTGGGAGTTGGGAGATGGGAATCGAAGCACTATGTGCGGGAAGGTTCGAATCCCGCTGTAAACCACTTTGGGAGCTGGATGTTAAGCATTCATGTGTGACGACCAAACAAAACGGGGTAGACACATGGAGTGGGGTTTATTTAAGTGAGTATCGGTGTATAATATGATCGTAAATTTCCCCATACACTCGAAAAACAACAAGCAATTGAACATTGTTTGCAAATTTGAAATGTTGAAGTACAAATATTATCAAATCTTACCCCTTAAAAATAGAGTCTAATAAACAAACTTTCTTTTCAAATTCAATATTAGGTGTTTAATGAGTAAATAAAGTATTTTAACTACTACTAGTTTGAATTATGGTGCAAAAATTGAAATTCAAACCATGCATGATTTTAAAGTAAAAATAAGGTTAAACAGTAGTCTAAATCAATTTCTCTTAATTGTGAAACACATGTAATTTGTAAAAAGCAATTTATATATGAACTTTCCCAAGCATGTAACACATGCCATTACACCCGGAACATAAGACTATATTACGAATCGTATGCACGTGTATAAATTTTTTTGTTTACTAATTGGGTACTTAGGTGGTAGTATGTATTTATTACTATAAGTTTTAGGTGATATACAACGCATACTGTATATCAATGTGTGTTTGAATTATGCTAAGCAAGCTTCAAACATATGATCTCTAGCACCAAAGTCGAAGTATCTAAACACTGAAACAATGATGCTTGTAAGCTCACATTCATATACACTAATATGTGTATACCCGATGTGCAGGAACATATAAAACCATTTGTTTTAAAATTGGTTATAGACCAAATTAAAGATTGAATTAGAGATTGAAATTTGGTATTTGTTCGATGTTAAATTTTGCAAACTAACTAAAGATTGAAAATCATTCTCTAAATCAAGGTTCAAAGATTGAATTCAATGGTTACTAATAAGTTTTTAATTAAAGATTGATAAGCTTCAGTGTTTACTTCTAAGTCTTTAGATCCATTATTTTTTGTTGTGTAAAACTATAGAATTTCTTTCATCTCTTGCAGTAATTGTATACAAATCTGGAATATTTAGGGAGATATCATCATTCAAGGTATGATTTTTAGACAACGTCGTACATGGATCTTCCAATTTATTTATTAATATATGGTTTTCCTTGATATGTTTGGGTATGAACAGTTCATTGCACGTTCACTGGATTAGTTTCGAACATATGAATGAAAAACAATTTACTTCCTTTGTTAGTTAACAACTTGTTTATTATTCGATTCAATTTAGATTTATGCATGTTTTTCATATTTTGTTTATTTTTGTTAGTCAATGTTAATGTTGTTCATGATTTAATTCTGTTTATATCTCATCTTCTCCAATACAATATTTTCATACTATCTAATCATTTACATTAATTTTGTTCCATTCCATTTTGACTGCATGTTCATATTCTTAGCATTAGAACTGTGACATATTACATTTCATTAACTTGTTGTTAATTAATGTTGTTCTTGCAGTTGAGGTCTAAAATACTACTGTGAATTTTTATGGTGGCTAAGGTTTAAAAAATTATTATATCAATTGCCTTATGTATTAACATTCTAACTTCTGAACTGATTGATGCAAAAATGGGAAGATACAAAAACCTATAAAACCACAGAAACTAATAACCAAGAACAAATTATGAAGGCATAATGAAATTACTCTACATTATATGTCAAGTTCACAGCAACAACTGTCTGCATAAACCAAAAAACATCTAATTCATATTGATCCAATTAAGGAGGCTAATTTTACCAAATGAATATTCAAAATGATGAATAAATTACATGATCTTATACCTTAGTGGTATTAGGAAGCAAGCTAAACAACTTAGCAAGATGCGCGTTGATGCACCGCTCCCTTCTCCTTCTCATGGCTTCACTGTGAATCTTTTAAGCTACAAGCACCATTGCATCCATGACCTCCTCTGCACTCATCATCTTAGGCATATGATCACCATTGAAGCTCCCAAACTGCATAGGATTAAAAAAGCTCGCCAACCCCAAATGATGATCAATATTCCAACACCCATTATAGAAAGGATTGTTGATCATAAACAACATGTTAGGGTGAACTGGAGGAAGCAAGGAGGTAAATATCGGAGTGGTGATGTTTTGAGTTGGCCATGGATTAATTTGATGATGGTCAACAAAAATTCTTGATTGCCTTCATGGTTACGAGTACTACTGTTAGTATTCATGATATGCAACTCTTGGTTGAGTTGTTGGGATATAAATCTTCATTTTCATGCTTCATTACATATTCATGCTTCTCAACTTGAAAAAGATCCATATGCTGCTTCCGTGATGAATCCTACATATTAGTGCTCATCAAACTTATCCTAAACGGTGAGCATTAATAAACAATTCACTTAAAAATGTCATTTTAAAATAATCTCATCATACTGATCAATCAGCTCTTCGCTATCGATAGATACACATCATTATATATACACATACATCTATATTACAAAAGATTTCTAAATGATTCACAAATTTAAGAAAACATCATTCCCTGCTCCAGTGTTAATCCAGCCTTAGGATCTTTAATCCACATCACTTTTATTTGGCATCAGAGCGTTGGTTTTTAAATTTTCTTAATCTGATTTTTAAATGTTTTAAAATGGCTACCAACATTGGTATACCAACACTATCACTAATTCATTCGTAGAGGGTCAGTCTGCTATTAGACCATCACGTTGCAGCTACATCTATTGGGCATGTAAAATGAAAATTTATTTACAATCAATAGGAGTAAACATTTGGAATGTTACACAAACTAAGTAAATTGAAACCAAGATAAATTATGCATAGTGGACTAATGATCAAAGGGAGTTGCACAAAGTAATTCTAAATCCATGAATAAATTATTTTCTTCACTAGATATGAATGAGTTTAATAGTATATCAGTTTTTAAGTTTGCGTATGAAATTTGGAAAATTTTCAAGTTACTCATTAATGTACTAGTAAAGTTAAACTCGTTAAGATTTCCAGGTTAGTTAATCAATTTAAATTATTTAAAATGAGTTCAAATGAATCAGTGTCCCACATGTATAGTAGATTTCAAGGTAAGGTACATTCTCTCATTGCATTAAAAAAAATTCTAAAGAAAACCAAGTTAGAATTTTTTTTAATTCACTTATTCCTAATTAAGATAATAAGACTTTAGCAACTAAAGAAGCTAATGATACTAGCATTTTGAAAATTAAAGAGTTAATTGGCAATTTAGTGTCTTTTGAAACTCAAATGCAGGGCAGGAGAGAAAGCAAAGAAGTTGAAAAAAAATCGATAGCATTCAATGCAATTCTGGATGGATCAAACTCGGAAAAGTGATGGTGAAGAAGTGGCACTGATGATAAGGAACTTTAAAAAATTCTAAAAAAATATTGAAAGATAAACAACTCTAAAAGAATTGACAATAGGAATCAACAGAATGAAAATAATAATGAAATCAAATGTTACAATTGTGATAAGCCAAGACATATGCCACGATTCCCCCCATATTCAGAAAAACAAAAGTTTACACCAAACAATTATTCATACAGAAAAAGAAAAAGGCCTATACTACAACATTAAATAATTGAGATTTAGACACTTCATCGAGCAATGCGGTTCTGACAAAGAACTTTCTTACCTGTGCTTCACAACAATATATAGTTCAGACAAAATAAAGATTGAATATAAAATATGTGCACAATTACATTAATTTTTCATTTTCTTAGTTGCTTTGATTGTTTAGTTACCTTAGTTGCTTAGATTGCTTGTTTTTCCTGAATTAATTTTCAAAAATTTAAAATTAATACTTAAAATTTAAAATTTAAAATAAGTATCTTTATTAAGTAGTAATATAAATCTAAGTTTCTAATTTATGGAAAATCTAAAATTAATACACACACACATACGCATACATATATCTAGTCACACAAACAAAAGTTTGAAAAGAGCCAAATTGTACAAAAGTAAAAAGATATGTCGCCATGTCCACCAAATGTGGTCGACATATGTGCTAGAAGCTTTAAATTCAAATTCAAATCCAAATTTAAAAATTATATTTTACCCCCATATTTTTACCAATTCCTAGTCATTAAAAGGAACCTTTTAGACCACAGAATGTGCCTATTCAATATTTTTATAAATCATTTATATTTATCCATTCATATCATCATATTTCAAACTAAAACTTCCATTTTAAAAGATCTTATCTTTACCCAATTCCAATGGCTTCGTCTTCAAACACTCACATTACCATTAGATCCACAAGCACTGGAATGCTCATCTTCTAAATGATCAAAAGGTTATGAATGCTTACATCAAATACACAAACCGTGGTAAAGTCCATCTCAGCAGGTTTGCCATTTTTAGTGATTTTTTTTCTTGTGAACTTGATTTCGTTTTCAACAACAATTCTGCACTTTCTCTTGTTGACACGTGTCAAGATGATTACGTTTGTTATCCCCATCTTGCTAAAATATTACGTGCAAATTTAAATGGAAAGTTATATGATAGAAATGAAAACCAAGTTTGGAGTAGCGTCAGAGGAACACAAATCATTTTGGATTGTTAACTTTTAAGTCAAATTTTTTGTTGTAAGTTTACCAGAGCTAATCTTTCTATGTTTAAAAACGATGAAACGATAGAGAGACATTCCATTACATTTTTGGAAGCAATGAAGATTTCAAATTTAAAAATCACAATTTTCGTTTGAAAGAAAAAATTGTCAATCTACATTTACAATCCATTACTCCAGGACTGGGAAATTTCAACAACCCAACTATTAAAGTTAATAAAGCTCTTTTTGCTCTTTTCGGTCACTATGACATATACTGAGCACAAGTCATGCTCGAATCTCAAAAAACGTTCTGGCCACGAATACACACTTTTTCACTGTACCCATCTTACTCGCATCTTTATGTTTTTTTGTTGTCGATTTAAGTGGGAAGAATTTTCTTCTCAAATTTTTTCTTCACTTACCAAAAAGGAGAAAAAGCTCACTCACGAACAACAAATGGAAGAACAAGAGGAGTAAGAAGAAGGGATGGAAATCAAGGAGGAAGAGGAAGAAACCTTCTTAGAATGTATCGACCTCCCAGTCTGTCCAACTATCAAAGATCTTCTTATGAATTAAAAGATGATTGTAGAGAACCAACAGACTCTTAAATGTCCCATAAGCAAGAAATTCAACAAGATTACAAGAAAAATGAACAAGTTATATAGGGAGATTGGAAGGAAGCTTAGACTGTCATCGTCTTCTTCAGCTGTTATCTTCTAGATTATCTATCTTTTTTATATTGTATTAGCTAGGTATCTTAGTTTAGTAAACATTGTATTACTTTATTTCTTGGAAGTAATTGTAATTGATGCTTAGTGCAAGT
Organism: Allium sativum; assembly: GCA_030737875.1. NCBI lineage: Eukaryota > Viridiplantae > Streptophyta > Magnoliopsida > Asparagales > Amaryllidaceae > Allium > Allium sativum. The sequence goes on along the minus strand of CM060913.1, from coordinate 691,186,986 downwards.
GGAAATCCATTTATTCTCTATCAAACACATGTAATAACCTCTAGAAATCGATAGATTGACGTAATGCAACTTAAAAACTAAAAAATAAGTCACTTTTCAAAATTGCCATAGACACATCGGCATACCCAAACCTAGAATGTCAACATATAATGAATAGAAAGCAAAAAAATTGAAATTTGAAATTGAAGTAACTAACTTGTGTCATTTCATTTCAAACGACTTCTTATCCTTATAAATACCAGTGTAGACCAAAAAAATTAAAACTTTATTTTTTTCTTCTATTCTCATTTCTTAACCCCTAAACTAAATAATAGATAATCCTAACCATGATTTTAGAAAGAATTTGGAATAAACGCATGAAACGTTTAAGAATATACCATTCTTCACACTTCAAAATCAAAGGCATTTATAACTAAGTCAAGTGCAGATGATCAAGAGCAAGAGAATCACTTTGATGCGATTCCATGAATGATCTCCTCACTTTCCAAAGATGAAACCGTAGCCATTCTGATCGCATTACAACCAAATACAATGACTATTTGAATGCTATAAGAGCAGATCCCATCTTCGGCAAGATGGCTTGGTGGAATGTCAAGTAATATTTGAATTCACTTGTTTAAGTTCTACATAAATTTGAAATTATTAAAGACATAATTGGTTTGTTTTATAGACAGTAAGCTAACCCTCAAAAACCATCAGAGATATGGTAAGGCATAGTGATGCTGTATAAACGGAGAACAAACAAAACCCCAACATAAGCAAGGCCGCTGAAGCATAAAACTGGAAAATCCTATGGAAAAAGGCAAAACTTGCGATGAAGCTAAGACCCAAAAACTAATGTAGCTTGTAACATGACAAGGATAATATAAGTCCGCAGAACCCTCGGCCTAAATAGAAAAGGTACAATAGATTTGAATAAAGGAAGGACATCAAATACCCATAAGAGCTACACCATCCATTAGAATATTGAAAAAAAAAATAAAACAAGCCAGTACTGAAAATAACAAGTAAAAGTGCATCAAAATGAGGGTAGAAATTGTAACATCCCAAACTTTTTCGATAACTTAAATTATTAAATTTAATGTGATTTTGAATAATGTTGGTTTAAATATAAAATTTATTATTTTGATATGTTGATTTATAATGATATTTGAAACTTATATATTGAAATATTTTGATTTATGTAATTTATAATTGAAATACAATAATTGAAGTATTTTGATAATCAATATGGAATTCATATAAAAAGAAATTTTATTCATGAAATTTATTTGAATTTTATTTTGATTTGATTAGAGATTATAAACCGTTGAATTCAATTTTAAAGTAAAATTTGAATATATTTTTTAATAAATATGTGAAATTTTACATTTTTGCTAACAATCTTAGAATTCGGTGAAATTGATTTTATTGAATCAGAAATGGTAAATTATTTTATGATCTAAAATATTATAGCCATCAGAACTATAGTTTGATTGTAAGAAATTAAAATGCGTATAAATTTATATGTACAATTAAATTTAATAATCGAGTTTTAAAAGAAACTGCTATAGACGTTGGAATTGGGCTTTGTAACCTAGTCCATTGCATTCAGAAGACATCAAAATATATTGTTATGCAGTAAGCAGGCCTGATTTGGACACAGGCCGGTTTTTGGCTTTAAAACACGTTAAATGAGGAATTAGTATTATTTTGTTCAAATTAGGGTTTCTATTTCGTGGCCGCCGTTCTTCAGATTCCATTGGCCGAAATTTCCACATCTTTCTACCTTAATTATTCTCAATCCGTTGGACGAAATCGAATAATTCAAAAGTGAAAATTGTAGAGATTCGAGAGGGCTTTCCATCCATATGGATGATTGATATTGTTTCTAGCTGGATTTGCCGGAATTTGTTCAGAAAGGTGCGTAGGGGTCTTGGGTTTTCTGGGCTGTAGGGCTGATCGAACGAGCCAATATTGGCGGTGATGGAGGAGCTTCCGGAGGCGGTCGTAGCCCTGGGGTTGGATCAGAAGTTGGTGGCCTCGGGTGTCGGGCATGGTGTTTTTCTTCCTGGAGCGATAGTTTGAAGAAGGAAGACCATAGGGAGCAAACGTGGCACTGTTTGAATGGGTGAGGGAGTTGTATATATTATTTTGTTATAATTTGAATTCAAATCGTAAATATTTGTGTAACTCCTTCATACAACTTTAGATCGACAGGCGGTTTTTTGCGTTAGAATCGTATCGGCGGGTTCGCACTTGTTTGAACTGATTCTGAGACAGTTAAAATTTGGAGCTTATTTTGGATTTCAAACGAGTTTAGAACTAAAGGTGAGTGATTAAACCCACTCACATCTAATTAAAATATTTGATTTTTAGTTAAATTAAATTCATGTCATGATATGATTGTATTGTTTGCTGTTTGTTTGTTTAAATTGCATATATATGTTAAATCTGCATAGACTGTATAATTTAATTTGACTTTTATATAAATTGTACTTTATAGGTTAATTTCTAGTTAAAAAAAGAAACTTATACCTGATGACTAGTAACTGATATTATTGAACTGTTTAGATGTGTTGATTTTGAAGTATGCCTTGAATTTATATATTTAATGTGTTAATATGTAATCCATCTTGTTATCGACATTGTTTTTATATTTTATTGATTTCTATTGATTAATCCCAACCATTACCTTAGATGTTACGGGCATCAAATAAACCCGGGATTAATCATTAAAATGAATTAAGAACGTAGGTTGAAATGATAAATACCTATGACCCTGATATGGATTGAAATGATATATATCCTTTCCCAAATTACTAAAATTAAATTTTAAGTATTACTTGGCCATAGGATAGAAAATTTATATGGATGCCGGTTGGTTAAAAGAAAATTGTTTTTTATCTTGAATTTTGAAATATTGTTTTAAAGACAAAATAAATGACATTATTAATCGATTTTCTTTAAAATTTGGACTTTGAGCTTTGAAATTAAAATTTTCAATTTTAATAGAATTCGTAAATGTGGATAACTGAAGTTGAAACTGAATTGAATATAGAATATAAATTTATCGAAATTGAATTGTTTATCCATCTTTGACGTTTATTTTAATTAACTTGATTTATAGTAATAATTAAACTGTGAACTCGAGATTTTTTTTAAAGTGAGGATTATAATTGAAATTTAATTATTTGAATCAAATTGTTTGAATTTGAACTTTTGAATTGAAATATAAATGGGAAGTCAAATCCTTTTGAATTAAGATATCAAAATTTAGTCGAAATTTAGTCGATTGATTTGAATGTGAAATATGATTTCTTGTTTGGTTAAATTTTAAAGAAACGATTCTAATTCCAACTATAGTATTTTAAACCATTTTATAAACTATTTTAATAATAATTACTTTTCTTTATAAACTATTTACCTTATAACTATTTTATATTTATTAATTATTTTAAATAAACCATTTTTAATAATTAAATATTTATTTTATAAACTTTTTTTATTTTAACTATAGATTTCTCTAAATATGAAAATTCTATTTTAAATACAAATTATTTATTTTCAAACTATTTAAATTATATATCTAAACTATTTTAAAAAAGTATTTTTAACTATTTTAATATTCAAATTATTTTAAAGTTGGAATTGTTTCAAGATTTAGATTAGTTTAAATGTGGATTTTATGATGAATAATATTCTCTCTTGAATATTGAAATGAATTTTAAGAAAATATGATATTTTGATATGAAGTACAACCCCTTTATGTAAATACGACCGGTGTGAAAAATGTAAACGTTTGGTTGTTAAAGAGACCGGGATCAGATATTATCATACTCTGCACCAATACCAAAAAACTACTTTAACAACTGTGTACGCGGTGAAGTTCCAGAATGAAGTAGGGTTATTTGGAGGCGATTACCGGATTTGAAGAAAGAGAATGATGATGGATGTCCTTGAGCTTCGGGTCATAATTAAAATGAGTATAACAGGGCTATACCATACCAAGTGGGGTTAGCAACCTCCATCGGCAATACTTCTTCATTTTTTTACAATATTCCTCGGTTTGGTTGATTGGATTTGATGCGCATCCGTGAATTGGGAGTGTTGTTTGAGGTGGGTGGCAGTCGCGGTTATGCGTTACCACCAGTCCGAGCGTGCAATTAGTATATTCAGACTCTGGTCATTCCTCGCGAGCCTTGTCATATTATCCTGATCGAGGCCCCTATGACTTTGATTTGTACTGTACCTATGGAGTGCCCTCTGATAGCCACTACGTACTGTGGACTTTACGATATTTGTATAGACTACGGTATTATAAACGGTGTAAGGGTAAAAATGTAATCCCGTTTGTGCTATTTTAATATTTTATATTTAACCATAGACATTATTGTAATAGCGTATTATATTATGTAGTACCTAGTTTGATGGATCCTTAAGAGATGGAATCTCCCGTAACATCTCTTAAGTTATTACACTCATATTATCACATGAAATTGATTTAACTAATTCGAGAATATTTTAGTTCGGATCCGAGTGTTTTTGTCTTTTCATTTATTCTTGGGTCAGCCAGAGTTTTTCAGTTATTGAAGACACCATTATGGAGATGAAGATAGAGCTCAACAGACGTTATTTATTCCGCTGCAAATATTGGTATGTTTACTATACATAACTCTGATAATTGTTGTAAAATATAATCAAATATATGTTTTAACAACTTCATGAACTGTTATTTATTTATTATATTTTGTCCTTCCGCTGTAAGATTCTGTTATTGTTTTTCTTCTTTCTTCTTTCTTCTTTTTCATATTTTAATCCCAATAACTATCTGCATTTTTGATTTGTTTAAGTCAACATTTGAGGATCATTGTCGATTTGAACAGTCAAAAATCTCGGATGTAAATGGTATCAGAGCTTTGGTTTAGCGATAACCTTGGCTCTATTTGGGATTAACTCATTATTGATAGGGTAGTTATACCCTAGAATGAGTTTGAGTGTATATGAGAAAGCGTACTTGTAATTTGATATAGAATGGTTTGTATTGTGTTGATTTGTTCTGTTGAGTATTTATGAATTATGGTCGGTACATGAGACGCCAAGGCATTGAAAGGGATTTCTAACACTCGAATAGGGCTTATTGACATAATATTGTTTTGAATTATATTTTATCTATATATATGTATAATTATTTGAAAGTATATGAATTGTGACGACCCCAAACCCCGTACTGACGGTGGCAAGGGTAATCTTTGGAATATAACACTTAAACCGATAATAGCAGAACAGAAATAAATAAATACACCAGATAATGTACAAATAATGCACAGGATAAACATAATCATCAGAGTTACGCAGTATACAGGATCATACTTAGTACAAATATAGTTCAGCTATACATAAATGTATATAGAGGATAACGAACATAATGTACAATAGGAGCTAAACAACATAAAAAGAGATAAATGATAGAATCCGTCTTCAGCTCCAGCTATCCAGAAAGAGCCTGCTAAAATCTGAAGACAAGGCTGCCCATGTAGAAATAGGGGCACCCGAGTTTGCAAGTGAAACAAACTATGAGTCAGTCATGGGACTGGTATGAGAAATCAACTTAACACATTATATAATTTGGCTAATCACAGGACCACGCCACTTTCACGGAACGGGTTTACTCCATTGGATTGCCAGTGCTTTAAAACAAGTAAATCTTTTAAACATCGCAATGCTTTTTATAAAAATGAAGCCATTATAAGACTCAGTTCCCATCACACAATGCAATGCAAACCGGACGATAGAGTTTTACCTTATAATGGCCGAAATATGCTTGATACGAATGAAAAACTTAAAATGTAAGTTTTGACATTTAATTCTTAATTAGACTCCAACTGTAAATTAGTAAGAGAATGATTCCCTAAGTATTAACCCCGAAGGCCGAAACCAACATCAGACCAATACCCAGGAAACCATCCGTCTTAGCTCGATTCCAGTTAGTTTCTAATTTTATAAACAATCATAAATATCAATAATAGACGACATTAATGCCCCATAGCACTATGTCGCCATATATAGGTATACAATCAAAACCACACAGTGTCGTATTTGGAAATTGGATTTCCGTCAAGAACCAAGCAAAAGATAGTCCTTACCGAATTCGAGACGCTCTAGCTCGCCCCTCAGGACCCAAACTCAGGTGGGCCCTTGGATCGTCAGGGCCGGTCCACGCAGAGTGAATTAAAATGCCTGAACAATGCGTTCCCCCGCCCTTTGGGGCGTAGATGAGCCAACGAATGACTCCATCGGTCCCGGATCGACCGATATAACAAAGGCGCCTCGCAACAGCAACAACCACATAGGTGAAAAATAGTATAAATGTCAGCCAGTTTAAGCACTGACACCACCTCTAGCTAGAAAGAAACGCATGTCCTCCCTGAGGTCCTCTCCCGTTTCTGGTTCATACCGGGGTGTGAGGCTCGCGAATTCACGTTATACATGAAGCGACCTGAACTTCCCCGGTCTCCGAAGAGAAGAGAAAGAACGAATTACTTTGAGGACAAGACGAATCAGAACGCAAACAGAAGAACATTTCATTGTATATTACAACAATTCCATCAGAATACAAGAATATACAGAGTAAGAATAAATATTACACAGAAAATATCAGAGATTTAAATTACATTTAAATACATCGCAGCGGAAAATAATTCAAAACACAACTAGAAGTAATACACGGATACAGAGCTTTCCGAGTATCGTTTCAGCTGTAAATCAGGATCCTGTAAATATAAATCTGCAAAACCAAAACTACTAGCTGCCCATGTCAAAATAAGGGCACCCAGAGTTTAGGTTCAAACAATAAACTCCAGGTCAGTCATGTGACTGGTGTGAGAACTAAAACAGTTATTAATCTTTGTTTTTAAAGTTAGGTAAATCAAGGGACCATGCCGTATAACACGGAACGGGTTTCCTCCCAAGAATACCAGTGCATAAAACAACAGCGCGATGCTAAATAAAGAACAATGAAGCTGTTATAAGACCCAGGTCCCATCACACAATGCTACGCAAGCCGAAGGATAGGGTTTTACCTTATAACAGCAAAAGAATGCTTGATACGTGAAATTCTATCTTTTGATTCTTAATCAGACTCCAACCGCAAATTAGTAAGAGAACGATTCCCTAAGTATTAACCCCGAAGGCCAAAACCAACATCAGACTAATACCAAGAAACCACCCATCTTAGCTCGTTTCCAGTTAGTTTCTGATTTTATATACAATCATAAATATCAATCATAGGCGGCATGGGTACCATATATCATGTGGCCATACTAGGCTCCACAATCAAAACCGCAATTGTCACGTAATGGAAGTTGGATTTCCATCTGTGAACCGAGGCAAGGGATCGTCCTCTACTGAATTCGAGACAATCTAGCCCATGTCTCAGGATCAGAACGCATCAACCCCTTAGATCGTCAGGGCCGGTCCACACGGAGTGGATTATTATGCCTGAACAATACGTCTCCCTGCCCTATGGGGCGTAAATGAGCCAACGAATGACTCCATCGGCTTCACATAGTCACCGATATATCTGAGGCGCCTCGCAAACCAACAACCACATAAGTCAAACTCGTCAGGGCATGTAAAACCACTGACGCCACTTCTAGCTAGAAGGAAACGCATGTCCTCCCTGAGGTCCTCTCCCGTTTCTGGTTCACAACCGGGGTGTGAGGCTCGCGAATCAACATTACATAAAACTATGCCACACGGGCTGTGCTTTGATCATCAACCACAAGACTCTGCTTTTCAACGGAAGCCTTGATCATTTGCATCTTAGCATGCCACACAGGCAAACCACTCTATGCAACCGATATCAGTCAAACAGAATGAAATCCAATGTCAGACACACAGTCCATTTACAAGTTCGTTATGGGTCTGAACGAAACCTGAGGCACCTTGTACCTCGCATATCCATTGATCTCCAAGTACATCTGGACGATGACCAACTGATTCCCTCCTCTTGGGTGTACGTCCCAATCAAGATCATCAGTGATTATCCAAACGACGTGAAGACCTCCGGTCTTCGACCACCGTCTTCATCTTCGACTCATCGTCAATCAGTTATTCAGAATGGGATAAACCCGGTCTTTCAGAATAACTCGTGTATATAATAAACAAGTGTTACACAAACACAACATATGCCTTATTCTAATTCATCAGTCACTAACCGCAAATTAGCAAGAGAATAATTCCCCAAACATTAACCCCGAAGACCGAAACCAACATCACATCAATACTCGAGAAACCATTCTTCTTAGCTAACCTATAGTTAGTTTCTAATTTCACTTAAAGGTTCCCATTAATTTTGTCAAAGATAAATTCTTTTAAATTTATTCTTTAATCTTCCTTTGAATATCACTTCAAACTAGTCAGGATTAGGAAACCACACCGAAGTAATCATTTATTTTATTTCCTAATCCCAAGCTATTCATCCCATGAAGTAAAACTGGTCATACTTCATATCTAACACCACGGTTTTATCGGTAAATTCAATTACCATTTCACGTTCAAATTTAATTAAAGATTTAACTATAACCTGGAGCAAAACTGGCGATACTCCATTCTCGATCTTTTCAATCTAATTAAAGATTCATTAAAACTCCACTTAGTTTTAATCTTTGACTGGGTTAAAGAATCAATTTCATTTAAAACATGGTTCACGATAAACCCCAAAATCACATCACATTTCAATTAGTCCCTAACCGTAAATTAGCCAGTGAGCAATTCCCTAAGTATTAACCCCAAAGGACGAAACAAACATCAGATCAATACCCAATAAACCATTCAAATTAACTAATCTCCAGTTAGTTTCTGATTTTCTTAACTCAGTTGGGTCTAAGAACAGTATTATTGAAGATACCGTTCACGACAACCAAAAATTACATTCCATTAATTATCGGGTTAAAGAACAAGTGTTATTTAAAACACTGTTCACGATAAACCCAAAAATCAATACCAATTCAATTCCAATTAAATATTATTTAATTGGTACACTTCATTAAATCTAAATAAAAATATTTAATCTTTTTCTCAACTGGGGTTAAGAACAGTGTTAATGAAGACACCATTCACGACAAACCCAAATCTCATTTTATATTAAATACAAGGCTCTGAATGGAAAATATATCAAATTATATTCAATATCAAATTCTACGACCAACAAATATCGTATTGGAAATAACGATATAAATATATCTTTCAAATTTCCATAACAATATCTGTAAAATCCCGAAATCCTACATCGAAATATTCCAAAGACGATTTCGATTCAAATCCATTCCAATTCAATTATTGGAAATTCTGGTTATTATCAAAACCATTTCAAATCCAATTTATTTATTTTAAAAATAAATAAATTATTATTCTTGTAACAACCCGGAAATGCGAGCCAGTTTAAAATTTTTATTTCGGAAATTTTGATGAATTTCGAATATTTAAAATGGATTATTTTAAATAATATCGACGAGAAATTTATTTTGAATAGAATTCGAACGTATATATTACATAGATCGTCGTTAGAATATAAATAATTATTTATATATATAAAAGGAATTGAAAATGGCGTGGTAGTTCGATAATTCGATTTCAAACTTCAATTGAATGTACAGGATTCAAAATAAACCGAATTTTGGCGAAACCAAAAATATTTGAATCTAATTGATAATATCTTTCCAACGAATCCGACAAATCAAAATTTCATAGCAGGGATCAAAAGATATGTCCAGTTGAAAATTCAGAATAGTCGCTATGGAATTCTGGCCCTTAAAAATGGACATTTTGCAAACGACCTCGGAATTCGATGAAACCACTTTTGTTGGATCCGCAGTGTCAAATTATTGCTAGGTTTCAAATTTCGTAATTTTCTGAGTTAATATGTGAGCGTGGCAAAGTTAAACGTGTTTTGACCAATTTTAGTTGATTTTAATCGACTGGAAAAGACCATTTTTCAAACGGTGTCAGAATTAGACGAAACTAGTTTTGTTAGGACCGTATCGTCAATATGAAACTAGAAATAATTTTTCGGGAATTTTTAGAGTTAGTATATGGCCCCAGTAAATTGAAATGTACGTTTAAAATTGAATATAATGATTTAAATATAAATTTAAATGGAAACTGATCGAAACAGTGGAATTAGCCTAAGACACATATCCCATTGTGTTCAGAATGGGGGTATTTAGCTAGGGACGATAGTCGTTGGGGTTGTTTTGCTGTTCGAATGTAAAACCAGTTATTTTGAATTAAAAATAATATTAAATATTTATATAAATAGGCCAAAACCTCTAACCCTAACACTCACAACTCAGGGCCGCCGTCATTCTCTATCGAACGAATGAAATCGCCCCAATCCTTCTTCCACAAAATCTCATAATCCGTTCAATCGTTTTGGAAATTATAAAAATCAAATTGAAGCGTATGTTTGGATCTTCGATATCAACGGGTAAGATGGGGTCTAGTTGCTCGAAGCAGGCGGATTTCCATCATGAAGTAGTGACGTTCGCTGGGGTTTTTCAGGCGAGATGAGGGGCCGAGTTCACCAACGATGGCACGCGCGGGGAGCAGGCGGGGCGAGCTTCGACGGGGACCCCTCCGATCTGGGTCCGATCGGGTATTGGAGCGGCGGCGGCGGAATTTCATCCTGGAGCTGAGGTTGGCATCGGTTTCTGATGGGAACGATGAATGGGGTATTTCCAGAATAGCAACATTTTAAACCGTAAGCTCCTTTCCATCTTTATTTTGTTTATAAATTACTTAGGATTAAAATCTGAATTTTTCTAACATATTATAGTATTTTAAAATCTGATTTTCTTTTATAAATTATAGTAAAGTAAAATCTGAAATTAGAAAAATATATACATTGTTTTAAAAATATAAAAAGAAGTTGAATTTTAAAAAATATAAAAAGAAGTTGAATTTTAAAAATATAAAAAGAAGTTGAATTTTAAAAATATAAAAAGAAGTTGAATTTTGAAAAATATATCGCATTTGTTTTGAAAAATATATCGCATTTGTTTTGAAAAATATATCGCATTTGTTTTGAAAAATATATTGCATTTGTTTTGAAAAATATATCGCATTCGTTTTGAAAAATATATCGCATTTGTTTTGAAAAATATATCCCATTAGATTTGAAAAATATATCGCATTTGTTTTGAAAAATATACCGCATTTGTTTTCAAAACATATATCACATTAGATTTGAAAATAAATTATACTTTGATTAAAAAGAAATATACTGTTCAGATAGGAAGAATATACTTTGGTTAGAAAAGAAAATTATAAATAGATGAGATTTTTAACCATGAAAAGAAATGATCTTTGTTTATAGAAAAGAAATGATCTTTGTTTATAGAAAAGAAATGATCTTTGTTTATAGAAAAAATATGATTTTTATTACATAAGAAGTAAAATAAAAATACGATTTTTATGCTGGTATAAAGTTATGATTTTTATATATTTTAGCAAAGTAAAAATATAATCTTTACAATGTATAGAGCGATATAAAAATATAATTTTTATCCAAGAAGTGATAACATAAAAATTTGATTTTTATCTCTACAGCGTTGAAATAAAAATGTGATTTTTATTTCTATAGTGTTGAAATAAAAATGTGATTTTTAATGTGAACAGCATGAAAAAAGGCTGTGTTGGAAGTACGGGCAAATCCAGACTGTTCTGAATTTCAGAAATATAGAATGGTGGAGTGGAACCCTAGGTGAGAATTTCTCACTTTAATTTAATTTCTAGTTTAAAATATATACTAGGATGCAGACGGTGCTTAGCAGCACCCGACACCCGTCGTCCACAGACCATGGACGACTTGTTTGTTTGTATGTTGATGTGAAAAATTGAATGTGTGTTGTGGAATGAAATAAAATATTTAGAGTGAAATAAAATATTTATATAGTTAAAAATATAATTTTTAATGTGTATATAAAATGAAATAAATATAAGCAAATCAAACGATTTGTTTATATACACACATTTGACCGATATTGATTGGGACGATAAATTTTACACGTCGCCCAACTACATAAATAAAATCTGTGTTCGATTGTTTGAAACCCCACACGGGTGTTGGGATGATATTTGACGTACACCAATCCCAATTATTTAATTGTATGTCGATCGATTGGTCGACAGACTGTGTGAGCGTTAATTATTTATATTTTATGCTTATGCAGTTGTGTGGTGCACTTTGGATGATGGTAGATTATATATCGTTGCTATTATATACATGTGTTATATGGAATCCATATAATTAACATTATATGGTATTTGATTGGGCCTCATTCCAATTGGGAAAATAAAGAATATTATAAAATAAAGATTAACGTGTTGACAGTACTGATTTGTTGAGATTAGTCATGTGGTGAAAGAAATAAATATTCATTTGTTGAATAGAATAAGGAAGTTATTGTAAAATATAAAGCCGTGTTGATTAGAGATGCGCTATTTTGACGCGAACGATATTTATATCGATTATATTCGTTTTTAAATTAAATTCGAATTGAATAGAATAGAAATTGAATTCGAATTGAATAGAATAGAAATTGAATTCGAATTGAATAAAATAGAAATTGAATTCGAATTGAATAAAATAGGAATGGAATTCGAATTGAATAGAATAGAAATCGAATTCGAATTGAATAGAATAGAAATCGAATTCGAATTGAATAGAATAGAAATCGAATTCGAATTGAATAGAGTAGAAATCGAATTCGAATAGAATGGAGGAGAAATCGAATTCGAATAGAATAGAATAGAAATCAGATTCGAATAGAATAGAATTGAAATTGAATTCGAATAGAATAGAACTGAATTTGAATAGAACAGAATTGAAGTTGAATTCAAATAGAATAGAATTGAATTGAAATCGAACTGAAATTGATTTGAAATTGAAATGTAGGTTGAAACCGTTTTTGAAACAAATTTAAAATGATTTATAAAATTCGTTTTCAAAAGGAAATCGAAGAAATATATATTATATATATAATATAATGGCCTGAATAGAACGCGCCGCGCCGCGGCAGTTCGCGAATTTCGACCATTGACTTCGAACGGACATTATGGGAGATCCGACCGTCGGATTCTCCTCAAACCGGAACCGTTAGGTTTGTATTGAAAAGAGCTTTCCAATTAATATTAGAAATTTGAAATCTAACGGTTAGATTTGGAGATATGTCCAAATCAATATCAGAAAAGGTCGTTGTAAGTGCAGTTCGATGGCCGGAGGTGGAAATCGACTGTACGGGCCTTGATAAAATAATTAAAAATATCTATAATTTGTGTGAAATCGTAAGAAATGATTTGGGAAAAACTGGGATGAAAAACTCCATATTTGAAAAGATAAAAATAGATTTTTATCGAAATGAACTAGTTTCGAACTAGAATAAAAATCAATTTATTTTTGAAACAAATAAATTGAATTTGAAATGGGTTTTAAATAACCAGAATTTCTAATATATTTAATTGGAATTGAAATAGAATGTGATTTGGGTTTATCGTGAACTGTGTTTTAAATGACATTAGTTCTTTAACCCAGAAAAAGGAGTTTTAATGAATCTTTAATTAGAATGAAATATGAATTGATAATTTAAATTATCAAAATTTGGAAATGATCGAAAGGGGAGTATCACGAGTTCTGCTCCTAGCGATAGTTAAATCTTTAATTAGATTTGAATGTGAAATGGTAATTAAATTTACAGATAACACCGTGGTGTTAGTTATGGGGTAATAACAGTTTTGCTCCATGGGATAAATAGGTTGGGATTGGGAAATAAAATAAATAATTACTTCGGTGTGGTTCGCTAATCCCGACTAGTTTGGAAAACCATAATATGGTTTGAAATGATATCCAAAGGAAGATTAAAGAATAAATTTAAAAGAATTTATCTTTGATAAAATTAATGGGAAACATTCCCTAGGAGTGTGAATATCTGAATAAAAGAATATTCTGAATTGGAATGAGGCGTATATTGTGTTTTATAGCACTTGTTGATTAAGATATGTGAGTTATTCAGAAAGTCCGGGTATAACCCATTTTGAATAACTGATTCGACGACGAGTCGAAGAGATTGAAGACGGTGCAAGACCGGCGATCTTCACATCGAATGGATGGGTGCTACTGATGCTCACGATGGTAGTAGCTAACTTGAAGGGGGCTGAAGTGGTAGCCGTCCGGACGTACTTGTTGATTGTACGGATATACGAGGAAAGTGCCTCCGGTTTCGTTCAGACCTAGAACGGACTTGTAAATGGATGGTGTGTCTGACATTGTATTCCTTTATATTGTATTCGTTGATCTCTGCTAAATATATATCTGTTTGGTGGCAGAGAATTTATTCTCTTGCTTAACGCCCTTCTCTGAGACATACGAGCTCAGAGGTTATATATTGGCAGAAATCAGTGGTACGATATGGATTGATAGTGTGGCATGCTGAGATGCAGTGATCCAGACTTTTGTTGAAAAGCAAAGTTTGGTGGATGATGATCAAAGCGCAGCTTTAATATAGCACGGCTTTGTGTATAGCGTTGATTCGCGAGCCTCACACCCCGATATGGTGGTAAACTGATGGTTTGATCAGTATGCTTTTTAGAGGATAGGCACCTTCGTGGTTTCGTGGATTCGGTCGACCGAGATTGATCTTAGTGCTCAGAGGGATAGGGTAAGCGGTGTTTTCTCTCGCCGGGACGTAAGCCGCAGTGATACTCGATTTCCCAAAAGTGCGGATGTGCATTACGGTGTTTTCTCTAGCTGAGACGTAAGCCGTTGTAGATGGCACTACGCGATCGATCTTTCGAATCAGGAGCCACCATGATGGAAATCCAATTTCCAAATATGACATTTTGCGTTTTGATTGTAGAGCCTAGTATTGGCGACATGATATATGGTACCCATGCCGTCTATAATTGATATATTTATATTTGAAGTTATTTTCTTCACTTATAGTAATAATATAAGATGAAATTTCGCGTATCAAGCATATTTGGCTATTATAAGGGAAAACCCTATCCTCCGGCTTGCATTTCATTGTGTGATGGGATCTGGGTCTTATGATAGCTCCATTGTTCTTTATTTAGCATTGCGCTGTTTGTTATATGCACTGGTATTCTTGGGAGGAAACCCGTTCCGTGTTATACGGCGTGGTCCCTTGATTTACCTAACTTTAAAAACAAAGATTAATAACTGTTTTAGTTCTCACACCAGTCACATGACTGACCTGGAGTTTATTGTTTTAACCTAAACTCTGGGTGCCCCTATTTTCCACACGGGCAGCTAGTAGTTTCGGTTTTGCAGATTTATATTCACAGGATCCTGATCTACAGCTGGAACGATATCCGGAAAGCTCTGTATCCGTATATCACTTCTAGTTGTGTTTTGTATTATTTCCGCTGCGATGTATTTAAATGTAATTTAAATCTCTGATATTTTCTGTGTAATATTAATTCATACTCTGTATATTCTTGTATTCTAATGGAATTGTTGTAATATACAATGGAATGTTCTTCTGTCTGCGTTCTGATGTGGCTTCTTCTCGAAGTATCCGCTCTTTCCTTCACGGGGAAGTTACGGGTCATCACAGTTGGTATCAGAGCTCTGGTTTACAGAGCTCGAGAACAAGACACATTATAACCAAACGAAAGAATTCATCAGATATTGGATTAGTAATTTCCAATTAGAATGACTCGTTAGAGATAGGATCAGTAGTATCCTAGAACGAATGTGAAGAGTATATTTTTAAAATAAAAATTTGTAAACAAACCTTGTTTTGAAAGTTAAATTCAAGTATACATATTTGAATATTTATTTATTTTGAATTTGGACAATCTAGTATATAAAGATTTTGCATATACGCATCATGAACGTATATTCGAAGTTTTAATATACTGGATAGATATAGGATCACACTCTAGTCGCACGGACCTGATTCTGATGATTGACGCGTCATCATCAGTAATTATTTTCGTGTTTCGAAAGTGTGATATCTATATATTTCCATTAGACTGGTGTGAGAACCGAAACTATATAAATTTATTGTCGTGATTTGGCATCAAAAACAGGATTTTTTGTATATATATCAAAATTATGAATTTGAAATTCTAATTCACTAATTGATTGATGGTTGTGTTGTTTATTTATTTGTCTGATATTTTGAACCATTTGGTCTAATTGAACCAAATATTGAACTGTATTGAAAATTAGTTGCAAATGCTTGCATACACATGTACTTACATTGAACAGGTCATTGCAAAGAGGCTAGAGCAGAAGAATAAAATTGTTTGCCCGACAAATAGGTACATGTTTATCATAATTTACTATTTTGTTTGGGTGATGATGATTTTATGAGCCGATTTGCTAGCCGCTTGGCCTTTTCTTTTTCTTTTTGAGATCAGAGGGCCTATATGGCAATTTCGGGAATTTCCCGTGCTCCCGGTGCAGGGGGAGGTTATGGCGAAATTTTTCGAAAATCCAGGGTGTTAGCCAAATTTTTGAAAAATTTGAAAAGTTCTTAGAAACTGAAAAGTTGAAGAACTTAAGCCAGAAAGAAAATAATGTACGTAGAGTTGATTAATCAAACCACTTTCGACTTTGTTCCTTTTCGAGGACGAAAAGTTTTAAGTGGAGAAGATTGTAACAACCCGGAAATGCGAGCCAGTTTAAAATTTTTATTTTGGAAATTTTGATGAATTTTGAATATTTGAAATGGATTATTTTAAATAATATCGACGAGAAATTTATTTTGAATAGAATTCGAACGTATATATTATATAGATCGTCGTTAGAATATAAATAATTATTTATGTATATAAAAGGAATTGAAAATGGCGCGGTAATTAATAATTCGATTTCAAACTTCAATTGAATGTACAGGATTCAAAATAAACCGGATTTTGGCGAAACCAAAAATATTTGAATCTAATTGATAATATCTTTCCAACGAATCCGACAAATCAAAATTTCATAGCAGGGATCAAAAGATATGTCCAGTTGAAAATTCAGAATAGTCGCTATGGAATTCTGGCCCTTAAAAATGGACATTTTGCAAACGACCTTGGAATTCAACGAAACCACTTTTGTTGGATCCGCAATGTCATATTATTGCTAGGTTTCAAATTTCGTAATTTTCTGAGTTAATATGTGAGCGTGGCAAAGTTAAACGTGTTTTGACCAATTTCAGTTGATTTTAATTGACTGGAAAAAGACCATTTTTCAAACGGTGTCAGAATTCGACGAAACTAGTTTTGTTTGGACAGTATCGTCAATACGAAACTAGAAATAATTTTTGGGAAATTTTTAAAGTTAGTATGTGGCCCCAGTAAATTGAAATGTACATTTAAAATTGAATATAATGATTTAAATATAAATTTAAATGGAAACTGATCAAAACAGTGGAATTCGCCTACGACACATATCCCATTGTGTTCGGAATACGGGTATTTAGCTAGTGACGACAGTCGTTGGGGTTGTTTGCTGTTCGAATGTAAAACCAGTTATTTTGAATTAAAAATAATATTAAATATTTATATAAATGGGCCAAAACCTCTAACCCTAACACTCACAACTCAGGGCCACCGTCATTCTCTATCGAACGAATGAAATCGCCCCAATCCTTCTTCCATGAAATCTCATAATCCGTTTAATCATTTTGGAAATTATAAAAACCAAATTGAAGCGTATGTTTGGATCTTCGATATCAACGGGTAAGATGGGGTCTATTTGCTCGAAGCAGGCGGATTTCCATCGCGAAGTAGTGACGTTCGCTGGGGTTTTTCAGGCGAGATGAGGGGCCGAGTTCACCAACGATGGCACGCGCGGGGAGCAGGCGGGGCGAGCTTCGACGGGGACCCCTCCGATCTGGGTCCGATCGGGTATTGGAGCGGCAGCGGCGGAATTTCATCCTGGAGCTGAGGTTGGCATCGGTTTCTGATGGGAACGATGAATGGGGTATCTCCAGAATAGCAACATTTTAAACCGTAAGCTCCTTTCCATCTTTATTTTGTTTATAAATTACATAGGATTAAAATCTGAATTTTTCTAACATATTATAGTATTTTAAAATCTGATTTTGTTTTATAAATTGTAGTAAAGTAAAATGTGAAATTAGAAAAATATATACATTGTTTTAAAAATATAAAAAGAAGTTGAATTTTAAAAAATATAAAAAGAAGTTGAATTTTAAAAATATAAAAAGAAGTTGAATTTTAAAAATATAAAAAGAAGTTAAATTTTGAAAAATATATCGCATTTGTTTTGAAAAATATATCGCATTTGTTTTGAAAAATATATCGCATTTGTTTTGAAAAATATATCGCATTTGTTTTGAAAAATATATCACATTAGATTTGAAAAATATATCGCATTTGTTTTGAAAAATATACCACATTTGTTTTGAAAACATATATCACATTAGATTTGAAAATAAATTATAATTTGATTAAAAAGAAATATACTTTGTTCAGATAGGAAGAATATACTTTGGTTAGAAAAGAAAAATATAAATAGACGAGATTTTTAACCATGAAAAGAAATGATCTTTGTTTATAGAAAAGAAATGATCTTTGTTTATAGAAAAGAAATGATCTTTTTTTATAGAAAAAAATATGATTTTTATTACATAAGAAGTAAAATAAAAATACAATTTTTATGCTAGTATAAAGTTATGATTTTTATATATTTTAGCAAAGTAAAAATATAATCTTTACAATGTATAGAGCGATATAAAAATATAATTTTTATCCAAGAAGTGATAACATAAAAATTTGATTTTTATCTCTATAGCGTTGAAATAAAAATGTGATTTTTATCTCTATAGTGTTGAAATAAAAATGTGATTTTTAATGTGAACAGCGTGAAAAAAGGCTGTGTTGGTAGTACGGGCAAATCCAGACTGTTCTGAATTTCAGAAATATAGAATGGCGGAGTGGAACCCTAGGTGAGAATTTCTCACTTTAATTTAATTTCTAGTTTAAAATGTATACTAGGATGCAGACGGTGCTTAGCAGCACCCGACACCCGTCGTCCACAGACCATGGACGGCTTGTTTGTTTGATTGTATGTTGATGTGAAAAATTGAATGTGTGTTGTGGAATGAAATAAAATATTCAGAGTGAAATAAAATATTTATATAGTTAAAAATATAATTTTTAACGTGTATATAAAATGAAATAAATATAAACAAATCGAACGATTTGTTTATATACACACATTTGACCGATATTGATTGGGACGACAAATTTTACACATCGCCCAACTGCACAAATAAAATCAGTGTTTGATTGTTAGAAACCCCACACGGGTGTTGGGATGATATTTGACGTACACTAATCCCAATTATTTATTTGTATGTCGATCGATTGGTCGACAGACTGTGTAAGCGTTAATTATTTATATTTGATGCTTATGCAGTTGTGTGGTGCACTTTGGATGATGATAGATTATATATCGTTGCTATTATATACATGTGTTGTATGGAATCCATATAATTAACATTATATGGTAATTGATTGGGCCTCATTCCAATTGGGAAAATAAAGAATATTATAAAATAATGATTAACGTGTTGACAGTACTGATTTGTTGAGATTAGTCATGTGGTGAAAGAAATAAATATTCATTTGTTGAATAGAATAAGGAAGTTATTGTAAAATATAAAGTCGTGTTGATTAGAGATGCGCTATTTTGACGCGAACGATATTTATATCGATTATATTCGTTTTTAAATTGAATTCGAATTGAATAGAATAGAAATTGAATTCGAATTGAATAGAATAGAAATTGAATTCGAATTGAATAAAATAGAAATTGAATTCGAATTGAATAAAATAGGAATTGAATTGAATAGAATAGAAATCGAATTCGAATTGAATAAAATAGAAATCGAATTGAATAGAATAGAAATCGAATTCGAAATGAATAGAGTAGAAATCGAATTCGAATAGAACAGAGTAGAAATCGAATTCGAATAGAATAGAATAGAAATCGGATTCGAATAGAATAGAATTGAAATTGAATTCGAATAGAATTGAATTCGAATAGAACATAATTGAAGTTGAATTCGAATAGAATTGAATTGAATTGAAATCGAACTGAAATTGATTTGAAATTGAAATGGAGGTTGAAACTGTTTTTGAAACAAATTTAAATTGATTTATAAAATTCGTTTTCAAAAGGAAATCGACGAAATATATATTATATATATTATATATATATAATATAATGGCCTGAATAGAACGCGCCGCGGCAGTTCGCGAATTTTGACCATTGACTTCGAACGGACATTACGGGAGATCCGATCGTCGAATTCTCCTCAAACTGGAACCGTTGGGTTCGTATCGAAAAGAGCTTTCCAATGAATATTAGAAATTTGAAATCTAACGGTTGGATTTGGAGATATGTCCAAATCAATTTCAGAAAAGGTCGCTGTAAGTGCAGTTCGATGGCCGGAGGTGGAAATCGACTGTATGGGCCTTGATAAAATAATTAAAAATATCTATAATTTGTGTAAAATCGTAAGAAATGATTTGGGAAAAACTGGGATGAAAAACTCCATATTTGAAAAGATAAAAATAGATTTTTATCGAAATGAACTAGTTTCGAACTAGAATAAAAATCAATTTATTTTTGAAACAAATAAATTGAATTTGAAATGGGTTTTATATAACCAGAATTTCTAATATATTTAATTGGAATTGAAATAGAATGTGATTTGGGTTTATCATGAACTGTGTTTTAAATGACATTAGTTCTTTAACCCAGAAAAAGGAGTTTTAATGAATCTTTAATTAGATTGAAATATGAATTGATAATTTAAATTATCAAAATTTGGAAATGATCGAAAGGGGAGTATCACCAGTTCTGCTCCTAGCGATAGTTAAATCTTTAATTAGATTTGAACGTGAAATGGTAATTAAATTTACTGATAACACTATGTGTTAGTTATGGGGTAATAACAGTTTTGCTCCATGGGATAAATATGTTGGGATTGGGAAATAAAATAAATAATTACTTCGGTGTGGTTCGCTAATCCCGACTAGTTTGGAAAACCATAATATGGTTTTAAATGATATCCAAAGGAAGATTAAAGAATAAATTTAAAAGAATTTATCTTTGATAAAATTAATGGGAACCTTTCCCTAGGAGTGTGAATATCTGAATAAAAGAATATTATAAATTGGAATGAGGCTTATATTGTGTTTTATAGTACTTGTTGATTAAGATACGTGAGTTATTCAGAAAGTCCAGGTATAACCCATTCTGAATAACTGATTCGACGACGAGTCGAAGAGATTGAAGACGGTGCAAGACTGATGATCTTCACATCGAATGGATAGGTGCTACTGATGCTCACGATGGGAGTAGCTACCTTGAAGGGGGCTGAAGTGGTAGCCGTCCGGACGTACTTGTTGATTGTACGGATATGCGAGGAAAGTGCCTCCGGTTTCGTTCTGACCTAGAACGGACTTGTAAATGGATGGTGTGTCTGACATTGTATTCCTTTATATTGTATTCGTTGATCTCTGCTAAATATATATCTGTTTGGCGGCGGAGAATTTATTCTCTTGCTTAACGCCCTTCTCTGAGTCGTACGAGCTCAGAGGTTATATATTGGCAGAAATCAGTGGTACGATATGGATTGATAGTGTGGCATGCTGAGATGCAGTGATCCAGACTTTTGTTGAAAAGCAAAGTTTGGTGGATGATGATCAAAGCGCAGCTTTAATATAGCACGGCTTTGTGTATAGCGTTGATTCGCGAGCCTCACACCCCGGTATGGTGGTAAACTGATGGTTTGATCAGTATGCTTTTTAGAGGATGGGCACCTTCGTGGTGTCATGGATTCGGTCGACCGAGATTGAGCTTAGTGCTCAAAGGGATAGGGTAAGCGGTGTTTTCTCTCACCGGGACGTAAGCCGCAGTGATACTCGATTTCCCAAAAGTGAGGATGTGCATTACGGTGTTTTCTCTAGCTGAGACGTAAGCCGTTGTAGATGGCACAACGCGATCGATCTTTCGAATCAGGAGCCACCATGATGGAAATCCAATTTCCAAATATGACATTTTGCGGTTTTGATTGTAGAGCCTAGTATTGGCGACATGATATATGGTACCCATGCCGTCTATGATTGATATATTTATATTTAAAGTTGTTTTCTTCACTTATAGTAATAATATAAGATGAAATTTCGTGTATCAAGCATATTTGGCTATTATAAGGGAAAACCCTATCCTCCGACTTGCGTTTCATTGTGTGATGGGATCTGGGTCTTATAATAGCTTCATTGTTCTTTATTTAGCATTGCGCTGTTTGTTATATGCACTGGTATTCTTGGGAGGAAACCCATTCCGTGTTATACGGCGTGGTCCCTTGATTTACCTAACTTTAAAAACAAAGATTAATAACTGTTTTAGTTCTCACACCAGTCACATGACTGACCTGGAGTTTATTGTTTTAACCTAAACTCTGGGTGCCCCTATTTTCCACACGGGCAGCTAGTAGTTTCGGTTTTGCAGATTTATATTCACAGGATCCTGATCTACAGCTGGAACGATATCTGGAAAGCTCTGTATCCATATATCACTTCTAGTTGTGTTTTGTATTATTTCCGCTGCGATGTATTTAAATGTAATTTAAATCTCTGATATTTTCTGTGTAATATTAATTCATACTCTGTATATTCTTGTATTCTGATGGAATTGTTGTAATATACAATGAAATGTTCTTCTGTCTGCGTTCTGATGTGGCTTGTTCTCGAAGTATCCGCTCTTTCCTTCACGGGGAAGTTACGGGTCATCACAATTCTAGTTCAAAACTAGTTCATTTCGATAAAAATCTATTTTTATCTTTTCAAATATGGAGTTTTTCATCCCAATTTTTCATAAATAATTTCTTATGATTTCACACAAATTATTACTATTTTTAATAATTTTATCAAGGCTCGTACAGTCGATTTCCATCAACGGCCATCGAACTGCACTTACAGCGACCTTTTCCCAATTTGATTTGGACATAATTCCAAATCCAACCGTTCGACTTCAAATCTCTAATATTCATTAGAGATCCCTTTTCGATACGAACCCAACGGTTCCAGTTTTAGGAGAATCCGACGGTCGGATCTCCCGTAATATCCATTCGAAGTCAATGGTCAAAATTCGCGAACTACCGCGGCGCAGCGCGTTCTATTCAGGCCATTATATATATTTCGTCGATTTCCTTTTAAAACATATTTTATAAATCGTTTTAAATTCGTTATTGAAACGATTTTAACTTCATTTCAAATTAAAATTGAATTTTTCCTTATAAATTCATTTCAAATTGATTTCAATTCAAATCAATTTTTAATTCAATTTCAGTTCGTTTTCAATTCAATTCAATTTCAATTCGAATTCATTTTATTCAATTTCAATTCGAATTCATTTCTATTCAATTTCAATTCGAATTCATTTCTATTCAATTTCAATTCGAATTCAATTCTATTCAATTTCAATTTGAATTCATTTTCAATTCGAATTCATTTCAAATTGATTTCCATTCAATTTCAATTCGATTCGAATTCATTTTATTCTCAATTCAACTCGAATTCTAATTTGTTTCGATTCAATTCGAATTCTAATTCGTTTCAATTCAATTTAATTCGAATTTCATTTCAAAATATTCGATTTTGAAATCACTTTTCAATATTCATTATAAAAACGAATATAATCAATATAAATATCGTTCGCGTCAAAATAGCGCATATCTAATCAACACGGCTTTATATATTTCTATTTCAAATATTCTATTCAAATATTTCATTTCAAATATTTCTTCTCAAATATTTCATTCAAATATTTCTCTTTAAATATTCTATTTCAAAACTGGAATGAGGCCCAATCAATTATCATAGATTTTATTTCTATGGATTTCCATACAACGCATGTATATATCAACAATGACAAATAATCAACCATCGTCCAAAGTGCATTCTACACTGTATAAGCATCAAATATAAATATTTAACGCTCATAACAGTCTGTCAATCAGTCAATCGACATACAACTAATTATTGGGATTAGTGTATGTCATATATCATCCCAATACCCGTGTGGGGTTTCAAACAATCAAACATAGATTTTATTTGTGCAGTTGGGCGATGCGTAAAATTTATCGTCCCAATCAATATCAGTCAAATGTGTGTATATAAACAAATCATTCGATTTGTTCATATTAATTTATTTCATTTCATATACACGTTAAAAATTCTATTTTTAACTATAAAAATATTTTTTATTTCAATCTACATCACACAATCAACTACACATCAAAATCAAACAAACAAACAAACAAGCTGTCAATGGTCTGTGGACGACGGGTGTCGGGTGCTACTGGACACCGTCTGCATCCTAGTATATATTTTAACTAGAAAATTAAATTAAAAGTGAGGAGTTCTCACCTTGAAGCTAAACCAAACGCCGTGACTCTTTATTTGTAGAAAATCTTCATCGTTCTCGCCTTTTGTCACTTTCGTTGTCCGTAGCCACTACATATATAAAAATCACATTTTTATATTCTCTACTATATAAAAATCATATTTTTATTATCTCTATAATATAAAAATCATATTTTTATCATCTCTATAATATAAAAATCATATTTTTATACCGCCACTCATATAAAAATCCGATCTTTTCTATGTAATCAACTATATAAATATTCGATCTTTTCTATTTAATCAACTATATAAAAATCCGATCTTTTCTATTTAATCGACTATATAAAAGTCAAATCTTTCCTATTTAATCAACTATATAAAAATCAAATCTTTCCTATTTAATCAACTATATAAAAATCAAATCGTTTCTATTTAATCAACTATATAAAAATCAGATCTTTTCTATTTAATCAACTATATAAAAATCAAATCTTTCCTATTTAATCAACTATATAAAAATCAAATCTTAACATAAATAAGAAATCCAAATTTTCTTGTAACCTAAAATCAGAAAACTCACATTCGATTCGTTTTTTTTCGAGAATGGGGGCCCACTGATTGGAGATAGTGGCGGTTGGCATGGTACGATGGTCGGAGATGGTTGCTCATGCGTGGGGGTGGGCTGTTGCAGCAGGCGACGGCGGCCAGGGGCGGTTCCCGCTCGACCTGGGGTCTTGGTCTTCGATTGGAGTGCCGTGGAGAGGAGAGAGAAGCACGTAGGGGAGGGCGTCGGCCTTGTGGAGGCTGGGCGGAGCAGCGACCAAAGGGGTGGCGCGATGGTGCGGATCGCCACTGGCGATGGGGAGCGGCTCCGAGGTCGAAAGGGGGGGAGGGGGGTTTCTCGATTTGAAAAAAAATAGAACGGGGGGAGGGGGGGTTGGAAGGGGGGAAGGTTTCTCGATTTGAAAAAAAATAGAACGGGGGGAGGGGGGTTGAATGAATGAAGATAGGGGGGTTATTGAAAATATATATATATTTTAATTTCTAAAAGTAACTTTTATTTTCGAACTCGAAATCGAACCCACCGACTGTCGTCCATAGCTAATTACCCTCATTCCGAACACAATGGGATATGTATCGTAGGCTGATTCTATCGTTTCGATCAGCTTTCGTCAAAATCAAAATATAACTCTATATATTGAATTTGAACGCGCATTTCAATTTACCGGGGCCACACACTGACTCAATAAATTCCAGAAAAATATTTTCTAGCTTCGTATTGATGATACGGTCCTAACAAAACTAATTTCATTGAATTATGAGACCATTTGAAAAATGGCCATTTTCCAGCCGATTAAAATCAACTAAAACTGGTCAAACGCGTTTTCCTTTGCCACTCTCACATATTGATTCGAAAAATTATGAATTTTGGAATCTAGCAATAACTAGACATCCTAGATCCAACGAAAGTGGTTTCATCGAAAACAAAGGTCGTTTGCAAAATTTCCATTTTTAAGGGCCAGAATTCCATAGCGACTATTCTGAAATTTCAACTGAACATATCTTTTGATTCCCACTATGAAATTTCAATTCTTCGGATTCGTTGGAGAGATATTCACAAATAGATTCTATTATTTTTGGTTTCACTAAAATCTGGTTTATTTTGCACCCGGTACATTCATTTGAAATTTGAAATTGAATTATCAAACTACCGCGCCATTTTCAATTCCTTTTATATATATATATAAATATTTATATTCTAACGATGGCGTATATAAATATATACATTCTAATTCTATTCAAAATAAATTTCTCATCGATATTATTTAAAATATCTCATTTTAAGTATTCAAAATTCACTAAAATTGCCAAAATAAAAAATTTAAATTGGCTCAGATTTCCAGGTTATTACAATCTCCCCCACTTAAAACTTTTCGTCCCCGAAAAGGAACGAAGCCGAAAGTTGTTTAACTAATCAACTCAACTTCCCTTATTTTCTTTATGTCTTAAGTTTTTCAACTTTTCAGTTTCTAAAAACTTTTCAATTTTTTCAAAAAATTGGCTAACACCCTAAATTTTTGAAAAATTTCGCCATAACCTCCCCTGCATCGGGGACTTCGGGATATTTCATATAGCCTCCCATGGCCTTCTTCAATCAAAAAGAAAAAGCCAAGTGGCTAGTCAATCGGCTCATAAAATCATCATCACCCAAACAAAACAGTAAATTATGGTAAACATGTACCTATTTGTTGGGCAAACAATTTTATTCTTCTGCTCTAGCCTCCTTGCTATGACCTGTTCAATGGATATACATGTACATATATGCAAATGCAACCAATTTCCACTTTTCGACAAAATTTGGTTATGTCTACCGTTCATTCACATAATGGTTTCATTATATAACAAATAATCATACAGCACAAACAACAATCAATTAGTTGATTAACGTTTCAAATTCATAACTTCTATACATATCCAAAGTTCAGATTTTTGATGCCAAATCACAACAATAAGCCCTATCTAATTTCGGTTCTCACACCAGTCAATTGGATATATATATAAATCTCACTTTCAAAACTCGAATATAAATTTTGTTGATGTACGTACTATAGAGATCATCAGAACCATCTCCGGGCGACTAGAGTGTGATTCTATATCTATCCAGTATATTAAAACTTCAAATACACGTTTGCAAGGCGTGTATGCAAAATATTTATATACTGGACTGTCCAAATTCAATGCAAATAAATATTCAAATACGTTGAATAAAGTTTAAATTTTCAAAACAAAATTCGTTTTCATTTTAAAAATATTCTCTTCACACTCGTTTTAGGATACTACTGATCCCATCTCTAACGAGTCATTCCCGTTGGACATTACTAATCCAAACTCTGATGAATTCTTTCATTTGGTTCTAGTGTGTCTTGTTCTCCGAGCTTGGTAAACCAAAGCTCTGATGCCAGCTGAAGCGACCCGAACTTCCTCGGTCTCCGAAGAGAAGAGAAAGAACGAATTACTTTGAGGACAAGACGATTCAGAACGCAAACACAAGAACATTTCATTGTATATTACAACAATTCCATTAGAATACAAGAATATAAAGAGTAATAATAAATATTACACAGAAAATATCAGAGATTTAAATTACATTTAAATACATCGCAGCGGAAAATAATACAAAACACAACTAGAAGTAATATACGGATATAGAGCTTTCCGAGTATCGTTCCAGCTGTAAATCAGGATCCTGTAAATATAAATCTGCAAAACCAAAACTACTAGCTGCCCGTTTCAAAATAAGGGCACCCAGAGTTTAGGTTCAAACAATAAACTCCAGGTCAGTCATGTGACTGGTGTGAGAACTAAAACAGTTATTAATCTTTGTTTTTAAAGTTAGGTAAATCAAGGGACCATGCCGTATAACACGGAACGGGTTTCCTCCCAAGAATACCAGTGTATAAAACAACAGCGCGATGCTAAATAAAGAACAATGAAGCTGTTATAAGACCCAGGTCCCATCACACAATGCAACGCAAGCCGAAGGATAGGGTTTTACCTTATAACAGCAAAAGAATGCTTGATACGTGAAATTCTATCTTTAGATTCTTAATCAGACTCCAACCGCAAATTAGTAAGAGAACGATTCCCTAAGTATTAACCCCGAAGGCCGAAACCAACATCAGACTAATACCAGGAAACCACCCATCTTAGCTCGTTTCCAGTTAGTTTCCGATTTTATATACAATCATAAATATCAATCATAGGCGGCATGGGTACCATACATCATGTCGCCATACTAGGCTCCACAATCAAAACCGCAATTGTCACGTAATGGAAGTTGGATTTCCATCTGTGAACCGAGGCAAGGGATCGTCCTCTACCGAATTCGAGACAATCTAGCACATGTCTCAGGATCAGAACGCATCAACCCCTTAGATCGTCAGGGCCGGTCCACATGGAGTGGATTATTATGCCTGAACAATACGTCTCCCCGCCCTATGGGGCGTAAATGAGCCAACGAATGACTCCATCGGCTTCACATAGTCACCGATATATCCGAGGCGCCTCACAAACCAACAACCACATAAGTCAAACTCGTCAGGGCGTGTAAAACCACTGACGCCACTTCTCGCTAGAAGGAAACGCATGTCCTTTCTGAGGTCCTCTCCCGTTTCTGGTTCACAACCCGGGTGTGAGGCTCGCGAATCAACGTTACATAAAGCTATGCCACACAGGCTGTGCTTTGATCATCAACCACAAGGCTCTTCTTTTCAACAGAAGCCTTGATCATTTGCATCTTAGCATGCCACACAGGCAAACCACTCTATGCAACCGATATCAGTCACACAGAATGAAATCCAATGTCAGACACACATTCCATTTACAAGTTCGTTCTGGGTCTGAACGAAACCAGAGGCACCTTGTACCTCGCATATCCATCGATCTCCAAGTACGTCTGCACGATCACCAACTGATTCCCTCCTCTTGGGTGTACGGCCAAATCAAGATCATCAGTAATTATCCAAACGACGTGAAGACCTCCGGTCTTCGATCACCGTCTTCATCTTCGACTCATCGTCGAATCAGTTATTCAGAATGGGATAAACCCGGTCTTTCTGAATAACTCGCGTATATAATAAACTAGTGTTACACAAACATAACATACGCCTCATTCCAATTCATCAGTCGCTAACCGCAAATTAGCAAGAGAATAATTCCCCAAACATTAACCCGGAAGGCCGAAACCAACATCAGATCAATACCATAGAAACCATTCTTCTTAGCTAACCTCTAATTAGTTTCTAATTTCACTTTCTTAGGGAAAGGTTCCCATTAATTTTATCAAAGATTAATTCTTTTTAAATTTATTCTTTAATCTTCCTTTGAATATCACTTCAAACTAGTCGGGATTAGCGAACTACACCGAAGTAATCATTTATTTTATTTCCCAATCCCAACCTATTCATCCCATGAAGTAAAATTGGTCATACTTCATATCTAATACCACAGTGTTATCGGTAAATTCAATTACCATTTCACGTTCAAATCTAATTAAAGATTTAACTATCGCCTGGAGCAAAACTGGCGATACTCCATTCTCAATCTTTTCAATCTAATTAAAGATTCATTAAAACTCCACTTAGTTTTAGTCTTTGACTGGGTTAAAGAATCAACGTCATTTAAAACACGGTTCACGATAAACCCCAAAATCACATTACATTTCAATCAGTCCCTAACCGTAAATTAGCAAGTGAGCAATTCCCTAAGTATTAACCCCGAAGGACGAAACCAACATCAGATCAATACCCAAGAAACCTTTCAACTTAACTAATATCCAGTTAGTTTCTGATTTTCTTAACTCGGTTGGGTCTAAGAACAATATTATTGAAGATACCGTTGACGACAACCCAAAATCACATTCCATTAATTATCAGGTTAAAGAACAATTGTTATTTAAAACACTGTTCACGATAAACCCAAAAATCAATACCAATTCAATTCCAATTAAATATTATTTAATTGGTACACTTCATTAAATCTAAATAAAAAGATTTAATCTTTTTCTCAACTGGGGTTAAGAACAGTGTTAATGAAGACACCATTCACGACAAACCCAAATCCCATTTGATATTAAATACAAGGCTCTGAATAGAAAATATATCGGCTTATATTCAATATCAAATTCTACGACCAACAAATGTCGTATTGGAAATAACGATATAAATATATCTTTCAAATTTCCATAACAACATCTGTATAATCCCGAAATCTAACATCGAAATATTCCAAAGAAGATTTCCATTCAAATCCATTCCAATTCAATTATTGGAAGTTTTGGTTATTATCAAAACCATTTCAAATCCAATTTATTTATTTTAAAAATAAATAAATTATTATTCTAGTTCAAAACTAGTTCATTTCGATAAAAATCTATTTTTATCTTTTCAAATATGGAGTTTTTCATCCGAATTCTTCACAAATAATTTCTTATGATTTTACATAAATTATTACTATTTTCAATAATTTTATCAAGGTCCGTACAGTCGTTTTCCATCAATGGCCTTCGAACTGCACTTACAGCGACCTTTTCCCAATTTGATTTGGACATAATTCCAAATCCATCCGTTAGATTTCAAATCTCTAATATTCATTAGAAAGCCCTTTTCGATACGAACACAACGATTCCGTTTTTAGGAGAATCCGACGGTTGGATCTCCCGTAATATCCATTCGAAGTCAATGTTCGAAATTCGTGAACTACCGCGGTGCGGCGCGTTATATTCAGGCCATTATATATAATATATATATATATATATATATATATTATATATTTCGTCGATTTCCTTTTAAAACGTATTTTACAAATCGTTTAAAATTCATTTTCGAAACGATTTCAACTTCATTTCAAATTCAAATCAAAATTGATTTTTTCCTTATAAATTCGTTTTAAATTCATTTCAAATTGATTTCAATTCAAATCGATTTTTAACTCAATTTCAGTTCGTTTTCAATTCAATTCAATTTCAATTTGAATTCATTTCTATTCAATTTCAATTCGAATTCTATTCTATTCAATTTCAATTCAAATTCATTTTCAATTCGAATTCATTTTAAATTGATTTCCATTCAATTTCAATTCAATTCGAATTCATTTTATTTTCAATTCAACTCGAATTCTAATTCGTTTCAATTCAATTCGAATTCTAATTCGTTTCAATTCAATTTAATTCGAATTTCATTTCAAAATATTCGATTTTGAAATCACTTTTCAATATTCATTATAAAAACGAATATAATCGATATAAATATCGTTCGCGTCAAGATAGAGTATATCTAATCAACACGGCTTTATATATTTCTATTTAAAATTTTCTATTCAAATATTTCGTTTCAAATATTTCTTCTCAAATATTTTATTCAAATATTTCTCTTCAAATATTCTATTTCAAAACTAGAATGAGGCACAATCAATTACCATAGATTTTATTTCTATGGATTTCCATACAACGCATGTATATGTCAACAATGACAAATAATCAACAATCATCCAAAGTGCATTCTACACTGTATAAGCATCAAATATAAATATTTAACGCTCATAACAGTCTTCAATCAATCGATCGACATACAGCTAATTATTGGGATTAGTGTATGTCATATATCATCCCAATACCTGTGTGGGGTTTCAAACAATCAAACATAGATTTTATTTGTGCAGTTGGGCGATGTGTAAAATTTATCGTTCCAATCAATATCAGTCAAATGTGCGTATATAAACAAATCGTTCGATTTGTTCATATTAATTTATTTCATTTCATATACACGTTAAAAATTCTATTTTTAACTATAAAAATATTTTTTATTTCAATCCACATCACACAATCAACTACACATCAAAATCAAACAAACAAACCGTCCATGGTCTGTGGACGACGGGTGTCAGGTGTTACTAAACACCGTCTACATCCTAGTATATATTTTAACTAGAAAATTAAATTAAAAGTGAGGAGTTCTCACCTAGAAGCAAAACCAAACGCAGCGACTCTTCATTTGTAGAAAATCTTCATCGTTCTCGCCTTTTGTCACTTTCGTTGTCCATAGCCACTACATATATAAAAATCACATTTTTATATTCTCTACTATATAAAAATCATATTTTTATCATCTCTATAATATAAAAATCATCTCTATAATATAAAAGTGAGGTATTCAGAGATGGTTGCAGCAGGCGCCGGCAGCCAGGGGCGGTTCCTGCTCGACCTGGGGTCTTGGTCTTCGATTGGAGTGCCATGGAGAGGAGAGAGAAGCACGTAGGGGAGGGCGTCGGCCTTGTAGAGGATGGGCGGAGCAGCGACCAAGGGGGGCACGATGGCGCGGATCGCCACTGGCGATGGGTAGCGGCTCCGAGGTCGAACGAGGGGGGGGGGTGGGGGGGGTTTCTCGATTTGAAAAAAAATATAACGGAGGGGGGGGGGTTGACTGAATGAATGAAGATGGGGGGTTATTGAAAATATATATATATATATATAATTTAATTATATTTTAATTTCCAAAAGTAACTTTTATTTTCGAACTCAAAATCGAACCCATCGACTGTCGTCCATAGCTAATTACCCCCATTCCAAACACAATGGCATATGTATCGTAGGCTGGTTCTATCGTTTCAATCAGCTTTCGTCAAAATCCAAATATAACTCTCTATATTGAATTTGAACGCGCATTTCAATTTACCGGGGCTTCACGCTGACTCAATAAATTCCAGAAAAATATTTTCTAGCTTCGTATTGACGATACGGTCCTAAAAAACTAATTTCATCGAATTCTGAGACCGTTTGAAAAATGGCCATTTTCCAACCGATTAAAATCAACTGAAACTGGTCAAACGCGTTTTCCTTTGCCACGCTCACATATTGATTCGAAAAATTATGAATTTTGGAATATAGCAATAACTAGACATCCCGGATCCAACAAAAGTGGTTTCGTCGAAAATAGAGGTCGTTTGCAAAATTTCCTTTTTTAAGGGCCAGAATTCCATAGCGACTATTCTGAAATTTCAACTGGACATATCTTTTGATTCCCGCTATGAAATTTCAAGTCTTCGGATTCGTTGGAGAGATATTCACAAATAGATTGTATTATTTTTGGTATCATTAAATTCCGATTTATTTTGCACCCGGTACATTCATTTGAAATTTGAAATCGAATTATCGAACTACCGCGCCATTTTCAATTCCTTTTATATATATAAATAAATATTTATATTCTAATGACGGCGTATATAAATATATACATTCTATTTTTTTTCAAAATAAATTTTTCGTTGATATTATTTAAAATATTTCATTTTAAATATTCAAAATTAACTAAAATTGCCAAAATAAAAATTTTAAATTGGCTCAGATTTCTTGGTTATTACAATACACAAAGCTACGCCACACAGGCGGTGCTTTGATCATCAACCACAAGATTTTGCTTTTCAACAGATGCCTTGATCACTGCATCTTAGCATGCCACACAGGCAATTCACACCATGCAACTGATGGCTATCAATCGCACAGAATGAATTCCAATGTCAGACACGCAGTCCATTTACAATTCCGTTCTCGGTCTGCTCGAAACCGGAGGCACTATATACCTCGCATACACATCGATCTCCACGTACGTCTGGACGATCACCACTCATTATCCATATTTCGGGATGCCTCCCAATCAGGACATCAGTTACCATCCAACCGAGGTGAAGATCTCCGGTCTTCAACCACTGTCTTCATCTTCGACTTCTTATCGTCGATTCCGTTATTCAGAATGGGATAAACCCAGTCTTTCTGAGCAACTCGCGTATATAATTAACAAGTGCTACACAAACACAACATACGCTTCATTTCAATTCATTATTCACTAACCGTAAATCAGTAAGAGAACGATTTCCCAAATGTTTACCCCAAAGGCCGAAACCAACATCAGATCAAAACCCACGAAACCATCCGACTTAGCTAACCTCCAGTTAGTTTATAAATTTCACATTCAACCATAAAATATTCAACAAGCCGGGTAAATTTGGTTTATTTCCATTCCATATCATTTATAATATTTTATAACGATTTATCACTATTTTATTTATTTATTTATTTATAGCCAATTCATTCAGACGACGCTTCGGGCCATAAAGCGGCC
Organism: Allium sativum; assembly: GCA_030737875.1. Classification (NCBI taxonomy): domain Eukaryota; kingdom Viridiplantae; phylum Streptophyta; class Magnoliopsida; order Asparagales; family Amaryllidaceae; genus Allium; species Allium sativum. The sequence goes on along the minus strand of CM060913.1, from coordinate 691,152,871 downwards.
GTGGCGCTGTTTTTCTTCAGATTTGATTTACACATATCTGAAAAATCTAACCGTTGGAACTTCACAAATTTTATATCATTAGAAAGATCTTTTCAAAACGAATCCAACGGTTCCAGCTTTGGGAAAATCTAACGGTCGGATCTCCCGGTACACTCGTTTGAAGTTTCGATTCCAAAATACGAATTGCATCGTCGTTATTCGATTTAATTTAATTATATATATATATATATATATATATAAATATAAATATAATCGATTCTGGCGTGTTTTTCTTTAGATTTGAATTAAAAATTCCAGACAATCCAACCGTTGGATCTTCACAAATTTGGTGTCGTTGGAAAGATATTTCCAAGAAGAACCCAACGGTTATGGTTTCGGGAAAATCCGACGGTCGGATCTCCCGCACTAATCGTTTGAAATCACGGTTTCAAAACACGAACTGCAACTTCGTTATTCGATATATTTTAATTATATATATATATAAATAAATCGATTCTTCGATTTCAAAACTATATTCTTTTCATACATTTGATAAAAATGATATTTTTATCCAACCGACATTTATTTCGACACTACACTATTTTTTTTCAATTCATGTATTTAATAAAAATGTGATTTTTATTGAAACACAATTTATTTCAAAACACAACTACTTTATATAGTTCATATAGATGATAAAAATATGATTTTTATTATAAAACAATTTACTTCAAAACCTGATATTTTATATAGTTCATATAGAAGATAAAAATATGATTTTTATTATAAAACAATTTACTTCAAAACACGACTATTTTATATAGTTCATATAGATGACAAAAATATGATGTATATTATAAAACAATTTATTTCAAAACACGACTATTTTATATAGTTCATATAGATGATAAAAATATGATTTTGATTATAAAACAATTTACTTCAAAACACGACTATTTCATATAGTTCATATAGATGATAAAAATACGATTTTTATTATAAAACAATTTACTTCAAAACAAAACTATTATATATAGTTCATATAGATGATAAAAATATGATTTTTATTATAAAACAATTTATTTCAAAACACGACTATTTTATATAGTTCATATAGATGATAAAATATGATTTTTATTATAAAACAATTTATTTCGAACATGAATACCATTCAACACATGAATTTCTATTCAACCGAATGAATTTCTATTCAACACATGAACGTTTTCTATAGTTTGTATATATACAATAAAAATGTGATTTTTATTGTTATAGCAATTTATTTAAAACACGAATACCATTCAACACCTGAATTTCTATTCAACGAATGAATTTCTATTTAACACATGAAGGTTTTCTATTCGACACACGAATATAGTTTCAACACATGAAAATAATTCTAACACATGAATATTATACAAAATTTCGGCAGCATAACGGCAGGGTAGTTAAAACCGGGGTCGTCCCTAGTACGGCTCCTTGCTCTACCTTAAAGCCTCACAGCTTTTGACAATGGGGATTTCATGCATCTAGTTCGCACGCTGGCGGCATGTTTATTTTTATTTTGTTTCCACAAACTAATCCTATGTGGTTTCAACCAAATAATTCTCAACCACAAACGGGTATTTTTCAACCACAATCAATCAATTTCAACCACAAACAATTCCAATCAACCATTCGCTATCAACCAATTTTCACAACAATTACAACCAATAAATATCGTCCATGGTTTGTGGACGAGGGGAGTGTATATATATATATATATATAAGTATATTTCACTTCTATTCAACACATATATAATTTTTACAACCCATATATAACTTATACATCGAACGTACAACTTATACAACGCTTATACATGAGGTTTACAACGCTTATATAACTCATACATCGACTATATAATTTATACATCGTCGTTTTCCATATCGTTTATAATTTAGAAATCTCACATTGGGTTCCACTCCAAAAAAATAGCAGAAGTCTTAGAAAAATATCCGGTCTCTTCTAGAATGTAGAAGACGTCCACACGAGTCCACTGTCTCTTGTTTCACTGAATTTCGTCAACAAACGAAAAAGATATGATTTTTACAGTGGAATCAAAAACCGTAGCGCTTTAAAGTGCTATAATATAGTTTTAATTAAAATCAGTTGTACCTCAGCTGAAGGGTTCGAAACTAGGTTTCGATTTTTCTTCGAATCCGTGTAGCTATTCGTCGATCGGCGTTTGCAGCGTCGGAGGGGGAGGAACGGCGCACTACGCGCGGCGGTGGGGCCCACTCGGTGGTCGGATCTGACGGCAGCGGCGGTTTGAACACTCCGACTTCGTGACGTCGGTTCTCACAATTCACTGAATGAAAAAAATCCAAACTCTATATGGATTTGAAGCTCGTCTTGAGCACTTCAAATTCTTCAACTGGAGGAGGGGCTGATTTTGCTTGTAGTAGGCGCAATCGAGGGAGGAACGAAGGAGGTTGTTTCCGCCTTTCGCGATTTCTGATTGTCGGGGAGAAAGAATTGGTTTGACCAATGATTTTTTGATTTCACTCAAATCCGTTTTGTTTTGCACCCGGTACAGTCAGTCAAAGTTTGAATTCAAATTTTGAAACTACCGCGCCATTTCAGGCCTTGTTTATAATTAGAATTAATTATATTTATTTTCAAACGTCGATTCAAACTTACTTTTCGTCGTTATTATTTAAAAGATTTATTTTAAATATTTTAAATCCACTAAAATATCCAATTTAAAATTTTTAATTTGGTTCAGATTTTCCGGGTCGTTACAATCTCCCCCACTTAAAACTTTTCATCCCCGAAAAGGAACAAAGTCGAAATTGGTTTGATTAATCAGATCTACTTCCAATCTGGCTTCCATTCTCCAACTTTTCAGTTTCTGAGAATTCTCAAATTCTTCAAAAATTTGGCTAACACCCGAAATTTTCGAAAAATTTCGCCATAACCTCCTTTGTACGGGGAGGGGTTTGGAAATTTATTGGGCCGTATTAGGTACCCAATAAATCCTAATAAGCATGCACATATTTATAGTAAGATATTCTGGTGTCCACAGGGGAGTGTGTATAGATCATAACTCCAGAGAATAAATTCTCGTCACCCTATAAATGGTTTTTGTGCCTTAATGACTAGAGAGACATGTTTATTGTCATCTCCAGACCCGTGTGGGGTTTCTATTAATCTGGCAATTTACCGTTACATTTTACATAGTCCATATCAGTCATCAGTTTAACCTGTAATACATAGTCATCGCCATAAAAGCCTCTCGCTCGTATGGTAAATCTTCAACCTCGTCACACAAGCTCCAAATGCTTATGTGGTATATGATGAAGTATGCCTATCTTCAAGAAGTATGCCATGTATTGTAGTTCAAAATTAATTGTTACTATCCTATGGCGACATTTATTATTACACACAGAACAACCAGCACTCCGCATCGAATGGCATTCACAGGAGTTGATATAATAATATTTTGCATCCAACTCATTAAGGCTTACCTATTTGTCGGGCATGCAAATAAATTCTTTACTCAACAGCTAATCTATTTACCCGTTGAAATATATATAATGCACATGTATATATTTTTATCTATTTTTAATTCAGTTCAATGTGTGATTTAATCGAATAAATTCTACCCTTCTTTCTCTTATTGATTAAATTACTATCGTTCTACTAATTTAATTAATCAAATCCACTATCACACAACACAAACAACAAGCAATTTGTTTTTTTAACTTTTCAAACTCATACAAATTAACTCATACACTCTTTTGAAAACATTCAGACTATATAATTAAAAAGTTTACATCAATGCAAAGAAAACAATAGCAAAGTGAAGAACAGAATGGAAATGCAAAATATGGTAGATGTACCTTGCACCAGAGTCAATCAGAGATATCCACCCTGCACTTAGGATAGGCTTTCTCAATGCTTTACTCTGTTTCCCAAGTACAATCTCGCGGATCTCCACTCCATTGCACTTTGACTAAGTGACCCTTCTTGTTCCTCAGTTCTTTGGTTTCTTTGCCGATAATCTTTAGCGGCTCTCTTCTCACAGCCAATTCTGGAGTAATTTCAATATCCTACTGCATTACTTTTTCCATGATCAAGTCTGGATCATGAACGTGCTTTCGAAGTTGAGATATGTGAAATACATCATGCAACCCAGGCAACCAGTCAGGCAATTGGATTCTATAAGCGAGAGTCCCAATCCGTTCAAGAACAGGGAACGGGCCAATAAATCTGGGCGCCAACTTCCCGGTTTTGCCAAATCGAATCACTCCTCTCATCGGAGAAACCCTTAGATACACATAATCACCAACAGAAAAGCCAAATCTCTTCTTCTCGAATCAGCATAGCTCTTCTGTCGGCTTTGAGCGGCGAGTAATCGTTTTTTAACGAAATCGACTTTGTCGGCAGCTTCACGGATCATATCGGGTCTCAATACAAGTCTATTACCAGGTTCGACCCAACAAGCAGGAGATCGACATGGTCTACCATACAATGCTTCGAATGGTGACATTGTCAGGCTTGCTTGGTAGCTATTGTTGTATGAGAACTCAGCCAAATGTAAATGGTCTTCCCAGGATCGACCAAAATCAAGAACACAAGCCCGCAATAAATCTTTTATTATACGATTCACCCTCTCAGTTTGACCGTCTGTCTGAGGATGATAAGCGGTGCTTAAGTTCAGCTTCGTTCCCAGTTCTACTTGAAATGCCTCCCAGAATTTTCTAGTATATATTAGATCTCTATCACTAACTATACTGAGCGGCACTCCATGTAGCCTAACAATTTCCTTGAAATAAATCTGCACCAGACTCTGAGCAGTTCTATTCGATCTGACAGGTATGAAATGGGCCGTCTTTGTGAAGCGATCTACGATCACCCAAATACTGTCATTTCCTGGTTCTGGGCAAACCATCTATGAAGTCCATGGAAATATGTTCCCACTTCCAACCTGGAACGTCCAGTGGTTGCAACAACCCAGCAAGTTTCTGTTGTTCGCTTTTGACTAGCTGGCAAGTAGGGCATCGGCTAACGTATATTGAAACATCCCTTTTCATAGCCTTCCACTAGAATGTTCGCTTGAGATCGTTATACATTTTGGTCACACCTGGATGGATACTCAGCTTGGACTTGTGACACTCGTCTAACACTTCCCTTTTTAACTCGAGGATGTCGGGAACACAATTCCTTCCTCTCAATCTTAGGGTCCCATCGTATTTATTTGAAAGCATGAGGGTTCACCTTTCTGAATCCTTTTGATCATATCCTTAATAAAATTATCATCCTTCTGAAGAATAGATATTTTGTCAATCAAGGAAGTCGTAATGATAAAACTGGCAATCATTACATTCTTTCGGCTTAACGCATCGGCCACGACATTGGCTTTCCCTAGAGTGTATAGAATCTCAAAATCGTATGCTGCAAGGAACTCTAGCCAACGTTGTTGCCTCAGATTCAAGTCTTTCTGGGTGAACAGATACTTTAACGACTGGTGATCTGTAAACGGTTCAAATTTCTCACCCAGAAGATAGTGTCTCCAGATTTTCAAAGCGAATACGATAGCCAACAACTCAAGATCATGAGTAACGTAGTTCTTTTCATGTGGCTTCAGCTGATGGCTAGCATAAGCAACAACTTGACCTCTTTGCACTAATACTGCACCAAGGCCTTCTCTAGAGGCATCTGTCCAGACTTTCAAGTCTTGATTGCCATCGATTATCGTTAACACTAGAGCCGTTGTTAATCTTAACATTAGCTCCTTAAAAGCCTCCTCACATTCTAGAGTCCACTTGAATTTAGAGTGCTTCTTTTTAAGCTTTGTTAAGTGACTAGATATCTTCGAAAAATCCTTAACGAACTTCCAGTAATAACTAGCCAATCCAAGAAAACTTCGGACTTCTGCGGGAGTACTAGGCTGTTTCCAATTTTGAATAGAGGTGATTTTACTTGGATCTACAACAATTCCCTCTTTCGATACGACGTGGCCGTGAAACTTCACTTCATCTTGCCAGAATATACATTTGTATAGTTTAGCTTTCATAACATTCCTTCTCAGAATTTCTAGAACTTGTTCCAAATGTTTTTCATGTTCGGCTTTTGACTTAGAGAAGATTAGAATATCGTCGATAAAAACCAGAACAAACTTATTTAGGACTCCTATGAACACTCTATTCATCAAATCGACAAAATAAGCTGGAGCGTTACATAAGCCGAACGGCATTACTAACCACTCACAGAATAAGTCTGGACCTCTGAATGTTGTCATAGGAACACACTCTTCGGCAATACGAAGCTGATGGAAACCTGTAGCTAGGTCCATCCTTGAAAATACTTGTGCTCCATTCATACGATCCAATAAATCATCGATTCGCGGCAATGGATATTTATTCTTTATTGTCTGTTTATTCAAGTCATGATAATCCACACATAGTCGCAGAGTACCGTCAGACTTTGGGACAAACACTACTGCTGCTCCCCAATCAGAGAAACTAGGTCTGATCAGACCCTTCCATACAAGCTGTCGAGTTTGATTATCTAGTTCTTCTTTCTCCTCTAGAGTCATTCTCCGAATAACGTGCACTACTGGCCTTGCACTCGGGATTAAAGCAATTTTGAAATCAATTTCTCTCTGCGGAGGTAAGCTAACAACTTCTTCGAACACATCCGCATAATTCTTGACGACCAGAATATCTTTTATGAGGTCGGGAACATTCTCTGTGACTATAGGGATATTTTCTATTTAAGCAGGAGAAACATCCAGAGCTAACCAAAAATTTTTTTTTATTTGAATTCGGACCTTCACAATGCATGGTTATATAATCCCCTGATTTAATCTTTGCCCTAACCACTCTCTCGGCACATCTAACCTCAGCTTCATATTTGGTCAACCAGTCTAACCCCAAGATAAGATCAAATTCTGCAAAATTCATAACGACTGCGATGGTAGGGAATCGATAACGAGAACAAGAAACCGACACCCCACAAACCCAACTGAGAACGAGGGAACCCCCAACCGGATTATGGACAGTCATTGGCTCTTTGAGCTTCTTCAAATTCAAATCCAGTTTCTTAACCGCATTCTGTACAGCAAAGCTTCGCGACGTGCCTGTATCAAACAGTACTTTAACTGGAATGTTTTTGACAGTAAGCGTGCCTTCTAAAACATCAGCCCTTCCCTGACTAGCTGAGGGCTCAGGAGTTTCTGCTACTTCATTTACATGTACTATTTCCGACTTCTTTGATAGCTGGAAATTTTTTGAAATATGACCAGTCAGATGACACTTATGGCATCTCCTTTCATCATGAGATTTCTTGGATTTAGATTCACACTTCCTTCGTTTGTTCCAAGATTTACAACTTATCGCCAAATGTCCTTGCCTATTGCAGCTTGAGCAAGTGGCAGTCTTTACCGGTTCTCTCTCAGATCAAGTCCTCTTCCTCTTGGCTCTGGGCTTCTTACTGGCCTTAGGCATCGTACTGGCCTCAGGATTATAAGTCTCTGACTCCCCTTTGTTACTAGAACTGACTTCCTCTTCGTCGTGCAACATACCTTTCTTATGGAGATCTTCATACTGGTAAGCCATGTATATCATTTCTGGAAAAAGGAAGCTTCACATTCCTCATTACACTATTCTGGTATTTTCTTTGCAGGCCATGAATAAACCTCAGATTCTTCCTCTTTGGATCTTGAATCAGATGTGGGGCAAAGTGAGAAAGTTCATTGAATTTCTTATGATATTCTGGAATGGTCATATCTCCTTGTATCAGATAAGAGAATTCATCACATAATCGCTCAGTTGCTTCAGGAGGAGTAAATTTTTCTAGGAAAATCTATTTGAATCTATCCCAGGTGATATCACCTTCTGGATTATCCTTGATGATTGTTTCCTACCAGATTAAAGCTTCTTCTTTGAGCGCCCAAGGTGCTACTAATCTTTTCTGATCATCTCTCAGCTGGAAACGCACAAAAATCCTTTCGACCGAACTCATCCAAGCTTGGGTTTGAATAACCGATTTATTGCCCGAGAATTGTGCTCCACCCAGATTTCGATATCCCTTAAATAGAGCCTCTAAATCTGGTTCTGCATTTCTTCTGTTTCTGACGCTCATTTTCTAGTACTTCTGCAAATAACAGATCAAGTGTCAGGTCACAGAAAAGGTATTTTAAAACATAGAAACATATACTTGAATGTAAATGTGTCTATCGGGCATATTTCATTCTGCTATACTCATACTAGGATATTACTGATCCTATTTGTAATGAGTTATTCGTCCTAGAACACTACTGGTTCTATTTCTGACGAGTTTGTTAATATGTTATGTTCCAACACTACTCTTAACCAAAGCTCCGATACCACGTTGTGACCACCCCAAACCCCGTACTGACGGTGGCAAGGGTAATCTTTGGAATATAACACATAAACAGATAATAGCATAACAGAAATAAATAAATACACCAGATAATGTACAAATAATACACAGGATAAACATAATCATCAGAGTTACGCAGTATACAGGATCATACTTAGTACAAATACAGTTCAGCTATACACAAATGTCTACAGCGGAAAACAAACATAATGTACAATAGGAGCTGAACAGCATAAAAAGAGATAAATGATAGAATCCGTCTTCAGCTCCAGCTATCTAGAAGGAGCCTGCTAAAACCTGAAGACAAGGCTGTCCGTGTAGAAATAGGGGCACCCGAGTTTGCAAGTGAAACAAACTATGAGTCAGTCATGGGACTGGTATGAGAAATCTACTTAACACATTACATAATTTGGCTAATCACAGGACTACGCCACTTTCGCGGAACGGGTTTACTCCATTGGATTGCCAGTGCTTTAAAACAAGTAAATCTTTTAAACATCGCAATGCTTTTTATAAAAATGAAGCCATTATAAGACCCAGTTCCCATCACATAATGCTACGCAAACCGGAGGATAGAGTTTTACCTTATAATGGCCAAAATGTGCTTGGTACGAATGAAACACTTAAAATGTAAGTTTTGTCATTTAATTCTTAATTAGACTCCAACTGTAAATTAGTGAGAGAACGATTCCCTAAGTATTAAACCCGAAGGCCAAAACCAACATCATACCAATACCCAGGAAACCATCTGTCTTAGCTCGTTTCCAGTTAGTTTCTAATTTTATAAACAATCATAAATATCAATCATAGACGACATTAATGCCCCATACCACTATGTCGCCATATATAGGTATACAATCAAAACCGCACAGTGTCGTATTTGGAAATTGGATTTCCGTCAAGAATCAAGGCAAAAGATAGTCCTTACCGAATTTGAGACGCTCTAGCCCGCCCCTCAGGACCCAGACTCAGGTGGGCCCTTAGATCGTCAAGGCCGGTCCACACGGAGTGGATTAAAATGCCTGAACAATGCACTCTCCCGCCCTTTGGGGCGTAGATGAGCCAACGAATGACTCCATCGGTCCCGGATCGACCGATATAACCGAGGCGCCTCGCAACAGCAACAACCACATATGTGAAAAATAGTATAAATGTCAGCCAATTTAAGCACTGACACCACCTCTACCTAGAAAGAAACGCATGTCCTCCCTGAGGTCCTCTCCCGTTTTTGGTTCATACCGGGGTGTGAGGCTCGCGAATTCACGTCATACACAAAGCTACACCACACAGGCGGTGCTTTGATCATCAACCACAAGACTTTGCTTTTCAACAGAAGCCTTGATCACTGCATCTTAGCATGCCACACAGGCAATTCACACCATGCAACTGATGGCTATCAATCACATAGAATGAATTCCAATGTCAGACACGCAGTCCATTTACAAGTCCGTTCTGGGTCTGAATGAAACCGGAGGCACTATATACCTCGCATACCCATCGATCTCCACGTACGTCTGGACGATCACCACTCATTATCCATATTTCGGGATGCCTCCCAATCAGGACATTAGTTACCATCCAGTCGAGGTGAAGATCTCCGGTCTTCAACCACCATCTTCATCTTCGACTTCTTATCGTCGAGTCAGTTATTCAGAATGGGATAAACCCGGTCTTTCTAAGCAATTCGCGTATATAATTAACAAGTGCTACACAAACACAACATATGCTTCATTCCAATTCATTATTCACTAATCGTAAATCAGTAAGAGAACGATTTCCCAAATGTTAACCCCGAAGGCCGAAACTAACATCAGATCAAAACCCAGGAAACCATCTGACTTAGCTAACCTCCAGTTAGTTTATAAATTTCACATTCAACCATCAAATATTCAATAAACCGGGTAAATTCGGTTTATTTCCATTCCATATCGTTTATAATATTTTATAACGATTTATCGCTATTTTTATTTATTTACTTATAGCCAATTCATTCAAACGACGCTTCGGGCCATAACGCGGCCATGGCGTTGTTTTTCTTCAGATTTGATTTACACATATCTGAAAATATAACTGTTGGATCTTCACAAATTTTATATCATTAGAAAGATCTTTTCAAAACGAATCCAACGGTTCCAGCTTTGGGAAAATCCGACGGTCGGATCTCCCGGGACACTCGTTTGAAGTTTCGATTCCAAAATACGAACTGCAGCGTCGTTATTCGATTTAATTTATATATATTTATATATATATATAAATATAATCGATTCTGGCGCTGTTTTTCTTCAGATTTGAATTAAACATTCCAGACAATCCAACGGTTGGGCCTTCACAAAGTTGGTGTCGTTGGAAAGATATTTCCAAGACAAACCCAACGGTTATGGTTTCGGGAAAATCCGACGGTTGGATCTCCCGCACTAATCATTTGAAATCACGGTTTCAAAACACGAACTGCAGCTTCGTTATTCGATATATTTTAATTATATATATATATAATCGATTCTTCGATTTCAAAACTATATTCTTTTCATACATTTGATAAAAATGATATTTTTATCCAACCGACATTTATTTCGACACTTCACTAATTTTTTTTTCAATTCATCTATTTAATAAAAATGTGAATTTTATCGTAAAACAATATATTTCAAAACACGCCTACTTTATATAGTTCATATAAATGATAAAAATATGATTTTTATTATAAAACAATTTACTTCAAAACACGACCATTTTATATAGTTCATATAGATGATAAAAATATGATTTTTATTATAAAACAATTTACTTCAAAACACGACTATTTTATATAGTTCATATAGATGATAAAAATATGATTTTTATTATAAAAAAATTTACTTCAAAACACGAACATTTTATATAGTTCATATAGATGATAAAAATATGATTTTTATTATAAAACAATTTACTTTAAAACACGACTTCATATAGATGATAAAAATATGATTTTTATTATAAAACAATTTACTTCAAAACACGACTATTTTATATAGTTCATATAGATGATAAAAATATGAATTTTATTATAAAACAATTTATTTCAAAACACGAATATTTTATATAGTTCATATAGATGATAAAAATATGATTTTTATTATAAAACAATTTACTTCAAAACACGACTATTTTATATAGTTCATTTAGATGATAAAAATATAATTTTTATTATAAAACAATTTACTTCAAAACACGACTATTTTATATAGTTCATATAGATGATAAAAATATGATTTTTATTATAAAACAATTTACTTCAAAACACGACTATTTTATATAGTTCATATAGATGATAAAAATATGATTTTTATTATAAAACCATTTATTTCAAAACACGACAATTTTATATAGTTCATATAGATGATTAAAATATGATTATTATTATAAAACAATTTATTTCGAAAACGAATACCATTCAACACATGAATTTCTATTCAACGAATGAATTTCTATTCAACACATGAACGTTTTCTACAGTTCGTATATATACAATAAAAATTTGATTTTTATTTATAAAGCAATTTATTTAAAACACGAATACCATTCAACACATGAATTTCTATTCAACGAATGAATTTCTATTCAGCACATGAATGTTTTCTATTCAACACAGGAATATAGTTTCAACACATGAAAATAATTCTAACACATGAATATTATTCAAAATTTCGGCAGCATAACGGCATGGTAGTTAAAACCGGGGCCGTCCCTAGTACGGCTCCTCGCTCTACCTTAAAGCCTCGCAGCTTTTGACAATAGGGATTTCATTCATCTAGTTCGCACGCTGGCGGCATGTTTATTTTTATTTTTTTTCAACAAACTAATCCTATGTGGTTTCAACCAAATAATTCTCAACCACAAACGGGTATTTTTCAACTACAATCAATCAATTTCAACCACAAACAATTCCAATCAACCATTCGCTATCATCCAATTTTCATAACAATTACAACCAATAAATATCGTCTATGGTTTGTGGACGAGGGGCGTATATGTATATATATATATATATATATATATATATATGTATATTTCACTTCTATTCAACACATATATAATTTTTACAACCCATATATAATTTATACATCGAAGTACAACTTATACAACGCTTATACATGTGGTATACAATGCTTATATAACTCATACATCGACTATATAATTTATACATTGTCATTTTCCATATCGTTTATAATTTAGAAATCTCACATTGGGTTCCACTCCACCAAAAATAGCAGAAGGCTCAGAAAAATATCCGGTCTCTTCTAGAATGTAGAAGACGTCCACACGAGTCCACACGAGTCCACTGTCTTTTGTTTCACTGAATTTCGTCAACAAACGAAAAAGATATGATTTTTACAGTGAAATCAAAAACCATAGCGCTTTAAAGTGCTATAATATAGTTTTAATTAAAATCAGCCGTACCTCAGCTGAAGGGTTCGAAACTAGGTTTTGATTTTTCTTCGAATCCATGTAGCTATTCATTGATCGGCCTTTGCAGAGTCGGATGGGGAGGAACGGCGCACCAGCGCGCGGCGGTGGGGCCCAATCTGTGGTCGGATCTGACAGCGGCGGCGGTTTGACTTCATGACGTTGGTTCTCACAATTTACTCAATGAAAAAAATCCAAACTCTATATGGATTTGAAGCTCGTCTCGAGCACTTCAAATTCTTCAACTGGAGGAGGGGCTGATTTTGCTTGTAGGAGGCGCAATCGAGGGAGGAAGGAAGGAGGGTGTTTCCGCCGTTCGCGATTTCTGATTGTCGGGGAGAGAGAATTGGTTTGGCCAATGATTTTTTTATATTTATATTTTAAAAATCCGAAAATACCCCTTGTCACACACAAACACCAATCCAAACCCAATGACTGTCGTCCCTAGCTAAATACCCCCATTCCGAACACAATGGGATATGTTTCGTAGGCCCATTCGACTATTTCAGTCAGTTTTCCTTCAAATTAAAATATAAAACATTCAATATTTGATTTGAATGTACATTTCAATTTGCCGGGGCCACATATTGATTCTAAAAATTCCTGAAAAATAAATCTTGCTATGTTTTGACGATACAGTCCCAACAAAGCTAGTTTCGTCGAATTCTGAGGCCGTTTAAAAAATGGCCTTTTTCTTGTCGATCCAATTTAATAGAAATTGACCAAACACATTTTCCTTTGCCACACTCACATACTAGCTTCAAAAATTATGAAATTTGAAACCTAGCAATAATTTGACATCCCGGATCCAAAAAAAGTGGTTTCGTCGAATTATGAGGTTGTTTGCAAAATGGCCATTTTCACGGGCTATATAAACTCTATAGCGAACTTTCTGAAAATTCATTTGGCCATAAATTTTCCTTCCCGCTACGAAACTTCGATTTTTCAGATTCGTTAGAAAGATATTCACTAATAGATTTAAAATTTTGGTTTCACTCAAATCCGTTTTATTTTGCACCCGGTACAGTCAGTCAAAGTTTGAATTCAAATTTTGAAACTACCGCGCCATTTCAGGCCTTGTTTATAATTAGAATTAATTATATTTATTTTCAAACGTCGATTCGAACTTACTTTTCATCGTTATTATTTAAAATGTTTATTTTAAATATTTTAAATCCACTAAAATAACCAAGTTAAAAATTTTAAATTGGTTCAGATTTTCCGGGTCGTTATATGAATTTTGATTTTTTTGATGATAATATTAAATTTTCATCATTTACTACTCGATTAATCAATAATTTAAAACCATTGGTTAAAGAATGATTTAAGAAATAAATATTGAAAATAAATTGATAATGAAATATTGAAAATTAATTGATAATGAAATAAGAATTTAAATATGAATTTGAGAATTTAATTTCGGGTGGTTTTGTTATATTGTTTTGCAAATGGTTTGAAATAATATATTTATACTTTAAAAGCTGTTTCATATAGAAATTGTTTTCAAATGAATTTTTAATTAATTGTATACTTCCCCCTTTGTCTTTGGAAAATGATTTTGGTGATGAGTGCAAGCATTATCGACATTATTTTCCAGAAACTAAGTGGCGGAGACCACTTAGAATTTTATACTTTGTTTGGAAATTTGGATCCCATTTACATCCTTTAAATTATGGTTTGATATAAAAGATTAAAAAAATATTATTTTAAAGTCGATTTGGAAACAATCCCGAATTTGAAATTTAAGTTCTTGAATAGTTAATTAATTTGTTGAAATGAACTAAAATTGAAATAATAGAAATTTCTGAATGGTACAATAAGAAAATGAATCCAAGAGAGTTATAATTAAAATAAAACTCTTTGTAGTTTGAAATAAGAAATTCAAAATAAACTAAAACTATTGAACTTGTATAAAAATCGAACTTTCCATAGCATATATATAAATTACCAATTATTCAAAAGTTAACATGTTATTGGAATAAAATTGGATAATATACAAGTATTGGTATGAATAATGAATGTTGAAAAAATTGATGGTTTACATATACGAATGAAACTTAAGTTATGAAATAAACTATGTATACTTAGTTATGCTGAAATTAAATTCAATATCTAATGCAAATAAACTATGTCGAAGAAATGAGCTAATGAAGAGAATTAATTGGTTATGAATAAAATTGTATTGCTATTGATGGTTAGATATTCAACGACTTAAGATAATCAATATTACCAAGACGAAAATAAATGTTTAACTTTTTTTGTGAAAATAAAAGTGAATTGGTTTATAATTATAAATTTAAATGAAGATTAAATGAATGAATTAAATTTAATTAAAACGAGCTCGTCGCGAAGCTGTAGTTCGTAATTTTCCGAATTAAAGTTTAAATGAATGTATAGGATCAAAAATAAGTCAGAATTCTTTGAAACAAGAATATTTTGGATATTTTGGAATATAGTTTTCCAACGAAAGAGAAAAATTTGGATTACGACTTGTAGATTTTAAGATATGTGTAATTCAAATTTTCGAAAAAATCATGGTTTGGTAATTCATGATCCAGAATTAAATTATTAACCAAATCAGTGATGTAAACTAACAAACGAGACAAGTTGAATAAGAAAATATATGGAAAAACATATACAAATTGGCAACCTTCTTACGACGCCTTTTCGATGACGAAATTTTTAAGTGGCGGGAGAGTGTAACATCCCAAGTTTTTGCGATAATTTAAATTATTAAATTTAATGTGATTTTGGATAATGTTGGTTTAAATATAAATTTTTTTATCTTGATATGTTGATTTATACTGGTATTTGAAAATTATATATTGAAATATTTTGATTTATGTAATTTATAATTGAAATACAAAATTAAAGTATTTTGACAACCAATATGGAATTCATATAAAATGAAATTTTATTCATGAAATTTACTTGAATTCTATTTTTGATTTGATTTAAAATTATAAGCTGCTGAATTCAATTTTAAAGTTAAATTTGAATATTTTGTTTATAAATATGTTAAATTTTACATTTATGCTAATAATCTTAGAATATGGTGAAATTAATTTTATTGAATCAAAAATGGTAAATTATTTTATGATCTAAAATTTCTTAGCTATCGGAATTACAGTTTGATCGTAAGAAATTAAAACATGTGACGACCCACCCCCGAACCAGCCAACATTTCCCTTGAAATGCGTTGTGCCAACGCCCAACCAGCATAGGACGGTCGTCAAAGGAAAAGGGTTTTGAAACTATGAATCACCAAAGAACTTGTAGTATATCTCACAGCGCATGGAATGAAATATAATAATAGCATACTTGATGTTAGTCCGCTTTGTGATCGGGCTACACAAAGCTAGGAGATTGCTCAACAAATAATTTCGAAGGATGAAGTCGTAGTTTAAATTCGGATCGAACCGATATCCCCGAACCGAACCTCTTCACTTCGAAGCAGGCAGGTTAGAAGGTGGAGAGAAGGAGACACAGCCGGATCGGATCGGAACTTTCTAATCCGAACCCATTCACTTCGAAGCAATCGTATTATAACAACGTGAAAAGAAGGCACAGCCATATCGGATCAGAGCTTTCTGATCTAAACCTCTATTTCGACCACCCGATCCGAGCCGACCTACGAAGCTGTAGCAGTTATGCTCCACGTTCCTACAAATACGGAGTGGTTATGCTCCATTTTCCCACATTACTGGTGTGCTGTCAACATGTGAATGAAGGCCAAACCCGTACTATGCGGCATGAATTCCACGTATATCCGATCCGAAGGCCTCCAGGGAAGATTTCTGCCTATAAATACACCATTGAACATCATTTTGAGGATCTCTTTTTTGGAAAATTCTTGATACAAACTCTTGATACATCCAAATTTCATCAATTTAGTCAGAACATCATCAGTACTTGAGGAACATTTCAAGGATTGTTAAGTGAAATTATTCATTGTAAATGTGAGATTGAGTTAAAACAATTATTGCATTTGTATTACCATCATCAATCCAAGAAATTCAAAGTGGATTTAGGCTCTTTAACACCGAACCACTACAAATCGTGTGTTCTTTCCATTTTTATTTCCATTTCAGTTAGAATTGTTAATAATTTGGATGTTAGAATCATTTTTGGATCTAACATTTTGGTGCTTTCACTAAGAAATTACGAATGCTCTACATTTTTGGGCTACCATTCTACTATTTGGGTTTGTATATTCGAAGAAGATAGTCTGTGCAGTCAATATTTCTGAAATTCTTTTCAAAAAATCTCAACAAGTTGAATATCATGACCAAGGGAAAAGGAAATGAAGTGCAGAATGCATGGGAAAGCGGATTAGGTGAGGATCAACAAGCTATGATTGTTACTAGGTCAAGAGGACATGGCTCAGGAGCCAACTGATCTGGCAGGACATCTCCAACTCCATATGAACAGGCTAAAATCTGACCCGGTGGCTCCAAATTGATCCGGTCTGCTTCCCGGAATGTTTTTGGTAGCTCTCCACCGATCCGACCAGCAGAGGCGGTGTAACGACCCGCGTTTTTCAGCGATATAATTAATTAATTTAATTATTTAAATAGTGGATTAGAAATTTAAATGGTTATTGAATTAAATTGTATGGATTTATTTAAAATAAATAATATATTTAATTTCTGAAATAGTCAGAAATAGTGGAATTCACAAAATGGTATGAATTGGATCATCGGTGATATTTAATTTAGTTTAGAATTGAATTAGAATAATGAATTTACTATTCGAACGACAGTTGAACGTATAATTATAATATAAATTATAATCGAGCTCGAAATGGCGCGGCAGTTCTCTATTTGGCGATTTGAACTTCAATTGAATGTACATGATTCATTTTAAATCGGATTTCCATGAAACATGAAATGTTAGGAGCTGGTGAAGTATATTTTTCTGGTGGAAGAGAAAAATCGAGATTTCGTCGTGTAGATTTTGATTTATGCCCAAATCAAATTTTAGAAAAGTCGCTATGGAATTCCTTTATAATTTATATCGATTTATTTATATTATAAAAGAATTTTCAATATAAATCAAATATCGATAAAACTAGGAATTTTGAAATATGGAGTTATAAATCCCATTGGAGCTGTATGATATTCTATTGTGAATATATACGATACTATTTATTTAAATATTAAATTTAGTTGTTTTTAAATATATTTATATATTTAAAGGGGTTATTTAGAGCTTTTAAAATAGCCAGTTTTGCAAACGACCTCAGAATTCAACGGAACTAATTTTGTTGGATTCGCAACATCAAATCATTGCTAGATTTCAGTTTTCGTGATTTTTGAAGTCAATATGTGGCCGTACGGGATTTTAATGTGAAAAACAATCAGTATTTCGATGGTTAAAAATACGCTGTGTGAGCAAATGAAGTCGGAATTCGACGAAACCAGTTTCGTTGGGTCCGCAATGTCAAACTGTAGCTGCATGTCCAGTTTCGTGATTTTTGGGTATTGTATGTGATCACAGGAATTTTAGAGGACGAATACAAACGACGATTGCTTAAAAATGAAGAAAATAATTGAATAAAAAAATATAAAACCTATCCTATATAATATCCTTTACACTCCTTAACCCTAAACATTTTCCATCCCTCTAAGAAAATGCGCCGCCAGCACACAAACAGGAAAAATCCTCTTTCAAAAATCAAGAGAAAATCCAATTAAATGGTATAAATCATAACACTTATATATATTGGATCCCTGAGAGAATCCCTTCCAGCCTATACCTGTTTCGTTTGGCTCGATGCAGAGATGTCTCACTGGAAATCAAATAGCGCGAGTTCTAGGGTTCACGAGTTCTGGAAATTGAGGCGTTGGTTGGTGATTTGGAGGGCAGAAGGGTTTTGGTGAAGGAGTTTTACACCTCGTCTGATTTTATTGGGGTGTTCGGTGATGAAAAGCATCGCGGTTTTTGTTGGGATGTCGTGAATTGAAGTTCGACGCGGGGTTGAGGGCAGTCTCGAGGTTGGGTTTTTGTATATGACGAGGAAGAGGAAGTAAGGCTGTGATTTTTGGTGAAGGAATTTTGGGATTTCGTGAATAGATGGAAGTGATAATGGGATGGGAACATCGGCCATTGTTTGGGTTTACTGAAGTTCGAATCTGAATGTAGAAGGAGGGCAAGGATGTCGAGTGTAACAGTATGGTGTGAGGATTGTTTTGGTTTTAGTAAGTCACGGAAATGGTGAGAACCTGTACTGGAGCGGACGGTGTATAATGAAGGGAGGAAACAACCGAGTTCTTTTTGGATGAAGAAGGATTATGCCGAACCATTAACAGTAAACCGAGATATTATGGTAATTATGTATTAATTTAAATAATCATTAGTTATAAGGTTAATTAAATAAAAGCTACATGTTTTGGGAAAATAGGAATTGGGAAGTTGAAGTTTCAGGTTAATACTGGCATGAGATTCAAAGTAAAACAGGAAAGTTTTCGAGCTGGAGAAGAAAGGAAAGAAAGGAAAAAATGTTGAGCAAGTGATTTAAAACATTTATGAAATACTGAATTAAAAGGGGATGTCGAGGTTAAGAGTAAGGATTTTAGAACTTGGTTAAGGAATTTGTTAATAACAACGTTGACAGTCAATGGATTTGAGTAGAAATCCGAACTGGGGGAAACTCATGAGGTAGCGGGTTTTTGCTGTATTAGGGGAGAGGACTAATTGTCGTAATATAGTAACTAAGAAATGATTAGTCATTCATGAAATTATATAATTGATTTAAGGTAACAAATTTGTAACATCGATTTCACGTTCATGTATCAATAGAATCAAGTGAAAATGGTCACGTTAGAATCGTAATCTCGAGATCTACATTATGGAGTTGATGGGGTTGAGAACGGATCAACTGGAATTTCATGATAAAATCAAACGCTGTTTGATTTTAAAACGAACCAAAAAAAGCAGATTCGTTAACTGCAAACCAAGGTGAGTAATCTCACTAACTCTGCTCGGTTATATTTTTTTAAAATATTTTTAGAATTTATAAATGATGGTTGTTTGCTGTGTGTTGGCTGTTGGTTGAACTGCTAGTCAGTTGATTGTATAGATAACGATATAGATATAAATCGTTAATCAAATATTGATTCTGTTTAGCAGAATATTTCATAGTGAAATGAAATTGATGTTAATTTTATTGTTTAACATCTGTGGATGCAGGGAAACAGGTCGGAGGGACCCAACTGGGTTCCTCAATATTTATTTTACTGTATTCATATATTGTGTTATATGATCTGATATGAAATCTGTTGTTGATTTTGTATGGTTGAATGATACTGATCATTGTTATATGGTATGTTAAATACCATTAGGAATATTGGAGTGTTAAAAAGGAAATTTTCAATGTTAAAATTGGAAAAAAAATATTTATAAAATCAAAAGACTTTATACAAAGGAAATATTTATCTATAAAATAAATGGATTAAAAAGGAATATTTATTTGTTAATCAAATAAATAGAATTGAAGAAGAGAAAAATAATTGTAAACATCTACCAATAGAATTGAAAGGGGATATTTATTTGAAAAATAAATAGAATAGGTAGGGGAAATGCATGTAAAATAAATAGAAAGAGAATAGTTAGATCGTCAAAGGAATTACTTATAAAATCAATAGATTTTATAAAAAGAAAACGTTTTATAAAATAAATAGAATTATCGAAAGGGGGTTTATTTTGTAAATAAATAGTTTATAAAAAGAAATACTTGAAAGGTGACTAGAATTATATAAAAGGAGAATTTTACATTTGAAAGGTTTAGACCCGTGCTTCGCATACGGGTATAACTTGATATGGATTTAAAGTAATTTTTTTAAATATAATCTATTCTAATAGATAGATGGAGAAGATAAATTTATAGATAATATTTTATAAATTAAATAGGATGTTTATCATTGGATAAATAGAATATATAAGTCAGGAGTTATATAGAGAAGTAAGAATCGATTTCAACATCGATATTTGAAACTGAATAATCAATAGAGTTAATCAATTAGAGATATTCAGTTAGAGTTAATCGATTAGAATTAGAATTAATTGAATTAGAGTTAATTAAACATAGTTAATCGAATTAGAATTAATTGAATATTAGTTATTCAATTAGAGTTGATCAAATATAGTCATTTGAGATAGAGTTAGGCAATCATAGTTATTTAGGATGTGTTGCCATTTCGTACGACTGCTAGTGTAATTCGCAGGGCTGCAGATAGCCTACGGCGGTCGGATGTTTCCTGAGGGAATCGGGCGTAACCAAAGTGATCGCTGCGATCTAGAGTCAAGCGAATGGAGTTAAATCGAATATTAGTTATTCGAAATAAAGTTGAAACTGACATAGTTATTCGAATATAAATTAATCGAATATTAGTTATTTGATAGGAGTTAAATAAGTTGAGTTAATCAAGTAAGTTAATCAAGTTGAGTTAATTGAGTTGGGTTAGTCAAGATGAGTTAATCAAACCGAGTTAATCCAAATGAGTCAATCCAGAGGAGATATTCAAAATAGTTTATTCGAATGGAATTAAAAGAATTATTCGAAATAGTATTCGAACAGAATTAAGGGAGTTAATTGAATATAGTTTATTCGAAAAGAGATTAATCAAATGTAAATCATTCGAAGAGAGTTAATCGAATGTAAATCATTCGAAGAGGGTTAATCAAATGTAAAACATTCGAAGAGAGATTATCAAATATAGTTATTCGAAGGAAAAGTTATCGAATGTAGTTTATTCGAAAAGGAGTTATCGAACAGAGATTATTCGAAAAGAGAATTATACATTGAATTCGATTATACCGAAATTCGGGGAAGTAATATTTACTTGTCGTTTTTAATCAAGGTTTACTTATTTATTAATAAATTAGTGGATTAGTTATTTAGTAAAATTAAGGAATAAAAGTTATACTTTGAAATTAGATATTTAGGAAGAAAGGAATTATAATGCTATAGTTAAAATCAATGTTTAAAATAATGAAGTGGGTTCATAAATAGAATCCAAGTTTCGTAAGGAAGTGTTAAAGATTTAAAAGGTGAACTTTGTCTATTTCGAGGTTGGAAATGTTGTTCAGTTAAGGTCTGAGAGGTAGTTATACCCCAACTTGATTGGCTTCGTTTTTAACTAAGGAATAGTTAAGGTTCGATAGTGAAGGTGGATTTAGTGAATTTAGTTAATGAGTGTAATGGTTTAAATTGGCTTAGTGATGTTTTATTTAAACATCTGTTCGAATCAAATGAATAAATTTTGGAAACATTTTCCAAATATAATCAGAGATGTTTTCTAATCATAGAAAATGAAATGTTGATGAGAAAGAATACTGGAATGTCAGTAATACGTGAAACAGAGATGGAAATGTTTTCCAATGTTGGATGACGTATATTTCCTAAATTTAGTGTAACGCCCCGCCTCTATACCCACTATCGTCCAGTTCATTTCAGAGAAATGTCGTAGACCTTAACGGAGAATAAGGCTTGTAAAGGGCGGTCGATTGTATAATTGCTCCATGTGAGGAATGCACATCGAATTCTGATACCGATTAAAATTTCGACATGACCATTCGGCACATCGGGCAACTACACAACGGCTATAAGCAATCCGGAAAGCAGTATAAAATAGACAACAAAAATAAAAATAATATGGTTTATCTCAAAGCCAGACATAGAATAATCATATCACAAAGGTGGAATAGATATGAATAAACCAAGAATGTGTACAACAAGATAGTGGTCTACAAGGATCCACTAATACATGTACCATGATCTAAATAAAAGAATATGTACACCACGATAGACAATGTCAGAGGTACAAAATTACATAAAACTGCGGAGACAGAGTAGCAAGCTGAAAGTGGAAGATCAATCCTGCGATGTGTCCCAGAGGAGTACCTAAAATGACTCGGTCTGACCCGAGTATTATTTATAGGACTAAACAATAAACGAGTCAGTCTAGCTGTACTTATCAAATAAACCGAGATAACAAGAGACGTAACACAGGATGACATGATTCTACTAATAACCTCTAATCATAAATAAATATGAAACATGGCATGTCAACAAAATCAGGGAATGATGATGAAATATCAATACACAAATATCTCTAAATAATCTCATAGCTAATATAGAATGCAACATTCAAATAAAAGCACACAACAGGAAATGACAGCGGAATGCCAAATAAACTGAACACATGAATGACAACGAAATGCCAAATAAACTGAACGCATGAATGACAATGGAATGCCAAATTAAATCAAATTGACGCGCATCGCATCAAAGTGGTCATAGAAAATCATAAAGGGGGAGAAAACGCATAAATCATAGAAACATCAAAAAGAGGGGCCTGCAGGTTCATAGAAGATGAGATACGATCTCTAGGTAGCTAACCCATTTGTTTGAGCCGGAGCTCCCCAGAAAACCCGGGTCGTGACCCCGGTAGAGGAAAATATAGTTTATAGAAAATCATAGAAGGTTGGACCGAAGTCCCATAGGTGAAATCCAAGAATCGTAAATCACACTCGGGCGATCGAGGACCATAAAAACATAAGTCACAAAGTAAAAAGGAGGTACCGACGGATAGTGCGGAAACTATCTGACTGGAGTTCCCCTGATAGTGCGGAAACTATTACAGTGAACCACAGTCCCCCGGAGACATAGCCAGGAAGCTAAGTCCAAATCATAAAACGGATCACATCGATCCGGGTGAATAGAAATTACTCCAAGCTAGTTAATATAAGAAAATAGCAACATGTCCCATAACCACATGTTATTCTCGAATATTTACACACTCGTAATTGGATCCTATTCAAAACTGAGAAAATCATAGAAGGAGCATTGCCACGGTTTTCGATCGGACGAGTCTAAGAATTAACCATCGAAGCAAAAACAAGGGTTCATAGTCCTTGATTTTACTAAGACGTTTAATTAGATTTCTCATACGAATGAGAAAAGGTTTATAGGATATATACTAGTAGATTTGAAGAAGGTTCATAAAACGATTTTGTAAATTAGCTTCGTATAATGAAGTAAGATTGGAAACCATTTTAGTACAAGAATTTGATATCTACTAATGACATAAAATCTCTTTATATAACTTCAAAGTGGCAATAACCAATAGTACGATTGCCAAGGCAAATCGATCAAGGGGGTTCACGTCACAATGACGTGAATTCAAATCATAAATCATAAGCTCACATCACAACAACATATATGAAGTCAAGGGATAACTGTTGTAATTGCGATCAACGAAAGAATCAGAATCCCAAACTAGCACCCGAAGGTTTTAAACTACATCGGAATAGACTCGAAGGATATCGAGTCAATAATTCACATTTTAGTGGCGCGAGTTGTATTAACAAGAGTATCGAATAAATTCGATATACAAAATAGAGCGCACGGGCTCTAGAATGATCACTTATTCAATTCACATCATAACAATGTGAATAGACCAAAAGAATCAACATCGGGAGAATCACTTGAGAATCAAAGACGACGAACCGAGCTGCTGGAATATGTGAATTCGTGAAGCTGAAGTTCAAAAACAAAGTCCGAACGGCCCGAGCTCGGGTCGGGAAAGAGTCTGGATGGGGGTAGACTGTGGACCGAGGTCCCCTCTTGTCCACAGCAGAAAAAAGATTCAGACATCTGAATCATTTAGGTCAGACGTCTGAACTGGGATTTTCAGAAACCAGAAAGGATTTAGTTCATTTTGGCCCCCCTTCAGACATCTGAATTATTTCAGCCAGACGTCTGAATTACAATTCAGACGTCTGAGCAATAATTTTCAGACTTCTGAATTATGTTACTTGAAACTATAATTATTTGGAGTAGGTCAGACATCTGCTCAAAAATATTCAGACGTCTGAATCCTGTTCCAGAGCACAATTTGCCTTGAAAACATGTTCAAAACGATATCGACGAATGCCCGAAGGCCTATGACGTTATGCACATGTATATGAGGCTTCAAGGACTTGCCGAAACAACTTATAACACCCAAATACGCATGCACATACGTTCATACAAGAGATTAGCTTCGACTTATAAATTCAAATGTGAACTAAATTCCAAATCAAAGCATCCAAAAGAGATTCAAGCGACTTGTGAAGACTTAGAACTTTGCCGGGGCGGCAACGGAGCTTCACAATATCACCAAATCAACCCATAACATATGGATTAGATTGTGTAGAAAATTCTAATCCAACTTTTCAATTCAATGAAAACATGAACACATAAAATAAACTAAGCTACACTAGATGCATACACAACATACACAAGGTATAAATGCACTAAATTACACTTTACAAGCACAAAGGCTTGAGACATAGATGTGAGTTCATCAAAGAACTCACCTTTGGCTCTTGAATGTCAAGAACAAGCTCCAACAAGGAAGAACAAGCACACAAATGAGCAAAGCTCCTCTCTTTCATCAATTGCTCCTCCGAAATCACCTCATACATTCACATGAAGACACATGAGTGTTAGGGCACACTAAAAATCCGAAATTGATGAGCTATAGAGATAGAGAAGAGGATAGAGAAGCTTACCCATGTTGTAGAATGTGATTTCCACTTGGATTGAGCTTGAAATCAAAGCCCTAGCCTTAGGAATTTCCATTTCCTCTTCCTTTCCCCATTTCTAATTCTATTTTGGGCTTAGGAAATTAAATGAGGAAGTGGGAGAGAAGGGTTGGATGTTGGGGGAGTTAAGTGGGGCTTTGGGCTCACCGGTTGAGCTCAAACAGCTCCATTAGCCCAACCAACGGACCCCAATTCATACTAACTCCAAAAATATCAATGCTTGTAGTCAAAAAGGTCGTAAACGATGGTCCGGACTTAATGGAAGTGGTCCCGAGTCCTAATTTTATCGTTTGTGAAAAATGATTTTTTGAGTGACACATGGGATATGACGATATATTCAAATAAAATATTTAAATCTAAAATCGTCGAATGAGCGGGTTGTTACAGACTTCCCCCCTTAAAAGAATTGAGTCCCCGCAATTCCTTAAGAATGAAGTAATAAGTAACAACCAAAAACAATACCACGGAGTGGTACCACATGAACCGACACGAAATGAAAACATCACACCAACGACTATGTGAAATCCCAATTTCATATCGCAAGATCATAAAAACTAGAGTTCAATCTCGAATTCCATTACCTATGAAGGTAGTCATCCCAAATGGGTAAAATAAATCCAGAAAAAATCATAAGCGCTATGAATTTAAATAGACTCGCCTTTCTTTGTATGATTCTCAAGGGAATGAGAATCACTAGAATGCACAAAAACCAAGCGAATCTAATTTGGAACTTCAAGGAGAAACGGGACTGCGTTCTACAAACGCAAGATATCAATAGTACATATCTCTCTTAGGATATGAAATGGGAAATTTACGATGGTTGACTAATCCATTCCCAAAACTCAATCATGACGATGTAGCGAACGTCGAACCTGAGCACTTTAGTCATGCGACAAGGTGGCTGACACCAACAAAAGCACAACATAGAGATTCCAACGAATTTAGCAAAGGTGAGCAATTCTCGAAGGAATAATCAATTTTTATAACAATGATTCAAGGTTGATAATGGAATACCAACGAGCTAGAAGCCGATAAACAAATATTGGTAACGGAATACCAATGAACTACAAATCGATAATCAAATATTGGTAACGGGATACCAATGAACTAGTTCGGGGAAATCGATTTCTAGCCAGGTACTAAATCTCATTTAGTAACCATAAAGATGAATCATTAGGAATTATACGAAATTCCCAACATTCAGGAACTCGAGTATCAATTTTAGAAAATTAGAAACATCGAGAAAATGATGGACAAATAGTGCACAACTTACCACTTTGGGACAACAAGATTTAAGATGATTTTCCGCCAAAAATCTCAAATCGCAAAAACATCAACAATTATTCAAAGAAGCAATACACAATTTTTCCTAACAAGATGAGATTAAACCAAAGAGGTCATAATCCCCAAAGATTTGATTGACAAGTGATAACAAACGTGCGGAGACAATTGTCAATCCAAATGATTCAAACAAACAAGTGATGAGTATCAAAAGTGCTCATCCTTTCGATATTCATTTCTAAGAACAACGCAAAGCTAAGTCCACAAGTGAAATGGACTATAGCACTTCCGGATGATCGACTAGATCATAGATTCAAAGAGAGGAATTATTGAGTTTGCCATGGATCGCAAAATCTCAAATTTTCCCTCCCCAACGGGAACTCCCATTCTCTCGAGTGACCGTTCACCAGAGAAAATAAGTAGACCCATGGGATCACAAGAATACAAAATTCCGTTTAGCAAATCGAGACAAGGATTAAGAATTAGGCGATATTCTCAATCGCTAGGAATTCTCAAAAATCAAAGATCCGAAATCTAGAAACAAGAGACATAAATGAATAACTCTTTGGGTTGTTCCTGGAGTTAATTAATTTACTCAAGGAAAAGATTCAAGATAATTTCTAATTAAAAATCTTGAACCACTCAAATTATTGGAATTGCTTTAAGGAAATCTAGAAATAAATTATCTAGAAAGATAACAAACGATCACGAAAAATCGCAAAAGTCCAAAATATTATTGTTTTGATTAACTTATTAATGGTTAATTTAATTTTAGGGATCATTTCAAGTGTCGGATTGTCGCATAATGGTGTTTAGGAATTCCGAACTACAACATGGCGTCCCACGTCTCGCTCGAGATCCTTAACGCACCCAACGGACAAGTTAACACAAGAAAGTCCTCACAATTACTAACGTTCACACAGATCTCGTGAAAATATAAAAATTCAATATATCGTTTGGGATGGCATAAAGGAAATAGGATTCCTTTATCAACTTACGAATAAACACAATTGATATCTTTTGATACCCAAGAACATGGTCCACGTATATCAAAAGAACATTAATAAAATAATCTCTGAACAAGGTAAATGACATTAAGGAATTACTGACACGTATCCTGACTCAAGAAGAGAGATCACAAGAAGCGGGATGCTTTCCCTCATTCTTGATCTTGAGTTTGGAACGCAACGAGGTAACACAAATGTATCATTACGCATTCGTTGAGTTAATTTAGCACAAGTTCTTGGTAACTCATACCGGCACAACTAGGTAACAAATGAGTTGTTTTAGCTCGAAGGCTTGGTGATCTCACACAGACACGATGAGATAACAAATGAGTTGTTTTATCCCGAAGGCTTGGTGAACTCACGCCGAACTAGAACTACATAGCTGACAACAAGGGAGTAGATTTAGTCACAACGACATGGTATCTCCATATCGATCGACAAGTGATCAATAAACCACGCTAGGTACATAGCGACGCACGGAACAATCTTAACTAGAAAACATGAAATATCAGGATCAAAGGCGCTTACGACGCGCGTAACGACGCACGGGCAAGATACCCAATGATCAATCAACTATAAGGATCATAAATGATCAACAAGATAAGTGTGATACACAATAGGCCAGTTAATAAACAAATTCAGCCGAACGTCCCATACTGCCAGCTTAACTCAAGAATTAACGAACGAATTGTTGAATCCCACTCGAATATTCAAAATGGTTATTATCATAATTTTCAAATGCACAGGTCCAGTAATTATCCATCAAAGCAAACACAATGGTCCATAGTCCTCACGTTTACTAAGGCATTTAATTAAATTTCTCGTACGATTGAAGTAGTTAAGACAATGTCGAAATACGATCACCGAAGCGATCAACAACTTGAGATTTACGTTTTAATAACCTAATTTATACAAAAACAGATATCGATTAGCAACTCGAGTCAAAGAATGAAACAGAAGCACCACTAGAGCATACGGGCCCTAGATGAACTATAGAAATCAACCCGAAGGAGAAGGAGTCGATAACTATTCTAAAAGACTTAAAACAGGACACTTGAGACATAATCACCCCTCCCGTAGGAGGTACACTGGGTGAACCGGCACTCGCACGGTTACGACCAACTATTTCGCTTCTTTAAGGAAAAAGAAGGAGGAAAAAGTTAGTTTCAAGTTGAATTCAAACGATGCGAATTCAATCAAAATGGAATCGTATAGGAAGATAAGCTATGACTGGTCTTAAGACTCTAACCAAAACCCTAAGAACGATTCCCGAGAGAGGCTCAAGACAATACCATCGTCATGTTATCTTACACTGTTCCGAAAAGTTGGCTCTGATACCAACCGTAACGCCCCCCCTCTATAACCACTATCATCCAGTTCATTTCGGAGAAATGTCATAGACCATAACGAAGAATAAGGCTTGTGAAGGGCGGCCGATTGTATAATTGCTCCACGTGAGGAATGCACATCGAATTCTGATACCGATTAAAATTTCGACATGATCATTCGGCATATAGGGCAACTACACAACGGCTATAAGCAATCCGGAAAGCAGTATAAAATAGACAACAACAATAAAAATAAATTGGTATATGTCAAAGCCAGACACAGAATAATCATATCACAAAGGTGGAATAGATATGAATAAACCAAGAATGTGTACAACAAGATAGTGGTCAACAAGGATCCACTGATACATGTACCATGATCTAAATAAAAGAATATGTACACCACGATAGACAATGTCAGAGGTACAAAATTACATAAAACTGTGGAGACAGAGTAGCAAGCTGAAAGCGGAAGATCAGTCCTGCGATGTGTCCCAGAGGAGTACCTAAAATGACTCGGTCTGACCCGAGCATTATTTATAGGAATAAACAATAAACGAGTCAGTCTAGTTATACTTATCAAATAAACTGAGATAACAAGAGACGTAACACAAGATGACATGATTCTACTAATAACCTCTAATCATAAATAAATATGAAACATGGCATGTCAACAAAATCAGGGAATGACAATGAAATGTCAGTACACAAATATCTCTAAATAATCTCATAGCTAATATAGAATGGAACGTTCAAATAAAAGCACATAACAGGAAATGACAGCGGAATGCCAAATAAACTGAACACATGAACGACAACGAAATGCCAAATAAACTGAACGCATGAATGACAATGGAATGCCAAATTAAATCAAATTGACGCGCATCGCATCAAAGTGGTCATAGAAAATCATGAAGGGGGAGAAAACGCATATATCATAGAAAATCATAGAAACATCAAAAAGAGGGGCCTGCAGGTTCATAGAAGATGAGATACGATCTCTTGGTAGCTAACCCATTTGTTTGAGCCGGAGCTCCCCAGAAAACCCGGGTCGTGACCCCGGTAGAGGAAAACATAGTTCATAGAAAATCATAGAAGGTTGGACCGAAGTCCCATCGGTGAAATCCAAGAATCGTAAATCACACTCGGGCGATCGAGGACCACAAAAACATAAGTCACAAAGTAAAAAGGAGGTACCGACAGATAGTGCGGAAACTATCTGACTGGAGTTCCCCTGATAGTGCGGAAACTATTACAGTGAACCACAGTCCCCCGGAGACATAGCCAGGAAGCTAAGTCCAAATCATAAAACGGATCACATCGATCCGGGTGAATAGAAATTACTCCAAGCTAGTTAATATAAGAAAATAGCAACATGTCCCATAACCACATGTTATTCTCAAATATTTACACACTCGTAATTGGATCCTATTCAAAACAGATAAAATCATAGAAGGAGCATTGCCACGGTTTTCGATCGGACGAGTCCAAGAATTAGCCATCGAAGCAAAAGCAAGGGTTCATAGTCCTTGATTTTACTAAGACGTTTAATTAGATTTCTCATACGAACGAGAAAAGGTTTATATGATATATACTAGTAGATTTGGAGAAGGTTCATAAAACGATTTTGTTAATTAGCTTCGTATAATGAAGTAAGATTGGAAACCATTTTAGTACTAGAATTTGATATCTACTAATGACATAAAATCTCTTTATATAACTTCAAAGTGGTAATAACCAATAGTACAATTGTCGAGGCAAATCGATCAAGGGGGTTCACGTCACAATGACGGGAATTCAAATCATAAATCATAAACTCACATCACAACAACATACATGAAATCAAGGGATAACTGTTGTAATTGTGACCAACGAAAGAATCAGAATCCCAAACTAGCACCCGAAGGTTTTAAATTACATCGGAATAGACTCGAAGGATATCGAGTCAATAATTCACGTTTTAATGGCGCGAGTTGTATTAACAAGAGTATCAAATAAATTTGATAGACAAAATAGAGCGCACGGGCTCTAGAATGATCACTTATTTAATTCACATCATAACAAAGTGAATAGACCAAAAGAATCAACATCGGGAGAATCACTTGAGAATCAAAGACGACGAACTGAACTGCTGGAATATGTGAATTCGTGAAGCTGAAGTTCACAAACAAAGTCCGAACGGCCTGAGCTCTGGTCGGGAAAGAGCCTGGATGGGGGTAGACTGTGGACCGAGGTCCCCTCTGGTCCACAGCAGAAAAACAGATTCAGACGTCTGAATCATTTAGGTCAGACGTCTGAACAAGGATTTTCAGAAACCAGAAAGGATTTAGTTCATTTTGGCCCCCATTCAAACGTCTGAATTATTTCGGCCAGACGTCTGAATTACAAATCAGACGTCTGAGCAATAATTTTCAGACTTCTGAATTATGTTACTTGAAATTATAATTATTTGGAGCAGGTCAGACGTCTGCTCAAAAATATTCAGACGTCTGAATCCTGTTCCAGAGCACAATTTGCCTTGAAAACATGTTCAAAACTATATAGACAAATGCCCGAAGGCCTATGACGTTATGCACATGTACATGAGGCTTCAAGGACTTGCCGAAACAACTTATAACACCCAAATACGCATGCACATACGTTCATACAAGAGATTAGCAATGGTTCGACTTAAAAATTCAAATGTGAACTAAATTCCAAATCAAAGCATCCAAAAGAGATTCAAGCGACTTGTGAAGACTTAGAAATTTGCCGGGGCGGCAACGGAGCTTCACAATATCACCAAATCAACCCATAACATATGGATTAGATTGTGTAGACAATTCTAATCCAACTTTTCAATTCAATGAAAACATGAACACATAAAATCAACTAAGCTACACTAGATGCATACACAACATACACAAGGTATAAATGCACTAAATTGCACTTTACAAGCACAAAGGCTTGAGGCATAGATGTGAGTTCACCAAAGAACTCACCTTTGGCTCTTGAATGTCAAGAACAAGCTCCAACAAGGAAGAAAAAGCACACAAACGAGCAAAGCTCCTCTCTTTCATCAATTGCTCCTCCGAAATCACCTCATACATTCACATGAAGACACATGAGTGTTATGGCACACTAAAAATCCGAAATTGATGAGCTATAGAGATAGAGAAGAGGATAGAGAAGCTTACCCATGTTGTAGAATGTGATTTCCACTTGGATTGAGCTTGAAATCAAAGCCCTAGCCTTAGGAATTTTCATTTCCTCTTCCTTTCCCCATTTCTAATTCTATTTTGGGCTTAGGAAATTAAACGAGGAAGTGGGAGAGAAGGGTTGGCTGTTGGGGGAGTTAAGTGGGGCTTTGGGCTCACCGGTTGAGCTCAAACAGCTCCATTAGCCCAACCAACGAACCCCAATTCATACTAACTCCAAAAATATCAATGCTTATAGCCAAAAAGGTCGTAAACGATGGTCCGAACTTAATGGAAGTGGTCCCGAGTCCTAATTTTATCGTTTGTGAAAATTGACTTTTTGAGTGACACATGAGATACGATGATATATTTAAATAAAATATTTAAATCTAAAATCGTTGAATGAGCGGGTTGTTACATTTAGAAAATAAGAAATTTTGAGTATATAGAAGTGGGAAATGAATAAATACATGATTAATTTAATTAAAAGAGATAAGTGTTGATTGATGATTGATCGATAGAATTTCCATCTGGAAATTATATCGTTGTTTGCACACCTGTTTTTCTTTGGTAGTTAAATCACCGACTATTGAAGTTTTTGACCATTTTATCGTCGTCAATATGGAGAGACTGGGATCAGATGCATTATCTGAAAACCACTCTGTATGGATGTTAGCGTTGCGATCAAATATTGAAGACGGAGATATGCAAGGACTATCCTGTTGACAGAATAGTGCCTTCGGTTTGTCTAATCCCAGGACAAACGTGAATGGACGAATGTCTGACAGAGTATATCTAACGGATCTTGTAAGTTGATCTCTTTAAACGTACTTACGTTTGGTGGCAGAGGAATTCGTTTCTCTTAGCTTTATACCCATGGTATTTTTGGGGAAATCAATTTGTGATTTGGCGGGTATGACGATGTGGCATTCAAAGTAAATGAATGTATGATCTGTCAAAAGATACGTTATGACCTCTAGCCTTATTAACCAGGAAATGACAGAAATCGGGCAGGCAGCATGGCTAAGTGGGTCGCTCCCATTAGGGTGTATATCACCTATCTAGAGAAAATCCATTTCATTCTTATATCTATGGTCGATGTTGTCCCTTTCCGGGAGACGGTGGGTAGCTCCCAACTGTTGGTGGTATACATTCGATACACTTAAGCAAAATGAGTGGTCGGTCATGTGTGGGCCGGGTTGCAAGACGTTCTTGTTGAACCCAGTGTATTCGCCTCTAGAGATACACTATCGGCAGGCGGTCCTATACCTTGTCATAGTCGGAATCCAATTTCCAATAAGCGCCCGCGGTTTTGTTTGTATACTATATATGTGGAACGTGAGATGCAAGCGTTCTGCTAGATGGATAATTACTTGTGATTAGACATTATTATAATATCAGAGAATTATTGATCTCCAAAACTGTTTTGGGTTATCGTAAGGTAAAAAACCATCCGTGTTTATGTGTGGATTGGTCTTACGATTATCTTTTCTTTTGAAAAGGATTTTTTAAAAGTTAAACCCAATGGTTTGAGTTTACTTACACCAGTCCCATGACTGACCCAGAGTTTATTTTGTTTTGTTTTTCCCTAAACTCTTGGGTGCCCAAATTTGTACGGGCAGTCAAGTAGTTCAGGTCTTTATAGATATACTGGGAGGAGCTTGAAGCAGGAGGCTTTAGGAGTATATAGCTATTGTTATTTCCACTGTGTAAGTGTTGTACTCTGATAATGTATTGTATATATATACACTGTTTCAATTCAAAGTTATGTTATATATTATATTTTATCCTGTTCTGTGGTGATCTTCTTCTTCTATTCTAATTTTCTATCTTATCTATTCTCACCCTCTAACTTCTTTCTATTAATGATCTGGAATGTTTGATGCTTGAATAATTAACATGGGTTTATGTTGATTTTCTGGGTCGAAAATCCTAGTTCATTATAGGCAGGGGAAGGCCGATCCGAACCGAATCTGGTTGAAGTTGGTACCTCTACTCGAGCTCCTATAAATGCTCTGATACCAGCCGTGGCAACTGATGATCAGCCTACACCTTCTGCACTTGTAACCCATAAGAAATTTTCTCCCTTGATATGCTTGAGAGCAATAGGGATGCTTTGGAGGATCACAAACACGATAGTGTTCTCATGAGGGAAAACATAAGGGTTATGAATGAAGAAATAAGCGAACTTCGCAGACAAAGGGTGTCCTCCTTCGGTTCGTTATCCTATTATGGACCATTCATCATCTTCTGATGAAGAGCGCCCACGTGAAAGGAGGCTGTACGAAAGGCCCGAAAATCTAGACCAACTAACATTCAGATCATTGGGGTCCCGTGAAGATGCAACCCATGTTCTGGGACCTGCCAGTCCAAGTTTGAGGGAACCAATGCTTTTACCAATGCAAGGATCACATGTTCTCCCCAAGGATCCAAATATTACCAATCCTACCCAGGGACAACTCCTTCAGCCTGTTCATCCTGTGAGTGACCAGGACCATAGGAGACGGGGAGGTTCTGTTACCAACCGATACCCAAGGGGGTCACCTAAAGTAGGTGGTAGGCGCATGAGGAGAGAAAGAAGCAGGGATCCTAAACCGACTTTAACCAACGCGGAGGTAGAAGCGATGGTGTGTCAAATCATAGCCGATAGTAGCTGATATACCAATGAAGTCTGGGGTATTGAATGCAGTCATACTCTGTTTACTAATGACATCCTGAACTTCCCTCGACGGTTCAATTTGCCATAGATGGATCGATATATTGGAAGAACAGATCCGAAACAATATCTGATGAGATATGCATGGTATATAAATGATGTAGCTGCACCTGACGCTGTAAAATGTAAAGCCTTCCAAATATACCTAGAAGATGTTGCATTAATGTTGTTTACACGACTTCACCCGCGATCGGTGTTGAGTTTTCAAGAACTAAGCGAGCTTTTTATGAAATAGTTTCGAATCCATGCCCAAAGAGCTAAAAATGTTATCGAACTGTCCAGAATTAAACAGGCCATGGAGAATCTCTAAAATCATACTTGGATCGCTTCAACTTAGCAGTTACTGAAATAAGTGATTCCCACGAACCAACCATTTTGATGGCCTTGATTGAAGGAGTCGATCCAGATACTGAATTCGGAGGTTATTTAGCTGGGAAGCCACCACTAATTAGGGAGGCTTTCTATGAAAAGGCAAATATCCGTCTACGGTGAGAAGAGATTTATGCCAATCGAAAGAGACAATCTAATGGAGCTTCGAGAGAAGACATTCAAAGTAACGCTGCTGTGAAGCAGTCTGGTGACAGTTCGGGGAAAGTCGAGGTAAATGTTGGCAACAAAAATGAAGGAAGCAACAACATGAATGGAAACGATAATAGGAGGAATAGGAACCGAGGAAGTAACTCGAGCACAAGGCCTCTATTCCAAACCTTTGAAAACTACACACCACTGAATGACACATTGGAAAACAACTATTTGGATACTTACAACGTCTTACAATATAAAAAGCCTCTGCCCTGAGACTCTACGGACAAGGAGGTGGCAACTGGAAAAAAAATTCTGTTTCATGGAACCCACAGACATTCTACTAATAAATGTCGGCATTTGAGAGACATTGTCGAAAAGCTGCTGCGGGAAGGAAAGTTAGACAAATACATGGTTGCCCCAAGGGACAGGGGCAAGGAGGTCAAGCCCAGAATCAAAATCAATCTGCTCCTAAGCCCACCTCTCAAAAAAAAAGGCAAAGGAATCGTTATCAATACTGTAGTGGGAGGACCTCATCCCGCTGTCTATAGTTATATGGTTATGGACCAATACGTCAACGTGGTTAAGCACCTTAGAGTGGGAGAATGTAGCAACCTTGAAGACATCTCCTCGGTGAACCAACATAAAACGATGTCAGATGATGTCATATTTCGTAATAGAGATTATTCTGGAATTGAATCACCCACAGAGGACCCATTGGTGATCGCTACTGCTATCGGTCCAGCTCTGGTCCACAAAGTGTTGGTGGATAATGGGAGATCGGTTAATATTCTCTTTAAAAAAGTATTTGATCAGATGAAAATTGAAGTGAATGACTTGAAGCCTTGCGAGGGATGGATACGTGGCTTCAATGGAGCATCGAATACTCCAATAGGATATGTAGAATTGTCAGTGACATTGGGACAAGGAGATCGCCGGAGAGTGAGAATTCTCCCATTTGTAGTTTTGGACATTGAATCACTCTATAACGCCTTTTTAGGCCAACCAGCCCTTGTGGAATTCAGGGCTTGCATTGCGCCCTTGTACTTATTGCTGAAATTCCCAACCGAAGTAGGAGTGGGAGTAATGAAAGGTGATCAAGCCACCGGACGAGCCTGCTACCTGGACGAATTGAAGATGTTGGTGAAGGGATTAAGCATCGAAGCTAAAGACACCTCCTCCCCTGCGAAGGAGGGTTCATCATAGCAATTAAAGGGACCGGCCCCAAGGGAGTCGCCCAGGGGACCGCCCGAGGGCATAGATCCCAGAGAGGATGAAGAGCCTGAGGACAGAAAGGAGACCCCCAATGAAACGACTGTGGACATCCCCATTGACGATGTTGATCCGACAAAGGTATTGAAGATTGGATCCCAACTAGATCCGCTCCGAGCAAAGGAATTGAATTGACTGACTTTTTAAAGGAAAATTTGGATGTGTTTGCCTGGACCCATGCTGATATGTGTGGGATATCTCCCTCCGTTATGAGTCACTCACTAAGCATTAATCCAAAGCATCCACCCGTTAAATAGAAGAGGCATATGTTAGGCTCAGAGAGGTCGGCAGCCCTAAAGGAAGAATTGGAGAAGTTGAAAGATAATGGGTTCATTAGAGATTCAACATATCCCGACTGGATATCGAATCCTTTTTTGGTCAAGAAATCAAATGGGAAATGGCGAATGTGCATCGATTTTTCGGATTTAAACAAAGTCTGTCCAAAAGATAGTTTCCCACTTCCTAGGATTGACCAGCTGGTGGACTCAACAGCCGGACACGAACTTATTTCCTTCATGAACGTATACTCAGGATATAACCAGATCTCCATGCATGTGCCGGATCAAGAGCACTCGAGTTTTATAACAAACTTGGGATTGTACTGCTATGTGGTAATGCCGCTCGGACTAAAGAACGCCGGAGCCATGTATCAGCACCTGGTGAATCGAATGTTCTATAACCAGATTGGAAAAACCATGTAAGTTTATGTAGATGACATGCTCGTGAAATCCAAGCAATCCTCCAGTCATGCACAAGATCTAGCAGAGATGTTTGATATCCTACGGAAGTACGGGATGAAGTTGAACCCCTTAAAATGCTCATTTGGAGTTGCATCAGGGAAATTCATCGTGTTCATTATAAGTTCTCGAGGGATTGATATTAATCCTATCCAGATAGAAGCAATAAGTAACATAGAAGAGCCACAGAATATTAAGGACATTAAAAGCTTGGCAGGGAAGTTTGCAGCATTAAGCAGATTCATTTCCAAAGCCACAGACAAGTGTATCCCATTCTTTGATTTAATCAAACGGAGAAAATTTAATTTCGAATGGACTCCTAACTGTGTAGAGGCATTCCAAAATCTGTTGGACTTATTGGAAAAGCCTCCGATATTGTCGAAACCGATGGATTATGAAGATCTGTTCGTCTATCTAGTAGTGTCATCTCATGCTGTCAGCACAGCCTTGGTGCGTGAAGAATACAAGGTCCAAAGGTCAGTACATTATGTAAGTAAGAAGTTAGCAGCTACAGAACGCAATTATCCAAGAATAGAAAGGCTTGCTTACATCCTCTTGATTGCCTCTCGAAAGCTCTGTCATTATTTCCAAGCTCATCCGATAGTCATATATACTGATCAACCTCTAAGAAAAGTATTACAAAAACCCGAAGCTTTGGGACGATTACTTAGGAATATCGAGTTGAGCCAATTTGATTTGAATTTTCAACCAAGGAGGTCAATAAGGGGGCAATCCTTAGCCGATTTCATAGTAGAATTCATGATTCCTGAAGAAGAAATAGTGAATGGCAAAGTTGTTACTTCAGAGCATAAGTTAGAGCTTAGTCCGTGGAAGTTATATACGAACGGTGCCAAGAATGATCGAAGGTCCAACACTGGAGTTGTTTTAACCACTCCTGAAGGATGATCCATTTACTACGCCCTGCAATTGGAATTTTCCACCACTAATAATGATTCCGAGTATAAGGCCCTGATTGCCCGGCTGAAACTCGCTAAGGAATTAGGGGTAAAAACATTGGACATATTTTGTGACTCCATAATAGTTGTCTGCTAAGTTCGAAAGGAAT
Source organism: Allium sativum (assembly GCA_030737875.1). Taxonomy (NCBI): domain Eukaryota; kingdom Viridiplantae; phylum Streptophyta; class Magnoliopsida; order Asparagales; family Amaryllidaceae; genus Allium; species Allium sativum. Next base: position 691,114,364 of record CM060913.1, on the reverse strand, counting down.
TTGTGACCAGGGGACCTCGACTTGTTACTTATCTTGAAAAAGTAGAGGAGTTGCTGGGCAACCTGGAGCATTACAGTATACCACACATTTCGAGAGCAGAAAATTAGAAGGCATATCGACTGGCTAAGCTAGTAAGTTTTGACAACCCTGAGAAAACCGAAATGGTTCCAATAGAGATATTGGAATCACCAAGTTTTGACCAAATGGAAGTCGAATTATCCCTGGAAGTTGAGTCAGAAAGGGAGTCATGGATGACGCCAATTAAGAACTTTCTTAAAAGCGGAATACTCCCATCAAAGAAGAGGAAGAGACGAGCTGTAACACGTAAAGCTGCATGATAAGTTTTACAGGATGACGTCCTTTATCGCCAAGGATTTTCTATGCCTCTGTTACGATGCATAGCACACGACGACATCAAACGTGTATTGAAAGAAGTACACGAAGGTGAATGTGGGGATCATACCGAGGGTCAAACTCTGGCGAAGAAAGTATTGCGATATGGTTATTTTTGGCCTACCATGAATAAAGATGTAGCTGATCATTCATGACGCTGCGACAAATGCCAAAGATTTGCTAAAGTTCCAATAGCAACCCCAAGACATCTCAAATCGATGGTCAGTCTGTGGTCGTTCCCAATGTGGGGATTAGACATCATCGGGACCCTACTGATTACTAAAGGAGGAGCTAAATACGCTATCGTGGCTGTGGATTACTTCACAAAATGAGTGGAGGCCAAACCCTTAACCACGATCATGGCAAGAAAGGTGATAATCTTTGTGGTCAGAAATATGATTTGTCGATTTGGGATACCAAAAACAATTATAACTAATAATGGAACTCAATTCGGCAGCGCAAAATTCAGAAACTTCTGTCAACAGTATAAAACTGATAAGATATATACCATCGTAGCTCATCCGTAGTCGAATATACAGGTCGATGCAATAAACAAAGTCATTAAGTCTATTCTTAAAAATAGGTTGGAGCGAGCGAAAGCTATGTGGGTTGATGAACTGCAGCATGCCTTGTGGGCCTATCGTACAACCTTTAAGACGGCTACTGGTCATACTCCTTTTTCACTCTCCTTCAGGTCGGAAGCGGTAATTCTAGTGGAGCTTAAAGTCTCCTCTCATAGGGTGACGTATTATGACCTAATGATGAACAAAGCACTCCTCCTAGAGTCCCTGGATATGGTTGAAGAAAAGAGGGACGAAGCGGATTTGCGTGCTTCAAGGCATCGACGCCAAGTGGCACACTACTATGACATAAATGTTCTCTTTAGGACTTTCGAACCTGGAGACCTACTGCTAAAGCGAGTCTTTCCACCTCCTGCTCATCTAGGCCCAAAGTAGGAAGGATCATTCACCATTCGACGGAAAATTAACACGGGAGCTTTCAAGTTAGCAACCGTGGATGGTGAAGAAATTCCTAGAGCTTGGAATGCCCAACATTTGCGATGATACTTGACTTGAAATTGTACTATTTTTCTTTTTTATAGTCCCTGTAAAAAGGAACGACTTGCCTAGAAAATTCTGGTTAATATAAACAAAAGATTATGAAGTGGACGTAGGTCATGACTTGATCGAACCACTATAAAATAATATGTGCGATATACCTTACTCATTTGAATCTTGTTTTGTGTATTTTCTGTGATTGTCAAAACATAAGTCGAAGTATCCGACATTTGAATCGATACGAAAGCAAATGAAATAACCATTTTCCTACCAACTTAAAAAGGACAGGAAGACGACGTCCCAAACTCAAACTCTCGCGAGGCGAGAGGGAGTGTAAAGGACGGGAAGACGACGTCCTCGAGGCGTGACGGTGCACCATGATAAAAGATCGCCTTGAATCAACTCTAACCTGACCAGTTGACATGAGAATATGAAGGTACAAAGAGTATGTACCAAAGAAAACAAAATTTTACCCCACTAAAAGACCTGGGGCAATTTAATCAATCTCGATTAAGCTTTAGCCAAGTGCTATATTCATGATTGATTGGGGCAATATATATAATGCACCATGCCATCAATTATTCATTTTATAATCATTCATTTTACTTAATCGAACGGCACATTATGTGAATGATATTTTATTTGTCTATGCATTTGCAGGAAATCGCAATGGTGACTTGATTCATTACTTATGTTTGTTAATTTATTGATACGAATTGAAACAAATGACAAACTTGCAAGCACTTGACATAGTGGTAAACGAACTACTTTATTAACACAAGTGCAGGTTTGTACCAGATAACTAACTAAACAAAGGCTAGGGCCGCACTCGCTAAAACAACGGCGGACCAAGGAACAAGAAAAATGAAAGTAGAACCGCTTCTCATTTGGACTTGGAGTGGACTTTTCTTTCTTGGCAGCTTTAAGTCTTTCTTTCTACTCTTTTTCGGCATTGGTCTGGATCCGCTTTGGTTTCTTCTTCCCTAGAACTGGAGCGCTGGGATCAACAGAAGACTTCTTAGCAGGCTCTTCAGTGATTGATCTAGTTGAAAGTCTAACAACTATCCTTGACTCAAGAGGTATCGTTGCAAGAGGTTTAAAACTTTCAGGATCGGCTTCCTCAACTTTCAGCTGCATATGCTTACTCTGCTTGGCCTTCATCTTGGCCAAAGTTTGATCATCGACATTTCCCGAATCTCCAGTCATAGCAACATCATAATCTTCTTCATGCCCATCGTCGCTACCGTCGTCTTTCAAAACATCTATCATCACCCTAGCCCGAGGAGTCTCGGTGTTAGGTGGCGCGGGAGCCTTATCAGTAACCTCCTCCTTCTTGCCCTCAGCTCCCCCTCTGAATTTTGCAGCGATGACCTCGTCCTGTTTCGCCTGAGTCTCTTCGACAGACTTCTCACCGATGACTATCTTCTGTTGCTCATCAGTCTTCTCAGTTGGCTCGGTACCTACAGAACGTGAGGTGACAGTTGTTAACTCAGGAGAAAACGAGGGATCTTCAATTGATTGCCCAATAATATGACGAAAGGTCGAAATAGCCCTGACAAATTGGGGTGAAAAGGTAGAGATACCTTCGGATGACTTCTCGAATAGGGTGGCTAGAGTCTCTGATGTCGATTCGGGTATAGGAGACAAAAGGAACACCTCAGGAATTCCCGGATTCTCGGGATCATAACCCTCTATTCTAGTAGCCCCGGGGGCAGCAGAAGAAGAGTCGGTTTCAATGATATCTTTTCCTTTGGCCTAACGTCTCTCTTCCTCCATCGCAGCAGCAATAAGTCGACGCCCTTTGGCCAGACGTGCCGACTCCTCACCGCTAAGGAACTTCTCCATAAGATTGTTTTCATCGATGAAGTCCACCTTGAGCTCTCTCTTTTCCCATTCGATGATTTGGTCCCATACTTAAACCAAAGTTGTCGGATAGTCCTCAATCCAAGAAATGTCATGACGATGGATCACCTGAGCAAAGAACTCTATCATTAGCTCAACATAGTCGTCGAATTCCTTCTGCGTCTCGGAAAGTTTCTCTTGAACCTCTGCTGCAGATTTAAGGGCGATGCTTGTATTCCTCTCGGCCAACACTGCTCTAGATTCAGCCTCCAGCAATTGGGCTTCCAATTCGTCATTCTGCTTTGCCAAATCAGTGTTTTTCTTCTCTAGCTCAGCCTTCTCCTGTTCAAGGCAAGTGCAAGATAACTGTACTCTAATGCTCTTAGACTTAGCATCCTCAACTTGCTTCTTTAGATCTAAGCGCTCTTAGCTATGAGAATCCAAGAGCATGTGATAATGCCTTTGTAGTTCTTCATGTCATTTTTTTGTAGTTGTCGGAATCCTGTTGAGCGAGAGCAAGCTGAGCTTGTGCTTCTTCCAAATCTTTCTCCGAATTCTTCAAAATGCTTGCATCATTATTGGTCATTTCCTTCATATGGCCAATATCAGTGATAAGATTCTTGATAATCTTAGAATGCTTGCACGAATATTTATACATTTCTATATATTGTTTGTCCACTAAATCAATTTTTGCTTTAGCATCATCAGCCCAATTCGAAGGAATCGGTTCAAGCGCGAGAACAAACGCCATACAATCAAAATAATGATCTGGAAATTGTATTTTTAGATTTGCTAGTCCTGCCTTGTTCTCGGCATCGAGCGACACAGGCTTGGGTAGAGATAATTCAATATTTCTCCGCTTGGCAGGTACAATGGACGTATCACCCTTGATTGACCTCTTCTCAGGGACTTTAGGTTTATCCTATAAGTCAACGTGCTTCGACAAGGGCTTCTCTTGAGGACGCTTCTCTTTGTGGGAGTCGGATCATTGGAAAGTTGTTTGTCCCCTTCATGACGAATTTGATGGCTCTTGTACATGTCTGGATCGGACCGATGAGGAGAACGAGAGCGAGAAGAATGAGGACGGTTGGAATCATAATGCCTCCTATCATCCTTGCCACGACTTTTGCGACAATCAGGCTCAGTGTCGGAATCGTGTCTGGGCATGCTGGCACGGATTTTCCTGACATCGTAGCGGGGATGTACCATGGTCCCTGTAAAACAAGGTATGTAGAGTTCAGAACTAATGTTCACACAAAGCATAAGTGTTGTGACGTGCAGTGCTAATGTGTTGTGCGCATCCTAAGAGATATCCCCCAACCAATCAGAGCCCAAAGTTAGGTTGGCATGTGTGGTCTCCTTAGCCTTCACAAGAGTAGTTTCTTCTGAGGAAGTAAAGGTCAAAGGGTTCATTCCGAAATCTTCTAGAGTGTAAAGAGTCTCGCGCAAGGGAAGATTTCCCAAACCCTGAAATGTAGAGTCATCCATAGTAGGGGCATCTCCTTGAGAAGCATCTAACGGAAATTCTTTTGGAGATATCATTTTTTCAGGAGTGGCAGCATCCTTGGGAGTAATGTACTTATCTCTATCTTTTTCTACTATATTTGATAAAATATCATCTTGAGTCGTGGAGGGAGAAGGAGGATCCCTGAGGGGCAATGTCGGATCTTTTGAACTCTCTCCCATTTCAAGTGGAGTGTCGATTGGCCCTTCAACTGGGTTATGTACAAGTAAGGGCCTTCCCCGTGGCCTATGCTACAAGTTATAGCAATTGACGATGCCGATGGAGATATTCATTTAATAAGCACTCCTTGATAGTCAAAAAATTTTGATCACCATTAAGTAACTAATTTTAATGATTGAATTGCACAGGATGCTTCTCTTGTGGTGGGATTGGATCCCCAGCTTTGCTGCTAAACTGAACAGTGATGATTTTCCTTTTTGGCACCGATTCAAAGTATACAAAAGATGGGGTGTCATTGGTTCGATGCTTAACATTGTAAAAGAAACGAACATCCTCAAAAGTTAGCTCTACACCTAGAATTTCTTTATAAACTAGGTACAAAGTGTATAAATAAGCATAGGAGTTGGGATGAAGTTGCACGGAGGCAATCCGCAGTTGCCTCAGAAAATAAACAACGAATGGAGGAAACGGAGGTATTGCCCCAACTAGACACATTAGTCGGGTAGTAGCCATATATCCTTCTTGTGGATTATGAGGACGATCTGTTTTTGAGGGCAACTCAGTATCTCTTCAAACAATCCCATGCTTTAGGCATATCCGCGCAAGTCTGTCATTGTCAATCGTTGAGTCGACCGAATCCTTAGGCGGATCCAAGATTTCAACATTTCCAAACTCATCTGGGGCACGCTTATCTCCTACCCCTCCTTCTTCTTCTCCACCTAGAGAGACATCATCTCCGGAAGATACTTCACTATCATGAGTCTCCATTTCATAATCTGGAACCTCACCATTCCATTTTGAATCTGAAGTAGAGGACATATCTTCAACAGTGTGACTTTAAGAAGTCCCCATGGTCTCTCTTCTTTCTGCTAATCTAGACGAGCGTCTCGCAATCATTTCTGTTAAACTATTGAAGAAACAAAAGAAGGAGTTAGAGTAATGTGACACCCCACGTCCGTTAATGTCACTCACTAAGGGAATGCTTTAAGTTTCATGAATCATTATAGGTAAACAGAACAGAAACATTACAAGATAGATATAAAATAGCAGCGGAATTAATTTTTTTATTAATCATAAAGCATGGTTACACCATATGTCTGAAAATACATAAAATCAGTATAAAACTTCTGTCTTGTACTTTCAATATCAGAGGACAATAACAAAGAAAGGATAATCCCCAAATCATGAGCCATAGTAGCAAAGATTGGAGCTTGATCAGTACATCTAGAAGCTCCAAGAAAGACGATAGCAGAATCCTGACTAACCTGTGAATTCCCTCTCTTGAGAACCTGGGGGAACGAAAGAAAGAAGAGGAAACAAAAAGGGTCAGAATTAAAATCTAGCGAGTCTAGTTACTTTTAGCCAGTAAATAAATAAAAGTAACATGATAGGCAGGTAAAGTGGATAAGAGAGATCACTACATAAATGGCTGGTGTGACAAGGTAGAAATGATAAGGTGTACATGCCTCACTAATGATTACTCTCCACTGTTACTAGTATATCCAGAAAGAGATGATCCCTCTAACTATATGGTGGCAGACTTAGGTATACGTCCAAATGTATCCTAACTACTACCCTGATCGATCGGTTCCCTAACCCTCGTAGATACCTTGTGCTAGCCCCACAGTAGGAGGTATCACTTTCTAAAGTGGCAACCCCTCATCGTAATAATGTGCGCAACCATATCTACAGGTGTCATGGTCGTCTTATCCTCCTCTGCCCGGCTCATGCACGCACATTGCCTGGTCAGTTTGCACTGCCCACACCATCCTCCTCTTTTGGATCGCTTACAATCAGTCAGTAAGCGTGCCCCTTCTCCGCCTAGTACGTAGTACTTTGTTTGATACCTACTCCGGGTTACTAACTGAAATGGGTCCCACACAATATGATACAAGCTCTCCCCTTTGTCCTATATCCCCCACTACGTTTTCACTGACTATGTATACCACTATGTGTCTTTAATTACATAGCCTTATTTATTTCTATCGGTTATGCTTACCTATAGGTGTCTTTAATACATAACCCCTAATCTTCCAACCGGTTATGCTTACATATAGGTGTCTTTAATTACATAACCCTATCACTTCCATAAGTTATGTTTACTCTAAAAGGTGTCTTTAATTACATAAATTTATTATTTCCACTGATTATGTATACCACTAGGTGTCTTTAATTACATAACCTTAACGAGTTAAGTTTGTGCGCCTATAGTGAATATTACCCATCCCCTATTCAGACTTACTTAACCCACCCCTCAACCACGTTTACTTAACCCGCAACTTAAATCTAAGTTCATAAAATCCCTATGGATTAACTTAGGTTAAGTAGTCCAATTCTTTACCATGTCCATTTATGGTTTCACAATGGGCCAGACCTCCCACATTAGGCCTACAACATGTAGATGTTGGATATGCCGGTCGGGCAGACTTATTCCATAATTGGGTCTAGCCTCATGTCATAGCACGATTCATATTTATGTACTTAGACCTCCCACATTAGGTTCAACATTAGTGGCTGCTGGATATGCCGGTCGGGTCCGGGCAGACTTCCACCACTAATGCAACCTAACCTTATGTTATAAGTACAATTCCTAATTGTAATTACTAGACATTCCATTTTTAATTAATTAATAAATTAATTAATCTTTTCCTTTTATATATGTCAATACCTATTTTATTCAATAATTTGAATTACATGTCCAAAAATGTTCATATTCAAATTATGCCATTTTTAACCCTTTTCCCCCGTTCCTTAACTAGCGCCCTCACAAAATTGGCAACATGCCTAGGCTAGACAATAGCCTAGTCATAAACGATAGTAGAGAAAATAATGGGAATATAATTAAAATGATCATCTTGGCATAAACATAAACAAGTATGATAATAAAATAAACATACATACTAGCATGGACATGAAATTGTAATCATAACAAGGTGGACATAAAACTGATGAACTATGATGTCACAATATCTAAATTTGCAATTTAGATGTCCAATCGGTTTAGATCTAACATGATAACCTAAGGTGATAATTCAGATCGCATAAAATAGATCTAACATGTCAACATAGAGTGATGATTTAGATCACATAAAATAGATCTAACATGTTAACATAAGGTGATAATTTAGATCACATAAAATAGATCTAACATGTTAACATAAGGTGACAATTTATATCACATAAAATAGATCTAACATGTTAACATAAGGTGATAATTTAGATCACATAAAATAGGTCTAACATGTTAACATAAGGTGACAATTTATATCACATAAAATAGATCTAACATGTTGACATAAGGTGATAATTTAAATCACATAAAATAGATCTAACATGAATCATAAAGTGACAATTTAGATCATATAAAATTGATCTAACATGAATCATAAGGTGACAATTTAGATAAAATAAAATAGATCTAACATGAATCATACGGTGGCATTTTAGATCACATAAAATGGATCTAACATGAATCATAGGGTGACATTTTAGATCACATAAAATATATCTATACACATCCGCAACATAGCATATAAAACTTAAAACCTAGCTCCATAATAATAACATAGTAGAACAATCACAATTGAATTGGATCTAGAGAAATAGATCTATCATGACATAGCATAAGATCTAACAATAACATAGATTCAAAATTTACAACATATCCAAATCACATTCTTTCATAATTCACTATTATTTATCTAAACCTAAAAGCAACTAGAACTCACTGTGATTGGATTACTAAGATGATAGAAAAGGTGCTGAGTCAATGCTTGAATCTCAGAATTTGATATGCCTTAGTTGCTAGAAGAAGATGAGAAACCCTAGTTTAGTTCAGACTCCGGCAGAGTTTGGCCGCCATGACTTCTAATGAAGAAATATGTGAAATGGCCATATATTTATAGCTGGAGAATCATCTGGAACCGACTGCCACATAAGCCTAGGGTCAATCAGGTCGTGAGTTGCCTACCACTTGGGCAAAGGCCCGAATACCCAAAAAAAAACTATTCTGGGCGCAATTTACAGGTCCTCCAGTATAAAAATACATAGGCGCACTTGTCAAGTGCGCTGGGAATATCTGCTTTTTCTACCAAACTTCTATCGTCCATAACTTCTTCATACATTATCCGTTTTTACGCAAACCAGGTGTCTATCTTGACTAAAATTTCTAGACGGATGCAATGGCACATTCCTTTTCCCTTAATTCCGAATATTAAATTAATTATTCTTTAATTTATCCACTTTAATGTTGTTAAAATTTTGGGGTGTTACATTCTCCCCTACTCAAAGGATTTCATCCTTGAAATCTTCAAGTTGAGACAAATGCATATCCTACCATCCATCATCCATCTACTCATCCATTAATCATTGGCATCCGTTGTCCTTAAGGATTTCTAATGCTTTCATAAATATATGCAATGGTGTGTGTATATGTCCCAACACTAATGCGAAAATCAGGCGGTCTACAGATTCAGTTGACCGCCTTAATGCAATGTATGTTGGTGCCATGAATCCAATATGTATGCAAATAAGCCAATTATAACGTACAAGCTCTACATGTGTGCACACTCATTCGTCCAAATGCAATATTAATATGCTAGTTTATCCATTTCCATCCAAAAAAAGAAAATCCACACACATCGCATCCACAGGCAACCACTAGCAAACACTTGCATCCATCAAACATAACATGTCTCAAACACATGTTTACAATCACGGGATTTCCTACCTAAAGGTTGAAGATTCAATTTATAGGATATACTCAGATCATAGAAGCAAGCACGGATAAAAAGCTTTTGGAAAAGAAGTTAAGAACATTCCCTTGAAAAGAAAAGGGTACAAAGCGCAAAAATCTTGTCTTCAGTCTCTCCAAGTCGCATCCTCTTGGTTGTCTCCCTGTTGAACCTTTAGCAACTTGATCTCTTTATTGCGTAACTTCTTAACCTTCGATCCAAGAATATGGGAAGGAACTCGCCTCTCCACTTCTACCTCTTCCAAAACACTCGGCTCAACAACTTCTATGGTGTCAAGCAGGCACTTCCGCAGATAGAAAACGTGGAAAACATCATGAACACCGGATAGACTTTCTGAGAGAATCACTCTATAGGCCATTTGGCCAATCCTCTCAGTTATCGGAAATGGTCCCACAAACCTAGGTGCCAACTTTCCTACTGATCCGAAGCAAACCACATTCTTCAGAAGTGACACTTTGATAAAAACCAAGTCTCCTACTTTAAATTCGAGGTCAGTCATTTTCTTGTCTACATAGGATTTCTGCCTATCTTGAGCTGTCTTCATCCACCGTCGAATAAGGTCAATCTTTTCGGACGTTTCTCTAACCATATCTGGTCCAAGTAATAATCTTTTTGTAGATTCCCACGAACAAATTGGTGATCTACAGGGTCGTTCGTACAATGCTTCGAAGGGTGCCATGGCGATGTTGGCCTGATAGCTATTGTTATAGGCAAACTCTACTAAGGGAAGATGCTCTTCCCAAGTCCCTCTGAAGTCTAGGATACACAGACTTAAAAGATCTTCTAGAATTCTGTTCACCCTCACCATTGGCCAGTCAGTCTGAGGATGATAAGTAGTGCTCAAACACAACTGTGTACCTAATGCTTCTTGCAAGCTCCTCCAAAATTCGCTGGTAAAGATGGGGTCATGATCGCTCACGATGCTGGAAGGAACTCCATGAAGACGAACTATCTCTCGGACATAAATTGTTGCTAACCATGATGTCGTCCTCTTACTCTTAACTAGAATAAAGTGAGCGCTCTTAGTGAGTCTATCTACCACAACCCAGGTACTGGTGTTGCCTTTCTTTGATCTAGGCAGATCATCTATGAAATCCATAGAGATGCTCTCCCATTACCACTGGGGAACCTCCAAAGGATGAAGTAAACCACCGGGCTTCTTTTGCTCAGTTTTGACTTGCTGGCAAACTGAACATTGGGAAACAAATTCGGCCACATCTTTCCTCATCCCGACCCAAAAGAAAACCCTCTTCATGTCCCTGTACATCTTATCACCATCTGGATGAATGGTCATCTTAGAATGGTGGGTCTCTTTTAGGAATGCCTTTATCAAGCTTACAGTTTGAGTAACACAAAGCCTTCCATCTCGTCACAACCACCCCTTTTCATTATGGCATATCTGCTGAGGTGACTAGAAGTCTCCCCTCTTCTGAGCTTATCCATGATGTCTAGAATATGTGGGTCACCTTGTTGCGAAACTCCTATCTTGTCCATAAGAGTCGGTCGTATCTCTAAGGATGCAAACAAATCATGCAAAATCTCGATGGAGGGTCTAAAATCAAAAGCTGATATGAACTCCAAGTTCTTTCTTTCCACAAACAGAGGACTCAGGGCCACTCTCTGCCTACTTAGTGCATCTGCCACCACATTACCCTTGCCAGGGGTATAAGAAATCTCAAATCATAAGAAGCTAGAAACTCCATCCACCACTGTTGCCTTAATTTGAGATCCTTCTACGAGATCAAATACTTGATAGATTTATGATCGGTGTATAACTCGAACTTCTCTCCAAGCAAATAATGACGCGACGTATCTAATGCAAACACTATAGCAGCTAGCTCTAGATCATGGGTGGGGTAGTTCTTTTCATGAACTCTCAGCTGTCTACCCCCATAACACACTACTTTCCCTTCTTGCATTAGAACAACACCAAGCCCTATACCGCATGCATCAGTGTAAACGGTAATTTTTTTTTTCACGTTAGGTAAAGTCAAGACTGGGGCTGTTGACAGAGCCTTCTTCAGTCGTTGGAAAGCAATGTCACAGTCTATTTCCCATGAGAATGCCAAGTTCTTCTTCTTCAGCCTGGTGAGTGAGGATGATATATTTGCGAAGTCCTTAATGAACTTCCTATTGTAACCTGCTAACCCAAGAGAGCTTCTCACCTTTGTTGCATTCTTAAGAACCTACTAATCTTGCACTGCAACCACCTTCGCGGGATCTACATCTATCCCTTCTTCGGAGACCACATGCCTTAAGAATCTCACCTCTTTTCTCCAAAAATGGCATTTGGAGAATTTTGCTTTAAGCTGATGGTCACGGAGAGTTTTCAAAACTTCTCTCAAATGTTGGGCATGCTCTTCTTCGCTTTTGAAGAAGATCAAAAATTCATCCATAATGACTACAACAAATTCATTTAGGAAATCCTGAAACACCCTACTCATCAGATCGACAAAATAGGTGGGTGCATTCATCAGCCCAAAAGGCATAACCAGCCATACAAAGAAACCATCCGGAGTCCGAAAAGGCAGTCTTATCTATGCTGTCCTCAGCCACCCTCAACTGATGGAACCCCGTGGCCAAGTCTAACTGAGAAAATACAGAGGCACCAACAAGCTGATCAAATAAATAATCAATCCTCGGAAGCGGGTGCCTATTCTTCTTAGTGATTTTATTCAGCTCCCTATAATCAACACACAAACGAAGCGAACCATCCGCCTTAGTGGCGAATACTACCAGAGCACCGCATTCAAATATGCTTCGTCAGATAAACCCTTTCTCAAGTAGCTCCCCTACTTGCTTACTTAGCTCCCTCCTTTCCCTTGGAACCATGTGGCGCACTGATAATGCAACCGGCTTTGTATTGTCAACTATATATATATGAAAATCGATCTCGCGGCTCGGAAGTAAGCCTCGTACCCCATCAAAAACATCAGAATAATCTCGGACTACTAAAACAAATTGCATATTGTCGAACGATGCATCAAGAGACTCTAGGAAACTAAGCATAACTGACCCTTGTGGGTCACATGAAATCTTGAGGGTCCTCCCATGACAAGTCAGAAGCCTAATAACTGTAACGACCTGAATTTTTATGACGTGTTAAAACCATAAATCAAGGCAGAATTAATTTTTAAAATAAGAATAAGGGGAATGGGTTGCGCCATTGCATTCGTCTCGAAATTCTGCTTGGAAACGAGTTCGAGTTTGCGAGAATCGGAGTCCGTATGAGAGAGATATGACCCTCTGAAGTTTCAGGAATTTGCAGATTCAAAAATAGCCCGAAATTCGAATTCAAACCCCAGAATAGGCTGGGTGGGAAAATTCCCGCCCATGGACCAGGTCGACCATAGTGTCGACCTCCTAGGGACCAGGTCGACCATAGTGTCGACCTGGGGGTCGACTTGCCTCCCGAACCCATTTTCTGAACCTGATGCATTCTGATGTAGCTGACCCCGTTTTCTGTCCAGATTCGTCTGCCTAATCCTATTTAAACAGCCTCCTAGCCTCATTCTCTTTACACCATTCTTCTCTAACCTTATGCTGCATAAATTCTTGATGGACATGGCTTCTTCTTCTTCTTCTTCCTCTAAATTAAATTAAAACGCAAAGATTATTTCTTGAAGACTACGGCTAGGAATTGGGGATTTGCTTCTACAATCAAAGCAAGATTCAACGATTCAAAAATTCAACGACTAATTTCTAGACTTGACTTCTGCAACTAAATTTCTTAGACCACGATGTGTAAGTTCCAATTAATTTTAGATAAAAACTATAAATCTAATATGGGCATGTTAAATTGGAATTGATTTATGTATGATTCATATCTATTCTTATTTTCTTCTTGGATCTTGACTATTGGGAATATTGTCTACGATGTTGAAACTACTGTTAATGGCATAAGACTATGACTACGCCTATGACTGTGAACATAAGAACATGACCATGCCTATGACTGTGAACATAAGACAATGCCTATGCCTATGACTATGACGGTGAACATAAGACTATGCCTATGACTATAACGGTGAACATAAGACTATGCCTATACCTATGACTGTGAATATAAGACTATTGCCTATAACTATGACAAGGACAATTGTGGCTAATCACCTATGAGGTTACTGACTTGGATTATGACTATGAAATTGGATCTAAGCTTGATTTTCTATTCAGACCTATTTTCTTTATTTGTCTTGATTTTGGGGATTTTTCTATTTAAGTTAGATCTATCCGTGTTCTTGAATCTAGATTATTATTCAAACCTTTTCATGTTCATAATGTTATGCCTGCGATGTTATAATCAATTTATTCAGTTAGGTCATGCCTTGGAAATAAATTAATAATAGAGCAATGTTAATTATGTTAATATATGCCTGTGGTTCTATTCTATCATCATGTTGAATTGGGAATTAATGAACAAGTCCATTCATATGTATATGAACTTGGAATATAACCTGTGATGACAAGTTGTGTAGTTTATCATGTTATGCAAGTTTTAGGTTGTAAAATCATAACACATATGTGACTAAATGTTAGGACTACATGTTTATGTATATATGTTAAATCTATGTCATATTTCAAGTTCACGCTTATTCATATGATTGCGATTGATTTGCAAGTTCACATATATGTAAGTTGATTTAGTCTATGTTGCAAATTCACATATGTAACAACCCGCATTCTACGCATCGAAGGATCGTAGAATATTTATTTCTTTCACATACGAAGTCGTATGGTCATGTAACTTTGGGAGACGATTATTGGGGTCATTTCCCATGTTCATGATTTTTGTCGATTTTTAAATGACCGTTTTGCCCCTAGTTGGTACTGTTTTGACCATAACTTTTGACTGGAAAGGAATTTTGACCTGAAACCACTTCCATTGGCTTCGAATGATGGTTTCTCTTTCCGTAGAGTGGTTACACTAGCCAAACGGACTTACCGTTTGGGAGATATGGCTGAAACAAGGTTTAGAAGGTGAAAAACAACTAATTGGGCTTAACCGGGTGATTAGCAATTAGGCCCAATGGGGGATTTCGGGATTTGGGGTATTTAAGGGTTGCTAGGGTTAGGATTTCGGTTTTAGACTCATTTTTTCAGCCGCCACTTACCTCCTTCAAGCTCTAGCAATGGCGTCCACCTTCTAATTTCATCCCAAATCATCTCTAATCACTTTCTAATCGAAGATTAAGCAAAACTACATCAAATCAAGGGAGGGTAGCACCAAATCAGAGGGAGAGCTGCTGGAACACATAGGGATTGGATCCAAATCAGAGATTGTTTCAGATCTAAAGTTTGTTTGTGGCTAATGTGAGTGATTTGCATAGTTCCTCATTAATGATGGCTAATTATGGTAATTAGCGAAGATTAGCGAAATTATGGTTCAGAAAAATCTAGAAAAAATCCTAAAATTCTAAAACATCATTTTATGCCTTTGACACGAATTTGGGTTAATTTCGACTAATTTTGCAAATCCCGGAATTTGGGGGATTAAGGGGAAAATATGGGTTTTGGGTATGTTTGATCCGTTTTGACATATCATATTGTTGTTTTGCTGTTTGTGGATGTTTATACATGTTGCTATGACTGTATGATATGCTTTGAGATTGATTAGAAAAGTTAGATTTATCGAAAACACCGTCGAGGGGCGTAAAATACTTGCTGGAAGGGCTGCAGGGGGTTGTGCAGGAATCGGTTCGTGAGCCCCCTCCCCGTTCGTGGGGTATGTGCCACGACCAAGGCAGGAGGTGAGCCACGATCCGGGACGAACCACCCTCCACGACTCGATCCCCTCCATTCGTGAAGAGTCATCACGAGCCGCACCACCATGACGATCTGCTCCACTTCGAAGGCCACGAACGAGGGACTGATGCTACGAGTCACTTCAAGCTCGCGATCCGAACCAGAGGACGATGAAGGAGCTCGCGATGCGATGAGTACCAGGGTGCCACGACCCGACCCGACAGGGGTGCCATGAACTGATGAAGCACGATCCAATGATGGCGACCCGACCTGGAGAGCATATCACGATCCGACCTGGCGAAGGTAGCACGATCCGAGCTGGAGTATCATCACGACCTGGAGCTTGACCACGAGCTGGTGACTGCGACATGAACCAGGAGGTTATGAACTGAACGAAAACCGATCCGGAAGAGGAGACTAAAACCCGAGATGCAAAGGTAGTCCAAATGAAAGTTAGAGCTCAGGATCCAGATGGGAAGAATTGAGTTCACTTCATGATTGGGCTTTGCTGCGGGACGTGTGCAAAGGGGTTGTCGGTATTCATAACTTTGGTTCACCACTGAGAGATGGATAGTGGGCTTGTAATGATAGTTACACGGGATTGGATTTCGTCATGGCCCAAAGTATTAGGTGACCAAAGTAGTGGATATCGTATGCTTTACGCACTGAGTGAGGGATGTGAGGACGATTGCTATGCTTGATTGTTTGACATCACTATGACATGCACACCCTCACCCCCGTTACCTTTACACCATTTGAAAGGGCACCTTAGAGTGTTGTACAGTATGCAGTGCTAACTCTTTGGTTACAGGTCCAGGTTCAGGTATGATTGGATTATACCTGTTACTGTTATTATTCTGTTTAGATGCTTATCGCTCATACCAGGCTTTATGTCTGACCCAGAGTTTTATGTCTCTTCTTATTACCCTGGATGCTCACATGAGCAGACTAGAGACAGGTTATGGTTAGCTGGTGATGCGCGAGTAGCTGGTTCGGAGGCGAGCAGGAGGCTTCCACGTATGATATATAGATATTCTCCCTGTGTCGTTGGTGGTCGCTACTTAGGCATTAGTAGTGTACCTCCTTTATCTTACTTATGCTTTTTGAGACAGTTTGGAAAGTTGTAATAAGCTGTATTTTGGATTTCCGCTGCTATGATGCTTAGTTATGGTTTTCAGCTTATGCACTGTCTCTCCTGTTTTATGTCAATTATGTTATTATTATATTTTGTTCTATGCGCTGTGAGACACATTACAGGTTCCTTGATTAGCCCATTCTCTTCTTTCTTTTTCTTCTGACGATCCATCCCGTGCTAACTGGACAGGTGTATAGCGCACTTTTGGAGTAAATGTCGGTTGGTGCGGGGTGGGCCGTCACACTTGGTATCAGAGCTCTAGGTTGCGTAGTTAACCTAAGGAAAGACACTAGGGAGAGATAGTACGTATATGAGAGTGCGTATTTATGATTACTTTGGTTTTCAAAATCTATGTATATATATACTATTAGTAGTATAAGAATGAAGTCGCACTGCACTAGCACCACTATGGAGTCGTTAATCATTTCCCCTTTTACAGATTAACGATGAGCTGATATCCTAGAGGTGCTGGTAGATGGACCAACTATGGGAATGCTCCTGACATGAGGACAACATTCACTAACTTCATGAGGGAGATGCTTAGGGATGTTCAAGGGGCAGTTCCCAATCCTGGAAATGGTGGTGGTCCAGTAGTGCAGGCGCCTAGGGTCGATTTCGCCAAGTTGTGCAAGGATTACACTAACCTTGGTGGGAAGCCATTGCATGGAACGGAGTCGGCCACCGATGTTCAGGATTGGTTGGATAGCTGTGATCGTGACTTAGGTCTTGAGGATGCGATGAAGAGAAGGCTAGCGTCTCGTCAGCTGCAAGGGCGAGCGATGAATTTTGGAATGCCATTAGAACAGCTACTCCAGAAGATCAAGTTACTTGGAATCAGTTTAAGACTCGCTTTTGTGATAAGTTTATTCCAGCTGCTCATAAATCAGAACTGTTCAGGAAGTTCTTGGAGCTTAAGCAGAACGGTAGAGCAGTCTCGGAGTATATCGCTGAATTCGACACTTTATCGAAATATGGATGGTCCCTTATCGATACAGTCGAAAAGAAGAACGAGAAGTTCATAACTGGCTTGGATGGGTACTTGGGGGACAGACTTATAAACCATATCGATGAGACGTTCGAGTCTATTGTAGGAAAGGCATTAAGGTCAGAGAGCCTTTTCCCTAAGTCGAAGACTGAAGTTGCTACGACATCTGCAGAGGAGCCAAAGCCGCAAGCAGGCGGTGAAGGCAAAAAGAATTCTCAGAACAAGAGGAAGCAGAACCCGACCAAGGATGGTCAGAATAAGAAAAATAAGAAAGATGGCGAATGCTTTAAGTTGTGGCAAGAAGGGCCATTATGCCAGAGATTGTCGAGAAAAGCCTGGGGAAAGGAAGTGCTTTAACTACGGCCAGGCGGGACATCACAAGGATGATTGCCCACAACCTCCTAGGGAGAAGCAGATTGTGAAAGCGTATGCTATCAACGCTGTTCCTTCTTCGTCAAATGCCCCAACTGCGGCACAAAAGGAAAAAGGTGTCGTTATTCGAGGTATGCTTTCTATTTAAGATGTTTTGATCGGGTTTTGTTTGACAAACCTGAGTTAGTCGATAAACCTTTAGTAGTGACGAACCCGATTGGTGGTTCGACTAGTTTTGGCTTGATTTGTTAATGTGGTCTTATCGAGTCATGGATGTATGTTTCCTTGTGATTGCTTTGTTTTGGGCTTTACTGGGTTTAGCATTATTATGGGGAATCGATTTACTCTAAAGGAATAGGGTGGTATTAGGTACCTACCTAGTATTGGCGATTGTAACTGGAGTTAAGGAAGCTAAGAGGTTATCGTTGAAATAAGCTCTAGTTGTCTCTGGGAGGCAAATGAGTACTCCAGTGCTAGATTGTTTTGCTAGTATCACCTCATGAGGATTGTCCGAACTCGGAGGAGATGTTCCTTGGGTGCTTGTCTGATATTGGTTTAGGCCTTTGGGGCTTGTGCTTGGGGAATGTCGATTTCGACTAGGATGGTTTGCGTGAGGGGTAAATAGTTGTTGTGATTTTTCATTGGATGATATCTTGGTTTATTCGAGGAGTGATGGGCAGACGGAACATGATAAGACTGTTCAATGGTATAGACTGCCCAGAGTTAGACTCGATAGGGTTATGAGATTGCTCGAGTGGGACTCGGGAAAGATGCAAAATAATGGATTGTTTAGGACCCTATGTTGAGGTTCTCTATTGGATAGTAGAACTTTGAAGGAATAGGATGTGTTCGTTGATCATGGAAGATACAACGAAGATTAGAGCGATTCAAGTTGAACTTGAACTCGTAAAAGAAAATAGGTGTTCGTTGATCTTGGAGGAGCAACGAATAGGGAGACGATTCACGTTGGACTAGAGTTTGTCACTAATGGATACTCAAGACTGGGTCTGAGTTATAGATTGACTCGAGAAGGCTGCAAGGAATTTAATTCAGCTCGAGTTGGACTCGAGAGGGCAGCAAGATAATGGATAGACTTGGGTTGGACTCAAGTATTTTAGGAGGACTAAAAGCAGGGGTATCTGGGGACGCCCGTTACCTTGGATCCTTTGGACGTGATCTAGTTATCCTTAGAGGATAAACGTACGTTGGACTTACGGTAGTCCGATTGGAGGCTGGGCATCCATTAGTTTAATTATCCTTGGAGGATAAACGTGCGTTGGACGTACGGTAGTCCGTAGGGAGGCGGGGCTTCCATTGGCCTGGGATTGGTTGGACCAGTCAAGTAGGCATCGGTGTATGTATGGAGGCAGGGCTTCCATTTGTTATTGATGTTGGTTAGACCAGACATACTCGAATCGACATATTGGGATTGGTTAGACCAATCATGTTGGTGTCGATGTGTTTATGAATTTAGCAGGTGATAGGTAGGACTTGTTTGATGGATGTTATGGTTGCTATGTTGTTCCTATTTTTCTTCCCTTGAGTAGACTATCAACTGTAGGGTTCCAGCGATGGGGAACAAAGTGATTGTAGTAGGACTATGAGCCAGTGCAGTAGAGTCGTCATGACTCGAGGGGCAAAGTGGACATAGTAAATGATTAGTAAGGCTATGAGCCAGTGCAGTGGAGTTGTTATGACTTCACGGGGCAGAGTGGACATAGCAAAGGACTAGTGGCTATGGATCAGTGCAGTGGAGTCGCCATGACTCCATGGGGCAGAGTGATCATAGTAAAGGATTTGGGTACAGTAATAGTTGCATTGAGTAGGAGACATGCCAGTTTAGGGGTTTTGTTTCTAGGATGGAAGCAACTAAAGTATATCACAGGATATGATTTCGGGCCCAAGAGTGAATTGGATTCAGAAACACTAGTAAGCTTGACGATTAGATCGATTTTGATTGAGTGGATTGGTTCCAGTTAGAAGGACAATCCTAATCTATTGGAAACCATCTCTAGGGTAGAGATGGGTATTGATGGAAAGAGAAAGATCAGGTAAGGATTTGATCGAGAAGGGTGGCTTCGAAAGAATAAGGGACTAGTTGTACCCAACGTAGATGGACTGAGAGGTGAAGTGCTTAGAGCATATCATCACTCGAAATTAACTATACATCCCAGTGGTAATAAGATGTATTGAGACATAGAGCAGATCTACTACTGGGAAGGGATAAAGATAGGCAGAAGGCTTATCTCGATAAGAAACGAAGGGATTTGGAATTCTTCGTTAGCGACTTGGTGTTCGTTAGGATCTCTCCATTGAGAATGTGATTTGGATTGGTTGGAGAGGTAAGTTAGCACCAAGATTTGTTGGCCCATTCCCAGTCCTCGAGCAAGTTGGGAATTTGGCGTATGAAGTAGAGCTACCTGACAAGATGGCGGGAGTTCACAACGTATTTCATGTTTCCCAGTTAAGGAAATTCGTGCACGACCGTAGTGTGGCTATTTCACCTGATCAGTTGGATAACATCGAAGTTGAACTCGAGGCGGTTGGGAACCGCAAGTCTATGCGTATTGTTGGGAACGATACGAAGCAGCTTCGAAGGTAGGCGGTGAAACTAGTCAAAGTCCAGTGGGGTGAGAATGAAAAAGACTGTACTTGGGAAACAGAGAAAGATATAAGGAAGAAGTATCCAGAACTCTTTGCCTAGTAAGGTTTTGGTAGTGATAGTTTCTTCCCTTGTTAGTAAACCGCATGCTAGGATAGACTTGTTTTGCATGTTGACTGTTGTTTTATGGTTGATAGGCATGCGGAACCCTTTGTGTGTTTTGGTTAGGGATTTTCGGGGGCGAAATTTCTTAAGAGGGGGAGAATGTAACAACCCGCATTCTACGCATCGAAGGATCGTAGAATATTTCTTTCTTTCACATACGAAGTCGTATGGTCATGTAACTTTGGGAGACGATTATTGGGGCCATTTCCCATGTTCATGATTTTTGTCGATTTTTAAATGACCGTTTTGCCTATAGTTGGTACTGTTTCGACCATAACTTTTGACTGGAAAGGAATTTTGACCTGAAACCACTTCCATTAGCTTCAAATGATGGTTTCTCTTTCCGTAGAGTGGTTATATTAGCCAAACGGACTTACCGTTTGGGAGATATGGCTGAAACAAGGTTTAGAAGGTGAAAAACAGCTAATTGGGCTAAACCGGGTGATTAGCAACTAGGCCCAATGGGGGATTTCGGAATTTGGGGTATTTAAGGGCTGCTAGGGTTAGGATTTCAGTTTTAGACTCATTTTTCCAGCCGCCACTTACCTCCTTCAAGCTCTAGCAATGGCCTCCACCTTCTAATTTCATCCCAAATCGTCTCTAATCACTTTCTAATCGAAGATTAAGCAAAACTACATCAAATCAAGGGAGGGTAGCACCAAATCAGAGGGAGAGCTGCTGGAACACATAGGGATTGGATCCAAATCAGAGATTATTTCAGATCTAAAGTTTGTTTGTGGCTAAGGTGAGTGATTTGCATAGTTCCTCATTAATTATGGATAATTATGGTAATTAGCGAAGATTAGCGAAATTATGGTTCAGAAAAATCTAGAAAAATTCCTAAAATTCTAAAACATCATTTTATGCCTCTGATATGAATTTGGGTTAATTTCGACTAATTTTGAAAATCCCGGAATTTGGGGGATTAAGGGGAAAATATGGGTTTTGGGTATGTTTGATCCGTTTTGACATATCATATTGTTGTTTTGCTGTTTGTGGATGTTTATACATGTTGCTATGACTGTATGATATGCTTTGAGATTGATTAGAAAAGTTAGATTTATTGAAAACACCGTCGAGGGGCGTAAAATACTTGCTGGAAGGGCTGCAGGGGGTTGTGCAGGAATCGGTTCGTTAGCCCCCTCCCCGTTCGTGGGGTATGTGCCACGACCAAGGCAGGAGGTGAGCCACGATCCGGGACGAACCACCCTCCACGACTCGATCCCCTCCATTCGTGAAGAGTCATCACGAGCCGCACCACCATGACGATCTGCTCCACTTCGAAGGCCACGAACGAGGGACTGATGCTACGAGTCACTTCAAGCTCGCGATCCGAACCAGAGGAGGATGAAGGAGCTCGCGATGCGATGAGTACCAGGGTGCCACGACCCGACCCGACAGGGGTGCCACGAACTGATGAAGCACGATCCGATGATGGCGACCCGACCTGGAGAGCATATCACGATCCGACCTGGCGAAGGTAGCACGATCCGAGCTGGAGTATCATCACGACCTGGAGCTTGACCACGAGCTGGTGACTGCGAACTGAACCAGGAGGTTATGAACTGAATGAAGACCGATCCGGAGGAGGAGACTAAAACCCGAGATGCAAAGGTAGTCCAAATGGAAGTTAGAGCTCAGGATCCAGATGGTAACCAATGAGTTCACTTCATGATTGGGCTTTGCTGCGGGACGTGTGCAAAGGGGTTGTCGGTATTCATAACTTTGGTTCACCACTGAGAGATGGATAGCGGGCTTGTAGTGATAGTTACACGGGATTGGATTCCGTCATGGCCCAAAGTATTAGGTGACCAAAGTAGTGGATATCGTATGCTTTACGCACTGAGTGAGGGATGTGAGGATGATTGCTATGCTTGATTGTTTGTCATCACTATGACATGCACACCCCCACCCCCGTTACCTTTACACCCTTTGAAAGGGCACCTTAGATTGTTGTACAGTATGTAGTGCTAACTCTTTGGTTGCAGGTCCAGGTTCAGGTATGATTGGATTATACCTGTTACTGTTATTATTCTGTTTAGATGCTTATCGCTCATACCAGGCTTTATGTCTGACCCAGAGTTTTATGTCTCTTCTTATTACCCTGGGTGCTCACACGAGCAGACTAGAGACAGGTTATGGTTAGCTGGTGATGCACGAGTAGCTGGTTCGGAGGCGAGCAGGAGGCTTCCACGTATGATATATAGATATTCTCCCTGTGTCGTTGGTGGTCGCTACTTGGGCATTAGTAGTGTACCTCCTTTATCTTACTTTTGCTTTTTGAGACAGTTTGGAAAGTTGTAATAAGCTGTATTTTGGATTTCCGCTGCTATGATGCTTAGTTTTGGTTTTCAGCTTATGCACTGTCTCTCCTATTTTATGTCAAGTATGTTATTATTATATTTTGTTCTATGCGCCGTGAGACATATTATAGGTTCCTTGATTAGCCCATTCTCTTCTTTCTTTTTCTTCTGACGATCCGTCCCGTGCTAACTGGACTGGTGTATAGCGCACTTTTGGAGTAAACGTCGGTTGGTGCGGGGCGGGCCGTCACAACATATATGTATGTTGGTTCAGTCTACGCTACAAGATCACACCTATGATATTCATGTTGATTATTTTGTAAGTTCACATCTATGATGTTCATATTGACTATGATAATGATGCCAAGTTTACGCCTATGTCATGCTTATGTTAATGAATTGCTTTATGCCAATTTTTTGTACGTTGAATTAGGCTAAGTTTTTAGCCTAATATTATATGTCAAAAACCATGCGGACAGAAAATTAGGCTAAGATTGTTAGCCTAATATTTAGACGGGGTAACCTTGGGAAAAATTGGTAATTATAGGAAACTTGACATGAAACTTGCCTTGAAAACTTGACACGAACTTGACATGAAACTTGAACATGGACATGACACTATAACGAACTTGAAAATGGCCAACTCGAGGTTGGGTTGAGTTTGCAGTGTAAATCTGTCCGGAACCGCCCAGCAAATCCAGTGACTGCAAACAATAGGATTCAATGTGAGTAGTTGGTCATATCGCGCTTGAAACCCGAGGTTAGACTGAGTTGTGGTGTAAATCTGCCCGGAACCGCCCGACATATCCAGTGACCACAACAACAGGTCTGATGTGAGAGGTTGGGGTGCATTAATGAATTAATGTCACATGATAGGGTTAAGTCATGAACATGAAAGACAACAATTAACCAACTTGATACATGAATCGTAGGCGGGTTAAGTCACGAACTTGAATGAAAACGCTTAACCAACTTGACGTGCTAGACTGATAAGGGTTAAGTCACGAATTTAAATGACAACACTTAACCTATTGGACGAAAACCCTAGTTACGCGGTCCATTTCAGCAGTAACCCACTAGATGTATCATGGTACCCTGGAACTAGGCAGGGTGGGGCAAGATTACTGGGCTGATTATAAGCGACCAGAACGACGGTTGTGTTGGTGCGCCAGTGTTGGTTGAAGCGAGCTATGGTCGTGCACGTGGTCCGGAGTTGAAAAAGCAGCCATTGGGCATCAGTAGATTTATCTGTGCATTCTTGATTCGTGTCGGTGGTTGGCACCATAGGGCTTGATACACCCTATAGGAGACCTAGCACAGGTGACTACATTCGTGATAGGGCCGCATGATACAGACACACAACAAGCTAGAACATGTAGGGAGCCGATCGACTAGTGGATCATTTCGTTGGACCTAGAAACGGGTCATTTCATGATATTAGGCCATGGAAACATTTCATGATATGGGTTTGGGATTCTAGTACAGTTAATGCAGCGAACCTTGAATAAGTGATCCTATACTTGATTTATACTTGATTTATCATGTTATCTTAGTATATCTTGCCCATCTTGTCATCATCCGTATGTTTACTTTCAGTTTATACATGTCATGTTACCTTTATCTGTTTCTATGCTGAAAGTCACTTGGACTTACCAGTCTTTATTACTGACCCATTTTCTTTCTCCTCTTTTCCTTCCGTTACCCCCCCAGGTTCTCAGGGAGGAAACTCTAGCACTTAGCTTGGATTTCGCTTGCTTTTGATTCAGCTCATATACGGTTTGATCTTGGGCTATGCTATGGCTGCATTTTCTGCTACCTTTGGGGAATTAAGCTCCTTTTGTTTTTTCAAGCTTATGCTTCTTTATTTATGCAAGACAGAATTTATTGTAATGGAAAATAATGACCTCGGCTATTTGATGTAAAAGGTTTTGACTCTTTTTGAAAGTAATGAAATTTATCTTTTGATTCTTCCGCTGTTATATCTATGTTCTGTCTTGTAATATTTCTATGTTTGTTTACCTCGATAACGCTCCTCCAAAACTAGTGCATTCCCTTTGTGAGTGACCCTAGCAGAAGTGCGGTGTTACATTTGGTATCAGAGAAGAAGGTTACAAGACTGGGCAAAAGTTTTTAGAAAACCTACTAAAATTATTTTCAAAAACCGTTTACAAAGAAGCATTTTTCAAGAAAAATCTAGTTTTATTTAAAGGCTATTCCCCAAAAGCCATTAGCACTATCCTTTGTTTCCTCGTTTGAATCTGTTCTTTTTCATTTCATCATGTCTGGTAATCTTAACTTTCCAGAGGGCGTGCCAATACCTGGCTGGTTTAGGAGGTACTTTGAGGATAGGGCCAACGATGCAGGCCCAACAGATATTCCACCTCCAGCTACAGCGATTCCTCCTCCTCCCCCTCCTCATGCAATTGCTTTCTCAAAGATTTGTAAAGATTTTAGGGCCATGGGTGGAAAGGATTTCAAGGGAACTTAATCATTCGTAGAAGCGAGGAACTGGCTCAAAGAAACTGAGGATCTGTTCGTTATCTTCGAGGTGGACGATAGGCAGAAAGTACAGTTGGTGGTATGGTTGCTCAAAGACGAAGCTTCCTATTGGTGGGAAGTCACTAACGCTGAAAGACCTGTTGACACATGGTTGGACTTCCAAACAAGGTTTGAGATGAAATTCCTCTCGCAAGCTGAACGAAGTTTACAGCTGGAAAAGTTCTTATCTCTTAAGCAAGGGAGTATGATGGTCAAGGAATACGTCAATCAATTCAATCAGCTAGCCCGATTTGGACTGGACTTAGTGAATACCACTCATAAGAAGGCTCTCCGTTTTGTCAAGGGGTTAAGTGAGTCGCTTCACAGCTTGGCTACGACCCGCATACCTATGGGGGCTACTTACGAAAAGTTAGTGGACATGGCGCTCTTAAATGAAGAAGACAAGAATGGCAAGAAGGAGGTCAAGGCGAATGAGTCTCAAAACAAGAAGGTAGACTCCGAGAAAGGAGGCAAGAACAACAACAATAATGATAACAAGACACGTGAGAAAAGAAAATGCCACTTCTGTGGTATTGAGGGGCATATAGTCCAGGATTGTAGAAAGAAAAAGATGAAGATGGGAGCATGCTTTCAGTGTAGTGATATTGGACATATCAGCAAGAACTGCCCTAAGAAGCAAGGGCTAGGCCCGCAGGCAGGATCTTCTGGGGGTACATCTTTAACTTCTTCTCCTTGATGCTTTGTTTTATCTTGCTTATCTTCTCAATCCTATCTTGAGAACCTTAGGTAGAACCCTTTTGGATGTAAACAAGTGATTGAAACATGTTATGGTTGATGTTTGCAAATGGTTGCAAGTGGTTGCTCGTGGTTGCATAACACACATTAGGCACTAGATCAGTTCAGACACATCTTCATATTGCATGTTCGTGAGTGTTTATACTTGTTTACGTATGAAATTGAATGTGTTATCATGTGGATGTTGCATATGGATGGATGTTTGTGCACACATATAGTGTTTATGTGACTAGGACTATTTGCATACATGTTGGATTCATGACACTAAACATATTTTGCATTAGGAAGATCAATCAGGCCTGATCATTTACATTAGATAAGGAACATATACACACACTTTTTGCATATGTTCGTATAGCATTAGAAATCTTTCAAGGACAATGGTTGCTCGTGGATGATGGTTGAGTAGATGGTTGATTGGATGATAGGAAGCATTCTTCTTAACTTGAAGATTTCGAGGACGAAATCCTTTAAGGAGGGAAGAATGTAACAACCCGATTTTTTATAATGTGTTAAAACCATAAATCAAGGCAGAATTAATTTTTAAAATAAGAATCAGGGGAAATGGGTTACGCCATTGCATTCGTCTCGAAATTCTGCTTGGAAATGAGTCTGAGTTTGCGAGGACAGTCCGAGTTTGCGAGAATCGGAGTCCGTATGAGGGAGACATGACCCTCTGAAGTTTCAGGAATTTTCAGAATAAAAAACGGCTCGAAATTCGAATTCGAAATTTGAATTCAAACCCCAGAACAGCCTGGGCTGGAAAATTCCCACCCATAGACCAGGTCTACCTGGGGGTCGACCTCCCAGGGACCAGGTCAACCATAGTGTCGACCTGGGGGTCAACCTGCCTCCCGAACCCATTTTCTGAACCTGATGCATTCTGATGTATCTGACCCCGTTTTCTGTCTAGATTCGTCTGCCTAATCCTATTTAAACAGCCTCCTAGCCTCATTCTCTTTACACCATTCTTCTCTAACCTTATGCTGCATAAATTCTTGATGGACATGGCTTCTTCTTCTTCTTCCTCTAAATTAAATTAAGATAAATTAAATTAAAACGTGAAGATTATTTCTTGAAGACTACGACTAGGAATTGGGGATTTGTTTCTACAATCAAAGCAAGATTCAGCGATTCAACAATTCAACGACTAATTTCTAGACTTGACTTCTGCATCTAAATTTCTTAGACCACGATCTGTAAGTTCCAGTTACTTTTAGATAAAAACTATAAATCTAATATGGGCATGTTAAATTGGAATTGATTTATGTATGATTCATATCTATTCTTATTTTCTTCTTGGATCTTGACTATTGGGAATATTGTCTACGACGTTGAAACTATTGTAACTGGCATAAGACTATGACTACGCCTATGACTATGAACATAAGACCATGACTATGCCTATGACTGTGAACATAAGACTATGCCTATGCCTATGACTATGACGGTGAACATAAGACTATGCCTATGACTATGACGGTGAACATAAGACTATGCTTATGCCTATGACTGTGAATATAAGACTATTGCCTATAACTATGACAAGGACAATTGTGGCTAATCACCTATGAGGTTATTGCCTAGGATTATGACTATGAAATTGGATCTATGCTTGATTTTCTATTCAGAACTATTTTCTTTATTTGTCTTGATATTGGGAATTTTTCTATTTAAGTTAGATCTATCCGTGTTCTTGAATCTAGATTATTATTCAAACCTTTTCATGTTCATAATGTTATGCCTGGGATGTTATAATCAATTTATTCAGTTAGGTCATGCCTTGGAACTAAATTGATAATAGAGCAATGTTAATTATGTTAATCTATGCCTGTGGTTCTACTATATCATCATGTTGAATTGGGAATTAATGAATAAGTCCATTCATATGTATATGAACTTGGAATATAACCCATGATGACAAGTTGTGTAGTTTATCATGTTATGCAAGTTTTAGGTTGTAAAATCATAACACATATGTGACTAAATGTTAGGACTACATGTTTATGTATATATGTTAAACCTATGTCATATTTCAAGTTCACACTTATTCATATGTTCGCAATTGATTTGCAAGTTCACATATATGTAAGTTGATTTAGTCTATGTTGCAAATTCACATATATGTATGTTGGTTCAGTCTACGCTACAAGATCTCACCTATGTTATTCATGTTGATTATTTTGTAAGTTCACATCTATGATGTTCATATTGACTATGCTGATGATGCCAAGTTTACGCCTATGTCATGCTTATGTTAATGAATTGCTTTATGCCAATTTTGTGTACGTTGAATTAGTCTAAGTTTTTAGCCTAATATTATATGTCAAAAACCATGCGGACGGAAAATTAGGCTAAGATTGTTAGCCTAATATTTAGACGGGGTAACGTTGGAAAAAATTGGTAATTATAGGAAACTTGACATGAAACTTGCCTTAAAAACTTGACACGAACTTGACATGAAACTTGAACATGGACATGACACTAGAATGAACTTGAAAATGGCCAACTCGAGGTTGGGTTGAGTTTGTAGTGTAAATCTGCCCAGAACCGCCCGGCAAATCCAGTGACTACAAACAATAGGATCCAATGTGAGTAGTTGGTCATATCACGCTTGAAACCTGAGGTTAGACTGAGTTGTAGTGTAAATCTGCCCGGAACCGCCCGGCATATCCAGTGACCACAACAACAGGTCTGATGTGAGAGGTTGGGGAGCATTAATGAATTAATGTCACATGATAGGGTTAAGTCATGAACATGAAAGATAACACTTAACCAACTTGATAAAAGAATCGTAGGCGGGTTAAGTCACGAACTTGAATGACAACACTTAACCAACTTGACATGCTAGACTGATAAGGGTTAAGTCACGAATTTAAATGACAACACTTAACCTATTGGACGAAAACCCTAGTTACGCGGTCCATTTCAGCAGTAACCCACTAGATGTATCATGGTACCCTAAAACTAGGCAGGGTGGGGCACGATTACTGGGCTGATTGTAAGCGACCAGAACGACGGCTGTGTTGGTGTGCCAGTGTAGGTTCAGGCAGGCTATGGTCGTGCACGTGGTCCGGAGTTGAAAAAGCAGGCATTGGGCATCAGTAGATTTATCTGTGCATTCTTGATTCATGTCGGTGGTTGGCACCATAGGGCTTGATACACCCTATGGTGGACCTAGCACAGGTGACTACATTCGTGATAGGGCCGTATGACACAGACACACAACGAGCTAGAACTTGTAGGGAGCCAATCGACTAGTGGATCGTTTCGTTGGACCTAGAAACGGGTCATTTCATGATAATGGGCCAAGGAATCATTTCATGACATGGGTTTGGGATTCTAGTACAGTTGATGCAGCGAACCTTGAATAAGTGATCCTATACTTGATTTATACTTGATTTATCATGTTATCTTAGTATATCTTGCCCATCTTGTCATCATCCGTATGTTTACTTTCAGTTTATACATGTCATGTTACCTTTATCTATTTTTATGTTGAAAGTCACTTGGACTTACCAATCTTTATGACTGACCCGTTTTCTTTCGCCACTTTTTCTTCCGTTCTCCCCCTCCAAGTTCTCAGGGAGGAAACTCTAGCACTTAGCTTGAATTTCGCTTGCTTTTGATTCAGCTCATGTACGGTTTGATCTTGGTCTATGCTATGGATGCATTTTCTGTTACCTTTGGGGAATTAAGCTCCTTTTGTTGTTTCAAGTTTATGCTTCTTTATTTATGCAAGAAAGAATTTATTGTAATGGAAAATAATGACCTTGGCTATTTGATGTAAAAGATTTTGACTCTTTTTGAAAGTAATGAAATTTATCTTTTGATTCTTCCATTGTTTTATCTATGTTCTGTCTTGTAATATTTCTGTGTTTATTTACCTCGATAACACTCCTCCAAAACTAGTGCATTCCCTTTGTGAGTGACCCTAGCGGAGGTGGGTTGTTACAATAACCCTCTTCTCATAATCCAGAATGGCACCATACGTAGTAAGCCAGTCCGTTCCTAGAATCAACCCCATAGCCCATAAACCCAAGCACATATGCGTCACATTCAAACTCGACGCCTAGCACAGATATTTTCAAACCCCAACAAATCATAGATAAATGTGCCGAACCACCAATGGGGTTTGAAACAACTGCAGGATTTACTACCATACTAGTAATTAAGTGCAAAGATTCAACTACAGAACTTGATATAAATGAATGTGAGGTGCCAGAATCAAAAAGTGTTCTAATAGGATGATTGGAAATCAAACCTTCCTTGGAAACTTTCCTACCTCTATCTGGTGCACTAGCCACGAGAGCATTCGCTTGCCCTCCAAAGGTTCCTGTCCTTTGACCTTGTCCTTGATTCCTTGGGCACTCCCTAGAATAGTGTCCAACCTCTTCACAAACGAAAAAACATTCTTCCTTTTCCTGTAGTCCTGGGCCAAATGACCCTCTCGCCTGCAACTATGGCACTTCCTCTTACCCTTAGCCTTGTCATTCTTTCCGCCCTTTCTTGGATCATACCTTTTTATTTTGTGTTTCCTCAACCTTAACTTCTTCCTTTTTAGATTTATTTGAACTTAATCTATGTTCCCTTCCCGGGCCATCATTTTTCTCATCCTTGGGTTGTACTCCTTAGCCCTAACTCCCTTATTCTCCTTTTTACCATATTTGTGTAACATGCTAACAAGTCTCTCGAGAGTTTCCTTCATCGCACAGAAATCCTTACGAAGCTCATGAAAATTAGCCGTAGGTGATACTACTGTAGCTTCAGATGGAGGTTAGGCACTTCATTGCCCTTTGATATGTGTCGCAGTTTAAAAATACCTATGGCATCATGCCGGAATGTAGACACCTTGCGGGAAGAATTGGTCCCCCAGACAAAAAGTAAAAGGAATCAAGTAGAGAATCGAGAGATAATTCCTATGGCTTTGGGGAATATGTTTTTCAAAACAAACTTTTCTTTTGAAAATACTTTCTTCTAAAACCTTTTAGAAAATAGCTTTAAAAAACTTTTATCCAATCTGATAACCTTCAGCTCTGATACCAAGTGTGACACCCCACGTCCGTTAATGTCACTCACTAAGGGAATGCATTAAGTTTCGTGAAGCGTTATAGGTTAACAAAACAGAAAAATTACAAGATAGATATAAAATAGCAGCGGAATTAAAAACTTTTATTAATCATGAAGCATGATTACACCATATGTCTGAAAATACATAAACTCAGTATAAAACTTCTGTCTTGTACTTTAAATATCAGAGTGCAATAACAAAGAAAGCATAATCCCCAAATCATGAGCCATAGTAGCAAAGATAGGAGCTTGAGCAATACATCTAGAAGCTCCAAGCAAGACGATAGCAAAATCCTGACTAAGCCTGAGAATTCCCTCCCTTGAGAACCAAGGGGGGAAACGAAAGAAAGAAGAGGAAACAAAAAGGGTCCGACAAAAAGTCTGGTGAATCTAGGTACTTTTAGCTAGTAAATAAATAAAAGTAACATGATAGGCATATAAAGTGGATAAAGAGATCACTACATAAATGGTTGGTGTGACAAGGTAGACATGATAAGGTATACATGCCTCGCTAATGATTACTCTGCACTGTTACTAGTATATCCAAAAAGAGATGATCCCTCCAACTATAAGGTGGTAGACTTAGGTATACGTCTAAATGTATCCTAACTACTACCCTGATCGATCGGCTACCTAACCCTCGTAGATACCTTGTGCTGGCCCCACAGTAGGAGGTATCACTTCCTAAATTGCCAACCGCTCGTCGTAATAATGTGCACAACCATATCTACATGTGTCTTGGTCGTCTTATCCCCCTCGGCCCGGCTCGTGCATGCACATGGCCCGGTCGGTTTGCGCGACACACACCGTCTTCCTCGTTTGGATCTCTTACAATTAGTCAGTAAGCTTGCCCCTTCTCTGCCTAGTACGGAGTACTTTGTTTGATACCTACTCCGGGTTACTGCCTGAAATGGGTCCCACACAATATGATACAAGCTCTCCCCTTTGTCTTGTATCCCCCACTAGATTTTCACTGACTATGTATACCACAAGGTGTCTTTAATTACATAGCCTTATTTATTTCTACCGGTTATGCTTACCTACTGTTGTCGTTAATACATAACCCCTAATCTTCCAATCGGTTATGCTTACCTACTGTTGTCGTTAATACATAACCCCTAATCTTCCAATCGGTTATGCTTACCTATAAGTGTCTTTAATTACGTAACCCTATCACTTCTACAAGTTATGTTTGCCCTAATAGGCATCTTTAATTACATAACATTATTACTTCCACTGATTATGTATATCACTAGGTGTCTTTTATTACATAACCTTAACGGGTTAAGTTTGTGGGCCTATAGGTGAATATTACACATCCCCTCTTTAGAATTACTTAACCCACTCCTCAACCATGTTTACTTAACCCCCAACTTAAATTTAAGCTCATACAATCCATATGAATTAGCTTAGGTTAAGTAGTCCAATTCTTTATCATGTCCATTTATGGTTTCATAATGGGCCAGACCTCCCACATTAGGCCTACAACATGTGGATGCTGGAAATGTCGGTCGGGTCCGGGCAGACTTATTCCACAGTTGGGCCTAACCTCGTGTCATAGCCCGATTTGTATTTACGTACTTAGACCTCCCACATTAGGTTCAACATTAATGGCTGCTAGATATGCCGATCGGGTCCGGGCAAACTTCCACCATTAATACAACCTAACCTCGTGTCATAAGTACAATACAATTCCTAATTGTAATTACTAGGCATTCCATTTTTAATTAATTAATCAATTAATTAATCCTTTCCTTTTATAGGTGTCAATAACTATTTTATTCAATAATTTGAATTACATGTCCAAAAATGTTCATATTCCTATTATACCATTTTTAACCCTTTTCCCCCATTCCTTAACTAGCGCCCTCACAAAATTGGAAACATGCCTAGGCTAGACAATAGCCTAGTCATAAACAATAGTAGGGAAAATAATGGGAATATAACTAAAATGATCATCTGGGCATAAACAAGTATGATAATAAGATGAACATACATATTAGCATGGACATGAAATTGTCATCATAACAAGGTGGACATAAAACTGATGAACTATAATGTCACAATATCTAAATTAGCTATTTAGACGTCCAATCAGTTTAGATCTAAAATGATAACATAAGGTGATAATTTAGATCACATAAAATAGATATAACATGTTAACATAACGTGATAATTTAGATCATATAAAATAGATCTAACATGCTAACATAAGCTGACAATTTATATCACATAATATAGATCTAACATGTTAACATAAGGTGATAAGTTAGATCACATAAAATAGATCTAACATGAATCATAAGGTGACAATTTAGATCACATAAAATAGATCTAACATGAATCATAAGGTGACAATTTAGATCACATAAAATAGATCCAACATGAATCATAAGATGACATTTTAGATCACATAAAATAGATCTAACATGAATCATAAGGTGACATTTTAGATCACATAAAATAGATCGATACACATCCGCATCATAGCATATAAAACTTACAAACCAGGATCCATAATAATAACATAGTAGAACAATCACAATTGAATTGGATCTAGAGAAATAGATCTATCATGACATAGCATAAGATCTAACAATAACATGGATTCAAAGTTTACAACGTATCCAAATCACAGTCTTTCATAATTCACTATTATTTATCTAAACCTAAAAGCAATTAGAACTGACTGTGATTGGATTGCTAAGATGATAGAAAAGGTGTTGAGTCTTTGCTTGAATCTCAGAATTTGATATGCTTTAGTTGCTAGAAGAAGATGATAAACCTTAGTTTAGTTCAGACTCCGACAGAGTTTGGCCACCATGACTTCTAATGAAGATATATGTGAAATGGCCATATATTTATAGTTGTAGAAACATCTAGAACCGACTGCCACATAAGCCCTAGGGTCAATCTGGTCGCGGGTTGCCTCCCACTTGGGCAAAGTCCCGAATACCCAAAAAACTATTCTTGGTGCACTTTACAGATGCGCCAGTGTAAAAATACTGGGCGCACTTGTCAAGTGCGCTGGGAATTTCTACTTTTTCTGCCAAACTTCTATCGTTCATAACTTCTTCATACGTTATCCATTCTACGTAAGCCAGATGTCTGTCTTAACCAAAATTTCGAGACTGACGCAATGGCGCAGTCTGTTTCCCTTAATCTAACACAATGGCGCAACCTGTTTCCCTTAATTCTGAATATTAAATTAATTATTATTTAATTTATCAACTTTTATGTTGTTAAAATTTCGGGGTGTTAGAAGTAAAATTGCTTGTGCCCCTATGAACTAAAGTTGTGCTGGTGTGAATGCAAGGCTGAAGTAAGAGAACAAAGAGTTAGTATGAAAGACAGCAATACAAAATGTAGCTGCATGTTTGTTGAATCTACAAAATCCAACGTAGAAGGCTCTATCCTAACTGTCCATGAATTCATAGGTAATACATAATCTTGACTAAGTTAGGTTGAGTGTATTTATGTTTCATGCCTCGCCTCATATCGGAAGTCCATACTTTAAAAAAGGTTCAGTTCGGAAATGGGTGCAGAAGTAGGGACTTAAGATGATAATGAACAACAGAGTACTCCTGGACGGGTCGGAAATTCATGTTTTATGTAGTACGGTTCAGAGGTTCACGTGCTATATGACCCGGATCGGAAGAAACTATAGAACTGTGGACTTTAAGTGGAAAGCATACGAGAATGCTTCGGGTCAAGCCGGAGCGTTGGGCGAGATGAATTCGGTTCAGATCAGATTAATGCATGTAACACCCCGTAAATCAGTTAATACTAATGTTCACAAATGAAAGAATAATTAATTTCAAATATAAGAATATTGGGAAGCGGGCTGCGCTATTGCGTTCGGCTCGGAAAAATACGCGAAATAGAGTCCGAAATTTTGTGAATCAGAGTTCGTATGACCGAGATATGGCCTCGAGAAGTTTCACGAAAAATTCAAATTTTAAAACAGATTTCAAAAACACAGAAATGGAGGCAGGCGGGAAAACTCCCGCCAGACCCAAGGGGTCGACCTGGGGGTCGACTGGGGAGTCGACCTCCCCCCCAGGTCGACTGGGGAGTCGACCCTAGGGTCGACCTGGGAGTCGACCTCCTTGGTCGAGCCCAGGTGACCTGGGTGCATCTGGTTGGGTTTTCGGGCTGTGTTTTGAAGGCTGGACGAAATCTAATGGCTCTAATCTATTCTAGGGTAAATCTAATGGCCTAAATGCATCCTAACATCTATAAATAAGTGGGTAGACTCTAACCCTAAATCACTTGAAAAATTGGAGAGCTACCGACATGCCGTTGCCATGGAGTTCAGCGTAGCCGTCACAAACTAAAGAAGAAGAAGAAGGCCTAATCTACAAACTAAATCTACTCAAATCAAATCAAAAGCTCTCTCTCTTTCTATTTCTCTTCTTTAAAATTGTGAGTATGCTGATTCTCACAATGTTATTATAAAATAATTCGATTAAGTTATGAATGGATCACAAGAAAGTGATGTGAATTGTAATTGTAAATTCTATATTGTGGATCTCTTGTTATTTTATTAT
Organism: Allium sativum; assembly: GCA_030737875.1. Classification (NCBI taxonomy): domain Eukaryota; kingdom Viridiplantae; phylum Streptophyta; class Magnoliopsida; order Asparagales; family Amaryllidaceae; genus Allium; species Allium sativum. The sequence continues at coordinate 691,078,412 of CM060913.1, read as the reverse complement.
GTTATCATATATATGTTGTTATGTTGTAGTGATTATGTTGTAAATAATCCTATGCTATGTCATATGTGATTAATCATGCTATGCTAGGTTGTAAATCATATCATGCTATGTTGCAAATTATGATATGCTATGTTGTAAATCTTATATATGTTGTAGATCTCATGTTATCACATATGTTGAAATACTTATGTTATATGATAATGATGTCATGTTAAGTTGTGTTGAATCATACAAGTTGTAAAATCATGATGTTATTATTTATGCGAATTGGATCATGTTTAAAGTTTATGTTTTTTTATAATAGATCTTGATTATGGGAATTTGCCTATTGAGTTAGGTGTACCCATATACATGAATCTACAAATTAATTGAATCTTGAATATGGGAATTTGCCTATTAAGTTAGGTGTACCCATATACATGAATCTATGATTAAATGAATTTTGATTTTTGGGAATTTGCCTATTGAGTTAGGTGTACCCATATAAAACCATATTGTTAATGATGTTGATTCACACATGTCCTATACAAGTTTATGAAATTTGATCAAAATCATATTATGTGAATTATGAATAAGTTGACACCCTTAGATCCATGACATGTATAACCTTATGCAAGTTGTAATTTTGGATGTATGCAAGTTTCACCCCTTGTTATGATTTATTTAGTCATATATACATGTTGTTATTGTGATAATCTCTTTTATGCTATGAGTTAGACTATTCGAGTCTAATTTATATATATTTTGCGAATAAACGTTCAAACGTGGGGTAGGGGTGATATTAGGAATTAATAAATTGGGTGCAATTTTGTATGATTTTGCACGCCTTGAATGGATGTCCATAATTCAGTCAATTATGGACATTGTTGAATTTGGAATTAATTAATAATTCAAGTAGGGAATATTTAAAATTGGGCAAAGTGGATTATTAATAATAATCAATGCTTAGGACACGAGGTTGGACCCGTTTGTGACGTAAACCTGCCCGGACCCACCCGGCAAATCCAGTAGTCACAAATGTCGGCCCAATGTGAGAGGTCCTAGGCCCAAACTAAAGCATAACAGTTGTAAAGACACGAGGTTAGACTCTTTTATGGTATAAGACTGCCCGGACCCGCCCGGCAAATCCAGCTGCCATAAATGCCAGTCTAATGTGAGAGGTCTTTATGAGGTTATGGCCTTAATGAATTAAGAAATCATGTAAGGTGGGACATGGGGGTTAAGTAGGTGCCTTGGGTGGCATGAGGAATCTAGTGGTTGCCTTTAGAGGCATTTGAAATACGATTAGACTTAACCAAACACACATGTAACGAACATGAATAAGTGGGTTAAGTGGGATTGACTAAGGGGACAAGCTTAGGTGGAATGCTTGTGGGAAATAATGGGGGCCCATTTCAACCAGTATCCCAAAACGTTACTTTGTGGGCTCGACCCAAGTCGAGGACGGGACACGCATACTGGGTTTGACTATAAGAGGTCAAAACAGGGAGCGGTGGCAACGCAAGTCCAACGGGTTTCATATGCGTGTGTGGACCCGGGCTGGTAGGTAAGACGTTGTTGCATCGTGTAGGTATAAGCCGTGCATCTCCGTTATATCGGGTTGCCACTTTAGGGGAATGATACACCCCACTGTGGGGCCAGCATGGGTATCTACGAGTAGGGAGCTGATCGAAGAATAGAAAGTGGGGTACACCTAGTGCAGATAGGGGCAGGCGCCACCTATGTAGTCAGCTAGGAGTACGTAAAGCCATTAAGAAAGTTTCTAAGTGAAGCTAAGTGGGATCAATCTTTAGGGTGACTGGTGTGGTGCAGTATAGTGTTTATCCTTTAGTATTTAGGAGCGCCTATAACGTTTCCTTTAGCGACTGTCTATGTCCTTAATCTGCTCTTTCATAAACATTTCCTTGTTTTCCAGCTTATGCCTTAGTCCAGTTATTTTGATAATAGTATTGTAGAATTATCATACTCGCCAGACTTTATGTCTGACCCCCTCTTTTCCACCTTTTTCTCCCTTCAGGTCCCCAGGTTGGGCCAAGTTCTAGTGAAGTCTAATTGGATCGCTTATCTCTTGGAAAGCTTGGACTGCAGAAGTAAAGTCCAGCTTGTTATCTTTCTTTTTAATGGCTATTTATTGTAATGGGATTATGTATTTTGTTTTTGTGGAGACGGATGTTGTACTTGGTTTTATGATGTAACAGACATATTTAATTTCCGCTGCAATAAAATGAAGTTTTAGATTTCCAAGTGCTATTTATTATTTGTCTTGATGTAATTTCTCTGTTCTATATTCACTTATGACCTCCATGGAAGTTAATGCATTCCCTTTTGAGTGACATTAATGGACGTGGGGTGTTACACGTGGTATCAGAGCATAAGGTTACCAGAACAGATAAAATTTTTAGAAAAATATTTTTCCAAAGTATTTTTTGGAAGAAGTGCTTTCAAAAACATGTTATTTAGAGAGAGTTTTTATGAAAAACATAATCCCAAATAGCCATATCCTTATCTTTATCTTTCGAATTCTCCATTTTGAATCTTTCCTTTTCCGTTTCAGCATGGCTGAAGATCTTAATCTCCCAGAAGGTGTGACGGTTCCTGGGTGGTTTAGGAGATATTTGGAGGTTAGGGCCACCACTGCAGGCCCAGCAGATGCTCCTCCACCCCCAGTTGCACCCATTCCTCCTCCTCGTGTTGACACTTTTGCAAAGACGTGCAAGGAATTTAAGGCTATGGGAGGAAAAACTTTTCAAGGGACTGAGACGTTTGTGGAGGCCAGAGACTGGCTTAAGGAGACTGAGGAATTGTTGGATATCTTTGAAGTGGAAGATGGGAGGAAAGTCCGTTTAGCTGCTTGGTTAATGAAGGGAGAGGCCTCGTTTTGGTGGGAGGTCACTAACGGGGAACGTCCAGTTGATTCATGGGCGGATTTCAGACGAAGGTTTGAGGCAAAGTTTCTTTCAAGGGCAGAGGAGAATTTAAATATGGAAAAATTCCTGACATTAAAGCAAGGGAGCTTATCAGTGAAGGAATATGTCAATAAATTTAATCAGTTAGCAAGGTTTGGCTTGGAGTTGGTGAACACGCCAGAGAAGAAAGCTTTGAGGTTCGTTAGAGGCTTGAATGAACCGTTGCAAGGGTTGGCTATGACCCACATCCCTATGGGAGCCACCTTTGAAAGGCTAGTAGAAATGGCACTTATGCATGAGGATAAGGCAGTTGATAAGAAAGGGGATCATAAGAAACCCCAACAGCAAAATAAGAAGGGTGGTAAAAACAATAATGGCAAAGGGAAGAAGAGATGCTTCAATTGTGGGATGCTTGGCCATCTCAGCAAAGATTGTAGAAAGAAAAAGAAGACTGGTTGTTTTCATTGTGGAGATGCGGGACATTTGGTGAAGGACTGCCCAAAGAAGGGGCAGAGGGCAGGGTCTACCTCGGGAGGATAGGTGCAGGCTCTTATGGCACCAGGGCAGGCAAGGGGGCAAGTTCAGGCTATTGCGACCCCACCGCTGCAAGAAAGAGGTAGAACAATTTCTGTTGAAAGCTTAGTTTTTCTGTTTGATCATCCTGTCCGTACCTTATTCGATTCTGGCGCATCTCATTCGTTTATCTCTGCATCATTAGTTGAATTACTGCACTTGAACACCAGTTTAGTAGAGGATCCCTTGGTTGTTTCAAATCCAATTGGGGGTTCGGCTCATTTGACCATGATATGTTTGGATTTGAAAATCTCTATACTTAGCGTTGAATTTAGATGTGATGCTTATGTATTGGGCTTCACGGGCTATGGGCTAATTTTAGGAATGGGTTGATTATCTAGAAATGGGGCCATCCTTGATTGTGAAAGGAGAGTAGTTAGGCTTGTGACTCGCCTTGGTAATGCTCTCGACATCTTTTGTAATCCCATAAATTCCATTATGCTAAGTTATCTTGAATCACTTGACGCGTCTGTAGAGAATCTGCGATCGGTAGAGGAGGTCCGGGAATATCCGGATGTGTTTGAGGAGGTGAAGGGCTTACCTCCAAAGCGGGAAATAGTCTTTCGAATTTATCTTATGGATAATGCTAAACCCGTATCTTTTCCAGTGCGCCACATGGCTCCCCGTGAAAGGAGGGAACTCAATAAGCAAGTGAAGGAGTTGCTTGAGAAGGGGTTCATAAGATGTAGTATATCGGAGTGGGGTGCTCCAGTAGTATTTGCTACAAAGGCGGATGGGTCCCTTAGACTTTGTGTGGACTATAGAGAACTAAATAAGCTTACTAAAAAGAACCGACACCCACTGCCGAGGATTGACGATCTCTTTGATCAGTTAGTTGGCGCCTCAATGTTTTCGCAGTTGGACTTAGCCACTGGCTTTCATCAACTGAGAGTGGCTGAGGATAGTATAGATAAGACTGCTTTTAGGACTCCTGACGGATTCTATGAATGGCTAGTGATGCCCTTTGGTTTGACAAATGCCCCCGCATATTTTGTTGATTTGATGAGTAGGGTGTTTAGGGAGTACCTTAACAAATTCGTGGTAGTCTTTGTGGATGACATCTTAGTCTTTTCTAAGAACAAAGAAGAGCATGCCCTACATCTTAGGGAAGTGTTGGAAACCCTTCGAGCGCATAACCTTAAGGCAAAATTTTCTAAGTGTCACTTCTGGAGGAAAGAAGTACGGTTCTTAGGGCACGTGGTTTCCGAGGAAGGGATAGCAGTGGATCCCGCAAAGGTGGTGGCCATCCAAGATTGGAAGGTCCCTAAAAATGTAACCGAAGTAAGAAGTTTCTTGGGGTTGGCTGGCTATTATAGGAAGTTTATCAAAGACTTCGCAAAAATATCAGCTCCATTAACACGGCTAACGAAGAAGAACCTGGTTTTTACGTGGGACGAAGATTGTGATGATGCGTTCCAACGTTTAAAGAGAGCCTTAACTTCAGCCCCAGTCTTAGTGCTGCCAGACGGGAATAAACCGTTTACCGTCTATACTGATGCTTGTGGGACGGGACTTGGCGCGGTCCTCATGCAAGAGGGAAGAGTAATAGCCTATGGTGGAAGGCAGTTGAGGGTTCATGAAAAGAATTACCCTACGCATGACCTTGAGTTAGCCGCAATTGTTTTCGTGCTTAAGTCTTGGCGTCACTATCTTCTTGGTGAGAAATTCGAACTGTTCACTGACCACAAATCATTAAAATACTTATTCTCTCAGAAGGATTTGAATTTAAGGCAGCAACGGTGGATGGAATTCTTAGCCTCCTACGATTTTGAAATAGCATATACCCCGGGCAAGGGTAACGTGGTAGTAGACGCCTTAAGTAGGAAAAGGTTGTCCTTGAGTCCGTTGTTTGTTGAACGACGAAGCTTAGAATTCATCTCCATGTTTGACTTTAGACCCTCCATTGACCTAGTACCTGGTTTGTTAGCATCATTGGAGGTTAGACCTACACTTCTAGGACGAGTTGGTGAGGCACAGCAAGACGACCCACAGTTGGTTGAGATAGTAGAAAAACTCAAAGGAGGGGAGTCATCTAACCATCTTCGTAGGTATACCCTAGACGATAAGGGTTGGTTACGAAGGGATAATAGACTTTGTGTACCACAAGACGAAGACTTAAGGAAGGCCATTCTTGATGATGCTCATCGCTCAAAGATGACCATTCATCCCGGCGAAGACAAGATGTACAAATATATGAAGCGAGTTTTCTTTTGGGCCGGTATGAAAAAGGATGTGGCCGAGTACGTCGCTAGATGCTTGGTGTGCCAACGAGTAAAAGCGGAACAAAAGAAACCCGGTGGGTTGCTTCACCCATTGGAAGTTCCACTATGGAAATGGGAAAGCGTCTCAATGGATTTTGTGGATGGATTACCAAGATCTAGGAAGGGTAATACGGGGATTTGGGTTATAGTAGATAGACTTACTAAGAGCGCCCATTTTATTCCCGTGAAAAGTAAGAGGACTGCTCCGTGGTTGGCTTCTGTATACATTAAAGAGATAGTTCGTTTGCACGGTATTCCTTCTAGTATAGTAAGCGACCATGATCCCATCTTCACTAGCGAATTTTGGAAGAGTTTACAAGAGGCGGTAGGGACTCAGCTATGTTTGAGCACCGCATATCATCCTCAGACGGACGGCCAGACCGAGAGGGTGAATCGTATTCTAGAGGATCTTTTAAGGCTTTGTATCCTAGACTTTGTGGGTACATGGGAAGAGCACCTTCCGTTGATAGAATTCGCATATAATAATAGCTTTCAGTCTAGTATTGGCATGGCACCTTTCGAAGCTCTTTATAGAAGGCCTTGCCGTTCGCCTACATGTTGGTGGGAATCTACCGATAAAATCCTACTTGGGCCCGATAAGGTTAGGGAAACCTCGGAGAAGATTGATTTAATTCGAAGGAGGATGAAAGCAGCACAAAATAGGCAGAAATCGTATGCTGATAAGAGGAGGACAGATCTTGAGTTTGACATTGGGGACATGGTTTTTATCAAAGTATCTCCGTTACGGAATGTTGTTCGCTTTGGGTCTGTTGGGAAATTAGCGCCAAGGTTTGTAGGGCCGTTTCCTATAAAAGACAGGATTGGGAAGATGGCGTATAGGGTGGAGTTGCCTGAGAAACTTAGTGGAGTAAACGACGTATTCCATGTATCACATTTGAGGAAGTGTTTGCACAAGACCGCGGAGGTGGTGGAGCCGAGCTTGCTTAAAGATGTGGAAATAGAGCGTGATGCAACAATTAGACGAGCTCCTACATGCATTCTTGGGTCGGAGATCAAAAAGTTGAGGAATCGAGAGGTCAGACTAGTTAAAGTGCAATGGGGAGATGATGAGAGCAACGCTACTTGGGAGACAGAAGAGAAGATGCGTTTGTTGTACCCTTTTCTTTTTGAGGGTATGTATTTTAATTTCTCCTTTATCGCTTAGCTTATCTTATCTTATCTTTAGTATGTCCTCTCATTAGTATCTTTGACCTTTAGTTAGGATAATCCTATGGTTGAAACATGTGTTTGAGACATGTTATGTATGATGGATGCAAAATGGATGCAAGTGTTTGCTAGTGGTTGCTCGTGGATGCATATATACACACACTTTAGGCACTAGATCGGCTAAGTCACTACATATTGCATATTGCATAAATGAATGTATTTAGTATAATGGATGTATAATGGTTGTACCATCATATAGATGCTGCATTTGGTTGAATGTATGTGCACGCATATAGAAGTAGTATGTAAGCAATTAGGATCTTTTGCGTACATAATAGATGCATGGCACTATCATGAATTGCATTAAGGAGGTCAACTGAATCAGTGGACCGCCTGATTTTGCATTAGATACGGACATATACACACACTATGCATTTAAACATAAAAGCATTAGAAGTCTATAAGGACAGTGGATGCCATTGTTTGATGATTGAGTAGATGGTTGATTGGATGTTAGGTCAAACATTCTTCTTGACTTGAAGATTTCGGGGTCGAAATCCTTTAAGGAGGGGAGAATGTAACACCCCGTAAATCAGTTAATACTAATGTTCACGAATGAAAGAATAATTAATTTCAAATATAAGAATATTGGGAAGCGGGCTGCGCTATTGTGTTCGTCTCGGAAAAATACGCGAAATAGAGTCCAAAATTTTGTGAATCGGAGTTCGTATGACCGAGATATGGTCTCGAGAAGTTTCACGAAAAATTCAAATTTTAAAACAGATTTCAAAAACAAAGAAATGTAGGCAGGCGGGAAAACTCCCGCCAGACCTAGTGGGTCGACCTGGGTGTCGACTGGGGAGTCGACCTCCCCCCCATGTCGACTGGGGAGTCGACCCTAGGGTCGACCTGGGAGTCGACCTCCCTGGTCGAGCCCAGGTGACCTGGGTGCATCTGGTTGGGTTTTCGGGCTGTGTTTTGAAGGCTGGACGAAATCTAATGGCTCTAATCTATTCTAGGGTAAATCTAATGGCCTAAATACATCCTAACATCTATAAAAAAGTGGGTAGACACTAACCCTAAATCACTTGAAAAATTGGAGAGCTACCAACATGCCGTTGCCATGGAGTTCAGCGTAGCCGTCACAAACTAAAGAAGAAGAAGAAGGCCTAATCTACAAACTAAATCTACTCAAATAAAATCAAAAGCTCTCTCTCTTTCTATTTCTCTTCTTTAAAATTGTGAGTATGCTGATTCTCACAATGTTATTATAAAATAATTCGATTAAGTTATGAATGGATCACAAGAAAGTGATGTGAATTGTAATTGTAAATTCTATATTGTGGATCTCTTGTTATGTTATTATGTTATCATATATATGTTGTTATGTTGTAGTGATTATGTTGTAAATAATCCTATGCTATGTCATATGTGATTAATCATGCTATGCTAAGTTGTAAATCATATCATGCTATGTTGCAAATTATGATATGCTATGTTGTAAATCTTATATATGTTGTAGATCTCATGTTATCACATATGTTGAAATACTTATGTTATATGATAATTATGTCATGTTAAGTTGTGTTGAATCATACAAGTTGTAAAATCATGATGTTATTATTTATGCGAATTGGATCATGTTTAAAGTTTATGTTTTTTTATAATAGATCTTGATTATGGGAATTTTCCTATTGAGTTAGGTGTACCCATGTACATGAATCTACAAATTAATTGGATCTTGAATATGGGAATTTGCCTATTAAGTTAGGTGTACCCATATACATGAATCTATGATTAAATGAATTTTGATTTTTGGGAATTTGCCTATTGAGTTAGGTGTACCCATATAAAACCATATTGTTAATGATGTTGATTCACACATGTCCTATACAAGTTTATGAAATTTGATCAAAATCATATTATGTGAATTATGAATAAGTTGACACCCTTAGATCCATGACATGTATAACCTTATGGAAGTTGTAATTTTGGATGTATGCAAGTTTCACCCCTTGTTATGATTTATTTAGTCATATATACATGTTGTTATTGTGATAATCTCTTTTATGCTATGAGTTAGACTATTCGAGTCTAATATATATATATTTTGCGATTAAACGTTCAAACGTGGGGTAGGGGTGATATTAGGAATTAATAAATTGGGTGCAATTTTGTATGATTTTGCACGCCTTGAATGGATGTCCATAATTGAGTCAATTATGGACATTGTTGAATTTGGAATTAATTAATAATTCAAGTAGGGAATATTTAAAATTGGGGAAAGTGGATTATTAATAATAATCAATGCTTAGGACACGAGGTTGGACCCGTTTGTGACGTAAACCTGCCCGGACCCGCCCGGCAAATCCAGTAGTCACAAATGTCGGCCCAATGTGAGAGGTCCTAGGCCCAAACTAAAGCATAACATTTGTAAAGACACGAGGTTAGACTCTTTTATGGTATAAGACTGCCCGGACCCGCCCGGCAAATCCAGCTGCCATAAATGCCAGTCTAATGTGAGAGCTCTTTATGAGGTTATGGCCTTAATGAATTAAGAAATCTAGTAAGGTGGGACGTGGGGTTAAGTAGGTGCCTTGGGTGGCATGAGGAATCTAGTGGTTGCCTTTAGAGGCATTTGAAATACGATTAGACTTAACCAAACACACATGTAACGAACATGAATAAGTGGGTTAAGTGGGATTGACTAAGGGGACAAGCTTAGGTGGAATGCTTGTGGGAAATAATGGGGGCCCATTTCAACCAGTATCCCAAAACGTATCTTTGTGGGCCCGACCCAAGTCGAGGACGGGACACGCATACTGGGTTTGACTATAGGAGGCCAAAACAGGGAGCGGTGGCAACGCAAGTACAACGGGTTTCATATGCGTGTGTGGACCCGGGCTGGTAGGTAAGACGTTGTTGCATCGTGTAGGTATAAGCCGTGCATCTCCGTTATATCGGGTTGCCACTTTAAGGGAATTATACACCCCACTGTGGGGCCAGCACGGGTATCTACGAGTAGGGAGCCGATCGAAGAATAGAAAGTGGGGTACACCTAGTGGAGATAGGGGCAGGCGGCACCTATGTAGTCAGCTAGGAGTACGTAAAGCCATTAAGAAAGTTTCTAAGTGAAGCTAAGTGGGATCAATCTTTAGGGTGACTGGTGTGGTGCAGTATAGTGTTTATCCTTTAGTATTTAGGAGCGCCTATAACGTTTCCTTTAGCGACTGTCTATGTCCTTAATCTGCTCTTTCATAAACATTTCCTTGTTTTCCAGCTTATGCCTTAGTCCAGTTATTTTGATAATAGTATTGTAGAATTATCATACTCGCCAGACTTTATGTCTGACCCCCTCTTTTCCACCTTTTTCTCCCTTCAGGTCCTCAGGTTGGGCCAAGTTCTAGTGAAGTCTAATTGGATCGCTTATCTCTTGGAAAGCTTGGACTGCAGAAGTAAAGTCCAGCTTGTTATCTTTCTTTTTAATGGCTATTTATTGTAATGGGATTATGTATTTTGTTTTTGTGGAGACGGATGTTGTACTTGGTTTTATGATGTAACAGACATATTTAATTTCCGCTGCAATAAAATGAAGTTTTAGATTTCCAAGTGCTATTTATTATCTGTCTTGATGTAATTTCTCTGTTCTATATTCACTTATGACCTCCATGGAAGTTAATGCGTTCCCTTTTGAGTGACATTAATGGACGTGGGGTGTTACAATGCATTTTGACACTCCTAAAAAAATTTCTCCAGTTAAGGACCTCCTCTGATCTGAACCGAGATCATATATTTTCTTTTGATCTTTTTTATGTTCATGTTTCTCACTCCGAACCGACCCCGCTACAATAGATGCATTTCACTCCATCTTGTTTCAAACTTCAAGCCGATCCAGTCCATCCAAAATCATTTTCTTCTTTGCGTTATCCTTTTCTCAAGAAACACCAAGTTCATCATCCACGAGTGATTATCATCAGTGAGATTTTTATGGATCAGTGTCCCAACCGTACTCTCAGGTCATCACCATCGCTTCCTCGAGGTGGCAGCAGTGCTGCCAACGATGATGGCAACAAAGTGGAAGACGTCGACATTGGTTTTTAATTCAAGAGGAAAATTCCCCAAATTGACTCCAATCTTGAGTTTAAACAGATAAAAAGTAAGGAACACGAGAATCTAAACCCACCTATGAATTTAATTTGGAATGTATTTTTATAATTTTGAAGGTTAGGTTTTTTTCTCTTTTTGAATTTGGACGTGATTTTGCTGGAGACGAGAAAGTGAAGATTAAAGGAGTATGAGAGTTTATATATTAAAACGTTGAAGTCCATTTGTATTCCATGACATGACTACTCAGCCCGACCCAAATCAAAGCGATTGAAGTAAAGATTAAAGCCTTTAATCTTTGGCCCAACAAATTGACAGAGGACTGGAAGCAACGTGGGTCGGATCTGTTCGAACCGAACTAAGGACAAATTGTCGATTTGAGCAGAATGACCCAATATGAGAAAAAGAAATGGAGAACTGTAAAAGGAAGAAATGAAGTCTACATACCTTTGTGTACTTGGAAATTATATGGAATAAAGAGAAATAATCTTTGGCTTCATGATGTATTTGTAAACCCACGAGATATAGCTTCATGGAAAGTCACAACTTTACCGAGGGACACGACTGTTAGCTAACATCATTCGGAAGCAAATGTGATGAGACATCTTCGAAGCACCCTCCATTTTCGATGAAAGATATTTTGAGGGGGCAAAATTTTAGCCCTCTTTGTGATCGAGGTTCACAAAGCTAAGAGAATGCTCAACAAATAAGTTTGAAGGATGAAGTCGTAGTTTAAATTCAGATCGGATCGAATATCCCCAAACCGAACTTCTTCACTTCGAAGCAGGCAGGTTAGAAGTTGGCGAGAAGGAGACATAGCCGTATCGGAGCTTTTTGATCCGAGCCCATTCACTTCGAAGCAATCGGATTATAACATGGTGAAAAGAAGGCACAACCAGATCGGATCATAGCTTTCCGATCCGAACCTCTATTTCGACCACCCGATCTGAGCCGACCTACGAAGCTGTGGCAGTTATGCTCCACGTTCCTACAAATATGGAGTGATTATGCTCCATTTTCCTACGTTACTGGTGTGCTGTCAACATGAGAATGAAGGACGGATCCGTATTATGTGGCATGAGTTCTACGTATATCCAATTCAAAGGTCTCCAGGGAAGATTTCTGCCTATAAATACACCATTGAACATCATTTGGAGAATATTTTTTTGGCAAATTCTTAACACAAACTCCGATTACATCCAAATTTCATCAATTTAGTCAGAACATCATCAGTTCTTGAAGAACATTTCAAGGATTGTTAAGTGAAATTGTTCATTTTAAAAGTGAGTTTGAGTGAAAACAATTATTGTATTTGTATTACCATCATCGATCGAAGAAATTCAAAGTGGACGTAGGATCTTTAAAGTCGAACCGCTATAAATCATGTGTTCTTTCCTTTTTATTTTCATTTCAGTTAGAATTATCAATACTTTGGATGTTAGAATCATTTTTGGATCTAACACTTGACATAAAACAAGCGAGACGATGGATAAGCTGAAAACTAAACCATCATAGCAGCGGAATCCAAAATACAGCTTATGATCAAAACCATTATTACAACTTCAAAATACTGTCTCTAAAGAAAAAATAGAAAAGGTACACTACTAATGCCCAAAGAAGTGACCAGCAACAACACAGGGAGAATATATGTAAATAGTACGAGGAATCCTCCTGCTCGTCTCCGGACAACTACTCGTGCACACCACCTAATCTGTCTCCAGTCTACTCGTTTAGGAGCACCCAGAGTAATAAGAAGAGAAATAAAACTCTGGGTTAGACAAAAGTCTGGTATGAGTGATAGCAGCAAAACAGAACAATAACAGGTATAAATAGTCATACTTGAACCCTAACCTGCAACCAAAGAGTCACAACAAGATGTACAGTGCTCTTAGGGTCTTAATAACCGCATTGCGTTGGTCCATAGCCACTAATCCCTTGCTACGATCACCTTGCCCTTGGGAGTCCTAATGATACCATTGCGCTGATCCATAGCCATGCTACAATCACTTGCCCTTGGGAGTCTTAATGATCCCATTGCGCTAATCCATAGCTGCTAATTTGTCTCTCAGTGGTGAACTAAAGCTATAGATATCGATAACCACTTTGCACATGTCCCGCAGCAAAGCCCAATCATGAAGTTAACTCGTTGGTTCCCATATGAATCCCGAGTAACAACTTCCCACTTGGACTTCCTTTGCATCTCGGGTTCTAGTCTTATCTAGTTCGGTTCGGTCTCCATTCAGTTCGAGTGGGAGCTTTGGTTCGATTCGTGATGCACATCTGGGTTGGGTCGTGATTGCATGCTTCGGATCAGTTCATGCATAGCAACTCCTCCGGGTCAGATCAGCCCTTCACTTCGCTTCGGATTGTGCTCCCTGAAGCGGTTCGGTTCGTGAGTCGTGGTGCTCACTGGTTCAGTTCGGTCCCCCTCTGCTCATGGTCAAGTTCTGGGTCGTGGTGCTTGATCGATACGTGGAGGCAGCCGGTTCATGGAGGCATCAGTTCGTGTCTCCACCGGCTCAGGTTACTTCCTGAGTGGAGGCTCATGGTGCTTCGTCTGGTCTGGCTCGTGATGCATCTCCAGATGAGTGGGTCACTTCGTGAGACCCTATCCGGATCAGATTGTGGTATCTAGGTCACGAACGGGTTGGTTCGGGGTTCATGACCCGATCCGATTTCCTACACTCTTTTCCAATAACTGTTTATGCCACATGACGACGTTTTCAACCATTGTAACTTTTCTATGCAACCATGAAACATTCCAACCAGTAGTAATAACATGTATAGTCAATCACAAACATCAAAACATCAATCATATGAGTTATTTAGGATCAAACATGGCCATAACCATGATTTTTCCCTTAATGCCCTTAATCATGTTTTACCATACAATTAGCAAACTTAATCCAAATTAACCCCACTTATTATGAGTAACATAAAATAGTATTTCAGAATTTCTGCATACTTTTCCATATTTTTCTGAGCCATAATTTCGCTAATTATCACTAATCACCCCTAATTAGTCGTAATTAGTGAATACAAGTGCTAATCACTCACCTTAGCCACAAATAAATATCATATTTAAAACTCTAACTGGTTTTACATGGATCCCAATGTATTCCAGCAGCTCTATCTCGATTTCTATGCTAATCCGCCTTATTTGGATGTAGATATGGCTAATATGTGATTGGAAAGTGATTAGGAGGTAGGTTAGAAGGTGGAGGCCATTGCTAGGTTAGAGGAAGGTAAATGACGGCTAGAAAAATGAATAAAATTAATTTCCTAAACCCTATCAGCCCTCCCATAACCCTAATCCTGAAATAGGTTATGTGCTTAACTGCTAATCACTCGGTTAAGCCCAATTATGCTGTTTTTCACCTTCCAAACCTTATTTCAGCTGTATCTCCCAAACGATAAGTTCATTTTATTAATATGACCACTCTACGGAAAGGTAAACCATCATCTAAATCCAATGGAAGTGGTTTCAGGTCAAAACTCCTTACCAATCAAAAGTTATAGACGAAACAAGATTCGCCAAGGCAAAACGGTCATTTAAAATTCAGCAAAAATCGTGAATATGGGAAATGACCCCAATAGTCGTCCCCTTAAAGTTACACGACCATACGACTTCGTATGAGAATGAAATAAATATTCTGTGATCCTTTGATGTGTAGAATGAAGGTCATTACACTCTCCCCCCTCTCCCCCTCCTTTAAGAAATTTCGCCCTCGAAATTCCTTAATCAAAGCATACAATGTTGCTCCGCATGCCTATTAGACATTTACAAACAATCGAACATACATAATAACACAACAAACTTTTCCTAGCATGCGGTTTACTAACAGGGGAATAACTATGTCGTGATTAAAATCTTACCAGGTAAAGAGTTCTGGACGCGTCTTCCTTATGTTCTCCTTTGTCTCCCAAGTGGTCCAGTGTCACCGTCTTCCTTCAAAGTTGTTTCGTATCGTGCACGACAATACGAATCGTCCTACGGCTCCCAACTGCCTCGGATCCTACCTTGATATCATCCAATTGATTTGGTGAAATAGTCATATCAGAATCATGCACGAACTTCCTTAACTGGGAAACATGAAATACGTTGTGAACTCCTGCCATCTAGTTAGGCAACTCTACTTTATATGCTAAATTCCAAATTTTTTAAGAACTGACAATGGACCAACAAATCTTTGTGCCAACTTGCCTCTCCTACCAAATCGAATCACACTCTTCAACGGAGAAATCTTAATGAATACTAAGTCGCCAACGTAGAATTTCAAATCTCTTCGCCTCTTATCGGCATAACTCTTCTGTCTATCTTAGGTAGCCTTCATTCGTTGTTGGATAATCTTGATCTTATCTAAAGTTTCTCTTATTACATCTGGTCTAAGCACAAACTTCTCACTGGTTTCCAACCAACATAATGGTGAGTTGCACGGTCTTCCATACAAAGCTTCAAACGGAGCCATATCAATACTAGATTGATAACTATTATCATATGTGAACTCAATTAAATGCAAATGGTCATCCCATAACCCTCTAAAATCCGATATACAAGCTCTTAAGAGATCCTCTAAAACACGATTCCCCCTCTCTGTTTGACCGTCGTTTTGAGGATGGTACGCGGCACTGAGATGTAATTCTGATCCTAAAGCCTCTTGTAAGCTCTTCCAAAACCCATTAGTGAATAATGGATCTCGGTCACTCACAATGCCATTAGGTATTCCATGAAATCTCACTGCCCACTTCATATATAGTTCTGCTAACTTAGCTGTCGTTCTATTCGACTTGACCAGTATGAACCTTGCACTCTTGGTCAATCGATCCACAAATACCCAAATACTATCATGACCTGATCTAGTCCTTGGTAAACCATCAATGAAATCCATTGAGACTTGTTCCCATTTCCATTCAGGAATTTCTAACGGTTGTAACAAACCACTAGGCTTCTTTGCTCAGCTTTGACTAATTGGTAATTCATGCAGTTGGATATAAACTTCCCAACGTCTCTCTTCATCCCTTCCCGGTATTAGGTCTGCTTCATGTCTCGATACATCTTGTTACCTTCGGGATGTATAATCAGTTTCAAGTGATGACACTCTCTAAGCACTTCATCTCTCAATCCATTAACATTGGGTACAACTAGCCTTCCATTCATTCGAAGCCATCCCTCTCGATCAAGACCATACTTGTTCATTCTCTTGTCGTTGATACCCATCTATACCTTGGAGATGATTTCCAATAGGTTAGGATCGTCCCTCTGACTAGAACCAGTCCGTTCAATCAAGGTCAGTCTGATAGTCAAATTTGCTACATCTTTGGATCTAGTTCACACTTAGATCTAAAATCATACCCTGCAATATACTCCAGTTGCTTCCATTCCAGAAACATAGCCCTTAAACTGGCATGTCTCCTACTCAATGCATCAGCTACCGTATTGCCCTTCCAAGGTGTGTATGCGATTTTGAAATCATATGAAGCCAAGGACTCTAACCATCTCTATTGACGAAGATTTAAATCCTTCTGAGAGAAAAGATACTTTAACGACTTATGATCGGTAAACAACTCGAATCTTTCTCCCAAGAGATAATGTCTCCACATATTCAACGCGAACACGATAGCTACCAATTCCAAATCATGGGTAGGATATCTCTTCTCATGTGGTTTCAGTTGCCGACTAACATAATCGACAACCCTAAATCCTTGCATTAATACAACACCTAGTTCGGTACCATAGGCATCTGTGAATACCATCATCTCTTCGTTCCCCTTAGGAATAACTAACACTGGTGCACACGTCACTTTTCCTTTAGACACTTAAATGCATTCTCACACTTTCCATCCGGAACAAAAGCTTGATTCTTCTTGGTCAGCTATGTTAACGGTGTCGCTATCTTGGAGAAGTCTTGGATAAATTTACGATAATATCCAGCTAACCCCAAGAAACTTCTTATGTTTGTTGCATTCTTGGGCGTAGACCAATCTTGTACCGTAGCCACCTTCGCAAAGTCCATGGCAATACCATTCTCTAAAACAACTTGGCTCAAGAATCTCACTTCCCTCCTCCAGATGTACTATTTAGAAAATTTCTCTTTCAATTGGTGTTTCCTCAACACCTCCATCACTATCCTCACATGTTGCTTGTGTTCTTCCTCCATCCTCGAATAAACTAAGATATCGTCCACGAACACAAGAACAAACTTACTCAATTGATCCCTGAATACCCTATTCATAAGATCCACAAAATATTCTGGTCCATTGGTCAACCCGAATGGCATGACCAACCACTCATAGAATCTAGATGGCGTCCGGAATGTCGTTTTAGTTATACTCTCAGCTGCTACTCCGAGCTGATGAAATCCTGTTGCAAGATCAATTGGGTGAACACTCTTGCTCTACTTAACTGATCAAACAAATCATCTACCCGTGGAAGAGGATAATTATTCTTCCTAGTCACCTTGTTCAACTTGCGGTAGTCCACACATAAGCGAAGGGAACCATCGGCCTTCGTAGAAAATATAACTTGTGATCCCCACTCGGAAACACTTCTTTGGGTAAATCCCTTCTTCAAAAGATCACTTACCTGCACCAAGAGCTCTCGCTGCTCCCTTAGCACCATATGACGAAGAGGTATCACTATAAGTCTGGCATCTTTCACTAAATCAATCTGAAACTCGATCCCTCGGTGTGGTGGAAGTTCAGTCACTTCTCCAAAGATGTCCGGATACTCGCCAGCAATATGAAAATCTAACAACTCATCATGCGGGATTTTGAGGGAATTTAGAAAATTAGCCATCACCCCATCACTAGGAAGGCTACCAAGAAGAACCCTCCACCCATCATCTGCTCTAATGGTCACCGAAGACCCCTCACAATCCACCACCACCCCATACCTTTGGAGCCAATCGACTCTCAAAATGATGCCAAACCCAGTAAAGCCCTAAACAAAGCAATCACAAGCAAACATACATCCATGACTCAATAAAACCAAATTATGACAATTCATACTAAGGCTAGTCAAACCACCGATCGGGTTTGTCACAACTAAAGGTCTATTAACTATCTCAGGTTCCAATTCCAACCTATCTACCAGGTCACTAGATATGAAGGAATGGGAAGCCCAAGTATCGAACAGCACTTGAACAGGAACATCATAAATAGAAAGCATACCTTGAATAACGATGTTGTTTCCCTTCCGAGCCACAGTTGGGGCATTTGACGAAGAAGGAACAATGTTGATAGCATATGCTTCACAATCTGTTTCTCTTTAGGGGGTTGTGGGCATTTATCCTAATGATGTCTCACTTGGCCACAATTGAAGCACTTCCTGTCTGCTGGCTTTGCTAGACAATCTTTGACATAGTGGCCCTTCTTGCCACAGCTATAACACTCAACATCTTTCTTATTCTTCTTCTGGCCATCCTTAGCTTGGTTCTGCTTCCTCTTATTCTGTGAATTATTCTTGCCTCCACCACTTGCCTCCGGTTTTGGCTTCCTGAAGATGCAATACCAACCTCGGTCTTTGACTTAGGGTAAAGGTTCTTAGATCTCAATGCCTTTCCCACAATAAATTCAAATGTCTCATCAATATGGTTTATGAGTCTTTCCCCCCAAGTACTCAGATAAGCCGGTTTCTCATTCTTCTTCTGAACAGTAGCGATAAGGGATAATCCATACTTCGATAAGGTATCAAATTCAGCAATATATTCTGAGACTGCCCTAGCATTCTGCTTAAGCTCCAATAATTTCCTAAACAATTCATATTTTTGAGCAGTTGGGATAAACTTATCATGAATTAGGTCTTAAACTAATTCCAAGTAACTTGATCCTCGAGAGTAGCTGCTTTAATAGCATTCCACCAATTCATAGCCCATCCTGGAAGTTGACGCGATGCTAGCTTTCTCTTTATCACATCCTCGATCCATAAATCCTCAAAGATGCGCTCACAACTATCAAGCCAATCTTGAACATCCGTAGTCGATTCCATTCCATGGAACGACTTCCCACCAAGGCTAGTATAATCCGTGTTAAGCTTGGCGAAATTGGCCCTAGGAGCGAGCACCGCTGCACCACCACCGTTAGCAGCATTAGGAATTGCTCCCTGAACATCCCTAAGCATCTCTCTCATGAAGGTAATAAGCATCGTCCTCATATCAGGGGCAATCCTATTATTGGCCCCTGAACCTATACTCCTCGTATATCGGCACATCGTTCAATCTGTAAAGAGAAAACGATTAACCATCTCCTAAGTGGTGTCTATGCAGGGCGACTTCGTCCTTAGATATAGTAATCGTATATATATATATATATATATATATATATCTTTTGAAAACCAAAATATCACAAATACGCGCTCTCATCTACGCATATTATCTCTCCCTGATGTCTTTCCCTAGGTTAACTATGCAACCTAGGCTCTGATACCAAGTGTGATGGTCCACCCCGAACCAGCCGACATTTTCATTGAATTGCACTATGCCAATGTCCAACCAGCATGGGACGATCGTCAAAGGAAAAGGGTTTGAAACTATGAATCACCAAAGAACCTGTAGTATATCTCACAGTGCATGGAATGAAGTATAATAATAACATACTTGACATAAAACAGGCGAGACAGTGCATAAGCTGAAAACAAATCCACCATAGCAGTGGAATCCAAAATATAGCTTATGATCCAAACCATTATTACAACTTAAAAATACTGTCTCTAAAGAAAAAATAGAAAAGATACACTATAATGCCCAAAGCAGTAACCAACAACAACACAGGGAGAATATATGTAAATAGTACGTGAAAGGCTCCTGCTCATCTCCGGACAGCTACTCGTGCATACCAACTTACCTGTCTCTAGTCTGCTCGTTTAGGAGCATCCAGAGTAATAAGAAGAGACATAAAACTCTGGGTCAGACAAAAGTCTGGTATGATCGATAGCAGCAAAACAGAACAATAACAGGTATAAATAATCATACCTGAACCTGGACCTACAACCAAAGAGTTAGCATAACAAGATGTATAGTGCTCTAAGGTAACACTAACATAAAGTGTAAAAAATGGGAGTGTGCATGACATGGTGATAGCAAACGTCAAACATAGAAATCATCCTCACCGTCTCTCACTCAGTGCGTAAAGTATACGATATCCACCACTTTGATCACCAAATCTTTAGCTACGACCACTTTGCCCTGGGGGTCTTAATGACCCGATTGCGCTGGTCCATTGCCATTAATCCCTTGCTATGATCACCTTGCCCTTGGGAGTCCTAATGATCCCGTTGCGCTGATCCATAGCCATGCTACGATCATTTGCCCTTGGGAGTCTTAATGATCCCATTACGTTGATCCATAGTCGCTAATCTGTCTCTAGTGGTGACCTAAAGCTATAGATATCGATAACCCCTTTGCACACGTCCCACGGCAAAGCCCAATCATGAAGTTAACTCATTGGTTCCCGTATGGATCCAGAGTAACAACTTCCCACTTGGACTTCCTTTGCATCTCGGGTTCTAGTCTTTGCCAGTTCGGTTCAGTCTCCATTCAGTTCGAGTGGGAGCTTCGATTCGGTTCGTGATGCACGTCTGGGTTGAGTCATGATTGCATGCTTCGGATCGGTTCGTGCATAGCAACTCCTCTAGGTCGAATTGGCCGTTCACTTAGCTTCGGATCGTGCTCCCTGATGGTGTTCGGTTCATGAGTCGTGGTGCTCACTGGTTCGGTTCGGCCTCCCTCTGCTCATGGTCAAGCTCCGGGTCGTGGTGATTCATTGGTTCGTGCAGGCATCAGTCGGGTCCCCACTGGCTCGGGGTATTTCCTGAGTGGCGGCTTGTAGTGCATCGTCTGGTCTAGCTCATGATGCATCTCCAGGTGAGCGGGTTGTTTCGTGAGACCCTATCCGGATCGGGTCATTGCACCTAGGTCACGAACGGGTCGGTTCGGGGTTCATGACCCAATCCGATTTCCTGCACTCTTTTCCAACAACTATTTACACCACATGACGATGTTTTAAACCATTCTAACTTTATTATGTAGCCATGAAACATTCCAAGCAGTAGTAATAACATTTATAGTCAATTACAAACATCAAAACATCAATCATATGAGTTATTTAGGATCAAAAATGCCTAAAACCATGATTTTCCCCAAAATCTCCTTAATCATGTTTAATCATACGATTAGCAAACTTAATCCAAATTAACCCAAATTTTTATCAGTAACATAAAATAGTATTTCAGAATTTATGAATATTTTTCCATATTTTTCTAAGCCATAATTTCACTATTTATCACTACTCACCCTTAATTAGCTGTAATTAGTGAATAAAAGTGCTATTCACTCACCTTAGCCACAAATAAATATCAGATCTGAAACTCTAACTGATTTGACACGGATCCCAATGCATTCAAGTAGCTTTATCTAGATTTCTACGCTAATACGCCTTAATTTGATGTAGATTTGGCTAATATGTGATTAGAAAGTGATTAGGAGGTAGTTTAGAAGGTGGAGGCCATTGCTAGGGTTAGAGTAAGGTAAATGGAGCTAGAAAAATGAATAAAACTAATTTCCCAAAACCTATCAGCGCACCCATAACCCTAATCCCAAAATGGGTTATGGGCTTAGCTGTTAATCAACCGGTTAAGCCAAATTATGCTGTTTTTCACCTTCCAAGCCATATTCCAGCCATATCTCCCAAACGGTATGTCCTTTTGATTAATGCGACCACTCTACGGAAAGGTGAACCATCATCTGAATCCAATGGAAGTGGTTTCAGGTCAAAATTCCTGACTAATCAAAAGTTATAGGTGAAACAAGATTCGCTAGGGGTAAAACAGTCATTTAAAATTTTGCAAAAATCGTGAACATGGGAAATGACCCCAATAGTTGTGCCCCAAAGTTACATGACCATACGACTTTGTATGAGAATGAAATAAATATTCAACGATCATTTGATGAGTAGAATGCAGGTCGTTACAAAACGCGTATAAATTTATATGTACAATTCAATTTAATAATCATGTTTTAAAAGAAACTGCTATAGACGTTGGAGTTAGGCGTTGTAACCTAGTCTATTGCGTTTAGAAGGCGTCAAAACCTATTGTTAGGAAGTAAGCAGTTGTGCAGTTTATGCCCTGCTATTACCCCGAGATATCTCCGCTATATCTTGTAGTGGATTTAAACCGCTACGCTATTTCCAAATAGCCTCTCCGCTTTAATCCCCGCTATATTCCGATATTCCCGATATATCCCATTATTTCAGCTATATTACGCTATTTCCGCTATATCTTCTATTAAAGAAATGAATTTTTAAATGACATTTATACATTATATATTTTATAAAATTAGCATTTTGATATAACTTTTTAACATATATTTTTTTGAATATAAAATACTACAACATTCCATTAAATATAATCAAACTAAACAAAAGTTTACATTTATTTTCATATATTTGCTTATGCTTTTTTTTTAAAGTTTAGAATGCACTCATTATAGTTAAGTTAAATGTTAATTTTCCATTTATTTATCATTTTTATATTTGTAAAAGCATTAAATATTAGTTTTATATGCTATTTAGACTCATCCGTTATATCCTAGTATTTCCTCGATTTATCCCCGATACAACTTTTTGCACATCTACCGCATTAGATCCGTTGAGCGCTTTAACTGCACAGGTACACGGGCCTAATTTGGTCACAGGCCCGTTTTTGGATTTAAAACACATCAAACGAGAAATTTTATTGTTATTTTATTCAAATTAGGGTTTCTATTTTGTGGCCGCCGTTCTTCAATTCCAGTGGCCGAAATTTCCACATTTTTCTCCCTTAATTATTCTCAATCCACTCAACGAAATCAAGTAATTCAAAAACGAAAATTGTAGAAATTCGAGAGTGCTTTCAGTCCGTACGGATGATCGATATTGTTTCTAGCTGGATATGCCGGAATTTGTTCAGAAAGGCGTGCAGGGGTCTTGGGTTTTCTAGGTTGTGGGGTTGATCGAACGGGCCAATATTGGCGGCGATGGCGAAGCTTCTGGAGGCGGTCGCAGCCGTGGGGTTGGATCACACGTTAGTGGCCTCTGGTGTCGGGCATGGTGATATGGAGGATTACGACAATTGGGTTATGGTGTTTTTTTCCTGGAGCGACACTATGAAGAAGTAAGACCGTATGGAGCTGACGTGGCACTGTTTGAATGGGTGAGGGAGTTGTATATATTATTTTATTATAATTTGAATTTAAATCGTAAATATGTGTGTAACTTCTTCATACGACTTCAGATTGACACATGGTTTGTTGCATTAGAATCGTATCAGCGAGCTCTTCGTGATGGCACTGGTTTGGACTGATTCTGAGATAGTTAAAATTTGGAGCTTATTTTGGATTTCAAATGCATTCAGAACTAAAGGTGAGTGATTAAACCCACTCGCATCTAACTAAAATATTTGATTTTTAGTTAAATTAAATTCATGTCATGATATGATTGTATTGTTTGCTGTTTGATTATTTAAATTGCGTATTTATGTTAAATCTACATAGATTGTATAATTTAATTTGACTATTATAAAAATTGTATTGTTATAAATAATTTCTAGTTAAAAAAAAACCTCATACATGGTGCCTAGTAACTAATATTATTGAACTGTTTAGATGTGTTGATTTTGAAGTATGCCTTGAATTTATATATTTAATGTTTTAATATGTAATCCATCTTGTTATCGACATTGTTTATATATGTTATTGATTTTTGTTGATTAATCCCAACCATTACCCTAGATGTTACGGGCATCAAATAAACCCGGGATTAATCATTAAAATGAATTAAGAATATAGGTTGAAATGATAAATACCTATGATCCTGATATGGATTGAAATGATATATATCGTTTACTAATATACTAAAATTTAATTTTAAGTATTACTTGGCCATAGGATAGAAAATTATATATGGACACCAGGCTGTTAAATTTTTTTAAAACTTAAATTTAGGAATATTGTTTTAAAGACAAAACAAAAGACATTATTAATCGATTTTCTTTAAAATTTGGACTTTGAGCTTTGAAATTAAATTTTTCAATTTTAATAGAATTCGTAAATGTGGATAACTGAAGTTGAAACTGAATTGAATATAAAATATAAATTTGTCAAAATTAAATGGTTTATCCATCTTTGACATATACTTCAAATTAACTTGATTTACAGTAATAATTGAACTATGAACTCGAGATTTTTATAAACAAAAATTTAAAGTGAGAATTATAATTGAAATTCAATTATTTTAAACAAATTATTAAATCTAATTGTTTGAAATCGAACTGTTGAATTGAATTGAAATATAAATGGGAAGTCAAATCCTTTTGAATTAAGATATCGAAATTTAGTCGATCGATTTGAAACTGAAATATGATATTTAGTTTGGTTAAATTTTGAAGAAACGATTCTAATTCCAACTATAGTATTTTAAACTATTTTATAAACTATTTTAATAATAATTACTTTTCTTTATAAACTATTTACCTTATAACTATTTTATATTTATTAATTATTTTAAATAAACCATTTTTAATAATTAAATATTTATTTTATAAACTATTTTATATTTTAACTATAGATTTTTCTGAATCTGAAGATTCTATTTTAAATATAAATTATTTATTTTCAAACTACTTAAATTATATGTAACACCCCACGTCCATTAATGTCACTCACAAAGGGAATGCATTAACTTCCATGGAGCATTTTAAGTAAGTATAGAACAGAAAATCACAACAAGACAGATATAAAGCAGTACTTGAAAATTTAAAACTTTATTTCATTGCAGCGGATAAACCCATATGTTTGATTACATCGTCAAAACAATAAACCAAAGTCAAGTACATCATATCCATCTTGATAAAACAAAGTACATAAACTAAAAGACATAATCACCAACATTAAAATAGCCATAATTAAAGAGAAGCTGAACTTTACTTCAGCGGTCCAAGAAATCTTCTAAAAGCAGTCCAAGATCAAGCTCCACTGGTGCTAGTTCCAACCTGAGCACCTGGAGGGGGGAAAAGGAAAGAGATGGAAAAGGGGGGTCAGACATAAAGTCTGGCGAGTGCGATAATTCTAACAATATAATTAACAAAGTAACTAGGCTAAGGCATAAGTTGGAAAATAGGGAAATGACCATGAACCATTGAGTATGACAGAGTAAACAAGGAAACAAGATGAATTACGATATCGTTAAAGCGCACCTAAACTACTATAGAATAATTACTGAACTACACCAACACTATAGGATAATTCCTAAACTGCACTGCCACTAGTATACTGCACCACTACTAGTCACCCTAAGATTGATCCCGCCTACAAACTTAATAATGATATTGGTAGTTTCGTGCACCCCTAGCTGCCTTCATAGGTGCCGTCTGCCCCTATCTCCACTAGGTGTACCCACTACCCCCAAGCGATCGGCTCCCTAACTCGTAGATACCCGTGCTGGCCCCACAATGGGATGTATCACTCCCCAAAGTGGCAACCCGATACCACCAAGAATGCACGGCTTATACCTATACGATGCAACAACGTCTTACCTGCCAGCCCGGGTCCACACACGCATATGAACCCGTTGGACTTGCGTTGCCACCGCTAACCCGGTTTGGCCTCTTACAGTCAAGCCCAGTATGCATGTCCCGTCCTCGACTTGGGTCGAGCCCACAAAGATACGTATGGGTTACTGGTTGAAACGGGCCCCCATTACTTGACACAAGCTATCCACCTAAGCTTGGTCCCCTATAGTACATCCCACTTAACCCACTTCTTATTCATGTTTCAATTACATGTTTCATATTTTGGTTAAGTGTTCCTAATCGTATTTTCCAAATGCCACCTAAGGCACCCACTAGATTCCACATGCCACCCAAGGCACCCACTTAACCCCTCATGTCCCACTACATGCTTATCTGGTTAAGTGTTTCTTAATTCATTAAGACCGTAACCTCATAAAGACCTCTCACATTAGACTGACATTTGTGGAAGCTCGATTTACCGGGCGGGTCCGGGCTGTCTTACACCACAAAAGAGCCTAACCTCGTGTCTTTACAATTGTTACGTATTTAGTTTATGCCTAATACCTCTCACATTAGACTGACATTTGTGGCAGCTGGATTTGCTGGGCGGGTCCGCGCAGTCTTACACCACAAAAGAGTCTAACCTCATGTCTTAGACGATTAATTACTCCTAATTAATCACCCCCAATTTGAATTACTTTCCCTATTCAAATTATCAATCAATTCCAAATTTAGCGATGTCCATAATTGACTCAATTATGTCCATCCATTTATGGTATGTAAAATCATACCAATTTCACCATAATTTTATTTTATGCCTTTTAAAGCATTTATGCCAATTAAACATTTTTAATATTATCCCATTTTTTCCCACGTAGTACGTTTGTTCGTTTAACGTAAAGATATACGTTAGACTCGAATAGTCTAACTCATGAAATAAAAGAAAACATCACATATATACACATAATTAAAACATCGATCTAACATAGGGGTGAACTTGCATATGTGAATGATGTTCTACATCTAAAACTTGCATAGGCCAAGATTAGAACTTGCATAACAACATATGTCATGGTTCCAAATTTAAAGGTGTGAACTTGATGAGAAATTGGCCACAAACTTGCATAAACATCATGTATAACATAGATCCAAATCTAAAGGTGTGAACTTAATGAAATAATTGCCACAAACTTGCATAGACAACATATGTCATAAACCTATATCTAAAGGGGTTAAACTTGCATAAACATCATATGTCATACACCTATATCCAAAGGGGTCAAACTTGCATAGGTAATAACATAACATGATTCATGTCCAACTCATAAATTCACATATGTGATTTATACATCGCAACAATGGTGTAAACTAATATCTAATATGTAAAGTATCATGTCATAGCCTAATCTTTCAATTAAATTCTCACATAAACTAGGTGTCATAATCATGTAAGGTCACATGTAATTCTACCCAAACTTGTATACGATTCATGTTTGAATCAACATCTAAACTTTCCTACATATGATTTATCGTATGAATCAATATCGCAAACTAGCATAAGAAACATGACGGTTTGATTGTATATAAGATTACAACATGGATGATAGCAACATAACTTCGCATTACAACATAACATCATAGGTATTTCAATCATAATCCTACAACATAATTACAACATGCAATCAACACTTCATATCACATCCATACAATCCGCGTTATAACTTAATCTAATTAAATTACTAATTATTTTGCTAAAACTATCGAACTCACAACTCAAAAGCAGTCTTGAGTTCTGAATTCTGATTTCTGGAGTTGAATTAGCGCTCCTTTGATGAAGAATCGTTATTAGGGTTGAGTAGTTCTGATTTGGTTGCTGTTCTTCCTCTTAATTTTGGTGGCGGCTGCTCTAGGGTTCAAGACAACAGCATGACGGCCATAGTTTTAGTTTTAATTCTGATTTAGGGTTTGTGTCTATGGGTCTTTTTATAGAGTTATGAATTAATATAAGCCGTCGGATGTTCTTAGGGTTAATCAAAATCATTCAATTATGATAGGGTGATGAGTCAGCCCTAATGACTCAGCAAGGAGTCAGATTGGACTCAACAACACGGGTCAGCCTGAACCAGAAAGCTGTGCAGGCTCCAGCCTCGGCCTGCGCGCACTTGGCAGGTGCGCCAATGTAAATATGTACTGGCGCACTTCCCAAGTGCGCCAGTGCATTTATATTTTTTTTCTACTTTGCCACCAAACTTCGTTCGTCCATAACTCTTTCATCCGATACTCGTTTCCCGCAAACTCGGACTCTATCTTCACTAGAATTCCGAGACGAACACAATGGCGCAACCCAATCCCCATAATTCTCACGTCTGATATTTATTATTCTTTAATTTAGTTAATTCGATTATTCAAAAATCCGGGGTGTTACATTCTCCCCTCCTTAAAGGATTTCGCCCCCGAAATCTCCAAGTTAAGGAGAATGTATATCCTACCATCCAAACAACCATCTACTCAACCATCAAACACGGCATCCATTGTCCTTATAAAATTTCTAATGTTGTATGAACATATGCAAGAAGTGTGTGTATATGTTCCTTATCTAATGCAAAATCAGGCGGTCTACTGATTCAGTTGACCTCCATAATGCAAACCATCATAGTGCCATGCGTCCATTATGTATGCGAAAGAACCTTATCGATACATATCATTTCTACATGTGTGCACAACCATTCACCAAAATGCAACATCCATATGATGATACAACCATTATTCATTCATTATTCAAATATGTACACACATTTATATGCAATATGCAATATGAAGTGACTGAGCCGATCTAGTGCCTAAAGTGTGTGTATATGCATCCACGAGCAAACACTTGCATCCACGTGCATCCACCATCCATAACATGTCTCAAACACATGTTTCAACCATAGGACTATCCTATCTAAAGGTCAAGGATACTAGCGAGAGGACACACTAAAGATAAGATAAGTACAAGAAAAATGATAAAGGAGAAATTAAAAGACATACCCTCGAAAAGAAAAGGGTACAATGAACGCATCTTCGCTTCCGTCTCCCAAGTAGCGTTGCTCTCATCATCTCCCCATTGCACTTTGACTAGCTTGACCTCTCGACTTCTCAATTTCTTAATCTCCGACCCAAGAATGCACGTAGGAGCTCGTCGAATCGTCGCATCACGCTCGATCTCCACCTCTCTAAGCAAGCTCGGCTCTACCACTTCCGCGGTCTCGTGCAAGCACTTCCTCAAATGTGATATATGGAATACGTCGTGTACACCACTAAGTCTTTCGGGCTACTCCACTCTATACGCCATCTACCCAATCCTTTCCTTAATAGGAAACGGCCCTACGAAACTTGGTGCTAACTTCCCAATGGACCCAAAGCGAACGACGTTCCGTAATGGAGACACTTTGACAAAGACCATGTCCCCAACCTCAAACTCAAGATCTGACCTCCTCTTGTCCGCATAAGATTTCTGCTTATCTTGCGCCGTCTTCATCCTTCTTCGGATCAAATCAATCTTTTCCGAAGTCTCTCTAATCATATCGGGCCCAAGCAAGATCTTATCTGTAGCTTCCCACCAACATGTAGGCGAACGACACGGCCGTCCATTAAGAGCTTCGAATGGTGCCATGCCAATGCTAGACTGAAAGATGTTATTATATGCGAATTCTACCAATGGAAGATGTTCCTCTCATGTACCTCCGAAATCTAAGACACATAACCTCAATAAGTCCTCTAGAATACGATTCACCCTCTCGGTCTAGCCGTCCGTCTGAGGATGATATGCGGTGCTCAAACATAACTGAGTCCCTACCGCCTCTTGCAAGCTTCTCCAAAATTCGCTAGTGAAAATAGGATCGCGATCGCTCACTATGCTAGAAGGAACACCGTGCAAACGAACTATTTCTCGAATGTATACGGAGGCTAACCATGGAGCAGTCCTCTTACTCTTCACGGGAATGAAATGGGCGCTCTTAGTAAGTCTTTCTACCACGACCCAAATACCCGTATTACCCTTCCTCGATCTCGGTAATCCGTCAATAAAGTCCATCGAGACGCTTTCCCACTTCCATTGTGGGACCTCCAATGGATGAAGCAATCCACCGGGCTTCTTTTGCTCCGCTTTTACTTGTTGGCACACCAAGCATCTAACGACATACTCAGCCACATCTTTCTTCATGCCGGCCCAAAAGTAAACTCGTCTCATGTCCATGTACATCTTGTCCCCGCCGGGATGGATAGTCATCTTCGAACGATGTGCATCATCAAGAATGGTCTTCCTTAGGTCATCGTCTTTTGTTATACAAAGTCTACCATCCCTACGTAACCAACCCTTATCATCTAGGGTATACCTACGGAGATGGCTCGATGACTCCCCTTCTTTGAGCTTTTCTACTAACTCAACCAACTGTGGGTCGTCTCGCTGTGCTTCGCCAATCCGTCCCAAAAGCGTAGGTCTAACCTCTAAGGATGCTAGCAAGCCAGGTACGAAATCAATGGAAAGTGTAAAGTCAAACGTAGAGATGAACTCTAAACTTCGCCGCTCAACAAACAAAGGACTTAAGGAATATCTTTTTCTACTTAAGGCATCTGCCACCACGTTACCCTTGCCATGGGTATATGCAATCTCGAAGTTGTAGGATGCTAAGAACTCCATCCACCTTTGCTGCCTTAAGTTCAAGTCCTTCTGAGAGAATAAGTATTTTAGCGATTTGTGGTCAGTGAACAATTCGAATTTCTCGCCAAGAAGATAATGACGCCAAGACTTAAGCGCGAAAACAATAGCGGCCAACTCTAGGTCATGTGTAGGGTAATTTCTTTCATGCACTCTCAACTGCCTTCCACCATAGGCTATTACCCTTCCCTCTTGCATTAGGACCGCGCCTAGTCCTGTCCCACAAGCGTTAGTATAAATGGTAAATGGCTTACTCCCATCTGACAATACTAAGACTGGGGCTGTGGTCAAAGCTCTCTTTAAACATTGGAACGCATCATCACAATCTACGTCCCACATGAAGACTAAGTTCTTCTTCGTCAAGCGTGTTAATGGAGCTGATATTTTTGCGAAGTCTTTGATAAACTTCCTATAGTATCCAGCCAACCCTAAGAAACTTCTCACCTCAGTAGCATTTTTAGGGACCTTCCAATCTTGGATGGCCACTATCTTCGCGGGATCCACGGCTATCCCTTCTTTGGAAACCACGTGCCCTAAGAATCGCACTTCTTTCCTCCAAAAGTGACATTTGGAAAATTTAGCTTTAAGGCTATGCGCTCGAAGAGTCTCCAACACTTCCCTAAGATGTAGGGCATGCTCTTCCTCGCTCTTAGAAAAGATCAAGATGTCATCTACAAAGACCACCACGAATCTATTAAGGTACTCCCTAAACACCCTACTCGTCAAATCAACAAAGTATGCGGGGGCGTTTGTCAAACCGAAGGGCATCACCAGCCACTCGAAGAAACCGTCTGGAGTCCTAAAGGCAGTCTTGTCTATGCTATCCTCAGCCACTCTTAACTGATGGAAACCAGTGGCTAAGTCCAACTGCGAAAACACTGAGGCGCCTACTAACTGATCGAAAAGATCGTCAATCCTCGGCAGTGGGTGTCTATTCTTCTTAGTAAGTTTATTAAGCTCCCTATAGTCCACACAAAGTCTAAGGGACCCATCCGCCTTCGTGGCAAATACTACTGGAGCACCCCACTCCGATATACTACGTCTGATGAACCCCTTCTCAAGTAATTCTTTCACTTGCTTACTGAGTTCTCTTCTCTCTCTTGGAGCCATGTGGCGCACTGGCAATGCAACTGGGTTTGCATTGTCCACTAGATATATTCGAAAGTCAATTTCACGTTTTGGTGGTAAACCCCTCACCTCATCGAAGACATCAGCATATTCACGGACTATGGGAACAGAATGTAAATCATCATCGGATGCGTCAAGGGATTCTAGGTAACTAAGCATTACTGGACCTCTAGGGTCACAAGAAATATCAAGGGTCTTTCCCGAACGAGTCAACAATCTAACTACCCTTCTTTCACAATCTAGGATGGCCCCATATCTAGCTAGCCAATCCATACCTAGAATTAAACCGTAGCCCATGAAGCCAAGAACAAAAGCGTTGCATTCAAACTCAACGCCCAAGATAAACACTCTCAAATCCCGACAAATCATAGAAAGATGAGCCGAACCACCAATAGGATTTGAGACTACTAAGGGATCAGTAACAAGACTAGTATCTTGGTGCAGTGTTTCAACTAATGATGTAGAGATAAACGAATGCGATGCGCCAGAATCGAATAAAGTACGGACAGGATGATCAAACAGAAAACTAAACTTTCAACGGAAATTACTCTACCCCGTTCTTGCAGCGGTGGGACCACGAGGGCCTGAACTTGTCCCCTTGCCTGCCGGGTGCCATAAGAGCTTGCACCTGTCCTCTCGAGGTAGACCCTGCCCTCTGCCCTTTCTTTGGGCAGTCCTTAATAAGATGTCCCGCTTCGCCACAGTGGAAACAACCGGTCTTCTTCTTCTTCCTACAATCTTTGCTTAGATGGCCGGGTGTCCCACAGTTAAAGCATTTCTTCTTCCGCTTAGCACTGTTGCCTTTGCCACCTTTCTTGTTCTGTTGTTGCTGTTGCGGCTTCTTTTGATCCCCTTTCTTCTCGGGTGCCTTATTAGCATTGGCGCCCTTCTCCTCTTCATGCATGAGTGCCATGTCAACTAACCTCTCAAAGGTAGCCCCCATGGGAATGTGGGTCATAGCTAACCCAGGGTGCGGCTCGTTTAAACCCTTAACAAATCTTAGAGCCTTCTTTTCTGGAGTGTTCACCAAGTCTAAGCCAAACCTTGCCAATTGGTTGAATTTGTTAACGTACTCTTTCACCGATAAATTCCCTTGCTTCAGTGACAAGAACCTTTCCATGTATAGATTCTCTTCAGCCCGTGAGAGAAACTTTGCCTCAAACCTCTGCCTAAAATCTTGCCATGTATCGACTGGACGACCCCCATTAGTGACCTCCCACCAAAACAAGGCCTCATCCTTCATTAGCCACGCAGCTAGCTGGACTTTCCTTCTATCATCCACTTCAAAAATTCCAAACAATTCTTCCACCTCCTTTAGCCAGTTACGAGCTTCAACAAATGTCTCCGTCCCGTGAAAAGGTTTTCCACCCATAGCTCTAAAGTCCTTACATATCTTTGTGAAATTATCGACACGAGGAGGAGGAGGAGGATTTGCTGGACCTGCGGCGGTGGCCCTAGCCTCAAGATATTGACGGAACCAACCGGGCACATGAACGCCCTCTGGTATCTCAGATGCTTCAGACATGCTGAAACGAATAAGGAAAGATTCAATACAAAAAGGACTGAAGGAAAGATATATGGCTCTTGGGATTATGCTTTCCAAAATATACTTTTCTTTTGAAAATACTTTCCTTAAATCATACTTTCGAAGGTACTTCTTTATAAAAATTGTTTTGAAAAATAGTTTTTCAAAAAATCATATCTGTTCTGGTAACCTTCAGCTCTGATACCACGTGTAACACCCCACGTCCATTAATGTCACTCACAAAGGGAATGCATTAACTTCCATGCAGCATTTTAAGTAAGTATAGAACAAAAAATCACAACAAGACAGATATAAAGCAGTACTTGAAAATTTAAAACTTTATTTCATTGCAGCGGATAAACCCATATGTTTGATTACATCATCAAAACCATAAACCAAAGTCAAGTACATCATATCGATCTTGATAAAACAAAGTACATAAACTAAAAGACATAATCCCCAACATTAAAATAGCCATAATTAAAGAGAAGCTGAACTTTACTTCAACGGTCCAAGAAATCTTCTAAAAGCAGTCCAAGATCAAGCTCCACTGGTGCTAGTTCCAACCTGAGCACCTGGAGGGGGGAAAAGGAAAGAGATAGAAAAGGGGGGTCAGACAAAAAGTCTGGCGAGTGCGATAATTCTAACAATATAATTAACAAAGTAACTAGGCTAAGGCATAAGTTGGAAATAGGGAAATGACCATGAACCATTGAGTATGACAGAGTAAACAAGGAAACAAGATGAATTACGATATCGTTAAAGCGCACCTAAACTACTATAGGATAATTACTGAACTACACCAACACTATGGGATAATTCCTAAACTGCACCGCCACTAGTATACTGCACCACTACTAGTCACCCTAAGATTGATCCCGCCTACAGACTTAATAATGATATTGGTAGTTTCGTGCACCCCTAGTTGCCTTCATAGATGTCGTCTGCCCCTATCTCCACTAGGTGTACCCACTACCCCCAAGCGATCGGCTCCCTAACTCGTAGATACCCGTGTCGGCCCCACAGTGGGATGTATCACTCCCCAAAGTGGCAACCCGATACCACCAAGAATGCACGGCTTATACCTACACGATGCCACAACGTCTTACCTACCAGCCTGGGTCCATACACGCATATGAACCCATTGGACTTGCGTTGCCACCGCTAACACGGTTTGGCCTCTTACAGTCAATCCCAGTATGCGTGTCCTGTCCTCGACTTGGGTCGAGCCCACATAGATACGTATGGGTTACTGGTTGAAACGGGCCCCCATTACTTGACACAAGCTATCCACCTAAGCTTGGTCCCCTCTAGTACATCCAACTTAACCCACTTCTTATTCATGTTTCAATTACATGTTTCATATTTTGGTTAAGTGTTTCTAATCGTATTTTCCAAATGCTACCCAAGGCACCCACTAGATTCCACATGCCACCCAAGGCACCCACTTAACCCCCTCATGTCCCACTACATGCTTATCTGGTTAAGTGTTTCTTAATTCATTAAGACCGTAACCTCATAAAGACCTCTCACATTAGACTGGCATTTGTGGCAGTTGGATTTGCTGGGCGGGTCCGGGCAGTCTTATAGCACAAAAGAGCCTAACCTCGTGTCTTTACAATTGTTACGTATTTAGTTTATGCCTAAGACCTCTCACATTAGACTGACATTTGTGGCAGCTGGATTTGTCGGGCGGGTCCGGGCAGCCTTACACAACAAAAGAGTCTAACCTCGTGTCTTAGACGATTAATTACTCCTAATTAATCACCCCCAATTTGAATTACTTTCCCTATTCAAATTATCAATCAATTCCAAATTTAGCGATGTCCATAATTGACTCAATTATGTCTATCCATTTATGTTATGTAAAATCATACCAATTTCACCACAATTTTATTTTATGCCTTTTAAAGCATTTATGCCAATTAAACATTTTTAATATTATCCCCTTTTTCCCCACGTAGTACGTTTGTTCGTTTAACGTAAAGATTTACGTTAGACTCGAATAGTCTAACTCATGAAATAAAAGAAAACATCACTTATATACACATAATTAAAACATAGATCTAACATAGGGGTGAACTTGCATATGTGAATGATGTTCTACATCTAAAACTTGCATAGGCCAATATTACAACTTGCATAACAACATATGTCATGGTTCCAAATTTAAAGGTGTGAACTTGATGAGAAATTGGTCACAAACTTGCATAAACATCATGTATAACATAGATCCAAATCTAAAGGTGTGAACTTGATGAAATAATGGCCACAAACTTGCATAGATAACATATGTCATTAACCTATATCTAAAGGGGTTAAACTTGCATAAACATCATATGTCATAAACCTATATCTAAAGGGGTCAAACTTGCATAGGTAATAACATAACATGATTCATGTCCAACTCATAAATTCACATATAATCTTTCAATTAAATTCTCACATAAACTAGGTGCCATAATCATGTAAGGTCACATGTAATTCTACCCAAACTTGTATATGATTCATGTTTGAATCAACATCTAAACTTTCCTACATATGATTTATCGTATGAATCAATATCGCAAACTAGCATAAGAAACATGACGGTTTGATTGTATATAAGATTACAACATGGATGATAGCAACATAACTTCACATCACAACATAACATCATAGGTATTTCAATCATAATCCTACAACATAATTACAACATGCAATCAATACTTCATATCACATCCATACAATCTGCGTTATAACTTAATCTAATTAAATTACTAATTATTTTGCTAAAACTATCGAACTCACAACTCAAAAGCAGTCTTGAGTTCTGAATTCTGATTTCTGGAGTTGAATTAGCGCTCCTTTGATGAAGAATCGCTGTTAGGGTTGAGTAGTTCTGATTTGGTTGTTGTTCTTCCTCTTAATTTTGGTGGCGGCTGCTCTAGGGTTCAAGACAACAGCATGACGGCCATAGTTTTAGTTTTAATTCTGATTTAGGGTTTGTGTCTATGGGTCTTTTTATAGAGTTATGAATTAATATAAACCATCGGATGTTCTTAGGGTTAATCAAAATCATTCAATTATGATAGGGTGATGAGTCAGCCCTAATGACTCAGCAAGGAGTCAGAATGGACTCAACAACACGGGTCAACCTGAACCAGAAAGCTGTGCAGACTCCAGCCTCGGCCTGCGCGCACTTGGCAGGTGCGCCAGTGTAAATATGTACTGGCGCACTTCCAAAGTGCGCCAGTGCATTTTTTTCTACTTTGCCACCAAACTTCGTTCGTCCATAACTCTTTCATCCGGTACTCGTTTCCCGCAAACTCGGACTCTATCTTCACTAGAATTCCGAAACGAACACAATGGCGCAACCCAATCCCAATAATTCTCACGTCTGAGATTTATTATTCTTTAATTTAGTTAATTCGATTATTCAAAAATCCGAGGTGTTACATTATATATCTAA
The DNA here is from genome assembly GCA_030737875.1 of Allium sativum. Lineage (NCBI taxonomy): Eukaryota > Viridiplantae > Streptophyta > Magnoliopsida > Asparagales > Amaryllidaceae > Allium > Allium sativum. The sequence goes on along the minus strand of CM060913.1, from coordinate 691,042,056 downwards.
ACTATTTAAAAAAAGTATTTTTAACTATTTTAATATTTAAATTATTTTAAAGTTGGAATTGTTTCAAGATTTAAATTAGTTTAAATGTAGATTTTGTGATGAATAATATTCTCTCTTGAATATTAAAATGAATTTTAAGAAAATATGATATTTTGATATGAAGTACAACCACTTTGAAATGTAAATACGACCAGTGTGAAAAATGTAAATGTTTGGTTGTTAAAGAGACTGGGATCAGATATTGTCATACTCTCTGCCAATATCAAAAACCACTTTAACAACTATGTACGCGGTGAAGTTCCAGAATGAAGTAGATTGATTTGGAGGCAATTACTGGATTTGAAGAAAGAGAACGATGATGGATGCCCTTGACCTTCGGGTCATAATTAAAATGACTAAAACAGGGCTATACCGTACCAAGTTGGGTTAGCAACCTCCATCGGCAACACTTCTTCCTTTATTACAATACTCCCTCAGTTTGATTGATTTGATTTGATGCGCATCCGTGATTTGTGAGTGTTGTTCGAAGTGGGCGTAGTAGCGGCTATGCATTACCATCAGTTCGGGCGTGCAACAAGTATATTCATACTCAGGGCATTCCTCGTGTGCCTTGTCATGTTGTCCTGATCGAGCCCCCTACGACTTTGATTTGTACTGTACCTATGAAGTGCCCTCTGATAGCCACTACGTACTGTGGACTTTATGGTATATGTATAGACTACGGTATTATAAATGGTGTGAGGGTAAAAATATAATCCCGCTTACGCTATTTAAATATTTTATATTTAACCATAGACATTACAGAAATAGCGTATCATATTATGTAGTATCTAGTTTGACGGATCCTTAAGAGATGGAATCTCCCATAACATCTCTTAAGCTATTATACTCATTTTATCACATGAAATTGATTTAACAAATATGAGAATATTTTAGTTCTGATCCGAGTGTTTTTGTTTTTCATTTATGCTTGGGTCTGCCTGAGTTTTTCAGTTATTGAAGATACCATTATGGAGATGAAGATGGAGCTCAACAGACGTATTTATTACTATTTATTCTGCTACATTATTGGTATGTTTATTATAGTTAACTATTATAATTATTGTAAAATATAATCAAATATATGTTTTAACAGCTTCATGACCTATTATTTATTTATTTATTTATTATATTTTTTCCTTCCGCTGTGAGATTCTGTTATTGTTTTTCTTCTTTCTTATTTTTCTTATTTTAATCCCAATAACTATCTGCATCTTGATTTGTTTAAGTTGACATTTGAGGATCAATATCGACTTGAACGGTCAAAAATCCCGAATGTTACAGAAATCATGGGGCAGAGGAGAAGTAAAAGTCTACGATGAATGAGTTTAAGAATAGTGGTCCCCTATATGGAAAACCAGTGAACGTATTTCAAACATCTTTATGAATAAGGTCAACAATCTTAGCTTTATAAAAAAAATTGTCAAATCTAAATTTGTTTCCTACATGCAAAAAGCTCCAATAAATATACGAAGGAACAATACGAGAGAGTGGCCCTGATAGATTTACCTTAGGAGTTAAACCATAAGGAGAAGCAGTAAGCATTGAGGCCAAAGGCAATAAGGGAAATCCTATAAGTCAATCAAAGTATTTCTAGACGAAACATGCAGCATAAGTGGAGCTGAAGTGGTGAGGTTCAGATTTGCAAAGCCCTGATGCATAACGGTAACATTTTGAAATGGTTGAGGTTCCAAGTTTGACAATGTTGTGGTTAAGCAAAAAGGCATTATGGGGGAGTTTCCACATGAAGAAATAGATTTATGGTTAGATGAGGTAATCTCAGATCATAAAGAATGGAAGGAGGAACAGAGACCAAAGTCGAATAACATACTAAGATTTCTTATGTGAGAAGGAGCCAATAGGTCATATAGGAGGGGACATGGTCGATGAAACATCATAAAGAGCTTTACGCTTTTGCATGCATTTATATGTTTAGCTCGACTAGGGAGGAAAACCATGGAAGTCAAGCGGCTTGAGTCTATGATACTTATGATGAAAAAAATTTAGCATATAGGGAGTCATAGCGATGGACACAATTCCAAAGTTTAGAACTATAGGCCTTGCAAACATCCCACATCCTGTGAAGGCCCCAACTTCCTTCATCCTTTTGATGACAGATACAATCCCAGGAAACCCAATGATGTTTAAGAAAGTCTTTTTGCGAACCCCAAAAGAATTTAGAGAAAATATGGTGAAACTCAGAAAAAGAATGTTTCAGTGGGCGAGGAGATAATGAATATATGAGATCCGAGGGAACTAAGGACCGATTTGATAAGGATCAGCTTATCCGCTTAAGATAGAGGCTTGGCACTCTAGTTGTTGATAAGTTTACAAACATTGTTAATGGGATCTCTAAAGTAAAGGTTAGTTTTAAGACCACGATAAAGTTGAATCCCCACGTACGAAATCAAAAGATCACGGATAGAAAAATTAGTTTCATACTGAAGCCTTTCTTAGAGGGCAATTGACACTTTGAAAGAAGCATATAATTATGCTTTTAGAAGAGTTTATCAGTTGACCACAACACCTTTCGTAATCTAATAAAAATTTGGGGAGGTTGTAAATAGATCTAAAGTCCCCATTATTAAATACTAGGATGTCATTAGCAAATGAAAGAGAGAAAATGATTGGAGCTCCGCTAGGGAGATAGAAATGTTTGAATTTTCCAAAAGCCATCATGTTGTAGAGACCCCTACTAAGGGCCTAAGAAGCAATAGGAATAGGGTTGGAGATAGAAGGCCTCCCTGGTGAGCTAGTGTTAAGTCTCTAGAATAAGTCGATTAAGGTTTAGTATAAGTTAAATCTCCAAAGGACTTTGAAGAGGAAAAAGAGAGTAACTGGTAATAGGCCTTCACCATATCCAGCTTGATAACCATGTTCGAGCCTTTGATTTTATGGCTGATTTGAGTGACAAGTTCCTAGGAAAGAAGGATGTTATTTGAAATGAAGCTACCTTTGATGAATCTTTCTTGGGAGGTGGAAATGATGTTTCGCAATAGGAAGGAGAGTTTGTTAAGAACAATTTTGGATATGACCTTGTTATAGATGTTAAATAGACTAATCAAACTAAGATTTAAAGGCTTTTTGATATTATCATTTTTGGTAATAAGAATGATGTTGGTGGTTATCTAGTTCTTAGGTAGGGGAGAGCCACATAAGAAAGCCTGAATTGATGGGATGAGATCATGACCAATGATTCCCAGCATGTCTGAAATAAAAAGGCATTTAAACCATCTGGTCCGCCACTCTGTTTTTGTCAAGCTGAAATGAGGAGTTCTTGATCTCCTAGGTATAGGGAGTATCTGCAATGGTATCGTTGATAGGATTCTGAATAAGAGAAGGGATGTGCGAAAGGATGTTCATGTCAAAACCCAAGGTGGAAGGGGTGCCAAGGAGGTCCTTAAAGGATGAAACAATCATGATATCAGCCTCACTACCCTCTCGAGCCTATAAGCTATCCGAATTTTGAAGGTTATAAGTAGATGGTTTATTTCTATTTTATTTGACCATGAAATGAGAGAATTTGGACTTGGAGTCTCGGTGCGAAATCCATTTGATTCACACTATCTGTTTATAAAAAAGCTTTTTGATTTGGAGATTGTTGTCAAAAGCGGTTTTAGACCGAGACTAGGCATCTCGATTAGCCAGGCCGGCTTGAGTAATTGGGTTTCCCTAGGCAGGTTGGCAAAGCGACACCGAATTTGCAGGTGCAAAAAATAAGGGAAAAAAATAGAAACACAGTAGTGAGGAGGAAAAAATAAATTGCAAAATGTTGTGCTAAAGCTAGGAATTGAACACCCAACCTCATGAAGGAGGCGCTAATGCACAAGAAATTGTGCTACAAATACAATCAATGTAACATGCTACTGCTTTAATTGAAAATATATTAACTGTTGACCATCACCATCACTTCCTTCTCCTCCCTGGCTGTTGCCCCTCTGGAGGGGGTTTCCCTCTTCGGCGGCCTAGCTGGCCTAGCTCTAAAACCGGGCCAGTCGATTAGGTGTAGATAAGTTCTCATTGCAGATAACCTCCAAAAGCCAAACATTTTTGTCAACTTCCATAATTCAGTTAAAGATATTAGAAAAATTGGATTTCCTCCAAGCACGAACCTACAGCTTGACATTGTGCAGTTGGGAAGAGAAAGAAGGTACTGGGTTGCCATTAACTAGGGTGGCCTAAGAACCTTGATCACATCAAGAGAATAGTGATGAGTGACACACATGTTTTGGAAACTTAACGCCTTGGGAGTTGAGTTAGATTTCAATTTTAAGCGCATAAGCATCTGAGCTTGATCTGAATTGGACTTGGTAAGGTAAGCAACAATTTAGGAGAAAGGGATAGGGAACAAGCCTTGGTTTCTAAGCAAGGAGTTAAGTCTAGCGGAAATAAGAGCTTCATCTTTACGATTATTGCACATGTAAGAGGATTTATAGAAAGGGATCTCCAAGTGACCCGACGACGTGATAGTAAGGTTGAAGTCATCAATAACTTGATTATTCGTAGGAAAACCACCAATTTTCTCATCCTGGAGCATAATGACGTTTAAGTCACCACAAATAAGACAAAAGTAGAAGCCTAGACAGCATAGATAAGATTTATCTTTCAATAGACTGTGTCTGTTGGATCCAATGCATTTGGCGCGGACGCAAGAGAAAAGTTAGGTCTTCGATTGCTGTAAATTTTAACGGAAAAAGCTAGAATCTGATCTGAGTCAAGAATGGCAGATACCATCCCACCAAATCTCTGCAAAACTCAAATTTTCCCATTACAATTAGAGATGCCTCATTAAAGACTAATTTATGAAACAAAAGAGAGAGAAAGTGAGATTTAACCATTGGCCCTTGAACGGCTATGACAGAGATTGTTACTAATCCCTTTAATATTATAAAAAGAATAATAATCATTGCAAATACTAAGAGAAGTGTTATGGTTTGTGATATTCAACACATGGATATTAAAGTGGAGATATTGGAAGTTACGGGATTTTAGGATCCATTGACCGAGTTTTATGGATTTGTTGATATATTTTAGGGAAAGTTTGATTTTGAGCAAGTTTTGAGGAGTATTTATTTCTGCGTATTTTAGGACCCAATTAATTTTAGACCTAGTGTGACGGCCCACCCCGCATCAGCCGGCATTTCCTCGAAAGTGCGTTGTACACAAGCCCAACTAGCACAGAACGGTCGCCAACGAAAGGAAAGAAGAGAATGAACTAATCAAAAACCTGTAGAATGTCTCATAGCGTAGGGAACAAAATATAATAATAATGTACTTGACATAAAACAGGCGAGGCAGTGCATAAGATGATAACTAAAACCAACATCAACATCAGAGCAGCGGAAATCCAAATATAGCTTATTACAACTTTCCAAATTACTGTCTCTAAACAAAAGAAAGAAAGATACACTACTAATTCCCAAAGCAGTGACTGCAGCAACATAGGGAGAATATCTATATATGTATCCTACGTGGAAACCTCCTGCTCGTCTCCGGTATAGCTACTCGTGCATCACCAGCTAACCTGTCTCTAGTCTGCTCGCGAGAGCACCCAGAGTAATACGAAGAGACATAAAAGTCTGGGTCAGACAAAAAATCTGGTATGAGCGATAAGCAGCAAAACAAAACAATAACAGGTATAATCCAATCATACCTGAACCTGGACCTGCAACCAAAGAGTTAGCACTACATACCGTACAGTACTCTAAGGTGCCACTAAAATAGGTGTAAAGAAATACGGGGTGGGGGTGTGCATGTCATGGTGATGGCAAACAATCAAGCATAGCAACCATCCTCACATCTCTTGCTCAGTGCGTAAAGCATATGATATCCACTACCTTGATCACCTAATCCTTTGGGCCATGACGGAATCCAATCCCGTACAACTATCACTACAAGCCCACTATCCGTCTCTTAGTGGTGGACCAAAGTTATGAATACCGACAACCACTTTGCACACGTCCCGCAGCAAAGCCCAACTCATGAAGTGGACTCGTTGGTTCCCTTCTGGATCCTGAGTTCTACTTCCTATTTGGACTTCCTTTGCATCTCGGGTTTTGGTCGAATTGGAGTTGGTCTTCAAAAGAGTCGTCACAATGAGGTAAAAGTATACATCTGGTTCGGATCGGTAGTCTCGACCCGGTTCGGTTCGGTGATCCTGGCCCATGCCTTGATCAGTGCTCCACTCCTCTTCGGTTCGGTCCTCCAGTTCTGGTTCGGTTCGGTGGTTGCTCCCTCCTAGATGTCCCGATCCGATCTCCCTTCCCTTCATAAGCCCGATATGGTCCCCCTTTGGTCTCTCTGATCCGATCCCCTCTTGGTCTCCCCGATCTGATCCCCAACCCAACTCCAACTCTAAGCAAATGGCCTTCCTTCTCACCAAGGCCACTTTAATACAAAGTTCCGATCCGGTTCGGCTTCTCTGCCCAGTCCACCATCAGATCCGAGCCCCCTATCCCGATCCAATCCAAAACCCTGCACATTTTCCTGCAACTTTTCCAGCAACTGTTTTACGCCATATGACGACGTTTTCGACCAATCTAACACTTGTAGGCAATCACAAAGCATACCATACAGTCATAGCAACATGTATAATCATTCACAAACACCAAAACAATAATTTGGTAGGTTAAAACGGATCAAACATAGCCAAAATCCCATATTTTCCCTTAAACATGTTTAAGCAAATCTAATGATATGATTAGCGAATCTTAACTAAATTAACCCAAACTCCCAACAGAGGTCTAAAACATCATTTAAACATTTGTAAATATTTTTCCAGATTTTTAACGTGTATAAATTTGCTAATTATCACTAATTACCCCCAATTAGCCGTAATTAGTGAGAAACCTTGCAAATCACTCACCTTGGCCACAAATGAACTTTAGATCTGAAATAATCTACTGTTATGTTGCTGTTCCCAATGCAACACAGCAGCTCTAACTTTGCTTTGGCGCTATTCCTCCTTAATTTGAAGTAGTTTAAGTCAAAACTTGATTAAAAAGTGATTAGAGGTGTTTTTAGATGTTGGAGGCCATTGTTAGGTTAAAGAGAGGGTTTGTGGCGGCTGGAAAATGAGTGAAAAACCGAAATCCTAACTCTAGCAGCCCTTAAATACCTCTAATCCCGAAATCCTCTATTGGGCCTAGCTGTTAATCACCCGGTTAAGCCCAATTAAGCTGTTTTTCACCATTTGAAACTTGTTTCAGCCATATCTCCCAAATGTTGAGTCCGTTTGGCTAATGTGACCACTCTACGGAATTGTAAACCTTCATCCGGAGCCAATGGAAGTTGTTTCAGATCAAAATTCCTTTCCAGTCAAAAGTTATGGCCAAAAAAAATTTAGCTAAGGGCAAAACAGTCATTTAAAAATCGGGAAAAATCATGAACATGGGAAATGACCTCAATGGTCGTCTCCCACAGTTACATGACCATACGACTTCGTATGTGAAAGAAATAAATATTCTACGATCCTGCGATGCGTAGAATGCGGGTCGTTACACTCTCTCCCCCTTAAGAAATTTTGTCCCCGAAATTTCTTACCCCAGAACATACAAAGGATCCTGCATGCCTACTAGCCACAAACAACAATCAAACATGCAAAACAAACAGAACCAATCTGTCCTAGTATGCGGTTTACTAACGAGGGAAGAATCATCGCCGCTAAAATCTTACCAGGCAAAGAGCTTTGGATATGACTTTCTTATGTCATCCTCTACTTCCCAAGTACAATCGTTCTCTCGCCATCGATTCCCATCTCTACCCTGGAGGTGATTTCCAATAGGGTAGGATCGTCCCTCTGACTGGAGCCGATCCAATTAGTCTAGATCGATCCAATCGTCAAGCTTACCGGCGTTTCTGAATCTAATTCATACTTAGGTCTGAAGTCATGTCCCATGATATAGTCTAGTTGCTTGCATTCCAGAAAAATAGCCTCTAAACTGGCATGTCTCCTACCCAATGCATCAGCTATCGCACCTAGTCCGGTACTATGACATCCGTCTATACTGTCATTTTCTTAGGTAATCCAACCCTATACACCAAATTTCCAATTACATTCCAAATGTCCTTTCAATTCCAACTTGAGTCCTTCCTACATTCGTACTGCACGTCCAACGTACATTCACCTCCTAGAGGCAAACTAGACCCATCCAATGAACCTAGGTACTCCACTTATACTCGTACTGCACGTCCAACGTACATTCACCTTCTAAAGTTGAACTAGACTCATCCAATGAATCTAGGTACTCTACCTTCGAGTCCAAGTCCAACTTGAATCGTCCTAATCTTCGTTGCATCTTCCTTGATCGAGAACACGTCCTATTTCTTCAAAGTTCTACTATCCAAAGAGAACATCAGTATAGGGTCCTAAACAATCCATTACTTTGTATCTTTCTCGAGTCCCACTCGAGTCATCTCATAACCCTATCGAGTCTAACTCGGGGCAGTCCATACCATCGAATAGTCTTATCCTGTCACAGTTGTCCATTACTCCTCGAGTAACCCAAGATATCATCCAATGAAGAATCGCAACAACTATTTATCTCTCATGCAAACCATTCTAGTCGAACTCGACATTCCCCAGGCACAAGTCCCAAAGGCCTAAACCAATATCAGACAAGCACCCCAGGAATATCTCCTCCGAATTCGGACAATCCACGTGAGGTGATACTAGCAAAACAACTAAGCATTGGAGCACTCAATTGCCTCCAGAGACAACTAGAACTTATTACAACGATAACCTCTTAGCTTCCGTAACACCAGTTATTATCGCCATCCCTAGGTAGGTACTTAATAACACCCTATTCCTTTAGAGTAGATCGACTCCCCAAAATAATGCTAAACCCAGTAAAGCCCAAAACAAAGTAATCACAAACAAACATACATCCATGACTCGATAAGACCACGTTACAGTAAATCATATTAAGGCTAGTCGAACCACCAAATCGGGTTCGTCACCACATAAGGTCTATCGACTAACTCAAGTTTGTCAAACAAAACTCGATCAAAACATATTAAATAGAAAGCATACCTCGAATAATGACACCTTTTTCCTTCTACGCCGTAGTTGGGGCATTCGACGAAGAAAGAACAGCGTTGATAGCATATGCTTTCATGATCTTCTTCTCCCTAGGAGGTTGTGGACATTCATTCTTGGGATGTCCCACTTGGCCATAATTAAAGCACTTCCTTTCCCCAGGCTTTTCTCGACAATCTCTGGCATAGTGGCCCTTCTTGCCACAGCTAAAGCACTCGCCATCTTTCTTATTTTTCTTATTCTGACCATCCATGGCTTGGTCTTGTTTCCTCTTATTTTGGGATTTATTCTTGCCTCCACCGCCTACTTGCGGCTTTGGCTCTTCTGCAGATGCAACCTTAGTCTTCGACTTAGGGTAAAGACTCTCTGACCTCAATACTTTCCCCACAATCGATTCAAACGTCTCATCGATGTGGTTAATAAGCTTTTCCCCCAAGTACTGATCCAATCCTGTTATAAACTTCTCGTTCTTCTTCTCGGGAGTGTCAATGAGGGATAATCCATACTTCGATAAATGATCGAACTCAACAATATACTCCGAGACTACCCTACTATTCTGCTTAAGCTCCAAGAATTTCTTAAACAACACTGACTTCTGAGCAGCTGGAATGAAATTATCGCTAAAGCGTACCTCAAACTGCTCCCAAGTAATCTGATCCTCGGGAGTAGCTGCCTTTATAGCATTCCACCAATTCATTGCCCGTCCTTGCAGCTGACGGGATGCTAACCTTCTTTTCATCGCATCCTCGATACCCAAATCTTCGAAGATACGCTCGCAGCTTTCCAACCAATCCTGAACATCCGTAGCCGACTCCGTTCCGTGGAACGACTTCCCACCAAGACTAGTATAATCCTTGTTCAGCTTGGCGAAATCGGCCCTAGGCGCCTGCACTATTGGACCAGTACCATTACCATCATTATTGGGAGCTTCCCTCTGCACATCCCTCAGCATCTCTCTTATGAGGTCAGTAAACATCGACCTCATGTTAGGAGCATTCCCATTATTGGCTCCTCTACCGGCACCCCTTGCGTATCGGCTCATCGTTCAATCTGTAAAGAGAAAACTATTAACCATCTCCATAGTGGTGCTAGTGCAGTGCGACTTCATCCTTAGCTATACTAATAATATACATACATATAGCTTTTGAAACCCAAAATAATCACAAATACGTGCTCTCATATACGTATTATCTCTCCCTGGTGTCTTTCCCTAGGTAAACTACACAACCTAGAGCTCTGATACCAAGTGTGACAACCCGCCCCGCACCAGCCGGCATTTCCTCCAAAAGTGCGATGTATACATGCCCAACTAGCACAGAACGGTCGCCAAAGAAAGGAAAGAAGAGAATGAACTAATCAAAAACCTGTAGAATGTCTCACAGCGCAGGGAACAAAATATAATAATAATGTACTTGACATAAAACAGGCGAGACAGTGCGTAAGCTGATAACTAAAACCAACATCAACATCAGAGCAGCGGAAATCCAAATATAGCTTATTACAATTTTCCAAATTACTGTCTCTAAAAGAAAGAAAGATACACTACTAATGCCCAAAGTAGTGACCGCAGCAACACAGGGAGAATATCTATATATGTATCCTATGTGGAAACTTCCTGCTCATCTCCGGTACAACTACTCGTGCATCACCAGCTTACCTATCTCTAGTCTGCTCGTGAGAGCACCCAGAGTAATAAGAAGTGACATAAAACTCTGGGTCAGACAAAAAGTCTGGTATGAGCAATAAGCAGCAAAACAAAACAATAACAGGTATAATCCAATCATACCTGAACCTGGACCTGCAACCAAATAGTTAGTACTACATACCGTACAGTACTCTAAGGTGCCACTAAAATAGGTGTAAAGAAATACGGGGTGGGGGTGTGCATGTCATGGTGATGGCAAACAATCAAGCATAGCAACCATCCTTACATCTCTCGCACAGTGCGTAAAGCATACGATATCCATTACCTTGGTCACCAAGTCCTTTGGGCCATGACGGAATCCAATCCCGTACAACTATCACTACAAGCCCAATATCCGTCTCTCAGTGGTGGACCAAAGTTATGAATGCCGACAACCCCTTTGCACACGTCCCGCAGCAAAGCCCAACTCATGAAGTGGACTCTGAAAAGACGGTTGTGTACGACTTGTGCAGGATCTTTAATATGGCTATGCGGAATATGATATGATAACAATATATATCACAGATAACTATAAATGCAATAAATAAAGTAGTGTAACGACACCAGGATTTTTATACTGGTTCGGACCTCCCGTCCTACGTCCAGTCCCGAAGCTCCTCTTCGGCTTTTCACTAAAAAACACCCTCGCTTCACCCGGAGGAACAGGTTCACAACTACTTGATTTACGGGCTACAAGTTTACCCACTAGATTTCACGGGCTACAAGCTTACCCACTTGATTTCACGGGCTACAAGCTTACCCACTTGATTTCACAGGCTACAAGCTTACCGACACAGGATAATTACAAGAGTTTGACTTCAGATTGTGTTCTTCTTTCAACACTGATTAGTCAATGATTGAGCACACCCTTCCTATAATCTTATCCTCAAGTATATGAATTGAATGCGAAGATTTGAAGGAAGTTAGTTGCTTGTTGAATCAAGATATGAGAAATGTTATCAAGGATTCAATAAGTAACTTGAATTTGGAGAGCTTTTGTTTGCAAAGAATATAGAAGTTTAAATCAGAAATTAGAGAGAAAAATTCGGTATTCTGTAATTTGAATGATTGAATCTTGATGTATTTATAGAGTTTGAGAAGATGCAATCATTCATGAAAAGTTGCAATCAAAAGAGATGATTCTTGATGAAGAGAAATGGATGCAACCTTTCATGAAAGAAGATGACTCTTCACAAATTTCAAAAAGGTGTTGACAGGAAAAAATAACAGGTTGATAGGTTTTTGACCGTTATATTAAAAAGCTGTTGACCTGTTAATTTTAACAGGTTGACCTGTTAAGTTTAAAAAGCTGTTGACCTGTTAAATTTAACAGGTTGACAGGTTTTTGTCAACATACATAAAAAAAATAGTTTTCATGTATATTTTTGAAGAGAATAAGAAGTATGATTATTTGAGGATAGATTTTAACATAAATAACTCTAAATAACCAACTTCTAACCTATGAAAACATTGAATCTTCTTTTTGTCGATCATGAAGCTCCTTCTTGTCATTAATCAAAATAAGCATTGAAACCGTTGACTCAACATTCTCCCCCTTTTTGATTGATAACAATATAGCTTGATATTTTAATCTTCATTGCTATCTCCCCCTGTATATATGCTTCTCCCTGAATATATATATATATATATATATATATATATATATATATATATATATATATATATATATAAAGTATCTGCAAGAGAGATTGTTCGTAACATTTTCTCCCCCTTTGTCATCGACAAAAAGGGTACATATTATTGCAAAAAAAATGATAGTAACAACAATATTACTATAAGGTTTTCTCCCTTTGAATATAAAGCTCCCCCTGAATTTCTGTAACATTTTTTAGTTCATAATATAAATAATCTTACCTTTTGATTCCTGCATTAACAAATGTTAGCACACATATACTTTTACCATGGTAATCACATGATAGTATATGTAATATAAATGATATGCATTATCATAATAGAAAATATTTCTCCCCATTTATATAAGCTCTGTCTCCCCCCGTATATATGATCTCCCTGAAAAATATAACTAAGTTTCTGCACGAAGAGAAGTTAGTAACTTTCTCCCCCTTTGTCCTCGACAAAAAGGGTATAATAAACAAGAGAGAGATTAAATAACATAACACATCACACCCAGAGTAAAACTGTACCAAAACATACAAGATCAACCATGTTTTCGTAGCATACATAACACAAACCACATATAAAAGCTAATAGAGTTGTTTTAAAGACTTGAGAGAAAAAGTGGTCTGAGGTTTTGAAGAAGTAGTGAACGAAATGGTGCGGTGGATTTGGGGTTATGAGCCGACATGTCTTTTTTTTAAAAAAAAACAATTTTTGTAGAGACCGGTCGACCTATAATTTCTAGGCGGTCGACCTAAAAAGTTTCGGGTTTGGAGGAAATGAAAGAAATAGTATAAACCGGTCGACAAAATTTTTGGGACCGGTCGACCTAATTTTTGCTGAAGCACATTCGATCAACATAAAAATGTATACCGGTCGACCTAAAAACTCTCTGTTTCAAAATAAATAAATATATAATACCGGTCGACCTAATTTTTATGACCGCTCGACCTAAAACTTCTTTGGATTGAAAAACAATAACCGGTCGACCTATATTATTGGACCGGTCGACCTAAAAAGTCTCTGGAAAATAAATAATTCAAATCCTGTTGACCTGTTGTTTTTGTCCGGTCGACCTATATGGTTATTGTAGGACTGGTCGACCTAAGAATTTTAACAGGTTGACCTATTTGTTGACAAAACTATTTTCCAGCCTTTTTTTGAAAGAATTTAACCTTATACAACATTTTATTATAAATATATATATCAAATATATTTAGAAGGAAATAAAAAACAACATTAAAAAAATCTCCTTAGATCCGATATATATAGATCATTTTCTTGGTTTCCAAGGAGAGTATTTTCCTATAGCGCCTTCATTTTTGTTGTAATTCCTAACCCATGAGTTTGGTGTTCTCGATGATGATGGCATATTTGTAGGCTCATGAACGTTGTGTCATCGATTAAAAAGAATAATTATCATGATAGAACATAAAAATAAAGTACCTTCGGGAGATATTGTATCGTGTGCAATTTGATAAACTGAAATTTGTTTTCAAATATATTTAGAGATATCGAATAACCTTCTCTTTGTTGTGGTGTACCTGCAAAAAAAATATGACATGTATACTTTTGGTACCCACTTACTTCATTAGGGTCCAGAGGTTAGATGAAAGGTAACCATACCCAAGAGGATCTAATGGAACCTTTAAAAATATAATTTTCATTATTAACTACTGAATCGAAATAATCATTGATATATTTTTCTCTGTTCTTCCAACTTATAGGAACCCAAATACTTATGCAATCTCTATTGATATTCCTTTTTGTACTTCTAGATTTATTATAAAATTTGCTAGTCATAGAAGTATTCGAATTTCTATAATAATTGGGTCTTGGATGTGTATTAGTACTAGCAGTGATATTCTTATTGTACATGAAAGCATATCTAGTACTATTTCTAAGATTAGTATTATTAAATTTATTTCCAAAGTCGCTATTGACATTTTTCTTTTGAGATTTCACAACCGATTTTGGTTTGAAAGATAAACTAAGATTTTTCTTAGCTTTGTTCTTTTGCACTATTTTTTTCTTTCCATAACCAAGATGCTTCTTAATTTCTTGGTTTTTATATCCCAAACCTTGCTTATTTGAAGTAGATTGTGAATTCTCAATGATCTTTTCAAATTTTCTCGACCTTTGTTAAAGTTAGAAACATTTTGAGTAATATTTTCTAAATTATTTTGTAAACTAACTTTTTCTAGGTCCATAATTTTGATCGTTGCTTTAAGCTCATGATTTTCAGTAGTGAGAGTATCATTTTTCTCTTTTTGAGTTTTAATTTCTTGACTCAAAAGAGATAATTGAGAATTAGTATTAGATGATGATTCTTGAAGTTTTTCAAGTTCTTCTTCTAATATTTTCTTCTCGTCTTTTAACATATCTCGTTCAAACTCTGCTCTACTCAAATCATTTTTGGCTTCTTTTAATTTTCGTTTCATGTTTTTAAATCTAACTATCAATTCAGCATTAATATCAAGTACTTCATCAAATGTAGGAATTTGTACCTCATCATCTGTTGCCATGAAACATTTGTTTCCTTGCTCTCTTGATTCTGCTTTGTTCCTCTTCCATTTTCTAATACCTTGACTAGATTTCTTTATCGCCATTTGTTCTAAGATGTTGTACGATTTATAGAACACCAGGCTCTAATACCAATTGAAAAGTCGGTTGTGTACGACTTGTGCAGGATCTTTAATATGGCTATGCGGAATATGATATGATAACAATATATATCACAGATAACTATAAATGCAATAAATAAAGTAGTGTAACGACACCAGGATTTTTATACTGGTTCGGACCTCCCGTCCTACGTCCAGTCCCGAAGCTCCTCTTCGGCTTTTCACTAAACAACACCCTCGCTTCACCCGGAGGAACAGGTTCACAACTACTTGATTTACGGGCTACAAGTTTACCCACTAGATTTCACGGGCTACAAGCTTACCCACTTGATTTCACGGGCTACAAGCTTACCCACTTGATTTCACAGGCTACAAGCTTACCGACACAGGATAATTACAAGAGTTTGACTTCAGATTGTGTTCTTCTTTCAACACTGATTAGTCAATGATTGAGCACACCCTTCCTATAATCTTATCCTCAAGTATATGAATTGAATGCGAAGATTTGAAGGAAGTTAGTTGCTTGTTGAATCAAGATATGAGAAATATTATCAAGGATTCAATAAGTAACTTGAATTTGGAGAGCTTTTGTTTGCAAAGAATATAGAAGTTTAAATCAGAAATTAGAGAGAAAAATTCGGTATTCTGTAATTTGAATGATTGAATCTTGATGTATTTATAGAGTTTGAGAAGATGCAATCATTCATGAAAAGTTGCAATCAAAAGAGATGATTCTTGATGAAGAGAAATGGATGCAACCTTTCATGAAAGAAGATGACTCTTCACAAATTTCAAAAAGGTGTTGACAGGAAAAAATAACAGGTTGACAGGTTTTTGACCGTTATTTTAAAAAGCTGTTGACCTGTTAATTTTAACAGGTTGACCAGTTAAGTTTAAAAAGCTGTTGACCTGTTAAATTTAACAGGTTGACAGGTTTTCGTCAACATACATAAAAAAATAGTTTTCATGTATATTTTTGAAGAGAATAAGAAGTATGATTATTTGAGGATAGATTTTAACATAAATAACTCTAAATAACCAACTTCTAACCTATGAAAACATTGAATCTTCTTTTTGTCGATCATGAAGCTCCTTCTTGTCATTAATCAAAATAAGCATTGAAACCGTTGAATCAACAGACTCGTTGGTTCCCTTCTGGATCCTGAGTTCTACTTCCTATTTGGACTTCCTTTGCATCTCGGGTTTTGGTCGAATTAGAGTTTGTCTTCAAAACAGTCGTCACAATGAGGTAAAAGTATACGTCTGGTTCGGTTCGGTAGTCTCGACCCGGTTCGGTTCGGTGATCCTGGCCCATGCCTTGATCAGTGCTCCACTCTTCCTTGGTTCCGTCCTCTAGCTCTGGTTCGGTTCGGTGGTTGCTCCCTCCTTGATGTCCCGATCCGATCCCCCTTCCCTTCATAAGCCTGATCTGGTCCCCCCTTGGTCTCTCCGATCCGATCCCCTCTTGGTCTCCCCGATCTGATCCCCTACCCAACTCCAACTCCAAGCAAATGGCCTTCCTTCTCGCCAAGGCTCTTTTAGTGCAAAGTTCCGATCCGGTTTGGCTTCTCTGCCCAGTCCACCATCCGATCCGAGCCGCCTATCCCGATCCGATCTGAAACCCTGCACATTTTCCTGCAAATTTTCCAGCGACTGTTTTATGCCATACGACAGCGTTTTCGACCAATCTAACACTTCTAGGAAATCACAAAGCATACAATATAGTCATAGCAACATGTATAATCATTCACAAACACCAAAAAATATTTTGGTAGGTTAAAACAGATCAAACATAGCCAAAATCCCATATTTTCCCTTAAACATGTTTAAGCAAACCTAATGATATGATTAGCGAAAGTTAACCTAATTAACCCAAACTTCTAACAGAGGTCTAACACATCATTTCGAAAATTGCAAATATTTTTCCAGATTTTTAACGTGTATAAATTTGCAAATTATCACTAATTACCCCCAATTAGCCATAATTAGTGAGTAACCTTGCAAATCACTAACCTTGGCCACAAATGAACTTTAGATCTGAAATAATCCACTATTATGGCATTGTTCCCAATGCAACACAGCAGCTCTAACCTTACTTTGGCGCTATTCCTCCTTAATTTGATGTAGTTTAAGTCAAAACTTGATTAAGAAGTGATTAGAGGTGTTTTTAGATGTTGGAGGCCATTGTTAGGTTGAAGAGAGGGTTTGTGGCGGCTGGAAAATGAGTGAAAAACTGAAATCCTAACCCTAGCAGCCCTTAAGTACCTCTAATCCCGAAATCCCCCATTGGGCCTAGCTGTTGATCATCCGGTTAAGCCCTATTAAGCTGTTTTTCACCATCTGAAACTTGTTTCAGCCATATCTACCAAACGGTGAGTCCGTTTGGCTAATGTGACCAGTCTACGAAATTTTAAACCATCATCCGGAGCTAATGGAAGTGGTTTCAAATCAAACTTCCTTTCCGGTAGTTATGGCCAAAACAAGATTAGCTAAGGGCAAAATGGTCATTTAAAAATCAGGAAAAATCATAAATATGGGAAATGACCTCAATAGTCGTCTCCCATAGTTACGTGACCATACGACGTCATATGTGAAAGAAATAAATATTCTACGATCCTGCGATGCGTAGAATGCGGGTCGTTACACCTAGTCTTTCTGTTTGCCTATATAAGCATCTCATTAGTGAGAGATTTACTTGCACTTGAAGGAAAGAAAAAAATAAAAAAACTTGTTTTTTTGGGATTAAGATAAATTCTCAGTTATTATTTTGGGCTTTCATTGTAATAATTTGGTGGATTAATAAAGGTTTGTTTGGAGTAATATGCTTGTTATTGTTATCTTCTTCCCTCTTTCAAAATCTAATTGTGTAGTGATCTTGCGGAAACCCTAACAAATTGGTATCAGAGCCTTCTACACAAACTTTTTGGAAAGGGTTTGAATATGGATAAAACAATTATTGGAAAGCTTAACGGAAGAAATTGGGGATTACACAGGGCAGAATGGAAGATTTCCTTTATCTTAATGATCTTCATCAACCACTGAAGAATAATAGGGAAAAACCTAGAAATTTATCCAAAGCAAAATGGGAGATTTGGATAGGTAGGCTGCTGCGTCTATTCGATGTTTTATGGATAATTCAGTGTTCCATATTGCTGCTAATGAAACATCTGCTTATGCAATATGGAAGAAATTGGAAGGGGTTTATGCAAAGAACTCCGCAACAAATAAGGCTCTTCTTATGAGAAGATTGGTGAATCTAAAGCTTAAAGAAGGTGGATCAATTGGAGAGCAACTTAATGCTTTTCAGGAAATTGTGAATCAATTGGCTACCGTGAATTTCAAGGTGGATGATGAAACACAAGCCTTAATGATGATGAATTCATTGCCAGAAAGTTCGGAAATGCTTGTGGTTGCGTTGAATAAGTCAAATTCGGATGGCGTTGTTTCAATGGGGTCAGTAGTTAGTAGCTTGCTTAATGAGGAGATGCGGAGGACGAGTCTTATGGAAGGAAACGATTAGGAGGAGGTAGCGGAAATTGGAACTCCAATTGCAAAAGCTTTTATTGCTAGGAGGGTTAATCAACGAAACATGGAAAGGCAACCGAATAGACCAGACATGAAAAAGGAATACATTTGTTTTTACTGTGACAAACCCGATCATCAATTGAGATTTTGTCATAAAATTAAAAGGGATAAGGAGAAGATGAAGGCATTGGAGGAGTCAGATGAACAAGATAATAACGGTAATGAGCTGAATTTTGGTGAGGAGATTGAAGGAAATGTTTTATGTGTTGATGAAGACGAAAACAAAGATTGGATACTTGATTCAGCGACTTGTTTCCATGTGCGCCATCACAAGGAAGCATTTATTGATTATGAAGAACAAAGAAGTAAAGTGGTATCCGCTAACGGTCGAGATTTGCATGTTAAAGGCATAGGTTCGGTTCGATTGAAGATGAATTATGGAAAGGTGGTGAAGTTAACGGGAGTTGGTTACATCCTAGAAATTAAGAAAAATCTTGCTTCAATTGGACAGTTGGAACAAAAAGGTTGCAATTTCTCGACTATAGGTGGAGTTACAAGGGTTTAGAGGGGTAACAATGAGCTTCTGCGCGCAAAACGGGGATATGATAACATATATAAATTGTTTGGAAAAACGGTGGAGAATGTTATGAGTTCTCAAATTTGAATAGGAGAGGCAAGTTCATCTGAATCAAGGTGGAGCCATCAACGTAAAGCCACAAAGTCTACATGGAGACCGTTGTGGTATTACAAGCAATTTTGGGATCTTTTATGTGGTTTATCTCATTAGGGAAATGCATAGTTTGGGGGTGCTTTTAGATTTGTTGAGTGTTGGAGTGATTTCATAACAAGGTGGAGTGTTATGGTTTGTGATATTCATTACATGGATATCAAAGTGGAGATATTTGAAGTTACTGGATTTTAGGATCTGTTGACCGAGTTTTATGGATTTGTTGAGATATTTTAGGGAAAAATTTATTTTGAACAAGTTTTAAGGAGTATTTATTTCTGAGATATTTTAGGATCTAATTAGGTTTAGACCTAGTCTTTCTATTTGCCTATATAAGTATCTCATTAGGGAGAGATTTACTTGTACTTGAAGGAATGAAAAAAATAAAAAAACTTGTTTTTTTTGGATTGAGATAAATTCTCAATTATTTTTTTAGGCTTTCATTATAATAATTTGGTGGATTAATAAATGTTTGTTTGGAGTAATTTGCTTGTTATTGTTATCTTCTTCCCCCTTTCAAAATCTAATTATGTAGTGATCTTGCGGAAACCCTAACAAGAAGGGAGGTGCATTGAATCGTCTGGAGAGAGGCACACATGTTTTGGTTCAAGTGGCGGAAATTGAGATATCCCATGTTTAAAACGAGACTGCGAAGGTAAGCCTTTAGCAAGATAGGGTGAGAACTCAAAATTGAGGGGAAGGGGTTTGAGAAATTTGTGACAAGAACTGATTCCAATCTTGGAGAGGCGTAAAGATTAAGGAAAGGGTGTTCACAAACTAGTTGGATATTAGCTTCAGGAAGTTGAACACTAACAGGGGATGTGATGGGAGATTATGAGTGATTGTGAGGAGAACATTTGTCATGATAATAATAGTGCGGTTCAGTTAAGAAGTTTTCTAATTTTACCTTTCTTAGAACATCATCATAGTCTGACAAGAGCAAGCAATCATGGCGGAAGAAGATGACATCCCTTCCTATGAGTTGCTAAAAGGCCTAGATGTGTGAAAATGGGGCTATGGATCAACTGGAGCCAAATCCTCATCGACAAGATGATCATCCTCCCCAGCATAAAAATTCGGGTCCAAAACAACAAAAGAATTAGTAGCATCTATATAAGAGGGATGGAACATGAGGACTACTCAAGGTAGTGCGACGTTTACGGGGATAGCTACAACCGTGCTTTACCCCAGTTGGCAGCAGCCCCACATGCGGAAGAAAGTCTAATTCAGATTGCGTAGCGCGAGATCAAAGTACACGATCAGAGTGGATCAAAAGAAAACTCGCAGGTTACAAAGAATGGACCAATGCGAAGCAAGAAATAGTTGCATTGGGTGAATAGAAGTTGGGTACAGACAAGGGGCTTTATGGAGATGCATGGTCAATCACAGATTTAGCTCGAGACTGTATCAAAATCGGAGCTGGGAGTCAATTCCATGAGGAGGCGGCACCGAAAGATAATTGGTGAAATGTTAGCCACGATCCTAGAGGCCAGCATTGAAAGGAAATTTAATAACAAGGAACTGTTTGGCCATGATTCCAAGGAGCAATGACTTGATTAAAACTGGGCATGTTTTGTATATTCATAAGGAGTTCCAAATTGGCATTTTCATAAGGTATGTGCATGTCGGCATTAGTCAGAACATAAGGGGCAGAAATACATTTTGTCGAAACGACTAGATCATGCTTATGGATAGCCAGAGAAATATTCAAAGCATCAGCCGTTAGTTTAGAAAACTACCTATCCGAAGCTAAAATCAGTGATAAATCAATATCCATGCTAAAGCAATTTTCTTTCCATGAAAAGAAAAGGAACGAGAGAAGACCAAACAAACGAAAGCTTTTCTTGGCTAAAAAGAAAATTGTTACGAACTTTGGTTACAGAAATGTTCATGAAATAATGAAGATTATAGAAGATTTAGGGGAAGAAAGCATAGATGTGGTCGGCCATAATAAATTGATCAAAATTGGATAAAGAATAGGAAGATCAACACAAGGAGGAATTATTTCAATTCTTACAAATGAAATAAAGATGTATTCACATGATATCATTCAAACAATAGGTATAAATCCTAAGATCATGAGTCACGCTTTGAATATAAATTCCGATATTACTCGAAATCTGCTAAAATAGATATTTTGACAAAGTTTGTGTTAGGCTTTGAAAGAAGAAATAAGTTATTGCTAGAAAATTAATTTATAAAAGAGAATTTCTACCACTGTGGCTAGCGAATCCCGTCCTAGTCAAGAAATCTATTGGAAAGTGGAGAACTTGTATTGATTACATAGCCTTAAATAAAGTGTGCCCAAAAGACTGCTATCCTTTACCTAGGAATGACCAGCTAGTGGATGCTACTGGTGGAAATCAGCTCTTATCCTTTATGGATGCTTACTCGGGATGTAATCAAATTCATGTTCAAAGCTGATCAGGAGCATGTTAACTTCATAACTGACTTAGGAATTTACTGTTATCGACTTATAGCCATTCGGTCTGAAAAATGAAAGAGGAACCTACCAAATATTAGTAAATCAAATGTTCAAAGATAAAATTGGGAGAAACACAAAATTTTATGTAGATGATATGTTTGTTAAATCACGTAAAAAAGATATCTTTTGGAAGATCTATAAGAAATGTGTAATGTCCTACGCTAGCACCAAATGAAAACCAAGGAAAAGCACTCCTTTGGAATCCAATCCGGCAAGTATTTGGGATAGATCGTAAGTACCCAAGGTATCGAGGCAAACCCTGACTGTATTAAAGTCATTCAAATGACGGAACTAAGAACAAGCAAAAATGTCACAAGTTTGAATGAAAAAGTAGCAGCACTAAGAATTTTATCGAAGGCAATGACAAAAGCATTCCATTCTTGAATGGGATAGGGAAGAAGAAAAGCTTCGAATGGAGAGAAAATCACGAAAAAGCCATTCAACGACTAAAAGATTGTCTGGAAAAAACTTCCCTTTCTTCTAGCCCAATCAAAAGGGTAGAACTTTAGTTTTAATTAGTCATATCAGAATACATGGTTAGCTCTGACTTGATCAAAGAAAAATAGAGGGCTAGTTTACTATGTTAGGAAAATATTGAAAGATGCAAAAATCAGTTACCGAGTAATATAAATGCTAGCATGTTGCCTTGTGCTGACCACCAATTAAGAGCTCATATCCATGCACGTCTGATCAAGTTCTCGACTAACTATCCAATTAGAAAAAAATTAGACTAATGAAATGGGGAATAGAATTAAGCGAATATGATATTAAATATCTACCTTGAACAACAAGAAAAAACAAGAGATTGTAGACTTTATTTAACGAGTGCAAAAGTTTCATCGAAGAGAAATCAGAGAAGGAAAAGAATCTCAAATTCCAAAGCGACTATTATTCATAGATGGAGCCTCAAACGAACAAGGATCTGGAGCTCAATATGTGATAATTAATCTTGATAGACATCGACCGCATTATGCTATGAAACTAATGTTTTAGACTACTAATAACATAGATGAATTCGACCACATAATAAATCTTTAACGGTTCTTAACTATTGATAAACTGACTAAATGTAGCAAATATTCGAGACCAAATGTGCTAATTAGCCTTTATATATCAAAAAGATTCTAAATATGTGAGCATAATTTGAGGACTTTGTGGTATACCAGATCCCTAGGGAAAACAATTCACATGTTAATTCTCTACCCAAGTTGTCTGGCTTAAGGGAAGCACCAAAAGCAAGAATCTTCTAGTATGTTACTTGGTTATCCTAAGCATAAAAGAGAGAGCCTTAACTAGAAAAGAACTAATGATATTAACTAGGTCTCAAGCACATTCACTCAAAGAAAAACAAAACAAAGAAGCGACAGTCTTAGAAGAATCGTTCCCTATTGGAATAAGTAATCCTCATACCAATAACTAGATGACACCCATCATTGAAGCTTAGCTAACGACATGTTACCTAATGATAGAATAAGCGATAAAATAAAGAAGTCAAGCTCCATCGTTTGTCATGATGAATGGGATATACTATATAAAGGGATATTCACTGCCATGCATTTGATGTGTAAGCCCTGAAATTAGGTTAGATGTAACAACCCGCAAATTCTGGGCCAGTTTAAAATTTTTATTTTGGCAATTTTAGCGAATTTTGAATATTTAAAATAGATTATTTTAAATAATATCGTCGAAAAATTTATTTTGAATAGAATTCGAACGAATATATTTATATACGTCGTCGTTAGAATATATAATAATTATATATAATTATAAAAGGAATTGAAAATGGCGCGGTAGTTCGAAAATTCGATTTCTAATTTCAAATGAATATACAGAATTCAATATAAGTCAGAATTGAACGAAACAAGAAATATTTGAATCTGTATAACTATATCTTTGTAACGAAGTTGACAAACTGAGATTTCATCTTAGAAATGATAAGATATGTCTAGTTTAAAATTAGAAATAGTCGCTGTGGAATTTATATATATTTTTATATATATAAGGCCCTTAAAAATAGCAATTTTGCAAACGACCTCGGATTTCGACGAAACCAGTTTTGTTGGGTCCGTGATGTTAAGTTATTGCTGGATTTCAAATTTCATAATTTTTCGAATCAATATGTGAGCGTGGCAAAGGAAAACGCGTTAGACCATTTTCAGTTGATTTTAATCGACTGGAAAATGGCCATTTTTCATACGGTCTCGGAATTCGACGAAACTAGTTTTGTTAGGACCGTATCGTCAATACGAAGCTAGAAAATATTTTTCTGGAATTTTTCGAGTTAGTATGTGACCCCAGTAATTTGAAATGTACGTTTAAAATTCAATATAGTGATTTAAATGTAAATTTAACGAAAACTGGTTGTAACAGCCGAATCAGCTTACGATACATATCCCATTGTGTTCGGAATGGGGGTGAAACGCTATGGACGACAGGCGGTGGACCTCGTTTAGAGGTCGTTTGAAAAAGTTGACTTTTAGAATTAAAATAAAATAATTAAATAATTAAATTAATAAAAAAAAATTTTATCTCCCCCTTTTTAACCCAGGCCCCCCCCCCCCCCGATTAAAATTATTTCAGGGAAAAAAAAAAGGAAAAGAAAAAAAAAAAACAACGACGGCAACCATCGTCGATCCACCACCCCCTGCTCCCGCCTCCGGCCTCCGTGGTTGCGCCGCCCCCTCCCCAACACGGCGCCACCTCACTCCGACCCCCCTCCCCTTTACTCTGACCTCCCCCTTCTTCGAAACCCTCCCCAAACCCAAAGTCGAACCCGCCTCCACCCAAGTGCGCCGCCACTCGTTCCCCTCCTCCTCCGCCTCACCCACCTTTCCTCCTCCGACCTGGCACCCCCCCCCCAGTCGACGCAGACAGCGCGGAAACCCCCCCTCTCTGTAAGTCCTTTTCTTTTCTTTTTCATTTAATGTTCTATTTCTGTTTTATATTTAAAGATTAAGTACTGTTTTTATTTTAATAGTTTAAAAGGTAATTTTTGAAAAGATTTAAAACTGAATTTTATAAAAGTATAAAAAACTGATTTTTAAGATGATTTAAAAGATGATTTTAAAATGATTTATAAACTAAAAGGAGATTAGAAAGTCGAAATAAAAATAGGATTTATATATGTTGAAAGTCGAAATAAAAATAGGATTTTTATATGTTGAAAGTCGAAATAAAAATATGATTTTTATATATTGAACTTTGAAATAAAAATTCGATTTTTATATATTGAATAGCGAAATAAAAATTCGATTTTTATATATTGAATAGCGAAGTAAAAATTCGATTTTTATATATTGAATAGCGAAGTAAAAATTCGATTTTTATAAATTGAATAGCGAAGTAAAAATTCGATTTTATATATTGAATAACGAAGTGAAAATTCTATTTTTACAAATATGAAATAGCGATGAAAATTCTATTTTAACAATATGAAGTTAGAGATAAAAATATGATTTTTATATAATAGAGAATATAAAAATGTGATTTTTTTTTTATACAGTGTATACGGGCAACGAAGGTGACAAAAAGGCGAAACGACGAAGACTTTTACATTAGAAGAGTCGTGGAATCGGGATAGCTATCTGTGAGGATTTCTCACCTTTCAATTTATTTTTCTAGTTATACATATATACTAGGATGCAGACGGTGCTTAGTAGCACCCGACACAATCGTCCACAGACCATGGACTTGTTTGTTTGATTGCAAAAATTGGTTAGATTATTTGATTGAAATTGAATTGTGTGGTGAAATGAATGGATTTGATTGATGTGTGAATGGCGTGGGCCTTCACTAGACCGGGGATTAGGCTAGGCCTTGTCCTGTTTCTAGAATCGTGCCGTTATGCCGCCGAAATTTTCTAAAATATGTTAGAAAAATAAAAATACCATTTTATTTAAAGAATGAACTTAATAGAAATTCATATGTTGGAATAAAATGTTTTATCGTTAAAAATATAATTTTTAACGTGAATGTGAATAAATAAATATTCATTTACAAACCAGACGGTTTGTTTATGTACACCTATTTGAAGGACATTGATTGGGACGATAAATTTTACACATCGCCCAACTGCACGAATAAAATCTGTGTTTGGTTGTTTGAAACCCCACACGGGTGTTGGGATGAAATTTGAAGTTCACTCATCCTGATTGATTAAATACGTCGATCGATTGATTGACAGGCTGTTATAAGCGTTAGATATCTATATTTGATGCTTATACAGTGTAGTGCACTTTGGTTGATGGTTGATTATTTTTCAATGCTATTATATACATGTGTTGTATGAAAATCCATATAATTAATTTTATATGGTAATTGATTGGGCCTCATTCCAATTTGAAAAATAAAGAATATTATAAAATAAATGTTCATGTGTTGACAGTACTCATTCATGAGATTGGTCATGTGTTGAACGAAATATTTTAATAATAGAAATATTTCAAATAGAATATTTGAAATTAGAAATATATGAAGCCGTGTTGATTAGATTGACGCCATTTTGACGTGAACAATATTTATATCGATTTTAAAACGATTTCGAAATGAATTGAATTGAAAACGATTTCGAAATGAATTGAATTGAAAACGATTTCGAAATGAATTGAATTGAAAACGATTTCGAAATGAATTGAATTGAAAACGATTTCGAAATAAATTGAATTGAAAACGATTTCGAAATGAATTGAATTGAAAACGATTTCAAAATGAATTGAATTGAAAACGAATTCAAATTGAATTGAAAGTGAATTGAAATGAATTCAAATTGAATTGAAATTTGAATTGAATAGAAATGAATTTTAAAACGAATTTATAAAGAAGAATTCAATTTTGATTTGAATTGAAAAGGAAGTTGAAATTGCTTTTGAAACGAATTTAAAACTATTTATATAATTCGTTTTAAATAGAAATCGACGAAATATATATTATATATATTATATATATAATATAATGGCCTGAATAGAACGCGCCGCGCCGCGGCAGTTCGTGAATTTCGACCATTTATTTCAAACGGTCATTACGGGAGATCCGACCGTCGGATTCTCCTAAAACCGAAACCGTTGGGTTCGTATCGAAAAGAGCTTTCTAACGAATGTTAGAGATTTGAAATCTAACGGTTGGATTTGGAGATACGTCCAAATCAAATTCGAAAAAGGTCGCTGTAAGTGCAGTTCGATGGCCATTGATGGAAATCGACTGTACGGGCCTTGATAAAATTATTAAAAATAATAATAATTTGTGTAAAATCATAAGAAATGATTTGTGAAGATTTGGGATGAAAAACTCCATATTTGAAAAGATAAAAATAGATTTTTATCGAAATGAACTAGTTTTGAACTAGAAATATAATTCTATTTATTTTGAAATAAATAAATTGAATTTGAAAAGGGTTTTAAAGATAACCAAAATTTCCAATGATTGCATTGGAGTGGAATTGAATCGAAATTGTCTTCGGAATATTTCGATGTTGGAATTCGTGATTATACGGATGTTGTTATGGAAATTTGAAAGATATATATTTATATCGTTATTTCCAATACGACATTTGTTAATCGTGGAATTTGATATTGAATATAAGTCGATATATTTTCTATTCAGAGCCTTATATTGAATATCAAATGTGATTTGGGTTTGTCGTGAATGGTGTCTTCACTAACACTGTTCTTGAACCCAGTTGAGAAAAGATTAAATCTTTTTATTTAGATTTAATGAAGTGTACCAATTAAATAATATTTAATTGGAATTGAATTGATATTGATTTTTGGGTTTATCGTTAACAGTGTTTTAAATAACACTCGTTCTTTAACCCGATAATTAATGAATGTGATTTTGGGTTTATCGTGAACTGTGTTTTAAATGACACTGATTCTTTAACCCAGTTGAAGATTAAAACTAAGTGGAGTTTTAATGAATCTTTAATTAGATTGAAATGATCGAAAATGGAGTATCACCAGTTTTGCTCCAAGCGATAGTTAAATCTTTAATTAGATTTGAACGTGAAATGGTAATTGAATTTACCGATAACACCGTGGTGTTAGATATGAAGTACTACCAGTTTTACTTCATGGGATGAATAGGTTGGGATTGGGAAATTGAAACAAATGATTACTTCGGTAAGGTTCGCTAATCCCGACTGGTTTGAATTGATATTCAAAAGTAGATTAAAGCATAAATTCAAGAATTTATCTTTGATAAAATTAATGGGAACCTTTCCCTATGAATGTGAAATTTAGAAACTAATTGTCGGTTAGCCAAGCAGAAGGGTTTTCTGGATATTGATCTGATGTTGGTTTCGGCCTTCGGGGTTAATATTTGGGGGATTATTCTCTTGATTAATTTACGGTTAGTGACTAATGAATTGGAATGAGGCGTATGTTGTGTTTGTGTAACACTTATTTAAAATATACGCGAGTTATTCGGAAAGACAGGGTTTATCCCATTCTGAATAACTGATACGACGATAAGTCGAAGATGAAGACGATGGTCGAAGACCGGAGGTCTTCACGTCGTTTGGGTGATAACTGATGATCTTGATTGGGCTGTACACCCAAGAAGATGGAAACAGTTAGTGATCGTCCAGACGTACTTGGAGATCGATGGATATGCGGGGTACTAGGTGCCTCCGGTTTCGTTCAGACCCAGAACGAACTTGTAAATGGACTGTGTGTCTGACATTGGATTTTAGTCCGTGTGATTGATCTATATATTGATGGATATCAAACGCATGGAGTGAATTGCCTGTGTGGCATGCCTAAGTGGCAATTGATCGAGGCTTCTGTTGAAAAGCAAAGTCTTGTGGTGATGATCAAAGCACGGCCTTTGTGGCGTAGCTTTGTGTAACGTTTACTTCGCGTGTTTCACACCCGGTATGAACCAAAAACGGGAGACGGACCTCAGGGAGGACTTGCGTTTCTTTCTAGTTAGAAGTGGCGTCAGTGGTTTTACACGCCCTGACGAGTTTGACTTATGTGGTTGTTGCTATTGCGAGGCGCCTCGGATTGATCGGTCGTTCTCGAACCAATGGAGTCATTTAGTTGGCTCGTTTACGCCCCAAAGTGCGGGGAAACGTAGTGTTCAGGCATTTTAATCCACATCGGTGGACCGGCCCTGACGATCCAAGGGTCGATGCGCTCTGACCCTGTGGCTCGGGCTAGAGAGTCACGAAAACGGTTGAGGACTATCTTTTGCCTCGGTTCATAGACGGAAATCCAATTTCCAAATACGTGACATTTGCGGTTTTATTTGTAAATCCTATATATGGCGACATAGTGGGATGGGGCGCTTATGCCGCCTATGATTGATACTTATGATTTGAAGTTGTTTTATACACTATGCACTTACTATAGTATCAAACGATTTGTTTTAACCGTATCAAGCATTCTTTGGCTGTTATAAGGGAAAACCCTATCCTCGGCTGCGTTGCATTGTGTGATGGGACCTGGGTCTTATAACAGCTTCATTTTTCTTTATTTAGCATTGCGCTGTTTGTTTTATGCACTGGTATTCTTGGGAGGAAACCCGTTCCGTGTTATACGGCGTGGTCCCTTGATTTACCTAATGATTTAAAATAAAGTTTAACTGTTTTAGTTCTCACACCAGTCACATGACTGACCTGGAGTTTATTGTTTTAACCTAAACTCTGGGTGCCCTTATTTTGACACGGGCAGCTAGTAGTTTTGGTTTTGCAGATTTGTATTCACAGGATCCTGGTTTACAGCTGGAACGATATCCGGAAAGCTTTGTATCCGTATATCTCATTCTAGTTGTGTATTGTATTATTTTCCGCTGCTATGTATTTAAATGTAATTTAAATCTCTGATATTTCTGTGTAATATTCTTTTATACTCTGTATATTCTTGTAATCTGATGCATGGTTGTAATATACAATGAAACGTTCTTCTGCATGCGTTCTGTTGTGGTTTGTTCTCGAACTATCCGACACTTTCCTTTACGGGGAAGTTACGGGTTTTTACATTTGGTATCAGAGCTTTGGTTTACAAAGCTCAGAGAACAAGACACATTCGAACCATACGAAAGAATTCATCAGATATTGGATTAGTAATATCCAACGAGGATGACTCGTTCGAGATGGGATCAGTAGTATCCTAGAACGAGTGTGAAGGGTATATTTTTCAAATGAAAACAAATTTGTTTTGAAAATTTAAAATCAATTATTCGTTTTTGATTATTTATTTATATTGATATGGACAATCCAGTATATATAGATTTTGCGTATACGTCTGATCCGCGTGTATTCGAAATTTTAATATACTGGATAGATATAGAATCTCACTCTAGTCGTCCGGAGATGATTCAGATGATGAGGCATCATCATCAGTGTTTACAATCGAGCGACGAAAGTGAGATTTTCTATATATTTCCTATTGACTGGTGTGAGAACCAAAATTAGATAGGGCTTATTGTTGTGAATTGGCATCAAAATGTGATTTTTGAATATGTATCAAAATTACGAATTTGAAACTCTAATTCATTAATTGATTGATGTTTGTGTTGTTTGTTTATTTGTTTGCTAATTTTTAGCCATTATGTCTAATTGAACCAAATATTGAACTGTATTGAAAATTGGTTGTATTTGCTTGCATATACATATATATCATTGAACAGGTCATAGCAAGGAGGCTAGAGCCAGAGAATAAAATTTGTTTGCCCGACAAATAGGTACATGTTTACTACATAATTTCCTGTTTTGTTTGGGTGATGATGATTTTGTGAGCCTATTGGCTAGCCGTTTGGCTTTTTCTTTTTCTTTTTGAGATCTGAAGGACCGGGGAAGCTATTTGAAATTCCCCGATGCTCCCATTGCAGGGGAGGTTATGGCGAAATTTTTCGAAAATTTAGGGTGTTAGCCAAATTTTTGAAATTTTGAAAATTCTCAGAAACTAAAGAGTTGGAGAATGGAGGCCTGATCGAACGTAGAGCTGAATAATCAAACCACTTTCGACTTTGTTCCTTTTCGGGGACGAAAAGTTTTAAGTGGGGGAGATTGTAACAACCCGCAAATTCTGGGCCAGTTTAAAATTTTTATTTTGGCAATTTTAGCGAATTTTGAATATTTAAAATAGATTATTTTAAATAATATCGTCGAAAAATTTATTTTGAATAGAATTCGAACGAATATATTTATATACGTCGTCGTTAGAATATATAATAATTATATATAATTATAAAAGGAATTGAAAATGGCGCGGTAGTTCGAAAATTCGATTTCTAATTCAAATGAATATACAGAATTCAATATAAGTCAGAATTGAACGAAACAAGAAATATTTGAATCTGTATAACTATATCTTTGTAACGAAGTTGACAAACTGAGATTTCATCTTAGAAATGATAAGATATGTCCAGTTTAAAATTAGAAATAGTCGCTGTGGAATTTATATATATTTTTATATATATAAGGCCCTTAAAAATAGCAATTTTGCAAACGACCTCGGATTTCGACGAAACCAGTTTTGTTGGGTCCGTGATGTTAAGTTATTGCTGGATTTCAAATTTCATAATTTTTCGAATCAATATGTGAGCGTGGCAAAGGAAAACGCGTTAGACCATTTTCAGTTGATTTTAATCGACTGGAAAATGGCCATTTTTCATACGGTCTCGGAATTCGACGAAACTAGTTTTGTTAGGACCGTATCGTCAATACGAAGCTAGAAAATATTTTTCTGGAATTTTTCGAGTTAGTATGTGACCCCAGTAATTTGAAATGTACGTTTAAAATTCAATATAGTGATTTAAATGTAAATTTAACGAAAACTGATTGTAACAGCCGAATCAGCTTACGATACATATCCCATTGTGTTCGGAATGGGGGTGAAACGCTATGGACGACAGGCGGTGGACCTCGTTTAGAGGTCGTTTGAAAAAGTTGACTTTTAGAATTAAAATAAAATAATTAAATAATTAAATTAATAAAAAAAATTTTTATCTCCCCCTTTTTAACCCAGCCCCCCCCCCCCCCCCGATTAAAATTATTTCAGGGAAAAAAAAAAGGAAAAGAAAAAAAAAACAACGACGGCAACCATCGTCGATCAACCACCCCCTGCTCCCGCCTCCGGCCTCCGTGGTTGCGCCGCCCCCTCCCCAACACGGCGCCACCTCACTCCGACCCGCCTCCCCTTTACTCTGACCTCCCCCTTCTTCGAAACCCTCCCCAAACCCAAAGTCGAACCCGCCTCCACCCAAGTGCGCCGCCACTCGTTCCCCTCCTCCTCCGCCTCACCCACCTTTCCTCCTCCGACCAGGCACCCCCCCCCAGTCGACGCAGACAGCGCGGAAACCCCCCCCCCCTCTCTGTAAGTCCTTTTCTTTTCTTTTTCATTTAATGTTCTATTTCTGTTTTATATTTAATGATTAAGTACTGTTTTTATTTTAATAGTTTAAAAGGTAATTTTTGAAAAGATTTAAAACTGAATTTTATAAAAGTATAAAAAACTGATTTTTAAGATGATTTAAAAGATGATTTTAAAATGATTTATAAACTAAAAGGAGATTAGAAAGTCGAAATAAAAATAGGATTTTTATATGTTGAAAGTCGAAATAAAAATAGGATTTTTATATGTTGAAAGTCGAAATAAAAATATGATTTTTATATATTGAACTTTGAAATAAAAATTCGATTTTTATATATTGAATAGCGAAATAAAAATTCGATTTTTATATATTGAATAGCGAAGTAAAAATTCGATTTTTATATATTGAATAGCGAAGTAAAAATTCGATTTTTATAAATTGAATAGCGAAGTAAAAATTCGATTTTATATATTGAATAACGAAGTGAAAATTCTATTTTTACAAATATGAAATAGCGATGAAAATTCTATTTTCACAATATGAAGTTAGAGATAAAAATATGATTTTTATATAATAGAGAATATAAAAATGTGATTTTTTTTTTATACAGTGTATACGGGCAACGAAGGTGACAAAAAGGCGAAACGACGAAGACTTCTACATTAGAAGAGTCGTGGAATCGGGATAGCTATCTGTGAGGATTTCTCACCTTTCAATTTATTTTTCTAGTTATATATATATACTAGGATGCAGACGGTGCTTAGTAGCACCCGACACAATCGTCCACAGACCATGGACTTGTTTGTTTGATTGCAAAAATTGGTTAGATTATTTGATTGAAATTGAATTGTGTGGTGAAATGAATGGATTTGATTGATGTGTGAATGGCGTGGGCCTTCACTAGACCGGGGATTAGGCTAGGCCTTGTCCCGTTTCTAGTATCGTGCCGTTATGCCGCCGAAATTTTCTAAAATATGTTAGAAAAATAAAAATACCATTTTATTTAAAGAATGAACTTAATAGAAATTCATATGTTGGAATAAAATGTTTTATCGTTAAAAATATAATTTTTAACGTGAATGTGAATAAATAAATATTCATTTACAAACCAGACGGTTTGTTTATGTACACCTATTTGAAGGACATTGATTGGGACGATAAATTTTACACATCGCCCAACTGCACGAATAAAATCTGTGTTTGGTTGTTTGAAACCCCACACGGGTGTTGGGATGAAATTTGAAGTTCACTCATCCTGATTGATTAAATACGTCGATCGATTGATTGACAGGCTGTTATAAGCGTTAGATATCTATATTTGATGCTTATACAGTGTAGTGCACTTTGGTTGATGGTTGATTATTTTTCAATGCTATTATATACATGTGTTGTATGAAAATCCATATAATTAATTTTATATGGTAATTGATTGGGCCTCATTCCAATTTGAAAAATAAAGAATATTATAAAATAAAGGTTCATGTGTTGACAGTACTCATTCATGAGATTGGTCATGTGTTGAACGAAATATTTTAATAATAGAAATATTTCAAATAGAATATTTGAAATTAGAAATATATGAAGCCGTGTTGATTAGATTGACGCCATTTTGACGTGAACAATATTTATATCGATTTTAAAACGATTTCGAAATGAATTGAATTGAAAACGATTTCGAAATGAATTGAATTGAAAACGATTTCGAAATGAATTGAATTGAAAACGATTTCGAAATGAATTGAATTGAAAACGATTTCGAAATGAATTGAATTGAAAACGATTTCGAAATGAATTGAATTGAAAACGATTTCGAAATGAATTGAATTGAAAATGATTTCAAAATGAATTGAATTGAAAACGAATTCAAATTGAATTGAAAGTGAATTGAAATGAATTCAAATTGAATTGAAATTTGAATTGAATAGAAATGAATTTTAAAACGAATTTATAAAGAAGAATTCAATTTTGATTTGAATTGAAAAGGAAGTTGAAATTGCTTTTGAAACGAATTTAAAACTATTTATATAATTCGTTTTAAATAGAAATCGATGAAATATATATTATATATATTATATATATAATATAATGGCCTGAATAGAACGCGCCGCGCCGCGGCAGTTCGTGAATTTCGACCATTTATTTCAAACGGTCATTACGGGAGATCCGACCGTCGGATTCTCCTAAAACCGAAACCGTTGGGTTCGTATCGAAAAGAGCTTTCTAACGAATGTTAGAGATTTGAAATCTAACGGTTGGATTTGGAGATACGTCCAAATCAAATTCGAAAAAGGTCGCTGTAAGTGCAGTTCGATGGCCATTGATGGAAATCGACTGTACGGGCCTTGATAAAATTATTAAAAATAATAATAATTTGTGTAAAATCATAAGAAATGATTTGTGAAGATTTGGGATGAAAAACTCCATATTTGAAAAGATAAAAATAGATTTTTATCGAAATGAACTAGTTTTGAACTAGAAATATAATTCTATTTATTTTGAAATAAATAAATTGAATTTGAAAAGGGTTTTAAAGATAACCAAAATTTCCAATGATTGCATTGGAGTGGAATTGAATCGAAATTGTCTTCGGAATATTTCGATGTTGGAATTCGTGATTATACGGATGTTGTTATGGAAATTTGAAAGATATATATTTATATCGTTATTTCCAATACGACATTTGTTAATCGTGGAATTTGATATTGAATATAAGCCGATATATTTTCTATTCAGAGCCTTATATTGAATATCAAATGTGATTTGAGTTTGTCGTGAATGGTGTCTTCACTAACACTGTTCTTGAACCCAGTTGAGAAAAGATTAAATCTTTTTATTTAGATTTAATGAAGTGTACCAATTAAATAATATTTAATTGGAATTGAATTGATATTGATTTTTGGGTTTATCATGAACAGTGTTTTAAATAACACTCGTTCTTTAACCCGATAATTAATGAATGTGATTTTGGGTTTATCGTGAACCGTGTTTTAAATGACACTGATTCTTTAACCCAGTTGAAGATTAAAACTAAGTGGAGTTTTAATGAATCTTTAATTAGATTGAAATGATCGAAAATGGAGTATCACCAGTTTTGCTCCAAGCGATAGTTAAATCTTTAATTAGATTTGAACGTGAAATGGTAATTGAATTTACCGATAACACTGTGGTGTTAGATATGAAGTACTACCAGTTTTACTTCATGGGATGAATAGGTTGGGATTGGGAAATTGAAACAAATGATTACTTCGGTAAGGTTCGCTAATCCCGACTGGTTTGAATTGATATTCAAAAGTAGATTAAAGCATAAATTCAAGAATTTATCTTTGATAAAATTAATGGGAACCTTTCCCTATGAATGTGAAATTTAGAAACTAACTGTCGGTTAGCCAAGCAGAAGGGTTTTCTGGATATTGATCTGATGTTGGTTTCGGCCTTCGGGGTTAATATTTGGGGGATTATTCTCTTGATTAATTTACGGTTAGTGACTAATGAATTGGAATGAGGCGTATGTTGTGTTTGTGTAACACTTATTTAAAATATACGCGAGTTATTCGGA
Organism: Allium sativum; assembly: GCA_030737875.1. NCBI lineage: Eukaryota > Viridiplantae > Streptophyta > Magnoliopsida > Asparagales > Amaryllidaceae > Allium > Allium sativum. The sequence goes on along the minus strand of CM060913.1, from coordinate 691,006,430 downwards.
AAGACCGGGTTTATCCCATTCTGAATAACTGATACGACGATAAGTCGAAGATGAAGACGATGGTCGAAGACCGGAGGTCTTCACGTCGTTTGGGTGATAACTGATGATCTTGATTGGGCTGTACACCCAAGAAGATGGAAACAGTTAGTGATCGTCCAGACGTACTTGGAGATCGATGGATATGCGGGGTACTAGGTGCCTCCGGTTTCGTTCAGACCCAGAACGGACTTGTAAATGGACTGTGTGTCTGACATTGGATTTTAGTCCGTGTGATTGATCTATATATTGATGGATATCAAACGCATGGAGTGAATTGCCTGTGTGGCATGCCTAAGTGGCAATTGATCGAGGCTTCTGTTGAAAAGCAAAGTCTTGTGGTGATGATCAAAGCACGGCCTTTGTGGCGTAGCTTTGTGTAACGTTTACTTCGCGTGTTTCACACCCGGTGTGAACCAAAAACGGGAGACGGACCTCAGGGAGGACTTGCGTTTCTTTCTAGTTAGAAGTGGCGTCAGTGGTTTTACACGCCCTGACGAGTTTGACTTATGTGGTTGTTGCTGTTGCGAGGCGCCTCGGATTGATCGGTCGTTCTCGAACCGATGGAGTCATTTAGTTGGCTCGTTTACGCCCCAAAGGGCAGGGAAACATAGTGTTCAGGCATTTTAATCCACATCGGTGGACCGGCCCTGACGATCCAAGGGTCGATGCGCTCTGACCCTGTGGCTCGGGCTAGAGAGTCACGAAAACGGTTGAGGTCTATCTTTTGCCTCGGTTCATAGACGGAAATCCAATTTCCAAATACGTGACATTTGCGGTTTTATTTGTAAATCCTATATATGGCGACATAGTGGGATAGGGCGCTTATGCCGCCTATGATTGATACTTATGATTTGAAGTTGTTTTATACACTATGCACTTACTATAGTATCAAACGATTTGTTTTAACCGTATCAAGCATTCTTTGGCTGTTATAAGGGAAAACCCTATCCTCGGCTGCGTTGCATTGTGTGATGGGACCTGGGTCTTATAACAGCTTCATTTTTCTTTATTTAGCATTGCGCTGTTTGTTTTATGCACTGGTATTCTTGGGAGGAAACCCGTTCCGTGTTATATGGCGTGGTCCCTTGATTTACCTAATGATTTAAAATAAAGTTTAACTGTTTTAGTTCTCACACCAGTCACATGACTGACCTGGAGTTTATTGTTTTAACCTAAACTTTGGGTGCCCTTATTTTGACACGGGCAGCTAGTAGTTTTGGTTTTGCAGATTTGTATTCACAGGATCCTGGTTTACAGCTGGAACGATATCCGGAAAGCTTTGTATCCGTATATCTCATTCTAGTTGTGTATTGTATTATTTTCCGCTGCTATGTATTTAAATGTAATTTAAATCTCTGATATTTCTGTGTAATATTCTTTTATACTCTGTATATTCTTGTAATCTGATGCATTGTTGTAATATACAATGAAACGTTCTTCTGCATGCGTTCTGTTGTGGTTTGTTCTCGAACTATCCGACACTTTCCTTTACGGGGAAGTTACGGGTTTTTACATTAGAACTACCAAACGAAGCTCATGAAGGTTTTAGTAAGGCACTCCAATGGAATAAACTAACAAAAAAATTATGAGACAAGGCTTTTATTGGTCTAAGGTTTCCAAAAATACAATCAACTTCATCAATATAGGTGCGACAAATGCCAATTTATTTGGTGATTCCACACTTACCTCCTACCGATTTAACCCAATTTTTAGTCCATAGCTCTTTGACATATAGAGAGCCAACTTAATAGGACCACTACCTATCTCCAATGGAGGAGCTAAATTCGCAACCGTAATTATTGACGATTTCACCAACGGAAGCAAAACCATTATCAAACATTAATTTTGGAAAAGATTCTCAAAATTCCAATTAAAAATATCATCACAAGATTTGGAGACAATGGGACTCAATTGAAAGCAATGAATTAACGCGATTCCACAAACAAAATTGAACTATAAAATAGCTCTTTGTCTATGGCCCATCCCAAAGTAAATGTTACTACTGAAGCAGCCAATAAAACCTCAAGTCCATACTCAAAAGGACCAAATAAACTAAAAGAAACTAGTTTGAAGAACTACACCAAGTTCTATGGGCTTACTGAACCTAAAATAAAACTAGAATAGAGCATGGCCCATATTCATTGACTTATGAATACTAAGTTACGCTTCCAATAGAAGTGGAGGACCATTCTCAATGAAGAATGCATATGCATTCTATTCAAACCAAGAATTAAGAAGTGAATCACTTGATCTTTAATGAGTTAAGATATGAAATTGTCTTATGCACAGCTGAATACCAACAAAAATGTCAGCCTTTTGGCCAAGCTATCAGAAGCTATCTGACTCAATGCAACTCAACGATCACCAAGGCCAACGGCTCAAAATCATTACTTGAAAGCCTACAGATAAAGTCCGAAAGCATCATACGACGACGATCACCTTAGCTTACCAAAACGGTGCCCAAGAACTCTTTTAGTGAGAGATTAATAAAAGCATATCGAGGATTGGTATTACTATGAGATGAACTGACAGAACAACACTACTTCAACAATCAAATGATCATCATTCATAAACTAGGAGTCCAAAAAAAGACGATACTTCATGGGAAATTTTAAGTCATAAGGATGGACCTACCAAAGAAGTCTCTGGGTCTCAACTCCCATATTAGTGGAGCGTTACCAATCCTTATAGTGGGATTGAGACTGATACCTCACTTAGCCCAATTAGGGCTTGTGGCTCCTACGACCTTTCTCCAATGGTCATGTGACTCTTCTGGCATACCTACATCTATAAATACACATTCCATAAATGAAAAATAGATCATTTTGCATTTGTTATTTGGTACCATACTATTTAGAGTTTTACTAACACTTGTTACCTTGAAATTCAATAAAAAAAAGTGAATAAATCTTCAAAGTGGACATGGCTAATCAACGTCAAACCACTATAGATTGTTGTGTCTCTTTCTATTGCATTTCAATTAGTCTACCTTTCCGTTTTATTTTAGTTTACCTATTCGTTGAACTTATTGGGTATATTACCAAAATTTGGTGTCAACATTCTGATTCTTTCATTAAGAGATAAAAATAAAAAAATTCTTCATTTCTTCAATTTAGGTTTCCGAATTTCCTTGGATCTCTGTAAGATCTACCTATGAAGCTTGAAACCACTGGACCTTTTAATACTAACCATCAACATGCATCAATACATCATACTCTTGCCATAATCGATATGGCCACTTCATCCAGTACTACCGCTCTGGTTACTCATGCCTAGATGCATTCTTTAATGAAGAAGCTGAAACTTAGAGTCAGCTTGACTAGCAGATTAAGCAAAACATTGAATAAATACAATATCTACAATAATCCACACAAAGGGATGTCAATAGCCTTAAGGGAAAAAGAAGTGCTCGAGCTCATAACAACTACGTCTCTAAAAGTTCTTCACTGAACTCCTACTGTAGCAACCAAAGACAAAGGAGAATGACATCTCGAGATGAGGCGAGAGTCAACGCCATTAAGAGAGCAAATCATTTTTGGAACCGGTCTCATATGAGGAAATGGGACTGAAAACGCTAACAGGCTGCCTCATGCCGCCATAATCCCAACCTTGGTCTCTAGACTTCCAATTGCTAATTAAAACCGAGTGGTAACTGTTCAACCTCCATGGACCAACCTAGCAAGATTATTCAACTTGAAGATGATCATCCTACAAGGAGGCACCATAGATACCACACTTCAGAGTTAGATCACTACCACGGGAACTTGGGCGAGATCCAAAGTCCAGACCTCACTACTATGATTCGTTTGATCATGAGAAAGTCGGAAGGTTACGTCAATGATAATGGGAAACTAATACCAAACTTAACCTATTTACTAAAGTTATTCTAAATCTCAAATGGCCTCGGTGATTTAATGTAGCAACCCGCATATTTTACGATAATATATTGAAATATAACATAGTTAATCGTTAATCGAGCTATGTCCAAAAGGTCACTTTTTGCATACAGATGGATTTGGACATGGGATCACTTCCATTGAATATAAAACGCCGTTTACGACGAGATAAACTGTAAACATTGATATATTTCAAGTTAATGGAAATTGGGACTTCAGTATTAGGTTGGGTTAGCCAACCTAGCCCACTTCCTTAAGAACTCGACAGCCCCCTCTCCTTCCAATTCACTTTCAACATTTACAAGAAAAATAGAAATAGGGAGAGGAACATTAGAATTCCTAAACCTAGAGTTGCTATCAGGATTCCAATTCTTGTAGAAATCAAGTACGAAATTGAGGGAGAAGCTTTGGTAAGTTCATCTCCGTCGTCTCCAACCTATTGTCTCTTCAATTTTTGATATTTTTCTATACCTAACTCTTAGGAAATTCATGTACATGTGTTTAGGTTGAAGGGTTTTGGGTTCTTGTTGAAGAGAGGTTGATCTTACTTTGCTTTGGAGCCTCTCCTTCCTTATCAAGATCAAAGGTGAGTTCTTTGAGAACTCACATCTTTGCCTCAAGTTATATGCTTGTCTGGTGTGCCTATGGCATATGTATGTTGTGAGCATTGTGTTATTTGGAGTGATTGGCGTGAACATTCCATTTCTTAAGTTTTGAATTTGAGTATATACGAATTCTAATATAAATATTTAGGTAGGTTTGATTCGTATGATATGAAGTGTTTTTACAAATCATCAAGGATTCATTTTTACTTTGATGAAGTCCACGGCCTCCATTGATAGTCTGAAACCCATGAAAATCGACTTGGCACAACGCTAAGCCTTATGCTGCATTTTGCAGTAGGTCAGTCGAATGAATCAGGCAGTCAATCGACTGAACCAAGAACAAGGATTCAGTGAACTAGCAAGTCGGTCGACTAACCTCTAAGATCATTCGACTGGTATACAATTCAGCTGACTGATTTCAAGGGTCAGTCGACTGAATCCTATACATGCACAAAATTTTGATTTTTTTCCAAATTCAGTTGACTGACATCTGAATTCAGTCAACTGACCCTGTTTTCTACTGTTGATCGGTGGAAACCATGGTCAATGGTTTAGGTTGTTCCAGGCTCTTATCCGGTCGAGTTTCGGTCTGTTTGGCCTTTTTTTATGACTTTGCAGATTTGTTGATTCATAGATTTCAACAGCTTGGTTATCGACCTTTGATGGACTTTCGATTGATTCGTGGTGGACTAATTTATAAAGATAGAATTATATTTAATTTACGTTATTATAATGTGAATTCTTTGTTTGATCGTTATTCCAAGATATTTGCTGGGTTTTAATTTATTAGTAGATACCAAATATTTTAATAAATGGTTTTCAATTCTACTTCATTCTATGAAGTTATTTTCCAAATTGTTTTAAAAATCTACTAGTATATACTAATAAACCTTTTACTCATTCGTATGAGTAATCTAATTAAGCGCCTTAGTAAAACAAGGAATATAAACTCTTGTATTTGCTTGGATGGTTGATTCTTAAATTCGTTCGATTGAAAACTATGGCAATGATTGTTTCATATTTCTAGTGGATTATACAACTTGTTCTTAAATATTCGAGTAGAGCAAGTGATTATGGGACATGAAGCTCGACTCTTATATTTACGAGCTTGGCGTAGTTTACAATATACTCTATCAATTTTGATCATCGAGGATCTTACGATCCTTTAGACCTTCGGGTCACTCCAATGATCTTGGGGTCATCTTGAGGAACTTCGGTTCATTCCTTTATATCGATGATCTTCGTATCATCTTGGGGAACTTCAGTTCATTCTTTTATATCGATGATCTTCGGATTATCTTAAGGAATTTTAGTTTATTCGTCTATATCAGTTATCTTCGGATCATCTTAAGCAACTTCGGTTCATTCGTCTATACTGATAGTCTTCGGATCATCTTGAGGAACTTTGGTTCATTTGATTATATCGATGATCTTCGGGTCATCTTGAGGAACTTCAGTTCATTCCATTATATTGATGATCTCGGATCATCCCGAGGAACTTCGGTTCATTTGATTATATCGATGATCTTCAGATCATTTAGTATTGGCGAGATACGTGATATCATATCTTACGAGTTGCTTTATTAGTTAGGATGGGATATCCTTATATAACACTAAGATTTCCTTGACATATTTTATGAACATTTCAAGCCACCCATTATATATGAGAACATTGTTGTTACTGCTTACATATCGTATTATGTTTATATCTCTTATCTTATCTTTGTTTATTATGATGAGTACAACTAGACTAATCCGTTTATTGTTTATTTTCTTATAATTTATACTCGGGTCCGACCAAGTATTACAGGTGCTTACATTGGACTTCTAGCAGGGACCACCTTTTGGCTTTTTGTATCTACATTATTATTGTAGTAGTTTTGGGTTATATGTATATGAGACATCTATGTATACATATTCTTTGGACTTGAACTTGTACCTATTTTTTTGACGTATACTGGATAGACCATGACCACTATCTTTGTATTTACTCTTAAGTGTTATGTTCATATTTGTTTCCGCCTTAGTGATGTGAATATATGTGTCTGACTCTAATTATATTGTTATGTATTTGATATTGATTCTGAATTATATACAACCCCCATGTATTGGATTTGAACTTGAATTTGATGTGTTGTATTTTCTCATAACATTATAGGACCACATTATCCGACATGTTTAACACTCATTCAAAGCTATAGTATAGATGGTCTCTCTTCCACATTCTTATTCTTCATGTTAGTTGAAATCATCACTTATAATGACCTTGGATGATGCAAGTATAGAGGCGGGGCGTTACACATGGTATCTGAACCAAGTTCGGAACAATATAAGATATTACGGCGAGCATCATTGTCCTAAAGTTTCTTAGGAAATTGTGTTTAGGATTTTAGTCGAGTGTTTGAACCCATCATATCCTATCTTATATCATGATCCCTTGTTTGACCAATCGAGTTTGATTTATTTCATCTTTGTGAAATTTTGACTTAGACAAACTTAGAATCCTATCCCTTTCATGAATAAGAATTCATAGTTGTTTCCTAGTTTGAGTTGAAACTATCTTCGGGGCTTAGTTTTGAACATTTTAAGAAGAAAAAAATAGAACCTATCACGGTACCTTTTCTCCCTATTCTTTATGATGTTGGCTTCCGCAATTATCTCACTTAAGTTCTTTTTATTTGTGATCATTCGCATTCTTTACGTCCAAGGAACTTCGGGACACCATGTCCTTAGGTCTTATAAGGCGCTTTCTTTATATCTAAGTATGACAAATTTTCCAAACCGATGTTTTGTGAAAAAATTTACATACTTACCTTGAGCTTTCGTTACCCTTTTATTTTGCTATCGAGATGTCTTTTGCTTACTTTGGGTAATGGTTGAGTATTCCCATTTACGTTGGAGTATTACTTGTTTGGAGCAAATAATTTCGTCTTTTCGATTGAATAAAGAATTTAATTAAACGTCTTGGTAAAAACGAGTGGGTCGATACACTTGCGTTTACTTCGTCGGTTAATTTATGGACTTAATCAGTTGAGATTTGATTTCATTTGGACGAAATCTCTTGATCGCATGTGTTGTATATCTTTATATACATCGGTGTTGATCATTTTCATTTGAGCTTATGTGTTGTATATATTTATGTACATCGGCAAGAACCTTATACGTTGTATATCGTTATATATATCGATAAGCAATCGATCACATATGTTGTATATTTGTATATATATCGGTGTTGATCATTTTTCGTTAGAACTCGTGTGTTGTATATCTCTATATACATCTTCGTTGATCATCTTTGTTTGATCACATGTGTTGAAATTTCTTTGCGGTGCGGAGCCACCACGTCTTTGGACAGAACGCTTCATATAGTGTAGAGCCACCTAGTCTTATGACAGAATGCTTCGTATAGGGTGGAGAAACCTAGTCTTATGACGGAATGTTTCGTATAGTGTGGGGCCACCTTGTCTTCAGAGGAATTGCTTTATATAGTATGGGGCCACCTAGTCTTCAGATGGAATTGCTTCGTAGGGTGTTGAGCCACCTTATCTTCGAACGAAACTCTTAGTGAGGTGTTAAGCCACCTGGTCGTGAGATAAATGATCAGTCGAATTTCTTTGCTGTGTTGGACCACCTTGTCGAAAGAGAAAAAGCTTCGTGTGATGATTCACATGCTTGTTTGCATGCCTTGTTCGTTCGGGGTTTATGGTGATTTTTTTAAGGAATGAATTGGCCTAATCACTATGAGGTCCATATTTTATTTTCCAAAAGAGTCTATGATATAGATTTCGGTTGTTCTTAATGATTCTTATTCAGATTCGTTTACTTCCTTGCATTTCTAAAATTTCCATAGCAATGAGAATGGCATAAGGAAGACAAGTTTTATAATTCACATTACTCGCGGATTTTCAAGGACCTATACACCCGTTTTAGGGTAACCACCTTGATGGGTAATTGGGTTCGAAATTTATTTTTCATGGCTCAATCTGTTTGCTTGTCCTCCTTAGTGATAGACCACTAAGGATAGAAACGGCCGTTGTTTTTGTAAATAGAACTGATGGAACGATTAAGCTTTGCGATAACCACGACAAGCTTAATAAATTCCATGCCTCAGATCGATGATTTGTTCAATAGGTTAGTAGTGCTAAAGTCGTTTCACTATTTGACTTAGCAATCGGTTTTCGCCAACTCTTTATTATCATGCTTGTTTTGTTATTGGGGTTAATAAATATTCTAGTTTATTTTGTTAACCTTAATGAACGATAGTTTTCAAGGTCATAACCGACTGTTTGACCTCATCCTTGTTGGCGATATCCTCGTGAATTTGAAAACCAAATGTTTTCAAGTTTTAAGAAATTCGTTCAACTACTATCATTTATCATATTTTCATGATTTAGAAGTTATTCTTGAAATATTATAGGACATGCTAATATTTTAAATTTGAAGATTTTACAGGTTTATTGGAAACTTAAAAGTTCCAATTTATTTGTTTTTGGGAATGTTAGAGGATGTGCTAATATTTTCAATTTAGGGCATATAACCCGGATTTTTATTTCGTGATCTTATTTTCCAAACGGGTCACTTATTTTTGCGAATGGGATTTATATGACCATCATATACATCCTTTTTAATAAAAGAAAAATTTATAAGCTAGTATACTTTTAAGAAAATTTTAAGTGCTAAATTTTCTAGCTAAAATGTGATAGGGAAAGTTCGACGATTTGGATAGTCAATACTTCCAGCTTGAACTTGAAAGTTTAATTGGTTTGTGTCGAGAACATAAGATAATAGGTATATAATTTATAAACTTATTGAACGTTAAATGAATTAATTAAATTTTTATTAAAACAAGCTTGCTGCATAGCGGTAGTTCATGATCTTGAGAATTGAACTTCAAATGAATGTGTAGGATCCAATGCAAGTCAGAATTCTTTGAAACAAGAATTACGTGGATCTATTAGATTATAGTTTTCTAATAAAAAATATATTTGAATTTCATCTTGCAAACTTTGATATATGTCTAAACCAAATTTTTAGAAAAATGGAAGTATGGTTTTTTGAATTTAAAATTTAAATAATTATTGTAATTAGGGTTTAGAACGTTTAGAATTTTGGTAAAGATAATTCTAATTTCTTGAAATCACTTATGAGAAGAATAAATTAGATGCTCTTATATATTCTTGACTTTTATTTGAACATTATACGTGTATAGACTTAAGTTATATTGTGATTTATAACTCAAAGTTGAAATCTATGAAATTATTCATAAGTGAATTTCAGTATAAGAATGATATATTAAATATAAAAATAAAAGTGAATTTATTAAGATAATCTATTTTTATATAAATTTTGTATGATGTTCGATTGTTACTTTATAAGTTTTTCCTTAAGTATTACGGGGACACAATCTTTTTAGGGGGGGGTCTATAACAACCCGCATATTTTACGATAATATATTTAAATATTATACTTAAATATAACATTGTTAATCGAGTTATGCCGAAAAAGACACTTTTTGCATACGGATGAATTTGGACTCGAGACCACTGCCATTGAATTCAAAATGTCGTTTAAAACAAGAAAAGCTATAAACATCGATATATTTTGAGTTAATCGAAATTAGGACTTCGGTTGGGCTTGGGTTAGCCAACCTAGCCCACTTCCTTAAGAACTCCACAACCCCCTCCCCTTTCGATTCATTTTCAACACTTAAAGGAAAAAAGAAATGGGGAGAGGAAAGGGAAATTAGAATTCCTAAACCTAGAGTTGATATTAGGAATCCAATTCTTGTAGAAATTAAGTGCAAAATCGTGGGAAAAGCTTTGCTTAGTTCACTTCATCTTCTCCAACCAATTCTTTCTTCAATTTCTGAAATTTTCCTAAACATAAATATAGGAAATTCATGTATATGTGTTTAGGTTGAAGGTTGTTGGGTTCATTTCGAAGAAAGATTAATCTTGCTTTGTTTTGGAGCCTCTCCTTCCTTATCAAGATCAAAGGTGAGTTCTTTGAAAACTCACATCTATGCCTCAAGTTATATGCTTGTCTAGTGTGCATATGTCACGTGTATGTTGTGTGCATTATGTTATTTGGAGTAATTGATGTGAACATTCCATTTATTAAATTTTAAATTCGAGTATATATGAATTCTGTTACAAATCTTCAAGTAGGTTTGATTCGTATGATATGAAGTGTTTCAGTAAACTATTAAGGCCTCATTTTTAATTTAATGAACTCCATGGCCTCCATCGATCGTCCAAAACCCGTGGAAATTGACTTGGCCTTAAGGCCAAGCCTTATGCTTCTTTTAGTGGCAGGTCAATCGACTGAATCAGGTAGTCAGTCGATTGCCCCATGAACAAGGATTTGGTTAAGTAGTAGGCCAGTCGACTAACCTCTGAGATCAGTTGACTGATTTACGCTTCATTCGACTGACTTAAGGGATCAGTCCACTAAATCCTGGACATGCACAAAATTTTGAGTTTTTTCCAGATTTAGTCAATTGACCTCTAAATTCAGTCCACTGAACCTGTTTTCTAGTGTTAAACGGTGGAGACCACAGTCAACAGTTTAGGTTGCTCAAGGATCTTTCTCGGCCAAGTTTCAGCTCATTTGGCCTTTTTCTATGACTTTTCAATTCCTCTAATTTACAAATTTCAACAGCTTGATTATGAACCTTTGATGGACTTTCGATTGATTTATAGTGAACAAATTTATAATCGGTAGAAGTAGGATTTAATTTACGTTATTAAAACGTGAATTTTTAGTTCGATCGTTATCTTGATCGTTATTCTAAGATATTTGCCTCTTAGAAGTTATATAAAAAGGGTTTTAAACTACTAGTAGATACCAAATCTTTTACTAAATGGTTTTTAATTCTACTTCATTATATGAAGTTATTTTTCTATTTTTTTACAAATTTACTACTATATACTTGATAAACCTTTTTCTTGTTCGTATGAGAAATCTAATTAAACACCATAGTAAAAACAAGGACTATGAACCTTGCGTTTGCTTCGATGGTTAATTCTTAGACTCATTCGATTGAAAACTGTGGCAATGATCGTTTCATATTCCTAGTGGAATATACAATTTATTCGTAAATATTCGAGTAGAACAAGTGGTTATGGAACATGTAGCTCGACTCTTATATTTACTACCTTGGCATAGTTTATACTATACTTGGTAAGTTTTGATCATCGAGGATCATCGGATCATTCTGATCTTTGGGTCACTCCGATGACCTTCGGATCGTCTTGAGAAACTTCGGTTCATTCCTTTATATCGATGATCTCCAAATCATCTTGAGGGGCTTCAGTTCATTTTTCTATATCGATGACCTTTGGATCATCTTGATGAACTTCGGTTCGTTCGTCTATATCGATGGTCTTCGGATCATATTGAGGAACTTCTTTTCATTTGATTTTATCGATGATCTTCCGATCATCTTGTGGAACTTCGGTTCATTCCTTTATATTGATGATCTTCGGATCATCTCGAGGAACTTCAGTTCATTTAACTATATTGATGATCTTCGTATCATTTAGCATCGGCGAGATACGCGATATCATATCTTAGGATTAGCTTTATTATTAGGACGAGATATCATTATATAGCACTAAGATTTCCTTGAAATATTATATTGACATTTCGAGACTTCGCATTATATATGTAAACAATTTTGTTAATGCTTACATATTGTATTCTGATTATATCGCTCTTATCCTATCTCTATTTATTATGATGAGTATAGGTAAACTGATACATTTTTTGTTTATTTTATTTTAAATAATACTAGGGATAGACCGAGTATTACAAGTGCTTAATTGGATTTCTAGTAGGGACCACCTTTTGGCTTTTTGTATCTACATTACTATTGTTGTAATTTTGGGTTATATGTATATGAGACATCTATGTATGCATATTATTTTTGCTAGATCTTGTACCTATTTTTTTGATGTATAGTGGATCGACTATGACCACTTCTTTGTATTTACACTTATGTATTATGTTCAAATCTGTTTACGCCTTAGTGATGTAAATATATGTGTCTGACTATGATATATTATTATGTATTTTATATTGATTCCTAATTATATACAACCACCGTGTAGTGGATTTTAACTTGAATTAGATGTGTTGGATTTCCTAATGAGATTTAAAAAGTAAGACCACATTATCTGACATGCTTAACACTCATTCAAAGCTATTACACAGATGGTCCTTCTTCCACAACCTTATTCATCGTGTTAGCTGACATCATTTCTTGCAATGACCTTGGTTAACGCAAGTATAGAGGTGATGCATTACATTTAGCATGCCATAACTCACGATATACTATGGAAAACCCATTTCTCAGCAATTCTTTAACTAACATGAGTGACATATGGAACCAACCCATGTCATTAATGTGGTGAAGTGCAAGTGCTTTCCCGTTTTCCTTGAAGGCATGGTCCTGCTATGGTTCTCTCAACTTCGACTGAAAACCATATCCTCCTTTTATCAATTTGTCAGAGAAATAGTGAAGCAATTTAGTATGTATACCACTTGACCAAAGGACATCTTAATTCCTTCCAACATATTTAAGGGAGCTAAAAAATCATTGAAGAGCTTCCTAGATAGGTTTATCAACGCTCTCGTGGAGAGTAACATTCTGTAACTGAATGTTGTTCTTCTACAGCTTATGAAGGGCATTCACCCTAAAATTGAATTCGGGAATTGTCTCGACTGAAAGCCTCTAAAATCTTTAGAGTGATTCTATGATAAGGCCAACTAATACTTATGCCAAGAAGAAGCATGTAAGATCCAGGCTACATAGGGTTATCCCCACAAACTACATTAGGACACTATGTATAACAATGTCAATGTTAATCAAACCAGAGAGAGCTTCAAAAAGAATATATGAATGCTCCAAACAAGCCTAAATAAAGTGGCAACGATTTTAAAGATCATGGCAAAAAGAAGGAATCAAAGAAAAAACCCGAATTTCTTTCTTACAACAACTATACACCACTAAATTCTCAGGTAAAGACAATCTATCTGGAAACATGCAACATCGTATAATATAAGAAGCCTGGTCTAAGGGAGTTGAGGGAGAGGGAGAAGCAGTTAGGCAAGCGTTGCAGATTCCATGAGATGTATGGTCCCAACACAAAGGATGGTTGTTATCTTCGAGATATCATAGAGAAACTCATACTTGAGAAGCGTCTGAGTGATACGATTAACTCAAGTTCCAAAAAATGGAGTGTTGGGTCATTCAGCACTTGCAAAACCTTAAGCGACACTGGATCCGTTTAGTTCCAAGCCTCCTCAGCTGGGTATTGTCATCATCACCATCCGTCGTGGCCTTCACCCTACAGATAAAAGCATTAAACATATGTAGGAATATGTCAACTCTATAAAGCACATGAAATACAAAGAATGCTTATTGTCGATGATGTTGCCCTAGCTAAATTCCAGATGATGATTGATGACGACTACATTGTCTTCCTAAAAAGAAAATCCATAGTGGTGGAAGGTCCGACAATTGACACTTTAGTTTTCTCAACCAATAGTTGTCCAGCTTATATCTGGAAAGATGTCATCGACTTAAGTAGTTCCATTGACATTATCTTCAAAAAGGCCTATGATCAGATGAAACTTGACGCCAAAGACCTAAAGCAATATACAACCAGAATTCGTGGTTTTAATAGTACTGCTAATAAGCCAGTTAGAATTGTTGATCTAGCGGTGAAACTTGGCAAAGTAAATCACAGTCGAATTAGAATCCTCTCCTTCGTCATTATTGATATATACTCTCTCTACAACTCCTTCTTTAGGTGTCCTACCTTGTCTGAATTTCAAATCTATATGTTGCCCTGGTGCTTACTATTGAAGTTCCCTACTAATAACGGAGTCAGAGTTATCCATGAGGATCAAATAATTAGGAGAGCATGCTATTTGGAGGAATGGAGAGATGCCACCCGCCATGAGAAGGAAAAGGGTGTAGATACTTCTCTCTACACCAAGAACCTTTATGCCTAGCAACTAGCATCCAATGCCAGACTCGGATGCCACAATCATCTTTAGCAAGAACTAGCTCAAAGGAAAGAAGTAGAGCAAGAGTACGAAAGAGTAACTTCAGCTGAGCAAACCATTGATGTTCAAATCATCCATGAAGACCCATCTCGGGTCTTGAAAATTGGATCATGACTCAATTCTTCTATGAGGAAATAAGTACCTAATTTTTTGCAGGCAACCTTGATTTCCTCGCTTGACCCACCCTTATGTGTGCATACTACGTCAAGAATTGCAATCCACACCCTGAACATTGATCCAAAGTTCCTTCCAGTAAAAAAATTCCCATATCTATGAGTCAAAGAGATTAATACCATTTAAAGAGGAGATGGGTAAGCTACTTAACAATGGCCTTATCTGTGATGCGCTCTATCTTGAATGGATCTATAATCTTGTACTCGATAAATAAATTAAATGGGAAATGACAGACATACATCGACTATTCTACCTTGAATATACCGTGCTTGAAGGAATGCTTCCCATTTTCAAAGATCGACTAGCTCGTTAACTCAGTTGCTAGCAATAAGCTTTTATCATTCATGGACGCTTATTCAAGATACAACCAAATCCTGATGAACATTCCTGACCAAGGTGCTTTATCATAGATCTGGGGTTTATTGCTATGTTGTCATGACCTTTGGATTGAAAATGCTGGGGCTACCTATTAACGTCTCGTCAATCATATATTCAAAGAATAGACTGAGAGATCCATGGAGGTTATTTTGGATGACATGCTCGCGAAGTCACTATAATCAAATAACCTTGTCAATGACATCATGGAGATGTTCAGTGTTCTAAGAAAGAATGACATGGAACTCAATCCCTTGTAATTCTCTTTTGGCATTGCAGCGGGGAAAATCTTGTCTTTTATTATCAACTCATGTGGGATTGAAGCCAGTCCTGGAAAATTTAAAGCCATTCTGGGGACCAGCGTTCTAGAAAACATTAAGGACGTTCAAAGTCCAAATGGGAAGGTTACTGCTCTGAGTAGATTCAGTTCTAAAGCCACAGATAAATGCATTCCTTTCTTCAACTTGATCTACAATTTTTCTTGGACACCGGAATGTGTAACTGCACACAAAAATGTGCCAAACCATTTGGAGAGAACTCCTATTTTGTCAAAGCATGTAGATGTCGAAGATCTATTCGTTTTCTAGTTGTTTATTTGCATAGTAACAATTCTTGCTTGTGCACGAGGGAATCTGATCCAGAGGCTCATGTACTATATCAGCAAACGGTCAACAAGAGCTAAAAGAAAAAAAGTCACATATTATCCATCAATCTCTTCCCGGAAGCTTCGCCATTATTTCCAATCTCATCCAACCAAAGCCTATACTGACTAGCTACATCATATCCTTTAGCAACCTGAGGTATCTAGGAAGCTCTTGGATTGGAACATCGAACTTTGGTAATTCGACCTTGCATTTTTCCTTTGGAGGGATATCTAAGTACAAGCATTAGCGGACTTCGTTACCAAATTCACAACCCCCGATGATCCACCGTAAAGTAGTGAACAACCAAACATCCAATGAACACTATATGAGGATGGATGTTTTAACAATAAGGGTTTAGGTGTTACTGTTGTATTTGTTACTCCTGAGGAACACTTGATTTTTTATGCCTTGAAACTCTCCTTTCTCGCAACCAATAACGATGAAGAATATGAAGCTTTACTTGTCAGAATAAAGATAGCTATAGAATTGAACATCAAAGCAATTAATATCTTCTTAGTCTCTCAACTCATTATATGTCAAGTGCAGGGAGAGTTCAAAGCTAAAGTACTATGGCTAGCCCATTATCTAGATTGGATTTAAGAATTACTTAATGGAGCGTTCACTTCTTCGAAAAGCTTCATGCTACATCATTCAAGAAGGAGCATGTACTGAAGGGGTTTCTCCATTTTATTATTCTAATGTATAACCAACAACGACGCTAAAAGAATTTTACATGATGTACACAAAGGAGAGTGCAGTGACTATACTAGGATGAAACTTTAGTAAAATAAAAATTCTGATACAACTATTTTGGCCAACAGTTAATCAAGATGTAGCTGACTATACCTAAAAATGTGATAAATGGCAGAGATCCTCCAAGATTCCAGGTATCGCACCTACAAAACTTACACAAATGGTTAGTCCATGGCCATCTTGCAATTGATAGAATCAATATTATTGGAACCTTACCTATGTCTAAAGGCGGTGCTAGATATTATCGTCTCTGATGCTTACTTCGACAAGTGGGTTAACTTGAGCCTTTCACCACAATCACTAGCATAAAAATGATCAACTTTGTTGTCTGCAACATCATATGCTGCTTTTGTGAAACAACCCACGCCTCTTAACATCCCCCAAAACAGGGTTATGTTAAGAAATGTAAAGAATTATAGGTATGAAGACATAAATACATCTCAAAGAGCAAGATTCACAAGATGTAAATAAATAAATCACAGCAGATAAACATTTAAAAATAATGACATTACATTTATTCAAAATCAACTGTCTCAAGATAACTAAACCATATGTCTCATGTAAAGAAAAATAAATCTTAGTACTTGAAGTAACATTAAAAATATTCCTTAATAAGTTATCAGTACAACTAAGCCATGGAGCAAGATAAAATAACTATGAGAATACATCTGCTAAGAAAATAAGCATCTAAGAAAAATCTGTTGAACAAATCGGACTATGCACTTCCACTCTGTGAGTCTTGGGGAAGAAAAGAGAAAGAAGAAAGGAGAGTGGGTCAAACATAAAGTTTGGTGAGCTGTATGATTACCAACATGATTGTTAAGTAAAGGAAAAAGATATAATGTTAGTTCTAGTGTTTAGATAGGGTAAGTGTTTTCGCACAACTAATATGTGAACATATAATAAAGATGTCATGGATTACAAGTAATGTCAATTGTCATCTCATTCGATAACATTTGATTGTGTGCACCTCTATCATTTTATAACATAATATAATTAGGACAATTTTCCTAATATTTCCCATTGGTCGGTCGCTAATAACCATAAAGTGATACCTATGCCTACTATAGGTCTTGGACTTATCAGGCCTGACCCATCAGCAAAAGACATAGCATTAACATTGGTGTCACAGTGTCTTATGTTTCCCTTTAATGCACGCACAATGAACCGTCAAAACGCACCCGTATGCAATTCTATTTGGACCACCTTACTACCTAGCTCAACATAGTGCGTGCCCTTGCCTCCTAGGGTGAGATTAAATGTGATAAAAATGATATTTTGACTGGTATGGATCCCCAACAAATAAATCCTACTTGACCCAAGTCCTTTTTGATCAGGGCCCCTATAGATTTACCATAGAAACCATACCATAAAATAAACACAAAATTAAGCTTTGAACTTAACATTAGTTCAATTATTATATTAAGCCTATTTGCTTGTTTATTTACCATAGAATGTCTAACCATAAGGCCACCATAGAACCATAGATGCCTAATTATAAGGCTGCCATACAACCATAGAATCACTGATGCCTAATCTGAAGGCATCCATAGAACCATAGAATAACCATAAATTTAGGCTTATGAACTTAACATCATTTTGAGTTTACTTTTCGTATTAAGCCTATTTATTTATTTATAACTTCATGTATATTCATATCTGCAAATAAACCACATTTGTTTATTATGATTCTTTGTGTTTGTACAATCTATCTTATTTATGCAACTATGTTACAATACATTTTTTAGTAACAATCTATGCCATAGTCAATTTGTAAATTTTATCATGTTTGCCAATTTTCAGTCCAAAATCCCTTTTTATTACAGCTTAACATTTTATATCAATTTAGCTCTAACTTAATCAATCCTCTTTCTTTCATAATTCCAATTGAAATAAATTTCCCAATGCACGCAAAATAGAAAAGATTTATTAATTGCATAAAATTAGGTATATAAATCTGTGCCTTAATTAGTTGTGTGTGTATGTGTGTTTATATATATACATATACATATACATGCCAATAGGCATATTTGGGCATCACTACAATAAACTGTAAAATCGGACGCAGAAGAGGGGAAGAAGACTAAGAAAATATCTTATAGTATTTCAATTATCAATTAACTAGAAAGTGTAAGAAAGAAAGACAAAAAAATATTTGCAGAAAACTATAACTTACAAAAAAGTAAAAAAAAAACTGTAAGAACTGTAAGTAAAACTATAAAAATAAATGCAACCACTATTAGGACAATTTTCTCAAATAGAACAAAAGTATGAATAGTTATAAAAACTCACTAGAAACGTTTACCTTATGGCTCCTGTAGAACCGACCACCTGAATATAATTAAGAACGAGAAGATATTTTATTTACAATCTCAATTTCCATAAAATTTAAATTTAGATGACTTGCCTCCGAAAAGAAGACTAGCCTAATTGGGGAAGAGATGTGTTGTGAAGAATGAAAGGGAGGTTGGAGGTTTATTTATAGGTGGGCTAAAAGTCCTAGGCCGTTAGAATTAAGGCTTAAATATGAACCAACCATGTCCTTGGACAATTCAAGGGCCACCACATAAGCTTAAAATTCAAATAGGCCAACCATAATTTAACACGTCAAACAAATCACGCAGCATTAATTTTGTTCGTTCGATACACCTTCGTGCCAGGCACGTATATGTGCCTAGCACAGCATTGGTCGACACGTGGATTGACCCACTCCCAACCCGAGTCGACCCATGGGTCAACCTGGTGGATGCTAGATCGTCCCATGCGTATATGTATATTTTTTTCTAATTTAAAATTCAAACTTTGTATTTCCATAACTTCTTCGTTTTATGTCCTTTTTTGTAAACCATATATGTATCTGAACAAGAAAATCATAACGGACTCAATGGTACAATTTCCATTGTAAAATTCTATCATTTTACAACTTATTCTTTAATTAATTAATTTGCTGATTAATTATTGTGTACCAAAATTTGGGTTGTCACGTTCTCCTCTCCTTAAAGGATTTCATCCCTGAAATCTCAAAGGAGTATAAGATAAATGTTTTCATACATTACAACCATCTACTAAAACATCATCCATTTACATGCATTGTCCTTCCTTCTTCTGATGCTTTTCATGTAGTTATGAAATAATGTAGTGTATATTTTCCTAACTAGTGCAAAAGATTAGGCGGTCTACTAATTTAGTTGACCTCCTTTTTATGCAATCATGCTAGTGCCATATAAGCTAATGTATGCAGAAGGCCCAAACGATAATAGATATTGCTATATGTGTGCTTCAACCATCATTCATAGGCAACAACCATATGATAACATCCATTTATATTATCCATAAAAATAATGTAAAATGCACACGCATCCATATGCATATGCAAGTGCCATATTTGTCGTTCCTCAATAGTACCTAGTTTGTGTATATGCATCCATTGCACCCACTTGCAACCATCAAATATAATATGTTCTAGTAACATGTTTCAACCATAATCTACCATATATGGGTTAAACGTCCTAAGATTCAAGGGATATGAAAGATATAACCTATTCAAAACCAACAACGGAAAAAGGAAGATCGAAACATACCGTCAAAGAGAAAGGATAAGAAATGTGCATCTTCTCCTCTAGTTCCTAAGTAGCCTTGATGACATCATCTCCCTACTGAACCTTTACAAGTTGCACTTCCTTATTCCTCATCTTTTTGATCTCATAGTATAAAATTGTGTAGGCGCTTGACAGATGGATGCCTCTCTCTCAGTCTTCACTTCCTCCAACTGACTAGGCTCCGCAACTTCTACTGAATCATCTAGGCACTTTTGCAAGTGTAAAACATGAAATACATCATGCACTCCTGAAAGTCTCTTAGGTAGTTGAACTCTATAAGCCATTTACCCCCACTATGTCTAGAATCAATAGCGGTCCTACGAACCTCGATGCTAACTTGCCCACGGAACCAAATCGTACTACATTCCTCAGAGGTTATATCTTCATGAAGACTAAGTCTCTAACACTAAATCTATCCTCCACTTATCTGCATAAGACTACTATCAATCTTGTGTCGCTTTCATTATTTTCCTTCTCAAGTCTATCTTATCAGAGGTCTCTTTAATCATATTCGGTCCAAGAAGCAATCTATCAGTCGTCTCCCACTAACATGAGGGAGATCTAGAAGGTCGTCCATATAAAGCTTAAAGGGTGTCATGATAATGGTTATTTGGAAAAAATTTATTACATGCAAACTGCACAAAGTCCTGTTCACCATTTTACTTTGTCCAGTAGTATGAGGGCGATAAGCTATACTCAGTCTGAGATGTGTCCCCAAAGCCTCATGCAGACTCCTTCAAAACTCACTTTGAAAATCATATTTAGGTCGCTCATTATGCTAGTAGTAACATTATGGAATCATGCTATTTCTCTCTCTCATATAAACTAAATCTAACTGTGAAGCTGTCCTCTTACTTTTGGTTGGAATAAAGTGGGCACTCTTAGTCAACCGGTCTACTATAACCCAGATGTTGGTGTTTCCATTCCTCAATCTAGGCAATCTATTAGTGAAGTCCATAAATAGTCTCTCCCACTTCCAAAATGGTACGTCCAATGGATGGAGCAATCCATCAGGCTTCTTTAGCTTTACCTTTACACTATGACATGCCATACACTTTGCCAACAACTTGGACACATCCTTTTTCATGCCGATCCAATAGAAAACCCGTTGTGATACATCTTATCATCGCTTAGATGGATATTCATTCGAGCGTTATGTCCCTTGGCCAAAATCGCAGCCAGCTAGTCTCCTATGTAGGGAACACAAAGTATGCCATCTCGATGCAACCATCCTGTACTATTTACAGAATATCTGAGAAGGTGTCTAGAAGTCTCCCCTCTATCAAGCTTATCTAAGATATCCACTATCTCAAGATCATCTCACTTCCTAAACCCGATCTGCTCTAATAAGGTAAGCTGTACTTCTAAGGATTCCAACAATCTGTGGGTATAATCTATAGATGGTATAAATTCAAATGTGGATATATACTCTAAGCTCTTCCACTCTACGAATAAGGGACTCAACGACAGCCTCTGTAAGCTTAAGGCATCCGCACAACATTCCCCTTGCATGGGGTATAAGCAATATCAAAGTCATATGATGCCAAGAACTCCATCCATCGCTACTGCCTTAGATTAAGGTCCCTTTGCAATAACAAATACTTCAAAGACTTGTGATTCATAAAAAGCTCAAATCTCTCGCCTTACAAATAATTCCTCCAAGTATTAAGTGAAAATACTATCATGGCCAATTCCATGTCTTAGGTAAAGTAATCCCTTTCGTGAATCCTCAGTTGTTTGCTCCCCTAGCATTCAACCCTACCCTCTTGCATCAAAACTGCACCCAATCCAGTCCCACATGCATCGGTGTAAATGTTTTAGAACCATCAAGAAGGTTCAACATCAGTGCACTACTTAAAGCCTTCTTCAATCTCAAGAAAAATTTCTCATAATCAACATCCCCATGAGAACACTAATTTCTTCTTGGTTAGATGAGTAAGTGGTGCCAAAATCTGCACAAAGTACTTAATAAACTTTTTATAGTAACCCACCAAACCTAGGAAGCTCCTTACTTCTATCGCATTCTTGAATGTTTTCCAGTCTTGTACCGCCACTACCTTGGACGGACCCACAGCTAATCCATCGCGATAAAATGTGTACACCAAGAAACACATTTCCTTCTGTTTAAAATGACAATTAGAAAACTTCACCTAAAGCTTATGCGCTTGGAGAGTACGGAGGACCTCTCTCGAATATAAGGCATGCTCATCCTCGCTCTTTGAGAATACCAGAATATCATCCACTAAGACAACCACAAACTTATTAAGAACATCCGTGAATACGCTGCTCATCAATTACACAAAAAGTAGGTGCACTATTTAGCCCAAAAGGCATAACTAACCATTCAAAGAAACTATCAAGAGTACTAAATGATGTCTTATCTATATTGTCCTACGCTACTCGAAACTGATGAAAACCAGGGGCCAAATCCAACTAAGAAAATACTAATGTGCCAACGTGTTGGTAATATAGATCATCAATCCGAGGAAGTGGGTTGCGATTCTTCTTCGTGATATTATTTAACTCTTTATAGTTCACACAAAGTCGAAGAGAACCATCTGCATTGGTATCAAAGAAAAAAGATGCTCCCCGTTTGGAGATGATCCGTCTAATGATTCCCTTCTCCAAAAGCTCATCCATTTGCTAGCTAAGCTCCTTCGTTCCCTCGGAGCCATATAATGAACATGCAACGTTATTAGCTTCGCATTCTCACTATGTTTGATCTGGAAATAAATCTCTCGCTTAGGAGGTAGTCCTCTTACCTCCTCAAATACATCCGGATACTTACAAAAAATAGGTATAGAATAAATGTCGTTGATAGAAGAATCCAAAGAATAAAGAAAACTCGGCATAACTAAACCCCGTGGGTCGCACAAAACTACAAGGTTCCTACTACTATAAGTCATCAAATGAACGATCCTCCACATGCAGTTAAGAATAGCCCCACACATGGCTAACCAGTCAATCCTTAAGATCATACCATACCCAGAGAATTCTAATATGGAGGTGTCACAATCAAACTCAACGCCTAATATAGAAACTTTCAAACCCTTAAATCCATAGATAAGTTTGTCGAACTAACTCTTGGGTTTGAAACTACTATGGGATCAGTGACAAGTGAGATATCTTACAGATAATCGACCAATTTGCTAGAAATAAATAAACTTTATTCTCTCGGATGAAAAGAGTACAAATAAGAAAGTCGAATATAGAAATTAAACCTTCTACGACCACTTTCCTACCTCGGTCTGGACCACTGCTAGTCGGAGTTTCCTCTAACACATGAACTTGCACTCCCGATGAAGCATCTCCCAATCTTGCCTTATGTGGACATGCCACACTAAGATGCCCAGGCTGCTTGCAATTAAAGTACTTTCCTTTAACGTGGTTTTCTGCAATCTTTGATGAAATGTCCTATCATCCTGCAACCATGGCACTTAAGTTCTGTTCTTTCTGAGTTGCACAACTTGTTTTTTTTCTTTCCTTTCTTATTTTCCTACCATTTCTTCTTTTGGCTAACAGGCTTAGGAACTTATCCTTTAACATCTTTAACCTCTTCTTTTCTATCCTCATACATCAAACCCATTTGTAGTAATGCATCAAAAGTATCTCCCATCAGAATATGAGTCATACCATTTCTTAGAGAGGTTAATTAAGCCCTTTCGCAAATCTGACAACTTTCTTATTAGTTGTATTGACTAAGTCCACCCCAAACACTAATAGCACATTAAATTGATTGATGTATTCCTTAATAGAAAGATTTCCTTGCTTTTGCCCTAGAAACTGCTCTAGCTGCATACCTTCCTAGGCTTACAATAGGAATTTCAGTTTAAATCTACATCGGAATTCAATCCGATCCAAGTCTCTATCCCCAGCCTCAACAATCTTCCACAAAAATTATGCTTTCTATTTCAATTGCCAAGCAGCCAACTGAACAATTTATCGATCTCCAAGCTCTAGTAATTCAAAAATCTGCTTTGTGTTTCTGATCCATGTATGGGCTACCACAAAAGTCTCACAGCTCTAGTGATTAGGCATTTGATTTTTTTACTTTTCTACAATTTCATAACATAATATAATTGGATAACTCTCCTAATACTACACATCGATCGGTTGTTAGTAACCATAGAGTGATAACTATGTTTACTATGGGCCTTTGGCTTACCAGGCCTGACCCATCATCCAAAGACATGGCATTGACAAAGATGTCACAATATTATTTCCCCCAATCGATTTAATGCACGCATATTGAACAGTTTGAATGAACCTATACCCAACTTTATTTGGACCATCTTACTACCTAGCTTAGCATGGTACGTGCTCTCGCCTCCTAATGTGAGACCGAATGTAATAAAAATGGTATGCTGACTATATGGATCCCCAAAAAACAAATCCTACTTGACCCAAATCCATTTTGACTAGGGACCCTATAGATTTACCATCGAAACCATAGCCATAGAATAAACATAAAATTAGGCTTACAACTTAACACTTGTTCGATTATTATATTAAGCCTATTTGCTTGTTTATTTACCATAGAATGCTTAATCACAAGGCCATGGTAGAACCATAGAATGCCTAATCACATAGCTACCACAGGGCCATAGAATAACCAATGTTTAATCACAAGGCTTCCATAGAACCATAGAATAACCAATGCCTAATCACAAGGCTTCCATAAAACCATAGAATAACCTATGCCTAATCACAAGGATGCCATAGAACCATAAAATAACCATAAATTTAGGCTTATAAAATTAAATTCGTCTTAAGTTTAGTTTTCATGCTAAGCTTATTTATTCATTTACAACTTCATATCATATTCATATCTGCAAATAAACCACATTTATTTATTATGATTCTTTTTATTTGTACAATCTATCATATTTCCAAATATGTTACAGTCTGTTTTTCTATAACAATCTATGTCATAGTCAATTTGCAAATCTTATCAGGTTTACCTATTTTCAGTCCAAATTCCCTTTTTATTACACTTTAACATTTTATGTCAATTTAGCCCTAATTTGTCCAATCCTCCTTCTTTCATGATTCCAATTGAATTAAATTTCCCAATGCACGCGAAATAAAAAGGATTTATTATTTACATAAAATTAGGGATATAAATCTATGCTTATATCAGGCGTGTATATATATGTATATGCCAATAGGCATATTTGGGCATAACAATAATAAATTGTAAATACAAACGCAGAAGGGGAAAGAAGACTGAGAAAATATCTTACAGTATTTTAATTATCAATTAAGAAAAAACTGTAAGGAAGAATGACATAAAATTATAAAATATTTATGAAAAACTATAACTAAAAGAAAAATAAACAAAAACGGTAAGAATTGTAAATAAAACTGCAAATTAACTACTACAACTATTATTATGCCTACTTTCTTAAGTAGTACGAAAATCTGAATAATTATAAAAACTCACTAGAAAAGCTTCCCTCGTGGCACCGACAGAATCCACCTCTAAAATATAATTATAAAGGAGAAAATATTTTATTTAAATCTTAATTTCCCAAAAAAATTAAAAACTAAGGTGGCATGTCACCTAGAATAAGACTAGCCTAAGCAAGGAATAGATGTATTGCGAAGAATGAGGGAAGACCGGAGGGGGGTTGGAGGTCTATTTATATGGGCTAAAAGATCCTAGGTCATTAGGTTTAGGATTTAAATCTGAACTAGGCAAGCCCTTGGACCAATTAGGGATTGCCTCGTCAGCTTAAAATTCAAAATAAGCCAACCAGAATTCAACACGTCAAACAAATTATCTTGCATTCTTTTTGTCTGTTCGATATGCTTTCGTGCTAGGAAATTGAATGTTCCTAGCACAACATGGTTCGACCCACCCATCCCTTTGGTCACATGGGTCGACCCACTCGCAACTTGGATCGACTCATGGGTTAAGCTGGTGGATGCTGGGTGACATACACATAAATGTGTATATTTTATCCTCTTATTTATCTTTTTTTCTCTTTAAAATAATTGATACTGTGTATTTATAGTTGTGTTTTCAGGTTATTTAAGATGAATGGATTGACACTGTTAATTGTTTAAAAGCTTGAAGAATTGGTGCTACAAGAGTGTTGATTTTTAGAGCTGGATTAAAGCATGAAGACCTGAAGAAATGTTGTTGTTCAACTACCTTTTGCTGCATATTTTAAAGTCAAGATTCAATGCCTTTTCATAAAGATCGCTTGTGTCAGATGTTATGGAGTTTTTACTCATGCTCAAAACGATTGAAGTTGATGTAGTTTGATATCCACGGGCTGTTTTTCCATGATATTTGCATGTCCATTCACATGCCTCCACATTGGTTTATTTGTTATTTAGGCACGGACTTTTGTCCCACATCTTCTAGTTGGCCAATTAATCTTGATCATGGCCGCTATAAATACACTTGTATCTCTTTCATATAAATTCATTCCTGGATTTATTCTATAAACTATTCTCTTAAAATAAAACTATTCTTCTCCTTTTCTCTTTATGTCTAGTTTTATTTTATTTATATTTGTTCTTTTCTTTTTCCCTTGATCTCATTTAAGCTATGTCTAGCTAATCCCCTTTAATTAGGGGGTGATGACGCTTATAGACTAAATTCAATATGAATCACATAGCCAAAGAGAATAGGACTTTATGCATATAGATCTAGATCTGAACTAAGAGTTCGATCTGAACCTTCGTACTCTGTGTCGTATAAGAGTTGTGCTCCTTCGTAGATTATAATTGAGTTCGACTTAACACTTTTTAGATTTAGATCTGATTTTTAAGGTTTTAGAACTAAAGTAGTGAATCTGTCCTGATAGCTTTTGGCTGTTTAAGAGCTTAGCTCCTACATAGGCTATGCTTGTTGTTATTCACATATTAGTTTCTAAGAACCTAATTATTGTTGATTCATATTTGTGATAGAAACATGAGTTAGATCTATATTAATTTGTTTGGCCATTAATGATTATTAATCCAGTTTATGTCATTACTGCCTAATTGCATTCACTTATTATAAAAAACTCACTTTTTCTTTATTTTCTGTTGCTTTTAAACAATCAAACTTTCGGAATAATCTGATTGGATTTATTAGTTAAAATAATTTTGGTCCTAGAGTACGACACCCTTTACCACAACCCTTATTGTTTAGGAAAGCCAAACGAATTTAACAATTGTTTACAATTATTCAATTTGTTCGCTAACAAATTTTCGCGCCGTTGCCGGGGATTAAAAAAAATTATTAGTAAAACCTTTGGGTTATATTTTTATTTCAATTGGATTTTCTGTTAGTTTTATTTTTTTATACCTTTTGTTTTCTTTTATATATAGAAGAAAATTCTTGCTTAGGTTATTGGGTATTCATATTGGTACTACAATCTCTAAATCAAGAGAAAAAAAACTTGCTAAATTTCATTGATTTTATTTCCTTCCCTCTCATTTATTTCTTTTCCTTTCTAAACATTTCTTTCCATTTTACAATTTTAACAAACAAGAAAACCCAAAAATTATTGCTTTCCCTTTTTCTTTTCCTTCTCCTACAACTCATATCTGATTCAAATTCACTACCGTAAACCACCTCTTCTCATAAACCAACTCTTCTCTCGTTCAAAAAAACATCCTTTCTGTTTCTATTTTTATTGGCGTCTAGTTGTTGTTTTTGTGTTTGTTCTTGTTTATTGTTCATCTTTCTATTAAAAAAACAAAGAGGTTGCGTAGGTTCATTTCACTTGTTTTATTTCTGTAACGTCCGGTATTTTTAACAGTTTAATAATTAATTTATTTAATTATTTAAATAGCATTTTGGAAATATAAATAACTTGAATTTAATAATTTTGAATATTTAATTAATATTAATAATGAAATAATATATTTAATTTCCGAAATAGTTGGGAATAGCAGAATTTGCAATATTGTGTGGAATGGATTATTTATAAGATTTAATTTTGTTTAGAATTGAATTATAATAACGAATTTATTTATAATAACGATAGAATGTATAATTAATAATATAATTTAGAACGAACTCATAATGTCGCGGTAATTCATAATATTTAGTTTTGAACTTCAACAGAATATATAAAATCCGTTTTAAGTCGGATTTCTATGAAACAAGAAATATTCAAATCTGGTGAACTATATTTTTCTAGTGGAAGAGAAAAATCGAGATTTCGTCTTGTAGATTGTAAGTTATGATCAAATCAAATTTTCAGAAAGTCGCTATGAAATTCATTTATAATTTATAACGATTTATTTATATAATTGAAGGATTTTTATTATATATTTAATATCAATTAATGTGGATTTTTAAATATCGAGTTATAAATCCAGATATGTTTATTTTTGAAGCTGTATGGTATTCTTTGTTAATAAATACGATAAATACTAATTTATTAATATTAAATTAATTTGATTTTGAATATATTATATTTAAACTGTTTATCTAGACTTTGGAAAACAGTAATTTTTACAAACGGCCTCCGTTTTTGATGAAATTAATTTTTTTGGATCCGGAATATTAAATTGTAGTTAAATTTCAAATTTCGTGATATTTGGAGTCAGTATGTGGTCGTGCACTATTTTAATATGAAGACGGCCAATAATTTGACTTTAGAAATACACTGTGTTGGCAAAAACGAATTCGAAATTCGACGAAACAAGTTTCATTGGGTCCGTAATGTCGAACTGTAGCGGCATGACCATTTTCATCAAAATTGGATACGTGTGTGATCACGCTGATTTTTAAATGGCAAATATACATAACAATACAATAAAAATTATTTTAACAATATGTCAATCTTACCCTAGAAACTACCTACCTATAACACCCCGTATTTTCTGTAAACCTTAAAGTAATGAATTAAAGAATAATTCATTTTAAATGTGAGAATTGGACTTTGTATGAAGAAGTTATGGCCCTCGGAAGTTACAAAAAAAATTCAAATTTCAAATTTAAACACAGAAGAGGGTAGGGCAGGAAAATTCCCGCCCCAGGCCAGGTCGACCAGGGGGTCGAACCTAGTGTCGACCTACCCCCCCCCCCCAACCAGGAAGATCTAAAAAGATGACGAATTCTGACTCCCTACTGAGTCATTAGGGATGAGGTGTTATCCTATCTTGACTGGATGGTTTTGATTACTTCTAGGGTTAATATGATGGCTCTAAATTAATTAAACCTCTATAAAAGAAACCTAACTCTCAACCCTAATTCACAAATATTCATACCAAGAGCCGCCATGCCGTCAATGGTGAACCTAGAATAGCCGTCATCTCTTTCAACTCAAAGGCAAGATAATAGCTACATCAAAATCAAATTAAATCTAATCTAATTCAGCTTAGAGATTTCAACGATCTACATCAAAGGCGAGCAATCCAATTTCAGAATACAGATCCCAGAACTCAAGAATTTCTCTTTGGTTGTAAGTGTAGTTATCTTTCAGACGTGAATAAATTAAAGATATGGTTTGTAATGAATTGTAAAATAGAATTGTATCAAGTTGTATGTGATGCTGACTTTTGTTTGTTCATGTATATTCTATCAAATATGCATATGAACTATTGTGGTCTATCGAACCTATCATGTTATGTGGAAATTGGTGAATAAACCTATGATGTCGTATAAGAATTTGGGAATGAAATTACCATATGTACGTTTGGTGATATTATACAAGTTTTAGGCTAAATCATGTCATTTATGCCTAACTATTTAGATCCATTCTGCATACATGTTTAGATCTACGACCTTGTATAATTTGCTGATGACATCTCTATGTTGTATGTCAATTCAGAAATTATGTCATGTTTCTACAAGTTTATAGGTTAAAATCATGATTATGTAAACCTATATGTTTAGATTTACACTTTATAAGTTAAATCCATATGCCTCTATGTTAGATCCATATTAGCATGATTCTACCCCTATGCAAGTTCACCACTACATGTCTAATTAAGTTTTGGTAGTTCTATGTAAAACTATTATTTTATGACTCATGTTGCATAAATCTAGTTTGCAAGTTCATAATTAAAAGTATATTAGGCCAAGTTCAAGTGACACATCTGTTGTGAGATCTACATTTTTATATGATGTTGTAATGTTGCAAGTTCCTCTTTTTCCCCTTTTAGTTTATTAGTTAGGCTAAAAACGTCGAGCCTGTAATTTCGCGAATGTACAACGGTGGTAACGTTGGGGAAAACATGAAGATATACATAATTAACATATTTGGCTCATAACCATGTAAATAGTATGGCATTGAAATGGTATAATGTACTTATAAAAAAAATTATGAATTTGATTTAGAAGGAAAGTGGGCCATGACAATAAATTGTTGACAAATTTACATATAAGCATAAGAGGGACAAATATGTAAATTTAGAAAAGACGAATATGCCTAACCCAAGGTTAGATTGAGTTGTGGTGTATAACTGCCCGGATCTGACTGGCACATCCAGTGACCAGAACAATACCTGTTTAATGTGGGTGGTTGTGCATTGAGCCCAAAAAGGACCCGAGGTTAGACTGAGTTGTGGTGTTAAACTGCCCAGAACCGACCGGCACATCCAATGACCACAACAATACCTGTCTAATGTGAGTGGTTGGTGCTTTAATAAAGCTAAGTCAAGATTGGTAGGGTTAAGTCAATTTTACCAATTTAACATGTTAACTAAACTGATGGGTGGGGTTAAGATACTTAACCAATTTAACATGTTGGCTGGAAAACCTTAGTAACGGGGACCTATTTAAGAAGTAACCCACATATATGTATTATAGAACCCTGAACTAGGCAGGGTGGGGCACGATTACTGGGCTGAATTGTAAGCAGTCAAAACATCGACGGGTGGTGCATCAGTGTAGGTTTTGACGGAGTACGGGCGTGCACGTACTCTGGAGTGGAAAAAGCAGGCAATGGGCATCAGTAGTCATACACTATGCATCTTGAATCGTGTCGGGTTGCCACCATAGGATTTGATACAGCTCGTGGTGGTACCAGCACAGGTATCTACAGTCAAGCGAGGGCCGAATGACACACGTGATAAATGCATGCGAGTAGGAGCTGATCGATATAAGGGGATTGTTTCACCATGAACACGTGGTGTTAGTTGGACAAGTATAAGTAGGTGCAGAGAATTAAACATAGGTGCAATGTATATTCGGTTTATCCTGCCTTGTATAGTTTTATGTTAGTTTGTTGTTCTGGTACTGTCCTATTTTCAGTTTATTCCTATCATGACCTTTTCCTTATTCACACAATGAAAAGTCATTGGACTTACTCAGACTTATGTCTGACCCATTTTTCTTTCGTCTTCTTTTCTTTTGTTTCCCCTCCCCTTAGGTAGCTAGGGAGGGAATAGCTCAGCTTAATTTGGACCGCTCATCTTTCCAAGCTTGAGGACTCTGTGATGTACGGCTTGGAATCCATTATCTTTGGCTATGGCTTTGGACACACTAGACTTAGGGATTTATGCAGTTTTATTTATATGCTTGTTTATGTTTTAATCAAGACAGAAATTATGATGAAATGTTTTGGAAGTTATTTTGAGACAATTTACTGTAATGGTTTTTGTATTGAACCACGTATGAAATAAATGTTTGTTTTCCACTGCTTATATTTCTGTCTTGTAAATTTTCCGTGTCTTTTACCTATAATACTCCACCAAAGTTAAGGCATTCCCCTAGTGAGAGTGACCTTAACGGAGGTGGGGTGTTCCACTTGGTATCAAAGCAAAGGTTTACTAGATCAGATAAAAGTTTTTGAAAATTATTTTCAAAAAGAAGTATAAAGAAGCATTTTTTCAAGAAAAAATGTTATTTTACTTCAAAAGGCATAATCCACCAAAGCCATTTGCACTATCTTTTTATCCTTTGTTTTGAATCTTTCCTTTTTCGTTTCAGCATGTCTGGGAATCTTAACCTTCCGGAGGGTGTACCGATACCTAGCTGGTTCAGGAGGTACCTAGAGGCTAGGGTTAACGACGCATGCCTAGCAGACATTCCTCCTCTCCCAGCTGCAGCGGTTCCTCCTCCTCCTTGTGCAAATTCTTTCACAAAAATATGTAGGGACTTTTGAGCCATGGGTGGAAAGAACTTCAATAGAAATGAATCCATCGTGGAAGCAAGAAACTGGCTCAAAGAAACTGAGGATTTTTTCGATATCTTCGAAGTGGATGATAGGCAGAAGATACAGGTTGCGGTATGGTTGCTCAAAGATAAAGCTTCCTATTGGTGGGAAGTCACTAACGCTGAAAGACTAATTGAAACTTGGATGGATTTTAGAATGAATTTTGAAATGAAATTCCTCTCACAAGCTGAACGAAGCCTATAGATGGAGAAGTTCTTAGCTCTTGAAGTATGTCGGTCAAGGAGTACGTTAACCAATTTAATTAGCTGGCTAGGTTCGGATTGGAGTTAGTGAACACTCCTCATAAGAAGGCTCTCCGCTTTGTTAAAGGATTGAATGAGCCATTACATTGCGTAGCCATGTCCCATATACCTATGGGTGCGACTTATAAAAGACTGGTGGACATGGCACTATTACAAGAAGAAGATAAGGTTGGCAAGAAGGAGACAAAGGTGGAAGCATCTCAGGATAAGAAAGGGGAAGGATCATAGAGCAAGAAGACAGACTGCAAGAAAGGCGGGAAGGACAACAAAACCCATGACAAGAGGAAGTATAATTTTTGTGGCTTTATTGGACATCTGGTTAAGGACTGCAGGAAGAAGAAAAGGAAGATGGGTGGTTGTTTCCATTGCGGCGAGGCAGGACACATGGCTAGGGACTGCCCAAGAAAGCAAGGGCAAGGGCAGAGAGTTAGACCTATTTCTGGAGGGCAGATTCATGCTCTCATGGCACCTCCGCAAGAACAAGGTAGAAATGTTTCTGTTGAGAGTTTAGTTTATCTTTTTGATCATCCTGTTCGTGCACTCTTTGATTCTAGTGCGTTGCACTCTTTTATATCTACTGCTTTAGTTGAATCTCTGCACCTAGACACCAGTTTAGTAGAGGATCCCTTGGTTGTTTCGAATCCAATTGGGGGCTCAACTAATTTGTCAATGATTTGTTTGGATTTGGAAAATTCTATATTAAGTGTGGGGTTTAGATGCAATGCCTATGTTTTGGGCTTCACGGGCTATGGGTTGATTCTAGTCATGGATTGGCTATCCAGTAATGGTGCCATCCTCGATTGTGAAAGGAGGGTGGTTAGACTCATGACTCGCCTCGGTAACACTCTCGTAATTTCTTGTGATCCCATGAACTCTGTTATGCTTAGCTATCTAGAATCTCTTGATGCGTCTATTGAGAATTTGCAGTCTGTTAGGGTAGTCTATGAATACTTGGATGCCTTTGAGGAGGTTAAAGGGTTACCTACGAAGCGGGAGATAGACTTCCGCATATACCTCGTTGATAATGCAAAACCCGTCGCTCTCCCCGTTAGACACATGGCTCCAAGGGAGAGGAAAGAACTCAGCAAGCATGTTAAAGAGTTGCTTGAGAAGGGGCTTATAAGGCGGAGTATTTTTGAATGGGGTGCTCCAATAGTGTTCGCAACTAAAGTGGATAGTTCACTTCACCTGTGCATTGATTATAGGGAGCTAAACAAGCTGACCAAGAAGAATAGGCACCCACTTCCAAGAATATACAACTTGTTCGATCAGCTTGTAGGAGCATCGGTTTTCTCCCAACTAGATTTAGCTACCGGGTTTCATCAGTTGAGAGTGGCTGAAGACAGCATTGACAAGACCGCGTTCAGAATTCCAGATGGTTTCTTCGAGTGGCTTGTCATGCCTTTCGGCTTGACAAACGCACCCACTTATTTCTTTGATTTGATGAGCAGGGTGTTTAGGGAGTTCCTCAATAAGTTTGTAGTGGTCTTCGTGGACGACATTTTGATCTTCTCGAAGAGTGAGGAAGAGCATGCCCGACATCTAAAGGAAGTCATGGATACTCTTCGTGCACATCATTTGAAAGACAAATTCTCCAAATGCCACTTCTGGAGAGAGGAAGTAAGATTTTTTGGACATGTTGTATCCAAGGAAGGGTTAACCATTGACCCCGCAAAAGTAGTTGCGGTGCAAGATTGGAAGTTCCTACGGAATGCAACCAAAGTCCGAAGATTTCATTGGCTAGCGGGTTTTTACCAAAAGTTCATCAAAGATTTTGCGAAAATCTTAGCTCCACTTACAAAGTTGACAAAGAAGAACTTAACTTTCACTTGGGATTTGGATTGCAATATTGCCTTCCAACGATTAAAAAGAGCTCTAACAACAGCCCCAGTTCTGACATTGTCGGATGGGAGCAAGATGTTTACCGTTTACACGGATGCATGTGGTACGGGACTGGTGCTGTCTTAATGCAAGAAGGGAAGGTAGTAGCTTATAGAGGCACGAAGTTGAAAATACATGAGAAGAACAACCCAACCATGACCTAGAGTTAGCTGCCATCGTCTTTGCGCTTAAATCTTGGCGCCATTATCTCCTAGGTGAGAAATTTGAATTGTTTACTGACCATAAATCGTTGAAATACCTTTTCTCACAGAAGTTCTTAACTTGAGGCAACAAAGGTGGATGGAATTCTTGGCATCCTATGATTTCAAGATTTCCTATACCCCTGGCAAGGGAAATGTAGTAGCAGACGCCTTGAGTAGAAAGAAGCTGACCTTAAGCCCTCTCTTTGTAGAAAGGAAAAGCTTGGAGTACATAGCCAACTTTAATTTTAGACCCTCTGTCGATCATGTGACTGGTTTGTTAGCATCGCTAGGGGTGCGGCCTGCTCTTTTGGACTCAATAGGGACCGTACACCATGAATACCCTCAGCTAGTTGATGTGATAGATAAGTTGAGTAGGGGTGAGACTTCTCGTCACCTCAATAGATACTCCATCGATGATAAGGGTTTGTTGAGGCGGGATGGAAGGTTATGCGTCCCATAAGCATGGGATTTGGAGAAGAAGGTTCTCGAAGAGGCACACCATTCCAAGTTGACCATACACCCCGGTGGAGACAAGATGTATAAAGACGTAAAAAGGGTTTTCTTTTGGGACGGCATAAAGAGGGATGTAGCTGAATTCATCTCGAAGTGCTTAGTATGCCAGCAAGTTAAAGCGGAGCAAAAGAAGCCTGGTAGTTTGCTTCATCCTCTAGAAGTCCTGCAGAGTAAATGGGATAGCGTTTCAGTGGACTTTATTGGTGGGCTGCCTAGGTCAAGAAGTGGCAATACCAGTATTTGGGTAATAGTGGACAAGCTCACAAAAAGCGCTCACTTTATACCAGTTAAGAGTAGAAGGACTGCCTCATCTCTAGCATTCATATATCTTAAAGAGATAGTCCGACTCCATGGGATACCCTCCAGCATTGTTAGCGACCGAAATCCTATCTTTACGAGCGAGTTTTGGAAGAGCTTGCAAGAGGCTATAGGCACAAAGCTATGCTTAAGCACGGCCTATCACCCCCAAACCGATGGTCAGACGGAAAGAGTGAACAGACTGTTAGAAGACCTCTTGAGATTATGCATTCTTGACTTCGCAGGAACATGGGAGGATCATCTTTCTTTGGTGGAGTTTGCCTACAAAAATAGCTACCAAGCCACTATAGGCATGGCACCCTTCGAAGCTTTATATGGAAGACCGTGCCGATCACCAACTTGTTGGTGGGAGTCTACAGATAAGCTCATACTTGGACCAGATATGATTAGAGAAACTTCAGAGAAAGTGGACTTGATAAGAAAAATAATGAAGACTGCCCAAGATAGACAGAAGTCCTATGCAGATAAGAGAAGGACCGACCTTGAGTTTGAGGTTGGGGACAGGGTTTTCCTTAAAGTATCTCCTTTGAGGAACATGGTTTGCTTCCGATCCACAGGAAAGTTGGCACTAAGATTTGTAGGACCGTTTCCTATAATTGAAAGGATTGGGAAGATGGCTTACAGAGTAGAGCAGCCTGAAAGATTGGCTGGAGTTCATAATGTCTTTCACGTTTCACATTTATGAAAGTGCCTACATGAGTCTATGGAAGTGGTCGAACCAAGCATATTAGAGGACGTAGAAGTAGAACGAGAGGCGACTGTGAGAAGAGTTCCAACTCATATCTTGGGTACAGAAGTCAAAAAGCTACGCAACCGTGAAGTCAAACTTGTAAAAGTTCAATGGAGTGACGCTGAGGAAGACGCGACTTGGGAGACTGAGGCCAAGATACGCGCAGCCTACCCTTTTCTTTTTGAGGGTATATCTTTGATCTCGTTTTCCTTAAATTTGTTTATGCTCATATCTATCTTTTTAGTATTTTCCTCAGTGTCGTTCTCGATCCTTAGGTTGGAATCAATGGATGTAAACATGTATTTGAAACATGTTATGATTGATGGTTGCAAGTGGTTGCTAGTGGTTGCTCGTGGATGCATATACACATACTTTAGGTATTAGATCGGCTCAGTCACTTTCATATTACATATGCATATATGTACTTGTATATGATTGAAACTTTATGCGTTATTATGTGGACGTTGCA
The DNA here is from genome assembly GCA_030737875.1 of Allium sativum. Classification (NCBI taxonomy): domain Eukaryota; kingdom Viridiplantae; phylum Streptophyta; class Magnoliopsida; order Asparagales; family Amaryllidaceae; genus Allium; species Allium sativum. Next base: position 690,969,784 of record CM060913.1, on the reverse strand, counting down.
TTTGTATGAATGATTGTGCACTCATGTAGAAAGTATGATTAGGGAAGATTGCATAAATTATGGACACATGACACCGACATGACTTGCATTAAGGAGGTCAACAGAATCAGTAGACTGCCTGATTTTTGCATTAGATAGGGACATATACACACACTGTGCATATGATCATGAAGCATTAGAAGTCTTTTAAGGACAGTGGATGCCTGTGTTTGATGGTTGAGTAGATGGACGATTGGATGGTAGGATATACATTCTTCTTGACTTAAAGATTTCAGGGACGAAATCCTTTAAGGAGGGGAGAATGTAACACCCCATATTTTCTGTAAACCTTAAAGTAATGAATTAAAGAATAATTAATTTTAAATGTGAGAATTAAGGGAAACGGGTTATGCCATTGCGTTCGTCTCGGAATTCTTGTTGAGACAGAGTCCGAGTTTGCGTGAATTGGACTTCGTATGAAGAAGTTATGGCCCTCGAAAGTTTCAAAAAAATTCAAATTTCAAATTTAAACACAGAAGAGGGCAGGGCGGGAAAATTCCTGCCCCAGGCCAGGTCGACCAAGGGGTCAACCCTAGTGTGGACCTACCCTACAGGTCGACCTGGGGGTCGACCTAGGGGTCGACCTGGGGGTCGACCTATCCCCCCCTCCCCTGGCAGATCTGAAAAGATGATGAATTCTGACTCCCTGCTGAGTCATTAGGGCTGAGGTGTTATCCTATCTTGACTGGATGGTCTTGATTACTTCTAGGGTTAATCTGATGGCTCTAAATTAATTAAACCTCTATAAAAGCAACCTAACTCTCAACCCTAAATAACAAATATTCATACCTAGAGCCGCCATGCCATCAATGGTGAACCTAGAATAGTCGTCATTTCTTTCAACTCAAAGGCAAGATAATAGCTACGTCAAAATCAAATTAAATCTAATCTAACTAAACTAAGGGAATTCAATGATCTACATCAAAGGCGAGCAATTCAGTTTCAGAATACAGATCCCAGAACTCAAGAATTCATTTTTGGTTGTAAGTGTAGTTATCTTTCAGATGTGAATAAATTAGAGACATGGTTTGTAATGAATTGTAAAATAGAATCGTATCAAGTTGTATGTGATGCTGATTTATGTTTGTTCATGTCTATTCTATCATATATGCCTATGAACTATTGTGGTCTATCGAACCTATCATGTTATGTGGAAATTTGTGAATAAACCTATGATGTGGTATAGGAATTTGGGAATGAAATTATCATATGTACGTTTGGTGATATTATACAAGTTTTAGGCTAAATCACGTCATTTATGCCTAACTGTTTAGATCCATTCTGCATACATGTTTAGATCTACGACCTTGTATAATTTTGTGATGACATCTATAAGTTGTATGTCAATTCAGAAATTATGTCATGTTTCTACAAGTTTATAGGTTAAAAACATGATTATATAAACCTATATGTTTATATCTACACTTTATATGTTAAATCCATATGCCTCTATGTTAGATCCATATTAGCATGATTCAACACCTATGCAAGTTCACCACTACATGTCTAATTAAGTTTTGGTAGTTCTATGTAAAACTATTATTTTACGACTCATGTTGCATGGATCTAGTTTGCAAGTTCATAATTAAAAGTATATTATGCCAAGTTCAAGTGACACATCTGTTGTGAGATCTACATTTTTATATGACGTTGGAATGTTGCAAGTTCCTCTTTTTCCCCTTTTAGTTTATTAGTTAGGCTAAAAACGTCGAGCCTATAATTTCGCGAATGTACAACGGGGGTAACGTTGGGGAAAACATGAAGCTATACGTAATTAACATATTTGGCTCATAACCATGTAAATGGTATGGCATTGAAATGGTATAATTTACTTATAAAAAAATTATGAATTTGATTTAAAAGGAAAGTGGGCCATGACAATAAATTGTTGACAAATTTACATATAAGCATAAAAGGGACAAATATGTAAATTTAGAAAAGACAAATATGCCTAACTCGAGGTTATACTGAGTTGTGGCGTGAAACTGCCCGGAACCGACCGACACATCCATTGACCACAACAATACCTATCTAATGTGGGTGGTTAGTGCATTGAGCCCAAAAAGGACCCGAGGTTAGACTAGTAGTGTGAAACTGCCCGAAACCGACCGACACATCCAGTGACCACAACAATACCTGTCTAATGTGAGTGGTTGGTACTTTAATAAAGCTAGGTCAAGATTGGTAGGGTTAAGTCAATTTAACCAATTTAACATGTTAACTAAACTGATGGGTGGGGTTAAGACACTTAACCAATTTAACATGTTGGCTGGAAAACCCTAGTAGCAGGGACCCATTTCAGCAGTAACCTACATAGATGTATCATGGGACCCTGAACTGGTAGGGTGGGGCACGATTACTGGGCTGAATTGTAAGCGGTCAAAACATCAGCGGGTGGTTCGTCAGTGTAGGTTTCGAGGGAGTACGGGCGTGCACGTACTCTAGAGTGGAAAAAGCAGGCACTGGGCATCAGTAGTCATACACTGTGCATCTTGAATCGTGTCGGGTTGCCACCATAGGATTTGATACACCCGGTGGTGGGACCATCACAGGTATCTACAGTCAAGCAGGGGCCGAATGACACACGTGATAAATGCATAGGAGTAGGAGCCGATCGATATAAGGGGATCATTTCACCATGAACACATGGTGCTAGTTGGACAAGTATAAGTAAGTGCAGAGAATTAAACATGGGTGCGATGTATATTCGGTTTATCCTGCCTTATATAGTTTTATGTTAGTTTGCTGTTCTGGTGCTGTCCTATTTTCAGTTTATTCCTATCATGACATTTTCCTTATTCACACACTGAAAAGTCACTGGACTTACTCCAAATTATGTCTGACACATTTTTCTTTCATCTTCCTTTCTTCTGTCCCCCCCTTCAGGTAGCCAGGGAGGGAATAGCTCAACTTAATTTGGACCGTTCAACTTTCCAAGCTTGAAGACTCTATGATGTACAACTTGGAACCCATTATCTTTGGCTATGGCTTTGGACACACTAGACTTGGGGATTTATGTAGTTTTATTTATATGCTTATTTATATTTTAATCAAGAAAGAGATTATGACGAAATGTATTGGAAGTTAATTTGAGACAATTTACTATAACGGTTTTTGTATTGAACCACGTATGAAATAAATGTTTGTTTTCCGCTGCTTATATTTCTGTCTTGTAAATTTTCTGTGTCTTTTACCTATAATACTCCACCAAAGTTAAGGCATTCCCTTAGTGAGAGTGACCTTAACAGAGGTGGGGTGTTTCACTACCTTATATATACCCCTTTAACACTATCACTAACCCTATTTTCATTTCTTCTATGGTCAAAGCATTGCATGCCGCCACATTTTCTTCATCACAACAAATTTGCCACTTCTAAAATGGAGAGCAATTCAAATAAAACTTTATAAAATCCAAAACAAGTGTTTTTGAGTTCAGGAAGTGAAGCTCTTCAATCCAGTATAGTTTTTGAATGGTTCGATCCGTTTTCCACTCGTAAGGAAATAACCAACATGATGATATCGAGCTAGGGTTAGGAATATTGGGAAAATAGAAGCTTCGAATCACGAATAGATGTGATATTTGGATTAAGTTAAGAGAGTAGAAGTGATTGTGTTTTTTTGGGAATTTTTGAAAATAAAAACTGTCGCGAATTTTTTTGCTATATTTGTGATTACGCCGGGAACGCATTTGCATAGGTGGGTACGAGCTTGAGTTTGAAGATACAGAGAGACAGGGATTTTGAAAATAATAATTTTGGATATTTTAGTTGATTTTTTTACAGAGAAATAAGGGTGATGGGGGCATTCAAAAAACGGTTGAAATGTCCATCGGTGTTAGGGAGGTTGTGGGATTTACCGGTGAAGAAGAAGAGAGTACGGTTCATTATGGGTTGAAGGAGTTTGGTCTGGGTTAAGGTAAGTGGTGAGGCCCAATACTTAAAAGGATTTAGTTTAGTTTAATTTAAATAGTGTAGTGTCTTGTAATTACAATATCCTACTCATACATGATCAAAAATTGATGAAACAAGATCCGTTGAGATCGTATGGACGAGGGCTACACGATGGAACTGATTTGGGATGATTCGTGTAACGACCCGCATTTTTCAGTGATATAATTAATTAATTTAATTATTTGAATAATGGTTTGGTTATTTAAAATGACCAACATTGAATAATATTGAATATTTAATTAAAATAAATAATATAATAATATATTTAATTTCTGAAATAGTCAGAAATAGTAGAATTCACAATATGGTGTGAACTGGATCATCTGTGATATTTAATTCAGTTTAGAATTGAATTAGAATAGCGAATATATTATTCGAACGACAGTTGAACGTATAATTATAATATAATTATAATCGAGCTCGAAATGGTGCGGTGATCGTCGCTAATCTATGAATTAGAAAAGCGCGATATTTGTAATAAAATTCTGCAAGCGCACAGGTGTGTAGCATACAGGTCGAACACAGGGAGGTAAATTAAAATCAAATTATTTATCTAATCTCTTGGGCGAGTTAGACGAAGCCTGGAGATTTTGTTGAAATAAAAACAAACTGAAATTGCAAACTTAGGATTATCGTTGAATCTAATCAACGATTAATCACTAAAGAAAGTAAATTGCAAAACAAGAACAACAATGCAGAAAATAAAAGTGCAGAATAAGAAGAATAACAAAAATAAAATTAGGATTGTCGTTGAAACTAATCAAACGACTAATCACTAATGAAACAAATGTAAAATACAATTGGTGCTCTTCCAAAACTAATTGTGAAGACAACACCTATTGCTAAGAAAGAAAAATGCAGAAATAGTAAAAAGGAAGAACTTTTATTAATGGAGAAGAGAATACAGAATAATGGATAGGATGGTGGCTACAATGGCATTACAAGGGTATTTATAGGGAATAACCAAACCCTAACCCTAATTACAATTGGGCCTAGCTATTTCAAGTGATTTTTAGGCCTTTTGTCATGTGGAACAAGTTCTAGGCCTTTTTTCCTTATCTCTTGCAAGCCTCCTTTAATTTGAGATGTGCAAGGCCTCTAAATCAGTCGTTTTCTTGACCAACAATAGCTAGATGTGAGATCTTCATCTACAATTCTTCAAAATGCAAATACACAGCAATTTGATCTCTATTCCTCTACTTTTCTGTTTACATGCGGGCTGGATTGGAATATCTGTAAAAGTGACAAAACAATACCAAAGTAATATTTATTTATATACAAAAGATAAGATATAAGAGCATAAAATAGACACATTTCTATGTTAATCAAATACCCCCACACTTATCTTTTACTCGTCCTCGAGTAAAACAAAAATTAAAAACTAACTAGATAGGTCACACTTTCGTAGGAAACACAATTGCATTGAGCGTATGCATCAAGCCGTTAAACCTCTAGGTGTCCCTAGTAGGACGAGTTGTGTCTCGTGAGGGTTTTCAGTGGATACTACCCACAAAATCCAAATGCAGTATGATATGGCTTTAATGTAACTATATGAATGCAATGGACATATGCAAATAAAAACGAAAAATGGAAACAAGACTTGTTTCTGAAGTGGTACAACAAATTAAATTAACAATTTCCAGTCAGTTGATTTTATTTTAGATATCTCAACTTGTCACAAATTTTCAATATAAATCAAGTTTTCAAATGTTAAATTCTAGTTTGGCCAGTTAGTTCGGTTGATAACATAGTGCAGCCATGAATTAGATTCTTAGTTGCTTGGCACAGTTTCTAAAGTGGTATTCTAATTTCCTTGTGTATGGCTAGTCAAATTAATAAGGTCAAGAAGTGTTTGGCATCTTCGCTTATTCTTTATTCTATAAAATTTTAAAATTTATGATTAAGTACATACACCTAACTTAGAAGACCAAGGTTTACCACCCATGCACTGCCTCGCGGACTAACGGAGAGTAGGTAAAGAGCTTGGCGGATTGTGCAGGCCGACTTTGACTTTGTCAACAACGTATCGGTAATCCTTAGGTGTCCAATCTCATAAAATGAGACCAAGATATTCCAATGCTGACTTTTTCAACAACATGTCGGATAGAGCTTGGCGGGTTTGCACACCAACGCTTGATATACAAGCAATGTTGGATACCCTTGGATTATTTTTATTTTTATTGAAAATATAAGCACAAAAGAGAGTTACGCGAATTCAACTTAACACAACTTAGTTTTAAAGATTCGAAAAGCCAATATAAGTATTTTAAGTCCTCCACTTATTTAAACAAAGTCTACAATATAGAATAGATTTCTTGGCCATCACCTAAGAATCTCCCTATGTACCGGTTACACTATTATCCCTCAAAATTAAACTTTTCATTATATTTCTTATTCGATCTAGGTTGAGAGAAAAAAATACTATCAACTGACTAATAATTGTTAACTTATTTTTTTGCATCAAACTAAAATGAGTCATGTTTCAAAAAAAAATGGCATGTTACTACAGTCTAAAATGCATGATGGTCCTATTTAAATGGATGAAATTGAAAAAGAAAGAAAAATAAAGAAAAAACGAAAATGAGTGAAATGCAGACTCCCCTCCCCCCCACACTAGAACTAAACAGTGTCCACACTGTAAACACGTTTCCTAAATGTGAAAGATAGAACCCAAAGATGGAATAAATGTAAAATGATTTGTAAAACTAAATGCAATTTAACTATATGTAAGAAAGGATCATATGTACAACGATAAATGTGTTTACGATGCATGCGACGCAAGGATTGCCACCAACTTTTTCCACCATACTTGGTTCTTGCCCTATGAGTCCCATTCCCACTATGTCTAGGCATGTTTTCTAACAAGCAAGAGTTTTTGAAAACCATCTCATCTTTATATCTCGATTTATATTCCAGTAAATGAATGTTCAGGGTCGTCCTAACATGAAGTTTTCCAACAAAGCTAACATTCCAAAAATAGTTCATGTGTTCAACAAATTTATCAGTGTAATTTTTCAAAAATTTGTGATCGTATATAAATTCAGTGAAATCTGAAATCTGAGTGTTGTTCACGACTATGTGATCACATTTCTCAATTGACAACGTTTTCTTGACACTGACAATTTCAAGTTCATTTGAAATTTTCTCAAAGTTAAAATTTTCGAACTCGTGATATGAATCTACTTCTTCCTCATTTGGCAACTCATCCTCATACAATCCAAAGAATTCATGTTCGTTAAAATCCTTTTCCAAATTTGAATTGAAAAATTAAACATTTTTATTCTGTTCAATTTCTAGAATTGCAAGTTTTTCACAGCCTAAAAGAGGAAGATCAAAATCTGAGTTTAAATCTTTTTCCTGAAAAGAATCGAAGTCCAAATCATTTGTTGAATTTTGAACAACTTCATTTAGATCTTTATTCTCAATTTCGAAAGTTGTTGTTTGAAAATTCTCACTATCAGTAAAGAATGGACTATTTTCTGATTCATCGCTTGTTTGAATTTGATTCTATTGCTCTCGTTGTTCTTTCAAAGATGTCAATAAATAAAGAAGTTCATCGGCCTTTTTATTTAGTCTTTCTTCCCTCTCTCTAAGAATGTTAAGACGATCGTTGATTTGAGAGCTCTCGTTTTGGATTTCTTGATTCTCAAAATTATCTGAGTTTTCAGAAAATTGACATTGATATTGGAAATCATTTTGATTTTGAAAACTAGGTTCGTAACCAAAATTGTTGAAATTCGAGGGGAAACTGCAATTTTGGTCATATTCAAGATGTGGATATGAGTTGTTATTTTGAAGATTTTGATCGATTTGAAAATCATTTTTATTTTCAAAATTAATTTCGAATCGGTTTCCAACCCCGTATTGATGTTGATCAAAGGTATATTGGGATTCAAAGCTATTTTGATATGGTTGTGGCCCATAATCGAAATTATTGAAATTTGAATTGAAATCGCAATTTCGATCATATCCATGGTTTTGAAAATGTTGGTCAATTGATTTTTTTTGAAATTTGGCATTGGGCTCACGAAATTTTGGAAAATCTTGCTTCATGAGTTGTATTTCATACTCATACTTTTCAAGAGGACGTCTACTCCGACTATTATCCCACAATTCTCTCAAGGATTTTTTTGAATCAGACATTTGAAATGAAATCAAGACAAGACAGAAATTATTCTTAGTTCAAAATAGTATAAAAGAATGAGTTGTGCTCTATTAATTAACTGACTCAATTAGAAGGGGGAAGAGGGTCTTATGGCCGTTCACGTATAGTATAAATACTAAGGGATACGACCAATGTTTTACGGGGAGTATGCAACCTCTTTTGCTAATAGTTCAATAAATTGAACTACTATATATCCGCGATCCAATTATATGAGACAGTCAACTTCACAAAGCACAACTTTTCAATTATATTATTTTGAAAATCAAAATTTTATTGTTGAAAAACGATGAGAGTGATGACTGTAATTATGGAGATTCGTTCCTCACCAAATATATTCAGAAAATTCAATCACAGAACAGTCACAGAATAAATTGCAGAAAATTAAAAATTGTACATAGCAAGCCGCTGCCCCTGCACAAGATTTTTACAAGCAATTTCTATATTTTTTTCCAGCAACTACAGCACCTGTTGAGTTAAAGAAATTTTACAGTGGGGTATGGCGGTCCGTACAGAGAATTTGAGTAGTGCTAGCTATTCAACTCTACTACTCGAAAATCGCTCAACTCGGAATTACTGCATTTGCTTTGCTTGAAATCTATTCTTCGCACTTGATCTTTCGATTCGATCTTTTTTTTAGAAAAGAAAAGAAAACAAATAAAAAATGGAGTAAAAATTAAAACAAAAACTAAAAGAAACTGACTACAATAAGAAAACCAAGCTAACAGACACTCTCAGCTAAAAAGAAACTAAAAGAAAAACTTAACAAAAAAAAAGAGAAAACTACTCAATCAAACCTAATCTAGACACAACTAATTATAAAAAAAAACGGCTAAACAATTCGAACTTGGTAAACAAACAAGCAAAACGAACGGTCCTAGAGAAACTTAAACTCAAATGTGATTGCGTCAACCAGCTATCAAATTGTACAAATGAAATCAAGTCGTCCCAATTAATTGTCAAAACCAAAACAGTGCCCCCACTCAAAACCAAAGAGAAATAAAAAAATAAACAAATCGTATCACCCCTTTTTATGCAACAAATTATGCCAAATACTCCTTTCTCTCCAACCTCCTTTCCCAAATACAAAGACGGTTTCCTCTCCCAAATTAACAAACGATTTCTCAGAAAAATCCCAACAGAATCAGGCAACAAATTATGCCAAAAGTGATATTATGAAACAAATCGAACTCCCTCTTTTTTTGTCTTTCCGAGAAAAAAAATCGAAAATCAGAGCTTGAATCGGAATCTGTTTTCAAGTGGATGTGGGGGTATCGATGGGTTAAAGTCGATTATGGTAATGATTTGAATATCCGGTTGTTGTCTTGTTGCGGTATGGTGTGAAGGAAGAAGGGTTCTTTGATGGGTTCGGATCTGGTATTTTTTTGAGGTATGATTGTGGTTTCAGGTTTTGGAAAATTGAGGTTTCAGGTTCTTGTGTGGTTTCAGGAATTGAAGCGGATTACTGAGAATCGTTGGTAGAGGATTCAGTGACTGGGTGGTATTCGTATTGTGATGGGAGTGGTTGAAAGCGGGGATGGCGTAGTAAGTGGACTGCGGTTTGAATTTGCGGATTTTTATGTGGGACTTTGATGAACTTGTACTAGAAATTGTGACAGAGAGGAAAAAATGGGTGTGGAGGTTGGTGAGGCTGTTGGTTTTGGGTGGTAGATGGTCTGCAAGTTGACAGAAATGATGGTGGAATGTATTGCGTATATATATATATATATATATATATATATATATATATATATACAATATATATATATTGCTGTGGATGCGGTGTGAAGTTGGGTTGGGAGAGGATCCGAAGTGGATCTATTGATGGGAATTCCAGTTGCGGAATTTGCTGGGTATTGGAGACTGATGGAGCAGTTGTTCGAGGTACTTGGTTTGGTTCGAATTGGGGAGTTTGTGGAACTTTCTGAGTTGCGATTTGTGTAGGCTGATGGGTGCGACTGTGGTAGTGGATGGGAAGATGGCGGAGAAGTATGGAATTACGATGCAGTAGTCGGGACAACGACGGCTTTGGCTTTGATAGAGGGTTAGTGATTTGCGAATAGGGTTGGAGTATGGAGTAACGATGGTGGCAGGTAGGTTGTTGTTTGACTGTGAGGGCAAGGATATGTTATGGTCGACGAGGATTGATGCCATAGGGTTTTTGTGGTATCTGAGCTGATTTCATTTGTGAGGAACTGGAGATGAACGTTGGATTGTAGTTTGTTTTGGGTGATAAAAGTGGGGTGGTAAGGAACAAACAGACGGTGATGAAGTTTCGATGTGGATTGATATGGTGGTTGTTCGAAGTGAAAAGGTTTGTGGAGAGAGAAGACAGTAAAGGAAAGTTTGTATTTTTTTCAGAGAAAATAAAGAAGGAAAGTTTGAATTTTTTTTAAAGGAAGAAGAAGAAAGGAGAGATTTTTGTACAAGAGAAGAAAGGAAGGAAATATATAAAAACGGGAAATAAAATCTAGGAAATTTGGCAAGATTTTTTTCTTTCTCTTTTTTGAAAGATTATGGTATCAATGAATAATACCATATCTAAGCAATTAAGAATTTTTTCTATATATACAAAAGAAAGAAAAAAAATACAAAAGGAAACAAATAAATAAAAACTAACACGAATCAGAAATTAAATAAATAATAAAATTTAATTGTTACCTCCCCGGCAACGGTGCCAAAAACTTGATCGTCGCTAATCTATGAATTAGAAAAGCGCGATATTTGTAATAAAACTCTGCAAGCGCACATGTAGCATACAGGTCGAACACAGGGAGGTAAATTAAAATCAAATTATTTATCTAATCTCTTGGGCGAGTTAGACGAAGCCTGGAGATTTTGTTGAAATAAAAACAAACTGAATTTGCGAACTTAGGATTATCGTTGAATCTAATCAACGATTAATCACTAGAGAAAGTAAATTGCAAAACAAGAACAACAATGCAGAAAATAAAAGTGCAGAATAAGAAGAACAACAAAAATAAAATTAGGATTGTCGTTGAAACTAATCAAACGACTAATCACTAATGAAACAAATGTAAAATACAATTGGTGCTCTTCCAAAACTAATTGTGAAGACAACACCTATTGCTAAGAAAGAAAAATGCAGAAATAGTAAAAAGGAAGAACTTTTATTAATGGAGAAGTGAATAAAGAATAATGGATAGGATGGTGGCTACAATGGCATTACAAGGGTATTTATAGGGAATAACCAAACCCTAACCCTAATTACAATTGGGCCTAGCTATTTCAAGTGATTTTTAGGCCTTTTGTCATGTGGAACAAGTCCTAGGCCTTTTTTCCTTTTCTCTTGCAAGCCTCCTTTAATTTGAGATGTGCAAGGCCTTTAAATCAGTCATTTTCTTGTCCAACAACAGCTAGATGTGAGATCTTCATCTACAATTCTTCAAAATGCAAATACACAGCAATTTGATCTCTATTCCTCTACTTTCTGTTTACATGCGGGCTGGATTGGAATATCTGTAAAAGTGACAAAACAATACCCAAGTAATATTTATTTATATACAAAAGATAAGATATAAGAGCATAAAATAGACACATTTCTATGTTAATCATGCGGCAGTTCGTAATTTGGCGATTCGAACTTTAAACGAATATACATAATTCGTTTTAAGTCGGATTTCTGTGAAACAAGAAACGTCGGAATCTGTTGAACTGTATTTTCCTAATGGAAGAGAAAAATCCGGATTTCGTCGTATAGATTGCAAGATATGTCAAAATCAAATTTTCAAATAGTCGCTATAGAATCGTTCGTCGACCATAATAGTTTATATGAAATAACTGCATACTGGATTCGAATGTAGACAAGGTTCTGTTGAGACGTAGTAATAATTTAATTTTTAGAATTTTACTGTAATTTTTAATTAATTAAATAAGCAAATTTTTATTTGGAGTATTTTGCACCCTACATCAATATTTTGGGGTTTCGCAAAATGAGTTAAAACTACTGATATTATTATATTTTTGGGATCGTGGCACCTCGCTGGACACGATCGTATTATTATTTCTGTCCGTATCGGTCGATAAATGAATGGAATTCGATGTAGTGGTACCGTATAAACTTACAATTAATAAATACACATGCCACGTTCTACATTTATATTTAACCATGTTTACGAGTAACGTGCAAACATGTATGCATTTTGTAAACATAGTTCTAGTGCTTCAATTTGGATTAATTTAAAACATGAAGGCTGAGAATACCCAAAACGTTTAATAAAATATCCAATGTTAGTACAAAACTTTATTTCTATCAACTCAACATGTTGTGCCGACATTTGCATGACACTGAAATGAAATCACAATGGAGTTGTTTCCTATCACGCCAGCTATTTTCCGACACAGACTTCACATGAAGAGATCTGAATGTAAAAGCAAAGTCCAGCTACCCTATACTCTTAGGTGCAGTCTACCACGAAACTTCATAATAAAGGAACCCATTTTCAATGTATTATCAAATCAAATCAGCCAACCTATGAACTAAATCACTGCAAACCAATGGCGTTAAAACCTTCACACCCAAGGTGAAGAAACCATACGGCTGACATGAAAATTGTGAGCAGACCTATCCATTTCACATGCCTGGAAAAAAATTAAACTGTACTTGCCCAATATACCTACGAATATACAGTGCCTTTGCTTCTTATTTCCTTCTTTCAAGTTTCGAACTGAAGCCTGAATCCGTATAGCCTAAAAGATGCTTTTCACTTCATAGTCTGTATGTATCACGCAATAAGAACACAGACCTACCTCCTCTATCCTATTTCCCTACTTACGTGACCGCCAAGTTGCTTTACAGTATAAATACGTAAGGTCTTCTTCTACCTTTTGCAAACCAGTGAACCCGATTGCCAAACCCAAACGAGGTCTTCAAAAATGAAAAGGGAATCATATACTTCACTTTAAATCTCAAATTCAGCCTTCATTCGGCACTGCACAGAAGAGCTCCAAGCTAAGTCCTTTTCATGCAACTCGGTGACAATTTCGTCAATTTGAAAATCGAACATAAAGCCTTCGAGTGAGTAGTGAGGTTGCATTGGAAGGAGGAGTGCACAGGTCTGGGTTTTAGTGTAGATGGCCGAGAGCCGGGCCTTGCTGGTGTGAGATTTTTGAATGAAAATGGCGTTCTATAGGGGGGTACCTTGTGGGGTCACTAGAGTTGGATACAGTTGAGCGTTGGAGAGTTGTGGGGTTCAAGAGAATTCGGAAATGGTGCGACGCAATACTAGTGGAAGGTTTTAACGTGAAATGGTGTATAGTGTGGAGCGGTGTCCAAAGTTTTTACGTTGGGGAGGAAATATACTGGAAGCGGGACTAGTCATTGGAGAAGAAGGATGTATTAGAGATGGCGGGTCTGGGTTATACAAGGGTCGACGGTTTAAAGTAAAGCCCAATAGGGAAAATATATTATATGAAGTAGGACTACTAAACTAATGAGTGTTTTAAAACTTCAACGAAGTGCGATGAGCCTTTTTTAGAAAGGACATATTCGTACAGTAGCTTATAAATATCGGTAAACTTCAATGAACGAAGGGAAGTGAACGTGCGACGTGATTATGGAATGATTTAGTATGGTAAAGGTATGGTTTAATTTAATTTAAGCAAATTTATTTTATTTATAACTGGTAGTTTATAAAATACATGACTATCCCATATGAAAACAGAATCGAACGAACAAGTCGTGTTAGAATCATAACTGCGAGATCTCAATTTGTAGAACTTTTTCCGCTGGTAATAAAGCTGCTAGAATCCGTGATAAAATCGAACGCTTGTTTGATTGTAAACAAAATAAAGCAGAACCGTCGACTGCTAACCATGGTGAGTAATCTCACTAACTTTGATCAATTTATATTTTTATAAAGTATTTTTAGAATTTATAAATAATGGTTGTTTGCTGTGTATTGGCTGTTTGGTTGAACCGCTAGTCAGTTGATTGAAAATATCGATAACGACATATATAAATCGTATCGAAATATTGATTCTGTTTATCAGAATATTTCACCTTCATGTTATTTATGTTGACTGACATCTGTGGATGCAGGGAAACAGGTTGGAGGGACCCAACTGGGTTCCTCAACATTTATTTTGCTGTTTTTCATATATTGTGTTATATGATGTGATATGAATCAGTTATTGATTTTGTATGGTTGAATGACATCGATCATTGTTATATGGTATGTTAAATACCAGAAAGAATACTGGAATGTTAAAAAGGAAATTTTCAATGTTATATTGAAATAGAAATATTTATAAAATCAAAAGATTTTATAAAAAGAAAACTATTTATTTAGGAAATAAATAGATTAAAAAGGAATATTTATTTGTAAATCAAATAGACAGAATAGAAAGAGGAAATATTTGTAAATAAATTGATTTTAAAAGGAATACTGGAAAAGTGATTAGTATTGTAGAAAAGGAGAATTTTACATTTGAACGATTTAGACCCGTGCTTCGCACACGGGTATAACGTGTTATGAATTTAAAGCAAAGTTTTTAAATAGAATCTATTCTGACCAATAGATTGAGAAAATAAATTTATAAATAATATTTTATAAATGAGATGTTTATCATTATGTAAATAGGATATATAAGTCAAGACTTATATAGAGAAGTAAAGGTCGATTTCAACATCGATATTTGAAAACTGAATAAATATAAAGTTAATTAGATAGAGTTAATCAAATTAGAATTAATTGAATATTGGTGTTCAATTAGAGTTAATTGAATATAGTTACTTGAGATAGAGGTAGTCAAACATAGTTATTAAGGATGTGTTGCCATTTCGTATGACTGCTAGCGTAATTCGCAGGGCTGCAGATAGCCTGCGGCGGTCGGATGTTTCCTGAGGGAATCAGGCGTAACCATTGTGATCGCTGAGATCTAGAGTCAAGCGAATGAAGTTAAATAGAATATTAGTTAATCGATGGGAGTTAAATAAGTCGAGTTTGAGTTAATCGATCATAGTAAATCAGTAGAGTTAAATTGGTAAGAGTCAACCAGTTAGAGTTAAACAGTTAGGATTAACCATTTATGGTTAATCAATTAGAGTTAATCGATTGGAGGTAAATAAAATTGGAGTTATACAACTGGAGTTAATCAATTTGAATTAGTCAAGTAGTAGTAAATTGAATAGAGTTAGTAAAAAGAAATTAATCGAATAGCACTTATTTGAAATGGAGTTATCGAATATAGTTGATTTGAGAAAAGTAATCAAATATAAGTTATTCGAAGTGTGTTAAAGAATTTGAAAGGTGAGCTTTACCTATTTCGAGGTTAGAAATGTCGTTCAGTTAAGGTCTGAGAGGTAATTATACCCCAACTTGATTGACTTCATTTTGAACGAAGAGGTGGTTAAGGTTCGATAGTGAAAGTTGGTTAAGAAATTGAGTTAATAACCGTGATGGTTTAAATTGGCTTAGTGATGTTTATTTTAAACATCTGTTGAAATCAAATGTATAAATTTTGGTAATATTTTCCAAATATAATCAGAAATGTTTTCTAATCATAGAAAATGAAATGTTGATGAGAAAGAATACTGGAATGTCAGTAATACGTGAAACAGAGATGGAAATGTTTTCCAATGATTGACGATGTATATTATCTAAATTTAGAAAATAAGAATTTACAAATATATAGAATTGGGAAAATGGATAAATTAAAGATAATTTTATAGAAAGAGATAAATTGGATTGATGATTGATCGATAGAATTTCCATCTAGAAATAATATCGTTGGTTGCACTCCTGTTTTTCTTTGATAGTTAAATCACCGATTATCGAAGTTTTTGACCATTTTTCCGTCGTCAATACGGAGAGACCGGGATCAGATATATTATCTGAAAACCACTCTGTATGGACGTTAGCATTACGATCAAATACTAAAGACGGAGTTATAGATGGGCTTTCCTGTTTACAGAATAGTGCCTTCCGTTTGTCCAGGCCTAGGATAACGTGAATGGACGAATGTCGGACAAAGTATATCTAACAGATCGTGTAAGTTGATCTCTTCAAACGTACTTACGTTTGGTGGCGGAGGAATTCGTTTCTCTTAGCTTTATACCCGTGGTATTTTTGGAGAAATCAATTTGTGATTTGACGGGTAAGACGATGTGACATTCCAAGTAAATGAATGTATGATCTGTCAAAGATATGTAATGACCTCAAGCCTTATCAACCGGGAAATGACAGAAATCGGGCAGGCAGCATGGCTATGTGGGTCGCACCCATTAGGGTGTATATCACCTATCTAGAGAAAATCCATTTCATTCTTTATCTATGTTCGATGCTGTCCCATTTCGGGAAGACGGTGGGTAGCTCCCAACCGTTGGTGATATACATTCGATACACTCAAGCGAAATGAGTGGTCGGTCATGTGAGGGCCGAGTTGCAAGATGTTCTTGTTGAACCCAGTGTATTTGCCTCTAGAGATACACTATCGGCAGGTGGTCCTATACCTTGTCATGGTCGGAATCCAATTTCCAATAAGAGCCGTGGTTTTTGTTTGTATACTATATATGTGGAATGTGAGATGCAAGCGTTCTGCTCGATTCTAATTACTTGTGATTAGACATTATCATAATACCAAATAAGTATCGATTTCCAAAACTGTTTTGGGTTATCGTAAGGTAAAAACCATCCGTGTTTATGTGTGGATTGGTCTTACGATTATCTTTTCTTTTGAAAAGGATTTTGAAAAGTTAAACCGATGATTTGAGTTTACTCACACCAGTCCCATGACTGACCCAGAGTTTATTTTGTTTTGTTTTCCCTAAACTCTTTGGTGCCCAAATTTGTACGGGCAGTCAAGTAGTTCAGGTCTTTACAGATATACTTAGAGGGGCTTGAAGCAGGAGGCTTCAGGATTATGTATAGCTATTGTTATTTCCGATGTGTGTAAGTGTTGTGCTTTGGTAATGTTATTGTATATATATACTGTTTTATTTCAAAGTTATGTTATAATATATTTTATTCGTTCCGCTGTGAGGTTCGTGTTTTACTCTGATTATGTTCTTCTTCTTCTTCTATTCAAATTTTCTATCTTATCTATTCTCACCCTCTAGCTTCTTTCTATTAATGATCTGGAATGTTCGATGCCTGAATAACTAACATGGGTTTATGTTGATTTTCTGGGTCGAAAATCCCAGTTCATTACAGTGGTATCAGAGCTGAAGGTTAAGTGGTTACCTTGGCTCTGTGGCGTGACTCAGTAGAGAAGGGGTTAGAAATACCCTAGATTGAGTTGAGTGTATATATACGAGTGAACGTATTTGTAGATTTTTATAAAATGATTTTATATTGTGGAGATTTATTGGTTGAGTTGTTTATGATTTCTGATCGATCAGTTTGATCCACTGTATTGATAGGGATTACCAAACACTTAAATACGATAAACCGACACAGTATGTTTTGAAAGAGGGTAAATGAAATAATTTTACCCAAAATATATTTTGATATAAAAGAAAGGTATATCTTCTAATTATTATCATATATTGGATGTGTTGGTTGATTATAATTGAAATGGTTATATAAATAACCAATTTGATTTCGTGTAATATAAAAGCAGATTAATTAAATATGAATTTAAAATTAGAATTGGAATTAAAATTCCTAAAATTTGAATAAGTATTAGCAAATGAATTGGGGTTAACTATAAGAAAAAATTAAGATCTTAGGAGATTTTAAATTGTTTACAAGTATCGTGAATGATATTTTGAAAAAGATTTCAAAATGAAAGTGTTTAAATATGGTTTTGATTAGTGATATAGTATTGAACTCACTTCGATAGTTGGAAAATAACTCTGATGATGCTGGCCACATCATCAGTGTTCATTTTCGAGTTGTAAGTGACGGATTACTACCAAAAATATTGTTTTTGAATCATTTTGAGAAAAGCAAGTGGCTTTGATTTTCAAAAGGGAATATTTGATTTTTGAAAAATAAATTGTTTAAAAACTCCCAGGAAAAGATCGTCTGAATTAAAAACAAATTAAATATAAATTTGTGAAAGCAAATATGAATTGAATTGAAACAAACTGGAAGTTGAATTAGAATATAATATATCAAGTGGAATCAGATTTTGAGTTGTGGGACAAGAATCTGAAATGATATTGGATTGATGAGTTAGGAGTTTGAAATCAAGAATGAAATTTGGTTTGAAATGGTAATTGGCTTGTTTAAGCAAATAGCTATGTTGAGGATAAATTGATCAGAGATTGATTGGGATGACTTTGGTATATGCTGAATTGGCAGCAGAATAAAAGAATTTAATGATTTGCCCGACAAAAAGGTACACATTTATTTTTATGGATTTGGTGATTTATGGGCCGATTTGGCAAGCCGCTTGGCTGTTTGATTTTCTTTTGGATTGGAAAAGGCCTAGAGGGGCGAGTTGGGGTTTGAACTATTGACCGGTACAAGGGAGGTGCTGGCAAAAATTTTCGAAAATTTCGGGTGTTAGAAAATTTTCAGTATTTATGAAAATTTTCGTTAGGAGGAAATAAATTAATAATTTAATTGTAATCAATTAATCCAGTTAAAACTGAAGTTAAAAGTGAACGAATAATTTTTAAACCCAGTTAATAGGGTCTGTCTTCTACCTTAGCAATTTCGAGGACGAAATTATTTTAAGGGGGGAAGAATGTAACGACCCGCATTTTTCAGCGATATAATTAATTTATTTAATTATTTGAATAATGGTTTGGTTATTTAAAATGACCAACATTGAATAATATTGAATATTTAATTAAAATAAATAATATAATAATATATTTAATTTCTGAAATAGTCAGAAATAGTAGAATTTACAATATGGTGTGAACTGGATCATCTGTGATATTTAATTCAGTTTAGAATTGAATTAGAATAACGAATATATTATTCGAACGACAGTTGAACGTATAATTATAATATAATTATAATCGAGCTCGAAATGGTGCGGCAGTTCGTAATTTGGCGATTCGAACTTTAAACGAATATACATAATTCGTTTTATGTCGGATTTCTGTGAAACAAGAAATATCGGAATCTGTTGAACTTTATTTTTCTAATGGAAGAGAAAAATCAAGATTTCGTCGTATAGATTGCAAGATACGTCCAATTCAAATTTTCAAATAGTCGTTATAGAATCGTTCGTCGACCATAACAGTTTATTTGAAATAACTGCATAGTGGATTCGAATGTAGACAAGGTTCTTTTGAGACGTAGTGATAATTTAATTTTTAGAATTTTACTGTAATTTTTAATTAATTAAATAAGAAAATTTTTATTTGGAGTATTTTGCACCCTACATCAATATTTTGGGGTTTCGCAAAATGAGTTAAAACTACCGATATTATTATATTTTTGGGATCGTGGCACCTCGCTGGACGCGATCGTATTATTATTTCTGTCCATATCGGTCGATAAATGAATGGAATTCGATGTAGTGGTACTGTATAAACTTCAAATTAATAAATATACATGCCACGTTCTACATTTATATTTAACCAAGTTTACAAGTAACGTGCAAACATGTATGCATTTTGTAAACATAGTTCTAGTGCTTCAATTTGGATTAATTTAAAACATGAAGGCTGAGAATACCCAAAACGTTTAATAAAATATCCAATGTTAGTACAAAACTTTATTTCTATCGACTCAACATGTTGTGCCGACATTTGCATGACATTGAAATGAAATCACAATGGGGTTGTTTCCTATCACGCCAGCTATTTTCCGACACAGACTTCACATGAAGAGATCTGAATGTAAAAGCAAAGTCCAGCTACCCTATACTCTTAGGTGCAGTCTACCACGAAACTTCATAATAAAGGAACCCATCTTCAATGTATTATCAAATCAAATCAGCCAACCTATGAACTAAATCACTGCAAACCAATGGCGTTAAAACCTTCACACCCAAGGTGAAGAAACCATACGGCTGACATGAAAATTGTGAGCAGACGTATCCATTTCACATGCCTGGAAAAAAAGTAAACTGTACTTGCCCAATATACCTATGAATATACAGTGCCTTTGCTTCTTATTTCCTTCTTTCAAGTTTCGAACTGAAGCCTGAATCTGTATAGCCTAAAAGATGCTTTTCACTTCATAGTCTGTATGTATCACGCAATAAGAACACAGACCTACCTCCTCTATCCTATTTCCCTACTTACGTGACCGCCAAGTTGCTTTACAGTATAAGTACGTAAGGTCTTCTTCTACCTTTTGCAAACCAGTGAACCCGATTACCAAACCCAAACGAGGTCTTCAAAAATGAAAAGGGAATCATATACTTCACTTTAAATCTCAAATTCAGCCTTCATTCGGCACTGCACAGAAGAGCTCCAAGCTAAGTCCTTTTCATGCAACTCGGTGACAATTTCGTCAATTTGAAAATCGAACAGAAAGCCTTCGAGTGAGCAGTGAGGTTGCATCGGAAGGAGGAGTGCACAGGTTTGGGTTTTAGTGTAGATGGCCGAGAGCCGGGCCTTCCTGGTGTGAGATTTTTGAATGAAAATGGCGTTCTATAGGGGGGAACCTCGTGGGGTCACTGGAGTTGGATACAGTTGAGCGTTGGAGAGTTGTGGGGTTCAAGAGAATTCGGAAATGGTGCGACGCAGTACTAGTGGAAGGTTTTAACGTGAAATGGTGTATAGTGTGGAGCGATGTCCGAAGTTTTTACGTTGGGGAGGAAATATACTGGAAGCATGACTGGTCATTGGAGAAGAAGGATGTATTAGAGATGGCGGGTCTGGGTTATACAAGGGTCGACGGTTTAAAGTAAAGCCCAATAGGGAAAATATATTATATGAAGTAGGACTACTAAACTAACGAGTGTTTTAAAACTTCAACGAAGCGCGATAACCCTTTTTTAGAAAGGACATATTCGTACAGTAGCTTATAAATATCGGTAAACTTCAATGACCGAAGGGAAGTGAATGTGTGACGTGATTATGGAATGATTTAGTAAGGTAAAGGTATGGTTTATTTTAAT
Organism: Allium sativum; assembly: GCA_030737875.1. Lineage (NCBI taxonomy): Eukaryota > Viridiplantae > Streptophyta > Magnoliopsida > Asparagales > Amaryllidaceae > Allium > Allium sativum. The sequence goes on along the minus strand of CM060913.1, from coordinate 690,948,640 downwards.
TTAAGCAAATTTATTTTATTTATAACTGGTAGTTTATAAAATACATGACTATCCCATATGAAAACAGAATCGAACGAACTGGTCGTGTTAGAATCATAACTGCGAGATCTTAATTTGTAGAACTTTTTCCGTTGGTAATAAAGCTGCTAGAATCTGTGATAAAATCGAACGCTTGTTTGATTGTAAACAAAATAAAGCAGAACCGTCGACTGTTAACCAAGGTGAGTAATCTCACTAACTCTGATCAATTTATATTTTTATAAAGTATTTTTAGAATTTATAAATAATGGTTATTCGCTGTGTATTGCTTGTTTGGTTGAACCGCTAGTCAGTTGATTGAAAATATCGATAACGACATATATAAATCGTATCGAAATATTGATTCTGTTTATCAAAATATTTCACCTTCACGTTATTTATGTTGAATGACATCTGTGGATGCAGGGAAACAGGTTGGAGGGACCCAACTGGGTTCCTCAACATTTATTTTGTTGTTTTTCATATATTGTGTTATATGATGTGATATGAATCTGTTGTTGATTTTGTATGGTTGAATGACATCGATCATTGTTTTATGGTATGTTAAATTCCAGAAAGAATACTGGAATGTTAAAAAGGAAATTTTCAATGTTATATTGAAAAAGAAACTTTTATAAAATCAAAAGATTTTATAAAAAGAAAACTATTTATTTAGGAAATAAATAGATTAAAAAGGAATATTTATTTGTAAATCAAATAGACAGAATAGAAAGAGGAAATATTTGTAAATAAATTGATTTTAAAAGGAATACTGGAAAAGTGATTAGTATTGTAGAAAAGGAGAATTTTACATTTGAAGGATTTAGACCCGTGCTTCGCACACGGGTATAACGTGTTATGAATTTAAAGCAAAGTTTTTAAATAGAATCTATTCTGACCAATAGATTGAGAAAATAAATTTATAAATAATATTTTATAAATGAGATGTTTATCATTATGTAAATAGGATATATAAGTCAAGACTTATATAGAGAAGTAAAGGTCGATTTCAACATCTATATTTGAAAACTGAATAAACATAGAGTTAATTAGATAGAGTTAATCAAATTAGAATTAATTGAATATTGGTATTCAATTAGAGTTAATTGAATATAGTTATTTGAGACAGAGATAGTCAAATATAGTTATTTAGGATGTGTTGCCATTTTGTATGACTGCTAGCGTAATTCGTAGGGCTGCAGATAGCCTACGGCGGTCAGATGTTTCCTGAGGGAATCAGGCGTAACCATTGTGATCGCTGCGATCTAGAGTCAACGAATGAAGTTAAATAGAATATAAGTTAATCGATGGGAGTTAAATAAGTTGAGTTTGAGTTAATCGATCATAGTAAATCAGTAGAGTTAAATCGGTAAGAGTCAACCAGTTAGAGTTAAACAGTTAGAATTAACAAGTTATGGTTAATCAGTTAGAGTTAATCGATTAGAGGTAAATCAAATTAGAGTTATACAACTGGAGTTAATCAATTTGAATTAGTCGAGTAGTAGTAAATTGAATAGAATTAGTAAAAAGAAATTAATCGAATAGCACTTATTTGAAATGGAGTTATCGAATATAGTTTATTTGAGAAAAGTAATCAAATATAAGTTATTCGAAGTGTGTTAAAGAATTTGAAAGGTGAGCTTTATCTATTTTGAGGTTAGAAATGTCGTTCAGTTAAGGTCTGAGAGGTAATTATACCCCAACTTGATTGACTTCATTTTGAACGAAGAGGTGGTTAAGGTTCGATAGTGAAAGTTGGTTAAGAAATTGAGTTAATAACCGTGATGGTTTAAATTGGCTTAGTGATGTTTATTTTTAAACATCTATTGAAATCAAATGTATAAATTTTGGTAATATTTTCCAAATATAATCAGAAATGTTTTCTAATCATAGAAAATGAAATGTTGATGAGAAAGAATACTGGAATGTCAGTAATACGTGAAACAGAGATGGAAATGTTTTCCAATGATTGATGATGTATATTTTCTAAATTTAGAAAATAAGAATTTACAAATATATAGAAATGGGAAAATGGATAAATTAAAGATAATTTTATAGAAAGAGATAAATTGGATTGATGATTGATCGATATAATTTCCATCTAGAAATAATATCGTTGGTTGCACTCCTGTTTTTCTTTGATAGTTAAATCACCGACTATCGAAGTTTTTGACCAATTTTCCGTCGTCAATACGGAGAGACCGGGATCAGATATATTATCTGAAAACTACTCTATATGGACGTTAGCGTTGCGATCAAATACTAAAGACGGAGTTATGCAAGGGCTATCCTGTTTACAGAATAGTGCCTTCGGTTTGTCTAGGCCCAGGACAACGTGAATGGACGAATGTCTGACAAAGTATATCTAACAGATCGCGTAAGTTGATCTCTTCAAACGTACTTACGTTTGGTGGCGGAGGAATTCATTTCTCTTAGCTTTATACCCGTGGTATTTTTGGAGAAATCAATTTGTGATTTGGCGGGTATGACGTTGTGACATTCAAAGTAAATGAATGTATGATCTGTCAAAGATACGTAATGACCTCAAGCCTTATCAACCAGGAAATGACAGAAATCGGGCAGGCAGCATGGCTATGTGGGTCGCACCCATTAGGGTGTATATCACCTATCCAGAGAAAATCCATTTCATTCTTTATATATGTTCGATACTGTCCCTTTTCGGGAAGACGGTGGGTAGCTCCCAACCGTTGGTGATATACATTCGATACACTCAAGAGAAATGAGTGGTCGGTCATGTGAGGGCCGGGTTGCAAGATGTTCTTGTTGAACCCAGTGTATTTGCCTCTAGAGATACACTATCAGCAGGTGGTCCCATACCTTGTCAAGGTCGGAATCCAATTTCCAATAAGTGCCGTGGTTTTTGTTTGTATACTATATATGTGGAATGTGAGATGCAAGCGTTCTGCTAGATTCTAATTACTTGTGATTAGACATTGTCATAATACCAAATAAGTATCGATTTCCAAAACTGTTTTGGGTTATCATAAAGTAAAAACCGTCCGTGTTTATGTGTGGATTGGTCTTACGATTATCTTTTCTTTTGAAAAGGATTTTGAAAAGTTAAACCGATGATTTGAGTTTACTCACACCAGTCCCATGACTGACCCAGAGTTTATTTTGTTTTGTTTTCCCTAAACTCTTGGGTGCCCAAATTTGTACGGGCAGTCAAGTAGTTCAAGTCTTTACATATATACTTGGAGGGGCTTGAAGCAGGAGGCTTCAGGATTATGTATAGCTATTGTTATTTATGTTGTGTGTAAGTGTTGTGCTTTGATAATGTTATTGTATATATATACTGTTTTATTTCAAAGTTATGTTATAATATATTTTATTCGTTCCGCTGTGAGGTTCGTGTTTTACTCTGATTATGTTCTTCTTCTTCTTCTATTCAAATTTTCTATCTTATCTATTCTCACCCTCTAACTTCTTCCTATTAATGATATGGAATGTTCGATGCCTGAATAATTAACATGGGTTTATGTTGATTTTCTAGGTCGAAAATCCCAGTTCGTTACAATTCGGATCTCATCTCAAATTATGGCACAATAAAACGCCTGAATGGACAAATTGACCATTATTCGTTATTTAATGTATAACGACCAAAGTGTGTAAACTCACTAACTCCGTTCATTTTATAATTTTATAAACGTACTTTAGTATTGATAAACGATGATTGAATTATGTGTAATAGTTGTTTGTAAAAATTACTAACTAATTGGTTGAAAATATAGATATAGTTATACATATAAACCGTTAATTAAATATTGAATATGTTTATCAGAATATTTCATATTGACATAAAATCTTGTTATTTATCATGATTAACATATGTGGATGCAGGGAAACAGGTTGGAGGGATCCAACTAGATTCCTCAACATTTATGTTACTATTTTCAATATATTGTGATATATGATTTGATATATAATCTGTTACTGATTATGTGTGTTTGGATAGCACTGGTGTAGTATTTTAAATAATATAAGTAATATTAGAATATAAAAAAGGAATTTTTGAAGTGGATATTGGAAATAAAATTTTATATAAAATTAGGGGATTTCATAAAAGGAAATATTTGGAAAATTAATATAATTAAAAAGGGTTATGGCGAGGTATAAAAGAACTATGAGATGATGGATTTAAAGTAGATTTTAAATTGAAATCTGTTTTAACGGATAAATTGAGAAGATTAAGTTATAAATAATATTTTATAAACTAAGTAAAATATTTATCATTGGATAAATTGAATATATAAGTCTGAACTTATATTAAGAAGTAAAAATCCGTTTTAACACCAATATTTTTATGGAATGTAAACTTAACAGTTATAAAGGGAATTAGAAACGAGATTATAGGTGATTGGAAATAAAGAAATAGGATTTTGTATGAATAATTCTACAAATAGAAGTATAAATATAATTTGGAAATGGCATACTATTTAAAAATACGAAATCAAACTAAATTGATTGTATAAAAGAAGTATTATTCACATTCGATGTGAATAATGGATTAAAGTAAATATTTTGCAAAATAAAAACATTTATAAAGGAAATTGGGTTTTGAAATAGGAATTAAAATGGGAATTTGAATGAGGTAGAAAATTTCGTTAAAATAAAATAGTGGATTCTATTTCAGGAAAAATAGATTAATTGTGGATTTATAAAATGACTCGGTAAATAGGATTTGAATCCATAATAATATTTATAAATTGAAATCAAGTATTGATTTTATATAGCAAGTCCAGGTTTTTATAACGGAATAATATTCACATTTTAAAGTGCATAATGATTTAAAAGAAAATGTTTTGCACTTTTAGTTGATTATAATAGGAAATTGGTAAATATTTGAAGTGATGAATCCAATCTGAAATTAGAAACCGACTGGAGATTAGTTAAACTGAACGACTTTCTAATTGTCGGTCTTATGTTGGTTTCGGCTTTCTGGGTTGATACTTAGGAAGTTGGGGCACTGAAAGATGTTGGAAGATAGTAATGCATGAATAAGAAATGGAAACGTTTTCCAATGTTAACAATGTATAATTTCTAAATTTAGAAAACAAAGATTTATGAATATATGGATACAAAAAATGGGGAAATGAATAAATTAATGATAAATTAATTTAAAGAAAAAAATGTTGATTCATGATCGATCGGTATAATTTTCATTAGGAAATAAGATCGTTGTGTGTATAGATCTTTTCCTTTGATAGTTAAATAATCGACTATCAAAGTTTTGACCATTTTTTCATCGTCAATACGAATAGACCGGAATCACATTTATTATCTGAAAACCACTCCGTATGGGAATTAGCATTGCGAATCAAATATGACGAAGATAATTGAAGTCGGAGTTTATTCATGGGCTGTTATGGAAAATCGTAGGTAGAAATTGCCTAAGATGGGTTTACGGAATAGTGCCTTCGGTTTGTCCAGTCCTAGGGCAACTTGTATGGAAGAATGTCTGACAGAGTATATCAAATAGATCGCATAAGTTTATCTTTTCAAACGTATTTACGTTTGGTGGTGGAGAAATTCATTTTTCTTAGCTTTATACCTATGGCATTTTTGGAGAAATCAATTTGTGATTTGGTGAGTATGACGATGAGGCATTCAAAGTAAATAAAAGTGCGAACTATCAAAAAGATACGTTATTACCTCAACCCGCATAACCAGGAAATGGTATAAAATCGGGTTGGTCATATAGCTAGTGGGTAGCTCCCAATTAGGGTGTATTGTAACCTGATCTAGAGAAAATCCATTTGTTTCTTTAATATATTTCGATGTTTTCCCTTTTGGGAAACGGTTGCTGGTCCCAATCGTTTGTGATAATACATTCGATACACTTAAGCGAAATGATTGACCGGTCATGTTTAGCCTGGGTTGCAAGATGTTCTTATTGAACCTGGTGTATTCCTCTCTAGAGATACAAGTTCAGAAGGTGGTCCCATAATTTTCCAGTAGGAATACCTTACTAATAAGCTCCAGCGGTTTTTGATTATATATTATGTATGTGGAACATGAGATGAAAGCGTTCCGCTAGATTACTATGTTTTTAGACATTATTGTAATATCAGAAGAGTATTGATTTTAAAAGAAATGTTTTGGGTTATCGTAAGGTAAAATCCATCCGTGTTTATGTGTGGATCAGTCTTATGATTATCATTCCTTTTAAAAAGGATTTTAAAAGTTAAACCAAGTGGTTGGAGTTTACTCGCACCAGTCCCATGACTGACCCAGAGTTTAATTTGTTTTTTTTCTAAACTCTTGGGTGCTAAATTTGTACAGGCAATCAAGTAGTCAGGATTTTATTGATATACTGGAAGTGCTTGAAGCAGGAGGCTTCAGGATTTTATAGCTGTTGTTTATTTCCACTGTGACGTTATGTGTTGTACTTTGAAATGGCATGTATATGCAGTTATAATTTTGTATTTCAAAAGTTATGTTATGTAATATATTTTATTCGTTCCACTGTGAGATTCATGTTTATTCTGATTCTGTTCTATGGTGATCTTCTTGTTCTATTCTAACTTTCTTTCTTTCTATTTCTCACCCTTTAACTTCTTTCTATTGATGTTCCCGTATTTTCAATTCTTGAATTGACGACATGGTGTTGTGTGTCGATTTTCGGGGTCGAAAACCTCTTAGGTCATTACAGTGGTATCAGAGCTGAAGGTTAAGTGCTTACCTTGGCTCTGCAGCGTAACTCAATAGAGATGTGGTTAGTAATGCCCTAGATTGAGTTGAGTGTATATACATGAGAGAACGTATATTTTGATTTTATAAAAAATGTTTTATATTGTGGAGATTTATTAGCTGAGTGGCTTATAAATTCTTGTCGATCGGTTTGATCCACTGTATCGGTAGAAGTTTCTAAACACTTAAATACGATGAACCAATACAGTATGTTTTGAAAAAGGGTAAATGAAATAATTTTTCCTAAATTATATTTTGATATAAAGGAAGAGTACATATTGGAAATATTATAATATATTTGATGTGTTGTTTGTAATATTAATCGAATAAGTTTAAATTTGAGTTGGTTATGCATATATAACCAAATAAAATTCATATAAGTATTATGAAATTTATCAAAGCTGGTTTTAACCCAGAATTGGAATTAAAAACATTGGATACTTGGAAAAGTGTTTGTAAATAGACTTGGATTATATATATGAGAATTTTAAAATCCTGGGGGATTTTTAATTGTTTTACAAGCATTGTGAAGGATATTTTGAAATAATTTCAAAATGTAAATAATTAAAAATAAGTTTTGAAAGTGATATTGTATTGAAATCACTTCAGGCACTGGGAAATAATTTTGATGATGTTGGCCACATCACTAGTGCTCATTTTCGAGTTTCCATGTGATGGATTACTACCAAAGATATATTTTTTGAATTGTTTTGAGAAAAACAAGCTGTTTTGAATCCTAGAAAGGAATATCTGGTCTTAGAAAAGCTAAAATGTTTAAAAACTCTTAGGAAAATATTGTTTGAATTAAAAATAAATTAAATAGAAATTTGCGAAAGAAAATTGAAATTGAATTGGATTCGAAAGATAATAAAAAAATTGGATTTGTGATATAGGAATTTGAAATGGTATTAGATGAGTAAGTAAGGAGTTTGGAATCAAGAATGGATTTGTGTTTGAAATAGAATTCATCTTGGATATAAGCGAGTGATCTGTTTTAAGGATAAATGGATTAGAGATCGATTGGGAATGCACGAATATACTGTAACGATTTGGGATTTTGCTTGGACCTAATCGATCGCAAAATCGACTAAGACCGTTCAAAAACCCGAATATGCTAACTTTGGGCATATAACACACCAGAACAAATAACAGAAGACCATTATTACATCATAACAACGTAATATCAGAGTACAGAATATATCAGAGTACATTGATAAATAATAATACAGTGGAAGATTAAATTACAATAAATGTAATACAATGTAGCGAAAGACTACCAATGCTTTGGATACAGCTTTAAGCTTCGATCCAGAATCCTGCTCAATATACCTGAAAAATAAGCTACTCGATTGCCCGTGTGGAAAATATTGGCACCCGAGTATGCAAGTGAAACAAACTATAGGTCAGTCATGGGACTGGTATGAGAAATCTTACATAACCTATTTAATAATAAGGTCAATCACAAGACCACGCCGCTAACGCGGAACGGGTTTACTCCATTGGATTGCCAGCGCAAGAAATAAAGTAAATCGTTAAACAACGCAATGCTTTTTAGAAAAATGAAACCATTATAAGACTCAAGTCCCATCACACGATGCATCGCAAACCGGGGGATAGAGTTTTACCTTATAATGGTCAAAAATGCTTGATATGATAAAATGAATTTGATATTACTATTAGTGTATATATGTTTCAAAAACATTTCAATCATAATGTATCAATCATAGACGGCATAGCTACCATATACCATGTCGCCATACTAGTTATAAAATCAAACCCATATGTTGTCATATTGGAAGTAGGATTTCCATCATGAACCAAGGCAAGGGATCGTCCTTACCGAATTCGAGACTCTCTAGCCTGAGCCTCACGACTCAGTCACAACTGCACCCGGAGCGCCAGGGTCGATCCAAAAATGTGTTAGTGGATTAGTGATGCCTGAACAATATGTCTCCCCGCCCTATAGGGCGTAAATAGAGCCACTAGGCACTCAAATAACCGAGGCGCCTCGCAATCCATCATCCACATACGTAAAAATGTCAGGGCTTGTAAACGCTGACACCACTCCTAGCTAGAAAGAAACACATGTCCTTTCTGGGGTGCTTCTCCCGTTTCTGGTTCATACCGGGTGTGAGGATCACGAAGTTACGCTACACAAACCTATGCCTAAAATGGGCTGTGCTTTGATCATCAACCACAAGGCTCTGCTTTTCAACAAAAGCCTTGATCAATTGCATCTTAGCATGCCACATTGTCAATCCATACCATTGATTTCTGCCAATATACAACCTCTAAGCTCGTACGTCTCAGAAAAGGGTGTTATGCAAGAGAATAAATTCTCCGCCACCAACAGATATATATTAAGCAGAGATCAACGAATACAGCATAAAGGAATACAATGTCAGACAGACCATCCATTTACAAGTCCGTTCTGAGTCTGAACGAAACCGAGACACCTTGTTCCTCGTCCCATATGTCCAATACAGGAGAGAGGTTCTTGCATGTCCATCGATCTCCAAGTACGTCTGGACGATCACCACTTATTACCTTGTCTTGGGATGCCTCCCAATCAAGACATCAGTAATCACCCAAATGATGTGAAGATCTACAGTCTTCAACCACCGTCTTCATCTTCGACTTTTAATCATCGTAGTAATTATTCAGAATGGGTTAAACCCGGTCTTTCCGAATAACTCGCGTATTTTATAATCTATAATTGAGTGCTATAAAAACACATCATAAGCCTCATTCCAATTTAGAATATTCTTTTAAATAAATATTCATATTAATTAGGGAAAGTTTCTTATTAATTTTATCAAAGATAAATTCTTTTAAATTTATTCTTTGATCTTCTTTTTAAAGATTCATTAAAACTCCAATTTGGTTTTAATATCAAAAATCATTATATAAATGATTATTCGACTTTAAGAAATTTATCTTGTCTTTAACTGGGTTAAAGAACAAATGTCATTTAAAACACAGTTCACGATAAACCAAAATCATCTTCCATTAAATATGGAATTTTCACAGAAATCAAATCAATATATAATCGATATAAATTTCCATATCAGACTAATAATATAAATGGAATAACGGCAAAGCCTCTCAAATTCCATATATAATAACGGTCTTCTTTTACAGAAGCTCATCTCAATTATTACTTAAATCGAATTCCATGCAATTTCAATTTAATATATTAAATTGGAAAACTTTACTTTGGATAAATTCCATTTAAATCTTAATAAAAGATTTATAAATTCCAAATTATATTTTCACTATTAATCGGGTTGAAGAACAAATGTCGTTTAAAACACCTTTCACAATAAACCCAATTCACATTTCATTTTATTCCAATTACTAAATATAATTGGAAACTCTAATAATCTTGGTTAAAAGATTTATTCTTTTCTCTAATGGGTTTAAGAACAGTGTTATTGAAGACACCATTCACGAAAAACCCAAGAATCCAATTTATTTTATTTTATTTCGATTAAATATTAATTAATTGGAAAACATCATTAAATCTTAATTTAGAGATTTATTCTAGTAAATAACTAGTTCATTTCGATAAAAATATTTTTTTTTTCTTTTCAGAAATTTAATTTTCATCTAGAATCTTTCTAAATCATTTATTATGAATTTGTATAATTTTTCCATATTTTTAATAATTTTATTAAGTCCTTTACAGTCGATTTCCATAAACGGTCATCGAACTGCACTTACAGTGATCTTTTCTAAAATTGATTTGGACATAACTCGAAATCTAACCGTCAGATTTCGAAACTCTTATATTCATTGGAATGATCTTTTCGATACGAACCCAATGGTTCTCGAGGAGAATCCGACGGTCGGATCTCCGGTTACAGCAATTTGAAGTTAATGATCGAAATTCGTGAACGGTCGTTGCACGGCGCGTCCTATTCAGGCCATTATATATATAATATACATATCGTCGATTTCCTTTTAAAACGTATTTTATAAAATATTTATATATTCATTTTAAAATGATTTTTAATTTCATTCTCAAGTTTAAATCAAAACTGAATATTCTATACTTATATCATATTAAAATATTAATATTTTCAAAATACTAAATTTTGAAAATCACTACTTTTTGATATTCACTATAAAATGAATAAAATCGATTGATAAACCCGTTCGGGTTAAAATAACGTTTGCTACTTAACTCGGCTTCATATTTTTATATTTTTGTGCCCATCCAAAGATGGACATAAAAATCATAACTTTATTCTTCGCTAAATTTATTTTAAAATACTCTTTATTTTTAGATATTATTTATTTTTAAAATATTCTTTATGTTAAAATATTCTTTTAAAAATGTTCTTTATTCAGAATCGAAATGCGACTCAATCAATTACCATATAAATTCAGTTATATGGATTTCATATATTGCACATATTCAATGATAATGACAAACAATCATCAAACAATCCATTCACATCCAAAGTGAAGTTTATAACTATATGAGCATTAAAATAAATAAATAACGCTCATCACAGACTGTCAATCCATCGATTAATATACAATTAAGTATTGGGACTAGTGTATGTCAAATATCATCCTAATACCCGTGTGGGATTTTCAAACAATAGTCCATTTTAAATAAATCATTGGATAATGAATTTAACCGATTATTTTCTATTTAACCAATTTTCATTGTTTAAATTAGAAATAAATATTTATAATTTAATTCCAATAGAACATTTTTTTTAACAAGTAATTATTCTCGTCTAACATGATAAAGGTGACAATTTTTATTTAACATGTACATAATCTAAATAAATGAAATTTCTAAATAAAGGACATCTCTAAATAAATGGCATTACTATTAACATGGCATTTCTAAATAAATGACCTTTTTATTTACACAACATGACTCAAAACAAAATGATGTTTTTATTTACATGACATGATTCAAAGCAAAATGGAATTTTTATATTAACATGAACTGTTTAATGTAACATGAACATATCTAAATATATGACAATTTAATGTAACATGAACATATCTAAATAAATGGCATTTTAGTATAACGTGACATTATCCTAAGTAAATAGCATAATTATTTGACAAATCAGTATTCAAAATAAATGGAATATTTATTTTAATAAGGCATTCCTAGCAAAACTGACATTTTTATTCTAATGTAACATTTCTAACTAAAATGACATTTTTATTCTAACATAACATTTTATACAAAAGTGACATTTTATTTCTAATGCAATATTTCATAACAAAAATGTTAATTTATTTCTAATGAAACATTTCATAACAAAAATGTTATTTTAATTCTAATGCAACATTTCATAACAAAAATGTTATTTTATTTCAAATGCAACATTTCATAACAAAAATGTTATTTTATTCTGATATGACATATTTTACTAAAATGACATTTTCAAACTAAAATGACATTTTTTAACTAAGATGACAACTTATAACAAAAATGATAATTTTATTGTAATATAACATATTTTATTTACAAGATATGATTTCTACATGAAGGACATGTTTGTTCTTATATAACATTCCTAACAAAAATGACATTTTTAACATGGCATGACATTATTCTAACATAAATGATATTATAACATGAAATTATTCCAACATAAATGATGTTATAACATGACATTTTTCTAACATAAATGATGTTTTTAATTAACATGACATATAATAACAAAAATGACGTTTTTCTAACTAAATGACCTATTTATTTACAAAATAGGTTTTAATCTAAATGACAAATTTATTTGGCAAATATGTTCTAATCTAAATGACATATTTTTGTGTAACATAACAAGATTCTAAATAAAATGATATTTTTATTTTCTAACATAACCTGACATTATCTAGATAAATGCCATTTTTAATCTAATATAACATTTCTAATAAAAGTGATATTTTAATCCAATACAACGTTTCTAACAAAAGTGATATTTTTATAATGCTAACATTTGATACAACAAAAATTGTATTTTTATAATGCTGACATTTTATTGTCTAAACATATTATTTTTAAAACATGTATATTTTTATTTTCATAATTACAATAAAATGAAAATATGATTTTTATTGAAAACATATTCTAAATCTACAGAATTTTATCCAATCAATTCATCTCAACCACAAACAACCAAATCAAATGTCATACATCACATACATGAAAATTACATGTAAATTTCATATTGAAATCAACAATTAAATTTGATTTAAATCAGAGATCTCACCTTGATCGGATTAAATTGTTGAATTTTAAAAGTGCTCCGTTTTGATCCTGATCAGTTCCATCGCGTAGATCTCGTTTTTCTGATTACAACGGATCTTGGTTTGTTTAATTTTGATATTGTATGAGAAAGATACGATATTTTATATATTTATTACATTATATATAAATATATTTTCAGATTTAACTAAATAAAATTAACCTAAATCAAATCAGGCCGCTGATATTCAGATCCGAAAGCCCTTGTTATATCCCTCTTTACCATTATTAACTTACAGGTGCAAACTGCACCCTAAACCCATCGTCGTTTTGAATTTCCGTCCACTGCCGCTTTAAGACTCGACCGGAATCCGATCGAGCACCACCATGCCATAACCCTCAGCGTCGCCGTCCAGTGCCACCCCACCACTTTGAACTCGCGGCCGTCGTCTCCTCCCAATTCGGGTCCGAACGTGATGACTTTGAGGTTGAAATTGAAGCTCCATACTCCACGAAATTAAATCATACCCATACGGTTTCCAAGAGCAAAGATTTTTCTTCAAATTTTGTTTTGGATTCTAGAATTAATCCTAATTGGATAGCAAATGGTTAGGGAAATAGAAATCATCATTTTTAGCCATCCATTTCATAGCGGGGGCGGCTGAATTGTTTTTAGGGTTAGTCTTAGTTAGGGTATATTTATAATTTAATATTATTTAATGTATTAATTCAAGAAAAAGCCTGTTATCTCCTATTAGCTCCGAATCCAGCCCAGCGAGAGTTGCCCCTAACCAAATACCCCCGTTTCGAACACAATGGACTAGGTCCCGCCAGCCTGTTTGATCATCTCAGCCCAGTTTACTTTATTTTAAAATATGAATCATTTAATTATTTAATTTGATCGTACATTTTAATTTACGGGGGCCACATACTAACTTTAAAAATTACAGAAAAATTATATCTAGCTATGTTTTGACGATACGGTCCTAACAAAATTAATTTCGTTGAATTTGGAGACCGTCTGAAAAATGGTCATTTTCTAGTCGATCCAATTTGACTGAAATTGACAAAACACGTTTTCTTTTTCCAAGCTCACATATAATTCCAAAAATTATGAAAAATAGAATCTAACAATAATTTGACATTCCGGATCCAACAAAAGTGGTTTCATTGAAAACGGAGATCGTTTGTAAAACGACTACTTATACGGTATATATATTCTATAGCGACTAATCTGAATATTTAACTGACCATAACTTTTGATTCCCGTTATGAAATTTCAACTTTTTGGATTTGTTGGTAAGACATTGTTAAACAGATTCTAATATTTTTGGTTTCACTAAAATCCGATTTAGTTTGCATCCTATACATTCGGTCAAAGTTCAAATTCAAATTTTCAAACTACCGCGCTATTTCTAACTCCTTCTATAATTAAATCAAAAAAATTCATTCTAACTTCGATTTAAATAAATTTTTAATCATTATTTTTTAAAATAAATCATTTTAAATATTTAAAATCCATTAAAATTTCTAAAATATAACTTTTAAATTGGTTTCAAAATTCCGAGTTGTTACATATATGCTAAATTGGTAGCAAATGAAAGTGATAGAGTTGAATACCTGACCAAAAGGTACTAGTTTATATTTTAAATGAGTTTGGTGATTTTATGAGCCTATTTGGCAAGTTATTTGTCTATTTGATTTTCTTTTGGATTGGAAGAGACCTAGAGAGGTGAGTTGTAGTTGTACCGATTGAGCCGTGCAAAGGAAACGCTGGCGAAATTTTTAGAAAATTTAAGGTGTTAGAAAATTTTCGGAATTTTTGAAAATTATAGTTTATCATAATGAATTAATATTTTAATTGAAATTAATTGGTTCAGTTGAAACTGAAGTTAATAAATAAACAAATAATTTTTAACCCAGTTAATAGGGGTTGTTTTCTACGTTAGTAATTTCGGCGACGAAATTCATTTAAAGGGGAAAGAATGTAATGTCCCGTAATTTTAACAGTTTAATAATTAATTTATTTAATTATTTATATACCAATTTAGAAATATAAACGACTGGAATTAAATATTTTTGAATATTTAATTAATATTAATAATGAAATATTTTATTTAATTTCCGAAGTAGTCGGGAATAGAAAAAATCGCAATATTGTGTGGATTGGATTATTTATAAGATTTAATTCAATTTAGAACTGAATTATGATAACGAATTTGTTTATAATAACGAATTAGAATGTATAATTAAAATATAATTTAAAACGAGCTCGTAATGTCGCGGTAGTTCATAATATTGAGTTCTGAACTTCAACTGAATATACGAAATCTGTTTTAAGTCGGATTTCAGTGAAACAAGAAACGTTCAAATCTAGTGAACTATATTTTTTCTAATGGAAGAGAAAATTCGAGATTTCGTCTTGCAAATAGTGAGTTATGATCAAATCAAATTTTCAAAAAGTCGTTATGGATTTCGCTTATAATTTATAACGATTTATTTATATAATAAAAGGATTTTTGTTATATATTTAATATCGATTAACTTGGATTTTTAAATATCGAGTTATAAATCAAGATATGTTTATTTTTGAAGTTGTATGATAATCTATGTGAATAAATACGATAAATATTAATTTATTAATATTTAAACTGTTTATTTAGACTTTAGAAAATAGTAATTTTTACAAACGACCTCCGTTTTCAATGAAATTAATTTTATTAGATCCGGAATATTAAATTGTAGTTAAATTTCAAATTTCTTAATTTTTGGAATCAATATGTGGCCCTATGTGATTGTAATGTGAAGAACAGTCAATAATTTGACTTTAAAAATATGTTGTGTGAGCAAATTGATTCGAAATTCGACGAAACAAGTTTTGTTGGGTCCATAATGTCTAACTGTAGCTACATGACCATTCTCATCAAAATTGGATACCGCATGTGATCACATGGATTTTTAAATGACAAATATTGACAATGATACAATAAAAATTATTTTAATAATATGCGAATCTTACCCTAGAAGCCAATTACCTTATATATACCCCATTAACACAATCACTAACCCTATTTTCATTTCTTTTATGGTCAAAGCACTGACTATTGCCATATTTTCTTCCTGACAGCAAATTCGCCACTTCTAAAATGGAGAACAATTCAAATAAAACTTTGTAAAATCTAAAACAAATGTTTATGAGTTCAGGAAGTGAAGATCTTCAATCCAGTATTGTTTTTAAATGGTTCGATCAATTTTCCGCTCTTAAGGAAATAACCAACTTGGTGATATCGAGCCAGGGTTGGGAATGTTAGGAAAGTAGAAGCTTCGAATCACGAACAGATGTGATATTTGAATTGAGTGAAGAGAGTAGAATTAATTGTGTTTTTTTGGAAATTTTTCAGAATAAAAACTATCGCGATTTTTTTACTTGGAATAATGATTGCATCGGGTAAACATTTCCATAGGCGGGTACGAGCTTGAGTTTGAAGATACAGGGAGATAGAGATTTTGAAAATAAGAATTTTGGATATTTTAGTTGATTTTTTATGGGGAAATAAGGGTGATGAAGGCGTTCAAAAACCGGTGGAAATGTCCATTGGTGTTAAGGAGTTTACAGGATTTACTGGTGAAGATGAAAAGAGTACGGTTCATTATGGGTTGAAGGAGTTTGGGCTGGGTTTGGGTAAGTGGTAAGGCCCAATACTTAAATAGATTTAGTTTAATTTAATTTAAATAGTGTAGTGTCTGGTAATTACAATATTTTACTCATACATAATCAGAAATTGATGAAGCAAGATCCATTGGGATCGTATGGAGGAGGGCTGCACGATGGAACTGATTTGGGATGATTGGGAGCTCGTCTCAAATTTTGGCACAACAAAATGCCTGAATGGACAAATTGATTGTTATTCGTTTGTAACAACCCGAAAATCTGGACCAATTTAAAAATTTTATTTTGGCAATTTTAGCGAATTTTGAACTTTTAAAATAGATTATTTTAAATAATATCGACGAGAAATTTTATTTGAATATAATTCGAACGTATATATTTATACGCGTCGTCGTTAGAATATAAATATTTATATATAATTATAAATAGAATGGAAAATGGCGCGGTAGTTCGATAATTCGATTTCAAACTTCAATTGAATGTACCGGGTGCAAAACAATCCGGATTTTAGTGAAAACAAAAATCATAGGATCTATTTGATTATATCTTTCCAACGAATCCGAAAAATCAAGATTTCATAGCGGGATTCAAAAGATATGTCCAGTTGAAAATTCTGAATAGTCGCTATGGAATTCAGGCCCTTAAAAATGGGAATTTTGCAAACGACCTCGGATTTCGACGAAACCACTTTTGTTGGGTCCGTGATGTCAAACTATTGCTAGATTCCAAATTTCATAATTTTTCGAATCAATATGTGAGCGTGGCAAAGGAAAACGCGTTTGACCATTTTCAGTTGATTTTAATCGACTGGAAATTGGCCATTTTTCTAACGGTCTCAGAATTCGACGAAACTAGTTTTGTTAGGACCGTATCGTCAATACGAAGCCATAAAATATTTTTCTGGAATTTTTCAAGTTAGTATGCGACCCTGGTAAATAGAAATGCGCGTTCAAATTCATTATATAGAGTTATATGTTGATTTTAACGGAAACGGATCGAAACAATCAAATCAGCTTACGATACATATCCCATTATGTTCGGAACGGGGGTAATTAGCTATGGACGACAGGCGGTGGGCCTCGTTTTGAGGTCGGAAATAAAAGTTGCTTTTGGGTGGAAAAAAATAATTAAATAATTAAACCACTCTCTCTCCCCTCTCCTTACATTGACCTGGCCACCCCGTTTCAGTCTTCGATCCAAATCAGGAAAAAAAAACCCACGAACCCAAACCCATCGCCCCCTCGTCCCATCCCTCCGTCGCCACCAAGGACGCGCCGCAATTTTCCCCTCTACTTCGCCTACATCCGAGCGCCCCTCCCACCTTTCCCCGTTGACCTCGCAACCCAAAACCCCTCAAAGGAGCCGCCATCACCTCAGTTTTTCCGATGCAAGGTAGCACCGAGTTCGTCGCTGCTCCGGGGACTTGATGGCATCGCTCCGCCGCTTCGTGTGAGCCCACTGGAGGGCGATCCGGTCATTTGCAGGCGCCAAGGGGAGGAACACTAGTTTTGAGGGTGAACGACATTTTTTACAGCAAGCCTATATTCCTTTATTTCTTTCTTTTCTGGTATAAAATTTATACATCATGGTTTATGAAATTGATCTTATGAAATTTTTATAGCATTGATGTAGCATTGATTTTGAAAATAGTAATTGTCTTAAATTAAAATACTTCGCATAGTCTAAAAATATAATTTTTATATTATACAAAGGTTAAAACTATAATTTTTATAGTTTAGAAAGGATAAAAATTCGATTTTTTAATTTATAGAAGGTATAAAAATATGATTTTTATTAAGTTGAAGTTATAAAAATATCTTCTTTATAGATATAGCGAAATAAAAATCTAATTTTTATTATATATACGTTGAAATAAAAATGTGATTTTTTATAATGATGAAATTGAAAAGGCGAAACCTTTATATTTGAAAAGGTGAAACCTTTATATTTGAAAAGGCGAAATCTTTATATTTGAAAAGGCGAAATTTTTATATATTGAATAGCAAAGGAAAAATTCGATTTTTATATATTGAATAGGGAAGTAAAAATTCGATTTTTATATTCAAAGTAGTGAAGTAAAAATTCGATTTTTATATATTGAATAGAAAAATAAAAATTCGATTTTTATATATTGAATAGAAAAGTAAAAATTTGATTTTTATATATTGAATAGCGAAGTAAAAATTCAATTTTTACATATGCAGAGAATACGGGCAACGAAGGTGACAAAAAGGCGAGAACGACGAAGGTCTCTACAATAGAAGAGTCGTGGAGTTGGGATAGCTTTCGGTGAGAATTTCTCACTCTTCAATTTCTTTTCTAGTTATATACATATACTAGGATGCAGACGGTGTTTAGTAGCACCCGACACCCGTCATCCACAGACCATGGATGACTTGTTTGTTTAATTGTTTGGTTGTGTAGTTGGTTAGATTATTTGGTTTGAATTGAACTGTTTGGTGAAATGGAATAGATTTGATTGATGTGTGAATGGCGTGGGCCTTCACTAGACCGGGGATAAGGCTAGGCCTTGTCCCGTTTCTAGTATCGTGCCGTTATGCCGCCGAAATTTTCTAAAATATGTTAGAAAAATAAAAATATCATTTTTATTGTGTAAATGAACTAAATAGAAATTCATGTGTTGAAATAAAATATTTTATCGTTAAAAATATAATTTTTAACGTGGGAGTGAATAAAATAAAATATTCATTTACAAACCGGACGGTTTGTTTATGTACACCTATTTGAAGGACATTGATTGGGACGATAAATTTTACACATCGCCCTGCTGCACAAATAAAATTTGTGTTTGATTGTTTGAAACCCCACACGGGTGTTGGGATGAAATTTGAAGTTCACTCATCCTGATTGATTAAATATGTCGATCGATTGATTGACAGGCTGTTATAAGCGTTAGATATCTATATTTGATGCTTATACAGTGTAGTGCACTTTGTTTGATGGTTGATTATTTTACAATGCTATTATATACGTGTGATGTATGAAAATCCATATAATTAATATTATATGGTGATTGATTGGGCCTCATTCCAATTTAGAAAATAAAGAATATTATAAAATAAAGGTTCATGTGTTGACCGTACTCATCCGTTGAGATTAGTCATGTGTTGAACGAAATATATTAATAATAAAATTTACATCTTTATCAATATAAATTCATGTGTTGACAGTACTCATCCGTTGAGATTAGTCATGTGTTGAACGAAATATTTTAAAAATAGAAATATTTGAAATAGAATATTTGAAAATAGAAATATATGAAGCCGTGCTGATTAGATTGACGCCATTTTGACGTGAACGATATTTATATCGATTTTATTCATTTTAAAATGAATATTGAAAAGTGATTTCGAAATCGAATATTTTGAAATGAAATCGAATTTGATTTGAATTGAATTGAAATTGAATTTGATTTGAATTGAATTTGAATTGAATGGAAACAAATTGAATTTGAATTGAATAGAAACGAATTTGATTTGAATTGAATATATAACGAATTTGAATTGAATTGATTAGAAAACGAATTGAATTTGAATTGAATATATAACGAATTTGAATTGAATTGAATTGAAAACGAATTTGAATTGAATAGAAAACGAATTTGAATTGAATTGAATATATAACGAATTTGATTTGAATTGAATTGAAAACAAATTGAATTGAATTGATTAGAAACGAATTTGAATTTGAATTGAATATATAACGAATTTGAATTGAATTGAATTGAAAACGAATTTGAATTGAATAGAAAACGAATTTGAATTGAATAGAAAATGAATTGAATTTAAATAGATTAGAAAACGAGTTTGAATTGAATTGAATATATAACGAATTCGATTTGAATTGAATTGAAAACAAATTGAATTGAATTGATTAGAAACGAATTTGATTTGAATATATAACGAATTTGAATTGAATTGAATTGAAAACGAATTTGAATTGAATAGAAAACGAATTTGAATTGAGTAGAAAATGAATTGAATTTAAATTGATTAGAAAACGAATTTGAATTGAATTGAATATATAACGAATTTGAATTGAATTGAATAGAAAACGAATTGGAATAGAATTGATTACAAAACGAATTTGAATTGAATTGAATATATAACGAATTTGAATTGAATTGAATAGAAAACGAATTTGAATTGAATAGAAAACGAATTTGAATTGAATTGATTAGAAAACGAATTGAATTTGAATTGAATATATAACGAATTTGAATTGAATTGGAAACGAATTTGAATTGAATTGAAAACGAATTTGAATTGAATTGAAAACGAATTGAAATGAATTCAAATTGAATTGAAATTTGAATTGAATAAAAATGAATTTTAAAACGAATTTATAAGGAAAAATTCAATTTTGATTTGAATTGAAATGGAAGTTGAAATTGTTTTTGAAACGAAATTAAAACTATTTATATAATTCGTTTTAAATAGAAATCGACGAAATATATATTATATATATTATATATATATAATATAACGGCCTGAATAGAACGCGCCGCGTCGCGGCAGTTCGTAAATTTCGGACATTTCAAACAGACATTACGGGAGATCCGACCGTCGGATTCTCCTAAAACCGGAACCGTTGGATTCGTATCGAAATGAGCTTTCTAACAAGTATTAGAAATTTGAAATCTAACGGTTGGATTTGTAGATACGTCCAAATTAAATTTGGAAAAGGTCGCTGTAAGTGCAGTTCAATGGCCGTTGATGGAAATCGACTGTACGGGCCTTGATAAAATTATTAAAAATATCAATAATTTGTGTAAAATCATAAGAAATGATTTGGGAAAAATTGGGGTGAAAAACTCCATATTTAAAAAGATAAAAATAGATTTTTATCGAAATGAACTAGTTTTGAACTAAAATTAAAACCCATTTATTTTTAAATAAATAAATTGGATTTGAAATGGGTTTTAAATAGAATTCATTTTTGGGTTTTTCGTGAACTGTGTTTTAAATGACATTAGTTCTTTAACCCAGTAAAAAAAAAAGAGTTTTAATGAATCGGCAATTAGATTGAAATGTGAATTGATAATTTAAATTATCAAATATAGAAAGTGAGCGAGAATGGAGTATCACCAGTTTTGCTCCAAAGCGATAGTTAAATCTTTAATTAGATTTGAACGTGAAATGGTAATTAATTTTACCGATAACACCGTGGTATTAGATATGGAGTATTACCAGTTTTGCTTCATGGGATGAATAGGTTGGGATTGGGAAATAAAATAAATAATTACTTCGGTGTGGTTCGCTAATCCCGACTAGTTTGGAAAACCATAATTTGGTTTGAAATGACATCCAAAGGAAGATTAAAGGATAAATTTTAAAGAATTTATCTTGGATAAAATTAATGGGAACCTTTCCCTAAGAATGTGGAATTGGAATGAGGCGTATGTTGTGTTTGTGTAACATTTGTTTTTAATATACGCGGGTTGTTCGGAAAGGCCGGGTTTATACCCATTCTGAATAACCGATTCGACGATATGTCGAAGATGAAGACGGTGGTTGAAGACCGGAAGTCTTCACATCGTTTGGGTGATTACTGATGATCTTGATTGGGCTGTACACCCAAGATGAGGGAATCAGTTGGTTGTCGTCCAAACGTACTTGGAGATGGATGGATATGCGAGGAAAGTGCCTCCGGTTTCGTTCAGACCCAGAACGAACTTGTAAATGGATTGTGTGTCTGACATTGGATTTTATTCTGTGTTGATTGATTTCTATTAAATATATATCTGTTTGGCGGCGGAGAATTTATTCTCTTGCTTAACGCCCTTCTCTGAGACGTACGAGCTTAGAGGTTATATATCGATAGATATCAATCGCATGGCATGAATTGCCTGTGTGGCACGCTGAGTTGCATGGATCAAGGCTTCTGTTGAAAAGCAAAGTCTTGTGGTTGATGATAAAAGCACGGCCTTTGTGGCGTAGCTTTGTGTATAGCGTGGATTCGCGAGCCTCACACCTCGGTATGAGTTAAAAACGGGATACGGACCGCTGGGAGAGCACGACGTTTCTTTCTAGCTTTGGTGGTGTCAGTGACTTACCAGCCCTGACATTTATATAATTTTCACCTTTGTGGTTGTTGGAATGAGGCGCCTCGATTATAGGTCTGTAAGGACCCGAAAACGTGTGTTCAGGCATAATTAATCCTCTGACGTAAGTGAGGACCGGCCCAGCCGCATCCGGGGTTGCCCAGAGTGTGTAGTCCCGAGGCATTTGCTAGAGTGTCTCGAAGCAGAGAGGAGCTTGCCCCTTGCCTCGACTCATGACGGAAATCCAATTTCCAATACGTGTATTGCGGTTTTAATTGTAGAACTAGTATGGCGACATAGTAGATGGTAGCTATGCCGCCTATGATTGATATTTATGATTGAAATTGTTTTGACACTATACACTTATTATAGTATCAAATAATGTGTTTTAAACGTATCAAGCATGCTTTGGCTGTTATAAGGGAAAACCATATCCTCCGGCTTGCGTTGCATTGTGTGATGGGACCTGGGTCTTATAACAGCTTCATTTTTCTTTATTTAGCATTGCGTTGTTTGTTCTATGCACTGGTATCCTTGGGAGGAAACCCGTTCCGTGTTATACGGCGTGGTCCCTTGATTTGCCAAACTTTAAAACCAATATTAATAACTATTTTAATTCTCACACCAGTCACATGACTGACTTGGAGTTTTTGTTTTAACCTAAACTCTGGGTGCCCCTATTTTCCGCACGGGCAGCTAATAGTTTTGGTTTTGCAGATTTATATTCACATGATCCTGGTTTACAGCTGGAATGATATCCGGAAAGCTCTGTATCCGTATATCACCTTCAGTTGTGCTTTGTATTAATTTCCGCTACTATGTAATTTATTGTAATCTCTAATATTTATCGAATGTAATTTATTCATTTATACTCTGTATAGTCTTGTATCTGATGGAATTATTGTAATAGCAACGAAATGTTCTTCCGTCTGCGTTCTGTTTTGTCTTGTCCTCACAGTAATTCGTTCTTTCTCATCTCTTCGGAGACCGGGGAAGTTCGGGTAGCTTCATTTGGTACCAGAGCTTTGGTTTACAGAGCTCGAGAACAAGAAACATTAGAACCCTACGAAAGAATTCATCAGATATTGGATTAGTAATATCCAATTAGAATGACTCGTTAGAGATGGGATCAGTAGTATCCTAGAACGAGTGTGAAGAGTATATTTTCAAATGAAAACAATTTTGTTTTGAAAATTTAAACCATTTTATACGTATTTGAATATTTATTTATTTTGTATTTGGACAATCCGCTATATAAAGATTTTGCATATACGCGTCACGAACGTATATTCGAAGTTTTAATATACCGGATAGATATAGAACCGCACTCTAGTAGCCCAGAGATGTTCTGATGGTGGTTCGAAACATCATCAGCATTTATTTTCGAGTGATGAAGGTGTGATTTCTATATATTTCCATTAGACTGGTGTGAGAACCAAAACTTATATAGTTAGAACACATTGTTGTGAATTGGCATCAAAAATATGATTTTCTGTATATATACCCAATTATGAATTTGAAACTCTAATTCACTAATTGATTGATGTTTGTGTTGTTTGTTTATTTGTTTGTTAATTTTGAACCATTTATGCCTAATTAAATCAAATGTTGAACTATATTGAAAATTGGTCGTATTTGCTTGCATATACATGTATATCCATTGAACAGGTCATAGCAAGGAGGCTAGAGCGGAGAATAAAATTTGTTTGCCCGACAAATAGGTACATATTTACTATAATTTACTGTTTTGTTTGGGTGATGATGATTTTATGAGCCTATTGGCTAGCCGCTTGGCTTTTTCTTTTTTCTTTTTGAGATCAGAAGGCTTGTATGGCAATTTCGGGATTTTCCCGTGGCTCCCGGTGCAGTGGAGGTTATGGCGAAATTTTTCGAAAATTTTGGGTGTTAGCCAAATTTTTGAAGAATTTGAAAATTCTCAGAAACTGAAAAGTTGGAGAATGAAAGCCAGATCGAACGTAGAGTTGATTAATCAAACCACTTTCGACTTTGTTCCTTTTCGGGGAAGAAAAGTTTTAAGTGGTGGAGATTGTAACAACCCGAAAATCTGGGCCAGTTTAAAAATTTTATTTTGGCAATTTTAGCGAATTTTGAACTTTTAAAATAGATTATTTTAAATAATATCGACGAGAAATTGTATTTGAATATAATTCGAACGTATATATTTATACGCGCTGTCGTTAGAATATAAATATTTATATATAATTATAAATAGAATTGAAAATGGCGTGGTAGTTCGATAATTCAATTTCAAACTTCAATTGAATGTACCGGGTGCAAAACAATCCGGATTTTAGTGAAACCAATAATCATAGGATCTATTTGATTATATCTTTCCAACGAATCCGAAAAATCAAGATTTCATAGCGGGAATCAAAAGATATGTCCAGTTGAAAATTCTGAATAGTCGCTATGGAATTCAGGCCCTTAAAAATGGGAATTTTGCAAACGACCTCGGATTTCGACGAAACCACTTTTGTTGGGTCCGTGATGTCAAACTATTGCTAGATTCCAAATTTCATAATTTTTCGAATCAATATGTGAGCGTGGCAAAGGAAAACGCGTTTGACCATTTTCAGTTGATTTTAATCGTCTGGAAATTGGCCATTTTTCTAACGGTCTCAGAATTCGACGAAACTAGTTTTGTTAGGACCGTATCATCAATACGAAGCCAAAAAATATTTTTTGGAATTTTTCAAGTTAGTATGCGACATCGGTAAATAGAAATGCGCGTTCAAATTCAATATATAGAGTTATATGTTGATTTTAATGGAAACGGATCGAAACGATCAAATCAGCTTACGATACATATCCCATTATGTTCGGAATGGGGGTAATTAGCTATGGACGACAGGCGGTGGGCCTCGTTTTGAGGTCGGAAATAAAAGTTGCTTTTTGGGTGGAAAAAATAATAAAATAATTAAATAATTAAACCACTCTCTCTCCCCTCTCCTTACATTGACCTGGCCCCCCCGTTTCAGTCTTCGATCCAAATCAGGAAAAAAAACCACGAACCCAAACCCATCGCCCCCCGTCCCAGCCCTCCGTCGCCACCAAGGATGCGCCGCCCTTCTCCCCTCTGCTTTGCCTACATCCGAGCCCCCCCCCCCACCTTTCTCCGTTGACCTCGCAACACGAAACCCCTCAAAGGAGCCGCCATCGCCTCAGTTTTTCTGATGCAAGGTAGCACCGAGTTCGTCGCTGCTCCGGGGACTGGATGGCATCGCTCCGCCGCTTCGTGTGGGCCCACTGGAGGGCGATCCGGTCATTTGCAGGCGCCAAGGGGAGGAACCCTAGTTTTGAGGGAGAACGACATTTTTTACAGCAAGCCTATATTCCTTTATTTCTTTCTTTTCTGGTATAAAATTTATACATCATGGTTTACGAAATTGATCTTATGAAATTTTTATAGCATTGATTTTGAAAATAGCAATTGTCTTAAATTAAAATACTTCGCATAGTCTAAAAATATAATTTTTATATTATAAAAAGGTTAAAAATATAATTTTTATAGTTTAGAAAGGATAAAAATTCGATTTTTTAATTTATAGAAGATATAAAAATATGATTTTTATTAAGTTGAAGTTATAAAAATATCATCTTTATAGATATAGCGAAATAAAAATCTGATTTTTATTATATATACGTTGAAATAAAAATGTGATTTTTATAATGATGAAATTGAAAAGGCGAAACCTTTATATTTGAAAAGGCGAAACCTTTATATTTGAAAAGGCGAAATCTTTATATTTGAAAAGGCGAAATTTTTATATATTGAATAGCAAAGTAAAAATTCGATTTTTATATATTGAATAGCGAAGTAAAAATTCGATTTTTATATTCAAAGTAGCGAAGTAAAAATTCAATTTTTATATATTGAATAGCAAAATAAAAATTCGATTTTTATATATTGAATAGCAAAGTAAAAATTCGATTTTTATATATTGAATAGCGAAGTAAAAATTCAATTTTTACATATGTAGAGAATACGGGCAACGAAGGTGACAAAAAGGCGAGAACGACGAAGGTCTCTACAATAGAAGAGTCGTGGAGTTGGGATAGCTTTCGGTGAGAATTTCTCACTCTTCAATTTCTTTTCTAGTTATATACATATACTAGGATGTAGACGGTGTTTAGTAGCACCCGACAACCGTCATCCACAGACCATGGATGGCTTGTTTGTTTAATTGTTTGGTTGTGTAGTTGGTTAGATTATTTGGTTTGAATTGAACTTTTTAGTGAAATGGAATAGATTTGATTGATGTGTGAATGGCGTGGGCCTTCACTAGACCGGGGATAAGGCTAGGCCTTGTCCCGTTTCCAGTATCGTGCCGTTATGCCGCCGAAATTTTCTAAAATATGTTAGAAAAATAAAAATATCATTTTTATTGTGTAAATGAACTGAATAGAAATTCATGTGTTGAAATAAAATATTTTATCGTTAAAAATATAATTTTTAACGTGGGAGTGAATAAAATAAAATATTCATTTACAAACCGGACGGTTTGTTTATGTACACCTATTTGAAGGACATTGATTGGGACGATAAATTTTACACATCGCCCAACTGCACAAATAAAATCTGTGTTTGATTGTTTGAAACCCCACATGGGTGTTGGGATGAAATTTGAAGTTCACTCATCCTGATTGATTAAATATGTCGATCGATTGATTGACAGGCTGTTATAAGCGTTAGATATCTATATTTGATGCTTATACAGTGTAGTGCACTTTGGTTGATGGTTGATTATTTTTTAATGCTATTATATACGTGTGATGTATGAAAATCCATATAATTAATATTATATGGTGATTGATTGGGCCTCATTCCAATTTAGAAAATAAAGAATATAATAAAATAAAGGTTTATGTGTTGACCGTACTCATCCATTGAGATTAGTCATGTGTTGAATGAAATATTTTAATAATAAAATTTACATCTTTATTAATATAAAATAAAGGTTCATGTGTTGACAGTACTCATCCGTTGAGATTAGTCATGTGTTGAACGAAATATTTTAAAAATAGAAATATTTGAAATAGAATATTTGAAAATAGAAATATATGAAGCCGTGCTGATTAGATTGACGCCATTTTAACGTGAACGATATTTATATCGATTTTATTCATTTTAAAATGAATATTGAAAAGTGATTTCGAAATCGAATATTTTGAAATGAAATCGAATTGGAATTGAATTGAAAACGAATTTGATTTGAATTGAATTGAAAACAAATTGAATTTGAATTGAATAGAAACAAATTGAATTTGAATTGAATAGAAACGAATTTGATTTGAATTGAATATATAACGAATTTGAATTGAATTGATTAGAAAACGAATTGAATTTGAATTGAATATATAACGAATTTGAATTGAATTGAATTGAAAACGAATTTGAATTGAATAGAAAATGAATTGAATTTAAATTGATTAGAAAGCGAATTTGAATTGAATTGAATATATAACGAATTTGATTTGAATTGAATTGAAAACAAATTGAATTGAATTGATTAGAAACGAATTTGAATTTGAATTGAATATATAACGAATTTGAATTGAATTGAATTGAAAACGAATTTGAATTGAATAGAAAACGAATTTGAATTGAATAGAAAATGAATTGAATTTAAATTGATTAGAAAACGAGTTTGAATTGAATTGAATATATAACGAATTTGATTTGAATTGAAAACAAATTGAATTGAATTGATTAGAAACGAATTTGATTTGAATTGAATATATAACGAATTTGAACTGAATTGAATTGAAAAAGAATTTGAATTGAATAGAAAACGAATTTGAATTGAATAGAAAATAAATTGAATTGAAATTGATTAGAAAACGAATTTGAATTGAATATATAACGAATTTGAATTGAATTGAATAGAAAACGAATTTGAATTGAATTGATTAGAAAGCGAATTTGAATTGAATTGAATATATAACGAATTTGAATTGAATTGAATAGAAAACGAATTTGAATTGAATAGAAAACGAATTTGAATTGAATTGATTAGAAAACGAATTGAATTTGAATAGAATATATAACGAATTTGAATTGAATTGAATTGAAAACGAATTTGAATTGAATTGAAAACGAATTAAAATGAATTCAAATTGAATTGAAATTTGAATTGAATAAAAATGAATTTTAAAACGAATTTATAAGGAAAAATTCAATTTTGATTTGAATTGAAATGGAAGTTGAAATTGTTTTTGAAACGAAATTAAAACTATTTATATAATTCGTTTTAAATAGAAATCGACGAAATATATATTATATATATAATATAACGGCCTGAATAGAATGCGCCGCGCCGCGGCAGTTCGTAAATTTCGACCATTTATTTCAAACGGACATTACGGGAGATCCGACCATCGGATTCTCCTAAAACCGGAACCGTTGTTCGTATCGAAAAGAGCTTTCTAACGAGTATTAGAAATTTGAAATCTAACGGTTGGATTTGGAGATACGTCCAAATCAAATTTGGAAAAGGTCATTGTAAGTGCAGTTCGATGGCCGTTGATGGAAATCGGCTGTACGTGCCTTGATAAAATTATTAAAAATATCAATAATTTGTGTAAAATCATAAGAAATGATTTGGGAAAAATGTGGGTGAAAAACACCATATTTAAAAAGATAAAAATAGATTTTTATCGAAATGAACTAGTTTTGAACTAAAATTAAAACTCATTTATTTTTAAATAAATAAATTGGATTTGAAATGGGTTTTAAATAGAATTGATTTTTGGGTTTGTCGTGAACTGTGTTTTAAATGACATTAGTTCTTTAACCCAGTAAAAAAAAGAGTTTTAATGAATCGACAATTAGATTGAAATGTGAATTGATAATTTAAATTATCAAATATAGAAAGTGAGCGAGAATGGAGTATCACCAGTTTTTCTCCAAAGCGATAGTTAAATCTTTAATTAGATTTGAACGTGAAATGGTAATTAATTTTACCGATAACACCGCAGTATTAGATATGGAGTATTACCAGTTTTGCTTCATGGGATGAATAGGTTGGGATTGGGAAATAAAATAAATAATTACTTCGGTGTGGTTCGCTAATCCCGACTAGTTTGGAAAACCATAATTTGGTTTGAAATGACATCCAAAGGAAGATTAAAGGATTAATTTTAAAGAATTTATCTTGGATAAAATTAATGGGAACCTTTCCCTAAGAATGTGGAATTGGAATGAGGCGTATGTTGTGTTTGTGTAACATTTGTTTTTAATATACACGGGTTGTTCGGAAAGGCCGGGTTTATACCCATTCTGAATAACCGATTCGACGTTGTGTCGAAGATGAAGACGGTGGTTGAAGACAGGAAGTCTTCACATCGTTTGGGTGATTACCGATGATCTTGATTGGTCTGTACATGTGAAAACCCGTAACTTCCCCGTAAAGGAAAGTGTCGGATAGTTCGAGAACAAACCACAATAGAACGCATACAGAAGAACATTTCATTGTATATTACAACAATGCATCAGATTACAAGAATATACAGAGTATAAATGAATAAATATTACACAGAAATATCAGAGATTTAAATTACATTTAAATACATAGCAGCGGAAAATAATACAATACACAACTAGAAGAGATATACGGATACAAAGCTTTCCGGATATCATTCCAGCTGTAAACCAGGATCCTGTGAATAAAAATCTGCAAAACCAAAACTACTAGCTGCCCGTGTCAAAATAGGGGCACCCAGAGTTTAGGTCAAAACAATAAACTCCAGGTCAGTCATGGGACTGGTGTGAGAACTAAAACAGTTATTATTCTTTATTTTTAAAAGTTAGGTAAATCAAGGGACCACGCCGTATAACACGGAACGGGTTTCCTCCCAAGAATACCAGTGCATAAAACAAACAGCGCAATGCTAAATAAAGAAAAATGAAGCTGTTATAAGACCCAGGTCCCATCACACAATGCAACGCAGCCGAGGATAGGGTTTTCCCTTATAACAGCCAAAGAATGCTTGATACGGTTAAAACAAATCGTTTGATACTATAATAAGTGCATAGTGTGTAAAACAACTTCAAATCATAAGTATCAATCATAGGCGGCATGAATACCATATATCATGTCGCCATATATAGGTTTACAAATAAAACCGCAAATGTCACGTATTTGGAAATTGGATTTCCGTCTGTGAACCGAGGCCAGGGATCGTCCTCTACCGATTCGAGACTCTCTAGCCCGAGCCTCAGGAATAGCCGCAACTGCCCCATGGAGCGACAGGGCCGGTCCACTGATGTGGATTATAGTGCCTGAACAATACGTTTCCCCTCCCTTTGGGGCGTAAATGAGCCAACGAATGACTCCATCGGACCCGGATCGTCCGATCAAACCGAGGCGCCTCGCAACAGCAACAACCACACAGGTGAAAAGTATATAAATGTCAGGGCTGGTAGGTCACTGACACCACCCTAGCTAGAAAGAAACGCATGCCCTCCCTGAGGTCCTCTCCCGTTTTTGGTTCACAACCGGGGTGCGAAACTCGCGAAGTAAACGTTACACAAAGCTACGCCACAAAGGTCGTGCTTTGATCATCACCACAAGACTTTGCTTTTCAACAGAAGCCTCGATCAATTGCCACTTAGGCATGCCACACAGGCAATTCACTCCATGCGTTTGATATCCATCAATATATAACCCCTGAGCTCGTACGTCTCAGAGAAGGGCGTTAAGCAAGAGAATAAATTCTCCGCCGCCAAACAGATATATATTTAATAGAGATCAATCACACGGACTAAAATCCAATGTCCGACACACAGTCCATTTACAAGTCCGTTCTGGGTCTGAACGAAACCGGAGGCACCTAATACCCCGCATCTCCATCGATCTCCAAGTACGTCTGGACGATCACCAACTGTTTCCATCTTCTTGGGTGTACAGCCCAATCAAGATCATCAGTAATCACCCAAACGACGTGAAGACCTCCGGTCTTCGACCATCGTCTTCATCTTCGACACCACGTCGAATCAGTTATTCAGAATGGGATAAACACGGTCTTTCTGAATAACTCGCGTATATATTATAAAAGTGTTACACAAACACAACATACGCCTCATTCCAATTCAGAATATTCTTTTATTCAAATATTCCTATACTTTGGGAAAAGTTCACATTAATTTTATCCAAGATAAATTCTTTAAATTTATTCTTTAATCTCCTTTGAATACCAATTCAAACTAGTCGGGATTAGCGAACCACACCGAAGTAATCATTTATTTTATTTCCCAATCCCAACATATTCATCCCATGAAGTAAAACTGGTTATACTTCATATCTAACACCACGGTGTTATCGGTAAATTCAATTACCATTTCACGTTCAAATCTAATTAAAGATTTAACTATCGCCTGGAGTAAAACTGGTGATACTCCATTCTCGACCTTTTCAATCTAATTAAAGATTCATTAAAACTCCACTTAGTTTTAATCGTTAACTGGGTTAAAGAATCAGTGTCATTTAAAACACGGTTCACGATAAACCCAAAGTCACATTCCATTAATTATCAGGTTAAAGAACGAGTGTTATTTGAAACACTGTCCACGATAAACCCAAAAATCAATATCAATTCAATTCCAATTACATATTATTTAATTGGTACACTTCATTAAATCTAAATAAAAAGATTTAATCTTTTCTCAAATGGGTTCAAGAACAGTGTTAATCAAGACACCATTCACGACAAACCCAAATCACATTTGATATTAAATACAAGGTTCTGAATAGAAAATATATCGGCTTATATTCAATATCAGATTCTACGGCCAACAGATATCGTATTTGAAATAACGATATATATATCTATATCTTTCAAATTTCCATAACAACATCTGTATAATCACGAAATCAAACATCGAAATATTCCGAAGACAATTTCGATTCAAATCCATTCCAATGTAATTATTGGAAGTTCTGGTTATTTTCAAAACCATTTCAAATCCAATTTATTTATTTTAAAAATAAATAAATTACTATTCTAGTTCAAAACTAGTTCATTTCGACAAAAATCTATTTTTATCTTTTCAAATATGGAGTTTTTCATCCCAATTTTTCCCAAATCATTTCTTATGGTTTTACACAATTTATTATTATTTTTAATAATTTTATCAAGGCCCGTACAGTCGATTTCCATCAATGGCCATCGAACTGCACTTACAGCGACCTTTTTCAAATTTGATTTGGACGTATCTCCAAATCCAACCATTAGATTTCAAATTTCTAACGTTCGTTAGAAAGCTCTTTTCGATACGAACCCAACGGTTCCGGTTTTAGGAGAATCCGACGGTCGGATCTCCCGTAATGTCCGTTTGAAATAAATGGTCGAAATTCGCGAACTGCCGCGGCGCGGCGCGTTCTATTCAGGCCATTATATTATATATATAATATATATTTCGTCGATTTCTATTTAAAACGAATTATATAAATAGTTTTAAATTCGTTTCAAAAACAATTTCAACTTATATTTCAATTCAAATCAAAATTGAATTCTTCTTTATAAATTCGTTTTAAATTCATTTCTATTCAATTCAAATTTCAATTCAATTTGAATTCATTTCAATTCGTTTTAAATTCACTTCGAATTCAAAGTCGTTTCAATTCATTTCCTTTCGAAATCGTTTTCAATTCATTTTATTTCGAAATCGTTTTCAATTCAATTCCTTTCGAAATTGTTTTCAATTCAATTCCTTTCGAAATCGTTTTCAATTCAATTCATTTCGAAATCGTTTTCAATTCAATTCATTTCGAAATCGTTTTCAATTCAATTCATTTCGAAATCGTTTTCAATTCAATTCATTTCAATATGAATAAAATCGATATAAATATCGTTCACGTCAAAATGGCGTCAATCTAATCAACACGGCTTCATAAATTTCTATTTTCAAATATTCTATTTCAAATATTTCTTTTTCAAAATAGTTGTTATTATCAAAATATTTCGTTCAACACATGACCAATCTCCATGGATGAGTACTGTCAACACATGAACCTTTATTTTATAATATTCTTTATTTTTCAAATTGGAATGAGGCCCAATCAATTACCATATAAAGTTAATTATATGGATTTTCTTACAACACATGTATAATAGCATTGAAAAATAATCAACCATCAACCAAAGTGCACTACACTGTATAAGCATCAAATATAGATATCTAACGCTTATAACAGTCTGTCAATCAATTGATCGACATATTTAATCAATCAGGATGAGTGAACTTCAAATTTCATCCCAACACCCGTGTGGGGTTTCAAACAATCAAACACAGATTTTATTTGTGCAGTTGGGCGAGGTGTAAAATTTATCGTCCCAATCAATGTCATTCAAATAGGTGTACATAAACAAACCGTCCGGTTTGTAAATGAATATTTTATTCACTTCACGTTAAAAATTATATTTTTAACGATAAAACATTTTATTTTGACATATGAATTTCTATTCAGTTCATTCTTTAAATAAAATGATATTTTTATTTTTCTAACATATTTTAGAAAATTTCGGCGGCATAACGGCACGATACTAGAAACGGGACGAGGCCTAGCCTTATCCCCGGTCTAGTGAAGGCCCACGCCATTCACACATCAATCAAATCTATTCATTTCACCAAACAATTCAATTTCAAATCAAAGCATCTAACTAATTTATGCAATCAAACAAACAAGTCCATGGTCTGTGGACGATTGTGTCGGGTGCTACTAAGCACCATCTGCATCCTAGTATATATATGTAATTAGAAAAGAAATTGAAAGGTGAGAAGTTCTCACCGATAGCTATCCAACTTCACGACACTTCAAATGTAGAAGTCTTCGTCATTCTCGCCTTTTGTCGCCTTCGTTGCTCGTATTCACTACATATGTAAAAATCGAATTTTTACTTCGCTATTCAATATATAAAAATCGAATTTTTATTACTATGTTCAATATATAAAAATCATATTTTTACCTCGATGTTCAATATATAAAAATCATATTTTTACCTCGATGTTCAATATATAAAAATCATATTTTTACCTCGATGTTCAATATAAAAAAAAAAAAATCTAATTTTTTTGTTCATTAAAAATCAAACCTTTTTAGTTCATTAAAAATCAAACCCTTTTGTTCATTAAAAATCAAACCTTTTTAGTTCATTAAAAATCAAACCTTTTTAGTTCATTAAAAATCAAACCTTTTCAGTTCATTAAAAATCAAACCTTTTTGTACAGTAAAAATTTAATTTTTATCATGCTATATATTTAAAAAAAAAAACCCTGATTTTAATCACTGTTTAATTTTTTATATAAAAACTGAAAATAAAACTTGGTTATAAAAGAAAGAATAGAAAGAGACGCTCACCGTTTTCGATCGTCGGGGGGGGGGGGGGGGCATCAGCGGCGTCGGAGGGTCAGGGAGGTGGAGGCGGTCTTCGAACGGAGGAAGGGAGGGACTAGGCGGTGGCGCGGGGGTTTCCTCAGTCGCGAGGCTATAGGGTTTTTCAGGGGGAGGGGGGGGGGTGCGGAAATCGATGCGAACGAGGGAGGGGGATCGCCGACGTTAGGCGATGGGGAGGCTCCGGCGGGCGGCGGCTCCGCTGCAGTGGAGGGCGATGGGAGGAATCAGGGTTTTTCTCTTTTTTTTTTTTTTTTTTCTGAATCGATTGAAAATGAAAAAGGGGGGGGGGGCCATCAGCGGGTTAAAAGGGGAGGAGATATTTTTTTCTATTATTTAATTTCAATATTTTATTCACGTAAAGTAACTTTTTCTATCGACCTCGAAACGAAGCCCACCGCCTGTCGTCCATAGCGTATTACCCCCATTCCGAACACAATGGGATATGTATCGCAAGCTGATTTGATCGCTTCGATCAGTTATCGTTCAAATCAACATATAAATCACTATATTGAATTTTTAAACGTACATTTCAAATTACCGGGGTCACATACTAACTCTAAAAATTCTCGAAAAATATTTTCTAGCTTCGTATTGACGATACGGTCCTAACAAAACTAGTTTCGTCGAATTCTAAGACCGTTGGAAAAATAGTCATTTTCCAGTCGATTAAAATCAATTGAAACTGGTCAAACGCGTTTTCCTTTGCCACGCTCACATATTGATTCGAAAAGTTATGAAATTTGAAACCTAGCAATAACTTGACACCACGGACTCAACAAAACTGGTTTCGTCGAAATCCGAGGTCATTTGCGAAATTCCCATTTTTAAGGGCCTGAATTCCATAGCGACTATTCAGAATTTTCAACTGGACATATCTTTTGGTTCCCGTTATGAAATTTTGATTATTCGGATTCGCTGGAAAGATATTATCAATTAGATCCCATTATTTTTGGTTTCACTATAATCCGGATTATTTTGCACCCGGTACATTCAATTGAAGTTTGAAATCGAATTATCGAACTACCACGCCATTTTCAATTCTATTTATAATTATATATAAATATTTATATTCTAACGACGACGCGTATAAATATATACGTTCGAATTATATTCAAAATAAATTTCTCGTCGATATTATTTAAAATAATCTATTTTAAATATTCAAAATTCGCTAAAATCGCCAAAATAAAAATTTTAAACTGGCCCAGATTGTCCGGGTTATTACAGTACACCCAAGATGAGGGAATCAGTTGGTTGTCGTCCAGACGTACTTGGAGATGGATGGATATGCGAGGAAAGTGCCTCCGGTTTCGTTCAGACCCAGAACGAACTTGTAAATGGATTGTGTGTCTGACATTGGATTTTATTCTGTGTTGACTGATTTCTGTTAAATATATATCTGTTTGGCGGCGGAGAATTTATTCTCTTGCTTAACGCCCTTCTCTTAGACGTACGAGCTTAGAGGTTATATATCGATAGATATCAATCGCATGGCATGAATTGCCTTTGTGGCACGCTGAGTTGCATGGATCAAGGCTTCTGTTGAAAAGCAAAGTCTTGTGGTTGATGATCAAAGCATGGCCTTTGTGGCGTAGCATTGTGTATAGCGTGGATTCGCGAGCCTCACACCTCGGTATGAGTTAAAAACGGGATACAGACCGCTGGGAGAGCACGACGTTTCTTTCTAGCTTTGGTGGTGTTAGTGACTTACCAGCCCTGACATTTATATACTTTTCACCTTTGTGGTTGTTGGAATGAGGCGCCTCGATTATAGGTCTGTAAGGACTGGGAAACATGTGTTCAGGCATAATTAATCCTCTAACGTAAGTGAGTACCGGCCCAGCCGCATCCGGGGTTGCCCAGAGTGTGTAGTCCCGAGGCATTTGCTAGAGTGTCTCGAAGCGGAGAGTAGCTTGCCCCTTGCCTCGACTCATGACGGAAATCCAATTTCCAATACATGTATTGCGGTTTTAATTGTAGAACTAGTATGACGACATAGTAGATGGTAGCTATGCCGCCTATGATTGATATTTATGATTGAAATTGTTTTGACACTATACACTTATTATAGTATCAAATAATGTGTTTTAAACGTATCAAGCATGATTTGGCTGTTATAAGGGAAAACCATATCCTCCGGCTTGCGTTGCATTGTGTGATGGGACCTGGGTCTTATAACAGCTTCATTTTTCTTTATTTAGCATTGCGCTGTTTGTTCTATGCACTGGTATCCTTGGGAGGAAACCCGTTCCGTGTTATACGGCGTGGTCCCTTGATTTGCCAAACTTTAAAACCAATATTAATAACTGTTTTAGTTCTCACACCAGTCACATGACTGACCTAGAGTTTATTGTTTTAACTAAACTCTGGCTGCCCCTATTTTCCGCACGGGCAACTAGTAGTTTTGGTTTTGCAGATTTATATTCACAGGATCCTGGTTTACAACTGGAATGATATCCGGAAAGCTCTGTATCCGTATATCACCTTCAGTTGTGCTTTGTATTATTTTCCGCTACTATGTAATTTATTGTAATCTCTGATATTTATCGAATGTAATTTATTCATTTATACTCTGTATATTCTTGTATCTGATGGAATTGTTGTAATATCAATGAAATGTTCTTCCGTCTGCGTTCTGTTTTGTCTTGTCCTCACAGTAATTCATTCTTTCTCATCTCTTCGGAGACCGGGGAAGTTCGGGTCGCTTCATCGTTATTTAACGAATAACGACCAAAGTGAGTAAAGTCACTAACTCTTTTCATTTTATAATTTTATATATTTAATTTAGTATTTATAAATGATCATTGATTTCTGTGTGGTGGTTGTTTGTATAAATTACCAATTAATTGGTTGAAAATATAGATATAGTTATACATATAAATCATTAATTAAATATTGATTCTGTTTATCAGAATATTTCATATCGATATAAAATCGTGTTATTTATGTTGATTAACATCTGTGGATGAAGGGAAATATGTTAGAGGGATCCAACTGGATTTCTCAACATTTATGTTACTATTTTCCATATATTGTGATATATGATTTGATATATAATCTATTATTGATTATGTATGTTTGGATAGTACTGGTGTGGTATTCTAAATACTATAGGTAATTAGAATATAAAAAGGATTTTTTGAAGTGGATATTGGAAATAAAATTTATATAAAATTAGTGGATTTTATAAAAGGAAATATTTGGAAAATTAATATAATTAAAAAGGGGAATGGCGAGGTATAAAAGAACTATGACATAATGGATTTAAAGTAGATTATAAATAGAAATCTATTTTAACAGATAAATTGAGAAGATTAGTTGTAAATAATGTTTTATAAATTAAGTAAAAAAATTATCATTGGATAAATTGAATATATAAGTCTGAACTTATATTAAGAAGTAAAAATCGATTTCAGTACCGATATTTTTGTGGAATGTAAACTTAACATTTATAAAGGGAATTATAAACGAGATTATAGGTGATTGGAAATTAAAAAAAACAAGATTTTTATGAATATTTCAATAAATAGAAGTTTAAATTGAATTTGAAAATGGGATATTATTTTAAAATACAAAATCAAACTGAATTGGTTATATAAAAGTATTATTCACATTCTATGTGAATAATGGATTAAAGTAAATATTTTGCAAATAAAAACATTTATAAAGGAAATTGAGTTTTGAAATAGGAATTTAAATAGGAATTTGAATGAGATAGGAAATTTCGTTAAAATAAAATAGTGGATTCTATTTCAGGAAAAAATAGATTAGTTTTGGATTTACAAAAAGACTTGATAAACAGGATTTGAACCTGTAATAATATTTATGAATTGAAATCAATTATTGGTTTAATATAACGATTCTAGGTTTTTATACATGATTAATATTCACGTTTTAAAGTGAATAGTGATATAAAAGCAAACATGTTAAGTGATTATAAAAGGAAATTGGTAAATATTTGAAGTGATGAATTCAAAAGTGAAATTAGATACTGACTAGAGACTAGTTAAGTTGAACGGCTTTTTAAGTGTCGATCTTATGTTGGATTCGGCCTTCGGGGTTGATACTTAGGAAGTTGTTCGCTTATTAGTTTATAGTTAGGTACCGATAGATATGGGAGGATAGTAATGCATGAATAAGAAATGGAAAAGTATTCCAATGCTAATAATGTATAATTTCTAAATTTAGAAAATAAAGATTTATGAATATATGTAAACTGGAAATGGGGAAATAAATAAATTAATGATAAATTAATTTAAAAGGAAAAATGATGATTGATGATTGGTCGATATTATTCCCATTTGGAAATAAAATCTTTGTGTGTATAGATGTTTTCCTTTGATAGTTAAATAACTGATTATCAAAGTTTTGACTATTTTCCATCGTTAATACAGAGAGACTGGGCTCAGATTTAATATCTAAAATCCACTCCCTATGGGCATTAGCGTTGCGTATCAAATATGATAAAGATAATTAAAGACGGAGTTTATTCAAGGGATGTTCTGGAAATTCCTAGGTAGAAATTGCCTAAGATGGGTTTACAGAATAGTGCCTTCGGTTTGTCCAGTCCCAGGACAACTTGTATTGAAGAATGTTTGACATAGTATATCTAATAGATCGCGTAAGTTGATCTCTTCAAACGTATTTACGTTTGGCGGCGGAGAAATTAATTTCTCATAGCTTTATACCCATGGTAGTTTTGGAGAAATCAGTTTGTGATTTGGCAGGTATGACAATGAGGCTTTCAAAGTAAATAAAAGTGTTATCTATCAAAAAGATATGTTATGACCTTTAGACTCACAACCAGGATGGTATAAAATTGGGTAGGTTGCATGGCTAGGTGGGTAGCTCCCAATTAGGGTGTATTGTCACCTGA
Source organism: Allium sativum (assembly GCA_030737875.1). Taxonomy (NCBI): domain Eukaryota; kingdom Viridiplantae; phylum Streptophyta; class Magnoliopsida; order Asparagales; family Amaryllidaceae; genus Allium; species Allium sativum. The sequence continues at coordinate 690,908,662 of CM060913.1, read as the reverse complement.
TCTATAGAAAATCCATTTGTTTCTTTAATCTATTTCGATGTTGTCCCTTTTAGGAAACAGTTACTGATCCCAACCGTTGGTGATAATACATTCGGTACACTCAAGCAAAATGAGTGACCGGTCATATTTAGCCTGGGTTATAAGATGTTCTTGTTGAACCCTTGTATTCCTCTCCAGAGATACACTGTCAGAAGGTGGTCCCATACCTTGCTAGTTGGAATCGCTTACCCAATAAGCGCCCATGGTTTTTGATTATATATTATGTATGTGGAATGTGAGATGAAAGTGTTCCGCTAGATTGCTATTTATTTGATTTATACATTATTATAATATCAGAATATTATTGATTTTTAAAAGAAATGTTTTTGGTTATCATAAGGTAAAACCATCCGTGTTTTTGTGTGGATCGATCTTACAATTATCATTTCTTTTAAAAAGGATTCTAAAAGTTAAACAAAGTGGTTGGAGTTTACTCACACCAGTCCCATGACTGACCCAGAGTTTATTTTGTTTTGTTTTACCCTAAACGGGTGCCTAAATTTGTATGTGCAGTCAAGTAGTCGGGATTTCACAAATATACCTGGAAGATCTTGAAGCAGGAGGCTTCAGGATTTAATAGCTATTTTTTATTTCCACTGTGATGTTATGTATTGTACTCTGAAATGGTATGTATATACAGTTATAAGTTTATATTTCAAAAGTTATGTTATATAATATATTTTATTCTTTCTACTGTGAGATTCGCATATGTTCTATGGTGATCTTCTTCATCTATTCTAAATTTCTTTCTATTTCCCACTCTCTAACTTCTTTCTATTGGCGTTCTGGTATTTTCAATTCTTGAATAGTCGACATGGTGTTGTATGTTGATTTTCGGGGTCGAAAATCACTCGGGTCGTTATAGTGTCTGTCTATATTTGTGTGTTTGATTAGTGTTTTCTTTCTCTTTTCGAAAAAAAATTATGTGCATTTTGTGTGCTTGTTTTGTCTTAGTTTAGTTGTGTTCATTTATCGTCCGCCTTCATTAAAAAAAACTTGTTGTGATTTTTATTTTCTTGTGTTTTTGTGTGTTGAATTTTTAGTCTTCATCTTAAAAAAGGGTGGGAAGTTGCATTGCATTGCATTTTTATTTTACTTGCATTGGTCATGTTGCATTCTTTGTGCATTTGTTTTTGCATCTTTGTTATTCATTTGCTGTGTACAAATTTTAGTCTTGTTTACTTTTTCTTTTGTTCTAAAAAAAGGGTGTATTGTGTTCTTTTCCATTTCTTTTCAGGCTTGTAGAATTTGGCGGAAGAAAATTGCCTTCTTTTCTAAAACCATGCCATTTCTCTTGCTTTAACAAAAATTGTTGCTAATAAATTTATTTTGCTAATAATCTGCATGCTCTGGTATTGTGTTCTAATTTTTGTTTTCTGTGTATATTGCATTGTCGTTTTCTTGCATTAGCATAAATAAATCCAAAAACAAAACAAAAATTCATTCTTAGTTGCATTGCAATTCACGTTTAATTTCTTTTTTGCATTCATCTTATTTTTTTATTTTCTAAGGGCATCATTATGTTTGGGCAAATTGGTTTATTACTAACGAATTATTTATTTGTGTCTAGACTACAGAAGAGTAGTAAGCGTTCAAAAATATTACGGTGACTCGTAAATATTATATCAATTGTTCCTCTAAAGGTACTTAAACCTTCGGCTGTATTGCTAATGAGATTCCTGGTGCACCGATAACTCTTGACCGTTAACTGGCTGAAAAATCTTTTGTTGAAATTAATCTAACCGTCATTATATAATCTTAGAAAATTTGTAAATATTTAGTTTGCATTCATATAGTTGCATTGGGTTCATGCATACATAAAAAAAAGTCAAAATCTAAAAAAAAAAATCCATTTTGTAAATTTTGATTTTCACCTTTTTCTCTTTGAAAAGGAAAATTAAAAAAAAAATCTAAAATAAATTCTCTTTTGTGAATATTTCCTTTTCTCTTAACAAAAAAAAATTCAAAAAAAAAAGCTTTCTTGAAAATGTTCCAATTTCCTTATTCCTACGGATTTTATGATAGTTATGAAAATCGATATTATCCATATAATTCTACACCAAATTCGTATGGATATTTTAATAACAACTATTGTACAAACAATTTGGATTTTACACCATCAACTTTCAAAATTTTCAAAATAATTTGGATTTTGCACCATAAAATTTTCAAACTAACGATCAACCCTCAATTTTGGAAACAAATATTGAATCTTTACTTAAAATGAGCACACAACAATATCAAAAAATAAATGAATGGTGTAATTCATACTTGTGCAACAATTCAAGTCAAAGTTTTCAAAATAATCAAAATTTGAATTCACTTCCTAATTCAAACAATTTTGATTATAACCTCAACCAAATCAATTTCGAACTCCAAAATGAATTTCATATTCAAAATGGAAACGTGAATAACTTTTCAAATGATTTTTGCAATGGACATAATTTCAATCATGATGCGATTAACGACTTTTGTTCTCAACAATTTCTAATTGAAAATACTCATGTAAATAGTTAAAAATTTGATTTTGTTGAGTAAAAAAACAAAATTTTCGATAACCACACAGATTAGGTATTTGAAACATACTTGAAATGACGTGACCAACAAAATCAAATTTCAACATGTGACGAGTCAAATGATATTCCACATTTACTAAAACCGGCGATCTTCAACTAACAACTTTTGGAATTGATGAAAATCTTAATGAAGCTGTTGAAATCTCTGTAATTGATTTGAATTTAAATTCTCAATTTGATCTTCCTCTCTCAGATTCTGAAAATTTTGAAAATTTAGCAACTTTAGATTGTCAACCTGAAAGAAATGATGAAGTGGGTAACAACTGTTTAAGTGAGGATGACTTTGATGAGTGAAAACTTCTTAAACTGATTGACAATAATGTTGTTGGGTCTGAAACTGAAAATGAAACATTTGAAAACTTTGAAGGTTGAAAACAACGAAACTGATGAATGTGATCTTAAACATAGTGACGATTTTTCTAAAGCTGTTGAAACTCCTTGCGACTTGATCGTTTCAAACTGAACCTTCCTGTGATCACTTGTTTTTCAATGATGAAGTTCTATAGTATATGAACTCTTTTAGGAATAACATGGTTTTTGAGAAAACACAATTTCGAAATTTACTGAAAATTCATTTGTTTGGTTTTAACTTCAGGTTTACGAGTGAACCTTTAGTCAACAAAATTTCAAATATCAAAGCAAAACTGAACAATATTTTTCAAAACAAGTGCGGAGCTGAGAATGATGCACAAGTCACTCAACTTATACATCATCAGAACAAATCAAACTTTGTTTTTGAAAAACTTTTACTGAACCCCGTCTCAATGACCTCTCTTTAGTTGCTATTGAAATTCAATTCGATTTTAGGACCAATTGTAAGCTCAAAATTTTAAAATTAGCAACTCAAAATTTTGAAAATCAAATATTTTTTTCCAAATCTGAAACGTAACATAAAATCCTTTATGATTTGGTTTTCTGTGCTTAAACCGTGTCTCATAATCTTAATGATGCTGATCCATTGGTCCATTATGGACCGGTTCATCTATTCGATGACTGCGTATTTTCTGCACGCGTATCCGGTAAGTCGCGGCCCGCGCTTACCCTCTTATTTTCTTTCCCTTTCACTAAGATATGTATGATTGACAATTGCGAGGACACAGTCACACTCAAGTGTGTGGTGGGGGAATCGACATTACATCAGCAATCAAATTTTGTGAACTAGATCATTCGTTGAACAAGGACCGACTTAAAATTCATAAACACCTTGGTTCTTTATTGATAAGTTGAATTGTTGGAGGATGGAAATGAACATTATTTATTCATTGAGTCGTAATGTGTCTTTTTAAGATGCTAGCTTGAGACTGTGCAGACGTCAGTCGTGTTCTGGAGTAAGCTTGTCAACCTGTGTTATACATGTTAGAAAGTGCAAGTAAATAAAATAATAAAAAATCAAATAAAAATGATTTTGCACCTACATTTGTTGGTTTTTTTGAGTTTGTTTTCATGCATAATATTTTTTCACTCAAAATTTTAAACTTGTAAGTTCTAAATTCTATTTGGCCCAGTTAAGGGGAAATGAATCGTTGTAGTGTTCATCTTCGATACCACACATTATTCAAACCCAAGTTTTAGTTGATTTACATCCGTGTTTCAACAAGTTTTTCTTATATGGTATACTTAAGAACCTTTTTACTGATTTACTTTTAAAAGTTAAAAAATGTCACTTTTTATACCGATATTACACTACCCACTTCGTACTTGCTTTAAGGTAAGATAACCATACACCAAATCTTATTTTATATGGGTTATCTATCTTGCAAAACTTAGCTTATCCTTCCTTTCAGCTTTTTATATAACATCAATCTAGACTTGCGTGTTGAATTAGGGCTATAGAAGTAGAGTAACTAGGGCACAAAACTTTCCTTTCATGAAGTGTTGGTTATGATTCGCTTAGTAGAGGAGGAATCAAATGAAATAATATACGGTATCATTCCATTCCATCTCCACTCATCACTCATCATACAATTATTCAGAAAACAAAATAGAAAAAAATAGAAATAAAGAGGAAATTTCTAAGAATAAGATAGTCACTCATAATTCTTGACTATAAAGCATTAATTTCCATTCTATTCACACCCATCATACCATACATAAAAGAGAGGATTGTATTAGAGGAAACAAAACGTCCATTTGTGCCTTAGTATTACTTTATCTTTTGTAGCTTGAAGTTCAACTAATACACTTTCCCTCTTATCTATAATATTTTTTGAACTTACAAAATTTCCCTTCATTTATGCATAACTCACATCCAATACATTACGGTTACACTAGTGCGAAATTATTCAAATAAAAAAAGAATAAATAAATGATTGGGTGCACGTTATTGATGTGCAGAATTTTGGTTGACACCATGCTCTTAACCTTTAAGGAAATTACAGTGTTATTAAGGAATTATGATTCAGCTTGAAATTTTTTATTCATTTTTGCACTAATAATGGGATGGACAATTTAGGACTAAATCATTATTATTGAAATTTAGTGAAGTACTTGGAATTTGAAAGACTTTAAATATATTATTTCATTAATTCGCGTACATAAGACGGTTTGGATTTTGTGGGTAGTATCCGCTGAAAACCCTCACGAGACAACACTCTTCCTACAAAAGGACACCTAGGGGTTTAACAGCTTGTTTCCTACGAAAGTGTGATGTATCTTAGTTTAGTTTATTCAAGGACGAATAAAAAGGTAAAGTTCCAGAGCCAAAGCCAATTAATATACTGGGTTTTGAGCAATCGAAAAGAATTTGGAGCATCCTCAGGATTAGGTATTGTTCCTCACTCGCGCAAGATCAGCAAGAATGAATGATGAAAGTGAAAGCTAATCTTTGCCCAATCAATGGCCTTCTTTTTTCTTCTAAGATCAGGGGCATAAGGAACAAGCTTGTGTGGCCTGAATCACTTATTTAGATTCCCTACTACTAGGTATATATTCGATTTGATACCATCTTATGGGGGTATTTGATATACACGTAAATGTGTATTTTACCCACTTATTTATCATGTTTTCTCTTAAAAAATAATTGATACTGTGTATTTATAGTTGTGTTTTCAGATTATTTAAGATGAATGGATTGACGCACTTAATTGTTAAAAAGCGTTAAGAATTGGTGCAAGAAGAGTGTTGATTTTTAGAGCTGGATTAAAGCATGAAGACCTGAAGAAATTTTGCTGCTCAACCACCTTCTGCTGCATATTTTAAAGTCAAGATTCGATGCCTGTTCATAAAGATCGCTTGTGTCAAATGTTATGGGGTTCTTGTTCATGCTCAAAACGATTGAAGTTGATGTCGTTTGATGTCCGCAAGCTATTTTTCCATGACATTTGCATGTCCATTCACATGCTTTCACATTGATTTATATGTTATTTAGGCACAAAATTTTGTCCCACAACTTGTAATTGGCCACATAGTCTTGGTCATGGCAGCTATAAATACACTTGTATCTCTTTCATTTAAATTCATTCCTGGTTTTATTCTATAAACTTTCTCTTGGAATAAAACTATTCTTCTCCTTTTCTCTTTAGTTCTAGTTTTTTATTTATGTTTTTTCTTTTCTCTTTCTCTTCTTCTTATTTAAGCAATGTCTAGCTAATCCTCTTTAATTAGGGGGTGGTGACGCTTATAGACTAGATTCAATATGAATCACATAGCCAAAGAGACTAGGACTTTATACATATAGATATAGATCTGAACCAAGAGTTAGATCTGAACCTTCATACTCTGTGTCGTATAAGAGTTGTGCTCCTTCGCGGAGTATATTTGAGTTCGACCTAACACTTTTCGGATTTAGATCTAAATTTTAGGGTTTTAGAAATAAATTAGTGAATCTATCATGATAGCCTATGGTTGTTTAAGAGCTTAGCTCCTACATAGGCTATGCTTGTTGCTATTCACATGTTCGTTTCTAAAAACCTAATTATTGTTGATTGATATTTGTGATAGAGACATGAGTTAGATCTATATTAATCTGTTTGGCTGTTAATGATTATTAATCTAATTTATGTCACTACTCCTGTAATAACCCGAAAATCTGAGCCAGATTAAATTTTTTATTTTGGCAATTTTAGCGAATTTTGAACATTTAAAATGGATTATTTTAAATAATATCAACGAGAAATTTATTTTGAATATAATTAATACGTATATATTATACGCGTCGTCGTTAGAATATAAATAATTATATATAATTATAAATAGAATTGAAAATGGCGCGGTAGTTCAATAATTCGATTTCAAACTTCAATTGAATGTACCGGGTGCAAAACAATCCGGATTTTAGCGAAACTGAAAATATTATAATCTAGTTGAGAATATCTTTCCAACGAATCCGGGAAATCAAAATTTCGTAGCGAGAATCAAAAGATATGTCCAGTTGAAAATTTTGAATAGTCGCTATGGAATTCAGGCCCTTAAAAATAGACATTTTGCAAACGACCTCGGATTTCGACGAAACCAATTTTGTTGGGTCCGTGATGTCAAATTATTGCTAGGTTTTAAATTTCATAATTTTTCGAATCAATATGTGAGCGTGGCAAAGGAAAACGCGTTTGACCAGTTTCAGTTGATTTTAATCGACTGGAAAATGGCCATTTTTCCAACTGTTTCAGAATTCAACGAAACTAGTTTTGTTAGGACCGTATCGTCAATACGAGGCTAGAAAATATTTTTCTGTAATTTTTAGAATTAGTATGTGACCCTGAGAATTTGAAATGTACGTTTAAAATTCAATAAAGTGATTTAAATGTAAATTTAACAGAAACTGATTGTAACAGCCAAATCAGCCTACGATACATATCCCATTGTGTTCGGAATGGGGGTAAAACGCTATAGACGACAGGCGGTGGGCCTCGTTTCGAGGTCGTAAGTGAAAGTCAACTTTTTGCAAAATAAAATAAATAAAAAAAAATAAAAACCCCTCTTCCTATATCTTTCTGCCCCCCCCCCCCTTCTCGTTATCATTTCTGAACGAGGGAAAAGAAAAAAAAAAGAAATCGAAATCGCGTCGATGCCCCCGCCGCCGCCGGTGGCAGAGCCACCACCACCGCACGCCTCTCCCGATCGCCCCTGTCTCTCTTCTCTCTCCCTCGCTCTCCTAATCGAAAACCGTGACCCCAATCCCAAACCCCGACGCCAGCCTCACCGCGCCACCCCCTTCTCGGATCCGCCACCTGAAGACCCCTCCGCCTGCCGCCTGAAGCCTGCCTCCGCCCTTCGCTCCTTCTCTCCCCTTGACCAGTGACTCCATTTTGCGAAGAAGAAGGTGATTTTTAATTTACTAAATCAGTTTTAATTTAATTTATTTATGTGTTTCCTATGTAATTAGTTTTTAAATTCAGTTTGGTGTATAATTAGCGATTAAAGAGATTACATTTTTTTATATTATAAAAGGATTTGATTTTCCTTTATGAAAAGATTTGATTTTTAAAAATGACAAGAATATAGTTTTTATAATATAGTAAAGTAATTAAAATATGATTTTTATATTTTTAAAGTATTAAAAATATAATCTTTACTATATAGAAATATTAAAAATATGATTTTTATATTTTTAAAGTATTAAAAATATAATCTTTATAGGATAGAGAATATAAAAATATCATCTTTGTATATGTAGCGAAATAAAAATCTGATTTTTATTTTATATACGTTGAAGTAAAGTGATGATTTTTATAATGATGAAATCTATATTTTTGAAAAGGCGAAATCTTTATATAGAGAATAGCGTTATAAAAATAGAATTTTTATCTATATATTAGCGGTAAGGAAATATGATTTTTATATTTTTAAAGAATTAAAAATATGATCTTTATATTTTTAAAATATAGTCTTTACTATATAGATGATGTAAAAATATGATTTTTGCTTATGCAGAGAATTAGAAATATAATTTTTACATTTTAGGAATATTAAAAATAGCATCTTTATATGTGTAGAAAAATAAAAATGTGATTTTTATAATGAGATTTTTATAAAGGCGAAATCTTTAAATTAGAAAAGGCGAAATCTTTAAAATAGAAAAGGTGAAATCTTTAAATTTGAGAAAGCGAAATATTTATAGTTGAAAAGGCGAAATATTTGAAAAGACGAGATCTTTATATAGAAAATAGAGAAATAAAAATATGATTTTTATATATTGAACATCGTAGTGAAAATTCGATTTTTAAATATATGAAGTGATTATACAAATATGATTTTTAAATTGAAAGTGAATAAATAAAAATGTGATTTTTATTTTAAAAACATCGAAATATAAAAATGTGTGATTTTTATATATATAGTGACTACGGGCAACGAAGATGACGAAGATGGGATAACGAAGAAGATTTCTATAAATGAAGAGTCGTGGTATTGGATAGCTTTAGGTGAGAACTTCTCACTCTAAACTTCTTTTTCTAGTTATATATAAATATATACTAGGATGCAGACGGTGCTTAGTAGCACCCGACACCCGTCATCCACAGACCATGGATGGCTTGCTTGTTAAATTGTTTGGTTGTGTAGTTGGTTAGATTATTGGTTTGAATTGGATTATTTGGTGAAATGGAATGAATTTGATTGATGTGTGAATGGCGTGGGCCTTCACTAGACCGGGGATAAGGCTAGGCCTCGTCCCGTTTCTAGTATCGTGCCGTTATGCCGCCGAAATTTTCTAAAATTTGTTAGAAAAATAAAAATATCATTTATTGAATAAATGGACTGAATAGAAATTCAAGTGTTAAAATAAAATGTTTATCGTTAAAAATATAATTTTTTAACGTGAAAGTGAATAAATCAATATTTATAAACAAATCGGCCGATTTGTTTGTATACATTGATTTGACTGATATCGATTGGGTCGATAAATTTTACACGTCGCCCAACTACACAAATAAAATCTGTGTTTGATTGTTTGAAACCCCACACGGGTGTTGGGATGAAATTTGAAGTTCACTCATCCTGATTGATTAAATATGTCGATCGATCGATTGACAGGCTGTTATAAGCGTCAGATATCTATATTTGATGCTTATACAGTGTAGTGCACTTTGGTTGATGGTTGATTATTTTTCAATGCTATTATATACATGTGTTGTATGGAATCCATATAATTAACATTATATGGTGATTGATTGGGCCTCATTCCAATCGGGAAAATAATGAATATTATAAAAGAAAATTCATGTGTTGAATATAAAAATAGTCATGTGTTGACGATGATTATGGGTTGAAACTATTCATGTGTTGAGTGAAATATTTTAAATAATAAAAATTACATCTTTATCATATTTACGATTAGAATCTACTTTACGGTGGAGTCTAATTAAAATCAAACGATAGATACCATATTTTATAAAATATTTTACATAACAAAAATAGTGATGTGTTGACAGTACTCATGTGTTGAGATTAGTCGTGTGTTGAAAGAAATATTGATTCATGTGTTGAATGGGATAAATATTCATTTGTTGGATAGAATAAAGAAGTTTTGGAAAATATAAAGCCGTGTTGATTAGAGATGCGTTATTTTGACGCGAACGATATTTATATCGATTTTATTCGTTGTATAATGAATATTGAAAAGTGATTTCAAAATTAAATATTTTGAAATGAAATTCAAATTGAATTAGATTAAAATACGAATTGAATAGGAAGTGAATTTGAATTCGAATAAAATAGAAATGAATTCAAATTGAATTAAATTTGAATTTGAATTGAAATTTAAAACGAACTGAAATTGAATTGAAATCAATTTGAAACGAATTCGAATTGAATCAAATAGAAGGTAAATTCGAATTGAATTGAATTAAAACGAATTTGAATTTGAATTGAATTGAAACGAACTGAAATTGAATTGAAATCAATTTGAAACGAATTCGAATTGAATCAAATAGAAGGTAAATTCGAATTGAATTGAATTGAAACGAATTTGAATTTGAATTGAAGTGAAATGAACTCGAATTGAATTGAAATCATATCGATTTGAAATTGAATATAGTGTTGAAATGGTTTTGAAAACGAATTTAAAATGATTTATAAAATTCGTTTTAAAAGGAAATCGACGAAATATATATAATATATATATTATATATATATATATAATGGCCTGAATAGAACACGCCGCGCCGCGGCAGTTCGTGAATTTCGACCATTTATTTCAAACGGACATTGCGGGAGATCCGACCGTCGGATTCCCCTAAAACTGGAACCGTTGGGTTCGTATCGAAAAGAGCTTTCCAAGGAATATTAGAAATTTGAAATCTAACGGTTGGATTTGGAATTATGTCCAAATCAATTTCAGAAAAGGTCGCTGTAAGTGCAGTTCGATGGCCGTAGATGGAAATCGACTGTATGGGCCTTGATAAATTATCAAGAATATCTATAATTTGTGTAAAATCATAAGAAATGATTTGGGAAAAATTGGGTTGAAAAATTCCACATTTGAAAAGATAAAAATAGATTTTTATCGAAATGAACTAGTTTTGAACTAGAATTAAAATCAATTTATTTTTGAAATAAATAAATTGAATTTGAAAGTGATTTTAAAAATAACCAATATTCCCAATATGTGAATTGGACTGGAGTTGAATCAAAATTATCTTCGGGATATTTCGATGTTGGATTTCGTGACTATACAGATATTGTTATGGGAATTTGAAAGATATATTTTATATCGTTATTTCCAATACGATATTTGTTGGTTTCAGAATTTGATATTGAATATAAGCCGATATATTTTCTATTCAGAGCCTTGTATTTAATATCAAATGTGATTTGGGTTTATCGTGAATGGTGTTTTAGATGACATTGGTTCTTTAACCCAGTTAAAGACATGATATTGATATTTGAAGAGATTATAGCTAAGTGGAGTTTTAATGAATCTTTAATTAGATTGAAAAGTGAATTGATAATTTAAATTATCAAATCTGAAAAGTGATCGAGAGTGGAGTACCACCAGTTTTGCTCCAAAGCGATAGTTAAATCGTTAATTAGATTTGAACGTGAAATGGTAATTAATTTTACAGATAACACCGTGGTGTTAGGAATGGAGTATCACCAGTTTTGCTCCATGGGATATATAGGTTGGGATTGGGAAATAAAATAAATAATTACTTCGGTGTGGTTCGTTAATACCGACTAGTTTGAATGATATCCAAAGGAAGATTATAGGATAAATTTAGAAGAATTTATCTTGGATAAAATTAATGGGAACATTTCCCTAAGAATGTGATTTTGTGAATAAAAGAATATTCTGAATTGGAATGAGGCGTTTGTTGTGTTTGTGTAACATTCGTTTATTATATACGTGGGTTATTCAGAAAGGCCGGGTTTATACCCATTCTGAATAACCGATTCGACGAGATGTCGAAGATGAAGACGGTGGTTGAAGACCGGAAGTCTTCACATCGTTTGGGTGATTACTGATGATCTTGATTGGGCTGTACACCCAAGATGAGGGAAACAGTCGGTGATCATCCAGACGTACTTGGAGATCGATGGATATGCGAGGAAAGTGCCTCCGGTTTCGTTCAGACCCAGAACGAACTTGTAAATGGATTGCGTGTCTGACATTGGATTTTATTCTGTGTTGATTGATCTCTATTAAATATACATCTGTTTGGCGGCAGAGAATTTATTCTCTTGCTTAACGCCCTTCTCTGAGACGTACGAGCTCAGAGGTTGTATATCGATGGACATCAGTCGCATGGAATGAATTGCCAGTGTGGCATGCGTAAGTGGCAATTGATCAAGGCTTCTGTTGAAAAGCAAAGTCTTGTGTTTGATGATCAAAGCACGGCCTGTGTGGCATAGCTTTGTGTATAACGTGAATTCGCGAGCCTCACACCTCGGTATGAGTCAAAAACGGGATACGGACCCAAGGAGTGCACGACGTTTCTTTCTAGCTATGGTGGTGTCAGTGACCTACCAGCCCTGACATTTATATACTTTTCACCTGTGTGGTTGTTGGATACGAGGCGCCTCGGATATAGGTCTGTAAGGACCGGGAAACGTGTGTTCAGGAATTGCCAATCCTCAAAAGTAAGAGAGGACCGGCCTTGGAGGATCCAGGGATTGCTGTGTGCGGTCCCGAGGCATTTGCTAGAGTGTCTCGAACGCGGAGAGGAGCTTGCCCTTTGCCTCGACTCATGATGGAATCCAATTTCCAATACGTGTATTGCGGTTTTAATTGTAGAACTAGTATGGCGACATGATAGATGGTACCCATGCCGCCTATGATTGATATTTATGATTGAAATTGTTTTGACACTATACACTTATAATAGTATCAAATAATGTGTTTTAAACGTATCAAGCATGTTTTGGCTGTTATAAGGTAAAAACCCTATCCTCCGGCTTGCGTTGCATTGTGTGATGGGACCTGGGTCTTATAACAGCTTCATTTTTCTTTATTTAGCATTGCACTGTTTGTTCTATGCACTGGTATTCTTGGGAGGAAACCCGTTCCGTGTTATACGGCGTGGTCCCTTGATTTACCTAACTTTAAAACCAATATTAATAACTGTTTTAGTTCTCACACCAGTCACATGACTGACCTGGAGTTTATTGTTTTAACCTAAACTCTGGGTGCCCCTATTTTCCGCACGTGCAGCTAGTAGTTTTGGTTTTGCAGATTTATATCCACAGGGTCCTGATTTACAACTGGAACGATGCTCGGAAAGCCCTGTATCCGTGTATCACTTTCAGTTGTATTTTGTATTATTTTCCGCTGCTATGTAATTTATTGTAATCTCTGATATTTATAGAATGTAATTTATTCATTTATACTCTGTATATTCTTGTATCTGATGGAATTGTTGTAATAGCAATGAAATGTTCTTCCGTATGCGTCCTTTTGTGTGTTGTTCTCAAAGTATCCGTGCTTTCCTTCGCGCGGAAGTTACGGGTTCTCTCAGTTGGTATCAGAGCTTTGGTTTACAGAGCTCGAGAACAAGACACATTAGAACCATACGAAAGAATTCATCAGATATTGGATTAGCAATATCCAATTAGAATGACTCGTTAGAGATTGGATCAGTAGTATCCTAGAACGAGTGTGAAGAGTATATTTTTCAAATGAAAACAATTTTGTTTTGAAAATTTAAATCGTTTTATACGTATTTGAATATTTATTTATTTTGAATATGGACAATCGAGTATATAAAGATTTCGCGTATACGCGTCATGAACGTATAGTCGAAGTTTTATTATACTGGATAGATATAGAATCACATTCTAGACACCCGGGGATAATTCTGGTGATGTGGCCACATCATCAGTATTTATGTTCGTGTTTCGAAGGTGTGATACCTATATATTTCCATTAGACTGGTGTGAGAACCAAAATTTATATAGTTAGAACACATTGTTGTGAATTGGCATCAAAAACATGATTTTTTGTATATATGTATCAAAATTATGAATTTGAAACTCTAATTTACTAATTGATTGATGTTTGTGTTGTTTGTTTATTTGTTTGATAATTTTGAACCATTATGCCTAATTGAACCGAATATTGAATTGTATTGATAATTGGTCGCAACTGCTTGCATATACATATACTTACATTGAATAGGTCACCGCAAGGAGGCTAGAGCAGAGAATAAAATTTGTTTGCCCGACAAATAGGTACATGTTTACTATAATTTACTGTTTTGTTTGGGTGATGATGATTTTGTGAGCCTATTGGCTAGCCGCTTGGCTTTTTCTTTTTCTTTTTGAGATTAGAAGGACCGGGGAAGCTATTTGAAATTCCCCGATGCTCCCATTGCAGGGGAGGTTATGGCGAAATTTTTCGAAAATTTAGGGTGTTAGCCAAATTTTTGAAATTTTGAAAATTCTCAGAAACTGAAGAGTTGGAGAATGGAAGCCAGATCGAATGTAGAGTTGATTAATCAAACCACTTTCGACTTTATTCCTTTTCGGGGACGAAAAGTTTTGAGTGGGGGAGATTGTAATAACCCGAAAATCTGAGCCAGTTTAAAATTTTTATTTTGGCAATTTTAGCGAATTTTGAACATTTAAAATGGATTATTTTAAATAATATCAACGAGAAATTTATTTTGAATATAATTAATACGTATATATTATACGCGTCGTCGTTAGAATATAAATAATTATATATAATTATAAATAGAATTGAAAATGGCGCGGTAGTTCGATAATTCGATTTCAAACTTCAATTGAATGTACCGGGTGCAAAACAATCCGGATTTTAGCGAAACTGAAAATATTATAATCTAGTTGAGAATATCTTTCCAACGAATCCGGGAAATCAAAATTTCGTAGCGAGAATCAAAAGATATGTCCAGTTGAAAATTTTGAATAGTCGCTATGGAATTCAGGCCCTTAAAAATAGACATTTTGCAAACGACCTCGGATTTCGACGAAACCAGTTTTGTTGGGTCCGTGATGTCAAATTATTGCTAGGTTTTAAATTTCATAATTTTTCGAATCAATATGTGAGTGTGGCAAAGGAAAACGCGTTTGACCAGTTTTAGTTGATTTTAATCGACTGGAAAATGGCCATTTTTCCAACGGTCTCAGAATTCAACGAAACTAGTTTTGTTAGGACCGTATCGTCAATACGAGGCTAGAAAATATTTTTCTGTAATTTTTAGAATTAGTATGTGACCCTGAGAATTTGAAATGTACGTTTAAAATTCAATAAAGTGATTTAAATGTAAATTTAACAGAAACTGATTGTAACAGCCAAATCAGCCTACAATACATATCCCATTGTGTTCGGAATGGGGGTAAAACGCTATAGACGACAGGCGGTGGGCCTCGTTTCGAGGTCGTAAGTGAAAGTCAACTTTTTGCAAAATAAAATAAATAAAAAAAAATAAAAACCCCTCTTCCTATATCTTTCTGCCCCCCCCCCCCTTCTCGTTATCATTTCTGAACGAGGGAAAAGAAAAAAAAAATCGAAATCGCGTCGATGCCCCCGCCGCCGCCGGTGCTAGAGCCACCACCACCGCACGCCTCTCCCGATCGCCCCTGTCTCTCTTCTCTCTCCCTCGCTCTCCTAATCGAAAACCGTGACCCCAATCCCAAACCCCGACGCCAGCCTCACCGCGCCACCCCCTTCTCGGATCCGCCACCTGAAGACCCCTCCGCCTGCCGCCTGAAGCCTGCCTCCGCCCTCCGCTCCTTCTCTCCCCTTGACCAGTGACTCCATTTTGCGAAGAAGAAGGTGATTTTTAATTTACTAAATCAGTTTTAATTTAATTTATTTATGTGTTTCCTATGTAATTAGTTTTTAAATTCAGTTTGGTGTATAATTAGCGATTAAAGAGATTACATTTTTTTTTTATATTATAAAAGGATTTGATTTTCCTTTATGAAAAGATTTGATTTTTAAAAATGACAAGAATATAGTTTTTATAATATAGTAAAGTAATTAAAATATGATTTTTAAGTATTAAAAATATAATCTTTACTATATAGAAATATTAAAAATATGATTTTTATATTTTTAAAGTATTAAAAATATAATCTTTATAGGATAGAGAATATAAAAATATCATCTTTGTATATGTAGCGAAATAAAAATCTGATTTTTATTTTATATACGTTGAAGTAAAGTGATGATTTTTATAATGATGAAATCTATATTTTTGAAAAGGCGAAATCTTTATATAGAGAATAGCGTTATAAAAATAGAATTTTTATCTATATATTAGCGGTAAGGAAATATGATTTTTATATTTTTAAAGAATTAAAAATATGATCTTTATATTTTTAAAATATAGTCTTTACTATATAGATGATGTAAAAATATGATTTTTGCTTATGCAGAGAATTAGAAATATAATTTTTACATTTTAGGAATATTAAAAATAGCATCTTTATATGTGTAGAAAAATAAAAATGTGATTTTTATAATGAGATTTTTATAAAGGCGAAATCTTTAAATTAGAAAAGGCGAAATCTTTAAATTAGAAAAGGTGAAATCTTTAAATTTGAAAAAGCGAAATATTTATAGTTGAAAAGGCGAAATATTTGAAAAGACGAGATCTTTATATAGAAAATAGAGAAATAAAAATATGATTTTTATATATTGAACATCGTAGTGAAAATTCGATTTTTAAATATATGAAGTGATTATACAAATATGATTTTTAAATTGAAAGTGAATAAATAAAAATGTGATTTTTATTTTAAAAACATCGAAATATAAAAATGTGTGATTTTTATATATATAGTGACTACGGGCAACGAAGATGACGAAGATGGGATAACGAAGAAAATTTCTATAAATGAAGAGTCGTGGTATTGGATAGCTTTAGGTGAGAACTTCTCACTCTAAACTTCTTTTTCTAGTTATATATAAATATATACTAGGATGCAGACGGTGCTTAGTAGCACCCGACACCCGTCATCCACAGACCATGGATGGCTTGCTTGTTAAATTGTTTGGTTGTGTAGTTGGTTAGATTATTGGTTTGAATTGGATTATTTGGTGAAATGGAATGAATTTGATTGATGTGTGAATGGCGTGGGCCTTCACTAGACCGGGGATAAGGCAAGGCCTCGTCCCGTTTCTAGTATCGTGCCGTTATGCCGCCGAAATTTTCTAAAATTTGTTAGAAAAATAAAAATATCATTTATTGAATAAATGGACTGAATAGAAATTCAAGTGTTAAAATAAAATGTTTATCGTTAAAAATATAATTTTTTAACGTGAAAGTGAATAAATCAATATTTATAAACAAATCGGTCGATTTGTTTGTATACATTGATTTGACTGATATCGATTGGGTCGATAAATTTTACACGTCGCCCAACTGCACAAATAAAATCTGTGTTTGATTGTTTGAAACCCCACACGGGTGTTGGGATGAAATTTGAAGTTCACTCATCCTGATTGATTAAATATGTCGATCGATCGATTGACAGGCTGTTATAAGCGTCAGATATCTATATTTGATGCTTATACAGTGTAGTGCACTTTGGTTGATGGTTGATTATTTTTCAATGCTATTATATACATGTGTTGTATGGAATCCATATAATTAACATTATATGGTGATTGATTGGGCCTCATTCCAATCGGGAAAATAATGAATATTATAAAAGAAAATTCATGTGTTGAATATAAAAATAGTCATGTGTTGACGATGATTATGGGTTGAAACTATTCATGTGTTGAGTGAAATATTTTAAATAATAAAAATTACATCTTTATCATATTTACGATTAGAATCTACTTTACGGTGGAGTCTAATTAAAATCAAACGATAGATACCATATTTTATAAAATATTTTACATAACAAAAATAGTGATGTGTTGACAGTACTCATGTGTTGAGATTAGTCGTGTGTTGAAAGAAATATTGATTCATGTGTTGAATGGGATAAATATTCATTTGTTGGATAGAATAAAGAAGTTTTGGAAAATATAAAGCCGTGTTGATTAGAGATGCGTTATTTTGACGCGAACGATATTTATATCGATTTTATTCGTTGTATAATGAATATTGAAAAGTGATTTCAAAATTAAATATTTTGAAATGAAATTCAAATTGAATTAGATTAAAATACGAATTGAATAGGAAGTGAATTTGAATTCGAATAAAATAGAAATGAATTCAAATTGAATTAAATTTGAATTTGAATTGAAATTTAAAACGAACTGAAATTGAATTGAAATCAATTTGAAACGAATTCGAATTGAATCAAATAGAAGGTAAATTCGAATTGAATTGAATTAAAACGAATTTGAATTTGAATTGAATTGAAACGAACTGAAATTGAATTGAAATCAATTTGAAACGAATTCGAATTGAATCAAATAGAAGGTAAATTCGAATTGAATTGAATTGAAACGAATTTGAATTTGAATTGAAGTGAAATGAACTCGAATTGAAATCAAATCGATTTGAAATTGAATATAGTGTTGAAATGGTTTTGAAAACGAATTTAAAACGATTTATAAAATTCGTTTTAAAAGGAAATCGACGAAATATATATAATATATATATTATATATATATATAATGGCCTGAATAGAACGCGCCGCGCCGCGGCAGTTCGTGAATTTCGACCATTTATTTCAAACGGACATTGCGGGAGATCCGACCGTCGGATTCCCCTAAAACCGGAACCGTTGGGTTCGTATCGAAAAGAGTTTTCCAAGGAATATTAGAAATTTGAAATCTAACGGTTGGATTTGGAATTATGTCCAAATCAATTTCAGAAAAGGTCGTTGTAAGTGCAGTTCGATGGCCGTAGATGGAAATCGACTGTACGGGCCTTGATAAAATTATAAAAAATATCTATAATTTGTGTAAAATCATAAGAAATGATTTGGGAAAAATTGGGTTGAAAAATTCCACATTTGAAAAGATAAAAATAGATTTTTATCGAAATGAACTAGTTTTGAACTAGAATTAAAATCAATTTATTTTTGAAATAAATAAATTGAATTTGAAAGTGATTTTAAAAATAACCAATATTCCCAATATGTGAATTGGACTGGAGTTGAATCAAAATTATCTTCGGGATATTTCGATGTTGGATTTCGTGACTATACAGATATTGTTATGGGAATTTGAAAGATATATTTTATATCGTTATTTCCAATACGATATTTGTTGGTTTCAGAATTTGATATTGAATATAAGCCGATATATTTTCTATTCAGAGCCTTGTATTTAATATCAAATGTGATTTGGGTTTATCGTGAATGGTGTTTTAGATGACATTGGTTCTTTAACCCAGTTAAAGACAGGATATTGATTTTTGAAGAGATTAAAGCTAAGTGGAGTTTTAATGAATCTTTAATTAGATTGAAAAGTGAATTGATAATTTAAATTATCAAATCTGAAAAGTGATCGAGAGTGGAGTACCACCAGTTTTGCTCCAAAGCGATAGTTAAATCTTTAATTAGATTTGAACGTGAAATGGTAATTAATTTTACCGATAACACCGTGGTGTTAGGAATGGAGTATCACCAGTTTTGCTCCATGGGATATATAGGTTGGGATTGGGAAATAAAATAAATAATTACTTCGGTGTGGTTCGTTAATCCCGACTAGTTTGAATGATATCCAAAGGAAGATTATAGGATAAATTTAGAAGAATTTATCTTGGATAAAATTAATGGGAACATTTCCCTAAGAATGTGATTTTGTGAATAAAAGAATATTCTGAATTGGAATGAGGCGTTTGTTGTGTTTGTGTAACATTCGTTTATTATATACGTGAGTTATTCAGAAAGGCCGGGTTTATACCCATTCTGAATAACCGATTCGACGAGATGTCGAAGATGAAGACGGTGGTTGAAGACCGGAAGTCTTCACATCGTTTGGGTGATTACTGATGATCTTGATTGGGCTGTACACCCAAGATGAGGGAAACAGTCGGTGATCATCCAGACGTACTTGGAGATCGATGGATATGCGAGGAAAGTGCCTCCGGTTTCGTTCAGACCCAGAACGAACTTGTAAATGGATTGTGTGTCTGACATTGGATTTTATTCTGTGTTGATTGATCTCTATTAAATATACATCTGTTTGGCGGCAGAGAATTTATTCTCTTGCTTAACGCCCTTCTCTGAGGCGTACGAGCTCAGAGGTTGTATATCGATGGACATCAGTCGCATGGAATGAATTGCCAGTGTGGCATGCGTAAGTGGCAATTGATCAAGGCTTCTGTTGAAAAGCAAAGTCTTGTGGTTGATGATCAAAGCACGGCCTGTGTGGCATAGCTTTGTGTATAACGTGAATTCGCGAGCCTCACACCTCGGTATGAGTCAAAAACGGGATACGGACCCAAGGAGTGCACGACGTTTCTTTCTAGCTATGGTGGTGTCAGTGACCTACCGGCCCTGACATTTATATACTTTTCACCTGTGTGGTTGTTGGATACGAGGCGCCTCGGATATAGGTCTGTAAGGACCGGGAAACGTGTGTTCAGGAATTGCCAATCCTCAAAAGTAAGAGAGGACCGGCCTTGGAGGATCCAGGGATTGCTGTGTGCGGTCCCGAGGCATTTGCTAGAGTGTCTCGAACGCGGAGAGGAGCTTGCCCCTTGCCTCGACTCATGATGGAATCCAATTTCCAATACGTGTATTGCGGTTTTAATTGTAGAACTAGTATGGCGACATGATAGATGGTACCCATGCCGCCTATGATTGATATTTATGATTGAAATTGTTTTGACACTATACACTTATAATAGTATCAAATAATGTGTTTTAAACGTATCAAGCATGCTTTGGCTGTTATAAGGTAAAAACCCTATCCTCCGGCTTGCGTTGCATTGTGTGATGGGACCTGGGTCTTATAACAGCTTCATTTTTCTTTATTTAGCATTGCGCTGTTTGTTCTATGCACTGGTATTCTTGGGAGGAAACCCGTTCCGTGTTATATGGCGTGGTCCCTTGATTTACCTAACTTTAAAACCAATATTAATAACTGTTTTAGTTCTCACACCAGTCACATGACTGACCTGGAGTTTATTGTTTTAACCTAAACTCTGGTGCCCCTATTTTCCGCACGGGCAGCTAGTAGTTTTGGTTTTGCAGATTTATATCCACAGGGTCCTGATTTACAGCTGGAACGATGCTCGGAAAGCCCTGTATCCGTGTATCACTTTCAGTTGTATTTTGTATTATTTTCCGCTGCTATGTAATTAATTGTAATCTCTGATATTTATAGAATGTAATTTATTCATTTATACTCTGTATATACTTGTATCTGTTGGAATTGTTGTAATAGCAATGAAATGTTCTTCCGTATGCGTCCTTTTGTGTGTTGTTCTCAAAGTATCCGTGCTTTCCTTCGCGGGGAAGTTACGGGTTCTCTCAACTCCCTAATTGCTTCCATTTATTATAAAAAACTCTCTTTTTCTTTATTTTCTGTTGTTTTCAAACAATCAAACTTTCGGAATAATCTGATTGGATTTATTAGTTAAAATAGTTTTGGTCCTAGAGTTCGACACCCTTTACAACAACCCTTATTGTTTAGGAAAGCCGAACTAATTTATTAATTGTTTACAATTGTTCAATTTGTTCGCAAACATTGGGTCATCCCATGCATATATGTATTTTCTTTCTAATTTAAAATTCCAACTTTGAATTGCCATAACGTCTTCATTTTACATCCTTTTTCAAAAACCATATATGTGTCTAAACCAAAAAATCGTAATGTATTCAATGGTGCAATTTCCATTGTCAAATTCTGACAATTTTGTAACTTATTCTTTAATTAATTATTATATGCTAAAATTACGGTTATTACATTTGGTATTTCCAAAACCATCATTTATTATAACTATGCCCAATTTGACAACTCTGACATCAAGGATTTTGCCAGCTCCATCATATCAAAAAGTGATTCTCTACTGTCACCCTCAAACAAATGGACATGTTGAAGCAGTTAATAAATATAACAAGTCCATACTCAAAAAACATTTGGAAAGGGCCGGAGGAAAGTTGTTAGATGAACTTCCATTATCCCTTTGGGCATACAAACTATCCATATGTCAATGATTGACCATACTCTATTCACGCAATACTACGGCTCTGAGGTCGTCATCACACTTTAACTTGAAGTAAAATCTCACTAAGTTACATAGTGTGATCCAAAAACTAACACCGATCTCTATTTGGAATCTCTTGACATATTAGATGAGAGTCGAGAAGAAGCTTAACTCAGAGCATCTGTACACAACTAATAGGTTGCCCGATACTTCAACACCAAAGTCTATTCAATGCATTTTGACATTGGCGACCTCATCCTAAAACGATTTTCCCACACTGGTCAGTTTTGTCCCTCTATTTAAGGGTCCTTACATCATTCGACGGAGTCTTGGAGATAGAACCTTCAAGCTAACGATCATTGATGACATCGAGCTGCCAAGAGCATGGAACAACAAGCAGCTCGTCGCTATGTCACTTAGCCTTTATTTAGCACATTTGTGTTATCATTCCAGTTAATCACTGGTCTTCACGTTATGCAATAAGGAAGGTATTGCAATTATCTTATTAGTTTTTTTAATAAAGGCTCTTGGTACCTAATGTTCTTAGTGTTCTTTCATTATGCTTATGTTTGTTATGATACGATCGATTAACATGCACGAGCAAACTACCATGAATATGGAGCCTCAAAGCTTGGCATTGTTTCACCACTCCAAGTCCATTACTGGATTCCGCCAACATAATTATGATACGACTACCTAGAAACCGACTCAATGTTCGATGCTATGGAAATTTCTATTTATTTAGAAATCCATCGGACGAGTGTAATAAACTCCAAGTGCATGACATAAATTGATAATTTTATCATAAGTATGATTTATTTGCGCTATGAATTAGCCTAAAATAAATCATCGAACTATAAAACATTCATTAAACCACTTTCTAACTCTCACCAAAATTGACAAATAACATGAAAATTAAAATCTATTTTAAGCATGATGTATTAAATATTGATTAGAAATAGATATCATCAAATTTTGATTTTAAAATCACTTACTTACCAACATCATGGGTAGATGAAGAGGTAATTTGTGTTTTGTTTGTCTAAGAACATCCTATTTATTATCAACAACATAGAATGTCAAATTCAAAGCTAAAATGACAAGTTGTGACCGCATCAAAAATTTCCGCAAAGAACAAAAGGAGATCAAAGGCATCAAATTGTTGAATCTGCATGATTTAGAGAGCTTCACTACTTTTAAATTAAAGAGGTTTAGCTATTTGTATTTGTTATCAAATCAACAAATGCAGCATTCAACATGACACAAAAACAAAAGGAAATGCAAGCTAAGGAAATAAAAAGAAAGATAATTAACAAGTATAAACTAAAATTAACATACTTGCATGAAGTGTTAATTTACACTACTGACATAGAAGAAAAGGAGCATGTAAACAAATAAGAGCACTAATTAATATTGCTTAAAAAAAGAAATTTTATAAGAGGGAAATGGCAAAGAAGACACGAGAACGAGAGATTTATTTTGATCCTCCAAAAAAAAACTAACTAAAAGAGAGGATTCTATTTAAATGAACATCTGGGGTATTTATACAAGCTTAAAACCCTAATCTTTTTTTTTTTGGAAACTACCTAAAATACCCTCTTCATGAAGCTTCCATGTTTTTTTAGCCACTAATGATTCATTAAAAGTATACGAATCTTTTTTGTCTCCTTAAGCTAATGCATTAGCCAATAATTGTTGCCTTAAGGAAAGTGGGTTAAGTGGGATCCTCCACAAAATTGTGTGTGAATTAATTTCATCTTCATTCCTTTATCTCCTCTTAGTGCATGAATATTACTTTATGAAACCACTTGTGTTTGAAGCCAAATTCCTAAAAAACAATATAGAAATTTTCAATTAAAGTTTATCAATTTAACATACGCATAAAATGACCATTTTGCCCTTGGATGAAGATAAAAATGTGATGATTTCAAAATTGCTTGAATTTTAGTTTAAAGGTGTTAAATACCCTATATGCTCATTTTTTAACTAAAACGAGACTTAATATGCGAGTAAAAACGTGCACATTTACATGCATATCAAATACCCCCACACTTATCTTTTTATTCATCCTCGAATAAACAAAACTTAAAAAAACTAAAAAGATAAATCAGTTTTCGTAGGGAGCACGATTACATTGAGCATAGGCAACAAGCTGTTAAACCTCTAGGTGTTCCCAGTAGGACGAGTGGTGTTTCGTGAGGGTTTTCAGCGGATACTATTGTAACAACGTCCCATATTTTTTAAATTTATTTTTAATGGATTTTCATAGAAATTAAATATTTCAGATGAGTTATTTGGATAATTAACGATTTAGAATTTTTTAAATCGAAGTATGAACGTATAAATTAAGATTTAATTAAAACGAGCTCGAAATGGTGCAGTAGTTTGAAAATTTGCTTTTAAACTTCAGATGAATGTATAGAATTCAGTATAGGTTAGAATTGGATATGCTAGTAAAAGTGTACCACAAGCTTATAGCTTGTAAAAGTGTAATTTAGAGTTCATTTGAGTTTGCATATGCTAGTGAATTGGGTAGGCTAGTGTTACTTAGTCAATTTCATGTGCTCATGTTCCATTGAATTGAAATTATTATTAAAATTGTCCACAAAATCTAATTCATAAGCTACTAGTTGATTTGGGGATATCGTGAAGCTCCATTGTTACCCCGACAAAGTTCTAAGTCTTCACAAGTCGCTTGAATCATATTTGATTGCATTGGTTATAAAATTTGCCCGTTTTGGAATTTATAATAAAAAATCATTGCAAATCTCTTGTGCATGAGAGTTTGGTGTTATGAGTTTCTTAGGTGAGTTATAGAAGCCTCATTTGCATGTATATAACATCATAGGCCTTCGGGCAATGGACGATATCATTTTGAATATGTTTTCTAGGCAATTTGTGTTGATTTTTGAAGAATAACGGCCGTTCAGCCATTAATGGCTGTGGAAATGACCTACCTTCGGCCATTAATGGCCGAACAGGGAAAAAATTTCCTTAAGTTTAATAGCCATTCAGCCATTAATGGCCTACCTTCGGCCATTAATGGCCGAACGTGATTTAAACGATCATAACTTTATCATACTTTGTCAGAATTCAGTGAATCTGGATCCATTGGAATTGTATCGACGAGAGCTTTGCAGTGAAACTGATTTGGAGTGATTTGGAGCTCATGAAAATTTTGGTGGAGATAAACGTACGAAGTAAACAATCGAATGTTTATCGTTTTTCAGCAATTTCAAAACTGATCAAGGTGAAAACATTCTCATTCAAACTATTTGTACAGTTATTTATTTTTATAATTGAATATGTATTTGATTGCCAGTGATTGCAATATTTTTTGATGATTAATGGATGTTTACAGTTTTAATCCTATATTTATTAAACTTTAGATAAATTCACATGGATTGTGATGTAAACCCCACATGGGTGTTGGGACGATTACTTTAAACATCGCCCAAGTATACTAATAATAATATTTGTTTGATGGTTGAAAACCCCACATAGGTCTAGGGATGATAATAACTTCGCACATCTCCCTTGTGTTCATTTGTATGTCAACTGATTGATTGACAGACTGTTATAAGTGTTATTTAATTGTTTAACGCTTATACAGTTGCAAATTGCACTGTGGATGTGAATTGAATACTTAATAGTTGTTGATCACTATTTTTGTATACAAGCGATGTATGCAATCCATATACATAAAATTATAAGGTAATTGATTGAGTCTGATTCCAATTCAAAAGTAACAAATATTTTAAAATAATATTCAGTGAAGAATCAAAATATTATTTTGATGTCCGATTTTGGATGGACACGAATATATTGAAATAAATTTTTGGATGAAATACTCCAAGTTTGAAAATAGAAAAGATATTTTCATCTAAATGTAATGGTTAACAACTAGAATAAAGAATTGATATGGTTTTAATATAACCAGAAATTTTCCAACATATGAATTAGAAAGGATTTGAATGGAAACAATATCTGGAATATTTCGATATTGGATTCCATGATTATAAGGATATCGTTGAGGAATTTGGAAGATATAAATATCTTTATTCCCAATATAATATCTGTTGGTTTCAGAATTTAATATTGAATATAAGTCGACATGATTTCTATTCAAAGCCTTGTATTTAATATCAAATGAGATTTTGGGTATGTCGTGAATGGTGTCTTTAATAACACTCTTCTTAAACCCAGTTGAGAAAAGAATAAATTTTTTAACTAAGATTTAATGAAGTTTTCCAATTAAAAATTATAATTGTAATTAAAGGGTAGTTGATTTTGGGTTCGTTGTGAACTATGTTTTAAATGACACTAGTTCTTAAACCCAATTAACCGTGAAGATATGATTTAGAATTTATGAATCTTTTAACTAAGATTTAAAGAAATTTTACAAAGTAAAGTTTTCCAGTTTAATACATTAACTTGGAATTTAGTGGAATTCAGTTTAGTGACAATCAAGATGAGCTTTTGTGAAGGAAGACCATTACTATTTATGGAATTTAAAAGGCCTTGCCGTTATTCCACTTATTGTATTAGTCCGATATGGAAATTTATATCGATTACAATTAATCGAATTTTCGTGAAAGTTCCATTTTTATGGAAGACGATTTTGGGTTTGTCGTGAACTGTGTTTTAAATGACATTGGTTCTTTAACCCAAGTTAAAGGGAAGATTAATTTCCTAATGTTGCATAATCATTAATGATTTTAGAGATTAAAACTAGTGGAGTTTTAACGAATCTTTAATTAGACTGAAATGTGAATAAGGCAATTAAATTTACCGAATTCAAGAAATGATCAAGATATGGAGTAACGCCAGTTTTACCCCATGCAATAGTTAAATATTTAATTAGATTTGAAATGGTAATTAATTTTATCGATAACACTATGGTTGTTAGATATGAAGTACCACCAGTTTTGCTCCATGGGATAAATAATTTGTAATTAGGATAATAAAATGAATGATTACTTCAGTAAGTCTCGTTAATCCCGATTAGTTGATTAACCTTAATATGGTTTAAGTTGAGAAAAGATATTAAAAAACTTTTGAAATGATATCAAAAGGAAGAATAAAGAATAAGTTTAAAAGAACTTATCTTTGATAAAATTAATGGGCACCTTTCCCTAAAGATGTGAATATTTTAATAAAAGAATATTCTGGACTGGAATGAGATGTGTGTTATCTTTGTGTATTTATGACTTGATTGTAAAGATACTCGAGTTATTCGAAAAAACTAGATTTAACCCATTTTGAATAACTATTACGATGATTAAAAGTCGATAATGAAGACGGTGGTCGAAGACCAGAGATCTTCACATTGTATGGATGATTACTGATGTCTTGACTGGGTTGTACACCCAAGATGAGGTAATAAAAGGTGATCGTCCAGACGTATGTGAGGACCCGTAACTTCCCCGTTAAGGAAAGCCTGGATACTTTGAGAACAAGCCACCATAGAACGCAAACAGAAGAACATTTCATTGTTTATTAAAACAATTCCATCAGAATACAAGAATATACAGAGTATGAATAAATATTACACAGAAAATATCAGAGATTTAATATTACATTTAAATACTTCGCAGCGGAAATAATACAAAACACAACTAGAAAAGATATACGGATACAGAGCTTTCCGGATATCGTTCCAGCTATAGATCAGGATCCTGTGAATATAAATCTGCAAAACCAAAACTACTAGCTGCCCGTGTGGAAAATAGGGGCACCCAGAGTTTAGGTTAAAACAATAAACTCCAGGTCAGTCATGTGACTGTGTGAGAACTAAAACAGTTATTATTCTTTGTTTTTAAAGTAAGGTAAATCAAGGGACCACGCCGTATATCACGGAACGGGTTTCCTCCCAAGAATACCAGTGCAGAAAACAAACAGCGCAATGCTAAATAAAGAACAATGAAGCTATTATAAGACCCAGGTCCCATCACACAATGCAACGCAAGCCAAAGGATAAGGTTTTCCCTTATAATAGCCAAATATGCTTGATACGTGAAATTTCATCTTATATTATTACTATAAGTGAAGAAAACAATTTTAAATATAAATGTATCAATCATAGACGGCATGAGTACCATATATCATGTCGCCAATACTAGGCTCTACAATCAAAACCGCCAAATGTCATATTTGGAAATTGGATTTCCATCATGGTGGCTCCTGATTCGAAAGATCGATCACGTAGTGCCATCTACAACGGCTTACGTCTCAGCTAGAGAAAACACCGTAATGCACATCCGCACTTTTGGGAAATCGAGTATCACTGCGGCTTACGTCCCGGCGAGAGAAAACACCGCTTACCCTATCCCTCTGAGCACTAAGCTCAATCTCGGTCGACCGAATCCACGACACCACTAAGGTGCCCGTCCACTAAAAAGCATACTGATCAAACCATCAGTTTACCACCATACCGGGGTGTGAGGCTCGCGAATCAACGCTATACACAAAGCCGTGCTATATTAAAGCTGCGCTTTGATCATCATCCACCAAACTTTGCTTTTCAACAAAAGTATGGATCACTACATCTCAGCATGCCACACTATCAATCCATATCGTACAACTGATTTCTGCCAATATATAACCTCTGAGCTCGTATGTCTCAGAGAAGGGCGTTAAGCAAGAGAATAAATTCTCCGCCGCCAAACAGATATATATTTAGCAGAGATCTATGAATACAATATAAAGGAATACAATGTTAGACACACCATCCATTTACAAGTCCATTCTAGGTCTGAACGAAACTGGAGGCACTGTCCTTTCATATCCGTCGACCTCCAAGCACGTCCGGACGGCTACCACTTCGGCCCTCTTCAAAGGTTCCCATTAATTTTATCAAAGATAAATTCTTTTAAATTTGTTCTTTAATCTTCCTTTGGATATCATTTCAAACCATATCATGGTTTCCCAAACTAGTCGGGATTAGCGAACCACACCGAAGTAATTATTTATTTTATTTCCCAATCCCAACCTATTCATCCCATGGAGCAAAACTGTTATCACCCCATAACTAACACCACGGTGTTATCGGTAAATTTAGTTACCATTTCACGTTCAAATCTAATTAAAGATTTAACTATCGCTAGGAGTAAAACTGGTGATACTCCCCTTTCGATCATTTCCCAATTTTGATAATTTAAATTATCAATTCCTATTTCAATCTAATTAAAGATTCATTAAAACTCCTTTTACTGGGTTAAAGAACAGTGTCATTTAAAACACAGTTCACTATAAACCCAAATCATATTCTATTTCAATTCCAATAAAATATATTAGAAATTCTGTTTATTTAAAACCCATTTCAAATTCTATTTATTTATTTCAAAAATAAATTGATTTTAATTCTAGTTCAAAACTAGTTCATTTCGATAAAAATCTATTTTTATCTTTTTAAATATGGAGTTTTTCATCCCAGTTCTTTTCAAATCATTTATTTTGATTGTACACAAATTACAGATATTTTTAATTATTTTATCAAGGCTCGTACAGTCGATTTCCATCTACGGCCATCGAACTACACTTACAGCGACCTTTTCTGAAATTGATTTGGACATATCTCCAAATCCAACCGTTAGATTTCAAATTTCTAATATTCATTTGAAAGCTATTTTCGATACAAACCCAACGGTTTCGATTTCAGGAGAATCCGACGGTCGGATCTCCCGTAATGTCCGTTCGAAGTCAATGGTTGAAATTCGCGAACTGCCGCGGCGCGGCACGTTCTATTCAGGCCATTATATTATATATATAATATATATTTCGTCGATTTCTATTTAAAACGAATTTTATAAATCGTTTTAAATTCGTTTCAAAAACAATTTCAACTTCGTTTTCAATTCAAATCAATTTCAATTCAATTTCAATTCAATTCTATTCGAATTCAATTTTAATTCTATTCTATTCGAATTCAATTTTAATTCTATTCTATTCGAATTCAATTTTCTATTCAATTCAATTCAAATTTATTTTTCTATTTAATTCAATTCAAATTCAATTTCAATTCAATTCTATTCGAATTCAATTTCAATTCTATTCTATTCGAATTCAATTTCAATTCAATTCTATTCGACTTCATTTTTCTATTCAATTCAATTCAAATTCATTTTCTATTCAATTCATTTCAAATCCGTTTTCTATTCAATTCATTTCAAATCCGTTTTCTATTCTATTCATTTCGAATCTGTTTTCTATTCTATTCATTTCTAATCTGTTTTCTATTGTATTCATTTCTAATCTGTTTGAGTTTACTTTCAATTCTTATTCAATTCAAATTCATTTTAAAACGAATATAATCGATATCAATATCGTTCGCATCAAAATAGCGCATCTCTAATCAACACGGCTTTATATTATTCAATAACTTCGTTATTCTATTCAACAAATGAATATTTATCCTATTCAACACATGAATCTATATTTCTTTCACCACCTAACTAATCTCAACAAATGAGTACCGTCAACACATTAATCTTTATTTTATAATATTCTTTATTTTCCCAATTGGAATGAGGCCCAATTAATTACCATATAATGTTAATTATATGGATTCCATACAACACATGTATATAATAACAACGATAAATAATCAACCATCATCCAAAGTGCACAACACAACTGCATAAGCATTAAATATAAATAATTAACGCTTAAACAGTCTGTCGACCAATCGATCGACATACAATTAAATAATTGGGATTAGTGTACGCCAAATATCATCCCAACACCCGTGTGGGGTTTCAAATCAATAAACACAGATTTTATTTGTGCAGTTGGGCGATGTGTAAAATTTATCGTCCCAATCAATATCAGTCAAATGTGTGTATATAAGCAAATCGTCCGATTCGTTTATATTTATTTATTTCATTTTATATACACGTTAAAAATTCTATTTTTAACTATACAATATTTATTTTCTATATAAATATTTTATTTCATTTCACAACACACGATCAACTACACATCAAAATCAAACAAACAAACAAGTCATCCATGGTCTCTGGACGACGGGTGTCAGGTGCTGCTAAGCACCGTCTGCATCCTAGTATATATATTAACTAGAAATTTAAAATAAAAGTGAGGAGTTCTCATACCTTGGAGATCCACTCCTCCTTTCTCTATTTTTGAACGGTTTGGATTTGTATTCCTTACCAGTCAGTTCCATCACAGTCTGTTTCAAACGATTTTCATATTAACATCACATTTTTATTCCTATGCTAAACGGATAAAAATCGCATTTTTATACTGTTAAAAACAATGCCATTTTACATTTTCTAAACAAATTGATTTTATATTTCCTATACAAACCGATTTTATATTTTGAAAGCAAATCCTGTTTATATTTTTAAATCAAAGATGTTTATTTTTCAAAACAATTGCTAATTTTATCTTCAAAAACAATTCTATTTTTTCCTCAAAAATCATGTTATTTTTATTTTTAAAAACAAAGCTATTCTTATATTTAAAAACAAAGCTAATCTTATATAAAAAAAACAAAGCTATTCTATAGTTCAAAAATCTCTATTGTAATTTTATTTAAAAATCTATGTAAATTTTATTCTTCTAAAATCAATGTATATTTACAATGCTATATATTTTTTCACAAAATAATGCTATTACTGTTTTTATTATACAAAATTAATAGTTCACTGTGTTTAGAAGAATACGCTGCCAAGGCCTTGTCTTCCTCATTAGCAGATTCCTTCAGACACGAAGAACCCATTTCGCACCACCCCTAGGGTTCGATTTTGCACTACCATCGAGGCGTCGACCGCCGATCTGACTGCGCCATGCCCTCCGCCGGTCTTCCGCCTCCCAGCGCCACCCAACACCGATGAACTCGGTGGTTCCGCGATGCCAAGATTGGCGTGCGACTTCCAGCTCTTTGAGCCCAAAAACTGAGTGACTCGGGCTATAGAATCCCATCAACACCATATAGATTTGAGGCTAGGGAAAATCTCCACCGTTTGGTTTTATAATTTTCGGAAATCATTGAATAAATCAAAAGAAAAAAGGGATGGAAAATCAAAAGAAGTTGGCCGTCGAATTCTTTTTGAGAGAGGCGGAAACCGTTTGACCACGGCTGATAAGGGCTTAGGGTTTGACCAATGAAGGGAGGGTATATATATAATAATATTTAATTCTAATTAATTCTTTAAAAAGGAAAATTTTCATTTGAACTCCAAATCTAACCCAACGACTATCGCCCTTAGCTAATTACCCCCATTCCGAACACAATGGGCTATGTTTCGTAAGCTAGTTTGGCCGTTTCGATCCGTTTTCGTCAAATTTACATTTAAATCATTATATTGAACTTTAAACGTACATTTCAATTTACTGGGGTCACATACTAACTAGAAAAATACCAGAATTTTTTTTTCTAGCTTCGTATTGACGGTACGATCCTAACAAAACTAGTTTCGTCAAATTCTGAGACCGTTGGAAAAGTGGCCAATTTCCAGTCGATTAAAATCAACTAAAACTGGTCAAACGCATTTTCCTTTGCCACGCTCACATATTGATTCGAAAAATTATGAAATTTGAAACCTAGCAATAATTTTACATCACGGATCCAACAAAAGTGGTTTCGTCGAAATCCGAGGTCGTTTGCAAAATGGCTATTTTTAAGGGCCAGAATTACATAGCGACTATTCTGAATTTTCAACTGGACACATCTTTTGATTCCCGCTATGAAATTTCAATTTGTCGGATTCGTTGGAAAGATATTATCAATTAGATTCAAATATTTTTGGTTTCGCTAAAATCCGGTTTATTTTGCACCCGGTACATTCAATTGAAATTTGAAATCGAATTATCAACTACTGCTCCATTTTCAATTCCTTTTATAATTAAAATAAAATATTTATATTCTAACAACGATCTATATAACTATTTTCGTTCGAATTATATTCAAAATAAATTTTTCGTCGTTATTATTTAAAATAATTCATTTTAAATAATCAAAATTCGCTAAAATTGCCAAAAATAAAAATTTTAAACTGGACCAGATTTTCGGGTTGTTGCAATCTCCCCCACTTAAAACTTTTTGTCCCCGAAAAGGAACAACGTCGAAAGTGGTTTGATTAATCAACTCTACGTTCGATCTAGCTTCAATTCTCCAACTTTTCAGTTTCTGAGAATTCTCAAATTCTTCAAAAATTTGGCTAACACCCGGAATTTTCGAAAAATTTCGCCATAACCTCCTTTGTACGGGGAGAGTTTTGGAAATTTATTGGGTCGTATTAGGTACCCAATAAATCCTAATAAGCATACACATATTTATAGTGATATATTCTGGTGTTTACAGGGGAGCGTGTATTGATAATAACTCCAGAGAATAAATTCTCGTCACCCTGTCAAAGCCTGAGGGAGTGTGTATTTTAAATGCTCCAGAGGATAAATCCTCGTCACCTCGTCCCGTGTGGGAAATAAATAGTCCATGTGCCGTATCTAATAACTAGAGAGACGTGATTATTGTCAACTCTAGACCCGTGTGGGGTTTTTATTAATCTGGCAATTTTATCGTTACAATTTAAATAGTCCATATCAGTCATCAGTTCAACCTGTAAAATTTAGTCATCGCTATACAAGCCTCTTGCTCGTATGGTAAATCTTCCACCTCGTCACACAAGCTCCAAATTCTTATGTGATATATGATGAAGTATGCCTATCTTCTGAAGTATGCCATGTAATGTAGTTCAAAATTAATTGTTACTATCCTATGGCGATGTTTATTATTTCACACAGAATAACCAGCACTCCGCATCCAATGGCATTCACAGGAGTTGATATAATAATATTTCGCATCCAACTCGTTAAGGTTTACCTATTTGTCAGGCATGCAAATAAAACCTTTACTCAACAGCTATCTAGTTTCCTGTTCAAACATATATAATGCACAAGTATATATTTCTAACTATTTTCTTATCAGTTCAATGTGTGATTTAATTGAATAAATTTGTTCTGGTTTTTTTTATTGATGATATTCTAATCTTCTCAAAATCAAAGGCCGAAAAGGAACATAACAATGGAAGCCGAAAAGGAACGAAGCCGCAAGTTGTTTAACAAATCAACTCAACTTCCATTATTTCGACTACGGCTTAAGTTCTTCAACTTTTCAGTTTCTAAGAACTTTTTAAATTTTTCAAAAATTTGGCTAACACCCTAAATTTTCGAAAAATTTCGCCATAACCTCCTTTGCACCGGGAAAATCCCGAAATTGCCATATAGGCCTTCTGATCTCAAAAAGAAAAAGAAAAAGCCAAGCGGCTAGCCAATAGGCTCATAAAATCATCATCACCCAAACAAAACAGTAAATTATGGTAAACATGTACCTATTTGTCGGGCAAACAATTTTATTCTTCTGCTCTAGCCTCTTTGCAATGACCTGTTCAATGTAAGTACATGTATATGCAAGCATTTGCAACTAATTTTCAATACAGTTCAATATTTGGTTCAATTAGGCTAAATGGTTTTAAATATCAAAAAAATAAACAAACAACACAAACATCAATCAATTAGTGGATTAACGTTTCAAATTCATAATTTTACTATATATACAGAAAATCATGTTTTTGATGCAAATCACAACAATAAATCTATCTAGTTTTGGTTCTCACACCAGCCTAATGGAAATATATAGACATCACACTTTCGAAACTCGAATATAAATTCTGATGATGTACGTACTATATAGCGATCATCAGAACCATCCCCGGGCGACTAGAATGTGATTCTATATCTATCCAGTATATTAAAACTTCGAATATACGTTCATGACGCGTATATACAAAACCTTTATATACTGGATCGTCCAAATCTAATACAACTAAAATATTCAAATACCTATACTCGATTTTAATTTTCAAAACAAAATTGTTTTCATTTGAAAAATATACTCATCACAGTCGTTCTAGGATACTACTGATCCTATCTCTAACGAATCATTCTAATTGGATATTACTAATCCAATATCTGATGAATTCTTTCGTATGGTTCTAATGTGTCATGTTCTCTAGATCTGTAAACCAGAGCTCTGATACCAACTGTGAGGACCCGTAACTTCCCCGTTAAGGAAAGCCCGGATACTTTGAGAACAAGCCAACATAGAACGCAAACAGAAGAACATTTCGTTGTTTATTACAACAATTCCATCAGAATACAAGAATATACGGAGTATGAATAAATATTACACAGAAAATATCAGAGATTTAATATTACATTTAAATACTTCGCAGCAGAAATAATATAAAACACAACTAGAAAAGATATACGGATACAGAGCTTTCCGGATATCGTTCCAACTATAGATCAGGATCCTGTGAATATAAATCTGCAAAACCAAAACTACTAGCTGCCCATGTGGAAAATAGGGGCACCCAGAGTTTAGGTTAAAACAATAAACTCCAGGTCAGTCATGTGACTGGTGTGAGAACTAAAACAGTTATTAATCTTTGTTTTTAAAGTAAGGTAAATCAAGGGACCACGCCGTATATCATGGAACGGGTTTCCTCCCAAGAATACCAGTGCAGAAAACAAACAGCGCAATGCTAAATAAAGAACAATGAAGCTATTATAAGACCCAGGTCCCATCACACAATGCAACGCAAGCCAGAGGATAGGGTTTTCCCTTATAATAGCCAAATATGCTTGATACGTGAAATTTCATCTTATATTATTACTATAAGTGAAGAAAACAATTTTAAATATAAATGTATCAATCATAGACGGCATGTGTACCATATATCATGTCACCAATACTAGGCTCTACAATCAAAACCGCCAAATGTCATATTTGGAAATTGGATTTCCATCATGGTGGCTCCTGATTCGAAAGATCGATCGTGTAGTGCCATCTACAACAGCTTACGTCTCAGCTAGAGAAAACACCGTAATGCACATCCGCACTTTTGGGAAATCGAGTATCACTGCGGCTTACGTCCCGGCGAGAGAAAACACCGCTTACCCTATCCCTTTGAGCACTAAGCTCAATCTCTGTCGACCGAATCCACGACACCACTAAGGTGCCCATCCACTAAAAAACATACTGATCAAACCATCAGTTTACCACCATACCGGGGTGTGAGGCTCGCGAATCAACGCTATACACAAAGCCGTGCTATATTAAAGCTGCGCTTTGATCATCATCCACCAAACTTTGCTTTTCAACAAAAGTCTGGATCACTGCATCTCAGCATGCCACACTATCAATCCATATCGTACCACTGATTTCTGCCAATATATAACCTCCGAGCTCGTATGTCTCAGAGAAAGGCGTTAAGCAAGAGAATAAATTCTCCGCCGCCAATCAGATATATATTTAGCAGAGATCAATGAATACAATATAAAGGAATACAATGTCAGACACACCATCCATTTACAAGTCCGTTCTACGTCTGAACGAAACCGGAGGCACTTTCCTCGCATATCCTTCGACCTCCAAGCACGTCCGGACGACTACCACTTCGGCCCCCTTCTAGGTAGCTACTCCCATCGTGAGCGTCTGTAGCACCCATCCATTCGATGTGAAGATCGTCGGTCTTGCACCGTCTTCAATCTCTTCGACTTATCGTTGAATCGGTTATTCAGAATGGGTATAGACCCGGCCTTTCTGAATAACCCACGTATATAATAAACAATTGTTATACAAACACAACATACGCCTCATTCCAATTCATCAGTCAATTTCACATTCTTAGGGAAAGGTTCCCATTAATTTTATCAAAGATAAATTCTTTTAAATTTATTCTTTAATCTTCCTTTGGATATCATTTCAAACCATATCATGGTTTTCCAAACTAGTCGGGATTAGCGAACCACACCGAAGTAATTATTTATTTTATTTCCCAATCCCAACCTATTCATCTCATGGAGCAAAACTGTTATCACCCCATAACTAACACCACGGTGTTATCAGTAAATTTAATTACCATTTCACGTTCAAATCTAATTAAAGATTTAACTATCGCTAGGAGTAAAACTAGTGATACTCCCCTTTCGATCATTTCCCAATTTCGATAATTTAAATTATCAATTCCTATTTCAATCTAATTATAGATTCATTAAAACACCTTTTACTGGGTTAAAAAACTAATGTCATTTAAAACACAGT
This sequence comes from Allium sativum, assembly GCA_030737875.1. Classification (NCBI taxonomy): domain Eukaryota; kingdom Viridiplantae; phylum Streptophyta; class Magnoliopsida; order Asparagales; family Amaryllidaceae; genus Allium; species Allium sativum. The sequence continues at coordinate 690,871,460 of CM060913.1, read as the reverse complement.
TCACTATAAACCCAAATCATATTCTATTTCAATTCCAATAAAATATATTAGAAATTCTGGTTATTTAAAACCCATTTCAAATTCAATTTATTTATTTCAAAAATAAATTGATTTTAATTCTAGTTCAAAACTAGTTCATTTCGATAAAAATCTATTTTTATCTTTTCAAATATGGAGTTTTTCATCCCAGTTCTTTTCAAATCATTTATTTTGATTTTACACAAATTATAGATATTTTTAATTATTTTATCAAGGCCCGTACGGTCGATTTCCATCTACGGCCATCGAACTGCACAAACAGCGACCTTTTCTGAAATTGATTTGGAAATATCTCCAAATCCACCGTTAGATTTCAAATTTCTAATATTCATTGGAAAGCTCTTTTCGATACAAACCCAAGGGTTCCGATTTCGGGAGAATCCGACGGTCGGATCTCCCGTAATATCCATTCGAAGTCAATGGTCGAAATTTGCGAACTGCCGCGGCGCGGCGCGTTCTATTCAGGCCATTATATTATATATATAATATATATAATATATATTTCGTCGATTTCTATTTAAAACGAATTTTATAAATCGTTTTAAATTCGTTTCAAAAACAATTTCAACTTCCTTTTCAATTCAAATCAATTTCAATTCAATTCTATTCGAATTCAATTTTAATTCTATTCTGTTCGAATTCAATTTTAATTCTATTCTATTCGAATTCAATTTTCTATTCAATTCAATTCAACTTCATTTTTCTATTCAGTTCAATTCAAATTCAATTTCAATTCAATTCTATTCGAATTCAATTTCAATTCTATTCTATTCGAATTCAATTTCAATTCAATTCTATTCGACTTCATTTTTCTATTCAATTCAATTCAAATTCATTTTCTATACAATTCATTTCAAATCCGTTTTCTATTCAATTCATTTCAAATCTGTTTTCCATTCTATTCATTTCGAATTTGTTTTCTATTCTATTTATTCTAATCCGTTTTCTATTCTATTCATTTCTAATCCGTTTGAGTTTACTTTCAATTCTTATTCAATTCAAATTCATTTTAAAAACGAATATAATCGATATCAAAATCGTTCGCATCAAAATAGAGCATCTCTAATCAACACGGCTTTATATTATTCAATAACTTCGTTATTCTATTCAACAAATGAATATTTATCCTATTCAACACATGAATCTATATTTCTTTCACCACCTGACTAATCTCAACAAATGAGTACCGTCAACACGTTAATCTTTATTTTATAATATTCTTTATTTTCCCAATTGGAATGAGTCCCAATTAATTACCATATAATGTTAATTATATGGATTCCATACAACACATGTATATAATAACAACGATAAATAATCAACCATCATCCAAAGTGCACAACACAACTGCATAAGCATTAAATATAAATAATTAACGCTTACACTGTCTGTCGACCAATAGATCGACATACAATTAAATAATTGGGATTAGTGTACACCAAATTTCATCCCAACACCCGTGTGGGGTTTCAAATCAATAAACACAGATTTTATTTGTGCAGTTGGGGGATGTGTAAAATTTATCGTCCCAGTCAATATCAGTCAAATGTGTGTATATAAACAAATCGTCCGATTCGTTTATATATATTTATTTCATTTTATATACACGTTAAAAATTCTATTTTTAACTGTACAATATTTATTTTCTATATAAATATTTCATTTCATTTCACAACACACGATCAACTACACATCAAAATCAAACAAACAAACAAGTCATCCATGGTCTGTGGACGACGGGTGTCAGGTGCTGCTAAGCACCATCTGCATCCTAGTATATATATTAACTAGAAATTTAAAATAAAAGTGAGGAGTTCTCACACCTTGGAGATCCACTCCTCCTTTCTCTATTTCTGAACGGTTTGGATTTGTATTCCTTACCAGTCAGTTCCATCACAGTCTGTTTCAAACGATTTTCATATTAACATCACATTTTTATTCCTATGCTAAACGGATAAAAATCACATTTTTATACTGTTAAAAACAATGCCATTTTACATTTTCTAAACAAATTGATTTTATATTTCCTAGACAAACTGATTTTATATTTTGAAAGCAAATCCTGTTTATATTTTTAAATCAAAGATGTTTATTTTTCAATACAATTGCTAATTTTATCTTAAAAAACAATTCTATTTTTTCCTCAAAAATCATGTTATTTTTATTTTTAAAAACAAAGCTATTCTTATATTTAAAAACAAAGATAATCTTATATAAAAAAAACAAAGCTATTCTATAGTTCAAAAATCTCTATTGTAATTTTATTTCAAAACCTATGTAAATTTTATTCTTCTAAAATCAATGTATATTTACAATGCTATATATTTTTTCCCAAAACAATGCTATTACTGTTTTTATTATACAAAATTAATAGTTCACTGTGTTTAGAAGAACACGCTGCCAAGGCCTTGTCTTCCTCATTAGCCGATTCCTTCAGACACGAAGAACCCATTTCGCACCACCCCTAGGGTTCGATTTTGTACTACCATCGAGGCATCGACCGCCGATCTGACTGCTCCATGCCCTCCGCCGATCTTCCGCCTCCCAGCGCCACCCAACACCGATGAACTCGGTGGTTCCGCGATGCCAAGAATGGCGTGCGACTTCCAGCTCTTTGAGCCCAAAAACTGAGTGACTCAGGCTATAGAATCCCATCAACACCATATAGATTTGAGGCTAGGGAAAATCTCCACCGTTTGGTTTTATAATTTTCGGAAATCATTGAATAAATCAAAAGAAAAAAAGGATGGAAAATTAGTAGAAGCTGGCCGTTGAATTCTTTTTGAGAGAGGCGGAAACCGTTTGACCACGGCTGATAAGGGCTTAGGGTTTGACCAATGAAGGGAGGGTATATATATAATAATATTTAATTCTAATTAATTCTTTAAAAAGGAAAATTTTCATTTGAACTCCAAATCAAACCCAACGACTATCGCCCTTAGCTAATTACCCCCATTCCGAACACAATGGGCAATGTTTCGTAAGCTAATTTGGCCGTTTCGATCCGTTTTCGTCAAATTTACATTTAGATCACTATATTTAACTTTAAACGTACATTTCAATTTACTGGGGTCACATACTAACTAGAAAAATTCTAGAAAAATATTTTCTAGCTTTGTATTGATGATACGGTCCTAACAAAACTAGTTTCGTCAAATTCTGAGACCATTGGAAAATTGGCCAATTTCCAGTCGATTAAAATCAACTAAAACTGGTCAAACGCGTTTTCCTTTGCCACGCTCACATATTGATTCGAAAAATTATGAAATTTGAAACCTAGCAATAATTTTACATCACGGATCCAACAAAAGTGGTTTCATCGAAATTTGAGGTCGTTTGCAAAATGGCTATTTTTAAGGGCCAGAATTACATAGCGACTATTCAGAATTTTCAACTGGACATATCTTTTGATTCCCGCTATGAAATTTCAATTTGTCGGATTCGTAGGAATGATATTATCAATCAGATTCAAATATTTTTGGTTTCGCTAAAATCCGGTTTATTTTGCACTTGGTACATTCAATTGAAATTTGAAATCGAATTATCGAACTACCGCTCCATTTTCAATTCCTTTTATAATTAAAATAAAATATTTATATTCTAACGACGATCTATATAACTATATTCGTTCGAATTATATTCAAAATAAATTTTTCGTCGTTATTATATAAAATAATTCATTTTAAATAATCAAAATTCGCTAAAATTGCCAAAAATAAAAATTTTAAACTGGCCCTGATTTTCGGGTTGTTACAACGTACTTGGAGATTGATCGGATATGCGAGGACCTCTCTCCTGTATTGGATATATGTGACGAGGAATGAGGTGCCTCCGGTTTCGTTCAGATCGAGAACGAACTTGTAAATGGATTATGTATGGCATTGTATTTCATTCTGTATTGATTGATTTCTATTAAATATGTATCTATTTGGTGGCGGAGAATTTATTCTCTTTCTTAACACCCTTCTCTGAGACATACGAGCTTAGAGGTTATATATTGATAGATATCAGTTGTATAGCATGAATTAACAATGTGGCATGTTAAGATGCAAATGATCAAGCTTTTGATGAAAAGCAGGGCCTTGTGGATGATGATCAAAGCACGACTTTAAGTAACATAGCTTTGTGTATAGCATTAATTCGCAATCCCCACACCCTGGTATGGGTCAAAAACGGGATAGTGACTGCATGGAGTGCATGCGTTTCTTTCTATCTAGAAGTGGTGTCATGGTATGGAGCACAGACATTACTTATATGGATGATGGATTTTGAGGCGCCTCGAATATCGAGTCGGCTAAAAGGCTCAAAGATAGGTCCAATAGGACCGGGAAACGTATTGTTCAGGAATAACTAATCCTCAAACATAATAGAGGACCAGCCCTAAAGATCCAAAGGTTTCCCAAGTGTGTAATCCTGGGTCATCCTGCTAGAGGTGATCCGAATCGGTAAGGAGACATCCCTGGCCTTGACGCATGACGGAAATCCAATTTCCAATACGACATTGTGCGATTTTAATAGTAAACCTATATGGGGACATAGTAGGATTGGGTACTATGTCGTCTATGATTGGTACATTTACATTTGAAGTTGTTTTATACACTATGCACCTATAGTAATATCAAAATGATTTATTTTAAAGCATACCAAGCATGTTTGGCTATTATAAGGTAAAACTCTATCCTCCGGCTTGTGTTGCATTGTGTGATGGGACCTGAGTCTTATAATAACTTCATTTTCAAAAAGCATTGTGTTGTTTTATTTAGAGTATTCATGAGAGTAAACCCGTTACATGACATACGGCGAGGTCCCGTGGTGTACCCTATTTTAAAGTAAAAGTTTAATAACTTTTTAAGTTCTCACATCAGTCCCATGACTGACTCAGAGTTTATTGTTTCTACCTAAACTCTGGGTGCCCATATTTTCCACATGGGCAGCTAGAAGTTTTGGCTTTTTGCAGATTTCTATTTAGCAGGATCCTAGTTTACGGCTCAAGCTATATTCGGGAAGCTTTGTATCCGTGTATTACTTTCAGTTGTTCTAGTTGATGTATTTCCACTACGCATTGTATTTATACATTTTATTTTCATTGCTTTATAAATTTTTTATCTATGATATTGTATTTTCGATATGCAATATTTATTTCATACTCTGATATCTTGTACTCCGATGTACATTGTTGTAATAGCAATGAAATGTTCTCATGTTTGTGTTCTGATGCATAGTATTGTCAAAGCAGTCTGCCTTCTTGTTCGGTTTCGGCCGACCGGGAAGTTCAGGTCGCTACAACTACCTACAAAATCCAAATGCAATGATAAAAAGTTCATAAATATAGGTTTATTTACAAAATGAATGCAAGTTTTCGGAAATTATTTACAGTTGGATAATTTACTTTTAAATTTGACATGAGTATGTTAGATACAAGTTTGGGTCGTCACCATGAAACTGCAGTCTTTTATTCATCAAAACTTCAAACAAAGGCTAATTTATCGTAAAATTTCCTCTTGCTTATCCAGTTGTTTCAGATAAAAACATAGTGCAATTATGAAATGAATTCTATAATTGACTATCAATGTTTGCAAAGTGCTTTTTTAATTTCTTTTTGAATAATAAGTTTGATAAAATAAGTGAAGATGGTGCTTGGGTTTCAATTGCTTATTCTCTCTTATTATTATTAACAAAAATTATTGATATTTACATTATATATATATACACACACATGCTAGCTCAGATAAACTGAGGAAACTGTCCATTATTTCTAACCATGCATAACCGTGAGGGCTTTTTAATGAAATTAGAAGAATATTTAGATTTTTATATTCTATTATATGAGCTTAATACATGCATAGCCGTCAGGTCTTTTGAATGAGAATGAAATAACATATAAGAGAGGTTAATGTCATTCACCATGCATAACTGTGAGGACTTTAAATGAGAGTGAAAACATAACCATGAGTAGGTTAGGTTATATTATTTTGAAAATTGCATGTGGATATATATATATATATATATATATATATATATATATATATATATATCTATCTATCTATCTATCTATATATATAAATATATATCATTTTTTTTGGAAAGAGGGAGTTAAGAGAGAATATCATAACACCGTTTTAACTTAAAAAATTCGAAAACGTTATCACAAGAACTTTAAATTAACCACCCATTTAAAAGAAGATTTTAATTTTGAATAAATTTCATAACCATCGCGTACGAATCATCCTATATATTAGTTTCGCTAAAGTTGATTATAATTCAAACTTTTCCATTTGTTGTTCATTAAGACAAGTAATTTCTTTAAAATTTCAATTCAATGACCAAAAATCCTATGTTTACTTTATCATGTCCATTTAAAAGTAAATTAAAATGCTTTTTTAAAAAAAAATTGGGAATGAAAAAAAGAAAAATCAATGCAAAACCAAAATAAATATGAAATACCCACACACTTGATTTTGACTGTGTCCCCATAGTCAACCCAAGTGAAAGGAGAAAAGGAAAAGAAAATTTAAAAATATGACCTATATTTACAAGAAATAGTTAATATTTACACTATATCAGAAAATATATTGATTTTTTTTACATAAAACGGTCTTTTAAAGACCGATTCATTTGCATGTTCAAGTATCAGAGACACAGCTTAAGCTCAGAAAAAAATCTCCAAAGTATTTCTAAGTTAAACATTGGTTTGGAAAAACAATTGTTTTTTTATCAATCATCGAATTAATTGGTTTGTTTTTTATGGTTCTTGGGGTAGATTGAATGATCGATTAAAGTTCATGTTTATTTTCACCAAGTTGAATTACAAAATCATCATTGAAATTTCTTTAGAATTATTGATTTCAAAATTGAAATGGTGAGTCAAATCTACCCCTTTATAATTCAACACATTTTCGGAAAGTCCAAAGAAATCATGTTTATCAAAATTGTATTCCTTTGTTGAAATATTCACTACTTCATTGAATGCAATATTTTCAAAATCTAAAGGTGTAATTTTCACATTTTCAAAATCAGGACAAGGAAGATCAAATTCTAAATTTGGTTCCATACATTCAAATGAATTAAAACCTAACTTAATTATCGTATTTTTAACCACTTCGTTAAAATCGTCATTTTTTGCTTCAAAGTTGTTATTTCAAAATCAACAATTGTGGTAAAAGATGGATTATTATACCAATCATCACATATTCAAATTTATTTATTTTCTTCATGTTGTTTCATGTAGGTTTCAAACAATAAATCCATGTGATTATTGAAAATTTTGTCCGCTTGCTGCAAAACATCAAATTTATAATTATTTATTTGAGAATTTTCAATTAGAAATTATTGGAAGAAAAAATTGCTAATCATGCCACAACTGAAATAATTCCGATTGCCAAAATCATTTGAAAAGTTATTATCATTTTCGTTTTGAGTTTGAAATTCATTTAGAGTTCAAAATTGAATTTGCAAGGGTTGAAATCAAATTCATTTCAATTTGGAATTGAATTCAAATTTTGATTATTTTAAAAACCTTGACTTTATTTTTTGCACAAGTATGAATTACACCATTCATTTATCCTTTGATTTTGTTGTGTGCTGATTTCAAGTAAAGATTCAATACTTGTTTCCAAAGTTGAGGGTCAATTGTCATTTGGAAAATTTTGTGGCGCAAAATCTAAATTATTTGTACAATAGTAATTATTAAAATATCCATAACAATTTGGTGTGAAATTATATGTATTATATTGATTTTCACAACTATCGTAAAATTTTGACGAGTGAGAAAATCCAGACATTTCCATAAAAATGGTTCTTCTTCTTCTTTTTTGATTTTTTTAAAAAGAAACTAAATAGTTACAAAAGTTTTTTTTTGGGTTTTTGATTTTTACTATTTTTTGGTTTTCTGATTTTATTTTAAAACAAAATTATCTAATAAAAATAAAAATAGATTATTTACAAATGGAATTTTTTTTCCTTTGAGTTTTTGATACAATTTTTTATCTAAGAGGAAAGGAAGAAAATTAATTTTATACAAAGATGATTTTTTTTGAAGATTTTGATTTTTGTTTTTTTATATATGCATGAACCTAATGCAATTATATGAATGCAAATGACGTATTTACAAATTTTCTAAAATTATACAATGACGATTTAATTAATTTCAACAAAAGATTTCTAAGCTAGGAAATAGACAGGAGTTATCGGTACACTAGGAATAACCCTAGCAATGCAGCCGAAGGTTTCAGTACCTTCAAAGAAACAATCGCTATAATATTTACGAATCGCCGTAATATTTATAAACAATTATTGCTCTGTCGTAGCCTAGACACTAAGAAATAACACTTTATTCTTTCATATTTTGACAATATTCACAAACAAATCTGATAGGCATTATTTCAAATTTAACAATATTATAAACAGATCTGAGAAACGTGAGGCATATATTTAAGACCTAATACGAACGAAATTATTAAGTTATTGTATACTTTGTATATAAATTTCCCACTCACCTAAAAGCATCCAAATCTGAATTATCTTTTAGGCCTGCATTTCTTAAATTCTTGCAGATCTACAGTTATTCTGAAAAGGGGATACTTTCTGATTTGTGGATTTGCAAGAAAATAGGAAAAGACGGAAGAAATCTGATTAAGAAGAACCTAGACGCCAAATCCATATCCTTTACCACTTGAATCTGATTATCCTTTTCAAATCCATATAGTTTATGTTTTGGTTGATTGTATATAAACATATATTTGTTTTAGAAATTTGTTTGGAGAGAAAGAGAAATGGCAGAGCACTGCTGCTATCATCAGAAATAGGTGTAAAAGAATGAGAGCCTAACCCGTTAATTTATTGGTGTTAGAAAGACCTTGAATTGTTAGATTTATTTTAATTAACATCCATCCATTTATATAAAAATTTATATATTTAAAACCTATATAATCCTAGTTGTCACTAAGCTAAAATTGCCCGAAGCGGTCGACCGCTTTGGTCAAGGGCGTCGACCACCCTTGAGCGATTTTTCCCAGTGAAGGCAGGTTATAAATGGTATTAAATATATATATATATATATATTCTATTTTATTATTTTTGTTCGTTTTTCATATTTCGTCCGTAATTTTTTCATTCGGACTCCGTTCGCGAAACTCCAAACATGAAAATTGACCAAAATTCCGAAACAAACGCAACGGAGTTTCATGGTCAAATTCTATCATTTGCAGGAATTCCTGTTTTAGTAAAATTAATCATACAACTAATTTATTTTATTGCCAAAATTTTGGGTTGTTACATTCTTCCCCCCTTAAAAGGAATTTCATCCCGAAATTTTGACACCCACTTATTCTATCATACACAACCAATTTGTGTACATCCATTTTGCAACCAAGTGAGCATGTGCACAGTGTACATAATGCATTTCAGCCATAAAACACATATACACAATGATTCTAAATCGGATCCTCCTATATGTATACACTATATTTTTTTAATATTTTCAAAAACATGATGTAACAGCCCGCATTTTACATATAAGAAGACCGTAAAATATTTTTATTTCATTTTCTAAGGGTTGGATCATTCTCATCTTTTAATATGTTGTTTATGGGGATGTGAGGCATATCCATAATTTTTACCGATTTGGTTTGTGACCATTTTTCCCCTTTTAGTCTTGCACATGGCATAACTTTTGACTCAAGTCGAATTAGAGGGTGAGACCTATGCCATTGGAAAGGAATTCATGATTGCCTTTTCGTAGATGGTTACAGTAATGATTTGGCTCAGCGATTTGGTAAAAATCGTTGTTTTAAGGTTTTTCAATTGGCTGTTCAGGTTTTGGAGCCTTGGTGGAATCCTATAAATGGGGGGTGAGAGTGGAGGGAAAAAGTTTACTTTCCCATTCTCTCATGTGAAGGCATTGATCTCCTTCTTCCTCATACACCTTTCCACCATTAAAAATCCAAATCTAGGGGGGAAATCGAAGATATTAACCATTCGAGGCTAGATTTACATCGTTTTAATGGCAAATTCATCGGATCAAGGAGTTTGGTTTGAAGTATTCGCTGCTCGGATTCTTATTTCTACCATTTTAGCTTGTTTTGGCAAATCGGTGAGTGATTTACATCACTCACATGAATGCAATGATATATATGAGTGTTTGCATGTTTCTCATGAAATTGGAATGCTTTACCGTAGATTTACACCATTACAAGTCCATTTTCATAGCATCACCCTATGATCTAATCTAACAAGTTTTACTCGTTAATTTCATGTTATTTTACATGTTTATGTTAGTTTGATCTCTCATTTTGATCATATGATCATTTTAATGGTTTTTGGTGAGAATTACATCATTTTTGTGGTAATCGTTATATTCGTATGGTTAGTAATGTTATGATCGTGTTTGATGATTTTGGTTGAGTTGGTTTTGTCAGATTCGTCATTTGGCAAAGATTTGGTTGAAATCGGAGTTGAATCGGGATATGCAGGAAATGGATCGGCTATAAGTTGGATCGAGTCGGTCTCTAACCCTATCTTGGAGAACAGCCAGTTCTGGATCAGCTAGAAGTGGATCGGCCAGAACTTGTTTGGCCTGAAGTGGATCGGACCAAAGTGGATCAGACTAAAGTGGATTGGACCAAAGTTGGATCGGACTATTCTGGACAGCCATTTCTGCCATTTCTGGGCAAGTTTTTCTGGTCAGACATTTCCAGTGATGATGTGACTTCAAAGTAAATTCAATTGGGAAGTTAGGAAGTGCTGAAGTAATGCTATGGATTGCTTTGAACCTTATAAAGATGTTGGTTGGTTCAATGATGATGGTGGCTTCGACGAGAGTCCAGAAGGGGATGTTCGAAGTGTTGGAGTGTTCGTTGGTCGGGGAGATGCAAAAATTGTAGTTTCAACTCGAAGGTCATGAGTTGGTGGATAATGGTTACTCGAGAAGGTTGCTCGAGCCATGAAAATTCGTCAAGATGGATGACTAGAGATGAGAAGGCTGAGGGATTATCGTTGTTGTAAGTTCTAGTACCCTAGGTCTTGGGGAAAGGCCTAGTTGTCAAGGTTGGACATATGGAGTTTATGCTAGAACTAGGGTTACCATTAGCCCTTGACATATGGCAAGGTTGGCTGTCATACGATTAACGATGGTTTCAAAGCAGGGTTGACGGTAATAGCCAGAGTCAGTCATGGATGATTGGTTGTTCTGTTTGTACTATCTCACATAGATTATCCAAAGTCGAGGTAGATGTTCTTTGAGTGCTTCACTGATATTGGTTTAGGCCTCTGGGGAGAGTACTTAGGGGATGTTAAACTCGATTAGGGTTATCTATATGGGATTTATATAATCTGGATGTTATGAGTGTTTTCCATGATTGAATGGGTGTTCTGGTTTCCATGGATGAATGGTTGAATTGTTTATAGTAAAGGCTATCACTGTCCGATGTGGGGAAGGTAAGGTTGAGTTCTTCTTTGGTGTCGTGGGTAGATTAGTATGTTTATCTATCCCTTCTCATATACTTTATTGTTGAAGTTTGTTAGCTGTTTTATCGCTCACTAAGACTGTTGTCTAACTCAAGGTTTTATGTTTCTTCTTATTACCTTGGGTTGTTCATCCGGTTGTGGATGGGCAGACTAAGTAATAAGTGATAGGTAATGCTTTAGTGAGGATGACGATGCTGATCGATGGCGAGCAGGAGGCTCACGTACCAATTTTACTACTATCTAATAATTGGATTTCCGCTGTTTTCTTTTCTGAGTGATATAGTGAGGCAACTTTGTACAAACACTTTCTCCAAATTGTGGATATTACTTTCTGGTTGTATGAAAGTCTAGTGTTTCTGCTTCACTATTACTACCTTTGTATATGTTATATTATATTTTATCCTTGCGCTGTGAGTTTACGACATGTTCCGCTTGTGTTTACCTACTCTGATGATCGTCCATGACTGCCTGGCACACCCTTCAGCACATTATTCCTGTTGTATAGTGAGGGGGTTATGGGCAGTCGTCACGTTTAGTATCAGAGCTCTGGTCAACGATTTTTGGCCATAGTTCGAAGACGTTACTGCGTATGAGAGAGTTATTGCGTATGAGAGACATATTTGTATATTTCAGTTGGATGCTTACTATATATATTAACATATATGGTAGTAGTGGTTGTATCTCTTTGGCAGTTTTTCTTGGAAGTGAATAATTATTCTAAATTGCAGATTTAGATTGAATAGACGACCATCAAGACACGCTACTTGGGGAGCCAATACTAAAGGGGGAAATGGTGGTAAACCTAAATACCCGGCCATGTTTGAAGCCATGGCAGAAATAATTATGCGAAGGGAACCCGCTCCAATGGCAGCAACGGTAGATGTAGGTTTGCAAGTTCCTAGAGTAGTAGATTTTGCAAAGCTGTGCAAGGACTTTACATCTCTAAGGGAAAAACCATTCAAGAGAACTGAACCAGCAGAAGAGGTTCAGAGGTGGATGGATTCATGTGTCCGAATCTTTGGAGACTTGGGTATTGAGTATGCAATAAAGAGAAAGCTTGCATCAAGGAAACTGCAGGGCAGGGCCATGGAATGGTGGAATTCTGTTACACTCGAGACTCCAGAGGAAGAAATTTCATGGGAGCAATTCCAAGCTAAGTTTGAAGCAAAGTTTATCTCCACAGCTCAGAAATCTTCTTTATTCAAGAAGTTCGTAGAGCTGAAACAGAATGGTCGTTCTGTGCTTGACTATATTTCTGATTTCGAAGCCTTGTCTAGATATGCTCGTTCATACATTGATACACCCTATCAAAAGAACAAGAAATTTGTCTTGGGTTTGGATGCTTATATCGGAAAGCCATTAGTGGATCACCTTGATGATTCATTTGAGAAGATTATGGAAAAAGCTATTTGTCACGAGAGCTTGTTTCTCAAAGAAGCAAATGTTGTCGCTACAACCAAAGAGGTTTAGAAACCACAGCAGGGTGGTAATAATAAGAAGAGGAAGCAACAACAGCAGAAGGGAAAAGATGGTCAAAAGAAGCCCAAGATTGAGGAGATTTGCTTTAATTGCCAACAGAAAGGCCAATTTGCTAGTGAGTGCAAGAATCACAAAGCTGAGAAGAAGTGCTAAAAGTGTGGGAAGCCTGGGCATGAAAAAAAGGATTGTCCAGAATCAGCTAAGGGCAAGCAGATTGTGAAGGAATATGCTTTGGAAGCCATGCCATCTTCTTCAAGAGCTCTTACTGTAGAGGAGAAGGGTAAGGGTGTCGTGGTGCAAGGTACTCTTTTTGTTAATGGTGTTTCAGTTCGAGTTTTGTTTGATACTGGAGCATCGCATTCGTTCATTTGCAATGAGCTTGTTTGTCACTTGGGTTTGGTACCCAAGATTTGTGATAGACCATTGATCGTCACTAATCCAGTTAGGCGTTCGTCCAGTTTGTGCATGATTTGTCGTGGCCTAGTGTTGTCGAGTCATGGTTGCTCCTTTGTGTGTGATTTCTTTGTTCTTAACTTCGCTGGGTATGGGATCATCTTGGGCATGGATTGGCTCAAGAGGTATGCGGCAAGGGTGAATTGCGAGAAGCTAGAGGTGAGGGTCGGGGATGTGGAAGGGCGAAAGGTGTTGATTAGATGTAAGCGTGAAGATGGGGTCTTCGTGAGTTATATGGATTCCACAAGAAGACCTGTCATCAGTGACGATCGTTAATTAGTATGTAGATGTCTTTGACGAGGTCAAAGGGTTGCCGCCGCATCGTGAGATCGAGTTTAGGATCGATTTGTTTGAGGGTGCTAGACATATCGTTATGCCACTTAGGCGGATGGCGCCTAAGGAACATCGAGAGTTGGAGGTGCAAGTTAGAGACCTTTTGGGAAAAGGATTCATTCGGAGGAGTGTATCCGAATGGGGTGCACCGGTCGTATTTGCAACCAAGGCGGATGGCTCGTAAAGATTGTGTGTAGACTATTGTGAGCTAAACAAGGTGACTAAAAATAACAAGTGCCTGTTGTCAAGGATAGATGACTTGTTCGATCAGCTTCACGAAGTCAAAGTGTTTTCTCAGATGGATTTTGCAACGGGATTTCACTAGTTGAGGGTGGCTAAGGATAGTGTACCAAAGATTGCTTTTAGGACACCATCTGGTTTCTTCGAATGGTTGGTGATGCCATTCGGGTTGACTAACGTGCCAGCGTATTTCGTGGATTTTATGAATAGGGTGTTCAGAGATCAGTTGAACAAGTTTGTGCTTGTGTTCGTGGATGATATACTGGTTTACTCCAGGAATGAGGAAGAGCACAAGATGCACTTGAGACTTATGTTAGAGATCTTGCGAAAGCATCAGCTGTGAGCTTAGTTTTTCGTCACTTCTGGAAGAGTGAGTTGAGTTTCTTAGGTCATGTTGTTTCTGGAAATGGGATAGCAATTAACCTGGCTAAAGTGGCAGCAATCCAGGACTGGGATAGACCTAAGAGTGCAACGGATGTTCGGAGTTTCCTTGGGTCAGCCGGCTATTACCGACGGTTTATCAAGGATTTCTCCACGGTAGCTGCACCATTGATAGGATTGACAAAGAAGAACCAAGTGTTCACATGGGAAGCAAAGTGTGAACAAGCGTTCGGGATCCTGAAAGAGAGACTAACGAGTGCTTCTATGTTGACCATCCCAAGTGGGAATGAAGAGATGGTGGTATATACTGATGCATGTGGTACTGGACTGGGAGCAGTACTAATGCAAAAGGATATGGTTGTGACCTACGCAAGTCGACAGCTAAAGCCGCATGAGAAGAATTACCCGACTCATGATGTAACACCCCGTATTATCTGTGAATGTTAAAGTAACGAATTAAAGAATACTTAATTTTAAATTTGGGAATTAAAGGAAACGGGTTACGCCATTGTGTTCGCCTCGGAATTCTGCTTGGGATAGAATCTGAGTTTTTGTAAATCGGACAACGTATGAAGAAATTATAAGCCGTAGAAGTTTGTATATGCGTAAGGAAGTATATATATACACACAAAATCATCTCTAGAACCAAAATAAGTCAAAGATGAGTGAGCGGGAAAGATCCCGCTCAAATGGTGTCGACCCCCCTTAAGGGGGGTCGATATAGGTGTCGACCCCCCTTAAGGGGGTAGGCATAGGTGTCGACCCCCCATAAGGGGGTAGACATAGGTGTCGACCCCCCCTTAAGGGGGGTAGACCCCTTCTGAGATCCAGTTCCTCTGACGATTTTTGTAGTTCTGAGCTGAGGTGGCCTTCTCTAATTAGCCCGGTAATGAATTCTGATGTATTGGGGCTTATGTGTCGTACTGTGATTGGCTGAGTGACACATCTCTTTAGTTTGGATGGCTATGATTACTCCTAGACTGATCTAAAGGCTAGAATTAATCCTAGACTTCTATATAATCAACTCAAACCCTAAAACCTAAAACACATAAACACATTCTATGAAGCCGTCATGTTGTCTCTCTCTGAACTAGCGTAGCCTCCATCTTCCTAAAACTAGAATATCTTCTTCAACTTGAAATCAATTAGAAGAACATCAATAGTCTACATCAAAGGATTAGCTTAACAAATTCAGAAATCAGATTCCAGAATACAAGAACTGTTCTTTATCTGTATGTTCAGTTATATTTTAGATTTAAATATATATAAGTCATGACTTGAAATAAATCGAATATAGAACTGTGCCAAATTGTGATTCTGATTCATGTTTATCCTTGTGACAAATCTGAAATTAACTATGCCTATGAGACTATTGTGATTTATACAATTGGACCTATCGTATTGTATATTAATTTGGTGATGCTTTTACTTTATGTTATGTACATGTTCATAAGCTAAGTCATGTTCATATTTGCTTATATGTTTAGATCTACATGTTGTCTTTTATGTTATGTTATGTACATGTTCATAAACTAAGTCATGTTCATATATGCTTATATGTTTAGATCTACGTGCTTACATGTTTAGATCCAAGTTAATACATATGTTTAAAATCTATGTAAATTCCAGTTCATATGCTTAAGATCTATGTTAATTGGATCTAACTCAAGTACAAGTTCACACTGATATGCTTGATTAAGTTTATATTGTTCATGAAAAATTTGTATTACACATGCTTAGTTAAATTCATATTATTTTGTGTTGTTGGAATGCTACATGTTCCTTTCTTTTCCCTTTTATTTATGAGTTATGCTAATTTGCGAACCTAACGTTCTATGTAAATTATGCGGACGAATAACGGGGGGAAACATTGGGGGTAAAACACTAAATTACATGCTAATGGCATAGATTGGCTCATAATCATGTAAATGATTAATAGCATGAAATGGTATAATTTGTATACCATTAATTATAAACATAATTTAAATAGTAAATGTGACATGACAACACTTGTGGATAATTTACATATAAACTTGACATAAATGACGAATATGTAAATTAAATAAAGGATGAACATGTCTAACCCGAGGTTAGATTGAGTTGTGGTGTAAAACTGGCCGGAACCGCCTGGAACATCTTGTAACCGCAACAACACCTATCTAATGTGAGAGGTTAGTGCATCATGCCCAAGAAAAACCCAAGGTTAGATTGAGTTGTGGTGTAAAACTGCTCGGAACCGCCCGGCACATCCAGTAACCGCAACAACACAGATCTAATATGAGAGGTTGGTGCATTAAAAAATCAATTAATGCTAATGAACAGGACATGTTAAGAATGGTAGGGTTAAGTTAAATAAGGCAACACTTAACCAGTACAACATGTTAATTAAACAAATGGTAGGGTTATGTTAACTAAGGCAACACTTAACTGATATAACATGATGTATGGTAAGGTTAAGTAACACAAGAAGGCAACACTTAACCAATATATAACATGATGTATGATAGGGTCAAGTAACACAAGAAGGAAACACTTAAGCAATATATAACATGATGTATGGTGGGGTTAAGTAACACAAGAAGGCAACACTTAACTGATATAACATGATGTATGGTAGGGTTAAGTAACACAAGAAGACAACACTTAACAACATATAACATGATGTATGGTAGGGTTAAGTAACACAAGAAGGCAACACTTAACCAATATAACATGATGAACGAATGGGGTTAAGTTAATATAAAACACTTAACCAATGCAACATGATGTGTGGGTGGGTTAAGTTATCACGAATGGACAACACTTAACCAATATTACATGAACGAAGCAGATAGGGTTAAGGCAAGCGTAACCAATAATACGTATTGACTTGATAAGTAGGAGGATTAAGTACATCTCGTGTAGGTGGGTAATATTAGTATAAATAGGCCCACAAACTTAACCATTAAATAAACATGCTTGAATCGGTGGGAGGGTTAAGTACATCTCATGTAGGAGGGTAGTATTAGTATATATAGGCCCACAAATTTAACCATTAATAAACATGCTTGAATCGGTGGGAGGGTTAAGTACATCTCGTCTAGATGGGTAATATTTGTATAAATAGGCCCACAAACTTAACCAGTAGGAAACCCTAGTAACGGGGACCCATTTCAGCAGTAACCCACATAGATGTATCATGGTACCCTGAACTAGGCAGGGTGGGGCACGATTACTGGGATGATTATAAGCGGTCAAAATAGCGGTAGGGGGTACGTCAGTGTAGGTTCGACGGTTTACGGGTGTGCACGTACTCCGAAGTGGGAAAAAGCAGGCACTGGGTACCAGTAGTTATACACTGTGCATCTTGAATCGTGTCGGGTTGCTATCATAAGGATTGATACACCTTAGGTGGGACCAGCACATGGTATCTACACACAAGAGAGGGCCAATTGACACAGACACATGGAACATTAATACAAATAGGGAGCCGATCAATAGGGTAGTAAGGGTACATCTAACATCTTCATGGCAATTAGGCTGGTTGAGGTAAGATCCTCATACTAGATGTACACCTGAAGGCTACCACAATTGCGGGGATTGGGATCACGTTGTAATATTATCATTTTATACAGGTTACTGGTTGGGACACTAGTTAGGCAGTGCAGAGACATAGAAATCAGAATAACAGGGTAGTAGCGAAGTAGAGAAAGAGTAGAAGCGCATTCAGTTTACCTTATCTTATCTTAAGTTATCTTGTTTTATGGTATTGTCCTATTTTCAGTTTGTTCATGTCATGATCCTTTATCTTGTTTACATGCTGAAAAATCACTGGACTTACCATACTTATGTCTGACCTGTTTTCTTTCGTCTTCTTTTCTTCTGTTCCCCCTCCCCCCAAGGTAGTCAGGGTGTGAATAGCTCAGCTTAGTTTGGACCGTTTCTCTTTCCAAGCTCGGAGATTCTGTGATGTTTAGCTTGGAACCTCTTATCTTTGGCTTTGGCTTTGATTGCACCTTAATTTGGGGACTCATGCTACTTTGCTATGTTTTATGCTTCTTATATAATTGGAAGTTTTTGAATCAAGACAGAAGTTTTATGTAATACTTTTAGGTATGATTGAGTCAATTGTTGTAAAATCTTGACTGAACTATGTTGCTTATAAAATGACTTTAGTTTCTGCTTCTATATTTATCTGTCTTGTAATTTATCTGCATCTCTTACCTATAACGCTTCACTGAAGTTAATGCATTCCCTTTGTGAGTGACATTAATGAACATGGGGTATTTCACTTGGTATCAAAGCTGAAGTTTACCGGATCAGATAAAAGATTTGAAAAATTATTTCCAAAACGATTTTAAAAGAAGCATTTTCAAAAGAAAAGTTTTGTTTTAAAGGCATATTCCCCAAACCCATATACATTATCTTTTGATCCTCTGTTTAAATCCTTGTTTTCCTTCTTTATTGAGTCCCCGGGGCTCCTGGCTTTCTAGGAGGTAACCTCATCGCGACATGGTTCCATAGGCTTGATGAGACTACGACACCTGTCAAAGGGAGAAGAAATACCCAACTTCCATATATAGCCATAGTAGTTTCACCTACGGCTAATTTTCTTTCAAGCTTTGTAGGGTTTTCCATGCGATGGAGGCAGCTTTCAAGGGACCTGTCAACAAGTTACACAGAGATGGCAAAGATGAGAATAAGGGAGTTTGGCTAAAGAACACAATCCCAGGATGGGAAACTCATGGATGTGGGCTTGGTTCATGAAGGAGGAAAGAATAGAAAAATCAAAGACAAGAGGAAGTGTCGTTATTATGGTATAACGGGTCATATAATTAAGGACAAGGGCAAGAATAAAGGACATGATTATCAGGAGGGAAAGTGCATGCTCTCACCGCCAACGTACCTGAGAGAGAGGTAGTAGAGTTTCTATCGAAAAAGTCTAGTTTTTCTTTTTGATCATCCTATTAGTGCTCTTTTTGATTTTAGCACTTCACATTCGTTTATATCTGCTTCCAAAGTTGAGTCTCTACACCTTAGTGCTTGTATAGTAGAAGATCCCATTATTGTCTCAAATCCAATTGGTGGTTCGTCCCATTTATCTTTGGTTTGTGAGGATTTGAGAATATCTATATTAATTATTGAGTTTAAGTGTAATGCATATGTTTTTTTTGGTTTCATGGGCTATGGGTTGATTCTAGACATGGATTGGTTAGCTAGTAATTGTGAAAGGAGGGTAGTTAGACTTTTGACTTGCCTCGGGAATACCCTCGAGATTTCGTGCGATCCTAAGGGATCAGTTTGTCTTAGCTACCTAGAATCACTTGATGCATTTATCAACAATTTGTGGTCCGTTGGAGTAGTCCATGAGTACGCAGATGTTTTTGATTAGGTTAGGGGTTTGTCCTCTAAAACGCGAGATAGACTTCGCATATATCTAGTTGACAATGCAAAGCCAGTTGCATTACCTATACGACACATGAATCCAAGGGAAAGGAATGGCTCAGTAAACAAGTAAAAGAGTTACTTGAAAAAGGGTTCATAAGGCGAAGTATTTCTTTAACGACCCAACTTTCTGACCGGTTTTCGCCGATCTTTAAACCAGCTTAAACCATTCACAAAGATGGATTGTTATGGGTACTTACATATTTGCACAAAAATAACAGAACTTTTATTTCATATCATCGATTACATCAGAGATTACAAGGAATATTAGAGTACCATCTATACTCAGCGGAAATAAACTCTTTTGCGGAAACATCCAAATCATAATTCCAGCTTCAAATCTGAATCCAGCTCTAAAATCTAAACCTACAAACTAAACTTCTGACTGCCCATGCAAAAATATGGGAACCCAGAGTTTAGGTGTGGGAAACAATAAACTCTAGGTCAGTCGTGGGACTGGTGCGAGATTCGAAAACATAGTTCTTATTTAGGCTTCATTTTAAAGTTGGGAAATTCATCGGACCACGCCGCTAACGCGGAATGGGTTTACTCCATATGAATTCCCGTGCATAGAAATTCACTATGACTTTTGAAAAATGAAACTAACATAAGGTCTCGCGGCACACACACAATGCAAACGCACAAATGGGCGAGGTTTCTCCTTATGATAGTCAAAAATGCTTGATACGTGAAAATCCTCTTTTACTACTAATAGTGCATAGTGTGAAAACAATTTCGCAAATAAATGTATTTATCATAGCCAGCATAATGCCCCATCCCATTATACTGACAATCCTGTTGGTAGCAGGCTATAGAACTAAAATCGTATGGGCTCGTAGTGGGAAATTGGATTTCCAACAAATGACCAGGCAAAGGAACTTCCTTACCAAACCGATGGGTATGCCTCTAGAGGGACGCCCCGAGAACCAAATCGGGATCTCTGCCAACACGAAGCCGGGTTACCCCTTAACTGGGTAACTTAGAGCACGCCTGAGTATATCACTTCCTGGTCGTTACCAACCTTTAAACCGAGGCCTTGCAACATCAACATCCATAAAAATAGAAGTTGTCCACATAGGTTAATTCCTGGGCTCCATACCATAGTACACCTTTTATCTAGAAGGAAATGACTATCCTTAACCTCGCTGCATCTTTCCTGTTTTAGCCATTTACCGGGTTGTGAGGCTTGCCGAGGTCACGATACACAAAGCTACGCTTAAATAAGCCATGCTTTGATCATCCATAGCTCAACACATATCTTAATTATGCCACATTATCCATTAACAACGCATCACTGATTTCCAATATATAACCTCTAAGCTCATATGTCTTAGAGAAGGGTGTTTAAGCAAGAGAATAATTCTCCGCCACCAAACAGATATATATTGATAAAACAGTGTTACGCAGTTAATTACAATGTCAGACACACAATCCATAAATGTCCGTTCTGGGTCTGAACGACCATCATCCAAAAATCCCCAAATACATTCAGATATCGTGCCACTCCTCGTTTGGTTGTACGGACCAGTCCGAGATATTGGCATTCAACCCTAATGATTCGAAGACTCCCAGGCTTTACTCGGCGGTTTCCAAGTCTTCAATTGCTTTATAACGTCGTGTTATTACTTGGAATGGTTTTCGGACTTATATCCGATTCCGGACTTTCCAAATAATAAGCGTACTATAAAATAAGTAGCTATGGTCTATACCAATTTCCAATTCAAATCTCCTTCCAAAACGTTATCATTTCATTTTCACTTAAGGTTGGATTCATTCCCTAAAACACCATTTTTCATCTTACCCTTTTTCTTGAATATTCAATATTCATTCCCAATCTTTTATAAAAACAAAATTCATTTACTCATCACTATTCCTTTACCTTAGGTATTCAAAACCTTAATTTGGATTTAAATTCCCATTGATATTTCAAATATAAGTTTAAACAGAATTTAATCGACTTATATTTGATATCGATTCACAAACTCGGGCAACCGCCATCAGAATTTGGATATGAACATGGTTTACTATTACTGATAATATTTGTCCAATCCTAGGATTCCATATCGAATATCCGAAGATTAACTCTATCCCAATTTATTCCCTTTTAAATTCAAAGTCATCATCATACCATTCATTTTAAACTCTTTTAAAATCAAATTTCCTTCCAGATGATTATCGATTCTTATATAACTCAAGATTTTGAATTACTTTAATTTCATACATCTCATTATCCTCTTATCTCTTCTTTGAAATCAAAGATTATATCTTCGCTTCAAATTTCTTACCTTTAATTCCCTCAAATCAAAGATTTGATTAAATCCCCAATTACGATATGAATTTCCACCATTCAATCTCATCGGGTTTCAAGAATGATATCTTTGAAAATACCACTCACGGCAAAACCCAAATCAATTGATATTGAACATAAGTTACACAGAAATTGTATCTACTTATATTCGATATCAATTCTCATAATCAACGAACACCATAAGGAGAATATCGATATAATAATAATAATATTTTCCAAATTCCTCAAATAGTATACGTTTACGCCACAGAATTTCATATCAAATATCCGAAGATTATTTCTATCCAACTTATCTTAATCAAATTAGGGGCTTGTATCATAATTAAAAGATTTATCCTACTCTTTTATATTAGATCTGTATAAAAAATATCAACAACTTATCCTCAATATTAACCTCCGTATCCAACTCATACTATAAGAGGAATAACGATGAACTACCTTTTAAATTCCTCAAATAGTAAGTGTCATCATCTACTGAATTAATATTAAACATCGAAGATTTATTTCCCACCATATCCAATTATTCAAAATTGGAAAACTTATTTTACTATTTAAATAAATCAATTTAAATCCCATATACAATATTTCGAATACTTCTAAACCTTTGAAAACATCCTACAAATCATTTAAAAATGATTTCTCATAGTTCGGAAAATTGTTTGCGGGTTAAAACTTCAAAATAGATTGCTTTTAATGAAAGCGTTACAACAACGTTTGGAAAGCATTACGAACTATGCCCTTACAACGATCTTTTCCAAAACAGTTTTAAACATAGCTTGAAAACTATAACTCGAAATTAAAATCTGCTTTCACTCATTTGAAAGCTCTCGTAAATAGGAGTCAAACGTTTTTCGTTTCATGGAAATCCGATTTAAATTGGAAAAGTTATAAGCATTTACATATTGCCACAATGCGACAAGCTCTAATTTTGACCAAAATAATCATTATTCTTAAATACTTCAAATTACCTTAAAAATCATTATCATTCAAATTGACTTTTCAAATTATTTGGATTAAAAACATAACTTTTTTTTAAATCACCATTCAAATAATCTCAAAATTAGATTTTTATTTAACCATCCCATCCGTCGGATCAGTTAGGGATAGCCAGGGAGAGCAGGAAACTAAATTTCCAAACCCAAGCCTAGACACCATCCTCTCTGTCATCCTAGAACGTTCTGGTGTATATTATATCATTATTATATAAAAACCATATTCAAATTAAAAATCTCATTTCAACTCATACAGTGACATTTGATTCTTAACAGTTTTAAAATATAATTTAAAACTATATTCTCACCTTTATTTTAATAATTAAATTTCCATTTGGATGGAAGGAGAATTTGAATCAAATTACCCATATAACCACACAGCTACGGTGTGTGTGTGTGTGTGTGTGTGTGTGTGTGTGAATTCATTCAACCAGCTTTAACCAACTAATTTAATACAATAAACAGTCATGAATCCACTCATCACAACACAATACTTTAAATGACCAAATAACGGTGCGCAAAGCGTTACGGCGAATAACGCTTGGTGTATGGTGTACTATAATCACACAAACATCCATCAACAACTAATAACAGTAATTCATATTCACTAATTATAATTAACGACTAATTAAAATGAACCGTTAAAACTAATTTAAAATAAATTCAAATTAGAATCTTACCTTCATACCTCCAATTCCTTCACTATCAAGACCCTGTATCAACTACGAGCAAGCTTTACGTACAATGCTATAGTTATGCACACAATTCTCCTTTTTTTTGCAAACCAAAGCGTATATATATAAATGCATATACTCTTCATGCATTAACCTTATTTTCTACAAGGGAAGGTCGAGCTTAGGGGCTATGAGCGGAATAACGAGGAGTACGGGATAGAGCTAGGTGTTCAGTGGGGCTTTGGTCATGCTAACATGTATAGAGGAAGAGAGAGAAAAGGTGATGGAGTTTTGGTGTAGGGGTTCTAATGGAGGCCTAATAGGTTCAAGGAGGAGAGAGGGGGAATGTGGCCACTTGGGGAGGAGGTGCGATGTCTAGGTAGGATGTTAGGTGGTGCAGCAGACGGCGGTGGTGCCTAGAGGTTGGAACGGTGGAGATGGAGGTCGGAAATAGGAGGAGGCCGAGAGCAATTATGGTGAGGAGAGGGTGTGGTTTCGGTTTTTTTGGAGAGGGAAGAATCAATGGTGAAAGGTACGGTGGAGGAGGAGCTTGGTGTGGTGGCTGGTGGTGCTGTCATGGTGGGAGGCTGCCGAATGAGGGAGAAATGGTGAGCAAGAGGATGGTGTAAGAAGAAGTGGTGGATGGTGTAAAAGAATGAGAGTTTAAGGCCTCTTATATAGGAAAATCCAAGGGTACATATGTAAATCCATCCATGGACACATGTCTACTATCATGAACCTCCTACATGCATGCTTACACATGTATAGACAAATGGCTTTATCACATAAAATTCTTCATGCATGTTGACAAGTATGATGACACTTGTTTATTTATAAACAATTTGATTGTAACATTTATGTAACACTTATAATTGTAACCAATTACCAATACCTATATGTGTAACTATCGCATTACTTAATGTTCACTAAACATCAAAATAATATTATCCAAAGGTGTATATATTTATATTTAAATGAACCATATCTTGCAAAATAACATCATTATGAACCTATCCTTAAAATAAGTTTTATTTTACCAAATTATTCTTATAAAATAGAACAAGATATTTATCAAACCAAAATGCAAAAGATTATCAATGTTAGTATTTAAACCTTATTAAAATCTGAATATATTCAGAAAAATACCAATATAAATTTTAAAATTAATTAAAAAATTTGGGATATTACATTCATCCCCCTTTAAGACTTTTCGTCCTCGAAAAGGATAAACAGTTGGTTTTAAACTTCTATATAAACTATAAATCAACTTTTGGAACAGTTTCATAAATATTCAAAACAAACAGACTTAAATAAAAATAGAACACACATATCATAGTCAATCCAAAATATCATGTCATACAGATCATTCAAGTCAGCATACGAAATGTATCTAACCTTACCTGAGCACGTACTACATACTTGGGGTAGTCCAAAATACAGTCACCAAAAAGTGTACCTAGCTATCTGGTACTAGTCCCTCAAAAACCGTACTAACCAAAAACATCTTAGTGCATCTAGGCACTTAAGGTAACATACATACATTATACACAAGGTTTAAACTCATCGCAGCTAGTTGTCTGAGGCATCTGATCCGTCATTGGATGGATCAGTCAAACTAATCTCCTCAGGCTCCTCATCAGCAAATGGCTCCTCATCATCGCCCATATAGCCATCATCATCTACTCATACAATAAACCCATCTTCGTCTACTATAAATCCATCGTCACCAATATCATCAGCAACAACAACATCATCCTCGTGCAGGGGCTGCTCCATATTCTCCATAACATCATCAAGTCCATCGTCTCCCACCTCTGGAAGTGGGTCGTCCTCAACTACAATTGTCGGCTGCCCAAACTCATATAACAACACATTCAACTGTCCTACTAATGCAGGACCTATCATCCAACCAATGACCTATGGTGGGGCCTGAGCTAGTGCGGCGTCTCCTAACAACTGCTGATCCCTCTGGACTAGGATCTGCTGCCATATAGCCTCTAATGTATGATCATCCAAATCAGGGGGAATCTCAATCCCGAAATATGTTGCTGCCTCAATACCTGTCATATGGTCAAGGATCACTGGTCCTGGGACATAATAGTACATTATCCCTGGATCATCCTGCTGTATATCTGGGTCTGATCCTAGCATATCGGGATAATGGTCTGAACCGACGTCCATCTCATTATCAGGGTATATCATCTGATCCTCTGTAGACATGGAATCTGAGGATATCTCGATGATTTCATGCTCACTGGTGTCACTAGAGATGTCTATAAGGAGTCTACTGAGTTGGACCCAGAGCTACTACTAGGTGGAGAAAGGCATTGTCTAATGTCACCCTAAAAGTAAAAATTTAAAGCTTAGAAATCATCCAAAATCAAAATTCATTACTTAACTTAACCAAAATGATTCAAGTTAAGGGTTTATACTTAAATTTCTCTTTTTCCAAAGTTTTCACAAATTGTTAAGGGATTTTCAAATCAAAAAATCATATGAAATGGCAAAGGGCCTTAATCGGGTCATCCTTACTCCTACAAAACCAAATCGAACATTTCTTAAACAAAAATGGGTAGTGAACTTTTCTTAAGGTTTAGTGTAAATCCAAAATTTCCTTAACTATCTTTTTCAAAGGATTTTATACTTAAGTTATTCATCCAAATCCATTCTTACCAAACAAATACTAATACTTCAAATTTCAATATAACTTATCAATTTTTACAAGAAAAATATGCTATCTCAAACGCAATATTCCAAAATCTCGTTCTAGGGTATACCTAACCCTATCTCTAATGAGATATTGTAACTCTGATGAATCCTATCTTTTTTTCAAATATGGCGTACCCAATAGATTTGTTTAAACCAAAGCTCTGATACCACTTTTGTAACGACCCAACTTTCTGACCGATTTTCGCCGATCTTTAAACCATCTTAAACCGTTCACAAAGATGGATTGTTATGGGTACTTACATATTTGCACAAAAATAAAAGAACTTTTATTTCATATCATCGATTACATCAGAGATTACAAGGAATATCAAAGTACCATCTATGCTCAGCGGAAATAAACTCTTTTGCGGAAACATCCAAATCATAATTCCAGCTTCAAATTTGAATCCAGCTCTAAAATCTAAACCTGCAAACTAAACTTCTGACTGCCCGTGCAAAAATATGGGCACCCAGAGTTTAGGTGTGGGAAACAATAAACTCTAGGTCAGTCGTGGGACTGGTGTTAGATTCGAAAACACAGTTCTTATTTAGGCTTCATTTTAAAGTTGGGAAATTCACCGGACCACGCCGCTAACGCGGAATGGGTTTACTCCATATGAATTCCCGTGCATAGAAATTTGCTATGACTATTGAAAAATGAAACTAACATAAGGTCTCGCGGCACACACACAATGCAAACGCACACATGGGCGAGGTTTCTCCTTATGATAGTCAATAATTCTTGATATGTGAAAATCCTCTTTTACTACTAATAGTGCATAGTGTGAAAACAATTTCACAAATAAATGTATTAATCATAGCCAACATAATGCCCCATCCCATTATACTGACAATCCTGCTTGTAGCAGGCTATACAACAAAAATCGTATGGGATCGTAGTGGGAAATTGGATTTCCAACAAATGACCAGGCAAAGGAGCTTCCTAACCAAACCGATGGGTACGCCTCTAGAGGGACGCCCAGAGAACCAAATCGGGATCTCTGCCAACACGAAGCCGGGTTACCACTTAACTGGGTAACTTAGAGCACGCCTGAGTATATCACTTCCCGGTCGTTACCAACCTTTAAACGGAGGCCTCGCAACATCAACATCCATAAAAATAGAAGTTATCCACATAGGTTAATACCTGGGCTCCATACCATAGTACACCTTTTATCTAGAAGGAAATGACTACCCTTAACCTCGCTGCATCTTTCCTGTTTTAGCCATTTACCGGGTTGTGAGGCTTGCCGAGGTCACGATACACAAAGCTATGCTTAAATAAGCCATGCTTTGATCATCCATAGCTCAACACATATCTTAAGTATGCCACATTATCCATTAACAACGCATCACTGATTTCCAATATATAACCTCTAAGCTCATATGTCTTAGAGAAGGGTGTTTATCTCCACCACCAAACAGATATATATTGATAAAACAGTGTTACGCAGTTAATTACAATGTCAGACACACAATCCATAAATGTCCGTTCTGGGTCTGAACGAACATCATCCAAAAATCCCCAAATACATTCAGATATCGTGCCACTGCTCGTCTGGTTGTACGGACCGGTCCGAGATATTGGCATTCAACCCTAATGATTCAAAGACTCCCAGGCTTTACTCGGCAGTTTCCAAGTCTTCAATTGCTTTATAACGTCGTGTTATTACTTGGAATGGTTTTCGGACTTATATCTGATCCCGGACTTTCCAAATAATAAGCGTACTATAAAATCAGTAGCTATGGTCTATACCGATTTCCAATTCAAATCTCCTTGCAAAATGTTATCATTTCATTTTCACTTAAGGTTGGATTCATTCCCTAAAACCCCATTTTTCATCTTACCCTTTTTCTTGAATATTCAATATTCATTCCCAATCTTTTATAAAAACAAAATTCATTTACTCATCACTATTCCTTTACCTTAGGTATTCAAAACCTTAATTTGGATTTAAATTCCCATTGATATTTCAAATATAAGTTTAAACAGAATTTAATAGACTTATATTTGATATCGATTCACAAACTCGGGCAATCGCCATCAGAATTTGGATATGAACATGGTTTACTATTACTGATAATATTTGTCCAATCCTAGGATTCCATGTCGAATATCCTAAGATTAACTCTATCCCAATTTATTCCCTTTTAAATTCAAACTCATCATCATACTATTCATTTTAAACTCTTTTAAAATCAAATTTCCTTCCAGATGATTATCGATTCATATATAACTCAAGATTTTGAATTACTTTAATTTCATACATCTCATTATCCTCTTATCTCTTCTTTGAAATCAAAGATTATATCTTCGCTTCAAATTTCTTACCTTTAATTCCCTCAAATCAAAGATTTGATTAAATCCCCAATTACAATATGAATTTCCACCATTCAATCTCATCAGGTTTCAAGAATGATATCTTTGAAAATACCACTCACGGCAAAACCCAAATCAATTGATATTGAACATAAGTTACACAGAAATTGTATCTACTTATATTCGATATCAATTCTCATAATCAGCGAACACCATAAAGAGAATATCGATATAATAATAATATCTTCCAAATTCCTTAAATAGTATACGTTTACGCCACAAAATTTCATACCAAATATCCGAAGATTATTTCTATCCAACTTATCTTAATCAAATTAGGGACTTGTATCATAATTAAAAGATTTATCCAACTCTTTGATATTATATCTGGATAAAAAATATCATCAACTTATCCTCAATATTAACCTCTATATCCAACTCATACTATAAGAGGAATAACGATGAACTACCTTTTAAATTCCTCAAATAGTAAGAGTCATCATCTACTGAATTAATATTAAACATCGAAGATTTATTTCCCACCATATCCAATTATTCAAAATTGGAAAACTTATTTTACTATTTAAATAAATCAATTTAAATCCCATATACAATATTTCGAATACTTCTAAACCTTTGAAAACATCCTACAAATCATTTAAAAATGATTTCTCATAGTTCGAAAAAAAAATTGTGGGTTAAAACTTCAAAATAGATTGCTTTTAATGAAAGCGTTACAACAACGTTTCAAAAGCGTTACAAACTATGCCCTTACAACGATCTTTTCCAAAACGGTTTTAAACATAGCTTGGAAACTATAACATGAAATTAAAATCTGCTTTCACTCATTTGAAAGCTCTCGTAAATAGGAGTCAAACGTTTTTCGTTTCGTGGAAATCCGATTTAAATTGGAAAAGTTATAAGCATTTACATATTGCCATAATGCGACAAGCTCTAATTTTGACCAAAATAATCATTATTCTTAAATACTTCAAATTACCTTAAAAATCATTATCATTTAAATTGACTTTACAAATTATTTGGATTTAAAACATAACATTTTTTTAAATCACCATTCAAATAATCTCAAAATTAGATTTTTATTTAACCATCCCATCCGTCGGATCAGTTAGGGATAGGCAGGGAGAGCAGGAAACTGAATTTCCAAACCCAAGCCTAGACGCCATCCTCTCTGTCATCCTAGAACGTTCTGGTGTATATTATATCATTATTATATAAAAACCATATTCAAATTAAAAATCTCGTTTCAACTCATACAATGACATTTGATTCTTAATAGTTTTAAAATTTAATTTAAAACTACATTCTCACCTTTATTTTAATAATTAAATTTCCATTTGGATGGAAGGAGAATTTAAATCAAATTACCCGTATAACCACACAGCTACGTTGTGTGTGTGTGTGTGAATTCATTCAACCGGCTTTAACCAACTAATTTAATACAATAAATAGTCATGAATCCGTTCATCACAACACAATACTTTAAATGACCAAATAACGGTGCGCAAAGCGTTACGGCGAATAACGCTTGGTGTATGGTATACTATAATCACACAAACATCCATCAACAACCAATAACAGTCATTCATATTCACTAATTTTAATTAACGACTAATTAAAATGAACCGTTAAAACTAATTTAAAATAAATTCAAATTAGAATCTCACCTTCATGCCTCCGATTCCTTCACTATAAAGACCCTTTATCAACTACGAGCAAGATTTACGTACAATGCTACAGTTATGCACACAATTCTCCTTTTTTTTGTAAACCAAAGCGTATATATATAAATGCATATACTCTTCATGCATTAACCTTATTTTCTACAAGGGAAGGTCAAGCGTAGGGGCTATGAGCGGAATAACGAGGAGTACGGGATAGAGCTAGGTATTCAGTGGGGTTTTGGTCATGCTAACATGTATAGAGGAGGAGAGAGATAAGGTGATGGAGTTTTGGTGTAGGGGTTTTAATGGAGGCTGAATAGGTTCAAGGAGGAGAGAGGGGGAATGTGGCCACGTGGGGAGGAGGTGCGGTGTCTAGGTAGGGTGTTAAGTGGTGCAGCAGACGGCGGTGGTGCCTGGAGGTTGGCACGGTGGAGATGGAGGCCGGAAATAGGAGGAGGCCGAGAGCAATTATGGTAAGGGGAGGGTGTGGTTTCGGGTTTTTTGGAGAGGGAAGAATCAATGGTGAAAGGTACGGTGGAGGAGGAGCTTGGTGTGGCGGCTAGTGGTGCTGTCGTGGTGGGAGGCTGCCGAATGAGGGAGAAATGGTGAGCAAGAGGATGGTGTAAGAAGAAGTGGTTGATGGTGTAAAAGAATGAGAGTTTAAGGCCTCTTATATACGAAAATCCAAGGGTACATATGTAAATCCATCCATGGACACATGTCTACTATCACGAACCTCCTACATGCATGCTTACACATGTATAGACAAATGGCTTTATCCCATAAAATACTTCATGCATATTGACAAGTATGATGACACTTGTTTATTTATAAACAATTTGATTTGTAACATTTATGTAACACTTATAATTGTAACCAATTACCAATACCTATACGTGTAACTATCGCATCACTTAATGTTCACTAAACATCAAAATAATATTTTCCAAAGGTGTATATATTTATACTTAAATGAACCATATCTTGCAAAATAATATCATTATGAACCTATCCTTAAAATAAGTTTTATTTTACCAAATTATTCTTATAAAATAGAACAAGATATTTATCAAACCAAAATGCAAAAGATTATCAATGTTAGTATTTAAACCTTATTAAAATCTGAATATATTCAGAAAAATACCAATATAAATTTTAAACTCAATTAAAATTTTTGGGATATTACATTCATCCCTCCTTAAGACTTTTCGTCCTCGAAAAGGATAAGCAATTGGTTTTAAACTTCTATATAAACTATAAATCAACTTTTGGAACAGGTTCATAAATATTCAAAACAAACAGACTTAAATAAAAATGGAACACACATATCATAGTCAATCCAAAATATCATGTCATACAGATCATTCAAGTCATCATACAAAATGTATCTAACCTTACCTGAGCACGTACTACATACTTGGGGTAGTCCAAAATACAGTCACCAAAAGTGTACCTAGCTATCTGGTACTAGTCCCTCAAAAACCATACTAACCAAAAACATCTTAGTGCATCTAGGCACTTAAGGTAACATACATACATTATACATAAGGTTTAAACTCATCGCAGCTAGTTGTCTGAGGCTTCTGATCCGGCATCGGATGGATCAGTCAAACTGATCTCCTCACCAGCAAATGGCTCCTCATCATCGCCCATATAGCCATCATCATCTACTCCCACAATAAACCCATCCTCGTCTACTATAAATCCATCGTCACCAATATCATCAGCAACAACAACTTCATCCTCGTGCAGGGGTTGCTCCATATTCTCCATAACATCATCAAGTCCATTGTCTCCCACCTCTGGAAGTGGGTCGTCCACAACTACAATTGTCGGCTGCCCAAGCTCATATAACAACACATTCAACTGTTCTACTAATGCAGGATCTATCGTCCAACCAATGACCTCTGGTGGGGCCTGAGCTAGTGCGGCGTCTCCTAACAACTGTTGATCCCTATGGTCTAGGATCTACTGCCAAATAGCCTCTAATGTATGCTCATCCAAATCAGGGGGAATCTCAATCCCGAAATATGTTGCTGCCTCAATACCTGTCATCTGGTCAAGGATCACTGGTCCTGGGACATAATCGTACATCAAAGGAATAGCTTAACAAATTCAGAAATCAGATTCCAGAATACAAGAATAGTTCTTTTTCTGTAAGTTCAGTTATATTTCAGATTTAAATATATAAAAGTCATGACTTGAAATAAATCGAATCTAGAAATATGCCTAATTGTGATTTTGATTCATGTTTATCCTTGTGACAAATCTGAAATTAACTATGCCTATGAGACTATTGTGATTTGTACAATTAGACCTATCGTATTGTGTATTAATTTGGTGATGCTTTTATGTTATGTTATGTACATGTTCATAAGCTAAGTCATGTTCATATATGCTTATATGTTTAGATCTACATGCTTGCATTTTTGTTATGTACATGTTCATAAACTAAGTCATGTTCATATATGCTTATATGTTTAGATCAACATGCTTACATGTTTAGATCCAAGTTAATACATATGTTTAAGATCTATGTAAATTCCTGTTCATATGCTTAAGATCTATGTTAATTGGATCTAACTCAAGTACAAGTTCACATTGATACTACAAGTTCACATTGATATGCTTGATTAAGTTTATATTGTTCATGAAAAATTTGTATAACACATGCTTAGTTAGATTCATATTATTTTGTGCTATTGGAATGCTACATGTTCCTTTCTTTTCCCTTTTGTTTATGAGTTAGACTAATTTGCGAGCCTAACGTTCTATGTAAATTATGCGAACGAATAACGGGGGGAAACGTTGAAGTAAAACATTAAATTACATGCTAATGGAATAGATTGCCTCGTAATCTTGTAAATGATTAATAGCATGAAATGGTGTAATTTGTATACCATTAATTATGAACATAATTTAAATAGTCAATGTGACATGACAACACTTGTAGAACATTTACACATAAATGACGAATATCTAAATTAAATAAAGGATGAACATGCCTAACCAGAGGTTAGATTGAGTTGTGGTGTAAAACTGCCCGGAACCGCCCGGCACATCCAGTAACCGAAGCAACGCCTATCTAATGTGAGAGGTTAGTGCATCATGCCCAAGAAAAACCCGAGGTTAGATTGAGTTGTGTAAAACTGCCCGGAACCGCCCGGCACATCCAGTAGCCGTAACAACACAGATCTAATGTGAAAGGTTGGTGCATTAAAAAAAAAATTAATGCTAATGAACAGGACATGTTAAG
Organism: Allium sativum; assembly: GCA_030737875.1. Taxonomy (NCBI): domain Eukaryota; kingdom Viridiplantae; phylum Streptophyta; class Magnoliopsida; order Asparagales; family Amaryllidaceae; genus Allium; species Allium sativum. The sequence goes on along the minus strand of CM060913.1, from coordinate 690,837,704 downwards.
AATGGTAGGGTTAAGTTAACTAAGGCAACACTTAACCAGTACAACATGTTAATTATACAAATGGTAGGGTTACGTTAACTAAGGCAATACTTATCCGATATAACATAATGTATAGTAGGGTTAAGTAACACAAGAAGGCAACACTTAACCAATGTATAACATGATGTATGGTAGGGTTAAGTAACACAAGAAGGCAACACCTAACCAATATATAACATGATGTATGGTAGGGTTAAGTAACACAAGAAGGCAACACGTAACCAATATATAACATGATATATGGTAGGGTTAAGTAACACAAGAAGGCAACACTTAACCGATATAACATGATGTATGGTAGAGTTAAGTAACACAACAAGGCAACACTTAACCTATATATAACATGATGTATGGTAGGGTTAAGTAACACAAGAAGGCAATACTTAACCAATATAACATGATGAACGAGTGGGGGTAAGTTAATAGAAAACACTTAACCAATACAATATGATGTGTGGGTGGGTTAAGTTAACATGAATGGATAACACTTAACCGATGTTACATAAACGAAGCGGATAGGGTTAAGGCAAGCTTAACCAATAATACGTATTGACTTGATCAGTAGGAGGGTTAAGTACATCTCGTGTAGGTGGGTAATATTAGTGTATATAGGCCCACAAACTTAACCGTTAAATAAACATGCTTGAATCGGTGGAAGGGTTAAGTACATCTCGTGTAGGTGGGTAATATTAGTATATATATGCCCACAAACTTAACAGTTAATAAACAGGCTTGAATCGGTGGGAGGGTTAAGTACATCTCGTGTAGGTGGGTAATATTTGTATATATAAGCCCACAAACTTAACCAACAGGAAACCGTAGTAACAGGGACCCATTTCAGCAGTAACCCATATAGATGTACCATGGTACCCTGAACTAGGCAGGGTGGGGCACGATTACTGGGCTGATTATAAGCGGTCAAAATAGCCGCAGGGGGTACGTCAGTGTAGGTTCCGATGGTTTACGGGCGTGCACGTACTCCAGAGTGGGAAAAAGCAAACACTGGGTACCGTAGTTATACACTGTGCATCTTAAATCGTGTCGAGTTGTTGTCATAAGGATTCATACAACTTATGGTGGGACCAGCACAGGGTATCTACATCCAAGAGAGGGACGATTGACACAGACACATGGAACATTAATACAAGTAGGGAGCCGATCGATAGGGTAGTAAGGGTACATCTAACATCTTCATGGAAATTAGGCTGATTGAGGTAAGATCCTCATACCAGATGTACACCTGAAGGCTACCACAATTGCGGGGATTGGGATCACATTGTAATATTATCATTTTATACAAATTACTGGTTGGGACACTAGTTAGGCGGTGTAGAGACATAGAAATCAGAATAACAGGGTAGTAGCGAAGTAGAGAAAGAGTAGAAGCACATTCAGTTTACCTTGCCTTATCTTGTCTTAAGTTATCTTGTTTTATGGTATTGTCCTATTTTCGGTTTATTCATGTCATGATCATTTATCCTGTTTACATGCTCAAAAATCATTGGACTTACCAGACTTATGTCTGACCTGTTTTCTTTCATCTTCTTTTCTTCCGTTTCCCCCTCCCCCCCAGGTAGTCAGGGTGGGAACAGCTCAACTTAGTTTGGACCGTTTCTCTTTCCAAGCTCAGAGATTCTGTGATGTATGGCTTAGAACCTCTTATCTTTGGTTATGGCTGTGATTGCACTTTAATTTAGGGACTTATGCTACTTTGCTATGTTTTATGCTTCTTATATACTTGGAATTTTTTGAATCAAGACAGAAGTTTTATGTAATACTTTTAAGTATGATTGAGTCAGTTGTTGTGAAAGCTAGACTGAACTACGTTGCTTACAAAATGACTTTATTTTCCACTGCTTTATTTGTGTGTCTTGTAATTTATCTGCATCTCTTACCTATAATGCTTCACTGAAGTTAATGCATTCATTTTGTGAGTGACATTAATGAACGTGGTGTATTTCACATGATTTGGAGTTGGCGGCGATTGTATTTGCTTTGAAGATGTAGAGACAATATCTATTGGGAGTTCGATTCGAGTTGTTTACGGATCACAAGTCGTTGAATTATCTTTTCTCCCAAAGGGGTTTGAATCTTCAGTAGCAAAGATGGTTAGAGTTTCTGATGTCATATGATTTTGGCATAGCCTGTACTCCGGGCAAGGGTAATGGCAGTTGTAGATGCGTTGTGTCGAAGACACGCAAGTTTGGGAGCGATGGTTTCGTAATGGAAGAGCCTCGAGTACTTGGCAAGGTTTGATTTTAGGCCAAGGTGTGAGTTGGAACATGAAATGTTGGCAACCTTGTCGATAAGAACTACTCTTATCGAAAGGATTGGCGAGAGCCAAAAGAAAGATGCGAAGCTTGTCGAGTTCATTCAGAAACTAGAACCAAAATATAAAGAGTTCGAGGTCGATCAAAAAGGCTAGCTTTGAAAGCAAGGGCGATTAGTTGTTCTTGATATCGACAGATTGAGGGATGAGGTTCTGAGATAATGTCATCACTCGAAGCTGACGATTCATCCCGGTGGCAATAAGATGTATCAGGACATGAAGAGAGTCTACTACTGGGAAGGGATGAAGTGAGATATTGGAAAGTTTATTTCCAAGTGTATGAAATGTCAGTTGGTAAAAGCTGAACAGAAGAAGCCGAGTGGTTTGCTTCAGCCATTGGAAGTTCCTACGTGGAAGTGGGACCAAGTATCGATGGATTTTATCGATGGACTACCTAGAACCAGGGCAGGAAACGAAGGGATTTGGGTCTTCGTGGATCGTTTGACCAAAAGTGCGAGATTTATTCCTGTCAAGTCGACTAGGACGACATCAAAATTGGTTGAACTTTATGTGAAATGGATAAATCGATTCTATGGTGTCCCAAAGAGCACAGTGAGTGACCGAGATCCATTATTTATGAGCGGATTTTGGAAGAGTTTGCAAGAAGCTTTGGGAACCGAGTTTTGTTTAAGTACGGCTTACCATCCCCAAACTGATGGTCAGACTGAGAGAGTCAACCGAGTTTTGGAAGATCTTCTGAGGGCTTGTGTGTTAAACTTTGGAGGATCATGGGAAGACCATCTACATCGAGTTGATTATACGTATAACAAAAGCTACCAGTCGAGCATTGGGATGGCACCATACGAGGCGTTGTATGGAAGACCATGTAATTCTCCAGCATGTTGGTTATAAACTGAAGATAAGTTGGTACTTGGGCCTGAGATGATTAGAGAAACCTTGAATTGTATCGAGATTATTCGACAACGAATGAAGGAAGCCTAAGATCCTCAGAAGAGTTATGCTAATAAGCGTCGTAAGGATTTGAAATTCGACGTAGGTGATATGGTTTTCATGAAAATTTCTCCATTGAAGCATGTGGTTTGATTCGGAAGTAAAGGAAAGTTGGCTCCTAGGTTCGTTGGACCGTTTCCGATAGTCGGGCGAATTGGAAATCTCGCATATACATTGGAGTTAACCGAGAAGATGTCTAGTGTGCATAATATGTTCCATGTGTCATTTCTACGGAAGTTTGTGCATGATTCAAATGTGTTGGTATCTCCAGAGCAGTACGAAGACCTAGAAGTAGAGACTGCAGTTGCGAAATCTCGTAAGCTGCTTCATGTTGTGGGAAATGACATGAAATAGCTTAGAAGAAAGACGGTTAAGCTAACCAAGGTACAATGGAGTGAAGAGAGCGATGATTGTATGTGGGAGACGGAAGAGAGTTTGAAGGCGACTCATCTAGAATTCTTCGTTGGTAGGACTCTTTGATATCATATCATCGTTATATCATTGTATCTTATGGTTGTGTGGTAGAATTCCGCGTGCTAGGATAAGGCTGTGGATGCATGGCTCGATGGTTGCTTGTTTGGATGATAGAATTAGCTTCTCGTGGATGATAGGCATGTGGAATTGTTGTGATTACTTGTGTTTTTTTTGAATTTCGGGGGCGAAACTCTTAAGGTAGGAGAATGTAATAGCCCGCATTTTACGCATCGCAAGATCATAAAATATTTTTATTTTATTCTCTGAGGGTTGGATCATTCTCATCTTTTAAAATGTTGTTTATGGGGATGTGAGACATGTGCACAATTTTTACTGATTTGGTTTGTGACCATTTTGCCCCTGTCAGTCTTGCACGGGTCGAATTAGAGGGTGAGACCTGTGCCATAGGAAAGGAATTCGAGTGATTACATTAATGATTTGGCTTAGCGGTTTGGGAGAGATCGTTGTTTTAAGGTTTTTCAGTTGTTGCTCAGGTTTTGGATCCTTGGTGGAATCCTATAAATAGGGGGTGAAAGTGGAGGGAAAAGGTTTACTTTCCGATTCTCTCATTTGAAGGCATTGATCTCCTTCTTCCCTACACCTTTCCGCCATTAAAAATCCAAATATAAGGGGGAAAATCGAAGATCTTAACCATTAGAGGCTAGATCTACATCGTTTCAAGGGCAAATTCATCGGAACAAGGAGTTTGGTTCGAAGTATTCGCTATTCGGGTTCTTATTTCTACCATTTTAGCCTGTTTTGGCAAATCGGTGAGTGATTTACATCTCTCACATGAATGCAAAGAAGTATATGAGTGTTTGTGCATGTTTCTCATCAAATTGGAATGTTTTACCATAAATTTACACCATTACATGTCCATTTTCATATGCATCACCCTATGATCTAATCTAACGAGTTTTACTCGTTAATTTCATGTTATTTTACAGGTTTATGTTAGTTAGATCTCTCATTTTGATCATATGTTCATTTTAATGGTTTTTGGTGAGATTTACATCAATTTTGTGGTAATCATCATATTCATGTGGTTAGTAATGTTATGATATATTTATGATCATGTTTGATGATTTTGGTTGAGTCGGTTTCGTCGGATTCTTCATTGGGCGAAGATTTGGTAGAAATCGAAATTGAATCGGGATATGCAGGAAATGGATCAGCCATAATTTGGATCGAGTCGGTCTCAAACCCTGTCTTAGAGAACAACCAGTTCTGGATCGGCCAGAACAGGATCAGGCTGAAGTGGATCGGACCAAAGTGGATCAGACCAAAGTTAGATCGCACCAAAGTTGGATAGAACCAAAATTGGATCAGACAATTCTGGACAGCCATTTCTGGTCAGCCATTTCTGCCATTTTTGGGCAAGTTTTTCTTGTCAGACATTTCCAGTGATGATGTGACTTCAATGTATATTCAATTGGGAAGTTAGGAAGTGTTGAAGTAATGCTATGGATTGCTTTGAACCTTATAAAGATGTTGGTTGGTTCAACAATGATGGTGGCTTCGACGAGAGTCCAGAAGGGGATATTCGAAGTGTTAGAGTGTTCGTTGGTCGGGAGATGCAAAAAATGTAGTTTCAACTCAAAGGTCGTAAGTTGGTGGATAATGGTTATTCGAGAAGGTTTCTCGAGCCATGAAAAGTCGTCAAGATGGATGACTAGAGATGAGAAGGCTGAGGGATTATCGTTATCGTAAGTTGTAGTACCCTGGGTCTTGGGGAAAGGCCTAGTTGTCAAGGTTGGACATATGGATTTTATGCTAGAGCTGGTGTTACCATTAGCCCTTGACATATGGCAAGGTTGGCCATCATACAATTAACGATGGTTTCAAAGTAGGATTGGCGGTAATAGCCAGAGTCAGTTATGGATGATTGGTTGTTCTGTTTGTACTATCTCACATAGATTATCCAAAGTCGAGGTAGATGTTCATTGAGTGCTTAACTGATATTGGTTTAGGCCTATGGGGAGAGTACTTAGGGGATGTTAAACTCGATTAGGGTTGTCTATGTGGGACTTATATAATCTGGATGTTATGAGTATTTTCCATGATTGAATGGGTGTTCTGGTTTCCATGGATGAATGGTTGAATTGTTTATAGTAAAGGCTATCACTGTCCGATGTGGGGAAGATAAGGTTGAGTTCTTCTCTGGTGTTGTGTGTAGATTAGTATGTTTATCTATCCCTTCTCATACACTTTATTTTTGAAGTTTGTTAGCTGTTTTATCGCTCACTAAGACTATTGTCTGACAAAAGGTTTTATGTTTCCTCTTATTACCTTGGGCTGTTCATCCGGTTGTGCATGGGCAGACTAAGTAACAGGTGACAGGTAATGCTTTAGTGAAGACGACGATGCTGATTGATGGCGAGCAGGAGGCTCATGTGCCAGTTTTACTACTATCTAATAATCGGATTTCCCGCTATTTGCTTTTCTAAGTGATGTAGTGAGGCAACTTTGTACAAACACTATTTTCAAGTTGTGGATATTACTTTCTGGTTGTATGAAAGTCTGTTTTCTGTTTCACTATTACTACCTGGTGTATATGTTCTATTATATTTTATCCTTGCGCTGTGAGTTTACGACAGTTTCCGCTTGTGTTTACCTACTCTGATGATCGTCCATAACTTCCAGGCACAAAATTCAACGCATTATTCCTCTTGTATAGTGCGGGGGTTATGAGCGGTCGTCAAACATGATATAGAACATCCTAATTATACAGGCAGTTCTATATGAATGCAAGTTTTGAAAATCCTTTTTCATCCATAACCCTCATACAACTATGAATAGAAGTGTAAAGCAACCAATTTAGCATCCAAATTCTACCACCTAAAATGCAAACGTAGCTAATTGCTTCCTATTTATTTTCTCCTAAAATAGAAAAAGGAAATCAAAGTGAAGAATGTTAACGTTTCCTTCGCTTATAAATATTCCATTTTCGGTCCTATAGTGTAAATTTTACGTCGGTTCCCTATTAGACTCCAAAAGTTTCCATCTGTAGACTGCAAAGGATGCTTAAAACAAGCTCTAAAACATAAAACGAGTTATTGACAACTCGCGCGCATCATTGACAAGTTGTGGAAACAACATTTCCAGGGCTAAAACAACCTTTTCCTTATTGTCGTTAACGTTTTTATCGCATCGTCAGCCCTATTGCACCATTAAACGCGCACACAAAGCATCCAAAAATCTCCCTTATGTCTTTCATGTGACCAAAAATCGAGTTTTTTCATAGAAATAAATTTCGTCTTTAAAACTCCATTTATATATTCTGGAAATATGTTTTCAATACCATTTTACTTTCCATATGGGATTTGTATGAAAACCAAAAGTTTGGTAACGTGTGCTTTACGTCATCTAAATCGTCTATTTTAACAAAAAAACAAACGTTTGAACATGCGCAAACTGTCAGATCAATTCTATGTTTTCATTCAAACCGAAATAAAAGAAAGTAAATCAGTAAAAACGTAAATTTTAAAAACGGTAAAAGTTATTTTTTCAATCAACTTTTTCCAAAAGTTTAAAAAATGTATTTTGTGGAAACTTAAACGATTCAAGTCAATAATTGGAGAAAAAGGAAGTCAGGTACGCAAAAATGCATAAACTGGAATGACGAACAAAAAAATGCAGTAAATTTTAGCTTAACGAGGAACAGATGATTAATTATACCCGTGATGAAAAACAACACAAAACCCATCCTTTGCTAAAATTTATCCAATGCAGAATTATATTCTTTCCAACTCTAGGATAGCTGTTAGTTAGATAAGAAATGAGATTTCATTCAAACAGGCCACATAAATATATCCAAACATAGAAATTTCATGTAAGAAGTCGTGCGAATTAAACAACACTAACTGTTACAAGCACAAATTACCACAAAGGCATGAACCAAATACTGGATAGGGATAAAAACAAACACGACAACCGAACAACAACACTAAAACTCCAAAAACATTGGCTATAAACAGCTTGATTTCTTGCTCCACGACTGGAGCTCAAACCATTTTTATGACCTTTGATTAATCATATCATGGTAGTAAAATGCTCAGTCTCGTGTTACAAACATTGCTGGTGTTGTTGGATGTTCTCACATCACTATCTCTTCTAAGAGAGAATTAGCAAAGAGGAAAGAAACATACCACATAACTGCTTCTCATTGAAATCCACTTAATATTGTCAAAAGATAATAATGGATTGGTGAAATTACAGAAAGTAACTCCATGAGACAACACACAAGAACAACAAGCTGAACCAAAATATGATGCGGCACTAAATGATGGTTACACCATCGATTAAAAAAAGATTGATTTCTGCATCATGTGATAAATATAGTCATGACTTCTGATTATTGGAACAATGTGTTAAGTGAATCACACATGGGTAGTTTCGATATAGATCTCCGAACACAAAATCCGACATTAAGAAAAAGAGATTCAATGCAAAGTCATCAAAGTCGATCAAACAAAAGACCATTCAAGTCCACATAAAACACAAATGCCTCTAAAATATCATCAAGATTCTCCTCAAAAAACCATCCAAAGATAGCTTAATATTCATCTTCTGAATGAAAATTGCCTTCATAAAAATCTATTCTAACAAGATATGGCAAAGGCGGATGCAGCACAAACAACAACCTATCCTAAGATTTAAAAGTAAAGCACTGGTGCAAGCCCAACTGCCACAATAAATTTTCTTTGCCCTAAAGCGGTGAGACCTTTTTGCTCACTCTGATCCAACCAAATGATCTCTCCCCTAATGATGAGACTTAAATGGCACGAGAGAGATTGGATAGTGCAAGTAGGTACTATGGGATAAGAGATAATTGGGGAGAAAAAATTGAATTAGATTTTGGAGTATTAGTGGGACGAGATCTAACATGCAAACAAACACGAAAAATGGGGAGTTGAGGCAACAACAAAGAAATAGAAGAAGGATAAGAATATGGTTCTTCTAGATGAGGAAGAAAAGGCAAAAGAATGAGAATAATTTAAGGGGGGTGATTACGATTGAGTCAGAGGTTCGAGTTATGTCAAAACTCATTAACTAGTTGACCACTCTAGTATAATGCTAAATGGTAAGCTATTAAACGAGCTTTGAACAAAGATCAAACCTTGACCTCATTAGGTCAGATTAAAATATTAATCATCCCGCATCTTCTTTTAGGATGTTACGCAATCTAAAAGGGATTCTCTAAGATCACCGCGTCTTTCAAAGTGTCTTATGCTGGCAAAATACCTTTCTGGTTGATCCCTACATTCCTACTCCCTTGTTGACATGCTTTTTCTTACCACGTGACTTCCTCAGTATTTTATTCACAAAGAGCTGATCTATCAGTGGCAGATCTTTCACCTGCTCCTCTTAATTAAGCTTATTAGGTTGAGTTTCCTACTAAGGTAGGCTTGGCTCTCTGGAAGCCAAATGGTACTAGATGAAGGGCTAGACTCACCTGTAGAGTGGCTAGATTTCGGGGTGCATTTAGAACTCTTGGCCTACAAACCTCTAAGTCACATTGAACTTCTAGTTGCCATAATTTACTATACTTGCAAACAATCACAATTAGCACGATTAATCTATATCCTTATGTTAGTATAAAAAAATGTGAAAACTCTAGGGTCCCACGTGCTCATATAGTTTAATTATACACTTTGGAATGCGGTGATGAGATTTTATTTTAAATTGGAATGACCATCATCGTTGACCGTCTTTCCAATATTCGAATTGAGACGTGGACTTCCATTAAAGATTGTATCGCAAAAGTGGAGTTCAGGATTAATGGTGCATGCATATGTCTACAGTCTAGTTTTTCGTTCTATCCTATGTGCAAGTTTGAGTTACTGGTTTAGTTCTATATTCAAGGCTACTAAAATATAGGATATGGTCGAAGTATCAAATAGGCAACGACAAAATCGAGCGTCGCATCGATCGCTTCCTCTTCGAGCTCGATCCCTACTTTAATCTAGGTCTTCAATCCAATCCCATCCAAGCATCAAAATCCTTGATCTACTCTAATGCAGTGGATCCTTTACCCAATCAAACTTGCTCAATGCCCGATCTCTAGCCTCATTTGGGCTGGCATACCTGATTCGAATCCAAGAATTCAACTCCCTTCCTTCATTATTAAATCGATCGTTTATCTTCTCCTTTTCATTTTTTCTTCTTCCTTCTCTCACTAGTGATCGAATTAAATCCAGATTTATCCCTTTCACCTTTCTTCCTCCGTGCCATTATGAATATTCCTACGTCGCCAGTCATTTCCACCCATTATAGGTCACCTTTCCTCGACAATGCAATTCGAGATGGTCAGAGGATGTGGAAAATCATTTATAAGCAGCAGTTGTGACAGGATTTGACTAGTGAGGCTTTGGATCTAAAGCTTGTTGCGTAAAAAGGGGGTTGTGATGATGACGGAAAGTTTGGAGTAGAAAATGGGTTAGTGAGCTCTCAAAAGGAGGGTTTGGCTTGAGAAATAAAGTGAGAGGATAGAGAGGAAGGAAAACTATTTACATGAATGGAGGGAACCGATCCCATGGGATACGTACTGATCCCTCTAAAGGGATTGGAATTGATCCCTTACCATATATATATATATATAATGGAAGAGAACGGAAGGATGGATTTACATGTCATCTTGTTTACATATTTATGTTTATACCTGTTAATGTCTAAAAGTATGATCGAAAACATGATTATAAGTCGAGTATCGAGTCTACACTCGCTAATGTGAAACTCATCATTCGGTTCCTGGATATATGGTCGGTACTAGAGCGCAATCAAATCTTGAACATTGACGTATATAAGCATATGAATAAATTTGCATTATCACACATTATTTACATAAAATCTCCAAGTACCGCACAAAAATGCGTATGAGCATATGAGTGTATATTTGACTTCCAATCGGTAATGACTTGCTTACACTCAGGTGTAAGCAGGAGCTAATGACTAATAATTAATTTCTTGAATCAATAGAAATTAGGTGTTGATATGAAAATTCAGATAAACTTCAGTCTAAATTTAGACAGATTAAAACCATTGACAAAGATGGAATCACGTACTTATACCATTTGAGCTCGATAAAGTGGCTACAAATATTCAAAAGTGAGCTGTTCTTTTGTATCATTACTCATCATTTTGCATCAAAATCCGTTGTTGTCCAGATTTGATTTCATTCTGTTTGCATCGGATCTAGGTTTTGGTGAGTGATAGATATCTCTCACATGGTTACTACAGATTATATGTGTTAATTAGGATTTTTTTCACACCATACATGTTAATTTCACCAAAAATCTAATCATATAGGTTTAATCCGGATTTAGGCACCCTATAATTATCTAATTTGATCATATAACCTGTAGATTTGTTAGATTCATCACGTTTAACATATGTTTAGACTCAAATTGTGCTATATCTACGGTTTTTGTGACATGATTCATATATTTTTATGCTCCTATGATTGTTTATGACTGAAATGGGATGAATTACTGTTTGAATGGTTGAAATGTATGTTATGCCTAAATTATTTGAGTCATGGTTTCTCTTTTGTTTATAATTGTTTTATGTTGAACTTCGCTAGGATTGAAATTATTCTAGGCACAGACTGGCCCAAGAGGTATGCGGCTATAGTAGATTGAGAGAAGCTCAAGGTGGCAATCAGGAACATGGAAGGGAGAATGGTTGTGGTACACTATTTGAGAGAGGACATGGTCATAATCAGCATTTTACATTCGCTTGCGATTCCATAGGATGAGTTATCACCAATATCGATTGTTGGAGAGTTTTTTGATGTCCTTGGTGAGGTCAAGGTGCAGCAGCCATAACAGGAATTGAGTTTTGGATTGATTTAGCGAATGGAGCCAGACCTATTGCTATGTCTGTTAGGTAGATGGCACCTAAGGAATAGGTGAACGAACTTTTGAGTAAGGGATTCGTTTGGAGAAGCATATCCGAGTAGGGCACACAAATTTTATTTATGAACAAGGTTGATGGATTATTGCGGTTCTATATGGATTATCATTAGCTGAATAAAGTGACGAAAAAGAACAAGTATCCATTGTCAAGGATCGATGATTTGTTTAATCATCTTCACAAAGCCAAGGTGTCTCCCTGAATGAATTTAGCGACAGGATTTCACCAATTGAGAGTGCCAAGGATAGTGTGTTGAGGACTACTTTTAGAACACCATCTGAAATTTATGAGTGGCTCGTAATGTAATTTATATTGACTAATGCGCTAAAATATTTTGTGGATCTTATGAGTTGAGTTTTCAAAGATTAGTTGAATAAGTTCGTGCTTGTGTTCGTGAGTGATATATTGGTTTACTCTAGGACTGAGGTAGAACACAAGACGGATTTGAGAATCGTTTTGGAAATCTTGCAAAAGCACCAGCCGAGAGTTAGGATTTCAAAGTGCTACTTCCGGAAGGAAGAAGTGATATTCTTTGGTCACATCATATTGGATAAGGAATAGTTTGGATCTTGCTAAGGTGGCAGCAATCTAAGATTGAGATCGACCTAAGAATGTTAAGGATGTTAGAATTTTCCTCGGTTTAGTTGGATATTAGCGTTGTTTTATCAAGGACTTTTCGAAGATAGTTGCATTATTGATTGGATTGACGAAGAAGAATTAGGTCTTTGCATAGGATGCAAAATGTTAACATGATTTTGGGATCTTGAAAGCAAGGTTAATGAGTGCTCCTGTGTTGGTTATTCTGAGTGCAAACGACGATATGGTTATGTATACTAATGCATGTGGCACTAGATTAGGAGCAGTGCTAATGTAGAGAGATAAGGTTGTGGCTTATGCAAGTCGATAACTAAAGCTGCACAAAAAGAATTACCCAACTCACGAGTTGGAGTAAGCAGCCATAGTATTTTCCCTGAAGATGTGGAAGCATCATATGTTGGGAGTTAGATTCGAGTTATTTATGGATCATAAGTTGTTAAAGTATCTCTTCTGCTAAAAGGCTTTGAATCTTTGGCAGAAACGATACTTAGAGTTTCTAGCATCGTACGACTTTTGTATAGCCTATACTTCTGGGAAAGGTAATGCAACGGTCGATGCGTTGAGTAGACAACATGTGAGCTTAGGAGTTATGTTTACTGAATGGAAGCACCAAGATTATCTGGCTAGGTTTGATTTTTGTAACACCCTATAATTTTAACAACATTAAAGGAGACAAATTAAAGAATAATTAATTTAGTATTCAGAATTAAGGGAAACAGAATGCGCCATTGCATCCGTCTCGAAATTCTGGTCAAGATAGACATTTGGTTTGCGTAAGACGGACACTGTAGAAGAAGTTACGACGGTTTGAAGTTTGTATACATGCAAGAGAATAATATATATATATATATATTTATTTAATTCAGAAAATCGTTCAAAATCCTAAAATTAAGAGGCGGCAAATTTCCCACCCCAGGGGTGTCGACCCATGGGTCGACCCCATAGGGAGGTCGACCCCTTAGGGCTGACGTGGCAGCTAGGGTTTGGGGGCTAGCGGCTATAAATATGGCTCCATTTCTCTTGTTTTCTACACTGAAAAATAATGGAGCCCTAGATGTTGTTGGTGCCCAGACTAAATCAAACCTTTTCCTTCTTTTGCAATCAAGTTATTCAAGTGTAGATCTGTGATTCAACCTCTGCTATTCTTCTTCCATCTTTCTAGATCCAAACACTATGAGTTTAAATTACTTTTAGATTTAAATAATTAAAAAGTAAAACATGATATGACTGTAATTTGGATCTATGCATGTGTCTGCTTGAATCATATCATATCTGTAATAACTAGTGAACCTATGATATTTTGGCATAACTATGACTTGAACCTTAACGTTTATTATATCAGATCTACCTTTTTAGATCACCTTGTACCTATCATGTTTGTGGTTAAATTAGATCTGTTACTAGTTGGACATCTAAATTATTGTTTAGATCTTATCATGCCTATTACAACATCCCTATTGTGTTAGAATCAGTTCAGTTCTATCATTTCATATTCGTCAGATTTGTTCTTTTATGCTTATCTTATCAATATGCCACTATATGTTTATGTCCATTCTATTAGTATAATCATTTCTGTCATCTTCCCTTTATCTTTCCCTTTTATTATATATAGCCTGGCTACTTTCGAGCCTAGGTATGCCACTGAAATATGCGAACGCATTAAACAGGGAACGAGGGAAAAAACATTAGAATTTGGCATAACTTGAAAAGGGGAAATTTGGCGTGTTTATAAATATGAATTTAGGGCATATAATTCATTATGAACATATTTGGGGAAAAGAAGTATGAAACCTATAATGACATAGGTAAAATTGGCTAATAATGGAATGCCTAGGATTACAGTAATTAGAAACTGTAACTGTGCCTAGACACGGGGTTAGATTACACTTGTGGTGGAAGTTTGCCTGGAGCCGCCCGGCATATCCAGCGACCATAAGTGATGAATCTAATGTGAGGGGTCTAGGTGCACAAATACAAGACGTGCTAAGACACGAGGTTACGCCCAACTTGTGGAAGAAGTCTGCCCGGAACCGACTGGCATATCTAGCATCCACAAGTGGTAGGCTTAATGTGAGGGGTCCAACACATTATAACCATAAATGGACATGGTAATGAATTGGAATATTTAACCTTGTTGAATCCATAGGGATTGTATGAATATGAACTTGAATAGAGGTTAAGTAAACTTGGTTAAAACAGTGGGTGGGTTAAGTAAATCTGGGTAGGGTGGGTAATATTTATATGGGCCCACAAACTTAACTGGTTGGGGTTATGTAATTAAAGACACCGCTTGGTTAGCATAACCTGTAGAAATGATGGGGTTAAGTAATTAAAGACACCAACAGGTATACATAACCTATGTAAATCCTAGTGGGGATACAAGACAGTCGGGAGAGCTTGTATCATCTTGTGTATGGGACCCATTTCAGTTTGTAACCCATAGAACATTATCAGATGAGTACTCCGCCCTAAATCGGAGTTGAGACATGCTTATTAGGATAATTGTAAGAGATCCAAATGTGGAGGACGGTGTGGGCAGCGCAAACTGACCGGGACATGTGCGTGCATGTCCGGGCAGAGGGGGATAAGACGACGTGACACCAGAAGATATGGTTGGGCACATCACAAAGGGTTGCCACTTTTGGAAGTGATACCTCCTATTGTGGGGACGGCACAGAGTATGTACGGAGTTGGGAGCTGATCGATTAGGCTGGTGGTTAGGGTACGTCTAAACTCTGGTAAAGTTTAGGAGCTTGTTAGGATCGGGCTGCCTATGGATTGTATAGGGTCAAAACCTCTCACAAGAAGTACGCCTAAGTCTACCATCTTATAGTTGTTGGGATCATCTCATTCTGGTTATACTAGTATTGATGCAGAGGATTAGAGTAATCTTTAGAGAAGCATATACACTCTATCATGTCTACCTTATCATACCTGCTCTTTGTGATGTTATCACTCTTATCCACTTTATATGGTTGTCACGATACTTTTACTTATTTACTTGCTAAAAGTAACTGGACTCGCTAGACTTTATGTCTGATCCTTTTTGTTTCCTCTTCTTTCTTCCGTCCCCTCCCCCTCGGGTTCTCAAGGAGGGAATACTCAAGCTTGACCAGGATTCTACTATCATTTGCTAGAGCTGCTTAGATGTATTACTCAAGCTCCTATCTTTGCTACTATGGCTTTGTTTTTATTTGGGGATTTTTCTTCTTTTATTTTGTACTCTTATGTTTAAGTACAAGATAGAAGGTTTTATGATGTATTGGTTTTTATGTAATTCAAACATATGATATTTTGAACCATGATGCTTTATGGTTAATAAAGTTTTTTTTATTTCGCTACTATTTTATATTTGTCTTGTAATGTTTTTGTTTCTGTTTACTTATGACGCTTCACGAAACTTAATGCATTCTCTTAATGAATGACATTAACGGACGTGGGGTGTCACACTTGGTATCAGAGCTGAAGGTTACCAGATTAGATAAAAGTTTTTGAAAACTATTTTCAAAAAGGTTTTATAAGAAAGCATTTTCAAAAGTAAAGTCTATTTTGAAAAACATATTCCCCAAATCCATATGTAATATCTCTCGATCCTCCGCTTGATTCCTTATTCCTTTTTGATTGGGGAACCGATTCTTCCCGAAAGGTGTCCTTATTGTGGCATGGTTCCGTAGGCATGTTAAAACTACGGAACCTGTCGAAGGGCAATGAAGTGCCAAATCTCCAATTGTTGCCGTATTAGTTTCATTTACGACTAATTTTCTCGAGTTTCGTAAGGATTTCCATGCGATGGAGGCAGCTTTCGAGAGACTTGTTAACAAGGATGGTAAAAAGGATAATAAGGAAGTTAGGGCTAAAGATCGCAGCCCAAGGATGAGAAAAATAATGGACTAGGAAGGGAACATAGATCAAGTTCAAATAAAGGCAAGAAGAAATGTCTTGAGCACTTGGATCATTTGGTCAAGAAATGCAGAAGTAGGAAGAATGTTTTTTTTCATTATGGAGAGATCAGACACTTTTCTAAGGAGTACCCGAAGAAGCAAGGACAAGGTCAAAGGGCAGGAGCTTCTGGAGGGTAGGTGCATGTTCTCGCGATCAGTGCTCCAGATAGAGGTAAGAAAATTTCCGTGGAAGGTTTGATTTCTCTTTCCAATCACCCTATTAGAACTCTTTTCAATTCTGGCGCTTTGCATTCATTTGTATCTAGTTCTGTGGTTAAGTCTGTGCAGCTAAATACTAGTATGGTAGTGGATCCCGTAGTTGTATCAAACACCAATGGTGGTTCGACACATTTTCCATGATTTTTCGGGGTTTTAGACTATCTATGTTAGGCGTCGAGTTTGAGTGCGACGCGTATGTGTTTGGTTTTATGGGCTATGGTTTAATTCTAGGGATGGATTGGCTAACCATGTATGGTGCCATTCTAGATTGTGAGAGGAGGGTCGTTATATTTTTGACTTGCCATGGGAGGACCCTCGAGATTTCTTGTGACCCACTAGGGTCTGTTATACTTAGTTTCCTAGAGTCTCTTGATGCATCTATCAATGATCTACAATCTGTTCTAGTAGTCCGTGATTATTATGATGTTTTTGATGAGGTACGGGGCTTACATCTAAGGCGCGAGATCGATTTTTGTAACACCTCACCTCCGCTAGGGTCACTCACAAGGGGAATGCACTAGCTTTGGTGGAGCATTATCTAGGTAAACATACACAGAAATATTACAAGTCAGAACATATATAAAACAGCGGAAGAAAAAAACCAAATTTCATTTCTTTAAAATCTAGTATGGTCCAAAGCCTTTTACATCAAAATGCCATTAAATCCATTACATCAAAATCTGTCTTGCAGTAGTAAAGAAGCATGAAACCATAGTCATAAATCATTCCCCAAGTAAAGCAGCCATAGCCAAGAAAGGTCCAAGCCATATATGATGATCTTGAAGCAGAAAGAAGTCCAAACTAAGTAATAGTGCTTCCTCCCTGAGAACCTGGGGGGGAATGGAAGAAAAAGAGGCGAAACAAAAAGGGTCAGTCATACAGACTGGTAAGTCCTAGTGACTTTCAGCATAGAAACAAGTAAAGGTAACATGACATGTATAAACTGAAAGTACACATAAGGATGATGACAAGATAGGCCAGTTGAACTAAGATAACAAGATAAACTACAGTAACAAGATAAACTAAGGTAACAACATAAGCTACATATAGCATCGCATGTTTAACATTCTCTGCACCAACTGTACTAGTACCCCAACCCGTATCATCCTTTCCATGTATATGTACAGTCCCTTGCCGTATATCGTATGGGTTTCATCACGTAATTCTATACTACTTCAACGTAGTGCCACCATTATTGAAATCGTTTGGACTGCCACCCTTGTTCTGACTAGGTTTCCTTATCATGAACTATCGCGTGTTCAACTAGGATTTATGCCACCTAGCACCATTAGGGATTATGCTACATATTGAACGTTTTCTAGATTCGATTAGGGTTTATGACACCTAGGACCACTAGGGATTATGCTACCTAACGAACAACACCCTTTTTCCACGTACGATCTATTAATCGATCGGCTCCCTACAAGTCCTAGCTCGTTCATGTGTCTGTGTCATACGGCCCAATCACGAAATGTAGTCACCTGTGCTAGGTCCACCATAGGTGTATCAAGCCCTAGGGTGCCAACCACCGACACGAATCAAGCACGCACAGTGTAAACCTACCGGTGCCCAATGCCTGATTTTTCAACTCCGGACTACGTGCAAAACCATAGTCCGCCTGAACCTACAATGGCGCACCAACTCAGCCGTCGTTCTGGTCACTTACAATTAGCCCAGTAATCGTGCCCCACCCTGCCTAGTTCCAGGGTACCGTGATACATCTAGTGGGTTACTGCAGAAAAGGACCGCGTAACTAGGGTTTCCGTCCAGTAGGTTAAGTGTTGTCATTTAAATTCGAGACTTAACCCCATCAGTCTAGCATGTCAAGTTGGTTAAGTGTTGTCATTCAAGTTCGTGACTTAACCCGCCTACGTGTCATGTCAAATTGACTAAGTGTTGTCGTTCATGTTCATGACTTAGCCCTACGAATCATGTGTCAAGTTGGTTAAGTATATTTAAGCGGTTCATGACTTAACCCTATCAAATCATCGTGTCAAATTGGTTAAGTATATTCAAGCGGTTCATGACTTAACCCTATCAAATCATCGTGTCAAATTGGTTAAGTATATTCCAGCGGTTCATGATTAACCCTATCAAATCATCGTGTCAAATTGGTTAAGTATATTCAAGCGGTTCATGACTTAACCCTATAAAGTCATCATGTCAAATTGGTTAAGTATATTCAAGCAGTTCATGACTTAACCCTATCACGTGGCATTAACTCATTAATGCACCCCAACCTCTCACATCAGACCTATTGTTGTGGTCACTGGATATACCGGGCGGTTCCGGGCAGAATTACACCACAACTCAGTCTGACCTCGGGTTTTCAAGTGCGATATGACCGACTACCCACATTGGATCCTATTGTTTGCAGTAACTGGATTTACCGGGTGGTTCCGAGCAGAATTACACTTCAAACTCAACCCAGCCTCGAGTTGGCCATTTTCAAGTTCATTCTAAGTGTCATGTCCATGTTCAAGTTTTATGTCAAGTTCGTGTCAAATTTCATGGTGAGTTTCATGTCCATATCCAGGTTCAGGTTATAACAGCGTTCATGTTTCAAGTTTTGCCTTTTATCAAGTTCATAATTCATGTTCATAACCAATTCATGTTTTGCCTATTCTACCCAAATCGTGTTCCCATCGCATGTAAACGTGATCAATCCATACTACAAATAAATCCCAATCTCAGAATAACATCAAAACTAAGATAGGCAAGAGGGACGAACATAAAACGATAAAAGGGGTTACAAGACTAGCATGACATAAATTGGTTACAACATCACTGGCATATAGGATTCCAAATCTAGTAAGATAAGGCGATAGTCATGGTAAACGCTGACATAAAAGAATAGGCATGCAAAAGTAAGCCAAATACAAGGATAATGGATCCAATGGTTTTGGTGTACATAATAGCGAATAAACTAAGCAAGTCACACCCTAGGTATACGATCCAACAAAATGCCAATTCGGTGCACAACATGGTTTTCAAATATAGTGTTATGGGCATGAACAATCAACTATAATAGTCTTAGGCAATTAACCCCAATAGTCATTGGTAGAAATCTCATAGTTATGAATCATAAGCGACTCATCACAATAATCATGGATAATTATCAAAAATAGTTCTAGGCAAATAGTCATAGGCAATTAACAGTAATAGTTTCAAAGTCATGGTCATAGATAATGACCTTATGTTCATAATCATAGGTAATAATTATCATAGTCAAGAGTCATAGGTGATTAGCCACAATTGTCCTCGTCATAGTCATAGGCATAGTCTTATGTTCACAGTCATAGGCATAGTCTTATGTTCATCGTCATAGTCATGGGCATATTAAGGTTATAGACATGAAAGAATTTGATTTACAACATGAATAGGCCCTAAATAGAAATATTCCCACAAGTCAAGATCCAAGAATTTATGTTACAATCTAGCATTTGAATAATAAACTAGGTCCAACAACATGAATGGGCATGATTTAGTCGATAAGAAATAATCCCGAAATCATAGATTCAAGAAGAGACAAGAACAGATCCAAATAGATAATCAAGCTTAGGTCCAATTTCATTTTATCCCATGTCCATATCAAATTTAACAAGTTTCAATCTCAAAGTAACTAGAACTTACAGAGCGCGGATCGAGAATTAGAGTGCAGAGATTTGATTCTAGAAATGGTTGTTGCAGTTGTTGAATCTTTATTTGTTTAGTCTTGTTCTAGTTGAAAACCCCCAATCTGCAATTCCTAGATATTGTCTTGACGAAGAAGAAGTAGCCATTCTCACTTTAATTTAATTATTTCTGAAGCAGCATAAGGACAGAATGAAATGGTGTGGAGAGAATGAGGCTAGCGGTGAGTTTATATAGGATTAGAGTCACGAATCTGGTCACGAAACAAGTCTAAATACATCAGAATGCATCTGGTTCAGGAAATAGGTTCGGGAGGCAGGTCGACCCCCAGTCGACCTGGTCATGGGGAGGTCGACACCCCAGTCGACCTGGTTGGGGGGAGGTCGACTCCCCAGTCAACCTGGGTATATGGGCGGGAATTTTCCCGCCAACCTTCTCTGTGTTTGAATTTCGAATTTTCTGGCTTTATTTTCGAGCTGTTTTATTTTATTCAAATTCCTGAAACTTCTGAAGGTCATAAATTGGTCATACGAACTCCGATTTTCAAAAACTCGGACACGATTTCATGCAGAATTTCGAGACGAACGTAATGGAGAAACCCATTTCCCTTGGTTCTTATTTTAAAATTTAATTTTGCCTTGATTTATGATTATATCATGTTATTAAAATACGGGTTGTTACAATTTTCGTATATATTTAGTGGACAATGCAAAGCCAGTTGCATTACCTGTGCGCCATATGGCTCCAAGGGAAAGGAGGGAGCTTAGCAAGCAAGTAGGGGAGCTACTTGAGAAAGGGTTAATTAGGCGAAGCATATCTGAATGGGATGCTCCGGTTGTATTCGCGACAAAGGCGGATGGTTCGCTTTGCTTGTGTGTAGATTATAGAGAGTTGAACAAACTCACTAAGAAGAACAGGCACCCACTTCCGAGGATAGATGACTTGTTTGACTAGCTTGTTGGTGCCTTGATATTCTCTCAGTTAGACTTGGCCATGGGGTTTCATCAGTTGAGGGTGGTTAAGGAAAGCATAGACAAGACCGGTTTTAGGACTGTAGATGATTTCTTTGAATGTCTAGGTATGCTTTTTGGGTTGACGAATGCACCCACCTATTTTGTTGATCTGATGAGTAGTGTGTTTCGAGAGTTTCTACATAAATTTGTCGTGGTCTTTGTTAATGATATATTGATCTTCTCAAAGAGCGAATAAGAGCATGCCCAACATTTGAGAGAAGTTTTGAAAACTCTCTGTGCGCAACAGCTGAAGGCAAAGTTCTCCAAATGCCATTTTTGGAGAAAAGAGATGAGATTCCTAGGGAATATGGTTTCCAAAATGGGATAGCAGTAGATCCCGCAAAGGTAGTAGCAGTTCAAGATTGGCAAATTCCGAAGAATGCAACGGAGGTGAGAAGCTTTCTTGGACTGGCAGGTTATTATAGGAAGTTCATTAACGACTTCACATGTATATCAGCGCCACTTACCAGACTGATGATGAAGAATCTGGAGTTTTCTTGGGATATAGATTGTGATGTTGCTTTCCAACGATTGATGAGGGCTTTGACAACAACCTCAATCTTGACCTTACCTGATAGGAATAAAGTATTTACAGTATACACTGATGCATGTGGTACAGGGCTTGGTGCGGTTCTGATGCAAGAGGGAAAGGTAGTGTGTTATAGGGGTAGGCAGCTAAGGGTTCATAAGAAAAACTACCCTACCCATGATTTAGAGCTAGCTGCTATAGTGTTCATGCTTAAGATGTGGCGTCATTATTTACTTGGAGAAAAGTTCGAGTTGCACACCAATCATAAATCTCTCAAGTAATTTTTCTTGCAGAAGGGTCTTAATTTAAGGCAACAAAGGTGGATGTAGTTCCTAGCTTCTTATGATTTTGAGATTTCTTATACCTCTGGCAAGGGTAATGTGGTGGCAGACGCACTGAGTAGGCAGAGGATGGCCTTAAGTCCTCTGTTTGAGGAGAGAAAAAGTTTGGAGTTCATATCGACTTTTGATTTTAGACCCTCCAACGAGTTATTGCCTGGTTTGTTTGCATCGCTAGAGATATGACCTACTCTTATGGATTAGATAGGAGTTTCGCAATGAGATGACCCATAGATTTTAGACATCTTGGATAGGCACAATAAAGAGGAGACTTTTAGTCACCTCAATAGATATTCCATTGACGATAAAGGGTGGTTGCGACGGGATGGAAGGCTTTGGGTTCCCCAAATTGGAAGTTTGTTAAAGGCAGTCCTAGAGGAATCCCATCATTCTAAGATGACTATTCATCCAGGCGGTTATAATATGTATAGGGATATGAAAAAGGTTCTTTTAGGCTGGAATGAAGAAGGATGTAGCAGAGTTTGTTTCTCAATGTTTGGTTTGTCAGCAAGTCAAAGCTAAGCAAAAGAAGCCCGGTGGTTTACTTCATCCTTTGGAGGTTCCACAGTGGAAGTGGGAGAGCGTTTCTATGGATTTCGTAGATGGTTTGCCTAGATCAAAGAAAGGAAACAACCAGTATTTGGGTTGTGGTGGACAGACTTACAAAGAGCGCTCGTTTCATTCCAGTTAAGAGTAAGAGGATGACAAGTTGGTTGGCAGCAATTTATGTTTGTGAGATAGTCCGTCTTTATGGAGTACCTTCCAGCATCGTAAGCGATTGTAACCCCATTTTCACCAGTGAATTTTGGAGGAGCTTGCAAGAAGCATTAGGTACACATTTATGTTTGAGCACTGGTGGACAGACAGGGAGAGTGAATAGAGTTCTAGAGGATCTTTTAAGGCTGTGTATCTTGGACTTCCGAGGGACTTGTGAAGAGCATCTTCTTTTAGTAGAGTTTGTCTACAACAACAGTTATCAAGCTAGCATTGGCATGACACCCTTCGAAGCATTGTACGGACAACCCTATAGGTCACCAACTTGTTGGCGGGAATCTACAGAAAGGCTATTACTTGGACCATATATGGTTAGAGAAATGTCCGAGAAGATTGATCTTATTAGATGACGAATGAAGACCACTCAAGATAGGAAGAAATCTTGCGCTGACAAGAGAAGGACTGACATTGAATTTGAAGTAGGAGACATGGTTTTCATTAAAGTGTCACCTTTGAGGAATGTGGTATGCTTCGGATTTGCAGGGAAATTGGCACCAAGATTTGTACGTCCATTTCCCATAACAGAAAGGATGGGCCAAATGACTTATAGAGTAAAGCTGCCAAAGAGATTATCTGGCATTCATGATGTTTTCCACATTTCTCATTTACAGAAGTGCTTGCATGATACCGCGGAAGTAATTGAGTCGAGTATATTGGAAGAAGTAGAGGTGGAACGGGAGGCGACAGCCAAACGAGTTCCTTCCTATATTCTTGGATAAGAAGTTAAGAAGATACGCAATAGAGAAGTCAAGTTGATTAAAGTTCGGTGGGGAGATAACCCAGAGGATGCAACTTGGGAGACCGAAGACAAGATTTGAGCTTCGTACCCTTTTATTTTTTAGGGTATGATCTTAATTCCTTTTCTAAAGCTTTTATTTATGCTTGTTTCAATAATTTAAGCATGTCCTATCGATCGAATCTTCGACCCTTATGTAGGAATCCCACGGATGTAAACGTGTGTTTGATACATGTTATGTTTGATGGATGCAAGTGTTTGCTAGTGGGTGCTCTTGGATGCATATACACACACATTAGGCACTAGATCGGCTCAATCACTCTTATACTGCATATGGATGTGTGTGCATTTTTCTTCTTTTAATGGATGAAATTGAATGTATCATCATATGGATGTCGCATTTAGACAGATAATTGTGCATCCATATAGGACTTACATGTTATAATAGGATTATGGCATACATGTTGGATTCATGGCACTAACATACATTGCATTAAGGATGTCGACTGAAGCAGTAGACCGTCTGTTCTTCACATTAGTATTGGGACATATTCACACACCTTTGCATATGTTCATATATGCATTAGAAATCTTTAAGGACAATGGATGCCTGTGATTGGTGGATGAGTAGATGGGTGATGGATGGTAAGATATACATTATTCTTAACTTGGAGATTTCGAAGACGAAATCCTTTGAGTAGAGGAGAATGTAACACCCCATAATTTTAACAACATTAAAGAATAATTAATTTAATATTTAGAATTAAGGGAAACGGACTGCGCCATTGTGTCCGTCTCGAAATTCTGGTCAAGATAGAATTTGGTTTGCGTAAAACGAATATCGTATGAAGAAGTTATGAAGGTTTGAAGTTTGTATACGCGCAAGAGAATTATATATATAATATATATATATATATATAATTATTTAAATTCAGAAAATTAGAAAATCGTTCAAAATCCGAAAATGAAGAGGCGGCAAATTTCCCTCCTCAGGGGTGTCGACCCCTGGATCAACCCCTCAAGGGGGGTGTCGACCTCTGGGTCAACCCCATAAGGGGAGGTCGACCCCCCTAGGGCAGACGTGGCAGCTAGTGTTTGGGGACTGGCGGCTATAAATATGGCTCCATTTCTCTTGTTTTCTACAATGAAAAATAATGGAGGCCTAGATGTTATCGGTGCCCAGACTAAATCAAACATTTTCCTTCTTCTGCAATCAAGTTATTCAGGTGTAGATCTGTGATTCAACCTCTACTATTCTTCTTCTATCTTTCTAGATCCAAACACCATGAGTTTAATTTACTTTTAGATTTAAACAATTAAAAAACAAAACATGATATGAGTATAATTTGGATTTATGCATGTGACTGCTTGAATCATGTCAGATCTGTAATAAGTAGTGAACCTGTAATATTCTGGCATAACTATGACTTGAACCTTAACATTTATTATATCAGATCTACCTTTTTAGATCACCCTGTACCTATCATGTTTGTGGTTAAATTGGATATGTTACTAGTTGGACATCTAAATTATTGTTTAGATCTTGTCATGCCTATTATGACATCCCAATTATGTTAGAATCAGTTCTATCATTTCATGTTCACCAGAACTGTTCTTATACGTCCATCTTATCAATATTCCACTATATGTTTATGTCAATTCTCTTAGTATAATCATTTTTTTCATCTTCCCTTCATCTTTCCCTTTGATTTTATATAGCCTGGCTACTTTTGAACCTAGGCATGCCGCTGAAATATGCGAACGCGTTAAATGGGGAATGAGCGGAAAAACATTGAAATTTGGCATAACTTGTAAAAGGGAAATTTGGCATAACTTGAATAATGTTTATAAATATGAATTTAAGGCATATAATTCATTATGAACATATTTGGGGAAAGGGGTATGAAACCTATAACGACATAGGTAAAATTGGCTAATAATGGAATGTCTAGGATTACAGTAATTAGAAACTGTAACTACGCCCAAACACGAGGTTAGATTACACTTGTTGTGGAAGTCTACCCGGAACCGCCCGGCATATCCAGCGACCACAAGTGGTGAATCTAATATGAGGGGTCTAGGTGCACAAATACGAGACGTGCTGAGACACGAGGTTAAACCCGACTTGTGGAAGAAGTCTGCCCGGAACCGACCAGCACATCCAGCATCCACAAGTGGTAGGCTTAATGTGAGGCGTCCGGCACATGATTACTATAAATGGACATTGTAATGAATTGGAATACTTAACCTAGTTGAGTCCATAGGGATTGTATGAACATTAAATTGAATAGGGGTTAAGTAGGTTAAAATAGTGGGTGGGTTAAGTAAATCTGGGTAGGGTGGGTAATATATTTATATAGGCCCACAAACTTAACCGGTTGGGGTTATGTAATTAAAGACACCGTTAGGTAAGCATAACCTGAAGAAATGATGGGGTTATGTAATTAAAGAAACCAATAGGTATACATAACCTGTGGAAATCCTAGTGGGGATACAAGACAAGGGGGAGAGCTTGTATCATCTTGTGTGTGGGACATGTTTCTGTCAGTAACCCATAGAACAGTATAAGACGAGTACTCCGCCCTAGGTCGGAGTTGGGACATGCTTAGTGGGCTGATTATAGGAGAATTATACATGGAGGATGGTGTGGGCGGCGCAAACCAACCAGGACATGTGTGTGCATGTCCGAGCAGAGGGGGATAAGACGACAGTGACACCAATAGATATGGTTGTGCACATCATGAAGGGTTGCCAATTTAGGAAGTGATACCTCCTACTGTGGGGCCGGAACAAGGTATCTAAGGAGTAGGGAGCCGATCGATTATGGCACGTCTAGACTTTGGTAAAGTTTAGGAGCCTGTTAGGATTGCGCTGCCTATGGATTGTATAGGGTCAAAACCTCTCACCAGAAGTACGCATAAGTCTTCCATCTTATAGTTGTTGCGATCATCTCATTCTGGTTATACTAGTATTTCTGTGGAGAATCAAAGTAATCTTTAGAGAAGCGTATACACTCTATCATGTTTACGTTGTCATACCTACCTTTTGTGATGTTATCTCTCTTATCCACTTTATATCCCTGTCATGATACTTTTACTTATTTACTTGCTAAAAGTAACTGGACTCGCCAGAATTTATGTCTGACCCTTTTTGTTTCCTCTTCATTCTTCTGCCCCCCCCCCCACCCCAGGTTCTCAAGGAGGAAATACTCAAGCTTGACCAGGATTTGCTATCATTTGCTAGAGCTGCTTAGATGTATTGCTCAAGCTCCTCTCTTTGCTACTATGGCTATGTTTTTATTTGGGGATTTTTCTTCTTTTATTTTGTACTCTGATGTTTAAGTACAAGTCAGAAGCTTTTATGATCTATTGTAATTAAAACATATGATGTTTTGAACCACGATGCTTTATGATTAATAAAGTTTGTTTTTATTCTGCAGCTATTTTAAATCTATCTTGTAATGTTTATGTTTCTATTTTTATTTACCTATAACGCTTCACGAAACTTAATGCATTCTCTTAATGAGTGAAATTAATGGGCGTGGTGTGTAACAATTTCAGGCCTCACTATGAGTTAGAGCCTCAGATATTGGCATGCTTATCGATTAGGCATACTCTCATTCAAAGGATTGGCAAAAGCCAGAAATGAGGTGCTAAGCTTGTTAAGATGATTCAAAGATTGGAAACGAGAGTCGAGCCTAAGGAAATGAAAGCTTATGCAAGGAAGGAAGACTAGTAGTCCTTGACTTAGATGGATTGAGATAGGAAGTTTTGAGAGATTATCATTACTCTAAGTTAACAATTCATCCTGGTTGTAACAAGTTGTATCGAGAAATGAAGAGAGTTTACTACTGGGAAGATGTGAAAGGGGATGTCGAAAGGTTCGCCTCGAAGTGTATGAATTGTAAGTTGATTAATGCTAAGCTGAAGAAGCCGAGTGGTTTGTTGCAGCCGTTAGAATTTCCTACATAAAAGTGGGAACAAGTGTTGATGGATTGCCAAGGACTAGGGCAGGATGAAACGGTAAACAGGTTATTGTGGATCGCTTGACCAAAAGAGCAGGGTTTGTTCCTATCAAATCTACTAGGGCGGCATCCAAGTTGGCTGAGTTATATAAAGCTTGATTCCACGGAGTTCCAAAGAGTATCCTAAGTGATGGAGATTCCTTGTTTACCAGTGGATTTTAGAAGAATTTCAAGAGGCATTGGGAACCAAGATACATGTGAGTATAGCTTATCATCCCCAAATCGGTGATTAGATAGAAAGAGTTAATCGAGTATTGAAAGATCTTCTAAGAGCTAGTATATTGGATTTTGGAGGATCGTGGAAAAACCATATTCATCTAGTTGAGTTTGCATGTATAATAGTTATCATACAAGTATTGGTATGACACCGTATGAGGAATTGTACGGTAGACCATGTAATTCACCCTCTTCTTGGTTAGAGACTGGAGAAAAGTCGGTGCTTGGGCTTGAGATGATAAGAGAGACAACATATAATATTGAGATTGTCTAACAATGAAAGAAGGTAGCCCAAGATCTCCAGAAGAGTTACGCGAAAAGAGATGAAAGGATCTGGAATTCTCGGTCGAGATTTGGTATTCGTGAAGGTTTCAACTTTAATGAATGTCGTTCGATTTAGAAAGAAAAGAAGGTTCACTCCAAGATTCTTATTTCTTTTTTAAATTATTCTATGTTATATCAAGAGGCAAGATCTGTACCAAAGAGGATTGGATCTCATCATTTTGCATCAAAATCAAGGGTTTTCTTTGCTGTCCAGATTTGATTTCATCCTATTTGCATCGGATCTAGGTTTTGGTGAGTGATTGATACCTCTTATATGATTACTATGGATTATATGTGTTAATTAGAATCTTTTTCACACTTTACATGTTACTTCACCTAAAATCTAATCAAATATGTTTAATCCAAATCTAGATGCCCTATGATTATCTAAGTTGATCGATCGTTTAACCTACAGATTTGTTAGATTTGTCATGTTTAACATATGTTCAGACCCAAATTATGCTAGATCTGTAGTTTTTGTGACACGATTTATATATGTTAATGCTCATATAATTATTCATGACTGAATTTGGACAAACTACTGTTTGATTGGTCGAATTGTATGTTACGCTTGAATTATTTGTTTAGAATTGTGTGTCATAGGACTTTGAATCAGAAAATAAGAGCAAATCGGAGGTTTTGATGATTGAATTCAGATGATCCTTGGCGGAGGAGATCTAGAGGGTATTGATCCATAACCTCTAGACTAGTACCGATCCATAGTGATAGGTCGAGAGGTGACGAAACTTGATGTGTGGCTTTGTAGGGTCAATATCGGATTATGTGCAAAATTCAGTGAAGATTGGATGGTTTGAAGTGTTAATACTCAAATACTCTGCAATAGACCGGCATACAAGGCTTCAGGGAAGTGTTTCGGCTTTGGATTGGACTGAAGGGGAGTGTCTAAGGCATTGAAGAAGAAGGTGTAGAAACTTAGTCCTTTTGACTAAGTAGACAGACATGCACATGTCCATAGCCTATGAACCGGTACCAATCCATCATGGTGGCGAATGGAGACCGGGGGTTTTGGCTATGAGGATCAGCAGTCTAATACAGGTTGCCAATGGTCTTTGATTGTTGAAATCTTATATTGCGTGGTAATTATAGTCAAAGTGGTGTTAATTCTTCGACTGTGAACTCAGATGGGAGTGGTCGAAAGAGAAAATGATAGCCAGCTCAAAGTGGTGAGACGCTGTGAGATAATGGAATGACTAGAGTGGGACTCAAGATAAAAGAAGGAGTCGTGGATGACTTATGTGATTGAAAGTGCTGAGAAATCGTTGATAGTTTGAAGGATTCCAGGGGACTCAAAATAGGGGTATCGTGAGGATGCCTATCAGGATCTTGGAGATCGAGTACCTTGGATCGCTGTCGAAGCGATTTAGTTATCTTTGGACAACAAAATGTACATTGGACGTATGGTAGTCCGGCTAGAACGGGGTTTCCATTAGCCCTTGATGAACGACAATGGCTAATCATTCGATACCAACGTATCCAAGGCTTTAGTCTTATGATAGCTAGGTTATTCCTTGTAATGTATGTTATGGTTGCTTGTGTGTTCTCTTCTATTTTCTCTGGGTAGGGTATCAACATAGGATGCTGAAGAGAAGCAGGGTTTGGGAATCCTATTCTGACTTGTATCTACTCTGGGTGCCAATATAGCATATTATAATGTGATTATCATGTGCTAACTCTTGGTTGTAAAGAAGGGTCGGTAAGACTTAAACTATCCACTATCATAATATCATGTGTAGGTGTTGTTATTTATTTATCGCTAACACAAGACTATTGTCTAACATAAGGTTTTATGTTTTTTTCTCTTATTACCTTGCGAACTTGTCGACGATGCTGATGAGCAGATTCAGTAGCAGGTGACAGGTTTGGTGACGAATATGTTATGCAATGAGTAGTTGTAGGCTGGCATATTATTTTTCTTCAATCATATAACTATTTAGTCAATTTTCGTTGTTTTTTGCTTATTATATATTGTGGTTAGGGATGTAGTGGGGCTTGATGTTATCAAATATTCAGTCACTAAAATGTTATGTACTTAATATTCTATTGATATTATGGAGATGGGATTTCCTACTTTCTATGCTTGACTACTTTATCATACTTTATATTCTATAATATATATATATATATATATATATATATATCATCCATGCACTGTGAGTTATATAGCAGTTCTATTTCGATTTTTCTACTTTGATGATTGTCGCAGATCGGCCTGGCACGTTGTATAACGCTCTTCCCCTTTAGTTGGTGCAAAAGTTATAGGGCGGTCATCACAGCCCCAACCCTTATATTAAGGGATCGATGCCTATCTCTGTAGGAGGATTAGGAACAATTCCTTACTTAGCCTAATTTAGGTTTTGGCCTCTTACGATTTTCTTCAGTAGTCCTTCGACTCTTCTGGCTTACCTGCATTTATAAATACCACTTCATAAACAAAAATTGGATCTTTTTGGCATTTGTTTATATTGCACCGTATACTCAAAGTATTGCCGATTTGAGTACTTGTAACCATGAAATTCAATAATAAAGTGAACAAATCTTCAATGTGGATGTGGTCCAATCAACACAAAATGATTATAAATCGTTGCGTCTCTTTCTATTGCATTTCTATCACTCTATTTCTTTTTCCTTTTATTTTGGTCTAACTGTTCGTTAAACTCGTTGGATGTCATACTAAATTTTGGTATCAGCAAAGAGGATCTAGATACTATAGCTCGAAGGTCAAAGAAAGAATATTCCAAAAAGGTGACCTAATGCTATTAAAAGTTATAGAAAACAGAAAAAAAAATATAAGATGGATCGCTTAGACCAAAGAAGGAAAGAACACTCATAATACATAAAGAGTCTTACCTAGAACATAAAATCTTAGACCACTAGATGTACGTAACACCCCGCATTTTTAATTAAATAATAAAATAAAATTTGTATAATTTTCAGAATTTGGTCATAAAACTAGCATCATTGAGTCCGTGCTGATTTTCTGTTCAATTTAGACCTATGGTTTGCAGAAAACGAACTTAAGGCAGAGAAGATATTATTAAATGAAGTTCTAGAACAAACATGAAAAAGAAGAAGTAAGAGAAACACATATAAGACCAATAGTATTCAATATTCTAATTTTGTGAACAAAAGAAGTATTAGGTGAAGTGGTTAGGCACTTTCCTCCGAAGTTGTGGCGTGCAAGTTCGAATTTCACCAACGCCATGTTTTTAAATTTTAAGAAGGCCAACCAAAAAGATGCATGTTCTAAGAAAAAATTACATGTATATGTACATATATGGAAAAATTATATTTAGATGGGTGTGTGTATATATATGTAAGTGTATATGTGTGTGTGTGTGTGTGTGTGTGTGTGTGTGTGTGTGTGTATATATATATATATATATATATATATATATATTGGTATGAAACTCAAAAGTAACATGCAATTAATCAAAACAAGTTAGAATAAATGTCGGGATAGTGTTGTTTAAATTTTGAATATAAATGAAGTAGTTTGTAAATATATACACATAGATTCAAAATTGAAATGTAAAGCATAAACTTAAAAAGAAAGGGAATAAATGTGGAATGAATGAAAATATTAATGAGGATAGCTGCATTTGAAATTTGAACATATATAAAAATGGAAAGAATCAATGAATTGATAACATTAATAATAACATTTAAGAAACAAAAAATATGCAGTTATTAATGAACGAAATTTTATGAAGTTGTACATGAATATATATGCACAAATTTAAGCTTGACATCTGAAACGTGTGATATAAATGGAAGATATTAATTTAAGGGGAAGAATAATAGGCAAGAATGTAATGTTGAGTGTAACGTTAAACTAAAAATTAAATAGATTAGAGAGAAATTAGGCAAGAAGATAACGTTAATAACAACATTTAAGTCATAGCCAAAAATCAAGCAGTAGACCCAAGGTATAAGATTTAAAATCGTATACATGGGTCGACTCATGCCTAAAGTGGGTCGACTCAGGGGTCAACACTCTTCAGCGATGAGTCGATCAAAGGGTCGATCCACCTAAAGCATGGGTCAACCTATTTTGGGACAAGATGGTGTGTTTTATTTTCTAGAACGGCCCTGATTTAATATTTATAAATTAAACGAACGGTATTCTTCTGAGCACCTACAAAAGCCAGCAGGGCCTGACATCTTACTCATATTTTCTTTGAGGGCGCCGAAGCTTTGCCATTTTCTTTCTCCTTCAACTTCTTCTGAAATAAGAATATATTAGTTTTAGGGTTCAAATTCAAGATTTGGAGACAAAGAATATATATCTAAGTTATAGGTGCTTAGGGTTCTCGTCCATACGAGGTAAATTTTGTGAAATTGAATTATTAGGATTACTTTCATTCTTTTAGTGTTAGATTTGTAAATTTTTGGTTAATTCAATAATAGATTCAATTAGGAAGACCACAGGTGACAAATCTGAATCAAATTCATGAATTGGAAACCAGTCAGATAAGTGGATTTAAATTATATTTTTCAATGATGGTATATTGTATTGTTTGATTGCTGTTGGAATTTATAATATGTTCTTCTTCTTTTTTTTCCTTTTTTCTGCATCAGAATATTTAGTTTGTGTTAAATTGTAGTTATGCGCCAAATAATTAAAATTGTGGTTATGCAAAAGCTAATTTAAATTGTGCTTATGCGAAAATAATTTAATTGTAGTTAGGCGCAATCATAGTTAGGCACACATCAATGGGAATTGCAATAAAATGGGGAAAACATGATGATTTAGGTCTAAATAAATGAATTACTTCCAAATTTGAAATAGAAAAGGAAATTTGAAAGTATGCCAATTTGACAAAATTGAGATTTTATGCACTAAATTTTGTTGTTTAATAGTAAATCTAACAATTTCTATATTGTTTCTAAGAAATCTCTATTCAGATCTAGAATGGAACTAATATATGTTGGAATTGAGAGGAAGAGTGGTATAAACCCAAATTGTGAACCTGAAATTATTAATAAATAGGGATTAGTGCAAAATATGGAATTAGCCATATTGTGCACTAGGTTTTCTACTATAGTAATTACCTGAAACTCTGCAGATGGATTTTATTACAATTTTGGTAACCAATCAATTTAGAATAGTCCTAACTTCCTAAAAAGAATAAATGGTAAAGGTGAAAAAGAAAGGTAACATAACTGAAAGAAGTTATAAAAAGAAAAAGACTAATTATAAAGTTATAATTGGAATATAATAAGCACATTTCAGTGGCAATAATGTGTAAGAAAGATTATAACATGAAGTTATAATTTCGAAAGCGAAAAGAAAGGAACAAAGATTAATATAAATAAACATGAAATTGAAATTTAAGTTTAATAAGACTAAAAATATTCTATGGTGGCCTTGTAATTAGGCAATATTTTATGGTAACCAACAAAGTGGGTTTATACATAAATAATATTCAATTGAATATATTAATTAATATTATAAATCAACGAAAAAGAAAAGTAAGCCAAATGCATAAGAATAAATTAGACATAGGGTCTAATAAAATAACAATATGCATTTGGTCCAGTCTATAAGGATGAAGAACCCAACGGGGTAGATCATCGAAGTTGTCGGGAGATATGGCGGGGGCACGCCCAACTTATTCGACTAGACTGGAGGGAAGTTTTGGAATTTTATGGGACGTGAGGACAATTTGTGATGGTCCTCTATGGTAGGCTTCATGATGTACCCACAGAGGCATAGTCTGTATGGTATCATCCGGTGAGCATGCCTTGGTTGCATCCGTTACTCCTGTAGTTGTGGGAAGCCCAAAGACTAATTGGGTGATTTCTAGGATTGTTCGGCGGCTGCCTAGGCTCGTAGGTGGGGAGGCTTTGTGGTCAAGACCTAACAAAGGATAGTAGGTCTTTGGGGGTCTGTCATCATCAATCGGTGCATGTGCAGGAATGGATGGAGCTAAAACAAGAGACCAATGATCTTAACCATTGGCCATTTGATGAGGGACTACATGTTTGTTTAGATTGTCTGTTAGGATTAATCACTTAGCTCTTTTGAATAGTCTTTCATTAAGGGTTAGGCTGGTGGGGACTTGAAGACCTACAAAAGAGACATACCAACTTTAGATATTTGTATTTTGGGTCTAACGAAGCCATTACTTTTGGGTCATCCTGAGGTCGTTATTGACAGATGTAGTAAAGCCCCCGACCGAGTTCTATTAAGAACTCAGGTGTTTGGACGCCTTCGTGGTGCAGCTTTGGAGACTTGATACATCCTCGTAGCATAGTGTATTATGCTTTCGTAGCGTGTAGATGGAGGTCCAATACATTTTCATTGTACGACGTGGGAATCACTCGAGGGGGATACTACAGGGAATACCTTGATTTATTGGGCAAGTAGCTATATATATATATATATATGTGTGTGTGTGTGTGTGTGATTTATTAGGTTGGTCTACTAGGAGTAGATGGGTACGGCTTATGCTGAAAAATCAAAAGTTCAATGTGAAATAAATTCAAATGACTTAATAAATATGAATCAGTGATAGAACGGTATATGTAGTGTGGTCTAACCAATTGTTGAGATTCTGCAGCTTAGAGACACTTGTTTGATAGTGTCATTATATTGGCAAATATTTACCTACTATTATATTTTATTCCCTTCCGATGTGAGATTTCCATTATGAGATCTGATATATTTATCTTTGACTTTCTGCAGGATACCGGATAAACAAACTCAAGCTTCAATAGATTTAAATTTTGAAAAGAAAAATCGGTCTATTGAAATTCAAGCAGTTGTATTTGATATCAGATCTTAGGTTCAGGATTCCTATTAAGATACCGAGTGATCATATTTTTTTAAAATATAAATATGTTATATATATATACACACACACCTATATCCATAGAGGAACCCACTAATTATGTAAACGACACATAGATGATGTAAGGATGTCAATTTTGTACACTTATGACATTGTTACGAAAATTTGAGGATTATAGGCCTATGAGCGGCAAGAATGTAGAGTGTACAATATGTCTTAAAAAGGAGAAAAGATTCCATGTGTTAATATATTAAATTTTTTATTTCAAATTAGTGGATTAGGCTATAATACCTTGTAAATGGAGAAAAGATTAAGAAAGAGAAAACTAGGTTAGGAATATATATATACACACACACACACACACACACACATTTGGCGCAAAAGTGTCGCTAGTCGTATTCTTCAGCTTAGACATAGTTCAGAAGGTATTTATGTAAAGAAGAAATTTAGGAAAAAGAAATGTAATTTAGCGCAAGGAGTTTGCAAAATGAAAAAGTAAGAAACCACTTTGTTCTTAGTCCCACATTTAGAACTTTAAAAAAATAACCATAGAAAAATATAAATGTTGAAAAGTGTTTCTACAAAAAGTTTTCAAGTTCTAAAATTTTACAATTTTATAAATTTACTAGTTTGTAATATTAAGAGTTGCGTTAAAATTATTTTTAAGGAAATTGTGCTAACTTGTTCTCAAAAAGAATTGAATGTGTAAGCAAGTTGTGGGGTTAAGTGATTAAGAGAAAGCACAAATAAATGAATTGGCCATATGAGTTACATAGGTCACCTTGAGTGAAACAAAATTTTTTTTTCTTAAAGGATGGATTGTGACACACTTTAACATGTTGGAATAAGAAGAATTGTAAGATAATTTTTATGAATCAATAAATTTGTAAGTAAATATGTTTTGTTAAAGTGGCAAGGAAATATGCAGTGAAAGAGGTGTACAAAATATAGGTGAAGCACCATATTTTGTGTCATCTATTTCGAAAAAAAAAGGTTCATAGAAACTTAATCTTATCTAATTAAAAATAATTTAGTGAAAAGGGTCCCATTAGTGTGCATGGACAATTAGTAAAGGCTTGAGGAAATTTATAAAAGATGTTTCAAGTGGTTACTGTTTAATAGAAAGAAGAAAAAGGTAAAATTAAAACTTGCATGGTTAGGGAAGAGGATAATGAGGGAATGAATGGGGAAAAAGAAAGTTAAGATTTTTATAAGTAAATTTATGATGTGGTTAGTAATTAATAGGAATCCTTTTTTTATCACCCCTTGAGGAAATAGAAAAGTTTTCTTTTAGTATAAATTTTCACTCCTATGTACTGTTCTATTTTAGAAAAATAAAATAGTTTAGCAGGAAATTTTCTTCTTAGGTGTTTGTGGTGATTGCTAAGTAAGAAAAAATACAATGGATATTGTGAATCAAATGAAAATGATGAACAACTAAAAGAAAAACAAAAAAAGACGACAATTGCAAAAAAATTGCGAATAATAAAAGAAAATGAATTCTTCCAAGCAAGGTTGGAAAACTAAAAAGATTTTTTTATGTAAACTGTGCTTGGAATAGGGAAAAATAGGAATTTTTGTAAAATTAGCAATTAAGATTTCCAAATATGTTGAAAAATGTGCATAAAAGTGAATGCAAAATACATAATTTTCAATTTTCTACCTTTTTTCAACATAAGAAATTGAATTCAGAATACTAGACTTTTCTGAAGTTTGCAAATTTAAAGTTGGTTGGTAGGATTTGGATGCAAAATGTAACAACCCGGAAAATCTGAACCAATTTAAAAAATTTAATTTGGCTATTCAAGTGGATTTTGACTATTTAAAATAAATTATTTTAAATAATAACGACCAAAAGTCTATTTGAATCGATGTTGGATAGTAAATATATTTATTTTAATTATAAAACAAGGCCTGAAATGGCGCGGCTGTTTGAAATTTTGAATTCGAATTTTGATTGACAATACCGAATGCAAAATAAAATGGATTTTAGTGAAACCAAAAATATTTATATCTGTTTATGAATATCTTTCTAACGAATCTGAAAAATCGAAATTTCATAGTGGGAATCAAAAGTTATGGCCAAATGAATTTTTAGAAAGGTCGCTATGGAATTAATATAGCCCGTGAAAATAGACATTTTGTAAACGACCTCCGTTGTCGACGAAAACACTTTAGTTGGATCCAGAATATCAAATTATTGCTAGATTTCAAATTCCATAATTTTTGGAGTTAATATGTGAGCATGTTAAAGGAAAAATGTGTTTGGTAAATTTTAGTCAATTTGGATCGACCAGAAAATGGGCATTTTTCAAACGGTCTCCAAATTCGATGAAACTAGTTTTGCTGGGACCGTATTGTCCAAGCATAGCTAGATTTATTTTCTGGTATTTTTGGGATTAGTATGTGGCTCCGGCAAATTGAAATGTATGTTCAAATCAAATATTGAGTGTTTTATATTTTAATTTGAAGAATAACTAGCTGAAACAGTCGAATGGGCCTAAGAAACATATTCCATTGTGTCCGGAATGGGAATATTTAGCTAGGGACGACAGTTGTTGGGTTTGAATTGTAGTTCATTTGGAAAAACAGAAAATTTTCGAATTATAAATAGCACGGACCAATCAGAATTTTTATAAAAAAATATATTTTCTCTCTCCCCGTAATCGTGACCGATGGCGGAAATGCTTTCAGGCCTTGCCGACCAGATTCCGGCCAAACCAAGCAAAGTTAGCCTTGACACCTGTTGAACTTTTTGAAGATCTCGACCCCTTCTTCACATCCATACCCATTGCATCCCAAACCGCTGCGCCATCGTCGAGATCTACTCCGTCGAAGTTGCCGCCTTCAAGCAGCCGCCTCTACTACCACGATGCATTGATCTGAGTGCCACCCCTGGCACCAGCGCACCTCTCCTCCCCCTTCGACCCAGTGCAACCTGATCCTCCTATCGCGCAACGGATTTCGTGAAAAATCGAAACCTAGTTTCGAATGGTTGAGCTGAGATAACGGTTTATATAATTTAAAATGATTATAGCACTTTAAAGCACTACAAATTATGATTTTACAATAAAAATAATATCTTTTTGCTATGTGGTCGAAATTCAGTGAACCAAGAGACATTGGACTCGTGTGGACGTCTCTTACATTCTAGTAGAGACCGAAGAATTTTTGGAGCTTCCTACAATTTTGGAGGAGTGGAACCCAATGTGAGTTTTCTAAATTATAAACGATATGGAATGGCGATGTATTGTAACATCCCGTATGTTGAATAACTAGCTATAATATAAAACAGGGCAGAACTAAATTTAAAAATCTGAATCAGGGGAAATGGGCTATGCCATTGCGTTCGTCTCGGAAAAATACGCGAAATAGAGTCCGAGTTTTCGAAAATCGGAGTCCGTATGACCCAGATAGGGCCCAAAGAAGTTTTCAGAAATTTAAAAACAGATTTAAAAACAAAAATTTCAATTTTCAGAAGTGGCGGGAAAAATCCCGCCAGACCCAGGGGGTCGACCTGGGGGTCGACTGGGGAGTCGACCTGCCCACCAGGTCGACTGGGAGTCGACCCTCGGGTCAACCTGGGGGTCGACCTCCCTGGTCGAGCCCAGGTGACCTGGGAGCACCAGCTTGTCTTTTGGGCTGTGTTTTAGTGGCTAGGACGAGATCTGATGGCTCTAATCTGATTTAGGGTTAATCTAATGGCCTAAAACACCTAACTACTCTATAAATACACCCTAAGACTACCCTAATTCATACTAAAAATAGATACAATGCCGTCATGCCGTCAAAATGCAACTTGAAGGAGCCTCCATCAAATTGTAGAAGAAGATAGCCTCTCAAATCAATCTCTAATCAACTCTAGCAACTTAATCTTCTTCTTAGGAGTGCTAATCAACAAGTTGTGAGTTTTCTATAGCCTTAATGACCAAGTATTGAAATGATTATGATAGGATATAATGAGGTTATGGCTATGAATGTGGATCAATGCAACTTATGCAAGTTATATGCTATGTGTTAATGATGTTATGCATGTTATGCAAGTCATATGCTACATGTTCATGATGTTATGCAAGTTATGCAAGTCATATGCTACATGTTCATGATGTTATGCAAGTTATGCAAGTGATATGCTATGTGATTATGATGTTATGCAAGTTATGCAAGTCATATGCTATGTGTTTGTGATGTTATGCAAGTTATGCAAGTCATATGCTATGTGATTATGATGTTATGCAAGTTATGCAAGTCATATGCTATGTGTTTGTGATGTTATGCAAGTTATGCAAGTCATATGCTATGTGTTTATGATGTTATGCAAGTTATGCAAGTCATATGAGAAACATTGATCCATTATGACACCATGATATGCAAGTTTGGTGTATGATTATATGCAAG
Organism: Allium sativum; assembly: GCA_030737875.1. Classification (NCBI taxonomy): domain Eukaryota; kingdom Viridiplantae; phylum Streptophyta; class Magnoliopsida; order Asparagales; family Amaryllidaceae; genus Allium; species Allium sativum. The sequence goes on along the minus strand of CM060913.1, from coordinate 690,798,440 downwards.
TTCATCTATAATATGTATGCAAGTTTGGTGTATGATTATATGCAAGTTCACATATGACATGTTATGCAAGTATGGTGTTTGATTATATGCAAGTAACATGTGCAAGTTTGCACCTTTGTATGATATGCATACATATGCAAGTTAACCCCTTTGTATGTCATACATACATATGCAAGTTTACCCCTTTGTATGACATAAATAACTTATGCAAGTTAACCTCCTTATGACATATGTGATTCATGCAAGTTTGGGTTGATTATTTATGCTAGTTGGGTTTGATGCTATATGCATGTTGACACCTTTAAACCCATGTTGATGCTAATGTTATGCAAGTTGAACCCATTGTATTTGTGATGAATCTTCCCTTTTATGTCATGTTAGCGAATTACGTGGGGAACGATGGGGTTAATATACATGTTAATGAAATGGTGAAGTTGGTATGATTATGCATACCATAAAGTGGATGGACATAATTGAGTCAATTATGTACATCGTTAAAATTGGAATTAATTAGGGAAAATTAATTCGGGGGTGATTAATTAGGTGTAATTAATCGACTAAGACACGAGGTTGGACCCTTTTGTAGCATAAGACTGCCCGGAACCGACCGGCAAATCCAGCGGCTACAAATGATTGGCCCAATGTGAGAGGTCTTAGGCACAAACTAAATACGTGACAAGTGTATAGGCACGAGGTTAGACTCGGTTATGGCGTAAGGCTGCCCGGACCCAACCGGCAAAGCCAGCTGCCATAAAAGATAGTCTAATGTGAGAGGTCTTTATAACGGTTACGTTCTTAATCAATTAAGAAACACTTAACCAGATAAGCATGTAGTGGGCATGAGGGGTTAAGTGGGTGCCTTGGGTGGCATGTGGAAATCAAGTAAGTGCCTTGGGTGGCATGAGGAAATCTAGTGGGTTGCCTTGTGTGGCAATAGAAAATACGATTAGAATACTTAAACAAGTGGAAACATGTAATTAAACATGATTAAAGGGTTAAGTGGGATGCACTAGATATAATGACAAGCTTAGGTGGTAGCTTGTGGGGGCCCATTTCAACCAGTAACCCATATGTATCTTATTGGGCTCGACCCATGTCGAGGACGGGACACGCGTACTGGGATTGATTATAAGAGGCCAAAACGGGTTAGCGGTGGCAACGCAAGTCCAACGGATTTCATATGCGTGTGTGGACCCGGGCTGGTAGGTAAGACGTTGTTGCATCGTATAGGTATAAGCCGTGCACCATTTGTTGTATCGGGTTGCCACTTTGGGGAGTGATACACCCCATTGTGGGGCCAGCACGGGTATCTACGGTAGGGAGCCGATCGCTTGGGAGTAGTGGGTACACCTAGTGGAGATAGGGGCAGACGGCACCTATGTAGTCAGCTAGGGGTACACGAAACTACTAGGTAAATTTTCTAAGTCCTTGGGTGGGATCAACCTTTAAGTAGGAATGACTGGTGTGGTGCAGTTAGTAATTACCCTTGGGTGGGTAGATGCGTCTTTACCGTTATCTTAGTTTATCCTATGTCTAGTGGGCTACTTAGTGTAGTCATTTATCCCCAGTCATCCCGTGCCAAGTTTATATCATACCCTAATTACTTTAATGATTGTGTTGTTAAAGTTATAGGGCTCACTCAGACTTATGTCTGACCCCGTTGTTTTTATCTTTTTCCCCCTCAGGTCCTCAGGTTGGGCCTAGCACTAGTGGGCTTTGATCAGATTTCTTTATCTATCTTCTGGAGCTTGGACCGTGATGTAAAGCCCAGCTTATCTTTTCTTTTATGGCTATTGTTATGTAGTGGGATTATGTACTTATGTTTTTATCAGGATGGATATTTAGTACTTGACTCTTTATGGTGTTGTAGCTAAACATGTTTACCTTCTGCTGCTTTGAAATGATGTTTTAGATTTTCAAGTATTTATATCTGTCTTGTTGTAATTTTTCTGTTATATACTCACTTAAAATGCTCCACCGAAGTTAAGGCATTCCCTTAGTGAGTGACCTTAGCGGGTGTGGGGTGTTACACGTGGTATCAGAGCGAAGGTTACCGGAACAGATAAAATTTTTAGAAAACTATTTTTCTAAAAACATTTTTGGAAGAAGTATTTTCAAAAACATGTCTTTATAGAGAAAAGTTTTTGAAAGAAAAGCATAATCCCCAATAGCCATATCTTTATCTTTCGAATTATCCGTTTTGAATCTTTCCTTTTTCGTTTCAGCATGGCTGAAGATCTTAACTTTCCGGAGGGTGTGACGATACCAGTATGGTATAGGAGATTGATGGAGGCTAGGGCCGCCACTGGGGGTCCAGCAAATGTTCCTCCACCAACAGTAGCACCCGATCTTCCTCCTCCCCCTCCTCCTCGCACGGATACTTTTGCTAAGACTTGCAATGAATTTAAAGCTATGGGAGGGAAACCTTTTCAAGGATCAGAAACTTTTGTGGAGGCTAGAGATTGGCTTAAGGAGGTGGAAGAGTTGATAGACATCTTTGAGATGGAAGAAGGAAAGAAAGTCAAGTTTGCTGCTTGGTTAATGAAGGGAGAGGCCTCATTCTGGTGGGAGGTCACTAATGGAGAACGACCCGTTGACTCTTGGGCGGATTTCAGGCAAAGATTTGTGGCAAAGTTTCTCTCAAGGGCGGAGGAAAACTTGTATATGGAAAGGTTCTTGACTCTAAAGCAAGGAAATCTCTCGGTGAAGGAATATGTTAACAAGTTTAATCAATTGGCAAGGTTTGGCATAGACATGGTGAATACACCGGAGAAGAAGGCTTTGAGGTTCGTTAAAGACTTGAATGAACCGATGCATGGATTGGCTATGACTCGTATCCCTATGGGAGCCACCTTTGAGAAGCTAGTTGACATGGCACTCATGCATGAGGAAGAGAAGGGTCCCAATGCTAATAAGGCACCCGAGAAGAAGGGAGATCAAAAGAGACCTCAACAGCAACAAAACAAAGGTGGGAAAGGCAACGGTGGCAAGTGGAAGAAGAAGTGCTTCAATTGCGGGATACCAGGCCACCTAAGCAAAGATTGTCGGAAGAAGAAGAAGACTGGCTGCTATCACTGTGGCGAAGCAGGGCATCTAGTGAAGGATTGCCCCAAGAAGGGGCAAAGGACGGGATCTACCTCAGGAGGACAGGTGCAAGCTCTTATGGCACCGGGTCAGGCAAGGGGGCAAGTTCAGGCTCTCGCAGTTCCACCAACTCAGGAAAGAGGTAGAACTATTTCCGTTGAAAGTCTGGTTTTTCTATTTGATCATCCTGTCCGTACATTGTTTGACTCTGGCGCATCGCATTCGTTTTTCTCATCATCATTAGTTGAGTCACTGCACTTAAACACCAGTCTAGTAGATGATCCCTTGGTTGTTTCAAACCCAATTGGGGGCTCCACTTATTTGTCCATGATATGTTTGGGTTTGAAGATTTCTATACTTAGCATTGAGTTTAGATGTGATGCTTTTGTTTTGGGCTTCATGGGCTATGGGTTGATTTTGGGCATGGACTGGTTATCCAGTAATGGTGCTGTTCTTGATTGCGAAAGGAGAGTTGTTAGGCTCATGACTCGCTTAGGGAACACTCTCGAGATCTCTTGTAATCCCATGGATTCAGTTATGCTAAGTTATCTTGAATCGCTTGACGCTTCGGTCGAGAGTTTGCGATCTGTTAGAGTGGTCCGGGAATACTCGGATGTGTTTGAGGAGTTGAAGGGCTTACCTCCGAAGCGGGAGATAGACTTCCGAATATATCTGGTGGATAATGCTAAACCTGTATCTTTACCAGTGCACCACATGGCTCCTCGTGAGAGGAGGGAACTCCATAAGCAAGTAGGGGAGTTGCTTGAGAAGGGGTTCATAAGACGAAGTATATCGGAGTGGGGTGCTCCAGTAGTTTTTGCCACGAAGGCGGATGGGTCCCTCAGACTTTGTGTAGACTATAGAGAACTCAACAAGCTCACAAAGAAGAATAGACACCCATTGCCGAGGATTGATGATCTCTTTGATCAGTTGGTTGGCGCTTCAGTATTTTCTCAGTTGGACTTAGCCACGGGGTTTCATCAGTTGAGAGTGGCTGAGGATAGCATAGACAAGACTGCCTTTAGGACTCCGGATGGTTTCTATGAGTGGTTGGTGATGCCATTTGGGTTGACGAACGCTCCTGCATACTTTGTTGATTTGATGAGTAGGGTGTTCAGGGAGTTCCTTAATAAGTTTGTGGTGGTCTTTGTGGATGATATCTTAGTATTTTCTAAGAGTTAAGAAGAGCATGCCCTACATCTTAGGGAAGTGTTGGAGACTCTTCGAGCGCATAGCCTTAAGGCTAAATTTTCTAAATGTCACTTCTGGAGGAAGGAAGTGCGGTTCTTGGGGCACGTGGTCTCCAAGGAAGGGATAGCTGTGGATCCCGCGAAGGTAGTATCTATTCAAGATTGGAAGGTTCCAAAGAATGCTACCGACGTGAGGAGTTTCTTGGGGTTGGCTGGCTACTATAGGAAGTTTATCAAGGACTTCGTGAAGATATCAGCCCCATTAACTCGCTTGACGAAGAAGAATCTAGTCTTTGTATGGGACGTAGATTGTGATGATGCGTTCCGACGGTTAAAGAGAGCTTTAACCACAGCTCCAGTCTTAGTGTTGCCAGATGGGAGTAAGCCATTTGTTGTCTATACCGATGCTTGTGGGACAGGACTGGGCGCAGTCTTAATGCAAGAGGGAAGGGTAATAGCCTATGGTGGAAGGCAGTTGAGAAAGCATGAGAAGAATTACCCTACCCATGATTTAGAGTTGGCCGCTATTGTTTTTGCGCTTAAGATTTGGCGCCATTATCTTCTTGGTGAGAGGTTCGAATTGTTCACTGACCAGAAATCATTGAAGTACTTGTTTTCTCAGAAGGATTTGAACTTGAGACAGCAAAGGTGGATGGAGTTCTAAGCATCCTATGATTTCGAGATAGCGTATACCCCTGGCAAGGGTAACGTGGTGGCGGACGCCTTGAGTAGAAAAAGGTTGTCCTTGAGTCCATTGTTCGTGGAACGACGAAGTTTGGAATTTATCTCGATGTTTGATTTCAGACCTTCCGTTGACTATATACCCGGTTTGCTAGCATCCTTGGAGGTCAGACCTACTCTTTTGGGGCGGATTGTCGAGGCACAGCGGGACGACCCACGGTTGGTTGAGTTGGTAGAGAGGCTCATAAGGGGGGAGTCGTCCAGCCATTTGAGTAGGTACACCCTAGACGATAGAGGGTGCTTGCGTAGAGATGGTAGACTTTGTGTACCGCAAGACGAGGGTTTGAGGAAGGTTATTCTTGATGATGCACACCGTTCTAGGATGACCATTCATCCCGGTGGGGACAAGATGTACCAAGACATGAATATAGTTTTCTTTTGGGCCGGTATGAAGGAAGATGTGGCCGAGTATGTTGCTAGATGCTTGGTGTGCCAACAGGTGAAAGCGGAGCAAAAGAAACCAGGTGGGTTGCTTCACCCATTGGAAGTTCCGCAATGGAAGTGGGATAGCGTCTCGACGGATATTATTGATGGGTTACCTAGGTCAAGGAAGGGTAATACGGGAGTTTGGGTTGTGGTAGACAGACTTACTAAAAGCGCCCATTTCATACCCGTGAAGAGCAAGAGGACTGCTCCATGGCTAGCTTCAGTATATCTTCGAGAGATAGTTCGATTGCATGGGGTACCCACTAGCATAGTGAGTGATCGAGATCCTATCTTCACTAGCGAGTTCTGGAAAAGTTTGCAAGAAGCAGTGGGGACTCAATTGTGTCTGAGCACCGCATATCATCCTCAGACGGACGGCCAGACCTAGAGGGTGAATCGTGTTCTGGAAGACCTTTTGAGGCTTTGTATCTTGGATTTTGGAGGTACATGGGAAGAGCATCTTCCATTGGTGGAGTTCGCGTATAATAACAGCTTTCAGTCCAGTATTGGTATGGCTCCTTTCGAAGCTCTTTATGGAAGGCCTTGTCGATCACCTACATGTTGGTGGGAATCTACGGATAAGATCTTGCTTGGGCCCGATATGGTTAGAGAGACTTCGGAAAAGATTGATTTGATTCGAAGAAGGATGAAAGCAGCGCAGGATAGGCAAAAATCTTATGCGGACAAGAGGAGGACGGATCTGGAGTTTGAGGTTGGGGACATGGTCTTTGTCAAAGTATCTCCATTACGGAATGTAGTTCGCTTTGGGTCCGTTGGGAAGTTAGCTCCAAGATTTGTTGGGCCGTTTCCTATTAAGGAAAGGATTGGACGGATGGCATATAGAGTGGATTTACCTGAGAGACTTAGTGGGGTACATGACGTATTCCATGTGTCACATTTGAGAAAGTGCCTACATGAGACCGCAGAGGTGGTAGAGCCGAGCTTGCTAAAAGAAGTGGAGGTAGAGCGTGATGCAACTATTCGACGAGCTCCTACCCGCATCCTTGGGTCAGAGATTAGGAAGTTGAGGAACAGAGAGGTGCGGCTAGTCAAAGTGCAATGGGGAGAAGATGAGAGCAAATGCTACTTGGGAGACAGAAGCGAAGATGCGTTCATTATACCCATTCCTTTTTGAGGGTATGTCTTTTAACTTCTCCTTTATCGTTTGTCTAGTACTTATCTTATCTTTAGTATGTCCTCTCATTAGTACCTTTGACCTTTAGATAAGGTAAAACCTATGGTTGAAACATGTGTTTGAGACATGTTATGTTTGATGGATGCGTGTGGATGCAAGTGTTTGCTAGTGGTTGCTCGTGGATGCATATACACACACTCTAGGCACTAGATCGGCTCAATCACTTCATATTGCATATTGCATAAAATTGTGTGTAGGTAGCTATATTAATGGATGTATAATGGTTGTGCTATCATATGGATGATGCATTTTGGTGAATGATTGTGCATTCATGTAGAAATAGTATGTGTCGATAAGGTTCTTTCGCATACATATTGGATGCATGGCACTATCATGGTTTGCATTAAGGAGGTCAACTGAATCAGTAGACCGCCTGATTTTGCATTAGACAGGGAACATATACACACACTCTTTGCATATGTTCATACAGCATTAGAAACTCTAAGGACAGTGGACGCCAGTGTTTGATGGTTTAGTAGATGGTTGTTTGGTTGGTAGGATACGTTCTTCTTGACTTAGAGATTTCGGGGACGAAATCCTTTAAGTAGGGGAGAATGTAACACCCCGTATGTTGAATAACTAGCTATAATATAAAACAGGGCAGAACTAAATTTAAAAATCTGAATCAGGGGAAATGGGCTATGCCATTGCGTTCGCCTCGGAAAAATACGCGAAATAGAGTCTGAGTTTTCGAAAATCGGAGTCCGTATGACCCAGATAGGGCCCAAAGAAGTTTTCAGAAATTCAAAAACAGATTTAAAAACAAAAATTTCAATTTTCAGAAGTGGCGGGAAAAATCCCGCCAGACCCAGGGGGTCGACCTGGGGGTCGACTGGGGAGTCGACCTGCCCACCAGGTCGACTGGGGAGTCGACCCTAGGGTCGACCTGGGGGTCGACCTGGGGGTCGACCTCCCTGGTCGAGCCCAGGTGACCTGGGTGCACCAGCTTGTCTTTTGGGCTGTGTTTTAGTGGCTAGGACGAGATCTGACGGCTCTAATCTGATTTAGGGTTAATCTAATGGCCTAAAACACCTAACTACTCTATAAATACACCCTAAGACTACCCTAATTCATACTAAAAATAGATACAATGCCGTCATGCCGTCAAAATGCAACTTGAAGGAGCCTCCATCAAATTGTAGAAGAAGATAGCCTCTCAAATCAATCTCTAATCAACTCTAGCAACTTAATCTTCTTCTTAGGAGTACTAATCAACAAGTTGTGAGTTTTCTATAGCCTTAATGACCAATTATTGAAATGAATATGATAGGATATAATGAGGTTATGGCTATGAATGTGGATCAATTATGCAAGTTATATGCTATGTGTTAATGATGTTATGCATGTTATGCAAGTCATATGCTACATGTTCATGATGTTATGCAAGTTATGCAAGTCATATGCTACATGTTCATGATGTTATGCAAGTTATGCAAGTCATATGCTATGTGATTATGATGTTATGCAAGTTATGCAAGTCATATGCTATGTGTTTGTGATGTTATGCAAGTTATGCAAGTCATATGCTATGTGATTATGATGTTATGCAAGTTATGCAAGTCATATGCTATGTGTTTGTGATGTTATGCAAGTTATGCAAGTCATATGCTATGTGTTTATGATGTTATGCAAGTTATGCAAGTCATATGAGAAACATTGATCCATTATGACACCATGATATGCAAGTTTGGTGTATGATTATATGCAAGTTCATCTATAATATGTATGCAAGTTTGGTGTATGATTATATGCAAGTTCACATATGACATGTTATGCAAGTATGGTGTTTGATTATATGCAAGTAACATATGCAAGTTTACACCTTTGTATGATATGCATACATATGCAAGTTAACCCCTTTGTATGTCATACATACATATGCAAGTTTACCCCTTTGTATGACATAAATAACTTATGCAAGTTAACCTCCTTATGACATATGTGATTCATGCAAGTTTGGGTTGATTATTTATGCTAGTTGGGTTTGATGCTATATGCATGTTGACACCTTTAAACCCATGTTGATGCTAATGTTATGCAAGTTGAACCCATTGTATTTGTGATGAATCTTCCTTTTTATGTCATGTTAGCGAATTACGTGGGGAACGATGGGGTTAATATACATGTTAATGAAATGGTGAAGTTGGTATGATTATGCATACCATAAAGTGGATGGACATAATTGAGTCAATTATGTACATCGTTAAAATTGGAATTAATTAGGGAAAATTAATTCGGGGGTGATTAATTAGGTGTAATTAATCGACTAAGACACGAGGTTGGACCCTTTTGTAGCATAAGACTGCCCGGAACCGACCGGCAAATCCAGCGGCTACAAATGATTGGCCCAATGTGAGAGGTCTTAGGCACAAACTAAATACGTGACAAGTGTATAGGCACGAGGTTAGACTCGGTTATGGCGTAAGGCTGCCCGGACCCAACCGGCAAAGCCAGCTGCCATAAAAGATAGTCTAATGTGAGAGGTCTTTATAATGGTTACGTTCTTAATCAATTAAGAAACACTTAACCAGATAAGCATGTAGTGGGCATGAGGGGTTAAGTGGGTGCCTTGGGTGGCATGTGGAAATCAAGTAAGTGCCTTGGGTGGCATGAGGAAATCTAGTGGGTTGCCTTGTGTGGCAACAGAAAATACGATTAGAATACTTAATCAAGTGGAAACATGTAATTAAACATGATTAAAGGGTTAAGTGGGATGCACTAGATATAATGACAAGCTTAGGTGGTAGCTTGAGGGGGCCCATTTCAACCAGTAACCCATATGTATCTTATTGGGCTCGACCCATGTCGAGGACGGGACACGCGTACTGGGCTTGATTATAAGATGCCAAAACGGGTTAGCGGTGGCAACGCAAGTCCAACGGATTTCATATGCGTGTGTGGACCCGGGCTGGTAGGTAAGACGTTGTTGCATCGTATAGGTATAAGCCGTGCACCATTTGTTGTATCGGGTTGCCACTTTGGGGAGTGATACACCCCATTGTGGGGCCAGCACGGGTATCTACGGTAGGGAGCCGATCGCTTGGGAGTAGTGGGTACACCTAGTGGAGATAGGGGCAGACGGCACCTATGTAGTCAGCTAGGGGTACACGAAACTACTGGGTAAATTTTCTAAGTCCTTGGGTGGGATCAACCTTTAAGTAGGAATGACTGGTGTGGTGCAGTTAGTAATTACCCTTGGGTGGGTAGATGCGTCTTTACCGTTATCTTAGTTTATCCTATGTCTAGTGGGCTACTTAGTGTAGTCATTTATCCCCAGTCATCCCGTGCCAAGTTTATATCATACCCTAATTACTTTAATGATTGTGTTGTTAAAGTTATAGGGCTCACTAAGACTTATGTCTGACCCCGTTGTTTTTATCTTTTTCCCCCTCAGGTCCTCAGGTTGGGCCTAGCACTAGTGGGCTTTGATCAGATTTCTTTATCTATCTTCTGGAGCTTGGACCGTGATGTAAAGCCCAGCTTATCTTTTCTTTTATGGCTATTGTTATGTAGTGGGATTATGTACTTATGTTTTTATCAGGATGGATATTTAGTACTTGACTCTTTATGGTGTTGTAGCTAAACATGTTTACCTTCTGCTACTTTGAAATGATGTTTTAGATTTTCAAGTATTTATATCTGTCTTGTTGTAATTTTTCTGTTCTATACTCACTTAAAATGCTCCACCGAAGTTAAGGCATTCCCTTAGTGAGTGACCTTAGCGGGTGTGGGGTGTTACATGTATAAATTATACGATCGATATATAAGTTATATAAGCGTTGTACACCATATGTATAAGCATTGTATAAGTTGTATGTGTGATGTATAAGTTATATATATGTTGTAAACATCATATGTGCGTTGAATGGAATTGAAATGATATTGAAATGAAATCAAAATATATTTATATACGTATATATATATATACTCCCCTCGTCCACAGACCATGGACGATATATATTGATTGTGATTGTTTGAATTTTGGTTGACGTGAAATTTGGTTGATAAATGTGAATGGTTGGTAATGATTGTTTGTGGTTGAAACAAAATTGGAATTGTTTATGGAAAATCCATTGGGATATGAAAATGAATCGAAATATTTAGATTATAAGGATAAGCCTCTTAGGGAATGCTACGAGGCGTAAGGTAGTGCGAGGAGCCGTACTCGGGACGGTACCGGTTTTCAACCCCCTGTCGTTATGCTGCCGAAATTTTCTGAAATATTTATGTGTTTGATTTATATTCATGTATTGAAATATATTCATGTGATGGAAAATATTCATGTTTGAGATAAATTGTTTTAACAATAAAAATCACATTTTTATAATATATATGAATAGCTAAAAATATTCATGTTTGAAATAAATTGTTTTAACAATAAAAATCACATTTTTATAATATATATGAATCGGTAAAAATATTCATGTTTGAAATCAATTGTTTTAACAATAAAAATCACATTTTTAAAATACATATGAATCGCTAAAAATATTCATATTTGAAATAAATTGTTTTAACAATAAAAATCACATTTTTATTATATATATGAAGTGTTAAAAATAGATATGTGTTGAAATAAACAGTTGTTGGGTAAAAATATTATTTTTAACAAATATATGAAACGAAAATGGTTTGGAAATTGAAGAACGGATTATATTTATATATATATATATATATAATTAAAATAAAACAAATAACGAAGCTGTAGTTCGTACTTTGAAACAGTAATTTTAAATGATTATTGCAGGAGATTCGACCATCGGATTTTCCCGAAACCGAAATTGTTGGGTCCGCTTTGAAAATATCTTTCCAACGACACCAATTTGTAAAGATCCAACGGTTAGATTTTGTGAAATGTTAAATTCAAATCTGAATGAAAACAGCGCCAGAATGGATTATATTAATATAATTAAATATAGTTAAATTAAATCGAATAACGACGCTGCAGTTAGTATTTTGAAATCGTAACTTTAAACGATTGTACCAAGAGATCCGACCGTCGGATTTTCCCAAAACTAGAACCGTTGGGTCTGATTTGAAAAGGTCTTTCTAATGGTATAAAATTTGTAAAGATCCAACGGTTAGATTTTCAGATATGTGTAAATCAAATCTGAAGAAAAACAGCGCCATGGCCATGTTATGGCCTGAAGCGTCGTTTCAATAAATCGGCTATATTTAAATAAATAAAAATAGCGATAAAACATTATAAAATATTATAAACAATATGGAATGGAAGTAAACTGAATTTACTCGGTTTATAGGAAATCTGATAGTTGAATGTGTTTGACGTGAAAATTACATTAATGAACTGAATTATGGATGTCAGATAATTTAACCATTGAAATGAATTGATTTGAAATTCTAAATATACATGAATTATTTGAAAAGGCTGAGTGAATTCTCATTTCAAATAATTGTTCGACGGTTAGAAGTCAAAGATATGAAGACGGTGCAAGACCGAGGATCTTCATATCGAATGGATGGCTATTGATGCCTTTGATGGGAGTTGCTTCCCTGAAGGGGTTACAGTGGTGGTTGTCCGGACATACTTGTTGATTGTTTGGATGTGCGGGGGCCTCTCTCCTGTATTGGACATACGGGAGAGGAATAAGGTGCCTCCGGTTTCGTTCAGACCAAGAACGGACTTGTAAATGGATTGTGTGTCCACATTGAATTTCATTCTGTGCGATTGATATACGTCAGTTGCATAGTGTGAATTGCCTGTGTGGCATGCTGAGATGCAGTGATCAAGACTTTTGTTGAAAAGCAGAGTCTTGTGGTTGATGATCAAAGCAGGGCTTTAAATAGCTAGCTTTGTGTTTAGCGTTGATTCATGAGCCTCACACCCCGGTATGAACCAAAAACGGGATAGGACCTTAGGGAGGACATGCGCTTCCTTTTATCTAGGAGTGGTGTTTTCGGTTTTACACGCCTGGGCATTTTAATTATGTGAATGATGGATAACGAGGCGCCTCGGTTATATCGGTCGTTACGGGACCGATGGTCTGGTCAGGAAATGACCAGTTTGACACCCATAGGGCGGGGAAACACAGTGTTCAGGCATTTTAATCCACTCCATGCGGACCGGCCCTGACGATCCAAGGGTCACTCGAACTCTGATCCTAAGACACGGGCTAGAGCATCTCGAAGCGGCAAGGACGGTCCCTTGCCTTGGTTTAGGACGGAAATCCAATTTCCAAATAGGACACCGTGTTGTGTTGATTGCATACCTATATATGGCGACATAGTGGTATGGGGCATTTATGCCGTCAATGATTGATACTTAAGATTGAAGTTGTTTTTGAAACATATAAACACTAGTAATAATATCAAACGCTTTTGTTTTATTCGTATCAAGCATATTTTGGCCATTATAAGGTAAAACTCTATCCTCTGGTTTGCGTTGCATTGTGATGGGAACTGAGTCTTATAATGGCTTCATTTTTATATAAGGCATTGCGATGTTTAAATGATTCACTTGTTTTTAGCACTGGCAGTACAATGGAGTAAACCCGTTCCGCGTTAGCGACGTGGTCTTGGATTGGCCTTATTATAAAATAATTTAGGTAGATTTCTCATACCGATCCCATGACTGACTCGTAGTCTGTTTCACTTGCAAACTCGGGTGCCCTATTTTCTACACGGGCAGCCTTGTATTCAGGTTTTAGCAGGATCTTTCTGGATAGTTATGGAGCTGAAGATGGATTCTATCATTTCTTTCTTTTTATGTTGTTCAGCTCCTGTTGTACATATTATGTTTTGATTCCGCTGTAGCCATTTTATGTAAAGCTGAAACTGTATTTCGTACTAATTATGATCCTGTATACTGTGTAACTTTGATGATTATGTTTATTCAGTATATTTTGATATACATTATTTGGGGTGTTTATATATTTATGTTCTGCTGTTATTTGTTTATGTGTTATGTTCCAAAGATTACCCTTGCCGCCGTGGAACGGGGGTTTGTGGCCTCACACAAAAATTGGACGAACTATGCTCTTATTCTGTAAGAGTGTGAGAAAAAATGGATGAAAAGGTAATTTTGGTTTTCATCATATTGCATTCATATAGATTACCGGTATATTTAGAATGTGTGCATCATGTTTTCAAGAAAATTTGCATTCATATAGGAGGTACTGCTTAGGCATTCATGTATTTTTATGTTGTGTTACACTTTGCACAAGTGCACAAATGGTTGCAAAATTGGATGTGCACATGATGGTTGTAAGTTACGTGAGGAATTATATAATTCTACTCTTATCAATTTTCGAAGACGAAATTTCTTAAGGAGGGAAGAATGTAACAACCCGCATTTTTAATTTAATAAAAAAATAAAATTCATATAATTTTCTGAATTTGGTTACTGAACTAGCGTCATTGCATCCATGGAGAATTTCTATCCAATTTAGACATATGATTTGCAGAAAACGGACTTAAGATGGAGAAGATATTATAGAATGAAGTTTTAGAGCAAACATGAAAAAGAAGAAATAAAAGAAACACACATAAGAGCAATAGTATTCAATGCTATAATTTCGTAAGCAAAAGAAGTGTTAGGTGGAGTGGTTAGGCACTTGCCTCCCAAGTTGTGGCACGCAAGTTCGAATCCCACTAAATCCATGTTTTTAAAATTGAAGAAGGTCAACCAAAAATATGCATGTTCTAAGAGAAAAGTAAATGTGTATGTATATTTAAGTAAAAATTACATATAGATGGGTGTATGCATGTATATATATATATATATATGTGTGTGTGTGTGTGTGTGTGTGTAAGTGTGTGTGTATATATATAGGCATGAAATTCAAAAGTAACATGCAATTAATCAAAACAAGTAAGAAAATAAATGTCGGGATAACGCAGTTTGAATTTTGAAAATAAATAAAGTTGTGCGTAAATATAAATGCATAGATTCAAAATTGAAATTTAAACCGTAAACTTAAAATAGACGGTAAGAAACGTGGAATGAATGAAAATATGTAAGAGGATAGTTGCATTTGAAATTTGAGCATATATTAAAAAGGAAAGAATTAATGAATTGATAATGTTTGCAATAACTTTTAAGAAAAAAGATTAGTAGCTATTAATGAATAAAATTTTATTAAGTTGTACGTGAATATATATGCACAAATTTTAAGTTCGAAATTTGAAACGTTTGATATAAATGGAAGATTAATATAGAGGGAAGAATAATAAGCAAGGATGTAACGTTGAGTGTAATGTTAAACCAAAAATTAACTAGATTTAGGCAAGAGAATAACGTTAATAACAACGTTTAAATTATAGCCAAAAATCATGCAGTAAACCTGAAGTATAGATGTAAAATCGTATGCATGGGTCGACCGATGCTTGAAGTAGGTCGACCCATGCTTGAAGTGGGTCGACCCAGTCGTCTACACACTTCAGAGATGGGTCGACCCAAGGGTCGACCCGCCTGAAGCATGGGTCGACCCATTTCTAGCCAAGATGACGTGTTTTATTTTCTGGAACAACTCTGATTTAATCTTTATAAATTTAACGAACATGATTCTTCTGAGAACCTATAGATAAGCTAGTAGAACCAGACATCCAACTCATATTTTCTGAGAGAGCACCAGAGCTCTACAATTTTCTTTTTCTTCCAAATTCTTCAGAAAAAGAATATATTATTTTTAGGTTCCAATTCAAGATTGGGAACAAAGAAAATAAATCTAAGCTATACGTTCTCAAATTTCTCGTCTTTATGACGTAAATTCTATGAATCTGAATTATTAGGATTCCTTTCATTCTTTTAGCATCAGATTTACAAATCCGTGGTTATTTCAATAATAGATTCAATTAGGAAGACTATGGGTGACAGATCTGAATTAGATTCAAGAATTGGAAAGCAGTCAGGTGAGTGGATTTAAATTGTATTTTCCAGTAAAAGTATATTGTATCATTTGAATCTTGTTGGAATTTATAATATGTTCTTCTTTTTCTTTTTCCCTTTTTGTCTGTCACAATATACAGCTTATGTTAAACAGTATTTATTTGCCAAATAATTGAAATTGTAGTTATGTGCAAAATAATTAAAACTGGGATTATGCGCAAAATAATTGAATTGTAGTCAAGCGCAAATTAATCTATTAATAGTTACGTGCAAATTAATGGGAATTGCAATAAAAAAGGGAAAACTTTGATGATTTGGGGCTAAATAAATCAAATACGCCAATAGTTGAAAAAAGGGAAATTTGAAAGTATGCCAATTTGACATAATTGAGATGTTGCACAATAAATTTTATAGTTTAATAATAAATCTAACAATTTCTATGTTATTTGTAAGAAATCACCTTTCAAATCTAAAATGGAACTAAGATAGCAATTGTTAGAATTGAAAGGAAGAGAGGTATAGATCCAAATTGTGCCTAGATTTACCATAGTTATGTCAGAATAAAAAAGAGAAAACATAGACCATATATACCCATAAAAATGAAAGATTGGTAATAACCTAGATTGATTGATTAGAAAAAAAAGAATGTATTTGCATAGTTTTGTAAATAAAGAAAAAATAGGAAACATGATTTCAAACTTGAAATTATAAATAAATAGGGATTAGTGCGAAATAGGGAATTAGCTGTACTACGCACTAATTTAATGACCCAAAAATAAGAGAAGAAATGTTTTGCAGTCATGGGTTCCTATTATAGTAATTCCTGGAACTATGGAGATGGATTTTATTACAGTTTTGGTAACCAGTCAATTTAGAATAGGCCTAACCTCCTAAAAAGAATAAATGGTAAAGGTGAAAAAATAAAGGTAACATAACTGAAAGAAGTTATAAAAAGAAAAGGCTTATTGTAAACTTATAATTGGAGTATAATAAGCACAATTCTGTGGAAATAATGTGTAAGAAAGATTATAACATAAAGTTATAATTTGGAAAGTGAAAAAAGGAACAAAGCTTATTAGAAATAAACATGAAATTGAAAATTAAGTTTAATAAGCCTAAAGATATTCTATGGTGGCCTTGTAATTTAGGAATATTCTATGGTAACTAGAAAAGTTGATTTATACATAAATAATATTTGATTGAATAGATTAATCAATATTGTAGATTAACGAAAAATAAAAGTAAGCTAAACGCACAAGAATAAATTACATATAGGGTCTAATAAAATAATGATATGCGTTTAGTCCAGTCCGTAAGGATGAAGAACCCAACGAGGTATATCATCGAAGGTGTTGGGAGACATGGTGGGAGCACGTCCAACTTATTTGACATGACTAGAGGGAAGTGCGAGACTTTTATGGGATGCAAGAATACTCCGTGATGGTCCTCTATTATACGCTTCGTTTTGTACCGACAAAGGCATGAGTTTGCCTTGGCTGCATCTGTTACCCCTATAAAGAATGATCGGATGATCTCTAGGATGGTTCAGTAGCTGCCTCGTCTCATAGGCAGGCAGGCTTCATGGTCAAGACCCAACAAAGGATAGTAGGTCGTTGGGCGTCTATCATTGTCAGTCGGAGCGTGTGCGGGAAAGACTAGAATAAAACGAAGAGGTAAATGATATTTACTATCGGTCTTTGGTTGAGGGACCACGCGTTTGTTTAGATTGTTTGTTAGGATCGGTCACTTAGCTCTTTTGAATAATCTTTCATTAAGAGTTAGGTTGGTGGGGCCTTGGAGAGCCACAGAAGAGACAGACTAACTTTAGATATCTGTATTTCGAGCCTAACAAAGCCATTATTTTTGGGCCATCCCGAGGCCATTCTTGACAGATATAGTAAATTCTCCAACTAACTTCCATTAAGAACTCAGGTATTTGGACTCTTTTTGGTGTAGCGTTGGAGTCTTGATACGCCCTCATAGCATAGTGTTAGATCAAAATTTGGCTCTAACACCCAAATTGTTCTGACTCGTAGGGAATTATAACTGAAGAATGAGAAAAAATGCATAAAACACACACGGTTTATAGTGGTTCGGCGTTAACGAGCCTACGTCCACTTTATATGCTATTGATTATACTTTGGATGCTAGTACAACCAATGATTTCTCTCAAACTCACTCTTACAATTACGATTTCTCTCAGTTATCTCGAAGTAAATCTGGTATGAAATAGTGGTATGACAGTAATGGTGAAATCAATCCTTAAAACTGCCAAAAGATCTTGAAAATTGCCATGCTTTGGGCTATTTATAGCTAATTTCTTCAGACGGATCGCGGTCATACGTGGCGCTAATCTCGAGAATTTCGGACCGGGTCGTCGCTTGATGAAGAATCGATCAATATGACAGTTGTGGACAGGTGTCGCGAGATCCTGGCTTTGCAGATCGTCAGACTTAGTCATGGCCTTCTCCTCGTCTCCTGGGCTTGGATCGGATCGAGGTGAGGCAAGCGGATCGGATCGCATATGGGCGCAGCGATCCGAGGGTGTATCACGATCCGATGACAGATGAGTGACCGCGATCGAAGTTTTAAGGGTTAGAAGAGTAAAGCTTCATATTTTCCTCTTGTATGTGAACCTTGGTAGCTTGGTCAAAAAGCTAGCCAACAGTTTTCCCCCTCGAAGTATGTTTTATCAAGGATGGAACATGCTTCGAAACTTCAGAGACATTTTCTCATAGAAAAGTACGAATCAGTGGTTGCGTCTATCTAAAATGTCGTGTCACTTCGGAAAGCTGTGTTTCTTTGATTAGTATAAATATCCAGTTAAGTCTTCAATCATTTCCTTGCTCATTGGAAAATTCTTATTTCTAAATTTTTGGAGACTTCATTGTCGAATTTGCCAGGTAGAATTTTGAATTTTTTGTAAACATTTCTGAGTTTTCATCTCTAATTATGATTTATCGGTTCGGATCGCGTTCGTCTCGATCTTTGGTGGGGATTCAGGCCCCCTCACGAAGCGCGATGGGCTTTGGTTCGCGGCCCGTCAATTTCTGCGGTCCAAATAAAAAAAAATGGGATACTAACGGTCGCGGTTTCTCCTATATAAACCCGAACCCCTCTTCTCTTTCTCTCCTTCTTCTTTCTCTTTCGTTGTCGCCGCCAGTCCTCTTCGGGTTAAAACCTAACCGCTACTTCTTCGATTACCCAATCATATCTTAATTTTTCAGAAAGGTAACTACGCTTGAAAAGTTTTCATGCAATTCTATCCTCGTTTTCTTGGTTTTTATTGGTTTTAGAGGAGAGAATCGGCGGAATTTCGTGGTATTCGAGGCTCTGGAAGCTGGCGAGGCGCCATGGCCGATGGGTTCGACTACTCGCGTTCAGCGATGGAGAAGAAGAAGAGAGAAAGGAGAAGAAGAAGGGAAGGAAAGAGCTGATCAGGTCGGATCGTGGTAATGGCAAGGAATCGGATCGTGGAGATGGCAAGTGGAAGGGTTAGGAGTTGGAGAACTAATCGGATCGCAGTGATGAGTTGTGGATCGTCAGGACTTACACGAAGCGATCCGATTTCCGATTCGATGCACCTCCATGAATTAACACTTCTGTTACGGGTCCATTCTTACTTCACGATCCAAGGATATACCACGATACGAACCCTCCTATGCGATCCGAGGGTGCACCACGATCCAAACCCTCCTATGCGATCCGAGGGTGCACCACGATCCAAATGCCGAACGATCCAATGAACTTGTATAATAAGCAATGCAACTTAAATTCGGCATATCAATGAACAGTTAGGTTATAGCCTTTGAGACGAACCCTCTGGACTGAACAAATGCGCAGCTTAACAGCGAACAACGACTTATATCTCGATGATCTTGTTGACTTTTATGCTTTTCTTTAATGCATGCACAGGCACACACCGACACTTGCACACACGGGGGACGGGTAATTATATTCTTATTTCTCATGTTTACTCGCCTAAACAGTAATGTCGGATAACCGTTCCCCTTCAAGATCTGATACAGAGATGGATCCCGAGACGTATGAACACCACAACCCCAAGGTTCTTCCAATTAATCCAGAGGGTGAGGATTCTGGATCCGAATATGAGGCAGAAACGGAATCGGATTCATCTGAGAGTACCTCGCTTGATGAGGAGTCTGAAGTAGACGACCGGGCTCCCGACGAGATTCCTGGTGCACTAGAAATAGAGAAATTCACTGACTCTTTAGCTTCCAAACTTAATGACATAAAGCTTAAGAAAATTTGCTTGAAACACGAGATCCCCTGAGATGATGTGAGAACACCTGGTAGCGAAGATAGACCTCATCTGGCTCCGGAGGGGTATATGACAGTTAGCCGACTCATGTGCTGGGTAGACGCTATTCCTCCGTTTCCTCCAATCGTCATTGAAACCATAAATCGATTGGGTATTGCTCCGATGCAGCTTCATCCCAATGCCTACGCAGCCCTATACACTCTATACATCGCATATGCGGAAATTCTGCAAACTGAGCTCACGTTTAAAGATTTGAAATTCTATTATCTTTTCAAGCATCGCTCTATGGCAACCCCAAATTTTTCTTTCTTCGAATTGGTAGCAAATAGGAAGGTCTTATCTGACGGTTACAGCAACATAGAGGATCCCAAGGCAGATTGGTTCTATATAAAGAGACAGGCTGGGTGTGCAAGAAGATGGCTTAAATCAAGTAAATTTTAAACCTTTGAATGAATAACCTATTTAAGAAATCGAAGCGCTAACATGCTTCTTTTCTCTATGCAGATCACACCTTTCCAAAGACGGAAGGCTCGGTGTACAGTAATCGACTATCCCTTCTTCTGAAAAGCAAATCCGACTTCCTAAAGATCAAGAAATGTATTACTGACGAGAATCTTCACAAGCACCGCCTTCTGGATATAAGGTTTGGACTTAGCGCGGGTGGCAAACCTTACAAATACGTGCCCCCGGCCGAGGGAGAAGGAACGTCACATGTAGCAGAGACAACTAAACTTCATAAGAGTCCTTCACCGATAATTAATCAGGACGACGAAGATTTAAATGTATATATAGGATATGAGGCCTGTGCTGACGAGTCTAAGGAAATCCCAGCCTCTCCGAGGGGTTTCTCCTCAAGGGCCTCTCTACCGGTTGAACCTGCTGCTCCCAATGATTTAACAGAGGAGCAGTTATTTAAAGAATTGAGCAAGATTCCTATACCCGATGATGTATATACACAGGAAGACTTCGAAAGGGAGCCATTTTTTCCTATCTCTGAGGAAACAACTGCTCCAGTTGAAGAACGAGAGACTACCCAGACGAGCCTATCTTCGGGGCCTGGTCTGTTAGGGGGAATTATATGAGATGCACAAATCACATGCACTGTCTGACCCCACACTTTTATACCAACGGTATTCAAGGTTTTAATATGTACTTGTTTCTTTTGCAGGAAATATGTCTTGCAAACGATCTTATTCTTATCGCTCTCTTCGTGAAGGCACACCTAGTCTTCATCCAAATCCTGAACGTGCTTGTAGCAGCAGCCGAGGGGGAGACAGCCATTGGTCCCGGGATTCTCACAAGCCTCCTTCTTCACGGTCCAGATCTCCATCAAAACAAACCTCTGGAAAGCCTCATAGTCATCCAGTGCCAACTACAGGGGGAAAACAACTTCCCAAAGACTTAACTCCTCTGAAGAGCGCGCCATCTCACAGCAGATCATCCAAAAAACACCACGAGCCTAAGGATAAAAACAAAGATCCAAACAAGGATTCTGAGAAGGAGAAAACTGACATCGACCCCTCCAGTCAACAAAGTTTAAGTGCCCTCACAGTCAACAAAGTTTAAGTGCCCTCTCATAATCCTCATAGTCATCCAGTGCCAACTACAGGGGGAAAACAACTTCCCAAAGTTTAACTCCTCCGAAGAGCGCGCCATCTCACAGCAGATCATCCAAAAAACACCACGAGCCTAAGGATAAAAACAAAGATCCAAACAAGGATTCTGAGAAGGAGAAAACTGACATCGACCCCTCCAGTCAACAAAGTTTAAGTGCCCTCGGGGCGCGAGATTGTGTCCATGGTCCTGAGGCTCAAGCTAAACTGAGGAAATTACAAGAACAGTTCCCCAATATCTTCTTCGAGAGGATGATGTTCGTTCCATCTCTGGAACCAGTTCCTAGGAATTGGGATACTGAAGTCATTGGACATGTTCTCCATGTAGCCAAGCAATATGAGGCGATGAAGAAACACGCTTCCAACCTTTCAGACGTCATCCAAACGCTAGAGATGGAAGCGCACAGGTCCAAAGTGAGGATAGATAACAATGAAAGTACCAGGGTGAAAATGGAAAAGGACTTGGAAGATGCACAATCTTTGCTTGCCTTGGCTCAACGAGATGCTAAAAATTACAAGATAGAGCTGGAGGAGGCCAGGCAACGTTTTCATAATGAGCTCGATTCTAACAACAAAGAGCGTGCGTCATTGAAGATGGAGGTGGAAGATCTCAAGATGGCCAACACCGAACTAAAAACAGCACAGGATCATTTCGAAGCTGAAAAAACTGCTTGGGAGAAAGAAAAGGCAAGCTTGAAAGATAGTTTAGCTCCGGCTGAAAAAGAGAGGGCGATTCTGAATGATCAACTCGCGCGTGCAGAGAAGCGCGTGGTTCTTTTTGAAAATAATGTGGAAAGTGCCATTGAAATGGCTACTGTTTCTAATGAAAAGCTCCTCGAGAGAGAGAAAGATATTGAAGGATTTGAAGAAATGCTGTTTGACTTCTTTGGCCAGGTCATCAAGACCCGTAACATCTCCTGGATCCCGGACTACCATGTCACTTTAGCCAACATATGGGATGCCATCGTCCAGAGCGAGAAACAACGATTAGGAGTCGATGAGATTGATGAGAATGAGTTGATGCGGACCATTCTTAAGGATAATGAACCCGAGGATTTAGAGAAAGGCAGACGCCTACTCCAAGAAGAGATGGATAAGGAGAAAACTTTGGCCAAGGGAAAAAATAAAATTGAAGAAGGCTCGAGCTCAGCTGTAGAGCCCAAGGCCTCCGAAATTGAGGAATACAGTCCCGATGATCCATTGATTCCTCTGGGTCCAACTTCTCCAGTTGTCGGAGCTTCTGTTGCTAGCTTGGATGGAGGATCAGCGGAAGGTATCTCTATATTCTCTCTGCAATTTGTCAAAGCAATCGTCACTTGTCGCCATCTTGCCGAACAATCAACTAAGCAAACCGCATTCTCTCCTGAAATAACATTTATTTCTCATGTTACAGGTGGCGGGCCAGCCGATAAGGATGCTGAGAAGAAGACAGAGGCGGAGAAGGTTGTCATCCCGCCAAGTGCTAATACTGAGCTCCCAAGCAGTCCGAAGGTGCGACGATGGAGAAAGTCATTCTCGCACCTAGTGCTGATATCTCCCGAGATGCCGAGCCCATCGAGGCTTTGAGAGATATGGACGGGCACCACGAAGACGACGAAGAGGAAGTCGCCATAACCAAAGAAATCAGAGGCGATGATGAGGAAACCTTGGCTGAACAACAGGCTAAAGAGGAGAGGCAATTACTCCTTATGAAAGGGGAACAGGATCCAGTATATGTGCCCTCTATTTCCGAGATCGATCCCAAAACTGGGTTGGTCATAAGATTTTCCTCCCGATCAATAACTTCACAACTAGCCTCTCAATCCTCTAGTTCTTCGCCAGGGCCTCTTGTTGATAAGGGGAAGAGGAAAAAAGGTGATCGTTCGGATGTTGATAAGGAGGAGTCGGGGAAGCAGAAGAAGAGCAAGAAGCCAACATAGCCCCCCCCCCCCTCAGCATGAGTAGGATGCAGATATTAGTTCATATTTTGTCCTTAGGATTTTTAGGCTTTCCACTGGCGATGAAATGTAATTGTGAGAATGGCCCTCACTTTTTTTTAGGTTCCTCTTTATCTTGTAAGCTTGCAGTTTATGAATGAAAGTTTATTTCTTTCGCATCATCGTGTAAATGCATTCAATAAACTCTTCACACTTAGTTACAAGTCATTTGACTATAATCAAGTTGAAATTATATTACAAATCCTTCAAGCGACAAAAAAAATTTAAAAATTTCTATGCACGTTGCCCATATCTCTGAATACGGGGGACTTGGAATTTTTAGTAGGATTATAGTCCTTGAGGCGCCAAATCTCCGGTACCTCTATACTTTCCTGATCCATCTGTGGGTTAAAGTTCGAACTCGTACCATGATCCGCTCACCGATCCTTCAGCGGGGCAGAAATTCTCGGGGTGCTGAGTCTCCAGCATCCTTCCCAGTGCTTAATCCTAGACGCCTTTATACTCTCCTGGCGGTCGCCAAGGTTAGAGTTCGAGCTCAGTTGTTCAGTCGCCCCCCCCCCCCCTCCCCCGATCCTTCAGCGGGGTAAGAGCTCTTTCTCAACACTTAATCATAGACGCCTTTATACTCTCCTGGCGGTCGCCAAGGTTAGAGTTCGAGCTCAGCTATTCAGTCGCCCCCGATCCTTCAGCGGGGTAAGAGCTCTTTCTCAGTGCTTAATCATAGACGCTTTTATACTCTCCTGGTGGTCGCCAAGGTTAGAGTTCTGTCAAGGCGGTTCTTATCATGGTGCGTCGCCTTGCCATATGGACGTTATTTTCGCGTCCGTTACGTTCTCTCTCGGCTCTGGAGAGTTAGAGTGCAATCAATGGTGTGATTCACTTTATTGCACCTTCAGCGTTCTAGCTACGGATCACTCTCCATTCTGATGGAAGGCACTTAGAATTACACGTTTCTGTGATTGCTATATGATTTTACAGCAAACTTTATAAAGATAGAAGAGCAGATAAATAATAGTGCCAATAAAGGTAAACGACACACAATATTTTTATAGTGGTTCGGTCGAATCGTGACCTACGTCCACTTTATAATCCTTTGCTCAAAACATTGGACTATTCTAGGCAAGTCATGCCTTTTACATGGTCCTATGAAACAAAAGGATAAATCTAACAACTTTACATCAGATAGGGCCGCAAATGTTGGGCATTCCACACTCTGGGGATTTCTTCTCCATCTACGGTTGCTAGCTTGAAGGTTCCATTATCAAGCCTTCGTAGAACGGAGTATGGTCCTTCCCACTTCGCACCCATATGAGTTGGGGGTGGAAAGACACGCTTCATAACCAAGTCTCCGAGTTCAAAGGTTCGGGCTCGAACTCTTTTGTTGTAATATGTGACAACCCGCCTTTTCTGAATAATCCAAGTTGACAATATAACCACACATGTCCAACTCGAACGATTCCAAACTGACAGATAATCAATTTAGGGTGTATAATAGAATCAGATCATAGAATCACATATACAGAATAACACAGAATCTCGCAACGGAAATGAAATAATATACATAAGCAGTTCATGAAGCTACTTAAACAGTTACAATTTAATTATACAATATAGCGACTCATAAAGTTCGCAAATACAAGCCAAACGGAAATAGGAACTAATACTGGATAGGATGGAGTCTTCGACTAGGTCTTTGGCTCCAGATAAAGAGCTCCTCGAGTACACTGCAATACTCAGTCTGACCCGAGCGAAATGAGAAAAATACAAAACACTCGAGTCAGGTCTAAACATTCTAATGTGATTAGATCTAAACTCAGATGCAAATAACTCAAGAGATGTTACGGTATTTTCCATCTCTTAAGGATCCGATAAACTATCTATATATAGTATTATACGCTATTATATGTAATGTCTATCAGTAATATAAAATATTTAAAATAGCGTTAAGGCTTTACATTGATCCCCCTTAACATGTTTTTAAACAATGTGGTCTATGCAGGTCCTGTAACACAACCAGTAGAACGTCGGTAGCCAGTGAGTCCCCTATAGGCACATGTTAAATAGAAACTCGTAATGGTCGCGCGTAAGGATAAAACGTATGACAAGGCACGTGAGGCAATGCCCAAGGTAGGATACTACCAGTTTGCCTGATCCGGACTGGTGGTAACCCCTAACGGCCCACCGCAACACAACACTTCCAAAATCAAGGGTGATCACCAAATAACAAAAGATAGAATATACGAAAAAGTGTGTCTGCTAGAGGTAGCTAGCCCCAATGGTCCGGCACGGCTCCTGTTTTAGTCATTTCAAATTGACACAAATGTCGGTCATCCATTATCGTTCACTTTCTTCAATACAGCAAACGTACACCAAAAACAACCACTTCATTCTGGATCTTCACTTCACGAACATAGTTATCAAAGTGGTACCAGTATTGACAGAGAATGTGTTTATAACTGGCTCCGGTCTCTTTGACAACTAACGTCATTTAATTTTCATTATTAATTTATTCAATAGATCAAGCCATAATTGTATTTCAACTTCTTATTTAAACTTGAACTATCAAGTATTGCAATTTGAAATATTAACAACATTTAATCGTTTACAATTATACACTTAACTTTGTGTCTAATTCCAAAGTTCCAAATAAATAAACTAAAGTTGTATTTTCCTTTTATAAAATTTACAATTTCCAAATATTGAATATTTCACTTAAGTTCACTTTCAAATTTCATAGTTTTTCTTCATCTAACTAAATTGTATTTCCTAACTAAATTTGTATCCAAAATTTACAATTTTGAAATTTATTTCCTTAAATATTTAGGCTAGTGTGTTTTTTTTCAATAAGAGGTTCAACAATGGTTATTTCAATAAGTTTAAAATAAAATTTAAATCACTTAAAATTTCATTTATCAATTTAAATCAAATTTTCATGTATATAATTTAAAGCAAAGTTTAATCTTCAAAATTTGAAGCAATTCTTTTTTTTTTTTCATAACGGGAATTTGAAATTTGAAATACGTATAGTGAAATGTAGCAGTTGTGAAAATTTCGTCGGAAAATTTGAATGTCGTCGGTCGCGCAATTTTCAGTGCAAAGCTGCGCATAACAGTTCAATTTTTAGCGATTTTAAAATCTCTTCAAAACAAGTTCAGACAAACATGAAAAATATTCTATTCGTTGACAATAATCCAACGGTGGAATTCGTTTCGCGAAAATAGGACGTTTTGACCTCCGTTTCATGTCCGCATTTTTACGTCAAAGGGGTCCGTAACGCGTTTTTGAACGGAGCATGCAGACACTGCAAATTATATACCGTTGTGTCCGTCTCGTCGCGCTTATTACCGAAATATATTCATTTGTCTGTTTCGGTGTTCGGTTTGCGCTGAAACTGTGAAAAAGCTTGCACAATTCATTTTTGAAACAGAGTCATTTGAGTTCGATATGTCTCTTTTACGATCTTGCATATCTTCCTAAATAGTTTGGGTCTGCAAAAGATGTATTTTTATTTTATTAACCTACCTAATTTATTTATTTATTTATTTATTTATTTATTTTTTTATTTTTTTGAAGCTTATGTAAATGTGTACACCCGCAACTCACATATGTAAATATTGATGAGCACACACAAACTTATGTACACCAAGAAGATAACATGAACAGAGAAGAAACTAATTGTCTTTGTTTTAATAACAGGAGGAGGAGGAGTTGTTTTGTGGATCCAAAATGAAGAGGTGAAAAAGATTTATTTACTTTGTTGTGTTGCATTTACATTGGAAAAAGGTGGAGAAGGAATGTAAAATGTTGGACAAAATAATGCCTCCCATGCATGCTCTTTCATGCATGCCTGCATGCGTGCTCTCCCTTCTTCCATGCATTGTGTTTGTTTTTTTTTTTTTTTTAACTCACGCATTCATGTTTAATCAAACAGAGAACATATACAAACTAAAACAAAACAACACTTGCCATGCACATGACTATGTTCACAAGCAAGGACAGCCAATGCACACATTACTTACTCAAACCCCCAGCATGCATTATGCATACACAGTATATAGTTATACAAAAAAAATGTTTTGTTGTGCCCTTCTTTTTTTTTTAAAGAAGAAGAAAACCATGTAGTGTGTTGCGTCAGTCCGTTTTATAAACAAATGTTCCAAACAAAATGAGTTGCATGAAAATGAAATGATGTCTTTATACTTCATTCACGTCCAAAGCAACCTAATACATTCAAAAATTTAAACTTGCGCCTGTTACCCTGTATACCCACATCCTTGCAAATATACATGCACTCATACTCTACTATGCAATATGCAGAGAAAGAGAGAAATAAAGAAAATTAATTATATGTATTTTTCATGGGGAGGAGGCAGCAAGGAAAATGAATGTGTATCTATTATTATTATTATTTTTTATTTATTTATTTTTATGCGGGTTCAACATTTCCAGAGAAGAGAAAAGATGAGAGGGTGTAATAACCCGAAAATCCGAGCCAGTTTAAAATTTTTATTTTGGCTATTCTAGCGAATTTTGATTATTTAAAATGGATTATTTTAAATAATATCGACCGGGAAATTTATTTTGAATATAATTTGATCGTATATATTATATACGTCGTCGTTAGAATATAAATAATTATATATAATTATAAATAGAATTGAAAATGGCGCGGTAGTTCGATAATTCGATTTCAAACTTCAATTGAATGTACCGGGTGCAAAACAATCCGGATTTTAGTGAAACCAAAAATAATGGAATCTAATAGTGAATATCTTTCCAACGAATCCGAAAAATCAAGATTTCATATCGGGAATCAAAAGATAAGTCCAGTTGAAAATTCTGAATAGTCGCTATGGAATTCAGGCCCTTAAAAATGGACATTTTGCAAACGACCTCGGATTTCGACGAAACCACTTTTGTTGGGTCCGCAGTGTCAAGTTATTGCTAGGTTTCAAATTTCATAATTTTTCGAATCAATATGTGAGCGTGGCAAAGGAAAACGCGTTTGACCAGTTTTAGTTGATTTTAATCGACTGGAAAATGGCCATTTTTCTAACGGTCTTAGAATTCGACGAAACTAGTTTTTTTAGGACCGTATCGTCAATACGAAGCTAGAAAATATTTTTCTAGAATTTTTCGAGTTAGTATGTGACCCCGGTAATTTGAAATGTACGTTTAAAATTCAATATAGTGATTTAAATGTAAATTCAACGAAAACTGATTCAAACTATCAAATCAGCTTGCGAGGCATATCCCATTGTGTTCGGAATGTGGGTGAAACGCTATGGACGACAGGCGGTGGACCTCGTTTCGAGGTCGTATGTGAAAGTCAACTTTTTGCCAAATTAAATAATAATAATAAAAAAAAAATATCTCACCCCTTTTATGATTCTGGCCCCCCCTATAAACCTAATCGAGATCAGAAGAGAAAGAAAAAAAAAACCCGCTCAAAACACCCCGTCGCCCCCAATCGTGGAACGCGCCGCCACGCCAGGAGCACCCCACCGCCGCTCGACCTCCACTTCCCATCCCTCACCTCCTCCTTCCCTTCCGCTTCCTTCTCCCCCTCTTCTGAAAAACCCGTCACCCCCCTCGTTAAAACCGCGCCGCCGCTGAGACCCAGAGCCGCCACCCCAGACCCCGCTCCCTCCGACGAAGTCGATGTCCCCCCCCCCCCCCTAGAAGCTGCCGCCGACGCAATGCCCCCTTTTTTCTTCGAATCCAGTAAGTTTCTTTTTTTTTCTTCTTTATTTTATTTTTTTTTATTTCTGATTTCGATTTTAGATAAAAAAAAAACTGTGTTTTTAAAAGAAATATAAACTGAATTTTTAAAAGAATTTTAAAACTGTTTTTTTTTAAAGAAATGTAAACTGAATTTTTAAATATTTAAAAACTGATTTGATAAGAATTTTATAAACTGAATTTTTAAATATTTAAAAACTGATTTGATAAGAATTTTAAAAACTGATTTGATAAGAATTTCATATACTGAATTTTTAAATATTTAAAAACTGATTTGATAAGAATTTTATAAACTGAATTTTTAAATATTTAAAAACTGATTTGATAAGAATTTTATAAACTGAATTTTTAAATATTTAAAAACTGATTTGATAAGAGTTTAAAAACTGATTTGATAAGAGTTTAAAAACTGATTTGATAAGAGTTTAAAAACTGATTTGATAAGATTTTAAAATTGATTTTAAAATAAAAGTAAAAACTGATTTTTAGAAAAAGGTTTGAACTTCAAAGACTAGATTTTTTATAAGGCGAAGACTAGATTTTTATATATTGAACTTCGATAGAAAAATATGATTTTTATATATTGAACTTCGAAAAAAAATATGATTTTTATCTATAGAACTTCGAAGTAAAAATTCGATTTTTATATATTGAATAGTCGAAGTAAAAATTCGATTTTTATATATTGAATAGTCGAAGTAAAAATTCGATTTTTATATGTTGAATAACGAAGTAAAAATTCGATTTTTATATATGTAGTGAATACGGGCAACGAAGATGACGAAGAGGCGAGAACGACGAAGTTTCTACAAAAGAAGAGCCGTGGAGCTAGGATAGCTATATGTGAGAATTTCTCACCTTTCAAAATTATTTTCTAGTTATATATATATACTAGGATGCAGACGGTGTTTAGTAGCACCCGACACAATCGTCCACAGACCATGGACTTGTTTGTTTGGCTGTTTGGTTATTGATTGTGATATTGGTTTGAATGTGGTTTGTGGTGTGAAAGATCGAATCGATAAATTGGTTAGGATTAGACGTGCGCCGTTATAAGGCGAAGGAGTAAGGCTAGGTTAGACTCTTACTCCAAATTTTGTGGTTTGCATAATAAAATTGATATGATTGATGTGTGAATGGCGTGGGCCTTCACTAGACCGGGGATTAGGCTAGGCCTTGTCCCGTTTCTAGTATCGTGCCGTTATGCCGCCGAAATTTTCTAAAATATGTTAGAAAAATAAAAATATCATTTTTATTGAATAAATGAATTGAATAGAAATTCATATGTTGGAATAAAATGTTTTATCGTTAAAAATATAATTTTTAACGTGAATGTGAATAAATAAATATTCATTTACAAACCAGACGGTTTGTTTATGTACACCTATTTGAATGACATTGATTGGGACGATAAATTTTACACATCGCCCAACTGCACAAATAAAATATGTGTTTGATTGTTTGAAACCCCACACGGGTGTTGGGATGAAATTTGAAGTTCACTCATCCTGATTGATTAAATGTGTCGATCGATTGATTGACAGGCTGTTATAAGCGTTGAATATCTACATTTGATGCTTATACAGTGTAGTGCACTTTGGTTGATGGTTGATTATTTTTCAATGTAATTATATACATGTGTTGTATGAAAATCCATATAATTAACTTTATATGGTAATTGATTGGGCCTCATTCCAATTTGAAAAATAAAGAATATATATAAAATAAAAGTTCATGTGTTGACAGTACTCATTCATTGAGATTGGTCATGTGTTGAACGAAATATTTTGATAATAACAACTATTTTGAAAAAGAAATATTTGAAATAGAATATTTGAAAATAGAAATTTATGAAGCCGTGTTGATTAGATTGACGCCATTTTGACGTGAACGATATTTATATCGATTTTATTCATCTTAAAAATGAATATTGAAAAGCGATTTCGAAATGAATTGAATTGAAAACGATTTCGAAATGAATTGAATTGAAAACGATTTCGAAATGAATTGAATTGAAAACGATTTCGAAATGAATTGAATTGAAAACGATTTCGAAATGAAATGAATTGAAAACGAATTCAAATTGAATTGAAAACGATTTCGAAATGAAATGAATTGAAAACGAATTCGAATTGAATTGAAAACGAATTCAAATTGAATTGAAAACGATTTCGAAATGAAATGAATTGAAAACGAATTCGAATTGAATTGAAAACGAATTCGAATTGAATTGAAAACGATTTCGAAATGAATTGAATTGAAAACAATTTCGAAATGAAATGAATTGAAAACGAATTCAAATTGAATTGAAAACGATTTCGAAATGAAATGAATTGAAAACGAATTCGAATTGAATTGAAAACGAATTCGAATTGAATTGAAAACGATTTCGAAATGAATTGAATTGAAAACGATTTCGAAATGAGATGAATTGAAAACGAATTCGAATTGAATTGAAAACGATTTCGAAATGAATTGAATTGAAAACGATTTCGAAATGAATTGAATTGAAAACGATTTCGAAATGAATTGAATTGAAAACGATTTCGAAATGAATTGAATTGAAAACGAATTGAAATGAATTCAAATTGAATTGAAATTTGAATTGAATAGAAATGAATTTTGAAACGAATTTATAAAGAAGAATTAAATTTTGATTTGAATTGAAAAGGAAGTTGAAATTGCTTTTGAAACGAATTTAAAACTATTTATATAATTCGTTTTAAATAGAAATCGACGAAGTATATATTATATATATTATATATATAATATAATGGCCTGAATAGAACGCGCCGCGCAGCGGCAGTTCGTGAACTTCGACCATTTATTTCAAACGGACATTGCGGGAGATCCGACCGTCGGATTCTCCTAAAACCGGAACCGTTGGGTTCGTATCGAAAAGAGCTTTCTAATGAATGTTAGAAATTTGAAATCTAACGGTTGGATTTGGAGATACGTCCAAATCAAATTCGAAAAAGGTCGCTGTAAGTGCAGTTCGATGGCCGTTAATGGAAATCGACTGTACGGGCCTTGATAAAATTATTAAAAATAGTAATAATTTGTGTAAAATCATAAGAAATGATTTGTGAAAGTTTGGGATGAAAAACTCCATATTTGAAAAGATAAAAATAGATTTTTATCGAAATGAACTAGTTTTGAACTAGAATTATAATTCTATTTATTTTTAAATAAATAAATTGAATTTGAAATGGTTTTGAAAATAACCAAAATTTCCAATGATTGCATTGGAGTGGATTTGAATCGAAATTGTCTTCGGAATATTTCGATGTTGGAATTCGTGATATTACAGGTGTTGTTATGGAAATTTGAAAGATATATATTTGTATCGTTATTTCCAATACGACATTTGTTAGTCGTAGAATTCGATATTGAATATAAGCCGATATATTTTCTATTCAGAGCCTTGTATTGAATATCGAATGTGATTTGGGTTTGTCGTGAATGGTGTCTTCACTAACACTGTTCTTGAACCCAGTTGAGAAAAGATTAAATCTTTTTATTTAGATTTAATGAAGTGTACCAATTAAATGATATTTAATTGGAATTGAATTGGTATTGATTTTTGGGTTTATCGTGAACAGTGTTTTAAATAACACTTGTTCTTTAACCCGATAATTAATGGAATGTGATTTTGGGTTTATCGTGAATCGTGTTTTAAATGACACTGGTTCTTTAACCCAGATAATGATTAAAACTAAGTGGAGTTTTAATGAATCTTTAATTAGATTGAAAAGATCGAGAATGGAGTATCACCAGTTTTGCTCCAGGCGATAGTTAAATCTTTAATTAGATTTGAACGTGAAATTTAGAAACTAACTGTCGGTTAGCCAAGCAGAATGGTTTTCTGGATATTGATCTGATGTTGGTTTCGGCCTTCGGGGTTAATATTTGGGGAATTATTCTCTTGATTAATTTACGGTTAGTGACTAATGAATTGGAATGAGGCGTATGTTGTGTTTGTGTAACACTTATTTAAAATATACGCGAGTTATTCGGAAAGACCGGGTTCATCCCATTCTGAATAACTGATACGACGATAAGTCGAAGATGAAGACGATGGTCGAAGACCGGAGGTCTTCACGTCGTTTGGGTGATAACTGATGATCTTGATTGGGCTGTACACCCAAGAAGATGGAAACAGTTGGTGATCGTCCAGACGTACTTGGAGATCGATGGATATGCGGGGTACTAGGTGCCTCCGGTTTCGTTCAGCCCCAGAACGGACTTGTAAATGGACTGTGTGTCTGACATCGGATTTCATTCTGTGTGACTGATATCGGTTGCATAGGATGGTTTGCCTGTGTGGCATGCTAAGATGCAAATGATCGAGGCTTCTGTTGAAAAGCAAAGTCTTGTGGTGATGATCAAAGCACGGCCTTTGTGGCGTAGCTTTGTGTGACGTTTACTTCGCGTGTTTCACACCCGGTATGAACCAAAAACGGGAGACGGACCTCAGGGAGGACTTGCGTTTCTTCCTAGTTAGAAGTGGCGTCAGTGGTTTTACACGCCCTGACGAGTTTGACTTATGTGGTTGTTGCTGTTGCGAGGCGCCTCGGATTGATCGGTCGTTCTCGAACCGATGGAGTCATTTAGTTGGCTCATTTACGCCCCAAAGGGCGGGGAAACGTAGTGTTCAGGCATAATAATCCACATCGGTGGACCGGCCCTGTCGCTCCATGGGGCAGTTGCGGCTGTTCCTGAGGCTCGGACTAGGCAGTCTCGAATCGGTTGAGGACTATCTTTTGCCTCGGTTCATAGACGGAAATCCAATTTCCAAATACGACATTGCGGTTTTGATTGTAAACCTATATGTGGCGACATAGTGGCATGGGACGCTCATGTCGCCTATGATTGATACTTATGATTTGAAGTTGTTTTATACACTATGCACTTATAATAGTATCAAATGATTTGTTTTAAACGTATCAAGCATTCTTTGGCTGTTATAAGGGAAAACCCTATCCCCCGGCTTGCGTTGCATTGTGTGATAGGACCTGGGTCTTATAACAGCTTCATTTTTCTTTATTTAGCATTGCGCTGTTTGTTTTATGCACTGGTATTCTTGGGAGGAAACCCGTTCCGTGTTATACGGCGTGGTCCCTTGATTTACCAAACTTTGAAAATAAAGATAAATAACTGTTTTAGTTCTCACACCAGTCACATGACTGACCTGGAGTTTATTGTTTTAACCTAAACTCTGGGTGCCCC
This sequence comes from Allium sativum, assembly GCA_030737875.1. Taxonomy (NCBI): domain Eukaryota; kingdom Viridiplantae; phylum Streptophyta; class Magnoliopsida; order Asparagales; family Amaryllidaceae; genus Allium; species Allium sativum. The sequence goes on along the minus strand of CM060913.1, from coordinate 690,764,153 downwards.
TATTTTCGACACGGGCAGCTAGTAGTTTTGGTTTTGCAGATTTATATTCACAGGATCCTGGTTTACAGCTGGAATGATATCCGGAAAGCTTTGTATCCGTATATCTCTTCTAGTTGTGTATTGTATTATTTTCCGCTGCTATGTATTTAAATGTAATTTAAATCTCTGATATTTTTGTGTAATATTCATTTATACTCTGTATATTCTTGTAATCTGATGCATTGTTGTAATATACAATGAAATGTTCTTCTGTATGCGTTCTGTTGTGGCTTGTTCTCGAACTATCCGGCGCTTTCCTTTACGGGGAAGTTGCGGGTCTTTACACGTGGTATCAGAGCTTTGGTTTACAAAGCAGAGAACAAGGCACATTAGAAACATACGAAAGAATTCATCAGATATTGGATTAGTAATATCCAATTAGAATGACTCGTTAGAGATAGGATCAGTAGTATCCTAGAACGAGTGTGAAGAGTATATTTTTCAAATGAAAACAAATTTTGTTTTGAAAATTTAATTCAATTATTCGTAGTTGATTATTTATTTATATTGATTTGGACAATTCAGTATATAAAGAATTTGCATATACGCCTTGCAAACGTATATTCAAAGTTTTAATATATTGAATAGATATAGAATCACACTCTAGTCGCCCGGAGATGATGTTGATAATGACCATGGCATCATCGATATTTATGTTCGTGCTCCGAAGGTGTGATTTCTATATATTTCCTATTGACTGGTGTGAGAACCAAAGCTATATAGGATTTATTGTTGTGATTTGGCATCAAGAATCTGATTTTTGTATATGTATCAAAATTACGAATTTGAAACTCTAATTCACTAATTGATTGATGTTTGGGTTGTTTGTTTATTTGTTTGCTAATTTTTAGCCATTTAGCCTAATAGAACCGAATATTGAATTGTATTGAAAATTGGTCGCATCTGCTTGCATATATGTGTGTATATTATTGAACAGGTCATAGCAAGGAGGCTAGAGCAGAGAATAAAATTTGTTTGCCCGACAAATAGGTACATGTTTACTACATAATTTCCTGTTTTGTTTGGGTGATGATGATTTTGTGAGCCTATTGGCTAGCCGCTTGGCTTTTTCTTTTTCTTTTTGAGATCTGAAGGACCGGGGAAGCTATTTGAAATTCCCCGATGCTCCCGGTGCAGGGGAGGTTATGGCGAAATTTTTCGAAAATTTAGGGTGTTAGCCAAATTTTTGAAATTTTGAAAATTCTCAGAAACTGAAAAGTTGGAGAATGGAAGCCAGATCGAGCGTAGTATTGATTAATCAAACCACTTTCGACTTTGTTCCTTTTCGGGGACGAAAAGTTTTAAGTGGGGGAGATTGTAATAACCCGAAAATCCGAGCCAGTTTAAAATTTTTATTTTGGCTATTCTAGCGAATTTTGATTATTTAAAATGGATTATTTTAAACAATATCGACCGGGAAATTTATTTTGAATATAATTCGATCGTATATATTATATACGTCGTCGTTAGAATATAAATAATTATATATAATTATAAATAGAATTGAAAATGGCGCGGTAGTTCGATAATTCGATTTCAAACTTCAATTGAATGTACCGGGTGCAAAACAATCCGGATTTTAGTAAAACCAAAAATAATGGAATCTAATAGTGAATATCTTTCCAACGAATCCGAAAAATCAAGATTTCATATCGGGAATCAAAAGATAAGTCCAGTTGAAAATTCTGAATAGTCGCTATGGAATTCAGGCCCTTAAAAATGGACATTTTGCAAACGACCTCGGATTTCGACGAAACCACTTTTGTTGGGTCCGCAGTGTCAAGTTATTGCTAGGTTTCAAATTTCATAATTTTTCGAATCAATATGTGAGCGTGGCAAAGGAAAACGCGTTTGACCAGTTTTAGTTGATTTTAATCGACTGGAAAATGGCCATTTTTCTAACGGTCTCAGAATTCGACGAAACTAGTTTTGTTAGGACCGTATCGTCAATACGAAGCTAGAAAATATTTTTCTAGAATTTTTCGAGTTAGTATGTGACCCCGGTAATTTGAAATGTACGTTTAAAATTCAATATAGTGATTTAAATGTAAATTCAACGAAAACTGATTCAAACTATCGAATCAGCTTGCGAGGCATATCCCATTGTGTTCGGAATGGGGGTGAAACGCTATGGACGACAGGCGGTGGACCTCGTTTCGAGGTCGTATGTGAAAGTCAACTTTTTGCCAAATTAAATAATAATAAAAAAAAATTATCTCACCCCTTTTATGATTCTGGCCCCCCCAATAAACCTAATCGAGATCAGAAGAGAAAGAAAAAAAAAAACCCGCTCAAAACACCCCGTCGCCCCCAATCGTGGAACGCGCCGCCACGCCAGGAGCACCCCACCGCCGCTCGACCTCCACTTCCCATCCCTCACCTCCTCCTTCCCTTCCGCTTCCTTCTCCCCCTCTTCTGAAAAACCCGTCACCCCCCTCGTTAAAACCGCGCTGCCGCTGAGACCCAGAGCCGCCACCCCAGACCCCGCTCCCTCCGACGAAGTCGATGTCCCCCCCCTAGAAGCTGCCGCCGACGCAATGCCCCCTTTTTTCTTCGAATCCAGTAAGTTTCTTTTTTTTCTTCTTTATTTTATTTTTTTTTATTTCTGATTTCGATTTTAGATAAAAAAAACTGTGTTTTTAAAAGAAATATAAACTGAATTTTTAAAAGAATTTTAAAACTGTTTTTTTTAAAAGAAATGTAAACTGAATTTTTAAATATTTAAAAACTTATTTGATAAGAATTTTATAAACTGAATTTTTAAATATTTAAAAACTGATTTGATAAGAATTTTAAAAACTGATTTGATAAGAATTTTATAAACTGAATTTTTAAATATTTAAAAACTGATTTGATTAGAATTTTATAAACTGAATTTTTAAATATTTAAAAACTGATTTGATAAGAATTTTATAAACTGAATTTTTAAATATTTAAAAACTGATTTGATAAGAGTTTAAAAACTGATTTGATAAGAGTTTAAAAACTGATTTGATAAGAGTTTAAAAACTGATTTGATAAGATTTTAAAATTGATTTTAAAATAAAAGTAAAAACTGATTTTTAGAAAAAGGTTTGAACTTCAAAGACTAGATTTTTTATAAGGCGAAGACTAGATTTTTATATATTGAACTTCGATAGAAAAATATGATTTTTATATATTGAACTTCGAAAAAAAATATGATTTTTATCTATAGAACTTCGAAGTAAAAATTCGATTTTTATATATTGAATAGTCGAAGTAAAAATTCGATTTTTATATATTGAATAGTCGAAGTAAAAATTCGATTTTTATATGTTGAATAACGAAGTAAAAATTCGATTTTTATATATGTAGTGAATACGGGCAACGAAGATGACGAAGAGGCGAGAACGACGAAGTTTCTGCAAAAGAAGAGCCGTGGAGCTAGGATAGCTATATGTGAGAATTTCTCACCTTTCAAATTTATTTTCTAGTTATATATATATACTAGGATGCAGACGGTGTTTAGTAGCACCCGACACAATCGTCCACAGACCATGGACTTGTTTGTTTGGCTGTTTGGTTATTGATTGTGATATTGGTTTGAATGTGGTTTGTGGTGTGAAAGATCGAATCGATAAATTGGTTAGGATTAGACGTGCGCCGTTATAAGGCGAAGGAGTAAGGCTAGGTTAGACTCTTACTCCAAATTTTGTGGTTTGCATAATAAAATTGATATGATTGATGTGTGAATGGCGTGGGCCTTCACTAGACCGGGGATTAGGCTAGGCCTTGTCCCGTTTCTAGTATCGTGCCGTTATGCCGCCGAAATTTTCTAAAATATGTTAGAAAAATAAAAATATCATTTTTATTGAATAAATGAATTGAATAGAAATTCATATGTTGGAATAAAATGTTTTATCGTTAAAAATATAATTTTTAACGTGAATGTGAATAAATAAATATTCATTTACAAACCAGACGGTTTGTTTATGTACACCTATTTGAATGACATTGATTGGGACGATAAATTTTACACATCGCCCAACTGCACAAATAAAATATGTGTTTGATTGTTTGAAACCCCACACGGGTGTTGGGATGAAATTTGAAGTTCACTCATCCTGATTGATTAAATGTGTCGATCGATTGATTGACAGGCTGTTATAAGCGTTGAATATCTACATTTGATGCTTATACAGTGTAGTGCACTTTGGTTGATGGTTGATTATTTTTCAATGTAATTATATACATGTGTTGTATGAAAATCCATATAATTAACTTTATATGGTAATTGATTGGGCCTCATTCCAATTTGAAAAATAAAGAATATATATAAAATAAAAGTTCATGTGTTGACAGTACTCATTCATTGAGATTGGTCATGTGTTGAACGAAATATTTTGATAATAACAACTATTTTGAAAAAGAAATATTTGAAATAGAATATTTGAAAATAGAAATTTATGAAGCCGTGTTGATTAGATTGACGCCATTTTGACGTGAACGATATTTATATCGATTTTATTCATCTTAAAAATGAATATTGAAAAGCGATTTCGAAATGAATTGAATTGAAAACGATTTCGAAATGAATTGAATTGAAAACGATTTCGAAATGAAATGAATTGAAAACGAATTCAAATTGAATTGAAAACGATTTCGAAATGAAATGAATTGAAAACGAATTCGAATTGAATTGAAAACGAATTCAAATTGAATTGAAAACGATTTCAAAATGAAATGAATTGAAAACGAATTCGAATTGAATTGAAAACGAATTCGAATTGAATTGAAAACGATTTCGAAATGAATTGAATTGAAAACAATTTCGAAATGAAATGAATTGAAAACGAATTCAAATTGAATTGAAAACGATTTCGAAATGAAATGAATTGAAAACGAATTCGAATTGAATTGAAAACGAATTCGTATTGAATTGAAAACGATTTCGAAATGAATTGAATTGAAAACGATTTCGAAATGAGATGAATTGAAAACGAATTCGAATTGAATTGAAAACGATTTCGAAATGAATTGAATTGAAAACGATTTCGAAATGAATTGAATTGAAAACGATTTCGAAATGAATTGAATTGAAAACGATTTCGAAATGAATTGAATTGAAAACGAATTGAAATGAATTCAAATTGAATTGAAATTTGAATTGAATAGAAATGAATTTTGAAACGAATTTATAAAGAAGAATTCAATTTTGATTTGAATTGAAAAGGAAGTTGAAATTGCTTTTGAAACGAATTTAAAACTATTTATATAATTCGTTTTAAATAGAAATCGACGAAGTATATATTATATATATTATATATATAATATAATGGCCTGAATAGAACGCGCCGCGCAGCGGCAGTTCGTGAATTTCGACCATTTATTTCAAACGGACATTGCGGGAGATCCGACCGTCGGATTCTCCTAAAACCGGAACTGTTGGGTTCGTATCGAAAAGAGCTTTCTAATGAATGTTAGAAATTTGAAATCTAACGGTTGGATTTGGAGATACGTCCAAATCAAATTCGAAAAAGGTCGCTGTAAGTGCAGTTCGATGGCCGTTAATGGAAATCGACTGTACGGGCCTTGATAAAATTATTAAAAATAGTAATAATTTGTGTAAAATCATAAGAAATGATTTGTGAAAGTTTGGGATGAAAAACTCCATATTTGAAAAGATAAAAATAGATTTTTATCGAAATGAACTAGTTTTGAACTAGAATTATAATTCTATTTATTTTTAAATAAATAAATTGAATTTGAAATGGTTTTGAAAATAACCAAAATTTCCAATGATTGCATTGGAGTGGATTTGAATCGAAATTGTCTTCGGAATATTTCGATGTTGGAATTCGTGATATTACAGGTGTTGTTATGGAAATTTGAAAGATATATATTTGTATCGTTATTTCCAATACGACATTTGTTAGTCATAGAATTCGATATTGAATATAAGCCGATATATTTTCTATTCAGAGCCTTGTATTGAATATCGAATGTGATTTGGGTTTGTCGTGAATGGTGTCTTCACTAACACTGTTCTTGAACCCAGTTGAGAAAAGATTAAATCTTTTTATTTAGATTTAATGAAGTGTACCAATTAAATGATATTTAATTGGAATTGAATTGGTATTGATTTTTGGGTTTATCGTGAACAGTGTTTTAAATAACACTTGTTCTTTAACCCGATAATTAATGGAATGTGATTTTGGGTTTATCGTGAATCGTGTTTTAAATGACACTGATTCTTTAACCCAGATAATGATTAAAACTAAGTGGAGTTTTAATGAATCTTTAATTAGATTGAAAAGATCGAGAATGGAGTATCACCAGTTTTGCTCCAGGCGATAGTTAAATCTTTAATTAGATTTGAACGTGAAATTTAGAAACTAACTGTCGGTTAGCCAAGCAGAATGGTTTTCTGGATATTGATCTGATGTTGGTTTCGGCCTTCGGGGTTAATATTTGGGGAATTATTCTCTTGATTAATTTACGGTTAGTGACTAATGAATTGGAATGAGGCGTATGTTGTGTTTGTGTAACACTTATTTAAAATATACGCGAGTTATTCGGAAAGACTGGGTTCATCCCATTCTGAATAACTGATACGACGATAAGTCGAAGATGAAGACGATGGTCGAAGACCGGAGGTCTTCACGTCGTTTGGGTGATAACTGATGATCTTGATTGGGCTGTACACCCAAGAAGATGGAAACAGTTGGTGATCGTCCAGACGTACTTGGAGATCGATGGATATGCGGGGTACTAGGTGCCTCCGGTTTCGTTCAGCCCCAGAACGGACTTGTAAATGGACTGTGTGTCTGACATCGGATTTCATTCTGTGTGACTGATATCGGTTGCATAGGATGGTTTGCCTGTGTGGCATGCTAAGATGCAAATGATCGAGGCTTCTGTTGAAAAGCAAAGTCTTGTGGTGATGATCAAAGCACGGCCTTTGTGGCGTAGCTTTGTGTGACGTTTACTTCGCGTGTTTCACACCCGGTATGAACCAAAAACGGGAGACGGACCTCAGGGAGGACTTGCGTTTCTTCCTAGTTAGAAGTGGCGTCAGTGGTTTTACACGCCCTGACGAGTTTGACTTATGTGGTTGTTGCTGTTGCGAGGCGCCTCGGATTGATCGGTCGTTCTCGAACCGATGGAGTCATTTAGTTGGCTCATTTACGCCCCAAAGGGTGAGGAAACGTAGTGTTCAGGCATAATAATCCACATCGGTGGACCGGCCCTGTCGCTCCATGGGGCAGTTGCGGCTGTTCCTGAGGCTCGGACTAGGCAGTCTCGAATCGGTTGAGGACTATCTTTTGCCTCGGTTCATAGACGGAAATCCAATTTCCAAATACGACATTGCGGTTTTGATTGTAAACCTATATGTGGCGACATAGTGGCATGGGACGCTCATGTCGCCTATGATTGATACTTATGATTTGAAGTTGTTTTATACACTATGCACTTATAATAGTATCAAATAATTTCTTTTAAACGTATCAAGCATTCTTTGGCTGTTATAAGGGAAAACCCTATCCCCCGGCTTGCGTTGCATTGTGTGATAGGACCTGGGTCTTATAACAGCTTCATTTTTCTTTATTTAGCATTGCGCTGTTTGCTTTATGCACTGGTATTCTTGGGAGGAAACCCGTTCCGTGTTATACGGCGTGGTCCCTTGATTTACCAAACTTTGAAAATAAAGATAAATAACTGTTTTAGTTCTCACACCAGTCACATGACTGACCTGGAGTTTATTGTTTTAACCTAAACTCTGGGTGCCCCTATTTTCGACACGGGCAGCTAGTAGTTTTGATTTTGCAGATTTATATTCACAGGATCCTGGTTTACAGCTGGAATGATATCCGGAAAGCTTTGTATCCGTATATCTCTTCTAGTTGTGTATTGTATTATTTTCCGCTGCTATGTATTTAAATGTAATTTAAATCTCTGATATTTCTGTGTAATATTCATTTATACTCTGTATATTCTTGTAATCTGATGCATTGTTGTAATATACAATGAAATGTTCTTCTGTATGCGTTCTGTTGTGGCTTGTTCTCGAACTATCCGGCGCTTTCCTTTACGGGGAAGTTGCGGGTCTTTACAGAGGACCTTGCTGTGTCTTTCATTGTTTTTGTTGTGTTGTTTTTTTTTCCGCAGGGAGAAGTGATAAAGAAGTTCAACAATATATAAATGTACACCAAAAACATTAGAGAAATTTAGGCGTGAGTAACAACTCACATTCGGATTCCAAAAGCTAAATGACGACAAGATGGGCACGGCGAAAGAATGGATGACTACGGAGAACGGACAAGCGTGAGCTACTGCGGCGAGTTAGCGGAGCCGTCGGAACTTGGTGTGGGCTGTCGGATTTTGGTGCGGGCTGCCGGAACTTGGAGGAAGGATGGAAGCAAAAGAGAGTGGGATGACTGTTACTTCATGCATGCTGTTGTCATCTTTTTTTTTAATCTTTTTATTTTTTTTAATACTGAACAAAGTTGCTGAGAAGAAAATAAAATAAAAAGAGAGAGAGCAGATGGAGCATATATATAAATAAAAGAGTGGTAGGTGAATTGTGGTTTGCAGAGGAAATAATGCACTACATCACTCATTAAATGCTCCAAAGAAAAATGTGGTCTGTGCATCACTTCTCATTTGATGCAAAGCAAGAAAAATATGTTCTGCATCACTTCTCATTTAATGCTCCATGTTTTCTTAGACAATTATTGGATCAGTGGAGACATTTACATTATTTGTTTGTCGGTAAACATTTGTAGGTCACATATATTTATTTCAGTCCAATTGTTTGTGTTACACTACTTTACAGGTTCACCTTTATGAAAATAACTATCTATCCATTTGTCTTTATGGACACCAAAATATCAGTATAAATATACTGTTGGAATCAGGACGTCGAGACGAACACAACGACACACAGTTATCAGTGCTTTGAACATTTTATAAAAATTCTTTTTTTATATTTAATTGCACTGAGTTTAATTAGCGGTCATTTAAATTTATTTAGTTTAAATTACCAGAATTATATGGAACGAACTTATAGCGTTTTGATTACAAATTTGTTTTCATTTTTTTTTTTACATACGAATATTTATTTTATTTTAAATTCAATAAACTTTCAATATATTCATTCCAATAACTAAATTTTATAGTTTTAATCTATTTACTTGTTCGTTTCTCGGAATTTACCGTTATATAATTATTTTTTTGGATCTGAAAACTCAGGTCGTTACATTCTCCCCTACTCAAGTCTTTTCGTCCTCAAAAAGAACGGAACAAGGAAAAATTAAGAAATAAGCAGAAACGTACGAATGATTTAAGATGAGTTTGGGTACCTTATGCAAACAATTCAGGATTTGAGGCACGGATACTCTACTCATTTTCCCAAGTGCAATCTCGGTCATCTCTACTCCACTGAATTTTGACGAGATTAAATATCTTCCTTCTAAGATGCTTCACATCTTTATCGACTATACGAAGTGGTCTTCATTCGATAGTAAGATTTGGCTCAACATCCATATCTTCAAATAAAGCAGGCTAGACTATAGCTAATGGGTCATGTACATATCTGCGAATATGTGAAACATGGAATACATTATGTACACCCGATAGTTTCTCCGGTAAATCAACTCTATAAGCTAAACCGCCAATCTTTTCTAAGATAGGAAAAGGACCAACAAATCTCAGAGCAAGCTTCCCTTTCTTTCCAAAACGAATCACGTTCTTCAAAGGTGAAATTTTTAGAAATACAAGATCACCAACAACAAATTCCAAATTTCTCCTCTTTCCATCAGCATACTTCTTTTGCCTATCCTGGGCAATCTTCATCCTCCTTCTGATTTCTCCAACTTTTTCAGAAGCTTCCAAAATCATTTCGAGGCCCAGAACAAGTCGATTCCCAGATTCAATCCAACAAGATGGAGATTTACATGGTCGTCCATACAGAGCGCCGAACGGTGCCATTTTAATACTCGCCTGGATTTCAAAGATTTATTCAAGATTTACATTTATTTAAATATGACCTTTAATTTGAATTAAATTACCTGATAGCTATTATTATAGGTGAATTCAACGAGGTGGAGATGATCTTCCCAAGATCCCCCAAAATCTAAAGCACAAGCATGAAGCAAATCCTCTAGAATCTGATTTACTCTTTCGGTCTGACCGTCTGTTTGAGGATGATAGGCGGTGCTCAAGTTCAATTGAGTTCCCAAAGTTATCTGGAAAGCTTTCCTGAATTTGCTAGTAAAAATGGGATCTCTATCACATACTATGCTAAACGGAGCACCATGAAGTCGGACAATATCCTTCATATAGAGCTCGGCTAAACTTAAAGCAGTTCGAGTTGTCTTCACAGGAATAAAATGGGCTGATTTGGTTAGTCTATCAACAATAACCCAGATGCTTTCATTTCCCCTCCTGATCCTTGGTAATCCATAGAAATCTGATCCCATTTCCAGTTAGGTACTCTAAAGGCTGTAACAACCCTGCAGTCTTCTGATGGTCGGCTTTTACTTGCTGGCAAGTGGCGCATCTACTGATATGAATAGAAATGTCTCTCTTCATTCCACTCCACCAATAAAGCTTCTTCATATTCTTATACATCTTAGTGACCCCAGGATGAATAGAAAGTTTGGACTAATGATTCTCCCTAAGCACCTCCTGTCTTAGACCATCCACATTCGGAACGCAAATACGATTGTTGATCCTCAAAATTTCATTGGAACCAATTTCAGCGCCCCATCCCTTCTACACATTAACAACTTCTTTATTGAGAATGCTTTCCTTTATTCGCCTAAGCATTTCATCTTCTTCTTGCTTAGCAATAATGCGATCCATAAGAGCTGGAGAAGCAGTAATTTGGAATAACATTGCTTTGTTTCTACTCAAAGCGTCGGCTACCACATTAGCCTTTCCGGGGGTATAGTTGATGTCGAGGTCATAGGATGCTAAGAACTCGAGCCATCTGACTTGCCTCTAATTCAGATCCTTCTGAGAAAAGATATACTTCAATGATTTGTGGTCAGTGAAGAGTTCAAATTTAATTCCCAAAAGATGGTGTCTCCACAACTTAAGAGCAAAAACTACAGCAAGTAGTTCTAAGTCATGCGCTGCATAATTAACCTCATGGACTCTGAGTTGTCTGCAAGCATAAGCAATAACTTTACCATGCTGCATAAGAACAGCTCCCAAACCTTCTCCGCAAGCATTGGTATAAACAGTCAAACCTTCACTTCCATCCAGAACAGTAAGAAAGGGAGCAGAAGTTAACTTGCGTTTAAGTTCATTAAATGCTTTTATACACTTATCTCTCCAATCGAACTTAACATTCTTTCTAGTCAAAGCTGTGAGTGGTGAAGAAATTCGAGCAAAATTCTCGATGAATCTCCTATAATAACCAGCTAAGCCGAGAAAACTACGAATATTGGTTGGAGTTTCAGGAGTTTTCCGATCTTTGATTACGGCAATCTTAGCTGGATCGACCGAAATCCCATTCTTGGAAACAATATGTCCAAGAAATCTAACTTCATCTCTCCAGAAATGACATTTGGAAAACTTGGCCTTCAGTTGATGATCTGTCAAAGTTTTAAGAACAAACTTGAGATGCTCCTCATGTTCATCTTTAGTCTTAGAAAAGACTAGAGAATATCATCAACAAAGACAAGGACAAACCTATTCAGAACATCCCGGAATACTCTGTTCATGAGGTCAACAAAGTAAGTTGGGGCATTAGTTAAACCAAATGGCATAACTAACCATTCATAGAAACCGTCTTCTTTTCAAAAAGCTGTTTTAGGAGTACTATCTTCAGAAATTCGAAGTTGGTGAAAACCTGTAGCAAGGTCGAGTTGAGAAAATATCTTGGCTCCGTGCAGTTGATCAAATAGGTCATTAATGTGAGGCATTGGATATCGATTCTTGTGAGTTAGCTTATTCAGTTCTCGATAGTCTACGCACATTCTCAGAGAACCGTCTGACTTAGTAACAAATACAACTGCAGCTCCCCATTCTGAATGACTTCGACGAATTAGATCTTTAGAGAAGAGATCTTCTACTTGCACCTTTAATTCAATCTTCTCCTTAGGTGCCATTCTTCTTGGGGCAAGTACAATGGGTCTAGCTCCTTGAATGAGATCAATACGGAATTCGATTTCACGCTGAGGCGGTAAGGAAATTATCTCTTCCTCGATTCATCGTGAAAAGTCCAGGATAAGATAAGAACAAAATTTTGAGAAATTTAAACTTAAGAGAATCCTAATTAAAGAAAATAGGCTAAAGTTTAAAAAGAGATTTTGAAAATAGATTTGATTTTTAAACATTTTATACTTTCAAAATACGCTCTCTCGGAAATGATTCTACTCATTCTAGGGTATTTCTAACCCTATCTATATTGAGTTTTACCCCCAGGCTAAGGTGTTTCTAAATCTTAGCTCTGATACCAACTGTGACAACCCGCCTTTTCTGAATAATCCAAGTTGACAATATAACCACACATGTCCAACTCGAACAATTCAAAACTGACAGATAATCAATTTAGGGTGTATAATAGAATCAGATCATAGAATCACATATACAGAATAACACAGAATCTCGCAACGGAAATGAAATAATATACATAAGCAGTTCATGAAGCTACTTAAACAGTTACAATTTAATTATACAATATAGCGACTCATAAAGTTCGCAAATACAAGCCAAACGGAAATAGGAACTAATACTGGATAGGATGGAGTCTTCGACTAGGTCTTTGGCTCCAGATAAAGTGCTCCTCGAGAACACTGCAATACTCAGTCTGACCCGAGCGAAATAAGAAAAATACAAAACATTCGAGTCAGGTCTAAACATTCTAATGTGATTAGATCTAAACTCAGTTGCAAATAACTCAAGAGATGTTACAGTATTTTCCATCTCTTAAGGATCCGTTAAACTATCTATATATAGTATGATACGCTATTATATGTAATGTCTATCAGTAATATAAAATATTTAAAATAGCGTTAAGGCTTTACATTGATCCCCCTTAACACGTTTTTAAACAATGTGGTCTATGCAGGTCCTGTAACACAACCAGTAGAACGTCGGTAGCCAGTGAGTCCCCTATAGGCACATGTTAAATAGAAACTCGTAATGGTCGCGCATAAGGATGAAACGTACGACAAGGCACGTGAGGCAATGCCTAAGGTAGGATACTACCAGTTTGCCTGATCCGGACTGGTGGTAACCCCTAACGGCCCACCGCAACACAACACTTCCAAAATCAAGGGTGATCACCAAATAACAAAAGATAGAATATACGAAAAAGTGTGTCTGCTAGAGGTAGCTAGCCCCAATGGTCCGGCACGACTCCTGTTTTAGTCATTTCAAATTGACACAAGTGTCGGTCATCCATTATCGTTCACTTTCTTCAATACAGCAAACGTTCACCAAAAACAACCACTTCATTCTGGATCATCACTTCACGAACATAGTTATCAAAGTGGTACCAGTATTGACAGAGAATGTGTTTATAACTGGCTCCGGTCTCTTTGACAACTAACGTCATTTAATTTTCATTATTAATTTATTCAATAGATCAAGCCATAATTGTATTTCAACTTCTTATTTAAACTTGAACTATCAAATATTGCAATTTGAAATAATAACAACATTTAATCGTTTGCAATTATACACTTAACTTTGTGTCTAATTCCAAAGTTCCAAATAAATAAACTAAAGTTGTATTTTTCTTTTATAAAATTTACAATTTCCGAATATTGAATATTTCACTTAAATTCACTTTCAAATTTCATAGTTTTTCTTCATCTAACTAAATTGTATTTCCTAACTAAATTTGTATCCAAAATTTACAATTTTGAAATTTATTTCCTTAAATATTTAGGCTAGTGTGTTTTTTTTCAATAAGAGGTTCAACAATGGTTATTTCAATAAGTTTAAAATAAAATTTAAATCACTTAAAATTTCATTTATCAATTTAAATCAAATTTTCATGTATATAATTTAAAGCAAAGTTTAATCTTCAAAATTTGAAGCAATTCTTTTTTTTTTCATAACGGGAATTTAAAATTTGAAATACGTATAGTGAAATGTAGCAGTTGTGAAAATTTCGTCGGAAAATTTGAATGTCGTCGGGCGCGCAATTTTCAGTGCAAAGCTGCGCATAACAGTTCAATTTTTAGCGATTTTAAAATCTCTTCAAAACAAGTTCAGACAAACATGAAAAATAATCTATTCGTTGACAGTAATCCAACGGTGGAATTCGTTTCGCGAAAATAGGACGTTTTGACCTCCGTTTCATGTCCGCATTTTTACGTCAAAGGGGTCCGTAACGCGTTTTTGAACGGAGCGTGCAGACACTGCAAATTATATACCGTTGTGTCCGTCTCGTCACGCTTATTACCGAAATATATTCATTTGTCAGTTTCGGTGTTCGGTTTGCGCTGAAACTGTGAAAAAGTTTGCACAGTTCATTTTTGAAACAGAGCCATTTGAGTTCGATGTGTCTCTTTTACGATCTTGCATATCTTCCTAAATATTTTGGGTCTGCAAAAGATGTATTTTTTTTATTAACCTACCTAATTTTTTTTTTTTTTGAAATTTTATGTAAATGTGTACACCCGCTACTCACATATGTAAATATTGATGAGCACACACAAACTTATGTACACCAAGAAGATAACATGAACAGAGAAGAAACTAATTGTCTTTGTTTTAATAACAGGAGGAGGAGGAGTTGTTTTGTGGATCCAAAATAAATAGGTGAAAAAGATTTATGTACTTTACTGTGTTGCATTTACATTGGAAAAAGGTGGAGAAGGAATGTAAATTGCTGGACAACATAATGCCTCCCATGAATGCTCTTTCATGCATGCCTGCAAGCGTGCTCTCCCTTCTTCCATGCGTTGTGTTTGTTTTTGTTTTTGTTTTTTTTTTTTAAACTCACGCATTCATGTTTACTCAAACAGAGAACATATACAAACTAAAACAAAACAACAGTTGCCATGCACATGACTATGTTCACACGCAAGGACAGCCAATGCACACATTACTTACTCAAACCCCCAGCATGCATTATGCATACACTGTATATAGTTATACCAAAAAAATGTTTTGTTGTGCCCTTTTTTTTTTTTAAAGAAGAAGAAAACCATGTAGTGTGTTGCGTCAGTCCGTTTTATAAACAAATGTTCCAAACAAAATGAGTTGCATGAAAATGAAATGATGTCTTTATACTTCATTCACGTCCAAAGCAACCCAATACATTCAAAAATTTAAACTTGCGCCTGTTACCCTGTATACCCACATCCTTGCAAATATACATGCACTCATACTCTACTATGCACTATGCAGAGAAAGAGAGAAATAAAGAAAATTAATTATATGTATTTTTCATGGGGAGGAGGCAGCAAGGAAAATGAATGCGTATCTATTTTATTTTATTTTATGCGGGTTCAACATTTCCAGAGAAGAGAAAAGATGAGAGGGCCTTGCTGTGTCTTTCATTGTTTTTGTTGTGTTGTTTTTTTTTTCCGCAGGGAGAAGTGATAAAGAAGTTCAACAATGTATAAATGTACACCAAAAACATTAGAGAAATTTAGGCGTGAGTAACAACTCACATTCGGATTCCAAAAGCTAAATGACGACGAGATGGGCACGGCGAAAGAATGGATGACTACAAAGAACGGATAAGCATGAGCTACTGCGGCGAGTTAGCGGAGCCGTCGGAACTTGGTGCGGGCTGTCGGATTTTGGTGCGGGCTGCCGGAACTTGGAGGAAGGATGGAAGCAAAAGAGAGTGGGATGACTGTTACTTCGCGCATGCTGTTGTCATCTTTTTTTTTTATCTTTTTCTTTTTTTTAATACAGAACAAAGTTGCTAGGAAGAACAAAATTAAAAAGAGAGAAAGCGGATGGAGCATATATATAAATAAAAGAGTGGTAGGTGAATTGTGGTTTGCAGAGGAAATAATGCACTACATCACTCATTAAATGCTCCAAAGAAAAATGTGGTCTGTGCATCACTTCTCATTTAATGTAAAGCAAGAAAAATATGTTCTGCATCACTTCTCATTTAATGCTCCATGTTTTCTTAGACAATTATTGGATCAGTGGAGACATTTACATTATTTGTTTGTCGGTAAACATTTGTAGGTCACATATATTTATTTCAGTCCAATTGTTTGTGTTACACTACTTTACAGGTTCACCTTTATGAAAATAACTGTCTATCCATTTGTCTTTATGGACACCAAAATATCAGTATAAATATACTGTTGGAATTAGGACGTCGAGACGAACACAACGACACACAGTTATCAGTGCTTTGAACATTTTATAAAAATTCTGTTTTTATATTTAATTGCACTGAGTTTAATTAGCGGTCATTTAAATTTATTTAGCTTAAATTACCAGAACTATATGGAACGAACTTATAGCGTTTTGATTACAAATTTGTTTTCAATTTTTTTTTACATACGAATATTTATTTTTATTTTAAATTCAATAAACTTTGAATATATTCATTCCAATAACTAAATTTTATAGTTTTAATCTATTTACTTGTTCGTTTCTCGGAATTTATCGTTAAATAATTTTTTTTTTCCGATCTGAAAACTCAGGTCGTTACATAGTATCTAGCGACATGTTGCTTGTGTCTCAAGGCACGCAGGTCTGCTTCATCCCTTTTCTCCTCTATTGTATCTAGGGATTCAAGGAGCAGCTCGTTATTAGTCATCGGATCGTAGTAAGTGACTCGGTGAGATGGTACTTTTAGCTCAACCGGGATGACTGCGTCTGCTCCGAAAGCAAAAGAGAAGGGAGTATGGCCTGTCGCCGATTTATATGTTCTCCTGTAGGCCCATAATGCCAAGGGTAATTCATCGACCCACATGGCTTTGGCCCGCTTCAATCTTCTTTTGATAATGGACTTAATCACTTTATTTGCTGCTTCGACCTGTCCGTTCGACTGCGGATGTGCCACAGAGGTGTACCGTTTCTCAATGTGGTACTTCTGGCAGAAGTCCCTGAACTCGTTGCTATCAAATTGGGTTCCATTGTCAGTTATGACAATCTTCGGGATCCCAAACCGGCAAATAATGTTCCTAACAACAAAATTAATCACTCGCTTGGTTGTGATTGTAGTTAACGGCTCAGCCTCGACCCATTTGGTGAAGTAGTCTACAGCTACAATAACGAACTTTGCTCTGCCCTTTGCTATAGGGAGGCTTCCGATGATATCAATTCCCCACATAGCGAAAGGCCATGGACTCGCCATTGTCTTTAACTGGCCAGGAGGTGCCCTGGGAATTTTTGAAAATATTTGGCATGCATCACAACGTCGTGCGTATCTTCCCGCATCTTTGTTTATGGTAGGCCAGAAGTAACCATACCGCAACACCTTTTTTGCCAATGTTTGTCCTCCAGTAAGGTCACCACATTCACCCTCATGTACTTCCTGCAATACACGCCTGATGTCGTCATGGGCTATACACCGGAGAAGAGGCATCGAAAATCCCTGTCTGTACAGGACTCCGCCTTGCAGAACGTATCGAGAAGCTTTACAGATTATTTTACGCCTCTCGTTCTTCTTGGTCGAAAGCATTCCATTCATCAAGAAATTCTTTAGAGGGGTCATCCATGACTCCCTTTCTGGTTCAGTCTCTAGTATCGGATCAATTTCCATCTGACCTATGCTAGGGAACTGAAGTACTTCAGCTGGGGCTAGCCCGACTTCTTCAGGATCGTCGGAACTAGCCATCTTCGCTAACTTGTTCGCCTGTTGGTTCTCTGGCCGCGGAATATGAGATATACTGTAGTGATTAAAGCCAGTCAGCAACTCCTTCACTTTCTCCAAATACAAAATCAATCTTGGGCTCTTAGCTCGGAACTTTCCAGTGACCTGATTTACAACCAACTTGGAATCACAAAATATGTCCAGCTTCGCGATCTCTAATTCCTTTGAGATCCTCAGCCCGGCTATCAGGGCTTCATATTCGGAGTCGTTGTTAGTGGCATGAAATTCCAACCGGATAGCATAGGATATCTGTCGTTTCTCAGCAGTTTCAAGCACCACTCCGCACCGGATCGTTTATCATTCCTAGCACCATCAATATATAATTTCCATGCACTAGGATCGAGAAGTAATTTTGGTAGGTCAGCCTCTTCGTTGACTATGTCATCCTCCGGGACAATAAATTCTGCTATGAAATCTGCCAGCACTTGCCCCCGTATCGATCGTCGGGGCTGAAAATTCAGATCAAATTGACTCGGTTCAATGTTCCATTTGAGCAGTCTTCCAGAAGCTTCTGGTCTCTATAGAACTTGCTTGAGTGGATGATCAGTGTACACGGTTATAGGATGAGCTTGGAAATAATGTCGAAGCTTCCTAGATGCAATCAATAAACTGTACGCCAGCTTTTCTATCCTCGGATAATTGCGCTCAGCTGCCGCCAATTTTTTACTCACGTAGTGCACTGGCCTTTGAACCTTGTCTTCTTCTCTCACTAATGCTGAGCTGATCGCGTGGGACGACACTGCTAAGTACACGAATAAATCCTCGTGGTCCACTGGCTTAGACAGTATCGGAGGCCTCTCCAGATGATTCAACAGGTTCTGAAATGCTTCTATGCAATCAGGAGTCCATTTAAAATTGCGTTTTCCTCGCTTTATCAATTCAAAGAATGGAATGCATTTGTCTGTCGCTCTAGAGATGAATCTGCTTAATGCTGCTACTTTCCGTGCAAGGCTTTGCACATCTTTGATTTGTTTAGGCTCCTGAATGCCTCTGATTGCTGCGATCTGGTCTGGATTAATCTCAATCCCGCGCGAGCTGACAATGAATCCCAAGAATTTCCCGGAGGCAACCCCAAATGAGCATTTCGTTGGGTTGAGTTTCATCCCATGCTTTCGAAGGATACCAAACATCTCCGCCAAGTCTATAGTGTGATTGGATGATTGTCTGGACTTAACCAACATGTCGTCAACGTACACCTCCATCGTTTTCCCAATCTGGTTATAGAACATTTTGTTCACTAACCGTTGATATGTAGCGCCTGCGTTCTTCAAACCAAAAGGCATTACCACGTAGCAGTATAATCCCAGATCCGTAATGAAGCTAGTGTGTTCTTGATCTGGAACATGCATAGGGATCTAGTTATATCCTGAATAAGAATCCATGAAAGAGAGAAGCTCATGACCTGCCGTTGAATCTACCAACTGATCAATTCTAGGTAACGGAAAGCTATCTTTTGGGCAGGCTTTATTCAAATCATAAAAATCAATACACGTACGCCACTTCCCATTGGCCTTCTTTACCAAAACTGGATTTGAAATCCAATCTGGATAGGTTGAGTCTCTGATGAATCCGTTACTTCTTAACTTTTCAACTTCTTCTTTCAAGGCTGCGAACCTCTCTGGGCCCAGCATTCGCCTTTTTTGTTTTACAGGGGGATGCTTTGGGTTAATGCTCAATGATTGGCTCATAATTGATGGAGATATCCCACACATGTCCGCGTGGGTCTAAGCAAATACATCCAAGTTATCTTTCAGGAAATCCGTCAGTTCTTTAGCTCGAACTGGATCCAACTGGGATCCAATCTTCAGGACCTTCTCTGGGTCACTATCATCGATCGGTACATCCACAGTCGTTTCGTTGGGAGCCTCCATTCTGCCCCCAGTCTCTTCGTCCTCTCTGGGATCTATATCCTCGGGCAGTTCTCTGGGCGACTCACCCATAGTCATTCTCTTTAATTGCTATGACGTCTCCTCCCTTGTGGGGGAAGAAGCGTCTTTAGTTTCTATATCTCTTCCTTTATGGAGTAGCTTTAGCTCTGCAATGTAACATGCTCTTGCAGCAACCTGATCTCCTCTGACTATGCCAACACCAGCTTCCGTAGGAAACTTCAATAACAAGCACCAGGGGGCTATACAAGCTCTAAACTTTGCTACAGCCGGTCGGCCCAAGAAGGCATTATAAGGCGATTCAATACCCAAAACCACGAAGTGAAGAATTCTCACTCTCTGGCGTTCTCCTTCCCCAAGTGTTACCGGCAGCTCTACATATCCCATTGGAGCAGTTGAAGCTCCGTTAAATCCATGGATCCATCCTTCCCACGGCTTTAAATCTTTCAATTCAAGGTTCATTTGATCGAACGTCTTTTTGAATAGAATGTTGACTGAACTCCCATTATCCACTAAAACTTTATGGACAGTGGTCGGGCCAATAGGAACTGTGATTACAAATGGATCTTCGGTCGGAGCGTGGACTCCAATACTCTCTCGGTTGCGGAAAATGACGTCATCTGACATCATCTTTTGTTGTTTTACTGGGAGATTGTCCTCAGGGTTGCTACACTTTCCTGCCTCAAGATGCTGCTTTGCTGCGTTTACGTACTGATCCATCGCCTTGAAACTATGCCCGGCTAGGTGAAGCCCTCCGATTATGGTATTGATAACAAGATCCTTTCCTTTTTGCTGGACAGTTGGCCTGGCAGTAGGTTGATTCTGGTTTGGGTTCGGGGTCTGAATAGATTGCCCCCTGTCTCTAGGAGTCACCCGGTACTCATCCAACTTCCCTTCCCGGAGCAGCCTCTCAACTATGTCTCTCAGATGATGGCATTCATTTGTAGAGTGGCCGTGAGTCTGATGGAAGAGACAAAACTTCCCCGTCTCATGTTCTTTCTCCGTCGAATCTCTTGGAGGAGGCATTTTATGTTGGAGAACGTTGTACGAGTCTACAAATATATTTTCCAAAGTATCATTTATTGGCGTATAATTTTCGAAAGACCTGGGACGGGTCCTTCTCTGGGAGTCGTTCCCCCAATTTCTTTTCCGGTTATTGCCATTACTGTTGTTACCATTGTTTCCTGACTGGGGGCCACCGCCCTGGTTTCGGTTTCCAACATTGACTTCAACCTTTCCCGAGCTGTCTCCAGTTTGCTTGATGGCCACATTACTTTGGATTTCCTCCTTATTTGCCATTTTCATCTTCCGGTTAGCATATACCTCCTCCTAACGTAAGCGTACGTTTGCTTTCTCGTAGAACAATTCTATAGTATGAGGTGGCTTGCCAGCCAGGTATCTCCCAATTCAGTATCTTTATCTACCCCATCAATCAGGGCTGCCACAACGGTTGGCTCATGGGGATCCTTGAGTTCGGTGGCGGCTAGGTTGAAACGATCCAGATACACCCTCAAGCTCTCGCCTGGTCATTGTTTGACAAGGAACAGATCAATCACACTCTTTGACCTCTGTGCATAAATGCGGAACTGTTCCACGAACCTTTCGCTCAACTCCCTGAAACTGGAAATTGATCTTGCTGGTAAGCGAGTAAACCATAATAACGCTACATCCTCCAGGAATATAGGAAATGCTTTGCATTTTACAGCATCAAAGGCTGCGGCAGTGGTCATTGACCAAGAATATCTCATTAGATGTTGGATTGGATCAGATCTACCTGCGTAACGGTTCATCTGAGGCATGTTGAAGCGCCTCGGGAAAGTTACGTCTAGAATGTCATCAGTAAAAGGGGTGTGACCCCAATCTTCATTCCTTTGTCCACGGCTATCCGCCAGGATTTGATGGACCATAGCTGCAACATTTGCACTGGTCATCGGAGGCTCGGAATTAGCGCTTCTCGCTCGGTGGAATTCTCCGATCTCTCTTCTAGGAACAACCACGAAGTCCGGAGCTCGGATTGGGCTTCGTTGCCCCATGTTACCATGAGTATTTGTACGGTGAAGGGGCTGAGGTGGTCTATTATCAACAGGATTGTCCACAACTCTAGCTCTAGGAGTTGCGGCATGATTATTCAAGTTGCAGCTTGAGGGTCCTACACCAAGTGTCTCTTCCTCTCGTGATGGCAAGGTTCCAAATCGGAGCTGCTCTATGTTTTCAGCCCTCTCATACGGTCGCCGCGGAGGTCTTGGCGATTCCTCTGACGAAGAAGAGTACTCTGGGGTGAGTGGGCGAACTGGGAGTGTTCTTTGTCTTGCGAGATCATCGATCCTTCTATCCATAGCAGTTAAGCTCTGCTGCAGCACAGAGCTTTGCTGCCTTTGAGCAGCTAATTCATCAAACAGCCTATCTCACATTTCAGAGAAGCGAGAGAGATCTCCTTCAGTGACTGGAGCAAAGGGGTCATATTGATCATCAACATTTTCGCTTATGCGCAGGGAACTAGAGCCAGGTCGAACAGAGGTACCAGGACAGGAAGAGTGAGCCATAACCTCCTTTCCAGGTCGAGTTGTAGTCTGGTCATCACTTCGGATCGTAGTGGACCTGTGTCTGTGGCTCGTATCCCCCCCCCCCCCGGGGTCGGATCGTGGTAACATTAGGGGGAGGGTTCGCGGCGTTGTCGTGGGATCGAGTGACGACCCCTTCAGTTCGGATCATGGCGCCGCGTCCGGATCGGTCTGCCCCTATGTCACTGTGATCCGCGAGGCCCTCCTCAACCTGCTCATGTACACTTTCTTCAACTGCTTCATTCGCAACTTCAATCACCTGCAAAGCTCGTACTTCCTTAGACTTCTTTCTGGCCATGATATCAGATGCCGCTGGAATCTTCAAAAATCTGAACAGTGAAGTTTCAGGACTGTTTCCTTCGGACTTGAATATCCAAACAACGGAGCAACAATCCAATATGCCGAGAAATCAATTCTCATTGAAAGCACCAAAATGTTAGATCAAAATTTGGCTCTAACACCCAAATTGTTCTGATTCGTAGGGAATTATAACTGAAAAATGAGGAAAAAGCAGAAAACACACACGGTTTATAGTGGTTCGGCATTAACGAGCCTACGTCCACTTTATATGCTATTGATTATACTTTGGATGCTAGTACAACCAATGATTTCTCTCAAACTCACTCTTACAATTACGATTTCTCTCAGTTATCTCAAAGTAAATCTGGTATGAAATAGTGGTATGACAGTAATGGTGGAATCAATCCTTAAAACTGCCAAAAGATCTTGCCATGCTTTGGGCTATTTATAGATGATTTCTTCAGACGGATCACGGTCATACGTGGCGCTAATCTCGAGAATTTCGGACTGGATCGTCGCTTGATGAAGAATCGGTCAATATGATAGTTGTGGACAGGTGTCGCGAGATCCTGGCTTTGCGGATCGTCAGACTTGGTCATGGCCTTCTCCTCGTCTCCTGGGCTTGGATCGGATCGAGCTGAGGCAAGCGGATCGGATCGCATATGGGCGCAGCAATCCGGGGGTGTATCACGATCCAATGACAGATGAGTGACCGCGATCGAAGTTTTAAGGGTTAGAAGAGTAAAGCTTCATATTTTCCTCTTGTATTTGAACCTTGGTGGCTTGGTCAAAAAGCTAGCCAACACATAGTATATTACACTTTTGTAGCATGCAGATGGAGGTCCAGTACGTTTTCGTAATATGACGTTGGTTTCTAGTTTATAATCAAGATTGGCAGCCAAAGGTTTCTACTTCATCAATCAAACTAATCCGACAAAGGTTTCTAGTTTATAAATCAACCTTACTAAATAGAGGTTTCTGGATTATCAACCTACTTTGTAATTAAGATATGGCTTTCTGGTCCTTCTATTACTATTGGATATAAACTATGGGTGTTCTCACATATGAGTCTTTAGCCTTCCCATCTATTATTATCAAACAAGTTTTCTGGTCAATTATTATCACATGAGTTTTTTGACCATTTATTAAGGATACGATGTTCTGATCTCTTGGCTTTATAGTCATTTAGCAATTTTAAAGAGCGGAATTTTAATTCTATGGTTTCCTACTTCGGACATATGCCACAACTATTGCTCGATAAGAATTTCTGGTCTTCTATAATTACTTCAAAAAAATTCACCGTTGCTTTAGCCTTTTATGGCCATCAAACGAGAATTCCTTGTCATTTGTAATTGTCCTAGGACCTCCTCCACTTCCATCTAGCCTTATAAACCATCCGTCATTATAGATGAATCCCTAGATCTCCATTTTCACATTTTTACTATTTTGAAAATTGTAAAATAAAAAACCGTAGCTTTGATCACGCTAACAAACTATGATTATCATCGTAGTAATAAATTTAAAATCTTTTATTGATGTTTCAGTTGTGTGATATATTATTAATGGACTAACCCAACCAATTAGTTGGTTTATGCAACAAGATGAAGCTTGAGCTTACCCTAAAGAGTGAGCATTCCTTTTATACAGGGAAGAGGGGTAAGCGTTCTCCCCATATTTGTTCAGATCGGGCCAGAACATTCATTATCTCTATAAAGAAAAGGAAACCCTGTCGCCATACTGCAAGAAGTGCCAATTGTTAGTACTCCGGTATATGCATATCATCACTAACTGAATTCCAAAAGTTTTACAATGCGGGCATGTCGCTATTGTTTGCTATCATTATTTAATGCAACCAATACACAATTCATCCAGGATGAGTGTTTCACTGTTATTAAAAAGCATAGCATGGATATAACCACTAAATTCTTGTGGATGTGGTTCGTAATAATGTTACACAACCCCTGCGTCAACCCAAAAAAATAGGCATGTCGCTCTGGTGAAGTTATATGCATGTTGCCTATATTGATTTTGAAGAATTGCTATACATATTCTGAAGAATGAAGAAACTAGAGCTTATCAACTTTGCAACAGTATGAAAATACCTTTCATAAGTTGAAGCGAGTTTGTCGCCTTTATTCAACTGCCAAAGGTATAAAACAAAACTGTGATGACATGGTCTTATCGCTCTTATCCAATAAAAAAATGAGAACTGAAGCTCTGTCACTTCCATTCAAATGAAGAACTGTTACCTTACCGCCCTTAGCATTTAGAAAACTTATCGCCCTAAGAGCCTTCTGCTTCATTCAACTCAAAAGGAAGGTATAAAGCCTAGAAAACTTGCTATCTTAGCACCCTATCACCCTCATAGTGTGGCTAAAGTGCGTCACTCGTACCTAAAGAAATTCATTTACCCAATCACCTTCCTTCAATCGTGTCGTCTCATTATCTCCACATCACACAAGTATAACGATGGCGATAGAGCCACAACAAAATCTTCGGATGAAACCGAATTCATGCCCTAAGCATCAACAAGGGATCATGCTGACTAAGTCGACACAATGAAGGTGGAATATCATAGGTGATACCCCCGCTTGCAGCTATAAATAAAGGCAGTAAGGTTCAGGCTGGGGGCAAACTCTCTCCATCACTTTTGTCATTTATTCCCACTTTCACTCCTATAACCTTAAATAAATATGGAAATAAACTCGATCGAGAATTGTAATTTTGACTATTTAACAAAGAACAATGATTTCGTCCCTTGCCTGAGTGCCTTATATATGACTTTATTGGGCTAATTAAACTAACTTGATTTGGTTTTGGACTTTCATAGCATATTTTGTTATTCAGACTTGTGACGACTGTCACTTAATTTTGGTTAATCAAGTGCAATACTCAAATCTTATGCAATCCGAAAAACAAACACATAATATATTGTAGATCATTGTCACAAATTGGAAAAAGGTAAATGATCACACAAGATTTAAAGTGCTACGGAAAGTGGACCTACGTCCACTGTGGTGTAATATCATGTTTATACTATTTGATTACAATTACGGTTCTGATTTGCTCAAAACAAAACATAAAGAAAAAAGTAGTTATAGTTTGGCTACATCAATATCTTTGCGCAGTAGTGTACAAAAGCCAAGTGAAGATCCCCATAATGAGCCATTTAAAGGGTAATTATAGCTACACAAGAGCTTGAATCAGCCATAATTAGGTAGTAAAGTAGAATCTAGATACTAGCAAGAATTGGAGGGGCAAAGTAGGGCTGTCAATGAATACCCAAAAAATCCGAGATCCGTCTGCATCTGTATCCGAAAAGCGGATAAACATCCGATATCCGAAAAAGTGGATACGGATGCGGATATAGACATATCCGCATCCGAAAATTATCCGTTAGTTTTTTCCATAATTATAGCTTAAATTATGTGTATTTTAACATAATTAAGTATACTAATTTATTATTTTGCATAATTGAAAGTCTACTAAAAGCACACTAATTGCTCGAAATTATATATTATCATCATATTTATTTATTTTTATCAATTTTGTAATAAATTAGGTTGAAAAATCTTAATATTTAGCTTTAAAAAATTATTTATCTTCATTGATTTATCAACCGTTAGCGGAACGGATAATTATCCGATATCCGTCCGTATCCGCGGGTACGGATATCCGATATCCGAAAATGCTTTCGGATGCGGATATGGATATGACACTATCCGTATCCGAAAGTATCCGTTGACAGCCCTAGGGAGAAGTCAAATTAGTCACCCTTCACTAATAAGGATCAGTACCGATCCTTTAACAGTGACCGATACCGATCCAATGGTGATCCATGCAATGTTAGTAAAAGTTAAAGTGTTAATCCCTGATCACTTCCAGTCCACATGCTGATTCGTTATTTTGAGTGTGAGCTGGAGCCTTCTGCCAAAACTAGTGATTACGCATTTGCACCAATCCCTAGGGCGTTTTCCGATCCGACCTGATGTGAATGGATCAAACCGATCTGATCCCTATAAGTTGCATTGATTCGATGATGCCATATGATGATCTGATGAGAATGATGTTGCCCGATCGAATCTCTGTGGTGATCGAGGAAAACCCAAGTGTTTGAAGCTGTGAACTGATCCAGCAAATTCTTGGTGATCTGACGAGGCTTCGTAGGGATCAGTCCTGGGGTTGGACTTTGCCAATCTCTCTCTGGTAAATGCATATTTACCAAATTCGAAAGCGAGCCTCTGTTGATCCGTGAGGCTTGAAGGTTACTGGTTCGGTCCGATCGAGTACCCATGTACATGATCAAATGGAGTCATGTAAATTTTGAATTCCAATTATTCGTTGAGTCCAACATTTTAGTCCAAGCGTTTCAAGGTTCATTTAAGTCCGTGCTCGAGTCTTGAGCAGTCCATGGATGGGAAATCCGAAGTGTGACGGTCTGGTCAAAAGACAGGTCAACAGTTGCTCACCCAAAGCAAGTCCTTCGGTGGAAGATGTGTTTCGTATGAGTCTAGTATCTGCAATCTCTCTGGATTATTGTTGAGTTCCGTGGCCGTTCTGAACCATAATTGATGCTATGATCTCGCTGGATCGCTCATATGTCCAATAGTATTTTCTGATTTAGCATGGGTGTCTATGGCCACAACTGGGTATATCCTTTCCAAGCGACATTCGTACTTGATGAACTAAAATATGTTTGTGCCAACCATAATCCACAATTGTTGACCTTTGAGCCTTATCAGGCTTTTGTTGAGCATAAGATGCACTCTTTGCTACATAACCTTGTTGGTTCTTAATAATGTATCATCCATACATGGTGGTTTAAAGCCTCGCTGGACTTTCGCTAAGCATTAACCATACTTAGCGTTCCAAATTTTTGGTTGATCCCGTTAAGCGTCAGCCACAATTGATGGTCCACAGTTTGATTAAACTGCCAAGCATTAGCCATATTTGATAGTTCACCGTTTTGTTCGTGTCCTACCAAGCATTAGCCATACTTTATAGACTATAACCTCACCGGGCTCCTACCAAGAATCAACCATACTCGATGGTTCATAGCCTCGATAGGCTCTTTCCATTCATCATCCATACATGACGATTGACCGAATTAAAAAAATTCTTTTAGATTAGCATCGGCCATACTCATCGAGTTGTTTTATTAAAATAGTTTGAAATCATATTTTACATCTGATGAGCGTTAGCCATACTCATCGAATGGTTATTAAAGTTGATCGAATTGTAGGTTTCACACATTACGAGTATTAACCGTACTCGCCAAGTGATTTTATTAAAGTAATAAAATGCAAAGTATTTATTCGACGAGCATCGATACTCATCGAACAAATTTATTAGAGTAAACAAACATAAACTTTATTGCAGAAAACTAATAGGTCTATCATCATTCAGAGATAACCTAGGAATCTCACTGGTTCTTGTACAGAAGTAAATAGTTTATCCTTTTATTACAAATTGATTGAAAACAGAAGAGTAAAAGTAACAATCCATCTCATTTAAGAGTATGCTTATGGAACTCTCCAGTTCTCGTACGTTTGTAGGAGACTTAGCTGCTATTATTTTCCATTGTCAGTTGATGACAATGCCCCAGTCACGAGCTACGCCTCTATCCCTTGCAACCGACGGATGATCGTATTCCGTTGTTGCGGCCTGATTTTGGACATACTATCGAAGCTGTATGTTCCTTGCTTGCTCCTCAATGAGGTCCTGAAAGTGTTTACATTAATTTATTTCATGCCCAATGATCTTATTAAACAAGCATAATTTCTCAGAAGCTAAGCCTTACTCGGTAGGCTCCTATCCAATTTGCCTTCTCATTAGAAAGCAATCTTTGATGTCCATAGAAATTTGCTTCATACTCGCATTCAACTTTATATTAGACTCATATTTTGGCCTCATTTTGATTTGATTTCTCAGGCCTGAATTGTTGTCAGCTTTGCGTTTTCTTTTGTTGTTTCCAGAATCGGATTGTCCTCCGCCTTTGGTAATGTTGACCTCAAGAGCTTCACTATCTATTATTGCATCTTCCTACCTCATAAATCTATTGGCTTCAAAGTAGAATTCACCGAGATTCCGCTGGGGTTCCCAGTAACGACCCAGATTTTTGACCGTTTAAATCGACAATAAACCACACATGTCGACCCAAACAAATCACTAATCCGGATAGTTATTGGGAAAAAGAAGAAAAAGAAGACAGAAAAGAAAACAATCACAGAATCTCACAGCGGAAGGATCACATATAATAGACAAATAAATATTCAAAAGCCTTTTTAAACGTATACATTTGAGTTACAACATTTACATCATCAGAGTTATACACTTACATATAGTAATGCAGCGGAAATAGATGTAGTGGATACATATACCAAACTCCGTCTTCGATCTCCAAGGCCAAATAATCTTCATTAACTGCAACGACTGCTGACCCGAGCATATTGCATAAAAGAAAACACAACAAACACTCGGATCAGCACTAAATCATCTCATATTAGTCAAATTAAAATACGAAATAATATCAGTGTCATGGTGCAGTAACTCAAGAGATGTTACGGGATTTTCCGTCTCTCAAGGGTCCGTTAAACTAATACATACATAGTATAATACGCTATTACACTAGTGTTTATTCAGTAAAATATAATATCGAAAATAGCGTAAGCGGGATTACCATGTTACCCTTACGCCGTTTATACCATTGCCGTACAGTTTGCATATAACACACCTGTACGTCGGTGGATAGGGATGCGCCGTGATACGACAACGTTAAATCAAAATCGTAGGGGCTCGATCAGGATAATATGACAAGGCACTGAGGAAATACCCCGGTAGGATTCTACCGAATTCGCGGCTCCCAGGCCGGTGGTAACGCATAGCCGCAACTACCGCCCACCTCGAACGACATTCCCATATTCAAAAGGTGCACCCAAATCAATTACAGCAGTAATAGGAGTGGTATCGAAGGAGCGCGTTCGATCAGAGATGCGATCTCATTAACCCGGGTATGGCTCCTGTTTTAGTCATTTCAATTATGACCCGAAGGTCAAGGCTAATCCATCATCGTTCTCTTTCTTCAAATCCAGTAATCGCCTCCATACCATCCTACTCCAGTTCTGGAACTTCCACCGCGTACACAGTTGTCAAAGTGGTATCGACACTGACAGAGAGTATGCCTTATGTCGACTCCGGTCTCCTTAACAACCAAACGTTTACATTTTTCCACATCGGTCGGTTCTTTTACATTTCACAAAAGTTCGCTTTCATATCAAAATATCATATTTTGATTCGAGCTCATTTTATATTCAAAAGAATATAATTTTCATATCAAAATATTTCGATCATTCCCAAACCAATTATATTCTAAACCGGGATTTATTTCCATACCATTATATTATATTCATATATAATATTTCAAATCGATATATATATATATATTCATACAGAATATACTTCATTCCAAACGATTTCAGTTATTCCAAATTAAATTACAATTGAACCCATTCATATTCAAATAGGGTATATATATTTCCATATCTATTCATTCAATTCTTGAAATCACCTTTCATATTCACACAGAATAAAATCTACCTTTTCCGTATAAAATCGATTTAAATCAATTCATATTCAAAAAGAATATATCATTCTCTCGACTCCATTTGAACCAACGATTTAAAAACCAAACACTTTCCATTCGGAAGGAGAATAAAATTTATATAAAAATTTATAAAATATATATACTTAAGAATAAACCATATATAAAAAAACTTACTGATATAAATTATTAGAGTATACTGAGGAAATTCAAATTACAATATATATATAAAACAAGGTTTTATTGAATAATTTCTAAATAATAATGTATAAAAACTTTACTTGAAATAAGGTAGATATATAGTTTAACATAAAATAAATAAAATAAAATAAATTTAAAAATAGAATTTAAATTTTAGATTATTCCTCCTTCCAAATTTCAGCACTCGAATCAAAATCCCAACCTCAAATGGAGTTACCCCATTTCAAAGTCTTGTTTCAAACTCCCTTCAACCATTTTTACATTTCGAGAATTCAAACCATACTCGTATATAGTTTTTAAACAATTCAAATATCCACGATTTCCTTTATTCAAAAATTTTAATTCAAAAGAATTATTTACACTTGTGTCCAACTATTGGAATAGATCCCAAATTTTATTTAAATCCGAATTTCAAATTTCAAATTAATTTGGAGATTTTCCTTAATCATTTCAAATGTCATCGAGAATCCATAATTTAAAAGAAATAATAATTTATCAAAAATCGATACATTCCCTTTAAATGAAATTTCACATCGAATATATTCCAAATAATTTTAAAAATTATTTAACCAACCGATGTCCGTATATAATTTGCTATCCTATGGCCAAGTGATTTAATTTTTATTTCTCGATGTTCAGGGATGGATCTATCATTTCAATCCAAATCAGGGTCACAAAGATGTATCATTTCACTCTGTGTTCTTAATTCATTTTTATCGATAAATCCCGGGTTTATTCGATGCCCGTCACATCAAGGGTGAATGGGATTTATCGTCACACCCACATGCGATACAACACACTGAAATGAAATATTAGCAGTGTCTATATCAAATTCAGTAATAAATACAACCAAACATCCATCACACAATTTATTCAACTGATCAGCATTAAACAGTTTCAGAATTTTCGAGGATTCGAATTTCCAACTAGAAATTTAATTAAATTAAATAACTAATTGTCGATCAATTTTTCATGTTAACTCACTGGTAAATCAAAATCAAGCAACCAATTCAAAAGCCAATCACAACCATGCAACCAGATTACTTCATACTTTAATGTGATAAATATGGGATAAATTCAGTATTTCGTGAGCGAAGAAACACTCACCTTCGGGTTTCAATTTGAATCAAACGTCCAGAAAAGGCCCAAAATTTGACGGTCTCCAAACGCAGCCAGGTTAGTGCCAAAACGTCCGCAACTCCGCCACGATCCCAACGCAACAAACCGTTCATCAATCCGAGTCCGTATGAAGAAGTTATCAGTGTTTTTCTATACGGATTTAAATATAAAATAAATATTCCCACCCAAACAGACGTTGACACGTCAACAACCCATACCTTCTCTTCCCGCTCCTATCTCGGTTCGGCTACAGTAATGCCGAACGAAGAACCCATCCATGCGCCTCCTTTGACCAACAAATACTCCTTCCTCCGATCATTTCAGCCTTCGAGACAGCCATCATCCGAAACTTCGTCGAGAGCCGCCTCAGATGGGACCACCGCCGTGAGCTCCGGTGACCTGAGTCGCCGCCAGCGAACTGAAGAACGAACGGGTTTTAAAACCCTAATGCTCCAAATTCCGACCAACCATGCACCTAAAAATCAAACGAATACCATCCACTAACTCCTCATGACAATCTCTACAAAACCCATAACTTGATTTCTGCAATTAGGATCAAAATCGAAAAGTCCTAATTTTGAAACCCTAATTCGAAAATCCGAACCTTTGACTGCAATTTCCGGCTAGACGGTGCACTGCATGTCAGATCTGAGACCACCCACGAGTTCGTATCGTCGAGACCTTCGTTTCGACATATAATTTGCTAGGTATTGGAAAGGTTTCATTTTCAAGATTGTATTTTTGTTTTTCTAGGGTTTTGAAAATATTTCTGCCATTAGAGAAAAGTAGGTGGAGAGAAAACAACGTGAAATGAAAGAAAATGGGCTGAGTAGGGTGGAAAGGAATTTATTTATATACATATAAGAGGCCCCTATTATTAGAACAAACAATTATCCATTCACGATGCTCTCGTTCACATTTTCTCTCGTACGATCAAACGGTAAGTCGGATTGTAACGCAAATTAAAACCCTATAATAGTTCATCGTTCCGGTTCTGATGGCGCCAGTTTCGTCGAATTCCGAGACAGTCGCCAAAATAGTTAAATTTCACAGTTAAATAAATTAATAAAATATTCAAATTCAATTAACTGTTTAAATTCAAATTTAAATATTTATAAATTCATATTTAAACCAAATTACAATTTAGATAAATTTACAAATTTATTTCACATATATTTTAAATTCCACATTTAATTAATTTCAAATTTCAAACTTAAATATCAAATTAAATATAAACAAATAAAATTCCAACTTTAACTTAACTTTCAAATTAAGTATCCTTAAAATTCAATTTAAATCAATTTATAACTTAAATAAAATTTTATAAATCAAATTCACATATTTTATATTCCCATATATAATTATTTAAAATTTAACAAATCCGGAATTCAAATTTTAATCGCAAACACTTATAATTTCTTTATATAAATTCCATAGCGACCTTTCGAAATTTTGATTTAGTCATATCTTGCAATTTATCCGGCGAAATTTCAATTTCTTACATTCTCTGGAAAGATATGATAAATTTGATTCTAACGTTTCCAGTTTTACCCAATTCTGATTTAACATGAATTTTATATATTTTTCAAAAGTTTAAAATCGAATTTTCAAACTACCGCGCCATTTCAGGCTCGTAATATAAATAAATATAAATTTAACCAATAGTATACAATATATTTAATTAAAATTTAAATTTTAAATATACAGAAATTATGGTTCGTTACATTCTCCCCCACTTAAAATCTTTTCGTCCTCGAAAAGAGAACGAACCGATATTAAGCGCATATAAATTTCAAATCTATACTTAAAAATAATATTTCCAAAACAAGTATAGTTGTAAAATCCGTAAATTTTTCTAACTCCCGAAATCACGGAAAATTTCGGCAACATCTCCTTTGCACGGAGAGGTCCGGGAAAAATCCCAATACATATACGACTCAATATACATCTCATCCAACGATGAGGCATCCCAAAAGTGGGGAAAAACAAAATATAAAACCCTCAAAACCATATACCACAAGTACGTACCTCTTTTAGCGTTATATTGCATTTTTATTTACCTTGGCATTTAGCATTTTAGCGCAAGCGAGCTTCAAAGTCGTAGCGCACACTCCGTACACCTGCCAAATACTTACGCATACATGAAAATCAAACATATATACAATATATAGCAAATGCATTCAACATACATATCAAAATTTCATCGTTTCAACTACGAAACCGAATATCCGTAACAGGCCAGCGAACAAATCGTTGATTATCACGCATTAAAAGTTGGATTTTGACCAAAGCATACTAGGCAAAAGTTGTTGCTCTCATTTCAGGCTTTCCGAAATGTCCGGACTCATCGAATTCGGATAAACGGTTTAAAAATTATGGCCGTTTTACCGCAAGTGAACGTTTCAGCCCGAGCGCTGAAAATGCAGGCCTGAATTGTTCAGGTCAGTTTTCAGCCTTCTAAATCTCAAAATTTTACTTAGCACATTAAGGAAAAGTTTTAGCTTACACTCTGGCCTTTCCGAATTGTACTCACACACTAAAATCCGACGTTTCGTTTGGGAGTTATGATCAAAACAATATCGATGTACACCTCTGTTTTTAGTTTCCTGTACATACAACTATGTCTAAAACTTGAACTTCAGCATAGTAAACATGAGAATTTCAACGGGCGCTATTAACGAAAGTTTTAACTCAATTTCTAAGGTTTCCATAAAGTCCGGAGTTGTCAGATTCCGATCAGCCCATCAAAAGTTATAGTCATTTTAATTTCAGCTTATCTACTATTTTGGATTTTCTCATAACGTTGGTTTATTTCTATTTGAAATTTCAACCTTTCGATTCCAATACTTTATAAATCCTTAACACTTAACGTTGTTATCACCTCATTTTCAATAATTGGATCTACATTCAATTGCTTACTTTATATTCGATATTCTTTCTATTCAATTTCCGGTTTTGTTTCAAGTGTTATATTTCGATTAAACTTGAATTCACTTTAAAAAATTTCGACGAATTGGATTCCCTTGACCCTTATTCCGTTAACCAAATTTATTTATTCGACGTACAAGTCATGATTTGAATTAATGACTGTTCACGACTCACATTCATACTTAATTCTCAAACCATCATTATTCGATTCCCTTTACTTAAATAAAGCTATACTTTATCTGATAAAATATTTTTACACTCCAAATTCAAGAGTTCTGTGACGACCCCTCAGTTCTTAAGTCCATTCCAACATTTCAAAGTCTAAAATTTCAAGGAGCCGAGAGTATTAACCTTGAATCGATGTCGCAAATTAGGACGAACTTAAATTGCTTGATTCTGGGTTTTGTAACCTAAGTTCAAAATACATACGTATTTATAAATCCATAGGAACATACCCTAGATTAAAATTCAACTTTAACTAATAAACAAAGAAATTTCAATCCTGTATAAATTTGAAAATACACTTTACATACCCTTGGAAATTTAGATCCAAAATTCTTTTCAAACAGGTTATGAAAGTACGGAGTGGTCTCCCCCACTTAGACACTTCATAATAAACGTCGATAATGCGTGCACTCATTATCGAAGTCAATTTCTGATGTCTAAGAAGGGATTACACACTTAGTTCTTTTAACATCCTTTAAACCATTTCTTTCGTAAAGACTTATAATACGATATAATTTCAAAATTTGACAAAACTATCTCAAAAGCACCAGAATCAAACCCTCAAGTCCATTTCATTTAAATCGCAATTGCTTTGCCCCCCAATTGTATTCAACAGATTTTATTTCCAAATATTTTCCAAATTCATTAAATTTCCTTATTAGATTTATAATTTAATCAACCATAATGGGTAATAACTTTATATTATCACCCACTAAGACAAATACATACATAATTGAACCATAATATATATATTTGATACATTTTAAAATATAATCGAAAACCATATTATGTCAAGTCATTCTGTCCGATCATTTAGAAATTCCTATCGATTCTATGGCGTCCCATATATCGACCAGAATCTATAAATATTCAACAGAACAATTAACACAACATAAAATCATTTTATATTCAAAATACAAATACGCTCTCTCATATATTCACCCGAACTCATTCTAGGGCGTTACTAACCCCATCTCTAATGAGTTAATTCCCAAACAGAGCCAAGGTTATCCCTAACCATCGCTCTGATACCAACTGTAACGACCCAGATTTTTGACCGTTTTAATCGACAATAAACCACACATGTCGACCCAAACAAATCACTAATCCGGATAGTTATTGGGAAAAAGAAGAAAAAGAAGACAGAAAAGAAAACAATCATAGAATCTCACAGCGGAAGGATCACATATAATAGACAAATAAATATTCAAAAGCCTTTTTAAACGTATACATTTGAGTTACAACATTTACATCATCAGAGTTATACACTTACATATAGTAATGCAGCGGAAATAGATGTAGTGGATACATATACCAAACTCCGTCTTCGATCTCCAAGGCCAAATAATCTTCATTAACTGCAACGACTGCTGACCCGAGCATATTGCATAAAAGAAAACACAACAAACACTCGGATCAGCACTAAATCATCTCATATTAGTCAAATTAAAATACGAAATAATATCAGTGTCATGGTGCAGTAACTCAAGAGATGTTACGGGATTTTCCATCTCTCAAGGATCCGTTAAACTAATACATACATAGTATAATACGCTATTACACTAGTGTTTATTCAGTAAAATATAATATCGAAAATAGCGTAAGCGGGATTACCACGTTACCCTTACGCCGTTTATACCATTGCCGTACAGTTTGCATATAACACACCTGTACGTCGGTGGATAGGGATGCGCCGTGATACGACAACGTTAAATCAAAATCGTAGGGGCTCGATCAGGATAATATGACAAGGCACTGAGGAAATACCCCGGTAGGATTCTACCGAATTCGCGGCTCCCAGGCCGGTGGTAACGCATAGCCGCAACTACCGCCCACCTCGAACGACATTCCCATATTCAAAAGGTGCACCCAAATCAATTACAGCAGTAATAGGAGTGGTATCGAAGGAGCGCGTTCGATCAGAGATGCGATCTCATTAACCCGGGTATGGCTCCTGTTTTAGTCATTTCAATTATGACCCGAAGGTCAAGGTTAATCCATCATCGTTCTCTTTCTTCAAATCCAGTAATCGCCTCCATACCATCCTACTCCGATTCTGGAACTTCCACCGCGTACACAGTTGTCAAAGTGGTATCGACACTGACAGAGAGTATGCCTTATGTCGACTCCGGTCTCCTTAACAACCAAACGTTTACATTTTTCCACATCGGTCGGTTCTTTTACATTTCACAAAAGTTCGCTTTCATATCAAAATATCATATTTTGATTCGAGCTCATTTTATATTCAAAAGAATATAATTTTCATATCAAAATATTTCGATCATTCCCAAACCAATTATATTCTAAACCGGGATTTATTTCCATACCATTATATTATATTCATATATAATATTTCAAATCGATATATATATATATATTCATACAGAATATACTTCATTCCAAACGATTTCAGTTATTCCAAATCAAATTACAATTGAACCCATTCATATTCAAATAGGGTATATATATTTCCATATCTATTCATTCAATTCTTGAAATCACCTTTCATATTCACATAGAATAAAATCTACCTTTTCCGTATAAAATCGATTTAAATCAATTCATATTCAAAAAGAATATATCATTCTCTCGACTCCATTTGAACCAACGATTTAAAAACCAAACACTTTCCATTCGGAAGGAGAATAAAATTTATATAAAAATTTATAAAATATATATACTTAAGAATAAACCATATATAAAAAAACTTACTGATATAAATTATTAGAGTATACTGAAGAAATTCAAATTACAATATATATATAAAACAAGGTTTTATTGAATAATTTCTAAATAATAATGTATAAAAACTTTACTTGAAATAAGGTAGATATATAGTTTAACATAAAATAAATAAAATAAAATAAATTTAAAAATAGAATTTAAATTTTAGATTATTCCTCCTTCCAAATTTCAGCACTCGAATCAAAATCCCAACCTCAAAAGGAGTTACCCCATTTCAAAGTCTTGTTTCAAACTCCCTTCAACCATTTTTACATTTCGAGAATTCAAACCATACTCGTATATAGTTTTTAAACAATTCAAATATCCACGATTTCCTTTATTCAAAATTTTTAATTCAAAAGAATTATTTACACTTGTGTCCAACTATTGGAATAGATCCCAAATTTTATTTAAATCCGAATTTCAAATTTCAAATTAATTTGGAGATTTTCCTTAATCATTTCAAATGTCATCGAGAATCCATAATTTAAAAGAAATAATAATTTATCAAAAATCGATACATTCCCTTTAAATGAAATTTCACATCGAATATATTCCAAATAATTTTAAAAATTATTTAACCAACCGATGTCCGTATATAATTTGCTATCCTATGGCCAAGTGATTTAATTTTTATTTCTCGATGTTCAGGGATGGATCTATCATTTCAATCCAAATCAGGGTCACAAAGATGTATCATTTCACTTTGTGTTCTTAATTCATTTTTATCGATAAATCCCGGGATTATTCGATGCCCGTCACATCAAGGGTGAATGGGATTTATCGTCACACCCACATGCGATACAACACACTGAAATGAAATATTAGCAGTGTCTATATCAAATTCAGTAATAAATACAACTAAACATCCATCACACAATTTATTCAACTGATCAGCATTAAACAGTTTCAGAATTTTCGAGGATTCGAATTTCCAACTAGAAATTTAATTAAATTAAATAACTAATTGTCGATCAATTTTTCATGTTAACCCACTGGTAAATCAAAATCAAGCAACCAATTCAAAAGCCAATCACAACCATGCAACCAGATTACTTCATACTTTAATGTGATAAATATGGGATAAATTCAGTATTTCGTGAGCGAAGAAACACTCACCTTCAGGTTTCAATTTGAATCGAACGTTCAGAAAAGGCCCAAAATTTGACAGTCTCCAAACGCAGCCAGGTTAGTGCCAAAACGTCCGCAACTCCGCCACGATCCCAACGCAACAAACCGTTCGTCAATCCGAGTCCGTATGAAGAAGTTATCAGTGTTTTTCTATACGGATTTAAATATAAAATAAATAAAATAAATATTCCCACCCAAACAGACGTTGACACGTCAGCAACCCATACCTTCTCTTCCCGCTCCTATCTCGGTTCGGCTACAGAAATGCCGAACGAAGAACCCATCCATGTGCCTCCTTTGACCAACAAATACTCCTTCCTCCGATCATTTCAGCCTTCGGGACAGCCATCATCCGAAACTTCGTCGAGAGCCACCTCAGATGGGACCACCGCCGTGAGCTCCGGTGACCTGAGTCGCCGCCAGCGAACTGAAGAACGAACGGGTTTTAAAACCCTAATGCTCCAAATTCCGACCAACCATGCACCTAAAAATCAAACGAATACCATCCACTAACTCCTCATGACAATCTCTACAAAACCCATAACTTGATTTCTGCAATTAGGATCAAAATCGAAAAATCCTAATTTTGAAACCCTAATTCGAAAATCCGAACCTTTGACTGCAATTTCCGGCTAGACGGTGCACTGCATGTCAGATCTGAGACCACCCACGAGTTCGTATCGTCGAGACCTTCGTTTCGACATATAATTTGCTAGGTATTGGAGAGGTTTCATTTTCAAGATTGTATTTTTGTTTTTCTAGGGTTTTGAAAATATTTCTGCCATTAGAGAAAAGTAGGTGGAGAGAAAACAACGTGAAATGAAAGAAAATGGGCTGAGTAGGGTGGAAAGGAATTTATTTATATACATATAAGAGGCCCCTATTATTAGAACAAACAATTATCCATTTACGATGCTCTCGTTCACATTTTCTCTCGTACGATCAAACGGTAAGTCGGATTGTAACGCAAATTAAAACCCTATAATAGTTCATCGTTCCGGTTCTGATGGCGCCAGTTTTGTCGAATTCCGAGACAGTTGCCAAAACAGTTAAATTTCACAGTTAAATAAATTAATAAAATATTCAAATTCAATTAACTGTTTAAATTCAAATTTAAATATTTATAAATTCATATTTAAACCAAATTACAATTTAGATAAATTTACAAATTTATTTCACATATATTTTAAATTCCACATTTAATTAATTTCAAATTTCAAACTTAAATATCAAATTAAATATAAACAAATAAAATTCCAACTTTAACTTAACTTTCAAATTAAGTATCCTTAAAATTCAATTTAAATCAATTTATAACTTAAATAAAATTTTATAAATCAAATTCACATATTTTATTTTCCCATATATAATTATTTAAAATTTAACAAATCCGGAATTCAAATTTTAATCGCAAACGCTTATAATTTCTTTATATAAATTCCATAGCGACCTTTCGAAATTTTGATTTAGTCATATCTTGCAATTTATCCGGCGAAATTTCAATTTCTTACATTCTCTGGAAAGATATGATAAATTTGATTCTAACGTTTCTAGTTTTACCCAATTCTGATTTAACATGAATTTTATATATTTTTCCAAAGTTTAAATTCGAATTTTCAAACTACCGCGCCATTTCAGGCTCGTAATATGAATAAATATAAATTTAACCAATAGTATACAATATATTTAATTTAAATTTAAATTTTAAATATACAGAAATTATGGTTCGTTACATTCCCTTTCCTATGATATCTTAAATTTTGAATTGTCTAAGGTTCAGAAACTGCAACCATCAAAACCATGGAGGGATCTAGTCGATCCACTGAAGCCGCTACGGTGTTGAAACGTCCAGGAATTTTCGTAGTCTCTTCGGATCTTTGCTTAATGGTTG
This sequence comes from Allium sativum, assembly GCA_030737875.1. Classification (NCBI taxonomy): domain Eukaryota; kingdom Viridiplantae; phylum Streptophyta; class Magnoliopsida; order Asparagales; family Amaryllidaceae; genus Allium; species Allium sativum. The sequence goes on along the minus strand of CM060913.1, from coordinate 690,723,769 downwards.
TTAAGGTCTTTAAATTTTTTGGGGTCCAAAGATGTGGACCAGAAATTTTTCATCAAAAGTTTTCATTATATTGTTCCAGGTTCCGGTTGAGCCTAATTCCAGCTGCCAAAACAAGATAGCAGCAATATCTGAGAGAAATAGAGAGAAGCATGTGGTCGTGACATCATCAGATTCCCTTGCACTTCCAAATGACGCATATAATTAAGGTTGTCAATTGATACTTTCGGATATGGATAGTGTCATATCCATATCTGCATTTGTAATTATTCTCGGATATCGGATATCGTATCCACGGATACAGACGAATATATTATAATTATCCCATCCGCTAGCGATTGATGAATTAATAAACAAAAATGAATATTTTTAGTTTAACATAAATATTTTTCAAACTCACTAGTTATTAAATTATTAATAATAATTAAGTATGATAATATTAATTAGGTTTGAGCATTTAATATGCATTTTGTGTATATAATATAAACTTACAACTTAATAAAGCGATGAATAAATATCTTTTATTGTACTGAAATACATATAATTTTAACTATAATCTCGAAAAAAATCAAATGGATATTTTCCAAATATGGATATCTTCTGTTTTTTTGAATATCGGATATTTATCCGTTTTTCAGATATCGATGCAGACAGATTTCCAGATTTCGTATTTTTCGAATATCGATTAACATCTCTATGCATAATGCATGAGTTGGACAGTAGGGTCCTTCGACTCCATCCTACCATCAAAAGGCTCCAAGACCGATACGTTTAAGCCTACTGAGTTCTAAGAGTTCCTGAAAGGGCTACAATTGATACAGTCCATGTCCAATAGGGATAATCCACGCCTTAGTTGCTCTCCTAATCATGTCCATGATTCCATCATCGTCGTTATTTAGCAATTGACGCCAATCACCTAGTCCGAAACCCATTGCCCAAGTGTTTTGAGTACCCAGTCCAATAGACAATATCCAAACTTGGATTCTCCTGATTTCCAAAAGCGTTGAATGTCAAACTAGCGGCTCTAGGGGGTGTTTTCCTTACATTAATCGGATTAGTGCCGATTCCTGAGATGGGTCGGTACCGACTTCTCGTGTCATTGGGGCAGTTGCCTCTAGTTTCTGATAGCAAACTGATTTCTACATGAATCATTAAGCGGAAGCAAATAAGGGATCAAAGAGTACCTCCAGCCATTGCTAAGCGAAATCGGATGGGTTTGTGTGCTTTTCTTCCTCCAATTTCTGTCCTTTATCTCTGATTTTTGTTTCCAAACTCTTCTTCTCGATTTAGATGGTGTTTTTCGTTCTTTGAGAGTAGGTTTAGTGAACCGTTATCAGAAAAAAATGAATCACGTTTCGGTTATACCGCTTTGGCCATCATGGAGCGGTTAGAAAGTGATTCAAAATTAGTGAGTGGTTAAGGGAAAATATGGGCTGTTAATAATGAGTTTATGGCCAAAACAAAATGGGCCACAAATCCGACATTCTCCCACTTGGCCCATATGAAATGAGATATGATATACGAATCATAGCGACGAAATCTCTTAATACGAGAATTAATCTTCCATGTATCACAATATATCAAATTCTCAACAACCACACGCACACTTAACTTAATGAGTAAACCTCATGTTTACTCTAGGTTCAAACAAATGATATTTCTCAACATAATAACATAAATATGCGCATAAATCCAAAAGGAGAAAATATCCAACATAATAAAGTTCAATAACAACATAATGAATGTACTACATAATGGGTGCAAGTCCCATTTTCACTACATGATCCCTAAAAGTCTTAATTGGCATGCCTTTAGTCAAGGGATCAGCAATCATTAAATCAGTGCTAATGTGCTCGATGATCACTTTTCTTTCTTGAACACGTTCCTTCACGACTAGATACTTTATGTCAATGTGTTTATTTTGACTTCCACTCCTATTATTCTTAGCCATGAAGACAGCAGCTGAATTGTCACAATACATTCTTATCGGCCGATCAATAGAGTCAACAACTCTAAGTCCAGATATGAAACTTTTCAACCAAACACCATGCGAGGTAGCCTCAAAGCAAGAAATGAACTCTGCGACCATAGTGGAACTAGCCGTCAAAGTTTGCTTTGCACTTCTCCACGATACGGCACCATCAGCTAGCATGAACACATATCCTGATGTGGATTTAAGTGAATCACTGCAGCCACCGTAGTCAGAGTCTGAATAGCCTACCACTTCCAGATTATCGGTTCTTCTATACATAAGCATGTAATCTTTAGTACCCTTAAGGTACCTCATCACTTTCTTTGCAGCCTTCCAGTGATCGATCCCTGGATTACTCTGATATCTTCCTAATACCCCAACTGCATATGCAATATCAGGTCTGGTACAGACCTGGGCATACATTATGCTACCAACAGCTGAAGCATATGGAATATTTTTCATCTGTTCTCTTTCAAAGTCATTCCTAGGGCACTGGTCCAAACTAAACCGATCTCCCTTCACAATGGGTGCTGCACTTGGTGAACAATCTTTCATTCTAAATCTTTCAAGTACTTTGTTGATATAGGCCTCTTGAGACAATCCTAAAATGCCTCGAGATCTATCCCTATGGATCTTAATGCCAATGACATAAGATGCATCTCCCATATCTTTCATATCAAAGTTTCTTGAAAGGAACTGTTTTACCTCATGTAGCAACCCTTTATTATTGGTTGCAAGCAAAATATCATCCACATATAATACAAGAAAACAAATCTTACTCCCACTGACCTTAAGATATATACATTGATCCATGATATTTTCTTCGAAACCAAATGAAGTAATTATTTCATGGAATTTCTTATACCACTGGCGGGAGGCTTGTTTTAACCCATATATGGATTTATTCAACTTACAAACCAAATGTTCACCATCCTTAGAGGAGAATCCTTCAGGTTGTTTCATATAAACTTCTTCCTCTAAATCACCATTAAGGAATGCCGTTTTCACATCCATTTGATGTAGCTCGAAATCAAAATGAGCTACTAATGCCATAATTACACAAAGGGAATCTTTCTTTGATACAGGAGAAAATGTCTCCGTGTAGTCGATTCCTTCTCTTTGAGTGAACCCTTTAGCAACGAGTCTCGCTTTATATCTTTCAATGTTGCCTAGTGAGTCTCTTTTTGTCTTAAAAACCCACTTGCATCCAATGATTTTTACACCATCAGGCAACTCGACAAGATTCCAAACTCGATTAGAAGTCATTGAATTCATCTCTTCTTTCATAGCATCCATCCATAAGTTTGAATCTGTAGAACTTATGGCTTGTGAAAATGACAAAGGATCATTATCGACTCCAATATTATAATCCAATTCTTGTAGATACACTTCATAATCATCAGGAACACCTGATCGCCTTTCTCGAGTAGATCTTCTTAATGGGACTTGTTCATTCTCATTATGAACCAAATCTTGTTCATTCTCATTATGAACCAAATCCTCATTTACAACATGATCTATCGGATTTTGATCAATAATTTGTGGAATTTGTATAATTGGTTGTCTAACACTCGGCTTAACTTGAGGAGTGTGAATGACAATCAATCTATCACTTGAATCAGAGGGTGGAACCTCATAGTGGTCTTTTTCAGGAATAATATTCTGAAATTGATCACTCCCACTGATCAAATCATTCTCAAGAAATTTAGCATTTCTTGATTCCACAATCCTGGTATTATGGGACGGACAATAGAATCTATAACCCTTTGACTTCTCGGCATATCCAATGAAATACCCACTAATAGTCCTAGGGTCAAGTTTCTTCTCTTGTGGATTGTAGATTCTCACTTCAGACGGACATCCCCAAATGCGTATATGTCGCAAACTCGGTTTCCAACCTTTGAATAGCTCAAAGGGCGTCTTAGAGACAGCCTTGGATGGAACCCGGTTTAATATATATGTTGCCGTCTTTAGAGCATCAGTCCACAAAAATGATGGAAGTTTAACATTACTTCTCATGCTACGCACCATATCAATTAATGTCCGATTTCTTCTTTCAGCTACACCATTCTGGTCTGGAGAACCAGGCATAGTGTATTGGGGAACAATCCCATGCTCTTGAAGAAATTTAGCAAATGGACCAGGCGCTTGTCCGTTTTCAGTGTATCTACCATAATACTCTCCACCTCGATCTGATCTCACGATCTTAATGTGCTTACCACATTGATTCTCTACTTCAGCCTTAAACAATTTAAAGGCACTTAAAGCTTCGTCTTTGGAACGAAGTAAGTAGAGATACATATATCGCGAATAATCATCTATGAAGGTGATAAAGTATTTTGGATCATCAACATTCATGTCCGGGCAACAAATGTCCGTATGTATGATTTCTAATAAGTCAGAACTCCTCTTGGCACCAACTTTGTGTTTATTAGTTTGCTTTCCTTTAATGCAACTAACACAAGTGTCGAAATCAGTAAAGTCTAGAGTACCAAGTACCCCTTCCTTTACTAACCTCTTAATTCTGTCAATGGAGATGTGTCCTAATCTCCGATGCCACAACATAGAAGAATCCTCATTCATAATACATCTTTTTAAACCAACATTAACATGCATAGAATTATGAGTGGTATCATTTTGCAAGTCAAGATGAAATAAATTATCAGACAATGTACCATACCCAATAACTTCAGAATTTTTGATAATACTAAAACCAGATTCTGAAAAATTAAAGGAAAATCCAAAAGGTACAAGTCTTGATACAGAAATCAAATTCCTTGCAAAATTAGGAACATAGAATGTCTTTTCTAAACATAAAGTAAAACCACTACTTAAAACCAAACTGCATGTCCCAACGGATTCCACACGTGAAGCTATCTTGTTGCCTGAATAGATAAGTCTTTCACTGTCCACTGGTTTCCTTAGGTTTGTCATACCCTGCAAGGTATTCGAAACATGGATTGTAGTCCCAGTATCAATCCACCATGTATCATGATTAACATTAACCATATTAGATTCATAACAAACAAATGCTGGAAAATTACCTTTCTTCTCAAGCCATGCTTTAAACTTAATGCAGTCCTTCTTAATGTGTCCCTTCTTTTTATAGAAGTAACACTTTGACTCCTTCTTCACGACTTGATTCGCATGAATCTTTCCTTTTTCTTTTTCCTTATTGTGATCCTTTTTCTTCTTTGAATAAGAAGTCGTAGCAAGGTTCACCTTTTCGCCCTCTTCCATCAACAGTCTACCCTCCTCTTGAGCACACATGGTCATAAGCTCATTAATTGACCATTTGTCCTTATGTGTGTTGTAAGAGATCTTAAATGGGGCATACTGTTGAGGTAGAGTGCACAGAATGTAATGGACCAAGAAAGATTCAGACATGGTAACTTCTAAAGCCTTTAGTTGAGCCGCTATATCCCTCATGCGCATGATATAATCACGCACTCCCTTAATTTCAGTGTGCCTCATGGATGAGAACTTCATAATCAAGGTACTGGCGAGAGCCTTATCAGAGGATGCAAACTGCTCATCGATGGCTTCAAGAAGATCCTTGACTTTAACATGCTGATCGACTGAACCCCTAATACTAGCACAGATCTTGGTCTTTATGAACATAACTGAAAGACGATTAGATCGCTCCCACTTTTCATAAAGATCAATAGCTTCAGGAGTACTATCCTCCGTTATGCTAGGTGGTTCGTCTTTCCGAATAGCATAGTCAATATCCATCCATCCCAAATGCAGTAACACTCTCTCCTTCCATACCTTGTAGTTATCACCTCTTAATTCAGGAATGTCACATTTAACATCAGAAATATTTCCAGGTAAAATTACTGCAAATAAAATAAAATATGCTTATTAACATAATAAACCGAGACTGTAATTTTATCATAATTTACCAATGTAAACTATGCACATATGAATCCGGTGACATAAAACTTGCCTGTGGGCTAAAGTCTACTCAAATCAGATTCATAAATTTAATCTTATAGTGAAACTATCAAATCATTATTTCTTAACTCCTGTGGGTAGATTAAGAAACACAATATGATACATCACCCTAATTAATCATGCAAAACAATAAAATTTCCTGTGGGCAAATCTTATTATGTTACACATGATTAATTACAATCAATGTCTAGTATCCACATGTGATTTCAGTTTATCAATTTTTTTTTAAATAATTAGAGATGCTGTGGCTACTCCCTAACTAATAAAATTTGCTCAATCACTTGACATTTCACAATATTTTATACACATATACCTAACTTGCAATATGTAAAAGACACTATTTTTTTTTTTTTAATCAGTACAAACAAAACTGTATGTAGACTGAAAAGAATAGCAAGTCTACAAGTCATGTTCTAATATGTAAACCTATGTAAATTGGCTCCACATTAAAACAATACAAATATGTACAAAGCATAAAGCAATGCTCTATACTATGCTTCAGTCAAAGAAATGTATTGCTTTTCAATACACATGCTTGAATAAAAAAAAAAAAAAAAAAAATTATGCAGAGAGTGCTTAGTCCAAAAATGAGCAAGTGGTTCATATTTTATTAATATCAACAAAAAGGAACCCATGCCATTATACTAACTAAAGCAACAAGCATGCCGTCCTTGTACCAACTCAAGCAATAAACAAATTTGACCAACAAAAATTTTCTTTCGTAGTACAAAGTTTTTATGGTGTAGAAAAGGGATTGCCTTTTTTTGTTGTCAATTGTGTACATACGTACACTCACAAAGTACAAATATAATTTCCAGAATAGTGTGAACATATGGTCCCTACAATTTCAAAACGTGTGGACCTTATCTTTTCATCCATTCCCCACAATTGAGTACTTACTGGCTTTTAAACTCCAAACCCAACAATGGCCAAAGCCATTCCAGACGAAGACTAACCATTTTACAGCGAAAACGAAAACAGCAAGGGAATTTTCAACAAAAGATGGCATCCTAATTATTTACAGCAAGACAGAGGCGATTCATGCTCTGATACCAAATGATAGCAAACTGATTTCTACATGAATCATTAAGCGGAAGCAAATAAGGGATCAAAGAGTACCTCCAGCCATTGCTAAGCGAAATCGGATGGGTTTGTGTGCTTTTCTTCCTCCAATTTCTGTCCTTTATCTCTGATTTTTGTTTCCAAACTCTTCTTCTCGATTTAGATGGTGTTTTTCGTTCTTTGAGAGTAGGTTTAGTGAACCGTTATCAGAAAAAAATGAATCACGTTTCGGTTATACCGCTTTGGCCATCATGGAGCGGTTAGAAAGTGATTCAAAATTAGTGAGTGGTTAAGGGAAAATATGGGCTGTTAATAATGAGTTTATGGCCAAAACAAAATGGGCCACAAATCCGACAGTTTCAGCCTGAGTTCATGTCAAATGCCGAGTCTATCCCCAACAATCGTGTTTTGATTTTCAAGCCTTCCAAATTATACGATTTGACTGAGGAATTTTGTCATCATTTTCTCCTATATTTTTGAGGAAATTCTCTTAATGTTTAAGGCGGTTTTGAAGGCAGTTTACCAGCACATATATATCCTCCCTTGTCTAGTATAGGGAATGATTTCCTTTGGAAGAAGCCTCCTCACTCCTTCCTTGCCATATCGTGTCTTCTTGTTTTTGTCTGTATTCTTCTTCTTCACCATCATTTCCTTAGACAGATTTCATTTTGGTTCAAATAGTAGCCCACTGCGGAAGCGTCAAAACGTTGACATTTGATTTTGGTCAGTTGAGTGCAATACCTAAATTGTATGCAAAATTCAGAGGAAAAAAGAAAACACTGAATATGCCATAGATTTCAGTTATAAAATGTAGAAAGGTAAATGAACACATAAGGTTTCTAGATGTTCGGCAAGTGTGCATATGTCTACTATTACTACGGTGTGACCTCTTGTTCATACGGTTTATTACAGTTACAGTTTTGATTTTATCACAAGAATGTGGGGAAAAGTAGCTGTATTTAGGCTATAGAAGTGTCTAGTGTCCAAAAGCAAAGAGAATATCCCTAAAATGAACCACCTAAAAGTGTATTTATAGCTGCACAAGAGCTTGGACCAACCATAATTTAAAAAATGAAAGTAGCATCTGGATGCTGACCAAAATAAGAGGGGAGAAGTTGGATCGGTCACCCTTCATCAATGGGGATCGGTACCATTTTGATGGTGATCAATCAAATGTTGGTAAAACCTGAAGTGCCAAGCTCTGATCACTTGGAGTCCACATGTTGATCCATCATCTTGAGTGTGGTCTAGAGCCTTATGCCAAATCCAGGCGACTAAGCATTTGCACCAATCCTTGGTGCATTTTCCCGATTTGAACTGCTGTGAATGGACCGGGCTAGCGGGAGACGACCAGGGCACAATTTATGAAGTAGCCCAATTGTATAACAATCATAATAGATGAGTCTGTTTCACTATTTTTATGCATATGCTACTGTAGATCAGAAGAATGCATTTGTAGGATGCATCAATAGTCGTCAGTTATAATATTGTAATGGTATTTTAACACCGTTACTGTTTCTCAAAAAGTCTGCTCTCAGAATTACTTCTTCACTGTTTGTTGAGGTCCAACTTCAACTTTGGTACAGTGCAATATTTGACAAGGACCCAAATTTACAGTGGACCGGGCCTAGAGACAACTAATCCGCTGGCTTGTTTAATGGACCAAATATGCCTTATGATTTTTGTCCAATTTCATAGGGACTTTATGACATAAACTCTCTTAAACAAGTCAACATGGACAACGCCTATTGACAAGACAAACAGTTTATCTTCTCCATTGGACAAATGCCATAAGTGACTTGTATTCCGAAAGCATATGAGCATCTTATTTTCCTCTCGAGTTTCTTCATTTTTTATCCAATTAAGCATGATGGGATGAGTTTATGAATTGCTTTTTGCCTTGCACAAAGGATTGTCACTCCCAGACTTAGATAAGTTCAGACCACAGTGCCATGACATAAATCAATTCATAAAGTTCGAAATTGTTGAGCCATTTCTTGAATTAACAATTCAAGATTCCTAAATGCAGGTCATTATCTTGACTAGTTAATGTGCATATAAATCCATATACAAAAATGCTTCAAGCTTCCAGCCTTCCAGCCTTCCAGGGTTCATGGTCCCATGCAGTTAAGAATTGTTATATCATTCTCAAAACTCAAAAGATGAATTTATATCTTATACTAACAATTTCATGTATTAAAAAACAATGATATATATTTTGCTATCTTGTTTGAAGTCTGTCTTCAATGTTATAAATCATACAAGTTTTCCGCTAATGTGACCATATAAGCTTAACTGGACAAAAATAGAGGTCTGGATGCTAACTGTAGTCAGTATCTGAATAATTTAATATTTAAGGGTTTCATGCCCTCTTTTTTATTTTTCATTATGCTTATGGCTAGCCCTTATTCCAGTATATTTTGTAAACAAATGGCATTTGCTTTTATTTTTTATTTTTCATAGTGACATTATAACATAAATTCTCTTAAACGAGTCCACGCCTATTGACAAGACATACATTTTATCTTGTCGACAGGGCAAAATATCATAAGTGATTTGTATTTCGAAAGCATATGAGAACCTTTTCCTGTAGAGTTTCTTCATTCTTGCTTTGAAATTAAGAATGGTGGATTGAGTTTAGGAATTGCTTTTAGCCTTGGCACAATAATAAACTCATATCACAGTGTCATGACGTAAACCCACTCATGAATTCCTAAATGTGGGGCGTTATCTTGACTAGTTACTCTATACATAAATCCATATACATAAATGCTTCCGGCTTCCAGGTTTCATTAAGAATTGTTATATCTTTTTCAAAACTCCAGTGATATATTTATATCTTATCCTGACAATTTCATGTATTAAATGAACATGATATATTATTATTTTTATCATGTTTGGAGTCTATGTTCAATGTTCTAAATAGAGAAAATTAATCATACAAGTTTTCCGCTAATGTGATCATGTAAGCTTAACTGGACAAGAATAGGGTTCCTTTGAATCAACTCATGTAAGTCGTTTTTTGTCTTAATGAAGTCGGAAAAATATCGGTTTTGGCTTTCAAAAACAAGAAAAAAAAAATTTCCTTATTTAAGTCGATCCAAATCAAGTTTAACGATTACTTTTTTTTTTTTTTTTTTGGGCGAAAACAACACATCCGGTTTTAATTTTTGATTCAACATGCATGTCATGCTATATAAGTGATCGCGGTCTAAATATATGAAAAAACTGTGGAAGTATTCTTTCTAATCCTCTTATTTTCATGGGTGTCAAATGAGAATATTGTGCAAAACACGCCACAAACATAAATGAAAGAGCCAGCGCATAAATCCTTCTGCGGTGCTCAACTATGTAGCTGAGAGTCATTGCTTGTTTTTCTGAAGTTAGAAAGTTATTAATATATATGTGTTATCAATTATCATGTTATGATAGCAATGGAACTTATCATTTTAGTTTAACTGTTGTCAAGCACTTCAAGAAAAATACATTTTATCTCTTAGTGGATCCCTGTTTTCCAACATTATTGAGCTGCTAACAGGTTTGGCTCTATTTTTTTTTTCTTCAGCAAGTTTTTAGGTTCGATCCTACAAAACGAGGATCGAACTCATGGCTTCATGCACCATGTTCAAGTGTCCCGACTAGCTTGGGCAAGATGCTTTTCAGAAAATTTGGTTTTTATAAAATACACTGTGAAACAATATAGATACTCTCTCCTTTCTAAAATTCTGATGATCTATTCCTACAACCTGTTCGGGGTATACAAAATGCCAATGCAACTGGTCTAAAATACTGATGCTGACTTCTCTATCTTCACAAAAAGAAAGCACTGCTTTTTTGCTGGATGTGAGGGAATATTTCTTTTTTCCACTTGGTACACCATTTTTGGTTAACAGATTTGGCAACAAAGTTCATCTTCCAGCTCACTTAAAATTGAACTGTTTGCTGATGGATGCATACGGCAGGAATCCTTCTCATGTTACTATTTGCAAAGATGCTTTTATTTTATTGGGAAGCTTCGCGTGCATGTATATATATCTTAGATGCAAGTATCAGTTAATACCTTCCAGTCCATGTCGATAGGACTCTTTATTGCTGTACTTGTATCATTTGAATTGTTGGACCACTACTTCTGATTCAGATGTGTGTGGATCCTCTTTGTAGCCTTTTAATTTTGGACCAGTCACAAAAGTTACCTACCCACACGCATTTTTTCATATTATGGTTCAAATAACCGTTAACACAGTTTATATTGGTCTGCGGTTTTGAAGGAGTTTGTCCATTTGGTTTTGGAAACGAATTCTATGTTTTACGCTTTCAACATGTGTTTGGTTTAATTTATGTTTTATATTTTGAGTTTTCAATATTAATTATAAAAAATAAAAAGAGTGGCGGGGGGCGATGAAGAAAAAATTGCTTTTTTATCTATGTGTTAAATTCATTTTTTAAACCGGTTGTCTTTTTACAATATAGTGCTGGAGTTTTGTGCGCAGCCGAAAAGACGAAACATCAAGAAAAACAGATCTTTTTCACCCAATCACTTATAGATGAATTTAATTGAAAATAACAACACAATAGATCGTAAATAATAGCAATACACAAATATTCGAACCAACCACCGTATTTATTGATTCACCAAAAACAAATTTTGTCTACACTCAATGGATCAAAACAAAATATAATTGTGTCAATAACCTTATTGAGAAAGTAAAAGAATATCAAGATAACTACAAATATTGTTGAAAAAAAAGATCAATGAAGAACGACGATAAACTCTTGAATCAACCTGTAGGCACCAACTGCGTTTATCAGCAGTAAATATAAATAGCTTCTCTCAGCTCTAATTCCTACATCTTCCTCTCTAGGGTGCAAACCCTGGAGGCACACAACTATCCAGATATCTCACATGGTTTCTTGTTATTCTGATCTAATGAAGAATGCCGCATATATAGGAGAATAGAAGACCTAAGCAAATATCCAAATCCCCCCTTCAAAATGTCTCCAGAATATAATCCTTAATTTCTTTCCTTCTATGATAAAATCAATCAAATTAATCGATCAATTAAATCAATTAATTAGTCAATCAAATTGATTATATTACTCCTCAAAAAATATTTGAAGCAACAAATTCAACATATACATGCATTATTTGAACTTTTGTATGGGTGAAAAACTAAAATTAAAAAGAATTAATCGAACTCATTCTTTTTTTAATTTTTTTGTCACTTTTTGTGAAATAAAAAATCGGCCTCTTTCCTTTATCTTCATTGTTGTAATAATCATGATTTTCAACCCTTCTTTTTCTATTGTAAAATTTAGAAACACAAAACTTATTTTGAAGCAAAATATACACTAAATATTTTGAAATAATTCAGAGTCGTTGGATGATTTTGTTAACATATATGCAAAGATCCACTTGGATCTGAGTTTTTCTAACATGAAAAATCACAGTGGATGAGAGGGAATAAATAAAAGGATATCTTTATCTTTCCCATATTTGAAACATTCAGATTTAAAGTTTTAACCGTTTAGCGGGATAGAAATATGGAATAAAATAATTATTACAAGATGGCATTGAAGACAAGAGGATAACGCATGCGGAAATTTGTAAAATTTCAACATGTTCTAATGTAGAAAACAACTTGGATAAAATCTCATGATGATCCATCCTTACGTACACACATTATGCGGTTATTTTCACTAGATACGCCCATTTTCATTAAAGAAGCTCAAACTTGCAAAGTTTTATCTCCTTAAAATTGATTTTTGAAATTAAGAAAATAAGCTGTAACTTTTCAACTACGAGACTTGAATACAAGCGTTGATTCTATTAAGGTCATTGTTAGAGTTATCTCTCGACAAAAGAGTTATCTCTAGGCGAAAGAATTGAGTTAAGTTAACATACTTAAATGTTGTGATTTATGATATTCAATCACATGTGCTTTGAAGCGTTGAAGAAAACTGGAAAGAGCTGCAAACAGGCAGCAAGGATTTCCAGACGTCTAGAATTAATTCCAGACGTCTGGATGAGTTCAGGGATATTTCCCGAATTCATTTTCAGATGTCTGGTTTTCGACGTCCGGATGAGTACAGGGATATTTCCCGAATTCGTTTTCAAATGGCTGATTTTCAATTCTAGACATCTGATTGCTATTTCAAATGTTTGGAATTGAATCCAGATGTCTGAATCGAAAACTTTCTGTTTTTATCGGGTTCTGTGGAAGATTTATGTTGAGATCTTTTACGGTCCAATTAGGGTATTGACCTAGATTTCCTATTTGTCAATATAAGTATCTTTTTAGAGATATATTATTTATACTAGAAAGTGAGAAAAATTGTTTTTGTTTTGTGGAGAATTATTCTTAATTTTTTAGGTTCTCTTTTGTAATCAATTAGTGGATTAATAAAGGTTTTATTGGAAGGAATTTGTTTGTCTTTCTTTTTTATTCCCTCTTTTTAAAATCTAATCGTTAGAGATTCTCGGGGAACCATAACAATTGGTATCAGAGCCTTCTACACAATTTTCTGAAGAGGATTTGAATATGACTATAAAAATTATTGAAACGCTTAACGGGAGAAATTGGGGATTATGGAAGGCAAGAAGGAAGATCTTCTTTATCTTAATGATCTTCATCAACCATTAGGGAACAATGGGGAGAATCCAAGCAATTTATCTGAAGCAAATTGGAAGACGTTGGATAAGAAGGCTGATGTGTCTATTCGATCTTTTTTTGATAATTCAGTGTTTCGTTGATGTACACGTAAACATGCACATATTTATTCCTGTTTAGTTTAAATAAATGTTATATGTGGGTATTTTATCATGTTTAAACCATAATTCAGTTGGTTTCAAAACATTATGCATTCATCATCATGTAGGGGGAAAATGGTCATTTTTTGTGCATATGTTATTTCGAGAATTTTTTACTTGTACATTTTTCATGTTTTTGTAGAAATTTGATGCATGTAGAAGAAGACTTCATAAAGATATATATGCATACAAAGGAACGAAGAGGAAATAATTCTCGTACATGATCATGGAGGACCCTACCTACCTTTCCACTTACATAATTCTTCACTTTGAAGCTAATGGACAAATAAGTGGATTGTAAAGCTTCATGCAAATTTGATGATGGGTTAATTAAAGCTTAATGATTACTTGGTGGTCATACTTCTTGAATGGCATTTTTGATAGCACGCTAAATGTTGAATTAGGGTTTTACTCATGTATAAATAACCCACTTGTGTACATGTTAAGGATCATCTTGGAGCTTATTTAGTTTAGAATGAAGGCTCAAATCAAAACCTCTTTTTCTTCCATGGCTTCCTAGCCATTTTCTTTTATGTAATCTCTCTTTTTAATGCAATTTTAATTAGTTGTCTTTTATTACATGTTCTTTTCTTTTATGCAAGTAGCTTAGATTTATTTTATGCAATTAGAATAGATTTTCCTTTATTTAGTTCTCTTTTCTTTTGTTTTTGTTCTATGTTGCAATCTACTTTTGTTGTTAGAATAACAAACATAAGAGGCTAATCCCTTCGATTCGGGGGGTAATGAAGCCCTCTTAATTATGTAGATGCACCATATTTTGGTTTCTATGATCTCTTTTTATGCTTAATGGAATGATTGAAGTAGTAATTACATTGTTGTTTGAGTTTTGGTTTTGATAGTCTATGTTTGTTGACAACAAAATAGGCTATGCTTAGTCAACATAAACACAAAATTGCCTTTTCATCTACATATGAATATGGTAATTAAAGTGTGATTGAAATTCAAAATTCGATACTCTGTATTACTAAATTAATAGTAAATAGAATATGCTTAAAGTAAATTTTAGTTTCACTTTTGTTGTCATTTCATGAATGTATAATTGTGGATTTTAGAGTGTGTTAAAGTTTGACCGTTTAAGTGTGTTCTCTGATGACACGTTAGGTCGTGCTTATGATAAATGCACTAACTAATTACATAAAAGATCAAATGAGAGATCATGATATGTTGATTTATGCGGTCATAAGGGTGAAGTTGCCTCTAAATTGCGTTTGTTTCATATTTAGCTCTCAACTTAGTTTACAGTTTTAGTAATTGTTAATCAAATCAATCCAAAGTTTGTTTTAATTTGATTGAATATAATTAAAATTACTTCTTTCCCTGTGGATCGACTCGTACTTACTAATGTACTACAAGTATATGCCGTGCGCTTGCGGTTTATTACACTTCACAACGGTTTTCTAATTCATAGAATATTCGTCATCGAACATTCATATTGTTGCTAATGAAACATCTACTTATGCAATATGGAAGAAATTGGAAGGAGTTTATGCAAAGAAATCCGCAACAAATAAAGCTGTTCTTATGAGAAGATTGGTGAATCTGAAACTTAAGGAAGGTGGATCAATTGGAGATCATCTTAATGATTTTCAGAGTATTGTGAATCAATTGGCTGCCGTGAATTTCAAGGTGAATGATTAAACACAAGCTTTAATGTTAATGAGTTCATTACCGGAGAGTTGGGAAACACTTTTGGTTACATTGAATAAATCAAATTTGGATGGCATTGTTTCATCGGGGTCAGTGGTCAGTAGCCTGCTTAATGAGGAGATGCGGATGACGAGCCTTATGGGAAGGAAACACAAGGAGGAATCATAAATTGGTACTCTAATTGGAAAGGCCTATATTTCAAGGAGGGTTAACCATCGAAATATGGAAAGGCAATCAAATAGACCTGACATGAAAAAGGAATACATTTGTTTTTACTGTGACAAACCTGGTCATCAGCTGAGATTTTGTCATAAGCTTAAAAGGGATAAGGAGAAGATAAGGCATTGGAAGAATAGTCGTGTAACACCCCGTATTTCTGTTAACACTAAAGTTACTAATTTAAGAATAACCAATGCTTAATATAATAAATGTGTAAAGGAGAGATGTATCTAATGTGCATACAAATTTAATAATAAATGTGCAAAGGAGAGATGTATCTAATGTTCATACAAATTTAATAATAAATGTGTAAAGGGGAGATGTATCTAATGTGCATACAAATTTAATAATAAATGTGTAAAGGGGGGATGTATCTAATGTGCATACAAATTTAATAAAAAATGTTAATAATGTACATTAAGAAAGTAATTGTGAACATAATTGGCTTCTCTTTAGAACGGATGGCTTTGATTAACCTTGGCTTCATCGACGGCTCAAATTAACTTGAAATCGTATATAAACAACCCCCTAGTCTCCTTCTCTTTGCACCATTCTTCTCTAACCTTATGCTGCACAAATTCTTGATGGACATGGCTTCTTCTTCTTCCTCTAAATATAAATAAATAGATTAAAATAAAATATAAATCAAGACGAGGATATGTTGCTCAAGTCTTTCAAGAGAAGATTCAAAACAAGTTAGGATTCAAGTAAAGATTCATCGGCTTCAAGCAATGCTATCTTTCTATTCTTTTCTAGATCCAATCAATGTAAGTCGGTTACTTTTTAGATTTGAACGCCTTTTCTATTTGTGACATAAAATTAAAAGAATATAAGAAATATGCCTTATCATTTCATTGAATCATTGCTTGTTTATGACTTTGGATCTGATTCTTGATTATGGCCTAGAACACATTGTGACTAAATTGCCAATGCTTAAGATTATGACTATGGAACTGTGGCCTTTGAAACCATAAGCCTTTGACTATGAACATAAGCCATTGACTAGGAGCATAAACCAATGCCTATGACTATGACAAGGACAATAGTGGATAATTACCTATAATTCATGAACATGATATTATTGCCTAGGATTATGACTGTGAGATTGGATCTAAACTTGATTATCTATTCAGTTTATTCTTAATTATCCTTGGATCTTGATTATGGGAATTTATCTATTAAGTTAGATCTACCCATATACTTGAAC
This sequence comes from Allium sativum, assembly GCA_030737875.1. NCBI lineage: Eukaryota > Viridiplantae > Streptophyta > Magnoliopsida > Asparagales > Amaryllidaceae > Allium > Allium sativum. The sequence goes on along the minus strand of CM060913.1, from coordinate 690,706,879 downwards.
CTATGTTATTTGTTCAACCCTTTTTATGTCATAATATTATCAGATCTATAGGCCTTCGATGCTTTAATCAATTTATTCAGTGTAATTTGTTAGATCTGTGATTAATGAATTATCATCTTCTACCAGTCATTATGTCTATCATTTCATGGCATTTTGGTTCATTCCCTTTTATCCACGAATATAGATTTATCTATAATCTAGGATGAAATCACGATTACACGAACGATGGGAATACGATTTAGGCAAATCATAAATTTGACTTAAACATTGTTGTAAACTTGGAAATTGGCATAATGTGGAACATGAACATAATTATGATTGACATAATTTAGAACATGTATTATGGCATGTTTATTAGAATGCAAATTTGAAAATTTGACATGAATTATGGAATATGTAATTTGACATATTAAATTTAGTATTGGCAAGCTAGCTAAGTTTTAGGAGTAAATGGTAAACTAAAATAATAATTCTAGTCTTGCCATAAACTGTAAATAAGGATGTTAAATCAGAATTGGATCAATTAAAGTTAATTTGGCGTAATAAGTATATTAGCACAAATTTTGAATTTAGTCATAATTGTGAGTAATTGTCATGTTTAGAATTATCATGGTTAGTGACACTTAATTTGGTATAATTTACATACCAAAAATATAAATATGATATATAGGGAAAATGGGCCATAATAATAAATGTTGACATTGTACATTAAAAGAGTAATAATGGAATAAGTAAATTAGGGAAAATTTACTTATAGAATTTATCCTAAATGAGAAAAGTAAATTTAGACAATACGAACATGCTTAACCCGAGGTTGGATTGAGTTGCGACGTAAACCTGGCCGGACCCGCCCGGCTGTCCAGTGATCACAACAATACCTATCCAATGTGGGAAGTTAAGGCATTGAGCCCGATAAAGGCCCGAGGTTAGACTGAGTTGTGGCGTAAGACTGCCCGGAACCAACCGGCATACCGGCAGCCACAACAATACCTGTCTAATGTGAGTGGCTGGTGCTTTAATAAGACAATTAAAGTTAAGCTAGAATGGGAGGGTTAAGTCCATAAGAACACTTAACCAACTTAACTCAGTTAAGTTAGAATGATATGGTTAAGTTAACTAGAACACTTAACCAACTTAACATGGTAACAAGACAAGATTTGTAGGGGTTATGTAACTAAGAAAAACACTTAGCCAATTTATTATGTTAACCAGACTAGAAAGTGAGGATTAAGTAAATTCAATACACTTAGCCAATTTAACATGTTAACTAGACTAGAGGTTGGGGATAAGTAAAGTTAATACACATAGCCAATTTAACATGCTAACTAAACTAGAGGTTGGGGTTAAGTAAATTTAATACACTTAGCCAATTTAATATGTTAGCTGGACTAGACCGTAGTGTTAAGTAAGCTTAAACACTTAACCATCAGAGTTTGATAAATGAATAGGGTTAAGTTAAAAACATGAAGGGACAATACTTAACCATTAGAACATGTTAATCAAACCAATGTTAGGGTTAAGTTAACTAAGGGAACACTTAACCGTTATAACATGTTAGTTAAAACAGATAGGCAAGGTTAAGTTAAAAAGGAACACTTAACCAATACAAGATTAATGGGTAGGGTTAAGTAAATACTTAACCAATATAACTAGATGCTGGTAGGGTTAAGTCAACTTGAAGTACTGGTAATACTTAACCAGTTTAACATGACAAATGAATAGGTTAAGTTAACTCGTATCGACTAATGACACTTAACCAATCCAACTTGACGAGAAAGAGAACTAAGTAGTAGACCTTAGTTAAAAGGACTAAGTGGTAAACCTTAGTTAAGAAAATGACGATTCAGGAAACCAAGTGGTAAACCTTAGTTAGGAAAACTAAGTAGTAATCCTTAGTATAACACGAAGAGGAGCGAACGATCTTAAAGAAGGCTCCAACGAATTGGGTTACGAAGCCCGAGGCTTCGAGGGGACGTGAGGTTACTCTTGGTATCCCTCTGTGAGGTGGCAGATGATCCTTCTGGGCTCACAGAGGTTAAGGTCTGCGTTAGGAGAACCAAGGGTATGCCTTGGTTGCAATATAAGGCAACCTAAAGACCAGGATGGACCAGCGTGATTCGGCGGGACAAATGGCCTTGTGATAGCGACCCGTTGTCTACCTACCATCTTGAGTCAATCGAGATACGGAAAGGCGGAGAACTCTAAAAGACCATATACTTGCTATCTAGTTATGGTTGCGGATCGCCATAGGTTAGTGGGGGCATAGGGGGGCCTGCGTATAGTTCTCATTTTTCAAGGTGTGCCTTTCAATAGTTGAGGGAGGGGTCAAGTGGGACCATAGGCACTGCAAAAAAAAACAGACCTTAGCATCTGCATTGGCAGATAACTTAAAGCTCCCGACCGAGTTCCGTGTTTCTTGATTTGCCTTGCTAGGGGACTCGGGTCACACATATAGAGGACATGTGCATCTAGACAGCGATAACGATTCACGACACATACGTGGGAATGTCTAGGAACATATACTGCTCTAGGTAGTTTGTCCTAGACTATGGGCATCATTCGACAGGTAGCGTAATCCCTAGTTGGACCTAGGTGGCATAAACCCTGAATCTGTGAAGCATTAGATAAGCCGCGTAAACCCGAGTGGAATCTAGGAAGTACTTTGATATAAAACCCTAGATTAGATCTAGGTAATAAATAATAAATGTACAAGGCAACCACAATTACTGGGATTGGGATCGCATTATCATTTTAGATAGATTACTAGTTGGGACACTAGATAGGTGTTGTAGAGACATAGAAACCATAATAACAGGTTAATAGCGAAGCGGAGAAAGTATTAAAGCATATCCAGTTTATCTTGTCTTAGCATATCTTGTGTTAATCTTATCCTATCTTGTTGGCCCTATCATCATGGTATTGTCTTGTATTCAGTTAATTCATGTCGTTTTGTTTTTCCTTGTTCACATGCTAGAAGTAACTGCACTTACCAGACTTTATGTCTGACCCAGTTTTCTTTCGTCTTCTTTTCTTCTGTTCCCCCCCCCCCCACCCAGGTAGTTAAGGAGGGAATAGTATAGCTCAGGTTAGATTTGACCGTCACTCTTCCCAAGCTCGAAGATTCTTTGACAAAGTGCTTTGGACTCTCTTTTTTTGCTGCTATGGCTGGCTTATGCTACATTGGGGAATATAAATGTTATTTTATGCTTCTTTATTTTGTAAGACAGATGATACTCTGATATTGGAAAATAATTGTTGTACAAACTATTTCATCAATAAAGTAAAGTTTTATTTTCCACTGTTTTAATTTTGTCTGTCTTGTAATTTATCTGCATCTTTTACCCTAAATGCTCCACAGAACTTAGTGCATTCCCTTTGTGAGTGACACTAAAGGATGTGGGGAGTTACACTTGGTATCAGAGTTGAAGGTTACCGGATCAGATAAAAGATTTGAAAAAAAAATTATTATTTTCAAACAGTTTTAAAAGAAGAATTTTCAAAGAAAAGTTTTGTTTTAAAGGCATATTCCCCAAAAGTCATATGCACTATCTTCTGATTCTCTGTTTGAATTCTTGTCCCCTTCTTTCTTGAGTCTCAGGGGCTCCTGGCTTTCTGGGAGGTAACCTCATCGAAGGGCGAAGTAGTGCCCGGCTTCCATCTATAACCTTAGTAGTTTCACCTGCGGCTAATTTTCTTTCAAGCTTAGTAGGGTTTTCTGTACGATGGAGGCAGCTTTCGAGAGATTTGTCAATAGGATTACACACGAAAGAGGATGAGGAGTTAGGCTAAGGAGCACAACCCAAGGATGAGGAATTCATGGATGTAGACTTGGCTCACGAAGGAGGAAGGGATTATAAAACCTAAGACAAGAGGAATTATCTTTACTATGGAAGAATAGGGCATATAATTAAGAACAAAGGACAAGATTTTCAGAAGGGCAAGTACATGCTTTCACCACTAAGCATACCTAGGAGAAAGGTAGTAAAGTTCTATTGAAAGTGTCTATCTTTTCTGTTTGTACTCTTTCTTTTGGTTTTAGCACTTCGCATTTGTTCATATTTGCTTCCATAGTTGAGTCTCTGCACCTTAGTACTTGTATAGTAAAAGATCCCAACTAGTGCTCAAGTGTTTTGTTGTTTTTGCTTAGATCATCTCACGTAGATTGTCCAAATTCCGAGGAGACATTCCTCGGGTGCTTGTCTGATATTGGTTTAGGCCTTTGGGGCTTGTACTTGAGGAATGTCGAGTTCGACTAGGATGGTTTGCTTGAGAGATGAATAGTTATGGCAGGCGCTCTATATAAAGAAGGACTAACCTTAAGAGAGGTAAAAAGTACGTAGTGACCTTTTGACCCTCATAGTAATGGCATGATGGATAAGCTAAGAGGAGAGACCTCTGATCATCCTAGTATATACACTCAGTATCATGGTTGACATTTGTTTATTTTGGAAATGGAGGTCAAGAAACTTCGCAATCGTGAAGTTGAATCTGTTAAGGTACAGTTGAGTAAAGCTCAAGAAGACGTGATACGGGAGATTGAAGATAAGGCATACGCGCTTCATACCCTTTTTCTTAAGGGTACATCCTTGATTCCTTTTTTTTTAGGAATTCTGTGCATACTAATTTCTAGCTTTTAAGGTATATCCTCTAGGACGTATCATCGATCCTTAGGTAGAAACCCTTTTGGATGTAAACATGTATTTGAAACATGTTATGGTTGATGGTTGCGAATGGTTGCTCGTGAATGCATATACACACGTATTAGGCACTAGATCAGCTCAGACGCCTTCATATTTCATTTACATATATGTATTTGTTTATGAATTGAAATTAATGTGTTATCATATGGATGTCGCATTTGAGTGAATGATTGTGTACTCATATAGAAATAATATGTATCATTAGGATTTGCATACATATTGGATGCATGGCACTTACATTATTTGCATTAAGGAGGTCAACTGAATCAGTAGACCGCCTGATTTTGCATTAGATAAAGACATGTACACACACTATGCATATGAACATACAAGCATTAGAAGTCTTTAAGGACAATGGATGCCTGTGTTTGATGGTTGAATAGACGGATGATTGGATGGTAGGATTTACATTCTTCTTGACTTGAAGATTTCGGGGTCGAAATCCTTTAAGGAGGGGAGAATGTAACACTCCGTATTTCTATTAACACTAAAGTTACTAATTTAAAAATAACCAATGCTTAATATAATAAATGTGTAAAGGGGAGATGTATCAAATGTGCATACAAATTTAATAATAAATGTGTAAAGGGGAGATGTATCTAATGTGCATACAAATTTAATAATAAATGTGTAAAGGGGAGATGTATCTAATGTGCATACAAATTTAATAATAAATGTGTAAAGGGGGGATGTATCTAATGTGCATACAAATTTAATAATAAATGTTAATAATGTACATTAAGAAAGTAATCGTGAACATAATTGGCTTCTTCTTCTTCCTCTAAATCTAAATAAATAGATTAAAATAAAATATAAATCAAGACAAGGATATGCTGCTCAAGTCTTTCAAGAGAAGATTCAAAACAAGTTAGGATTCAATTAAAGATTCAACGGCTTCAAGCAACGCCATCGTTTTATTCTTTTCTAGATCCAATCAATGTAAGTCAGTTACTTTTTAGATTTGAACGCCTTATCTATTTGTGACATGAAATTAAAAGAATATAAGAAATATGCCTTATCATTTCATTGAATCTGTGCTTGTTTATGACTTTGGATCTCATTCTTAATTATGGCCTAGAACACATTGTGACTAAATTGCCAATGCTTAAGATTATGACTATGGAACTGTGGCATTTGAAACCATAAGCCTTTGACTATGAACATAAGCCTTTGACTAGGAGCATAAACCAATGCCCATGACTATGACAAGGACAATAGTGGATAATTACCTATGATTCATGAACATGATATTATTGCTTAGGAGTATGACTGTGAGATTGGATGTAAACTTGATTATCTATTTAGTTTATTCTTAATTATCCTTGGATCTTGATTATGGGAATTTATCTATTAAGTTAGATCTACCCATATACTTGAACCTATGTTATTTGTTCAACCCTTTTTATGTCATAATATTATCAGATCTATAGGCCTTCGATGCTTTAATCAATTTATTCAGTGTAATTTGTTAGATCTGTGATTAGTTAATTATCATCTTCTGCCAGTCATTATGTCTATCTTTTCATGGCATTTTGGTTCATTCCCTTTTATCCACGAATCTAGATTTATCTATAATCTAGGATGAAATCACGATTACACGAACGATGGGAATACGATTTGGGAAAATCATAAATTTGACTTAAACATGGTTGTAAACTTGGAAATTGGCATAATGTGGAACGTGAACATAATTATGATTGACATAATTTAGAACATGTATTATGGCATGTTTATTAGAACGCAAATTTGAAAATTTGACATGAATTATGGAATATGTAATTTGACATATTAAATTTAGTATTGGCAAGTAAGCTAAGTTTTAGGCGTAAACGGTAAACTAGAATAATAATTCTAGTCTTGCCATAAACTGTAAATTAGGATGTTAAATCAGAATTGGGTCAATTAAAGTTAATTTGGCGTAATAAGTATATTAGCACAAATTTTGAATTTAGTCATAATTGTGAGTAATTGTCATGTTTAGAATAATCATGGTTAGTGACACTCAATTTGGTATAATTTACATACCAAAAACTATAAATATGATATATAGGGAAAATGGGCCATAATAATAAATGTTGATAATGTACATTAAAAGAGTAATAATGGAATAATTAAATTAGGGAAAATTTACTTATAGAATTTATCTGAAATGAGAAAAGTAAATTTTGACAATACGAACATGCTTAACCCGAGGTTGGATTGAGTTGTGATGTAAACCTGCCCGGACCAGCCCGGCTGTCCAGTGATCACAACAATACCTATCCAATGTGGGAGGTTAAGGCATTGAGCCCGATAAAGGCCCGAGGTTAGACTGAGTTGTGGCGTAAGACTGCCCGTAACCAACCGGCATAACGACAGCCACAACAACACCTGTCTAATGTGAGTGGCTGGTGCATTAATAAGACAATTAAAGTTAAGCTAGAATGGGAGGGTTAAGTCCATAAGAACACTTAACCAACGTAACACAGTTAAGTTAGAATGATAGAGTTAAGTTAACTAGAACACTTAACCAACTTAACATGGTAACAAGACAAGATTTGTAGGGGTTAAGTAACTAAGAAAAACACTTAGCCAATTTAATATGTTAGCCAGACTAGAAAGTGGGGGTTAAGTAAATTCAATACACTTAGCCAATTTAACATGTTAACTAGATTAGAGGTTGGGGATAAGAAAAGTTAATACACTTAGCCAATTTAACATGCTAACTAGACTAGAGGTTGGGGTTAAGTAAATTTAATACACTTAGCCAATTTAATATGTTAGCTGGACTAGACCGTAGGGTTAAGTAAGCTTGAACACTTAACCATCAGAGTGTGATAAATGAATAGGGTTAAGTTAAAAACATGAAGGGACAATACTTAACCATTAGAACATGTTAATCAAACCAATGTTAGGGTTAAGTTAACTAAGGGAACACTTAACCGTTATAACATGTTAGTTAAAACAGATAGCCAAGGTTAAGTTAAAAAGGAACACTTAACCAATAGAAGATGAATGGGTAGGGTTAAGTAAATACTTAACCAATATAACTTGATGCTGGTAGGGTTAAGTCAACGTGAATTACTGGTAACATTTAACCAGTTTAACATGACAAATGAATAGGTTAAGTTAACTCGTATCGACTAATGACACTTAACCAATCCAACTTGACGAGAAAGAGAACTAAGTAGTAAACCTTAGTTAAAAGGACTAAGTGGTAAACCTTAGTTAAGAAAACGACGATTCAGGAAACCAAGTGTTAAACCTTAGTTAGGAAAACTAAGTAGTAATCCTTAGTATAACACGACGAGGAGCGAACGATCTTACAGAAGGCTCCAACGAATAGGATTGTGAAGCCCGAGGCTTCGAGGGGACCTGAGGGTACTCTTGGTATCCCTCTGTGAGGTGGCAGATGAACCTCCTGGGCTTACAGAGGTTAAGGTCTGCGTTAGGAGAACCAAGGGTATGCCTTGGTTGCAATATAAGGCAACCTAAATACTAGGATGGACCAGCGTGATTCGGCAGGACAAATGGCCCTGTGATAGCGACCCGTCGTCTACCTACCATTTTGAGTCAATCGAGATACGGAAAGGCGGAGAACTCCAAAAGGCCATATACTTGCTATCTAGTTATGGTTGCGGATGGCCATAGGTTAGTGGGGCATAGGGGGCCTGCTTATAGTTCTCATTTTTCAAGGTGTGCCTTTCAATAGTTAAGGGAGAGGTCAAGTAGGACCATAGCCACTGGAAAAAAACAGACCTTAGCATCTGCATCGGCAGATAACTTAAAGCTCCCAACCGAGTTCCGTGTTTCTTGATTTGCCCTGCCACGGGACTCGGGTCGCACATATAGAGGACATGTGCATCTAGACAGCGATAACGATTCACGACACATACGTGGGGAAAGTCTAGGAACATATACCGCTCTAGGTAGTGTGTCCTAGACTTGGGGCATCGTTCGACAGGTAGCGTAATCCCTAGTTGGACCTAGGTGGCATAAACCCTGAATCTGTGAAGCATTAGATAAGCCGCGTAAACCCGAGTGGAATCTCGGAAGTACTTTGATATAAAACCCTAGATTAGATCTAGGTAATAAATAATAAATGTACGCCTAAAGGCAAGCACAATTACTGGGATTGGGATCGCGTTATCATTTTAGACAGATTACTAGTTGGGACACTAGATAGGTGGTGCAGAGACATAGAAACCATAATAGCAGGTTAATAGCGAAGTAGAGAAAGTATTAAAGCATATCCAGTTTATCTTGTCTTAGCATATCTTGTGTTAATCTTATCCTATCTTGTTGGTCCTATCATCATGGTATTGTCTTGTATTCAGTTAGTTCATGTCGTTTTGTTTTTCCTTGTTCACATGCTAGAAGTAATTGAACTTACCAGACTTTATGTCTGACCCAGTTTTCTTTCGTCTTCTTTTCTTCCATCCCCCCCCCCCAGGTGGTTAAGGAGGGAATAGTATAACTCAGGTTAGATTGGACCGTCACTCTTCGCAAGCTCGAAGATTCTTTCACAAAGTGCTTTGGACTCTCTTTTTTTGCTGCAATGGCTGGCTTATGCTACATTGGGGAATATAAATGTTATTTTATGCTTCTTTATTTTGTAAGACAGATGATACTCTGATATTGGAAAACAATTGTTGTACAAATTATTTTATCAATAAAGTAAAGTTTTATTTTCCGCTGTTTTAATTTTGTCCGTCTTGTAATTTACCTGCATCTTTTACCCTAAATGCTCCACAGAACTTAGTGCATTCCCTTTGTGAGTGACACTAAAGGATGTGGGGTGTTACAAGTCGGATGGTCAAAATAATAAAGATAATGAGATGAATTTTTGTGAGGAACTTGAGGGGAATGTTTTATGAGTTAATAAAGGCAAAAATAAAGATTGAGTACTTGATTTAGGCCCTTGTTTCCAAATATGCCATAGAAGAGAAGCATTTATTAATAATGAGGAATAAACAAATAAAGTGGAATCTGCCGATGGTAGAGATTTGCATGTTGAAGGCATATTTTCAGTTAGATTAAAGATGAATAATGAAGGGGTAGTGAAGCTAACAGGAGTTAGATACAATCCAGAAATTAAGAAGAATATTGCTTTAATAGGACAGTTAGAACAAAAAGGCTGCAATTTCTCGACTAGAGGTGGAGTCATAAGGGCTGGGAGGGGTAATACGAGCTTCTACGCGTAAAACGGGGAAATAATAACATATATAAATTGCTTGAAAAAACAGAGAATAATATTATGAGTTCTCATATTGGATTTGGAGAGACAAATTAGTCTAAATTAATGTGGAGTTAGCAACGTAAAACCACAAAGCCTACATGGAGGGCATTATGGTATTACAAACAATTTTCAGATTATTTTTGTGTGGTGCATCTCATGAGGGAGATGCATCATTTGTAGGTGATTTTTGGATTTGTAATGTGATTTTGTTTTGATACTGGTGATTGTTGGAGTGTTGATCTGATTTCATATCTAGGTGGAGTGTTGTGATATTCATTACATGTGCTTTGAAGCGGAAAAGAAAGCTGGAAGGAGCTGCAAACTGGCAGCAAGGATTTCTAGACGTTTGGAATTAATTCCAGACGTCTAGATGAGTTCAGGGATATTTCTCAAGTTCATTTTCAGACGTCTGGTTTTCAATTCCAAACGTCTTATTGCTATTTAAGACGTCTAAAATTGTATTCAGATATCTGAATCGAGAACATTCTATTTTGACCGGGTTTTGTGGAAGATTTATGTTGAGTTCTTTTAAGGCCCAATTAGGGTATTGACCTAGGCTTCCTATTTGCCTGTATAAGCATATTTTTGGAGATAGATTAATTGTATTGGAAAGGGAGTAAAACTCGTTTTAGTTTTGGGATTGAGATATATTCTCAATTTTTTAGGTTCTCTTTTGTAAACAATTGGTGGATTAATAAAAGTTTTTAAGAAGGAATTTGTTTATCTTTCTCGTTTCTTACATCTTTTAAAATCTAATTGTGTAGAGATCCTCAAGAAACCCTAACACTAAATACAAACAAAGTAAACAAGAAGCTAAGAAATTTCATTACATGTTAATTTTTAAATATTCTTTACATACATTTCCTTCGAAGTTAATTCATGTTGTACCCACGGATAGATTAAGCAATAAAAGAAAATAATATAATAATGAGGCACGTTAAGATATGTGGATGTTGCCTACTCCTTGTAATTTTTTATTAGCTAGAAAAGTCTCATGATTCGTCTTTGATCTACGTGGCATAGCTCTTATTATTAACCTATGTAATCCTATAAACTCGATCAAATGAGCATCCATGAGTTTATGAGAAAACCAATAGCAAGAACATACATATAAAATCTAGTATGAATAACAATTACTCAAAATAACCATAATAGTGAGGCAAAACCATATTACATGGAACGAATACCTTTGTCACTATTTAAACCATATATGCGAAATTACTAACCCTAGAGTACATATTTACTACTATGCCAGTTCATAGATGCTACTATGCCCTCAACACAGTCCTCATTATGCTTCCTCTTAGTTTATTTTTTAATATACTATTCCAATTTAATGCTCATAGTTCTCATTTAGTCCTATTTATCATATATATTTTTTAATTTGATACTGCTTGAAATCAACCCATCGCAATATTGTCACATCCCTCATTCTGAAGTCCAAAACGAAGAACTACAAATGTTGCAATCGTCTATTGTACTAATTTGCAGCCACTGGACATGGCTATATTAATGCTATCAATACCAATTACATTTTAATATGAAATAATATTTTGACACAAACATTTCTCATTTCATACTCATTACGTACATTATCCCATTATCAACATTTATTACAACATTAATAGCAAAGACAATGGATTCCAAAGTACTTTAAATAACTAGCAAATGTGTGTTGTACATGTTCGCAAGCTTTATTTGCAAAAAGAACCCAAAACCTAAATTATTACTACCAAGATACTCAACCAGGCACTAAATAGTTAAAGGGGAAAACACAAACTTTTGGCTAAAGAACCTGGTTGAGTAATAATAATATGTCATCTTGATAAATAGATATCCGGAGAGACCATTCCACTAAGCGGAACATGTTCACCATTATTAGTATTCATAGTCAAATAAATTAATCAATCAATGCTACACCTGCAATCATAATGGTTATCAAACATAATAATCATTAATCATCCATAAAAATCATATGCACTCATGTCTTATGGGTGTCTCATTGATAATGATGATTATCTGTCTCATGGATAATCTTTGCCAAGGTTTTAAAATCTTGGGTTTTGGTCACGTTTCATCTTAAAGATTTTAAAGACTCGATCTCATAACAGGGGAGATCTCGGACGAGATGAGTCCAACTCGGGTATTTGTCTTGGAGTTCCATCTCGGGTCTTCGAGCTCGTATCGGAATAATCTTAACGTATATGATATGTTAAAAATTGACATTCTTACATTGGTACTATAATAATTTTAATTTGAACTTGATTTGTCATATCATCCATTGATAATAATATACAAAATAACTTTCATATTCATAAACCATAATATGCTTGGACCAACTAAAAATTTAACACAATACAAATACATTATAAGTTACAATATTGATCCGTGAACATGAATAATTGTTAGACATAACATAGAAAAGATACAAAATATTAAAAAAATATAGATAAGTAGAAGATAAAATACATACTTTCATAAATTACATGCATGTAAAAATATAACGAACACAAAATCCCAAATATTGTAAAACAAATATAAATATACGATATGGTCATATAACATGCAAAACGTACATAAAATATTAAATATTAAACATGATTCTTTTCAAGTTTTCAACTTACATACAAGATAAAAGAACATCATGATAAAATAAAGTAAAATCATGTTTTTTAGGCTACAAGCTAACCAGAGCAAAAAGATTCAGTAGTATATCCTAAAAAGATATTCTTCAAACGACTCGGGATGTGACTCAGATGTCTCATATCGGATTGTTAGATTTAAGGAATTTTTTTAAAGTTAATTTTAGAAAGTAAAAAAGGAGGGTTAACTATTAAAATATCGGGAGAGTTAGATAATATTTTTTTTTCAATTATTTTAGGTCACCCATTGGGTTAAATTTTAGCATAAAAAGGCAAAATCTCAGTCGACATTTCATTATCTAGCCTCATTCAATATATAAGTCAATATTTTCATATCTTTGGTGATATTTTCAAAAGAAGATCTATAATGAGATTTACTATTTTGTTTTAGAGGGAGACCAAAACAAAATCTCAGACAAGACTTCGGGCAATGTTTTCGAGATCAAAAACAATGATCCTGACTGTCTGCCTCTACTTAGTAGTTTTACTAGGTTAACTACATATCTATAGGACTCATTCAAGACTATTGGATCTACCAAAATCATCTAACTTGCTATTAGAAACTAATTAGATGATCTTTCCAAATTTAACTCTTAACTAACTATTTGTCTAACTCTTAGTTTTGCTAGGCTGATTAAAAATCTAATGGTTTTATAGGTTCATCAATAACTATATCATTGCATCTCGTTCTGTAGTTACAGTGCTTTTAGTTTTAGCCTAATTTTTTCCTATTCACCGCAATGTTGTGCAATTTCTGCTAGCGGCGATAGCTGGAGCATAGTTTGCGGTTGTACACCAGTCCTATCTGGTTTTTCAATCTCTAATGCAAAACCATCCTCGTTTCCTCTATCCAATAGTGAAGGGATTATAAATTGCTTTGGTATATTGGGTTGAATACTCTTCAAATATTTCCTTGAAAACATAAACCTCAATACTTTGAATACCAACTTTAAAACAAAGAAATTTTGAAACCCTTTACTTGATTTGCCAAATATATGCTTTCAAAATATTTTTTGATGATGTTCTAATACTCTAAGAAATAAGTATACTTCAGGACATATGGAAATCATGCCAAAACCATTTGAACAAGTATTCAAAGTAGTACAATACAATCAATTTGCTTAGAATTGCTTTGGCCTTTACTATATATGGCCGAAACAGAGGAAAACATTAGGGATTTATAGTTTAAGGAGAAACATATTTGCTTTGCGTCTGTATGGTTTTTCAAAGTCAAACATTTTGATTTGCACCTCTTTGGTGTTGAAGAGAAACAAAATAATATGGGTGTTTCAATTTACAAAACAGGGCGGCACATAAAATTTTTGAGCCCTAGAATAATCAGCAACTGAAACCCTTTAAAACAATGGAGACCAATTTATAAAAATGAATCAAAGCAAATGTCTTCAAAGAGAACCAAAGGAAGCCTTGTTTTTTTTGAACCAATTATAAAAAGCGGCTCCCTTATGCGAAGTGTAACACCACTATGAGCATATCCTTCAATTCGTCCTTGACCAGAATTCTTCATACTAAGTTACATAGTATCATATGCTTCTCTAAGGAACGAATCGAAGTGGAATGAGGCTAACGAAGCTAAGAGAAACCATGCTTTGTAGGATGGCCGAGCCATTATTATCTTGAATACCACGAAATCTCTTTTTAAAGTAATTTTTTCACAAACTCGTTATTTGGCAAATTCTTATTGATCATTTTTTTTAGATTTGCGTCACTGATCTAGAAATTAAAATATTAAAATTACAAGCAAACCCCTTAGTTCAAACCATTTAATTTAATTTATCTAATTAAATATTTAAACATTTATATGTTATAAAATTCATAGTTAATCTGAAAACTATGGGAAAATTTTCAAATCTCAGCATAAATCCCTTTTCATATATGTATTTCATCATATATAAATTTCAAAACCAAAATCATTAATTTGTCATTTTAAATAATTAAAATCAGAAATAAATCAATCACTTGTCTTATAAAATTCACAAAATAATTCGTACTTGTTTATAAAATTATGGAACTTGAAACTCAATTATGAAACATGATACTCACTTCTAAAAAATGTATTTCCCAACGTAGTAAAATCTCAAATCAATTGGGTGATAGATGATGGGTTTTTTAATCATACACGATAACTTCATGAAAATGCACTTAAATCATCACTAAGCATATATATGTATGTAAGAATGTATACATATGTGTGTGTGTGTATACATATATATTATCTTGTATCATCTAAAATTAGCATAGACAAACATTTAAACATGCATGAATTCTGGTCTTATCCTAAACTGACCCAACAAATAAAAATAAAGAAATATCGTTATTCACCTTGATTAGTATATGGGAAAGCTTAAGATTTGAGTAGATTTGAATTCATAAGCTTTGACTGCCTCTTCTAGTTTTTCATCCTCCTCTTTTCCTTAAAGTTATGGTCGATCTCCTTATTTTAGTTTGCAAATGGATGTGGCTAGATATATGAGAGGTGGTGAGTATTAGTACCATGGAAGATAGTTTTGATAAGAATAAATTAAAGAAATGATATAGAAATTATTTACACATGTTACTAATGATTTTCCAGATATAGATTTTATATAGTATAGAGTATTAGATAGGTGTCGACAGTGAAGATTGTATAATATCAAGGTAGAAGATTCAAATTGTTGTTGAAATGAAGAGATAACAGTTTAGAAAATGAGGAATCATATGTAGTGAAGAGTTAAAAAATCTAAGATATTCCAAATTAGTCATTGTGTCTTAGATTATAAGTTAATATCTAGTTGCACTTACTTGATCTCTCTTCATTTTGTTTACAAAAATGTTTTCAAAATATTGCTTGTTTTGAATATGTTCATAATATTTTTTCAAAGTGATTTCAGAAAGAAATTTTTATTTTTTAGTTTGAAACACTTTTATATATTTTTTATAATATTTATTTTATTTTAGCATTATACTCGTATTTTTATTTCAATATTCATACTTTGGTCTTTATACTTACATGTTGATCTATACTTTAGACTTTGGTTTTATATTATTGAGGCTTAATAATCATAATTTGACATCATATTATAACACTATGGTTTTGATATTTACATTTTAAATTCAATATATTGAATATATATTACTTTTTTGAATATATTTTATCCTTTATTTTAATTTATTTATACTTATTTTGATAAGTTTTTTTAAGCTTTATTATGTTTGAAATCAACATTTACTATGTTTGGCCAGTTTCATAAAGTTTCAAATCATTATGTATAGTTTTATATTTTCAAAACATTCTAATAAAAATTAATTTTCAAAATAACACTACACGTGTCAGCATAGGTATAAAAAGTATGTCGACATACTTAATGTTTTTTCCAAAATTGGAATTTGAATAAAAGTGTTTCGCCATAACCTTTCATGAACATCCACTTCTCTTCTCTCATATATATGCACATTTTTAGAAATGAAGTTTAAAACTAATTTTACCCTTTCTTTGCTCCTCTCTTTCATTTTCTAAGTAATCTATTAAAAAATTCTATCGATTTCTAAACTGAATCAAGTCACTTTTACTTTAGTTCGATTCTGTATCAATTCCTCGTCATTCTCTCAGGATTAGAGTGCAATTCCAAGTTATACGAGCAACTGTAATCAAAATCGAAAGAACCAAGTTTGCATATTTTGTAAAAACATATAGCAAACTAGTTATAAGGGAGTGACTTGTTAGCACTAAAATCAAGATGAGTTTGATTGTTCCTAAAAAGCAATTAGGAGGGACTCGTTAGCCCGAAAATCTAGTTGGATAAGTCTAGAGGTTTGAGATTTTGGGGGGTGCCTTCTTGTAGCCTTGAATCAAGAAGTGTAATTAAACCGATAGTGATAAAGGTCATACGTAATTCGGGTAGGACTGAATGTAGGGTAACTCCAAACCATTACAAAATTCTGTATGTTTTTTCATTTTTATTTTACTATATTTACTTTATTTGTTATTAGATTTTATGATCGTAAAATACATCTTTATAAGCATAACCCAAAAGATTTCGAAAAGATTCACAAACTTAAGTAAACATTATTCGTCCATACTTTAGTGTTAATATAGCCTTAAGATCCTATTCTGCATCACTTCCAGTGAGGGTTTAAGTGTTTGCAAATAACTTTTCTTATTTTACCCCTCTAATAAACCTTCTTCTTATTTACCAATTCTAATTGGTATAATTAGTTGACTATTCATGGCTCGACCCATTTTATTAGTCAGATCTCATGTCTTCTCATTAACTTAGATCATTTCATTTTATTTAAGCAGTTAAACAGTCTAAATAACGTTTAGTAAATTTAAGAATGTTATAATCAAATTAACTTAAGGAATTTCGTTACTGAAATTATGATAAGACACACACATAAATCAAATAAGCATTTAGGTAAATCTATAATTAGGATAAGTAGCCCTAATCCAAGTCTCAATTAGTCTCTATTGTTGTCACTTCACTTAATTTTCACTAATCTAGGTGCCTTATTTCTTAACTTCTTCTCATCTTTGGCAATGATCCAAACTAGACATGTAATGATAGTCATATCTAGCTTCAATACTGAATCTTCCAATAACCTTGATCTATGGTTGACTTTGGATCTCGAACACATTTTTTGTGATAAGAATTATGAAAATCATTATAGACCCTACCTAATATATTCTATAACTCTATCATGTAAGCAAGCTTCCTTATTCTCTCAATTATAAGAAATGGTCTAACAAACTTTGGTTCTAACTTCCCCAACTTTTCAAATCGAACTACCGCTTTCATCGATGATACATTAACAAAAATTTGATCCCCATATAACTCTGAGTCTTTCAATTGTTTATTTGCATATATTTTCTTCCTAGACTGATCTTTCATTCTGTCTCGAATCAACTCAATTTTTTCGTGTGCCATTTATTACTAAGTATAGACTAAGGATAACTCTATCCTCATTCTCTATCAGACAAACTAGTGATTTGAAAGGCCTTTCATTCAATTCCTCAAACTGTGTCATTTATATACTAGTTTGAAAAATGTTATTATTGGAAAAATCCATGTGATGTTGGTGAACTTCCCATTAATTGTCAAAACCCAAAACACAAGCTCTTAACAAATCTTCTAAGACTTTTTTAACTCTCTAGATTTTCCTGTTTGTTTGAAGGTGATAAACGGTACACATTCTGAGCTTGGTACCTAACCTTCTAGAAAACTTCCAAAACTCGCTAGTGAATAAAGCATTTCTATCACTAACTATATTACTGTGAACTCCATGTGATCTGACTATAATCTTAATGAAAAACTTAGCAAATAGAGGTGAAAAGTTGGCCGACTTAACAAATTGAAACGAGAATTCTTGATTAATCTATCTACTGCAACCGTAACACCCTATAAAATATAAACTAAATAGACATAGATAGTTAAATTAAGAATAAACAGTAATTATTAACAAAATATTAATGGGCTGAAAATATGAATATTGGATAATTAATAATAAGGCCATGAAAATATTACTGTTGTATTCATAGCAAGATTCTAGCCCATTTTCATATTTTATTTATTGAAAACGGAGCCCGTATGAAAAAGTTATGAATAAAACAAGTTATAAGAAAATTGTATACACACAACATTTGAAATTTGAACTGTAAGAATAAAAATCTGGAATAAAATAATATACTTTTGGAATATGGAATATTCCTTAGGAATTCAAAATTGTGTGTACATATAAGGATGTAAGACAGGGACAAGAATCAAAATAAACGGAAATAATCTATCAAATCAATTACGTAATTAATGAAATATAAACCGACGTGGAAAATAAATCTCCCAGCGTTCGACCCTTAAAGGGGGTCGACCACTCCCCTTTCGGTGGTCGACCTAGAGGTCAAATGCCCTTCTAGTCAAGGGTATGAGAGAGTTTAGTTTCATTAAGAGTTTTTATTATATTTTTCTAGAATTGATTGTCCAGATTTTATAAAACTAATCCTATAGCCCACACACACACTATCAACTAAAAATTAGGCTTTAGCCTCTCCAGTAAACCCAAAATTCTGTTCGCTTCTATGCCTCCACTCTTCTTCTCCATCATTGTTCTATATTCCAAGAAATAGAAGGTTAGGATTCTTCTTCTCTAACATGTTCTCTACCTTTTCTAATATAGTTTTATTAGTAGAATCTAGAATTGTGAATTTTATGATTATAAGACACTAACTATATTCTTATATACATATACATATATTTAGGAGAAAATTTGGAAAATGGTAATTGTGAGGACACAATCAAGAAAATAACTCTGCACAACCTCTTCAATATTTAGGAGAAAATTTGGAAAACGGTAAGTGGAAATCTTATAGGTTTACTATTTCCTATATCTTGATAGTGTAAAATTGGATTGTTATGCCTAAAGGAATTTGTTTTGCATGCAAACAAAATATAAACAAATCCTCCAAATCTCTTATCGATTGTGGAAATGATCAATCATTTGGTGTATATTGGGTTTGATTATAATGAAATAAAAGATTGAATTTTGGGTGTTTTATAGTTTTGATAATGGTCTAGTTTACTTTCTTGTAAATTTAAATCTCATATATGTGCAAAAGCAAATGATTTGGGTGCTATAATTTAAATAAGTTTAAACGTCTAGTTTTAGATAGATAGTTTGAATGAGTTAAAATACTAGTCACCAAAATCTTCATTTTGTATAAAATCATAAGAAAAGTAAAGCAGTACCAAAAGGATATTATACGTATATTTGGCATATTACACCTTCTCTTCCTTTTATTATTGAAGCAATCTTTAAATCATAAATTGCAAGTTATTATGTATATGATTTCCCTATATTGATTCGAATATAAATATAGATATTATATGCTATGTTGATGAATTTAGGGAAATAAACTTGTAAGCCTTAATCTTGTGGTTATGATTGACATTTCTACGTTTAGGACGTTTCTTCACACACACTTAACTTACGCTTATTTATTTCTATTTATGTTATAATTAATATATTATAAATGCATTGTAAATATGTTAAATTAGAAATTAGAATTTTAAATGTCCCAATTGGAAATCTACATGCACATGAGTGTTACTGGCTATTAATTAATACTACTGACAAATATACACGAGGTTAACCCCTACTTGTAGTAGATGTCTGCTCGGAACCGACCAACATATCCAGCATCTACAGAGAAATCAGGATTATGTTGAGGTTTAGGTTCCATAGGCCGTTATAACTAGTACACAAAAACGTGAGCTTAAGCCCGACTTCTAGTAGAAGCCTTCCCGAACTGGCCGACAAATCCAGCATCTACAAATAGTCGGTTTAATATGGAATGCCTTGTGTGTGTGTGTGTGTGTGTGTGTATTTGTATGAAGTAGGTCTGCCTCGAGAAGCTATTAGATCCGTTCCTAAGGTTCACTCCTTGGTTTTGGACCCAAGTCATGGGACCTGTCTTTATTAGGTTTTAAATGGTCATTGGGTCCGCCTTTCTCTTATAAGGTACTTAATGGTCCTAATTAAAAGATAGACGTGTGAGTAAGGTTGTTTTTTTGGAAGTATTTTTCTTCTTATCTAGAAGGCTATGCGAGAGCATACCTAGGGATGAGCAAATAAGAGTCCTAAAGAACATGTAATGGGACCACTTATCTAAGGGAAGTATTAAGTGGCTAGAAGTTCACATGTAATGATAGCTAGATAGTAATGCATGGATCCACCGAGAGGGTCATAAATAGAGATGAATATCTGCCTAAAAGCCAGTATTAAGTGGTAGATTACTATCTCGATTTACATTGAGAGTATATTTAATAGCGGTGACGATTAGAATACGATGTCATAAGTGAATAGGGCACACCATAGAGTATTAACTGAAAAAGGGAATCCGCCCATAAATAAATACATATAATGGCCTTAAGTAACCAAATGGTAGCCCTCCTCGTAGGGTATTAAGTGGAATAGAAATCCACCCTTATACAAACATGCCGGCCTTAAGTGATTGTAGGGTAGTCCACCAAATTGATACATGTATGACATGTTTAATTGTGTGTTAAATTATGTGCTAAATAGCCATTTTTTAAACTTACGTGATTTTCGTTCACCAGAAATTATTGTTTTGACCTCCCTTCTCTTAATAATAAACAGGCTAATATGCGGGAAATCTTCATTTGTGAAGTCATAGAGACTGGATTGTGGCGAAGGAGATATATAGCATATTATTGTGATCATCGTGTTTGGTAGTTTAGTATATTCATGGGAAATTTTTATTGATATACCTGTTGTGACAGTTGGAATTTGATGTAATCAACATTATTGTGATTTTATTTAATGGTACTTCTATTTTCAGTTATTATATTTTACCCCTTCCACTATGAGATTCTGATTTCGTTTTTAGTTTGGCTTTGCTTATGTAATCCTTATAGGAATCCGTTTAGCATGTCTCTAAGTTCCGATGAGCCTTTTCTAGGTTGGGATTTAGGCCCCATTTGGGCGAGATGTTACAACAACCAATATACTATCATTTCCTAAATTTGACCTTGGTAACTAGTCAATAAAATCCTTGTATGTTAGATCCCATTTTCAAACTGGAACATCTAAAGTTAGAAATAACCCACTCTATTTCTGATGCTCGTCTTCCACTTGTTGACATTCAAACATGGTCATACTATAGGCCAACATATTTCTTATTTTCTTCCTAGATTCATCTTTATATCTTGATACACCTTGATTCCTCCATGATTAATAGTGAACTTGTTCAATGATACTCTTTAAGAAAATCTTTCCTAAGACCTCTAATATCTGGAATGCATAGTCGCCCCTTCTTCCTTATTCATTCTCTCTATTCAAGACTAAAAACTTGAAATCAAAAATCTTGGTTCCCTCTCTAAGCCTTCTGATCCTTTTAGTTAATACTAGATCCTCCCCTTGCTTATAACCAATCTTCTTGATCAAAACTAGTCGAACTTCCGAATATGGCATCATAGCAGTACATTGGCTCAAACTAGTTGTCGATCTCATCTGCGCATCATAAGTAGTCAGTGCCACCAGATCTCTTTAATCTTCCAACATGGCTAACACTACATTGTGGTTCTTTATACAAAGCACATCCACAACTTTGTTCCATTTACCAGATGCATACTAAATTCCAAAATCATAGGCTACAATTAACTCAAACCGCCATTATTGTCTCATGTTCAGCTCCTTATATGACAATTAGTAGTTTAATAACTTTATGATCCATAAATAACTCGATTCTTTATTCCAATAGGAGTGACTCCATTTCTCTAAAGAAAATATAACAGTAGCTAAATCCAAATCATGAGTCAGATATCTAACTTCGTGCAGTTTGAACTGTCTACAAGCATAAGCAATAAATTTTCCCTCTATCTTCAGCGTGGCTCTTATTCCTATCCCACGTGCATTTGTGTAAACAACTAAATACTGATTCCCTTCAGTTACAACTAACATAGGTGCTTTAGTTATAGAATGTTTCAATTTCTAGCGTGCTTCCTCTCATTCGTCAGTTCAAACAAACTTTACATCCTTTCTTGTTAGCTTAATCATTGGTGTTGCTATATAGGAAAAATCCTTAATGGATCTCTTTTAATAGCCAGTTAGTCCACGAAAACTATTGATATCAACAATTGTCACTGATATCTTCCAATTATTAATAGCTTCTAGCTTGATTAGATTTACTACTAGTCCTCTTTTTGAAACTACAAAATCGACAAACTTCACTCGCCTCCCAAAAGAGATACTTAGATAACTTATCCTTTAGTTGATGTAGTCTCAAAGATCTTGAGCACTATTCCAAGACGAACTTCATGATATCGTCCATTTTAGAATGTACCAATAAATTATCGATGAAAATCAACACAAACCTATCCAAGTGCTCAAATAAAGTATAGTTCATCAAGCTTACGAAGAAAGAGGTGCATTAGTTAACACAAATGGCACGGCTAATCACTTGAATGACCTAATATTCAGTACAAGATGTTGTAACCAAATACCATCTTTAGCAACCCTTAATTGATGGATCCCCATTGCCAAATCCAACTGAGAAAATAGTTTGCCTCCACCCAACATATTAAACAAGTGATTAATTCAGTGTAAATGATAGTTATTCTTTAGTGTATTCTCATTCAATTTTCGATAGTTGATATGTAGCCTTAATGATCGATTTGACTTCTTTATGAATATCGCAACGGCTTCCCATGGCTAACTTATCAGTATAATAAATCTCTTTCCCTCCAAGTCCACTAGTTGTACCTTTATCTCCTTTTTCTCGGTTGGTGTCATCTTATTACGTGGAATACTCATGGGTTCTGCTCCAAGTATAAGATAAATTCTAAACTCAATAGCTTCCTTTGGAAATAATGCAGTAACTGATTCAAAACATCTATAAACTCCTTCACTAAAAGAACTTGATTTACGTTGACATCTAATTTTGTTGTTCCAACAGTACACAAATATCTAAACTTGCATTCTCGGATTGGTATAACATTCAATTACTATAAGTAGGGTATCTCAATGATATTTTCTTATCTTGGCAACATATCCTAATCACATACTTATCTAACCAATCCATATCCAAAATGATTCCAAAACCAATGAATTGAAATACAAACAACTTATCAACAAAGGTATAGGCCTATCGTCTCAAGTTTAAATGGTTACATCTGATTTCTAAAGTTACATTGCCTCCTATTAGATTAGCTATCCTTAAGGAAGTAACAAGGTATGATGGTTCAAGATTAAGCTTATATAATAAACACTAACATATAAAAAAGTGTGTTGCATCAGTATCAAATAATACTTTAATGGGTAAGCCACGAATCAAAAGCACACCCACCACCATAGATTTTTCCTTCTCCTTTATTTTCAGCTTTACGGTAGAAGGTTCCAAAGCAGAGACTTTTATCTTAGCAAGTTCCAGAAACTTATTCTTATAATATTTGGTCACCGTTAAAACACTTAATTCTTTCTTCCGATGAAAGTGTTACAATTATTTGAATGAGACACGTTCTCATAATGTCCTTTATTGTTGCGCTTATAACATATAAGATATCTTTTTCATTCTTGGCAGCTCTACCTTTCTGAGCTCCATTCTTCGGGTAAAATTTCCTTTTCCAGCCTTGCCCACTTTGAGCTCATCTATCCTTAT
Organism: Allium sativum; assembly: GCA_030737875.1. Taxonomy (NCBI): domain Eukaryota; kingdom Viridiplantae; phylum Streptophyta; class Magnoliopsida; order Asparagales; family Amaryllidaceae; genus Allium; species Allium sativum. Next base: position 690,683,155 of record CM060913.1, on the reverse strand, counting down.
CATAAAGAAATGCAAACTGTTAGATCCAAAACTGGTTCTAACACTCAAATTAAAGACAATTCTAAAAGAAATGAAAATAAAAATGGAGAAAACACATGATTTATAGTGGTTCAGCGTTAAAGCGCCTACGTCCACTTTGAATTTCTTGGATTGATGATGGGAATTCAAGTACAATGATTGTTTTCACTCAATCTCAATTTTACAATGGATATTTTCACTCCACACTTGCTGAAATGTTCTTCAAAGATTGATGATGATCTGGTTAAAATGATGGAATTCAGATATAGTAGGTGTTTGAGTCAAGAACTTGCCAAAAGATCCTCACAAATGATGCTTGGTGGTGTATTTATAGGCGGGAAATCTCTTTGGAATGGCTTCGGTTCAGATGTATGTGGTTTTCATCCCTTGAAAGTCGGGGTCGAAGATCTTATGATGATGACAACACATGATGAACGTGAGTGATTGTGGGAAAATGGGGCTCCTAACTGCTCCGCCTTTGGAGGAGGTCGTGGTTTCCTGATACAGCGCCCTGGTTCGAGTTAGAGACGTGACGAGGGTTCAGATCGGAAGGCGCCGATCCGATCCGGATGTGTTGTCTGCTCTTCATTACTTGAACTGCTCACTTCGAAGGGGAAGAGTCTAAATGGGGGGGGGGACCCGAACCGATCCGGTTACCTGCAACATACTCTTCGCTCACACTTGTTCGGTGAGTAATTCCCTTAGCTTTGTGTAGCCCGATTACAAAGTGGGCTAACATTTTGCCCCCTCGAAGTACACTTTTATCAGAGATGAAATCCTGGATCAAAGTAACTAAATAGTTGCTTCCATTCATCTGTAAGGTCATCTTGCTTCGTCGAATCACGTCGCTTGTTGTCTATAAATACACTATGGAATACACAAATCGTTTCCGTTGTTTGAAGTAACTTCGAGAACTTTGTTTAATGCCCAAGTAGCTCCTCCATGTAAACTTTTTATAATGTATACTCGTTAGCTTGTCACTTCTTCTTTTGGGTTGGTTTCGCGTGCTGAGTTGACTCTGATGGTTATGGTTCGGATGAAGTTTATCTGATCCGCTACGCGTCTGGTCCATGGTGTATTCACTAGGCTGAAATAGAGAAGGCCTTGGATCTCTCTTCTCTCACTTCCATTCGAGTCAGGCCAAACAGTCATTTCAAGGAATACGAATGGACTTCTTCCTTTGGGTATATATAAACCCACACACTTCTCTTCTCTTTTACTTTATTGTTTCAGCGATTTTTGCCCCAAATTCGAAGAGAGAAAAACCTAACCCTTGAAAATATTTCAAATTCCATTCTGATTTTAGATTAAGTTTGAAGGTGGGTTCCCAATTCTCGCACCAATCTTATTCTTGTTTGAATCCGATATTGGAGTCAATTTGGATGATTTTCGTGTTGAATCAAGAATCAACGTCGATGCTTCCTCTCTCCGCCGACATTTTCGTTGGCAATGTTATTGCCACCTCAATGAAGCGGTTGAGATGATCTGAGGCATCGATTCATTAAAAAATTGTTGATGAGGATTATTTGAGAACGATGGACTTGGTTCTTCATGAGGAAAGGAGGATACGAAGAAGACAATACTTCTGGAAAGGCGGGATCACTTCGAAGTGGGAACCTAAAGAAGGAGACATGGGTTCATCGAACCGTGTCGGGTTGGAGTGAGAAGCATGAGTATAGGGAAGATCTGGGTGTAACATATGTTCTTGGATCGGACCTGTGAAGAGTGTTAAGCTTTAACATCTTATATGACTTTCATCCGATCTGAATCGAACTCGTCACATCTTTAGCTACGACTCGATCCGAAGTATATAAGATGTGAACTTCTTACATGGATATCCGATCCGAACCAAATCGCATAACATACTAATTTCTAATCCGAATCAAATTGTATATATGATATGAGTTTCTTCTCTAGATCGCATGGGACCTTAACTTTCGACCCGAATCTTTTAACATGTGAACGTCCGATCCAAACCAAACATTCAACATGAAGCATAAATATACTTAATCCGATCTAACCAAGACTAACTACTACTTGCAAATTCAGGGACAGTCAGGATAGAGCCTTCTACACTAGAATTTGTAGATTTAACTAACATGCAGATATATTCCATATTACTTTCATTTGATGCTATCTCTTTGTTTTCTCACTTTAGCATTACATTCATACCAACACAATTTAGTCCACACACATGCACGGGGTGACATGGGTTATTATACTCTAATCTTGCTATTGTTTCTTTGGTAGTTTAACAACTATGGCTGAGAGACGCTCGTCTAGACTAGCAGAAAGGAGAGACACTGCCAGATCATCCGAGAATCCACCTGTTGAAGATGTATCTTCCACTTCAGATTCGGGTTGGAATAGTACAGGTTCAGACTATGAAATGGGAACTCATGAAAGTAACGTATCATTTAGGGGTGATGTCTCTCTAGGCAAGGAGGAAGAAGGAGGACCAGGAGATGATTGTGCCCCGGATGAGTTCGGGGATGATACTATCTTGGAGCCGCCAAAGGACTCAGTCGAATCAACGATTGACAATGACAGACTCGCACGGATATGCTTAAAGCATGGGATTCTTCGAAGAGATACTGAGTTTCCCTCAAAAACAAATCGTCCTCATAATCCACCAGAAGGGTATACGGCTATCACCAGACTAATGTGTCTAGTGGCGGCAATACCTCTATTTCTTACAGTCGTCGTCGATTTTCTGAGACAACTGCGGATTGCCCCCATGCGACTTCATCCCAACTCCTATGCTTATTTGTACACTCTGTACATAGCTTATAAAGAAATTCTAGATTTAGAGCTAACTTTTGAGGATGTTCATTTCTTTTACAATTTCAAGCATCAAACCAACGACACCTCATCTTTTGAATACTTTGAATCGGTGCCAAAAAGAAAAATCATCACTATTTCGTTTAGCAGTAAGGCTGGAGATCTGAAACCTGAATGGTTTTATGTCAAGCAACGGCCCTGGTGCGCCAGAAGATGGCTTTAGTCAAGTAAGGACTTCGGTTTTTCGAGTTTTAGTCCCAGCCTTATTCATAAATTTATTTATCATTGCTTGTTTTCACTTGCAGTTCGTAACCCATCACAAGAGAAGCATCTGGTGTAATTTGATCGTTTAAAATGGTTACTTAATGGTGATAAAAAATTCTTGACCATAAAGGGTTGTTTAGTAGATGAATATCTCCATTGACATCGTCAAATTGCTATAACTCGTAGCAAGGCCACGGGGAAGGCCCTTACATGTACATACCTCCAATTGAAGGGCCAATCAACATTCCACTTGAGAGGGGAGAAAGTTCAAAATATCCAACAGTGCCCCTTAGGGATCCTCCTTCTCCCTCCACGACTCAAGATGATATTTTAGAAAATATAGCAGAAAAAGATAGAGGCAAGTACATTACTCCTGTGGATGATGCCACACCTGAAAAACCAATATCTCCAAAAGAGCTTCCGTTAGACGCTCGTCAAGGAGATGCTCCCACTGTGGATGATTCTACATTTCCGGGTTTGGGAAATCTTCCCTTACCCGAGACCTATTACACTTTAGAAGATTTCAGAGCTAATACTTTGAACTTTACTTCCTCAGAAGAAACCACTCCTATGAATGCTAAGGAGACCACACATACTAGCCTAAGTTCGGGCTCTGGTTGGTTGGGGGGGGGGGATATCACTTAGGATGCGCACAACACAGCACTGCACGTCACATCACTTATGCTTTGTATATACATTAGTTCTGAACTCTACATACCTTGTTTTCCGGGAACCATGGTACGTCCCCGCTACGATGTCAGAAAAATCCGCACTAGCGCGCCTAGATATGATTCCAACACTGAGCATGATCGTCGCGAGAGCCGCGGCAGGGATGACAGGAGGCATTATGATTCCAAGCGTTCTCATTCTTCGCACTCTCGTTCTCCTCGTTGGTCCATCCAGACAAGTACAAGATCCATCAAGATCATCGTGAAGGGGACAAACAACCTTCCAAATATTTGACTCTTCCTAAAGAGAAGCATCCTGAAGAGAGGCCATTGTCGAAGCACGCTGGTTTACAGGATAAACCTAAAGTCCCTGAGAAGAGGTTAGGCAAAGGTGATACATCCATTGTACCTTCCAAGTGGAGAAATATTGAATTATCCGTATCCAAACCCGTGTCGCTCGACTCTGAGAGTAAGGCAAGATTAGCATATCTGAAAAAACAATTTCCGGATCATTATTTTCATCATATGGCCTTTGTTCCCGCGCTTGAGCCTATTCCTTCGAAGTGGGCGGATGAGGCTAAAGCAAAAATTGATTTAGTGGAGAGGCAATATACGAAGATGTATAAATATTCGCACAATCTTTCTAATATTATCCATGATCTTATCGCTAATATTGGCCACATGAAGGAAATTGCCGATTATGATGCAAGCATTTTGAAGAATTCAGAGAAAGATTTAGAAGATGCATAGGCTCAGCTTGCTCTTGCTCAACGTGATGCCGACAACTACAAAAGACAACATGAAGAACAACAAAGGCGTTATCACTCTTGCTTAGAATCCCAAAGCCAAGAGCGCTTGGATCTAAAGAAGCAAGCTGAGGATACTAAGTCTGAGAGCGTTAGAGTACAGTCAGCTTGCACTGCGTTTGAATAGGAGAAGGCTAAGTTAGAGAAGAAAAACACCGATTTAGCAAAGCGTAATGCCGTACTGGAAACCAGACTACTGGAGGCTGAATTTAGAGCAGTTTTGGCCGAGGGGAACACAAGCATCGCCACTAGATCTACCGAAGAGGTTCAAGAGAAATTCTCTGTGGCCCAGAAGGAATTGGATAGCTATGGTGAACCGATGATAGAGTTCTTTGCTCAGGTGATCTGCCGTCGGGACATTTCTTGGATTGAGGGTTACTCGACGACCCTAGTTTATATATGGGACCAAATCATTGAATGGGAGAAGAATGAGCTCAAGGTGGATTCCATCGACGAAAAAAAACTTATGAAGAAGTTCCTTAGGGGTGAGGAGCCGGCACGTCTGGCCGAAGGGTGTCAACTTATTGCTGCTGCCATGGAGGAGAGAGACGTCAGGCCAAAGGAAAAGATATCATTGAAACCAGTTCTTCTTCTGTTGTCCCGAGGCTACCGGAACAGATAGATATGATCCCGAGAACCTGGGAATTCCTAAGGCGTCCGTTTTTTCTACTATACCCGAATCGACACCATAAATTCTAGCCACCCCAATCGAGAAATCATCCGAAGGTATCTCTACATATTTGCCCCAATTTTTCCGGGCTATTTCGACCTTTTGTCATATTATTGGACAATCAATTGAAGATCCCTCGTTTTTTCCTGAGTTAATAACTATCACCTCTCGTTCTGTAGGTACCGAGCCAACTGAAAAGACTGATAAGCAACAGAAGATAGTCATCAGTGAGGAGTCTGTCGAAGAGACTTAGGAGAAACGGGATGAGGTCACTGCTGCAAAATCTAGAAGGGGAGCCGAAGGTAAGAAGGAGGAGGTTACCGATAAAGCTCCCGTGCCACCTAACACCGAGACTCCTCATGCTGGGGGGATGATAGATGCTCTGAAAGACGAAGGCGAAGACGATGGACATGAAGTAGATGTTGATGTTGATGTTGTTATGATTGGGGATTCAGGGAATGTCGATGATCTAACTTTGGCAAAGATGATGGCCATGCAGGATAAGTGTATGCAGCTGAAAGTTGAGGAAATAGATCCCAAAAGTTTTAAGCCTCTTGCGACAGTACCTCCTGGGTCAAGGTTAGTTGTTAAACTTTCAACTAGATCAATCACTTAAGAGCTTGCTAAAAAATCTTCTACTGATCCCAGCGCTCTAGTTCTAGGGAAGAAGAATCCAAAGTGGATCCAGACCAAGGCTGAAAAAGAGGGGAAAGAAAAACTTAAATCTGCCAAGAAAGCGAAATCTACTTCAAATTCCAAATGAGAGGCAGTTCTATTTTTCATTTTGCTTGTTCCTTGGTCCGCTGTTGTTATAGCGGGTGCGACCCTCGCCTTTGTTTATTTAGTTCTTTTGTATAAAACTTCACTTGTTTAATAAAGTACTTCGTTTCCCACTGTGTCAAATGCTTGCAAGTTCGTAATTTTTTTCTATTAGTGTCGAGAAGTTAACAAACATATGTAATGATTCAAGTCACAGTCGCGATTTCCTGCAAATGCATAAACAGAGAAAATATCATTCACAGAAATTGCCGCTTAATTAAATAAAATGAACGATCATAAAATAAATGATTGACGGTAGGACGCATGATGTATATGCCCCTAATCAGTCTTTAATATAGCATTTAGCTAAGGCTTGTTCGAAATTGAGTAAATTGCCCCTAGGTCTTTTGGGCGGGGTTAAAATTCTTTTTCATTGGTACACATCTTCGTACCTTTATACTCTCCATTCGTATGGTCAGGTTAGAGTAGATTCAAGGCGGTCTTTTGTCATGGTGCACCGTCACGCCTCGAGGACGTTGTCTTCCCGTCCTTTATACCCTCTCTCGACTCGTGAGAATTAGAGTCTGGGATGTCGCCTTCCCGTCCTTTATATGTCATTAAGTAAATGGTCATTTCATTTGCTTTCGTATCGATTCAAATGTCTGATATTTCGACTTATGTTATGAAAAACACAGCAAAAAATACAAAACAAGGTTCAAACGGGTAAAGTAAATCACACACAATATTTTATAGTGGTTCGACCAATTCGTGACCTACGTCCACTTCATAATCTTTTGTTTATATTAACTAGACATTTCTAGGAAAGTCGTGCCTTTTACATGGCCTATAAAACAAAATAAAATAGTACAATTTCAAGTCAAGTATCGCCGCAAATGTTGGGCGTTCGAAGCTACGGTCGCTAACTTGAAATCTCCCATGTCAAGTTTCCGTCGGATGGTGAATGGTCCTTCCCACTTTGGGCCAAGATGAATGGGAGGTGGAAAGACTCGCTTCAGCACCAGGTCTCCAGGTTCGAAAGTTCTAAAGCGAACCTTTCTGTCATATTAGTGTGCCACTTGGCACTGATGCCTTGAAGCATGCAAGTCTGCTTCGTCCCTCTTCTCTTCAACCATGTCCAGGGACTCTAGGAGAGTACTTTGTTCGTCATTGTGTCATAATACATCACCCTATGAGAGGGGACTTTAAGCTCCACTGGAATTACCACTTCTGACTCGAAGGAGAGTGAAAAATGAGTATGACCAGTAGCCGTCTTAAAGGTTGTTCGATAGGCCCACAAAGCTAGCTGCAATTCATCAACCCATATAGATTTTGACCGCTCCAACCACTTTTTAAGAATAGACTTAATAACTTTGTTTATTACTTCAACCTGTCCATTCGACTGCGGGTGAGCTACGACGGTATACCTTTTATCAATTTTATACTTCTCATAGTTTCTAAATTCCGCACTGTCGAATTAGGTTCCATTATCAGTTATAATGGTTTTCGGTATCCCAAATCGAAAAATAATATTTCTGACCACAAAGCTTATCACCTTTCTTTCCTTGATCCTGGTTAAGGATCGACCTCCACCCATTTCATGAAATATTCAACAGCTACGATCGCGTATTTAGCTCCTCCTTTAGCACTCGGTAGGGTCCCAATGATGTATGATCCCCACATTGTGAATGGCCATGAACTGACCATTGATTTGAGATGCCTTGGAGGTGCTCTCGGAACTTTAGTGAATCTCTGGCATTTGTTGCAGTGTCGTGAGTGATCAGTTGCATCTTTATTTACGGTAGGCCAAAAATAACCATATAGCAATACTTTCTTTGCCAGAATTTGACCCCCGGTGTGATCCCCACACTCACCTGCATGTACTTCTTTCAGTACATGCCTAATGCCGTCGTGTGCTATACACCGTAGTAGAGGAATGGAAAATCCTTGGTGATAAAGGTCGTCGTCCTGTAAAACGCATCTTGCAGCTTTACGTATTACAGCTCGTCTCTCACTCTTCTTTGATGGGAGAATTCCGCTCTTAAGGAAGTTCTTAATTGGTGTCATCCGTGACTCCCTTTCTGGTTTAACTTCCAGGGCTAATTCGAGTTCCATTAGGTCAAAGCTTGGTGATTCAAATATCTCTATTGGAACCATTTCGGTTTCATCAGGGTTGTCAGAACTTGCTAGTTTGGCCAGTCGATCTGCCTTCTAATTTTCTGCTCTCGGAATGTGTGTTAAACTGTAATGCTCTAGGTTTCCCAGTAACTCCTCTACCTTTTCAAGATAAGTAACAAGTCGAGGTCCCCTGGTACCAAATTACTTTCGAACGTGGCAGACATTTATCTCGAAGTCACAGAATATGTCTAATGCTTTTACCCTTAATTCCTTAGTGAATTTCAGCCCGACAATCAAAGCCTCGTACTCGGAGTCATTATTGGTGGCAGAACATTCCAATTGTAGGGCGTAGTAAACGTAGCATCCTTCAGGAGTGGTTAAGACAACTCTGGCGCCGGATCTTCGATCATTTTTGGGCCCATCCGTATATAATTTCCAAGGACTAAGCTCTAACTTATACTCTGAAATAACAACTTTGTCATCCATTGTTTCTTCTTCGGGAATCGTAAATTCTGCTATGAAGTTAGCTAAGGCCTACCCTCTTATTGACCTTATTGGTTGAAAATTCAAATCAAATTGGCTCAACTTGATACTCCACTTAATTAATCGCCCCGATGCTTCGGGTCTTTGTAATACTTATCTTAGAGGTTGATCAGTGTATATGACTATCAGATGAGCTTGGAAATAATGGAGCTTTTGGGAGGCAATCAAGAGGCTATAAGCAAGCTTCTCTAATCTTAGATAATTGTGTTCCGCAGCTGCTAACTTCTTACTAACATAATATACTGGCCTCTGGACCTTGTCATCTTCATGCACCAAGGTTGTGCTGACAGCATGAGATGACACCACTAGATAAACGAACAGATCTTCATGATCCACCAGTTTTGACAATATCGGGGGTTTCTTAAATAAGTCCAATAGATTTTGGAAGGCCTCTACATAGTCGGGAGTCCATTCGAAATTATGTTTCCCCCGTTTGATTAAATCGAAGAATGGGACACACTTGTCTGTAGCTTTGGAAATGAATCTGCTTAATGCGACAACCTTTCCTGCCAGGCTTTGAACATCCTTAATCTTCCGTGGCTCTTTTATGTTCCTTATTGTTGCTATCTGGCTAGGATTAATCTCAATCCCTTGAGAACTTACGATGAACCCAAGGAATTTCCCTGATGTAACCCCAAATGAGCATTTTAAGGGGTTCAACTTCATCCCGTATCTCCGTAGGATGTCAAACATCTCTGCAAGATCTTGTGTATGACTAGAGGATTGCTTGGATTTCACAAGCATGTCATCTACGCAAACTTCCATGGTTTTTCCAATCTAGTTATAGAACATTCAATTCACCAGGCGCTAATACATGGCTCCAGCATTCGTTAGTCTGAACGGCATCACCACATAGTAGTACAATCCTAAGTTTGTTATAAAACTTGTGTGCTCTTGATCCAGCACATGCATGGGGATCTGGTTATATCTTGAGTATGCATCCATAAAGGAAAGAAGGTCGTGTCCAGCTGTTGAGTCCACCAGCTGGTCAACTCTAGGAAGTGGGAAACTATCTTTTGGACAAGCTTTGTTTAAGTCCGGAAAATCAATGCACGTACGCCATTTCCCCTTTGATTTCTTGACCAAAAAAGGATTCGATATCCAGTCGGGATACGTCGAATCTCTAATGAACCATTATTTTTCAACTTCTCCACTTCTTCCTTTAGGGCTGCCGACCTCTCCAGGCTTAACATACGTCTCTTCTATTCAACGGGTGGATGCTTTGGATTAATACTCAATGCGTGACTCATAACGGAGGGAGATATCCAACACATATCAGCATGGGTCCAGGAAAACACATCTAAATTTGCCTTTAAAAAATCACTCAATTCCTTTGATTGGAATGGATCCAGCTGGGGTCAAATCTTTAATAGCTTTGTCGGATCAACATCTTCAATAGAGATGTCCACAGTCATTTCATTGGGGGTCGACTTTCTGTCCCCAGGCTCTTCATCCTCTCTAGGATCTATATCCTCGGGCAGTTCTCTAGGCGACTCCCTTGGGGCTGCTCCCTTTAATTGCTATGCTGAACCCTCCTTCGCAAGGGAAGAGTCTTTAGCTTCGATGCTTAATCCCTTCAGCAACATCTTCAGTTCATCCATGTAACAGGCTCGTCCGGTGGCTTGATCACCTCTCATTACTCTACTCCTGCCTTGGTTCGGAATTTCAACAATAAGCACCCGGGCGCAATGCAAGCCCTGAATTCCGCAAGGGCTGATTAGCCCAAAAAGGCGTTATAGGGTGAGTCAATGTCCAAAACCACAAATGGGAGAAGTCTCACTCTCTGGTGGTCTCCTTGTCCTAATGTCACTGACAATTCTACATATCTCATTGGAGTAGTCGATGCCTCATTGAAGCCACGTATCCATCCCTCACAAGGCTTCAAGTTTTTCGCTTCGAGTTTCATCTGATTGAATACTTTTTTAAAGAGAATATTAACCGAACTCCCATTATCCACTAACACTTTATAAACTAAAGCTGGGCCGATATTGGTAGTGATCACCAATGGGTCTTCGGGGGGTGATTGAACTCTAGTATCATTTCTATCACAAAATATGACATCATCTGACATTGCTTTTTATTGCTTCACTAGAGCAGTGTCCTCGAGGTTATTACATTCCCCTATTTCAAGGTGTTTGGCTGCATTTACATATAGGTCCATTGCCCTGTAGCTATGACCAGCTGGATGGGTCCCCCTACTATAGTGTTAATGAATATTCCTTTACCTTTTTACTGAGTTGTGGGTTTAGGAGAAGATTGATTTTGATTCGGGGTTTGCCCTCCTTGCCCCCTATCTCTTGGGGCAACCGTATATTTATCTAACTTTCCTTTCTTTAATATATTTTCAACAACGTCTCTCAAATGACGATATTCATTAGTAGAGTGTCTGCGGGTTCCATGAAATAGACAAAATTTTCTAGTCGCCACCTCCTTCCCCGTGGAGTCTCTGGGCGGAGGCTTTTTATATTGCAAGATGTTGTAAGTATCCAGGTAGATGTTTTCCAATATGGCATTGAGCGGAAAATATTTCTCAAAGGTTTGGAATCGAAGTCTCTTACTGGAGTTGTTTCCTCGATTCCTATTCGTCCTATTGTCGTTTCCATTCCTATTGTTACTTCCTTTGTTTTTGTTACCGACATTTCCTCAACTTTCCCGGAACTGTCACTAGACTGTTTCACAGTAACATTACTTTGAATATATTCTCTCGAAGTTCCATCGGATTTTATCTTTCGATTGGCGTATATCTGTTCTTGTCTTAGATGAATATTTGCCTTTTTGTTGAAAGCCTCCCTAGTCAATGGTGGCTTCCCAGCTAAATAACCTCCAAATTCAGTATCTGGATCGACCCCATCAATCAAGGCCATCAAAATAGTTGGTTCGTGGGGTTCTCTTATTTCAATAACTGCTAATTTGAAGCGATCCAAGTACGATTTCAGAGATTCTCCAGGGATCTGTTTGATTCTGGATAGTTCGATAACACTTTTAGCTTTTTGGGCATGGAGTTGGAACTGTTTCGTAAAAAGCTCACTTAGTTCTTGAAAACTCGACACCGATCGCGGGAAAAGTCACGTAAATCACATTAATGCAACATCTTATAAATATATCGGGAAAGCTTTACATTTTATAGCGTCAGGTGCAGCTGCAGCGTTCATATACCATGCATACCTCATCAGATGTTGTTTCGGATCTGTTCTTCCAGCATATCGATCCATTTGTGGCAAATTGAACCGTCGAGGGAATTGGAAGTTTAGGATGGAGTATGATTGCGTTCAATACCCCAATCTTCATTGGTTTTTTGGCGATTATCGGCTATGATTTGACGCACCATCGCTTCTACTTCTGTGTTGGTTAGAGATGGTTCGGGATCCCTGCTTCTTTCCCTTCTAGCATGTCTATCACCTACTTCAGGTGATGCCCTTTGGTCTTGGATGGTAGTTGAACCTCCTCGCCTCTTGCGGTCCCAGTCATTACAGGACGAACAGGCTGAAGGAGTTGCCCCTGGGTGGGATTGATAATATTTGGATCCCTGGGGAGAACATGTGATCCTCGCATCGGTAACAACATTGGTTCCCTAAAATTAGGATCTTCGGGTCCCAGAACACGAGCTACATCCTCATGATATCCCAATGATCTGAATGTCAGTTGGTCCAGATTTTTGGGCCTTTCGTATGGCCTCCTTTCCTGGGGACGCTCTTCATCAAAAGATGATGAATGGTCCATAATATGATGACGAACCAGAGAGGACACCCTTTGTCTGTGAAGTTCGCTTATTTCTTCATTCATAACCCTCATGTTTTCTCTCATGAGAACACTATCACGTTTGTGATCCTCCAAAGCATCCCTAGTGCTCTCAAGCATATCAAGCAAATGGGAAAATTCCCCATGGGTTACGAGTGCAGAAGGTGTAGACTAATCATCAGTTGCCACGACTGGTATCAGAGAATTTGTAGGAGCTAGAGTAGAGGTACCAACTTCAGCCATATTCGGTTCGGATCGGCCTTTCCCTGCTGCTCTAGTTTAGATCGGTGGAGAGCTGCCAACAACATTCTGGGAAGCAGATCAGATTGGTTCGGAGCCACCGGGTCGGATCAGAGCCTGTTCAAATGGAGTTGGAGATGTCCTGCTGGATCAGTTAGCTCCTGATCCTTGTCCTCTCGACCTAGTAATAATCATAGTTTGCTGATCCTCACCTACTCCGCTTTCCGTGCATTCTGTGCTTCTTCTCCTTTTCCCTTGGTCATAATATTCAATTTTTCGAAATCTTTTTTGAAGAGAATTTCAGAAATATTAACTGTATGGATTATCTTCTTCGAATATACAAACCCAAATAGTAGAATGGTAGCCCAAAATATGGGGAATTTTAGTTCAATTCTCAGTGAAAGCTCCAAAATGTTAGATCCAAAAATGGTTCTAACACTCAAATTAATGATAATTCTAAAAGGAATGAAAATAAAATGGAGAAAACAAACGATTTATAGGTTTCAGCGTTAAAGAGCCTATGTCCACTTTGAATTTCTTGGATCGATGATGGGAATACAAGTACAATGATTGTTTTCACTCAATCTCACTTTTACAATGGCTAATTTCACTACACTAGCTAAAATGTTCTTCAAAGATTGATGATGATCTGTTTAAAATGATGAAATTCAGATATAGCAGGTGTCTGAGTCAAGAACTTTCCAAAAGATCCTCACAAATGATGCTTGGTGGTGTATTTATAGGCGGGGAATCTCTCTGGAATGGCTCTGGTTTGGATGTACGTGGCATTCGTCCCTTGAAAGTCGGGGTCGGATATCTTATGATGATGATAGCGCATGATGAACGTGGGTGATTGTGCGAAAATGGGGATCCTTAGCGCTCCGCATTTGGAGGAGGTCACGCTTTCCAAATACAATGCCCTGGTTCAGATCGGAGAAGTGATGAGGGTTCGGATCAGAAGGCGCTGATCCGATCCAGATGTGTTGTCTGCTCTTCATTTCTTGAACTTCTCACTTCGAAGGGGAAGAGTCCAAATGGGGGGTACCCAAACCGATCCGGTTGCCTGCTACATACTCTTTTCTCACACTTGTTCGATGAGTAATTCCCTTAGCTTTTTGTAGCCCGATTACAAAGCGGGCTAACACAAACACCTCATCATTCCTTAGTTTCATCTCTACTACCACATCACAGGGTCCCTAATGTGTGGGAAAGTAGCCTTAGAAATATTCAATCTCAAATTTCAAATGAACTTCCCATTTCTATTCAGCATTGTATCCAAGGTCGCATTTCCATAACGAGATAGCTCATCAAACCTCATTGCATAATAAATCAAGACACGTTTCACTGCTCTAATTTCATAAATTTCCTAAGCAAAGTAGAGTCAGCAAACTTCGATATAAATAATTCCTAGAATCTCTGTTTAAATTTATTTGAGGCATATTGTCCTTTGCCACTCTAATAGTTACTTTATTCCACCAATATGAGCACCTCCTTACATTTATCTAGAAGCCAATCTCCTCCTTTTCTCATCATTCAGTCATAAGTTTACAAAGATCCTTTCTTAATTGAGCAACATGTTTTCTACTTCTATAGCATCCTTTGATCTAATAAACGACTTTCCTCCTAGCCTATCATATTGGTAATAGAAACTTCAGGGTTTATCCTTCCAGCACTTCCTTAAGCTAATTGTGTCTCATCTTGCATAAAGCTAACATGGAACCGATACACGACTTCTATATCTACCACTGGTGTTTCGATGAAAACATTAGCATTAACATCAGCTAATCGACCTTGATTTTTTCTTGTGATAGGTCTAGAATTAATTACCATTACTCACGGTCCTTCCTCCACCAATATTAGTTAATCTGCTCCCCATCTCCACATCTTACATCCTTATATTTGCATCTAAATCTTAATATGGTACAAAAGAGTGGTTTGAGATCCAAAAGAAAGAGAAGAATAAAGTTAGGCTTACATAGTTGTATAATACAAATACAAGTGTGTTACTACAAATTATCCCATACCCTGATTTCTTCATTAATTTATTTGGATTATGTTTTCAAAACATTTTTAAAGTGCAAAATACTTTTAATTTACTTCTGGCAGCTGAACATGGATATGTTAACAATAACAATACCAGTAACTTATGAATATGAAATAAATTTTAAACATAAATATTTCATACTCATTACATACATAATCTCATAATTCTTTCCTAGATTCGGATAAAATATAGATATATAAATACTTAAAGAGTGACATATGATGATACCTCATTGATTGACAAAGGTACTAATAATAACGATAATCAATACTATAGCAATATCAAACATACGGACTCCAAAATAGCTAGTGGTGCCTCTTGCACGTCTTCACAAGCTTTATTCACAAAGAGGCTAAAAACTTGAATCTTACTCCCGAGCTACTCAACAAAATATCTAAGAGCTAGAGAGGAAAAGAAAATAGTCCGATGTGCATAATATTATACCATCTTAATAATTAGATATCTAATGCAACTACGCCATTGAGGGTATTCATTTTTATCCTCATTAGCATCCTTAGTGAAATCAATCAATCAATTTTGCGCCTGCAATCACAAAGATTATTAGACATAATAATCATTAATAATTCATAAACAATCACAAGCATGCATGTCTCATAGGTAATCCTGACTAGCTGCCTCATGGTTAATCTTGATTGTCCATATCATAGGTGATCCTTACTCTTTGTATTTACTACATAGTTTTACCAAGTTAACTGCAATCTTCTATGGCTGACTTGAGCCTACCATATTTACCAAAATTATCTAACTAGCTGTTAGAAACAAATTGGACGGTCGATCCAAATTTAACTAGAATCTTACTATCTGGCTAATTTTAGCTTTGCTAGGATCACTAAGAACATAATGGTTTTGCAGGCTCACTAATAACCTGTCTTATTACATCTCTTTCTGTTCATACCATACTTTTATTGTAATCCTAATTCTGCGCTACACATTATAATGTTAGACAATTTCAGGACCAACAAACGAAGCATATGATGCGACCCACAAAAGTTCCATAAGATTTTTTAATCATCTGAGTGAAAATGATCAACTTTCCACTTATCGACTAATAAAGGGATTATAAATTGCTTTAGTAAAATACAAGGTCAAATATCCTTTAAATATTTCTTTTGAAACATAGGCCTTTATAATTTTATCATTTGAATATCATCTTGAAAATAAGGAAATTCCATAACTCTATAATGACACATCAAAATGTTAGATATATGATTTCAAAATCATTGTTGATGATATTTTACAATTCGTAGAAGTAAACATACTTAAAAACATATGGAACTCAAGTCGAACCATTTAAACAAACAATCAAATCACTTCGATACAATCTCTGTTGCTTTGAATTGTACCACCCATTATTATATAAGGCCAAAACAAAGGAAAACAGTAGGGATTTATAGTTTAAAGCGAAAAAGGATTTGCTTCGCACCTTTATGATGCCAAGCGAAACTTTTCGTTTTGAACTTGTATGGTGTCAAAGCGAAACCAAAAAATAAGGTGTATTTTCATGAAATATGGTGGCATATAAGTGGTTTGAGCTCTAAAATAATATGGTTTTACAAAAAAAGCGACATAGACCCTTCAAAATGATTTGAAAGGCAAAGTGAATCGAAGCAAACTTCTTTGAACTGAAATAAAAGGAGTTGGTTTGTTTCATAACCATTTATTAAAAGCACCTTCTCTATGTGAGGTGAAGCATCATTTCGAAGCATCACATTTGCATAGTCCTTGATCAAAACACTCTATTCAAGAAATGTTTTTAACCAACTCCTAATTATTTGGTAAGCACTAATTAGATACTAAAATTTATCTTCAAATTTTTGTCAAAGATATAAGAAATTAATATTCAAATTATAAGCAAACCCCTTAATTTGTTATCATTTAATTTAATTTATCTAATCAAATAATTAGTTTTTCTAGCATAGAAAAATCATAATAAATCAAAAAATTATTGAAAAAGGCCAAAATTCATGACAAATCCCTTTACATATATGATTAATTAGATATAAATTTCAAAACCAATTTAATTATTTAATAACTAATCTCCAAAAAAAAAAATCATTTTTTAGTTTTATAAAATTCACAAGATATTCATACTTTTTTAGAAGATTATGAAACTTGAAATAAACTTCTAAAATAATGTTTCACTTAACACACTAGAATCTCCAGTCAGTTGGGTGACTTATAATGTGGTTTCTTAGCTAAACTTACACGATTACTTCACGAAAATGAACTTAGAGCATCATCAAGCGCACGCGCGCACACACACACACACACACACACACACACACACACACACATATATATATATATATATATATATATATATATATATATAGAGTCATTTGTCACCTAAACTTGGCATAAACAACTTGTAAACATACATGAATTCTAATCTTATCCTAGAAAGGAACAAATAAGCAAAAATATAGAATCAATATCATTATTCACCTTGATTAGAACATGAAAAAAGCTTGAGAATTGGGTAGATTTGAATTTCTAAGCTTTGTTTTTCTCTTATAGAATTTCCTCCTCCTTTTTTCCATCAAGTTATGATTGACCTTCTTATTTTATTTTATTTTATTTTGCAAATGAATGTGAAAAGAGATATGAGAGGTGGTGAAGCTTTTAGGGTCAAGAGATAGCTTTTCATATTTTACCCATCTCATAATCCTTCTTATTATTTACCAACTCCAAATGATCTAATTAGTTTAGTCATTGCTTGGTCCATTTAATTATTTAAATCTCATTCTACTAATTAAATGGCATTTATTTAATTTAACCAATTTAATATTTTAAATAATGCCTAGTGAATTTTTGGACGTTCCAAGTATCCTTTATGTTTATTCATTAGTCTTGTCATTATACTCCTTTGAATCAGCCTACCGCGTAATCTTATTTTATTCATTAGTTAGGAACTAACCTCAAAGAAAAACCCATATTAAAATGATGCCTTTATTTAATTATCTATTATTCCGAAGTCCACTGTGATATATCGCTTGTAGTATCTACTTGTTTATTTCTTGAGTTCTGGACTATCTTGAAATAGCCATTCAAAATTCCCACTTATTTGTTACATAAACCATGGATTATTATGAAACGACTACCCGTAGTTTCTAAACATTTATTTAATTTGAAACAACAATGCTTGAAATATTCTAATTCGCATTTTCTTGTAAGTTGAATGACTTTCCTCACTATCTCGAAGTGTGTGTTCAAGGAAGTGACCCCATTCTACATTAATAGCCCTTCCAATCTTATATTTAGCGCAGTTTCTTTCATTTAGCACCCCTAGATTCTTTGTACATTATAACAAACTAAATCTTAATGGATCTGAATTTTGCCTCTGTTGAGTTGATTTAAACTTTTGTTTTTCTTCTAATTCTTATCGTTCAAATATATAATCATTAAACCAGAAAAGTAGAATTTTTGAAAACATTAGAATTTGACTACGAAACTTGCACCATTGTGTTCGTGGAGATTTTTCTGATTGATTTTCAAGAATTCTATTTTTAGACTTTAACAGTTGTTTATTAATTTTGTTTAATTAATTGTTGTTTAATTTATTGGGTACAATTTGATAGCCTATAGTTGATGTGACTAAACTTTTGTTAAATCGAAAATTCAGGCTCATTAGATGTAAACTATCAAATTTGGTATACTTCAAAAAATATAAAAATTAATAGAAAGAAGGTTAGGCTTGTATTTATAAAGTTTCAAATCATTGTCACCTAATGTTTACTTTTAAATTTAAAAGGTTTAATTACCTTTTACAGCTTACATTTTTTCTGTATTTGTAATACTAGATCCATTTTAATGTTTCTTTTTAAATCTTACTATATTTGGTTGCAAAATTTTCTTACTTACTCGTTCTACCATTTTACCTATTATTCATCGTTTATTATTTAATTTCAAACTTTCTCTGCATATATCAATTTTACAATTAGGATGCTTATATTCTACTCATAATTTTATAGTTTTTACTTAAGTATTTCAACATTTTAATCCATAGGAACTTCATTTTCTCCAAAAGGAAAGTACAATGTTAACTTTTATAACTTATTCGAATAGGAAGTCTATGTTATGTTTAGAACAATAAAAAATACGACTTTATGGTATTTTGTACTATTTTCTTAATAAAGGTAATTAATAAGGAAAATTGTAAATGAATGAAATGAATAGTTTTCATAGATATGTGCGGTAAGTACACATTATCTTTTCGAAATCTGCCAAATATCCAATTAGCGCCTCTGCTAAGTTTGAAGGCGCAAATAGAAGGAGTTATATGAAAATAATATGGTGGAAAGGTCATTGTGTACTTCGCTTTTCATTGTTTAAAGTCATGAAATATGTTTTATAAATACTAAAAAGTGCATTTTTAGTAACTTTATATTTTTTGATGAATGGATATATAATGTTGATATGATTCAGGTAGTCCAGTCGGCTTGGAGCATTCATACGTATAGCAACCCTATGCACAACTTACAAAAGAAATTAAAGAACACCAAAGACGCCCTGAAGATTTGGTCAAGGTGTGTATATGGGAAAGGTAACAAATTATCTTCTGAATTAGAAAAAAACTCGAACAGGTACAATGCAGAAATTTCACTCCTGGAGCTGATCACAATTCATACAAACTTGAGAAAGAAATTGCCAATAAACTGGATAGTGCATCGCAGTCTGAAGCTAGAATGGTGCAGCAAAAACTTAAGCAGAATTGGTCTACTCTTGGTGACAGAAACTCAAAAATTTTCCATGCATCCCTCATAATCAAGCAATGAAAATCCCTCATCCATAACATATATGATATGTATAGCCGAATGCAAGATTCCCCTAACCAGATTGATGATGCCTTCCTTGAATACTATACTTCCCTCATCGGCAAACAACCTGAACATGCAGACCTATCTTTCACCTCTGTTTTTCCAATATCATTATTACCTCCTAGTATGCAGCAAGCTATTGTAATACCCCAAAATTTTAACAACACTAAAGAGGAAATATTAAGGAATAATTAATTTAATATTCAGAATCAAGGGAAACTGATTGCATCATTACGTCCGTCTTGAAATTCTGGCAAGATAGACACTCGGTTTATGTAAAACGGACACCGTATGAAGAAGTTATGAAGGCTTGAAGTCTGTATACGCACAAGAGAATTATATGTATACAAACAAATTAATATATATATATATATATATATATAAATTCAAAACAGCGAATCGGGAGGGGGAATACCCGAACCGCCCCATTTTGAGGTTCGACACCCTGGGGGGTCGACCCCTCTAGGCAGATCTAGGCAGATTCAATTTTTTGAATGTGGACTCTTTTCTTGTCCCGGTTTGTTGCTTCTAGGCTGTAAAAAGGACCCTAAACCTAGGATTTATTCATCTGAAAAATAATGTTAACGACGGGGCTCTACTGCAATGAAAATTAAATGGCTTAATCTTCTCTAAAATCAATTCAAAGAAGATTATACATATTCAAGGATTGCTACAACAAAATCAACGTGTCCTTCTCGGTTATTTGGATCCATTTTCTTAGATCTATTTACGGTGAGTTTATGTTACTTTTAGATCTAAATATTTAACTGGCAATCTTGATATGCGTATAAAATTGGATCTTAATCATTGCCTAAATCAGTTATATTATGACATATTCGCCAGACCTGTTCTTATATGTTTATATCGCCACCATGCCAAACCATGCCATAATATGCTTATTCGGTTTTTATGCCTGTTTCTGTTAGTTAATTATTGATTCATTATTATGCCTACTTTTGACTCTCTTCTCTCCCTCTTTTCCCTTTTTATTTATATATAGCCAGGCTACCTTCGAGCCTTGGCTTAATGCTGAAATATGCGAACGTGCGAAATTGGGAATCGTTGGAAAAAACATGAATTTGGGCATAACTTGTATTGAAATATGTGAATATTGAATTGGGGCATAAATTGGAACATATGTGAATATTGAATTGTGGCATAAATTGGAACATATGTGAATTTTGAACTGGGGAATAAATTGGAACATATGTGAATATTGAAATTGGGCATAAATTGTATATTGATTTATGATTTAGGAAAAAGGGAATATTAGGCATAATGATATGTTAATTGAAAAGGAGCATGGGAAAACCTATAATTGAAATAGGATAATTGCTAATATGAATATTCCTAAAAATTTGGAATGGTAATAACGCTTAGACACTAGGTTAGATTGCGCATGTGGTATAAGTCTGGCGGAGCCGCCCGGCATATCCAGCAACCACAAGTGGCTAATCTAATGTGAGGGGTCTAATGAGAAATGGCAACACGACACGAGGTTAAGTCTAAACTTGTGGTTTAAGTCTGCCTGGAGCCGCCCGGCATATCCAACGGCCATAAATGATTGACTTAATTGAGAGGTTTGGTGTGTTAACATGTATAAATGAAAAGATAATGACAACATGTTAAATTGAAATAATTAACCGATCTAAATGTGAAAAGGGGTAATATATGAACCCAACAAATAGAATAAAGGGTTAAGTAAATTTATACGAATTGATGGGGTTAAGTAAATATGAAATGCGTAGGGTTAAGTAAACCTGTTAAGTTTCTGTGGGGTTAAGTAAACCTGTTAAATTTGTGGGGTTAAGTAAACCTGTTAAGTCCGTGGGGTTAAGTAAACCTATTAAGTTTCCGTGGGGTTAAGTAAACCTGTTAAATTTGTGGGGTTAAGTAAACCTGTTAAGTCTATTGGGTTAAGTAAACTATTAAATCCGTGGGAGTTATATGAACCTGTTAATCTAAATGACTTAACCTATTACATCTGTTAGGGTTATAGGGACCCATTAAGTTGTAATTTTTAACCCATAAATCTAAGGGGTTATGCGAATCTATTAAGTCTGTTAGGCATAACCTGTCAAATCCTAGTTAATTGGGGACACAAGATCTATGGGGGTTGGCTTGTGTCATCTGATGTATAGGACCCATATTAGTCTCTAACCCATCCTGGTATTAAAAGGGGGACCTCGCACTAGTTAGGGGTCAGGGCACGCTTACTGGACTGATTGTGAGGTTCATCTGGGAGGAGGTGTGTACTGGCGTGTTCCAATGAACTCATGTGCGTGCATGAGTACGGCCTGCTTTTGGGAAAATAAGCCGTTGTAGCACCAATAAATAGGTCTGTGTCCTTCTATAGGTTTCCACTTTAGGAAGTAATACAACCTATTGTGGGGCCGACACAGGGTATTTACGGAATTGGGAGCCGATCGATTGAGGGGTAGTAATTAGGGTACATCTAGTTCTATCTGTTTCTGTGGGGTACCTGTATTTCTGTTGGGTTTAACAACCGTTATTTCTGTTTAGGTACCAGTTAATTCTATTTGGGGTAAAACCCATTACTAGAGTACACCTAAACTACCATTATGTTTCTGTTGTGATCATCCTGTTTTTACTGAGTAATTGGGGGCATGTAATCCTGTTACATATCTGTTATACTAGTATTGGTGCAGCGAAAATTATTAGAGAAGCGTAATGTACTTTATTCTGTTCATTCTTCTTATCTTGCTTAGTCTGTTATACTTGTCTTATTAATGTCATTTATCTCTCCAATTTATATGCCTGTCGCAATACTTTTATTTATTTACTTGCTAAAAGTAACTGGACTCGCCGGACTTTATGTCTAACCCTTTTTGTTTCCTCTTCTTTCTTCCGTTCCCTCCCCAGGTTCGCAGGGTGGGAATTCCCAGGCTTAGTCAGGAATCTGTTATCATCTTGCTTGGAGAAACTTTTGAAGTATTGCTCAATTTCTATCTTTGTTACTATGGCTTTGTCTCTTTTGGGGAATTATGCTTTTTATGTATTTTCTGTACTCTGATGGTACAAGACAGAAGTTTTTATATTATTGTAATGGGTTTATGTAGTCTCAGACTTATGGTATTTTGGACCACGATGTTATGATTTATGTTTGAAATAAAAATTTAAATTCTGTTGTCGCTTTTATATCTGTCTTGTAACATTTCTGTTTACCTACAACGCTTCACGAAACTTAATGCATTCCCTTAGTGAGTGACACTAATGACGTGAGGTGTCACAGCTATTAAAACCCCAGTTAGTGATGAAGAAATTAATAACTCCATTTTTTCTATGCAGAAATCGGCATCTCTTGGACCTGACGGATTCACTGCTACCTTCTTCATTCATTGTTGGCACATTGTATCAAAGGATGTGTAAAAAGCGGTGCATATTTTTTTTGACAAAAATAAGATGATGTCATCCATCAATTCGACGAACCTCTCTTTAATTCCAAAAGTTACAAATCCTCTCGATGTTTCTCACTATAGACCGATAGCATGTTGCAACATCGTCTGGCATCAAGACTCAAGCATGCTTTAGTGCCTTTTATATCACTAAATCAAGCGACCTTTTTACTCAATAGAAGCATAGTTGGTAATATCTTATTGACCCATGAATCAGTGAATGGCTACTCAAGGAAATATATATCTCCCCAGGCTCTATTGAAAATTGACATAAGAAAGGCGTTTGATACGGTAAATTAGAGCACTATCATTCACATTATGGAAAGAATGAATTTCCTGAGCGAATTTGTAGACTAAATATACTTATGCATCTCAACAGTTAGATACTCACTGGTATTTAATGCTCGTATGGTGGGACACTTCAGGGGATGTAATGTATTACGGCAAGGAGATCCAGTTTCTCCCTACCTTTTCATACTAATTATGGAGACATTAAATCTTGAGATTAAGAGGCAGGTGATCTTAAAGAACTTCATACTTCATCCCATGTGTAGGAATCCTCAAGTTACTACTCTTGTTTTTGCCGATGACCTAATGATCTTCACTAAACCCATTGTAAAATCCTTTCAAACCATAATGAAAACCCTTGTATCTTTTCACTTATTCTCTGGACTTAGAATTAATACTGATATATCCCAAATCCTCCTCGCAGGATTAGATTTAGATCAAACTCAAGTATGTTTGAACATCACCATGAGGAAGAGAATGGATAGCTCTATGTCTTACCTTGGTATCCCTCTTGCCACCAAAATAATTTCGATAGCACAATGTATTCCGCTTTACGAAAAGATCACAACTGTTATGTCTCGATGGGAAAATAGATATATCTCTCCCTCTGGTAGGCTAGTCATTATCAACTCTCTTATTTTCTCTATGACAGTCTATTGGTGCAGAACTTTCATTCTTCCAACAAAACTGGTAACTATGATAAGATCGGCAATGTGTAACTTCCTATGGACCGGGTCCATGCATTCTGGAAAATTATCTCCAATTGCTTTTCAAAAACTAGAAAAACCAACACAGAAAGGTGGTTTAGGCATTAAAAATATAAGCATATGGAACTATGCTGTTTTATCCATCCATTTTAGGAGAGTTATTGTGCAATCGAAGTCTCTATGGGTGGATTGGTGCATCAACCACAATCTGAAATCTGAAGATATATGGACGGTTGCCCCTAAACTGATGGGTATGGAGAACTATGCTGAAAGTTCGAGATAAGATATTACCTTACTCATGTATACTATTATCGCATGGCTGCAGAGAATTTTTTTTGGAATACCCCATGGTTAAAGACTGGAATTTTGCTTAGAAAAACATTACTGTATGATTATATAATGCAAAGCAGTATACCTTTAAATGCGCGTGCGGCGTCCCACATAGTTGACGGCGTCATTCGTATACCGGTCTATGTTAATGCTGCTATTAATGTAGTTCTGCAAAAATTCAATGGAAGTAGATATCAAATGAACCAGCATGTGACGTATGGATGGACTGATCGACACCTAAAGCATAGTACTGACGTGGTTTACTGTGAGCTAACTACTGTAGCGAGCATGCCAAAATTCAGATGGTTCAAGAGGATTTGGGATAGACATACATCAAAACGGTTAAATTTACACTGCTGGAGGGTTTTCCACTATGCATTACACACACGCGCCAATCTTCGTGCTAAGGGGATTAATGTACCCACTGTTTGTGTCTACTGCAGATCAGCTGAAGAGGATCACCACCACCTTTATTTCAATTGTTATTTTACCTATGTGTTATGGTCAAAGATCCGCAGAACAGGAGGGTTCATGGGTCCTAAAGGAAACTACAAGGAGGAATGGTACAATATATACAAAGCAACAAGATGGAAGCAGAGTATTACATATGAATTATTGATGATGTTCAAAGTTACATTGTCGGCAATCTGGAAGGAAAGAAATGAACGAGTATTTAATGCTCTCACCAAAACAAGACTGCAATTGTTTCATAAAATCAACACTAGCATTAGCAAAGATATCACCATGTCTACTTACTCATTTGGTCCAGAAGTGCAACATGGATGGTCTTAGCTTGTCTCTTATCTTGTTTTCTTTTCTTATATCGTGTATTTCTTTTTTCTTGTATCTCCATATTTATATTGTAAGCTCTCTCTTATAATATAAATAAAATGGTAGGGGCCATTCAACCCTGTTGGCTTTGCCAAAACAAAGTGCATTTTTGAAAAATAAGATTTTAACTTCCTATTTGGCATATTATTGTAGTTCAAATATTCAAATGATGTATCTATTAATCATTCATTATGTGTAACGCACTATTGGATTTCAAATTTTAATGCAATATTTAGATATCATACCATAAATCTAACACTTGTTTCATTTCAAAGATTCAAATGCTATACCTATATATTAATCTACGTATACAATATATCAATAGTTCAACTAATCTAATGTTATACCCTACCATCATTTTTTAAATCTAACATAACGAATGTTGTTGTAATTCAAAATTTCAAATGTGAAATTCATCTATCATTGTTTATATATAATATATACTACTGTTTTTCAAAAAGTCTAATGGCATATTTCTAAATTTTATTGTTGAAGTGAATTTTCTTTTGACTAGTCTTTTGATTTTATAATTAAATTTGATTGCTAAGTTGTTTTTTCTCCATTTTTTTTATTGTCCTGGATTTTATTTCTTTCTACATTCATAGTCTAGGGATTGCTGATTTCATTTCTGTAGGAATTGGCGCATTCGAGTTTATCGACTTTTTTTTAGGGGATCAGTAATCTTAATGAGTGAAAAAGATTCATTTCAATTGAAGAAGCCATTGATTTCCTTTTTTATATTAAGAATGTCTGACCATTTAAGTGAGTAAAAAGAAAAGATTGGACAATTTTGTCAGTGGAAGCTTCAAACACACAAGTACTTGTCTTGAAATAAAAAAAATACGCATGTGGGTAAATAACAAAGCTTTAACTTTTTCCTTTAAACTAGTTTACTCTTAAGAAAACTACTTTGACATGTTAAAATGGATTTACTTGTATCTTTTATAACATTTGTTGAATCAAATTTTCTATTTCCACTCCTTAGTTTGGGTCACCGTGTTATAAAAAAGCAATACAAAACAATATTTAATGATTGTCCTATCCTAATAGATTTACCTAGTCCTTCTGTTAGGTAGATTTCACATGAATGGGTGTAAATCAATCCAAATGATTGTGGTAGTAATAAGATTGTGTTGCAATTTGATAAAACAAATGGAAAAAAATAGCAAATCACAAATAAAATCAAACAAAAAGACCGTAAATGGATTTATAGTTGTTTTACTATGATGAGCTACTGTCTATCCACTTTTAGTAGATAAAATTCTATTAAGTCTAAGAAAAGAAAATTTTACACTATTTATAATGGAGGTTAAGAAGAAGAATAAGTAATAAAACTAAGAGGATAGTTCTACCAATGTTAACCTTTACCTTTATGTAGTGGTTAATACTTGGGGTTGGAGTAGTTAATTTGTGATCATAAATCAATGCTTCGTCAATTCCTATATTTATACAAGAAACGTTTCTACATTTGACTTTCTCGTTTCCCCAATTTACGTGCATCTGATTAGATTCATTATTTAATCTGCTAATTCGATAATTAATTGGTTACTTCAATCTCCTAAAATAATTCTTCTTCTCATATAGGTAACTCATTAGCCTATGCTACTAAAAAAGCAAATGTCTACTAAATCTTCTACAACTGGAAGTATGGCATTACTTGAATCAACAACGTCTTCCAAATATTAATATGGAAATATTGTATCACCAAATCTAACAATCTCCACTTTGATACTGTATTTCCTGACAAACCTACCACCTTCACTAACATCCTGTTTCTCTAAGAAGTTCTCAGAAAAGACACCATTGATAATTTTCAAAAGAGCTACAGCATGGCCATCACGCATTGCATGTTGGTCAATGAAGTCTAGAAAAACTAGCATCCACCAACAAAGTGTTAAAAAAGCCCTCTCTATGTAGGTCCTACCAATTTTTAAAACAAACATCTCCATCAATCTACTCACACTTCCCTATGTCATCAAGTAGCACCAAGCACTTCAGCAAGCGAATCAAGTTCAAGAAATGCTCGAAGTTTAATATAAGTCTAACCTTATATTTTCATCCTCCTTCATATTATATTCCAATTTGCATCTCATAGCTCGGCTTCCTTGAGAGGCTGGTGTGACACCCCCACATCTGTTAATGTCACTCTATATAGAATGCATTAAGTTTCAAGAAGGATTGTGGGTAAATAAGAACATAATATCACAAGACAGACATGTAAAATAGCAGCAAAATTAAAAACTTTATTTAAATCAAAACATCATGGTCCCAAATACTGAGTTTCATCATAAATTTGAATCAACCAATTACATTAATAATCTGTCTTGCCAAAAATATCAGAGTAAAAAGCATAAAACCATATTTCCCATGCGAAGCCATAAGAGAGTTGACAAGAAGTCAAAGAAGTACATAAATATCCAAAATCCAAGCTAAGCTGAATGAATCCAAATCAACTCTAAGCACCGTCACCCTGAGAACCTGGGAGGTAGGGAACGGAAGAGAGAGAAGATGAAACTAAAAGGGTCAGACAAAAAGTCTTACGAGTCCAGTTACTTTTAAATATAAATAAATAAAAGTATCATGGCAGGTATACAAAAACTGGAAGACAAGATAACAATAACAAGGACAAGTGTGAACTGAGCAAGGTAAGTTTGAACATAATATATTGCGCTTATTAAATACGTTTCTCTGGCCCACACCAATACTAGTATATCAGAAACAGAATAATCCCTACAAATACCGTTCCATTACATTTTCTTGATTGTTAGGTTACTTGGATTAACAGCACTCAACTCTTATACACACGCAGTACCTATTTACTTCCCAGTGGATTAACCTAATATGGTATATATGTAGCTACCCGTTAACACTGAGGTACACTCTATGGTACCCCACTCATAAGGTCTCCCTCGTAATACCACAGAAAAGTACGCAGTCCCTCATCCTATGCCGGAGTGATGCACGAATCTCTATATAACAATGTTACATTCCGCATATATCTGTCATTACTATGTTACGCCGGAGTGACTGCCACCATCAATCGAATCAGATTTCATTCCGGAGTAATGCCCTCAAGTCTATGATACACCACCCAGAGCTGATATGCATGTATCTAGACTTTCCCACATACGTATCTTCAACTGTAGCTTGATGCCATAACCGCACATCATCTAATGTGCACCAAGTTCTGTGGCAGGGCGATACAAGAAACATGGAACTCGGTCGGGAGCTTTTCCACATCTGTACTAGCCCGCCTTTAAGATCCTCAAAATACAGATATTCGTAGGGTCTGTTTTTTATGGTGGCTATGGCCCCACCTCAGCTCCTCCCTCAACTAGTAAAGACTACAAGAGCTAAGCGACTGCCCCTACGCAAACAATCTAAACATCTATGTGGCGTCTCCCCTCAACCCCTTACCTCGATAGTGAAAGGTGAATGGTATCTTAGGTTTAGCTCTAATCTTTTCGCATTCCGTTGGCTGCGGATGACGGATACCCGATGATTTACTATCCTTGTTGATCCTGACCCCGC
Organism: Allium sativum; assembly: GCA_030737875.1. NCBI lineage: Eukaryota > Viridiplantae > Streptophyta > Magnoliopsida > Asparagales > Amaryllidaceae > Allium > Allium sativum. The sequence goes on along the minus strand of CM060913.1, from coordinate 690,654,568 downwards.
CTCCTGTTGAGGCAATCGCCGAATCACCCTGGTGTCACCTCATCACAACATTCTGACTGCAAAGCTACTTTTGCAGTCAAGGCCCACCCACCTAGTAGTTACACGCAGATCCTACCTCTGTGAGCATAGCCTAAATATCTGCCACCACACAGAGGACTACTAGGAACACCTTACGTAACTCAAGAAGCCGCGTGCTTCCCCTTTCAGTCCTTCAGAGCCGGCAGAATAATCAGATAAAAGTGTGCTCCCCTCGTGCCTTACAACACCAGATGATCTACCCCATTGGGTTATTCACCCTCAACCGTGTAGACTGGTCCAAGCGCCTCACTTTAATATGCTGTTAGACACTATGTCTAAACATTCTTTTACGCGCTTGCCTTACCTATTCAGATTTCCATTTAACTTGGTTATTCCCATTCATATTGAATTCTTAATCAAGTTACCAGGTTACTCTTGCTTATTAATCTTGGTTATATAACTTAACCCCTTTAAGTTTATCAATAAGCCCACAACATGTTATTCTCAAGATTGTGGCCCAAGGTCTGTAATCCACAATCCCTTTATATTTTCATTGTCCGTTCCATAGATACAATAACATGTTCTTACTTAATGTGTAATTAAGTACTTCTCATTTTACATGTTTCCTTTTTAGCATATCATTTATCATTTATGATTAAATATAACTTATATCGTTTCATAAGTTTCTCATTCTTTCTCATTTAATCATAATTCCATCTTATCATTGTTTACTTATTAACTTAGTTCTCTTAACTAAGGTTTACTAGTAAGTTTCCTTTCCATAAATATAACTTTCGTTGTCCTCATCCGTAGATTTCAGATTCTTGTTCTTGTAAATAACTTAATTTACAATTAAGTATATCTTACCCCTTACATAAGTTAGTCTATTCCCTTTTTCATTTATTATAACCTAAGTTATAATTTCCACTTGTCCCTAGGACAAGCCTAAACATCTTATCTTTTCTGTTCATACATGTTAATGCCCCAGACCTCTCACATTAAGTCAACCACTTGTGGATGCTAGATATTTTGGGCATCTCCGGACAGACTTAAACCACAAGTTTAGACTTAACCTCGTGTCATGGTGCTGTTATGCATTAGTCCCCTCGCATTAGATTAACCACTTGTGGTTGTTGGATGTGTCGGGCGGCTCTGGGCAGATTTATACCACAAGTGCAATCTAACCTTGTGTCTAAGTGTTACTACGGTTCCATTATTTTAGGCATATTCATATTAATAAATTTCCCTATTCCAAATATAGATTTTCATGCCCCTTTTTAATTCACATTTTATTATGCACAATATGTCCCTTTTTCCAAGTCATAAATCAAGATATATATATATATATATATTATGGCCAAATCCGTATTCACATATTTGCTATTTTATGTCCCTAGTTCATATTCACATATTTTAGCTCAAGTTATGCCCAAATTCATATTCACATATATTCCAATTTACACCCAAATCATATTTTACATACGTTCCAACTTACGCCCAAATCATATGCCAAATCATATTTTTCATATGCTCCAATTTACGCCCAAATTACGTCTTTCCCTATCGTTTGCAATTTCTCACGTTCGCATATTTCAGCGTTAGACCTAGGCTCGAAGGTAGTCTGGCTATATAAAATAAAAGGGAAAAGAGGGAGAGAAGAGAATCAAGAATAGGCAAAATAGTGAATCAATAATAAATGATAGAAATAGGCTTAAAAACTGAATAGGCATATTATGACAAGATTTGACATGGTGACGATATGAACATATAAAGGCAGATATGATAACTATGTCATAAGAGAACTTGTTTAGGCATAGATCCAATATCCAATTTTTATATACATTTTATGATTACCAATTAAATATTTAGATCTAAAAATAACATGAACTCACAGGGAATAGATCTAAGGAAATGGATCCAAATTACTACAAAGAACACGTTGAATTTGTTGTTGTAGCCATCGTTGAATTTGTATAATGTTTGCTGAATCGAATTTGGAGAAGAATAGGCTATTCAATTTACATTGCAGCAGAGCCCTGCCATCGCCACCATTTTTTTAGATGAATAAAACATAGGTTTAGGGTGCTTTTTATAGCTTAGAAGCAAGGAACCAAGCCACGAACAAGTCCACATTCGAAATCTGAATTCTGCCCAGATCTGAGGGGGGGGGGGTCGATTCCCCTTCATGGGTGTCCACCCCTGTGTCGACCCCGGGGTCGACCCCTAAGAGACTGGGTCGACCCCGTAGTCGACCCAGTAGGGTCTCGGGTTGGCCCCAAACGGTCGGCCCTTTCCCTATTTGTGCGCCGAATTATCTGGTTTTGAATTTTTGAATTCAAGTTTAATTTATATATATATATATATTCTCCTTATATGTATACAAACTTCAAACCTTAATAACTTCACACGAAGTCCGTTCTATGCAAACTTGGTGCCTATCTTGACCAGAATTCTGAGACGGACGTAATGGCGTGGTCCGTTTTACTTAATTCTGAATAGTTAATTAAGTTTTCCTTAATTCATTATTAACAGTGTATTTCACAATAATTATTCTTTAATTCATCATTTTTAGTGTCGTTCAAATTTCGGGGTGTTACAACTAGTTCTAATTATCAAGATTGATTCTTCTTCAACAAATTCATCTCCTCTCTATAACATGCATCCGTTTCGAGTTGGCACCCTAACTCATAGCTTCTTGAAGGTCGAAAGGCTCATCATGTGTTATACGTAGTGCATAGTCAAATTTATCATAAAGATTCGCATAATTTCAATTTACATACTTATTTTGTGATCTTATAATTGTTGAGTTTTTAGCTAGCTCGAATAAATGTAGCTTTTCCTGAACTTCTATCAACTCCACCTTGAGCCGAATCGTCTCTAGTTTCAAAACCATCATCATATTGCTAGATAATTTTGATGGACCTTCATGTGATGTTTGAACGACAAAAGTTAGCCTACTTTCTTTTGCAGGTTTGACTTTATTATCAAGCCAATATATGGGAATAGATTCCATCTCTTTAGGCCTTTAAGGCTCTAAATCTACTAAACCAAGTGGGTTCTCCTTCGGCTTAAACATAGAGGACTCATCAAATAAGACATGTCTAGTGTGCACTATTTTTATATCAGTAGGGTTTCAAATGTGATACCCTTTGATGCCTTCTATTTATCCATAAAAATGTGTTATGACAAGCTCCAACCTCTAACTTTTCATTACTTGCATGGTAAATATAAATATGACTACCAAATAAATGAAAATAACCAATATATATGTTAGCACCACAAATCACTATGGTTTAGCATGAGCGAAGCTATAGTGAAGGGATGACAGATACAAGGAGCTTTTGAAGAGGTCAAAGGAATATCACCATTAAATAAAAGATTCAAGGAGTAAAGGCCACATTTCAACAAGGACAACCTCCTTCAACAATGTCAATGGGAACATTCCCCATAAACTAGGAAAGTAACAGCCTTCAAATCGACAAGGAAGAAGCAAGTTCATACACTTCGAACCAAATGCACCCTTGATTCATTCGAATGGGTGGTTTCAATCATATAATCCTAAAGAATGTCTCTGACAAATAAGAGAATCTTATCCTGCAAGGAGCAAACCATCTGAATAACTAAAATAAAGAATGTCTCAATCACACAAGAGAATCTTATCTTTTAAGGAGCAAGCCATCTGAATCACTAAAATAAAAACCATCAAGCGTGTCACTCTTCGACAAGAGATAATCGTTCATTCAAAATAAAGATGCTCTTCAATGAACTCGAAGGACATTCTATTAGTGCATGTCAAAGGCTCGTAGTGTAATCCTTCTTCAACTTCTAGGTCTAATGAAAAGTTCTATGATGCAAAATCTTAGAGTTACTATAAGCCTTCAAATTAGCTTCTTTGAAAGTATCAGAGCAATAGACAAATGCGTAAATAAGTCAACCCATACCTATAAATACGACCCTAGGGGTCCAAAATGCAGATCAATTTTCTCATTCTCAAACTTATATCTAAAGATTTCAAATTATAAATCTAATTTCTAAATCAATTTTGGGATTTCTAGTTTGATATACTTAAGTCTCAGTACCGTCCATAGTCATCAATAATAGGGAGTTCAATTTCCGTTAACTATGCTAATCAGAAGACAATTATTGAATTATTATATTATTATACATTCTAATTTTGCAAGTTCGAGCTACGGAAGGAGTCATTTTATTGAGTAGCTTCTAATACTGCCAAAAGGGGCTACCGAAAGGTATAAGGTAACCAAAATCTGGCTCGAAGGGTCCCATTCTGGAACCACCTGATACTTAAACCCATCAAAGGTTTCAAAGGAGGCCTAATAACAATCAACCATCTGAAAGCTTTTAGTCAACAACTTTTATTCGATTTCCACAACTTTTAGAAAGGTAATGATCGGAATCCAATAGGAATCTGAAACCCTTAGACCTGACTGAAAGTGATATATCAAAGGGATGAATCCTACCGACACTTACTAAGTCCTTGAAAGACACTATAATATACACGAACATTCAATTTGATAATACGAAGGCTCCTTCTAGCAATCCTAAAGTAATTTGGTCACATAGTTGAAAGGATTCACCTAATAGCAAACAAACCAGAGATCGGATAATTCTACAATGATGAAAGATTCTTTTCGAAATTTATAAAATTCAGTTGAAAGGCTCTAACCCATCGAAACCAGGTTTTCTCGAACTAAAAGAGGAAAATATGGATCTTTTCCAACCCTGCACACCCCAATCAATAGGAATTAGATAATCTAAATTGAGATTCTTTAGAATCGGAAGGAATTTAAGCATAATATTGTATCATGTAACTACATGTCTTTTTATTTAATAGAAACATGCTTCGGGAAAGCACAAGAAGCTATCCACTGGATTACAAGAGATATTCGACATTGAAAATTCATCTTTAAAGTACCTATCAGAACTGATTGCTATTAAATGGATACCATAGATTTTTCTTAAAATAAAAAGGCACAACTTAAGTAAGTCTTTCGTTTAAGGTTTCTATAAAGAGTTCTCTACTTCTGGGTATCGATCATTTTCTGGGTTAACATTTTTGGTACTAGAAAATAGGCTTGAACCTCAAAACCCTTTAACCTTCTGACACCTTATTGGATTTAATTAGATTAAGCAAAAGTTGCTTTCGACTGGAATTAATATGGATTATAATATGAAAGAAATTTCTTATGAATCAAAAATAGTGTTTTATGACTCAAGGAAAGCTCTTGGTAACCCAAGAAAAAATGCTTATAGTTCAAGAAAGAAGCATTACAAATTAGAAGAATTGGTTATAATTCAAGGAAAGATTCTTATAACTTAAAGGGAGTTTCAAAAAGAGATGTTACAGATCAAAGAAAGTATCCACGCAATCTAAATGACATCCTTATAAAAGGGAAAGATTAGCATCGCATTCGTTTCAACAACAAACTTATATTGGAGAAAGACCAGTTCCTCCTTAATACCATCCTTATAAGGGTAAAGGATCATTATCTCCTCCATCAACAATACAATATGATATAGGCAAAAGGCCAATTCAATCGAAACAAGGGTCCTCCAAACCACCTAAAATGAAATCAAACTGTATGGATCCAAAGTTATTCGAAGAGAAAATGTTGAGGTTAAAAGCTTTAAGTATTATCAATAAGAAGAAAATAAAAGCTTATGATCCTGACAATTGGAGTATGAACTCATTCTACATTAGATCTACACCTTTCTTTGCCTTTGAGCAAACCTTCAAAAAAAACAATGATTTGTTTTCTTAAATGATAAAGGTCATTTAAGGATATGTTAAAGGGACTATATTTGAAAGAAAAAATAATGGAACATTATGAAGCTCTTGCTCAAAAATTGAAACCTTCGACAAAAGAACCTTTACTGTCTTATAGCCACCAAAGAAACCCTGAAAAGGAAATGATAGACAAAAAGAAAACATCACCATCTCGATAATCACAAAAGGATTTAAAAAAAAAAGAAATTTGATTGATGAAAATGAAACTTGAACACCACACATGAGACGACCCCAAACCCCGTACTGGCGGCGGCAAGGGTAATCCTTGGAATATAACACATAGACAGATAATAGCAGAACAGAAACGAATAAATACACCAGATAATGCACAATAGAATATACTGGATAAGCGTAATCATCAGAGTTACATAGTATACAGGATCATACTTAGTACAAATACAGTTCAACTATACATAAATGTCTACAACGGAAACAAACATAATATGTACAATAGGAGCTGTACAACATAAAAAGAGATAAATGATAGAATCCATCTTCAGCTCCAGCTATCCGGATAAAGCCAGCTAAAACCTGAATACAAGGCTACCCTAGTAGAAAAAGAGGCACTCGAGTTTGAAAGTGAAACAAACTACGTGTCAGTCATGGGACTGGTATGAGAAATCTACTCAACATATTTATAAGATGGCTAATCACATGACCACGCCACTTTCGTGGAACGGGTTTACTCCATTGGATTGCCAGTGGTTTAAAAAAATAAATCCTTCTTTTAAACATCGCAATGCTTTTTATAAAAATGAAGCCATTATAAGACCGAGTTCCCATCACACAATGCAACGCATACCGGAGGATAGAGTTTTACCTTATAATGGCCAAAATATGCTTGATACGAACAAAATAAAATCATTTGATATTACTACTAGTGTTTATAGGTTTCACAAACAATTTCAATCATAACTATCAATCATAGACGGCATGGGTACCATATATCATGTCGCCATATATATATACAATCAAAACCGCACAGTCACGTATTTGGAAATTGGATTTCCGTCATGAACCAAGGCAAAAGATAGTCCTTACCGAATTCGAGACTGCCTAACCCGAGCCTCAGGCAAGTACTCTGTCAAGCCGTTGGATCGTCAGGGCCGATCCACCGATGTGGATTAAAATTCCTGAACAATGCGTTTCCCCGCCCTATGGGGCGTAAGTGAGCCAACGAATGACTCCATCGGTCCCGGATCGACCGATATAAACGAGTCGCCTCGCTATCCATCTTCCACATAAGTAAAATGTCAGTCCGTGTAAAAACACTAACACAACTCCTAGCTAGGAAGAAACGCATGCCCTCCCTGAGGTCCTTCTCCCGTTTCTGGTTCATACCGGGGTGTGAGGCTCGCGAATTCACGTTATACACAAAGCTACGCCACACAGGCGGTGCTTTGATCATCAACCACAAGACTTTGATTTTCAACAAAAGCCCTGATCACTGTATCTTAGCATGTCACATAGGCAATCCACACCATGCAACTGATGGCTATCAATCACATAGAATAAATTCCAATGTCAGACACACCATCCATTTACAAGTCCGTTCTGGGTCGGAATGAAACCGGAGGCACTAAATACCTCGCATATCCATCAATCTCCACGTACGTCTGGACGATCACCACTCATTATCCATATTTCGGTATGCCTCCCAATCAGGAAATCAGTTACCATCCAAACAAGGTGAAGATCGGTCTTCAACCCCCGTCTTCATCTTCGACTTCTTATCGCCGATTCAGTTATTCAGTTTGGGATAAACCCGGTCTTTCTGACCAACTCGCGTATATAATAAACACGTGCTACACAAACACTACATACACATCATTTCAATTCATTAGTCACTAACCGTCAATCCGTAAGAGAACGATTTCCCAAATATTAACCCCGAAGGCCGAAATCAACATCAGATCAAAATCCAGGAAACCATTCGACTTAGCTAACCTTCAATTAATTTCTAAATTTCAAATCCATATTATTTATAATATTTTATAACGATTTATCGCTATTTTTATTTATTTTAAAATAGCCAATTTATTCAAATGACGCTTCAGGCCATAACGCGGCCGTGGAGCTGTTTTTCTTCAGATTTGATTTACACATATCTGAAAATCGAACCGTTGGATCTTCACAAAATTTACATCATTAGAAAGATCTTTTCAAAATGAATCCAACGGTTCCAGTTTCGGGAAAATCCGACGGTCGGATCTCTCGGTATAATCGTTTGAAGTTTCGATTTCAAAATACGAACTGCAGCGTCGTTATTCGATTTAATATAATTATATATATATATATATATATAAATATAATCGATTCTGGCGCTGTTTTTCTTCAGATTTGAATTAAACATTCCAGACAATCCAACCGTTGGATCTTTATAAAATTGGTGTCATTGGAAAGATATTTCCAAAGCGAACCCAACGGTTGCGATTTCGGGAAAATCCGATGGTCGGATCTCCCGCACTAATCGTTTGAAATCACGGTTTCAAAATACGAACTGCAGCTTCGTTATTCGATATATTTCAATTCTATTTATATATATAAATCGATTCTTCGATTTCAAAACCATATGATTTTCATACATTTGATAAAAATGATATTTTTATCTAACTGTCTTCTATTTCAACACTTCACTATTTTTAACAATTCATGTACATAATAAAAATGTGATTTTTAATGTAAAACAATTTATTTCAAAACACGACTATTTTATATATTTCATATTGATGATAAAAATAAGATTTTTATTATAAAACGATTTATTTCAAAACGAGATTATTTTATATAGTTCATATAGATGATAAAAATATGATTTTTATTTTAAAACAATTTATTTCAAAATATGAATACCATTCAACACATGAATTTCAATTCAACGAATGAATTTCGATTCAACACATGAAGGTTTTCTATAGTTTGTATATATAGATAAAAAGGTGATTTTTTTATATTTAAAACACGAATACCATTCAACACATGAATTTCAATTCAACGAATGAATTTCAATTCAACGAATGAATTTCTATTCAACACATGAAGGTTTTCTATAGTTTATATATATAGATAAAAAGGTGATTTTTATATTAAAAACACGAATACCATTCAACACATGAATTTCAATTCAACGAATGAATTTCTATTCAACACATGAAGGTTTTCTATAGTTTATATATATAGATAAAAAGGTGATTTTTATATTTAAAACACGAATACCATTCAACACATGAATTTCAATTCAACGAATGAATTTCTATTCAACACATGAAGGTTTTCTATTTAACAGACGAATATAATTTCAGCATAGGAAAATATTTCTAACACATGAATATTATTCAAAATTTCGGCAGCATAACGGCAGGGTAGTTAAAATCGGGAACGTCTCTAGTACGACTCCTCGCTCTACCTTAAAGCCTCGCAGCTTTTGACAATGGGGAATGATGTATCTAGTTCGCACGCAGACGGCATGTATAATTTTTTCATTTCCACAAACTAATCCTATGTGGTTTCAACCAAATATTTCTCAACCACAAACGGGTATTTTTCAACCACAATCAATCAACTCAAACCACAAACAATTTCAATCAACCATTCGCTATCAATCAATTTTCACACCAATCACAACCAATAAATATCGTCCATGGTTTGTGGACGAGGGGCGTATATATACATATATATATATTTATATATAGCATTTCACTTCTATTTCAACACATATATAATTTTTACAACACATATAAAACTTATACATCGAACGTACAACTTATACAACACTTATACAAGAGGTGTACAACGCTTATATAACTCATACATCGATTATATAATTTATACATCGTCGTTTTCCATATCGTTTATAATTTAGAAATCTCACATTGGGTTCCACTCCACCAAAAATAGTAGAAGCCTTAGAAAAATATGTGTTCTCTTCTAGAATGTAGAAGACGTCCATACGAGTCCACCGTCTCTTGTTTCACTGAATTTCGTTAAGAAACGAAAAAAATATGATTTTTACAGTGAAATCAAAAACCGTAGCGCTTTAAAGTGCTATAATATTGTTTAATTAAAATCAGCCGTTACCTTTCTTTCGATGTTCAAAACTAGGTTTAGCCTTTTCGATTAATCCATGAAGCTATAGCCCGATCAGATTATACAGCGTCGAAGGGCTCCGAGAGAGCTTCCTTGTGCCACCTGTCTCGTCCAGCTCGACAGCGAATCCAGCTCGTCGCGGCGGCGGAAAGTCCGGATCTTCCTGGGCTCGAAACTCGAGGTACGGCGAACGATAGGGGGTTGGGTGGCTATGGATTTGAAGAGGATTCGAAGCTCTACAAAATCCCTAACTGTGGCATTGGATTTTATTGAGTGTATAACAAAGAATCGAGGAGAGAAGTTCTGGAGTTTTTTCCGTCGTCGGGTTTCTGAGAGGAGCCGGGAGAGAAAATAAAGTGTGGCCAATCAGATTTTTTTAATTTTATTTATATATTTTTTTTTCAAAAATACCCTCTTTCACACACGAACACCAATCCAAACCCAACGACTATCGTCCCTAGCGTTTTACCCCAATTCCGAACACAATGGGATATGTTTCGTAGGCCCATTCGACTGTTTCAGTCAGTTTTCCTTCAAATTAAAATATAAAACATTCAATATTCGATTTGAACGTACATTTCAATTTGCCAGGGCCACAAACTGATTCTAAAAATTCCCGAAAAATAAATCTAGCTATGTTTTGACGATACGGTCCCAACAAAACTAGTTTTGTCGAATTATGAGACCATTTGAAAAATGGCCCATTTCTGGTCGATCCAATTTAACATAAATCGACCAAACACATTTTCCTTCGCCACGCTCACATACTAGCTTCAAAAATTATGAAATTTGAAACCTAGCAATGATTTGACATCCCGGATCCAACAAAAATGGTTTCATCGAATTCCGAGCTCGTTTGCAAAATGTCCATTTTCACGGGCTATATAAATTCCATAGCGACCTTTCTGAAAATTCATTTGGCCATAACATTTGCTTCCCGCTATGAAACTTCAATTTTTCAGATTCGCTTGAAAGGTATTCACTAACAGATTTAAATATTTTTGTTTTCACTCAAATCCGCTTTGTTTTGCACCCGGTACAGTCAGTCAAAGTTTGAATTCAAATTTTGAAACTACCGCGCCATTTCAGGCCTTGTTTATAATTCAAAGTAACTATATTTATTTTCAAACGTCGATTCAAACTCACTTTTCATTGCTATTATTTAAAATATTTATTTTAAATATTTAAAATCCACTATTTTAGCCAATTTAAATTTTTTAAATTGGTTCAGATTTTCCGGGTCGTTACACCACACCTCTTAATGTTACCCAAGATAGGGTCCTGTTAAAAAATATGAAGTGTTATAGGTATAAAGACAGAAATATGTCACAGAGACTAAGATTCAAAAGACATAAATAAAATAAAATAAAACATAATGAAGGTTCAGACAATTTTAAATAGTGACAACCATTTATTTCAAAAAAAACCAACTTACACAAAATATCATGTCTTATGAACATAAAATTCCAATCGTGAATAATATCAGAGTACTAAATAATATCCCTTAAATAGTCATAGATATAACCAAACCATGGAAAATAAATAAAATACAATAATACATCTACTTCAAAGAAAATCCTCCAAGACAGAATCAGCTCAACAACCCAAACTATGCACTTCCTCCTTATGAGCATGAGGGGAAGAAAAAGGAAAGAAGGAAGGAAAATGGGTTAAACATAAAGTTTGGTGAGCTGTTATGATTATTAACACAATTGATAAGTAAGGGAAATAGATAAACAGTAGTTCTAGCGTCAGATAATGTAAGTGTTCGTGTGCACCTAAAGTGAACATATAGGATGACATGAAAGGTTACAAATAGGGTTGACTGTTCTCATTCACTTTTTGACTTACAAATTTTAGAACATAATAAGTAGAAAGGTTTTCTGATACTACCCATCAATTGGCTGTCAATACCATTGGTTGATAACCTATGCCTACTATGCGTCTCGGGCTTATCATGCCTGACCTATCAGCCAAAGGCATAACATTAATCACAGGTGTTACAATGTCTTATGTTTCTTCATTGGGTTAATGCACGCACACTAACCTATCGGAATGCACTCGTACTCACCTCTAATTTGGGTAAATTTACTACCTCGCATGGCACTGTACATTCCCTCGACTCCTAATGAGACCATACGTGATAAAAGGGTACAATGTCTGGAATGTAACCCCAACAGACCTGTGATACTCAACCCAAATCCCGACTAGTTTGGTCCCCCATAGGTTAATCATAGAATTAGCCTTTTAATTTAATGTCATTTTAAGTTCAATATTTATTAAGCCTAAAAGTTCATTCGTTTACCATAGAATAATGTCTAATCACTTGACCCTATAGAATATCGCCTAATGACAAGGCCCTATAAAGTATCGCCTAATCACCAGGACCTATAGAATATTATTTATTGTTATCGTTGAACGCCTGCTTATGTAGGTCCCTAATCAAATGCCTAATCACAAGGCCCTATACAACAACCATGATATAGTTTTAGCTTTATAACTTAATACCATTTTAAGTTAATTTTCATGTTAACCTTAATTTTCCCAATTACAACCCAAGCCATATTCATATTTGCAAATAAACCATGTTTGTTTATTATGATTTTCCAATTGTTCATATTTATGCAAATATACGCTATAATTCATTTTCTGTCATAACTTGTGGCATAGTCATTTTGCAAACATGATCAAGTTTGCCTATTTACGTTCCAATGTTTCCTTTTTATTACAGTTTTACAACATATCAAATTAACAACAAATTATCCAATTTTTCATTCCATTATCCCGATTCAATCAGAATAAAAAGATAATAATTAGGCGTGGTCAACTAGGCATATAAATTTATGTCTAAATCAGCCGTATACGTATGCCTTTTGGGCATAATTGGGCATAACCAAAATAAACTGTTAAAATCCGACAAAGAAGGGGAAAAGAAGACTGAGAATATTACTTATAATAATGTGAATATTAATTAAACAAAGACTGTAAGAAAGGATATAAATATTACAAAAACTACATGCAAAAAGAAATTATAGGAAAATATAAATGAACAAAAACTATAAATAAACTATAAGTAAAAGAACTGAAAACAAATCCACAACCACAACTACTATTATTCCTACTCACCCAAACTAAATCAAAAATCTGAAATATCATAAACTCACCAGAATAAGCTTTGGTTGTGGCCCCGGTAGAAACCCGAAAAGAAAAAAAATTAATCCCAATCCTCTAAAATTTAGAATTAATGTAGTGTGTCTCCAAAAAAAGAAGACTAGCCTAAACTTTAAAAATAGAGTGGCCTATCTCTAGAAGATGACTAGCCTAGGCGTGAATGAGATGTGTTGTGAGAAATCGGAGGGGGATTGGAGGTTTATTTATAGGTGGAGCGAAGGACCCTCAACCGTTAGATTTAGGTTTTAAATCTGAACCACCCATATCCTTAGGTCAATCCGCATTGATCACATTAGCGAATCAAACAATACACTTTAACCTTAAAAAACTCGAAAAAAATCTCGTCCATCCATCAATTTCGAGCCTAGCACGAAAACATGCCAAACACCACATGGGTCGACCTAGAACCCAACCGGTCAACACATAGGTCGACCCACTCACAACATGGGTCGTCCCGGTTATTGCTGGGTCGTCCCATGCAACAATTGGAAATTTTCGTTTATTTTTAAATTTTGCTTTGAATTTTGAACTTCTAATTGCCATTACTCCTTCATTATAGGACCATCTTACTCAAACCAAATATGCATCTGAATAAGAAAATCATAATGGACCCTATGGTCAATCCCCGTTGCCAAATTCCCACAGTTTTATAACTTATTTATTTATTAATTAATTTCTGTGTTTTAAAATTTGGGTTGTTACATTCTTCCCTCCTTAAAGGATTTCGTCCCCGAAGTCTATAAGATAGGAGAACAAGAAAACTGTTCACAAACAAATTTCTACATTAATCTGTCCAACTATCATCAACTAGCAATCATTGTCCTTAGTATTTATGCGATTTACGTATTGATGCAATAGTATGATGTGTATGATCCTAACTAATGCAAAAGATTAGGTGGTCTACTAATTTTGTTGACTCCCTTTTTATGCAATTATGTTCGTGCAATGCATCCAAATGTATGCAAAAATCCTATTGCTAACATATAGTTCTATATGCGTGCTTCAGTCATCACTCATATGCAACAACAGTATGATAACACCCATGTACTACAATTATAGAAATAGATAAATTGCGGTCACATCCATATGCATATGTAAGTGTCCTACCAGTAATCCCTAATAGTTCCAAGTATGTGTATAGGCATCCACTGCATCCATTTCCAAACACTTGCATCCATCAAACATAACACGTTCTAAAAACATGTTTCAATCACGTCCTAACATCCATAGATTTCTTCTACGATAAGATTCAAAGGAATGGAAAGGTAGGATCTTATTCAAGAACTAGAGATGGAAAAAGAACGAAGCATACCATCTAAAAGATATGGATAGGAAATAAGCATCTTTTCTTTTGGTTTCAAATTGGCTTCGCTCGAATTTTATCCCTATTGAAACTTTACAAGCCCACCTCCCTATTCCTTAGCCTATTGGTCTCATGCTCCAGAATCTGCGTAGGTGCTTATCGAATAGCTGTCTCTCACTCAATCTCCACATCCTCTAACAAACTAGGCTCTACTACAGCTGCTGAGTCATGTAAGCACTTTCACAAGTGCGAAACATGAAATACATCGTGAACACCAAAATGAATTTCAGGTAGTTGAACCCTTTATGCCATCTGCCCCCACTCTCTCTTTAATTAGAAAGGGTTCAATGAACCTCAATGCTAATTTACCTGCGGTGCCAAATCTCACTACATTCCACAATTGTGATACCTTGATGAAAACCAAGTCACTAATAGCAAACTCTAAATCAGTCCTCCTCTCATCCACATAAGACTTGCCGATCATTGCCGCCTTCATCCTTCTCCTAACAAAATCAATCTTATCAGAGGTCTCTCTAATTTTATCTAGCCCAAGAAGTAGTCTATATGCCGACTCCCACCAACATGAGGGAGATCAGCTAGGTCGTCCCTATGGAGTCTCGATGGGTGCCATGCTGATAATAATCTGAAAACTATTATTATAAGCAAACTCCACTAGGGGTAATTCTCCTCCCAAGTCCCTCTGAAATCCAGGATACAAAGACTTAGTATATTCTCTAAAATCTTGTTTACCCTCTCAGTCCGACATTGATAAGCCATGGTCAATCTGAGCTGTGTCCCTAAGCCTTCTGCAGAATCCTCTAAAACTTAATAGCGAAAATCGTGTCTCTATCGCTCACAATACTCATAGAAACACTATGGAGTCGGACTATCTTCTGCACATACATAGATGCCAACCACGCAGATGTCATCTTAATCTTAACTGGGATTACATGAGCGTTATTCATCATTCAGTTTACAATAGCCCAAATGCTGGTGTTGCCCTTCCTTGATCTCGCAACCCATCAATGTAATCCATAAACACGCTCTCTCATTTTGAAAATGGTGTATCCAAAGTCTGGAGCAATCTACCTGGCTTCTTTTGCTTTGCCTTTACTCTCTAACATGCCATACACTTAGCCACAAACTCATCAACATCCCTCTTCATGCCATTCCAGTAGAAAATTCATCTCATGTTTCAATACATCTTATCACTACCCAAGTGGATGGTCATCCGAGAGTGATGTGCCTCAGCCAACACTGCACTCATCAGATCATCCATGTAGGGAAAAAAGGTATACCATCACGTCGCAACCCCTACCTACCATCTACAGGGTATTTGACAAGATGTCTAAAATTCTCTCCTTTACCCAACCTATTCATAATATCCACTAGCTTTGGCTCCTCTCTTTACCTCGATATAATCTCCTCTAACAAAGTAGGCTGCACCTCTAACGATGACCATAATCTTGGAGTATAGTCCGTAAATGGTCTAAAGTCAAAATATAGATATAAACTCCAAACTCAACCACTCTACGAGTAAATGACTCAACGATGCCCTTTTCCTACTCAAAGCATCTGTAACTACATTCCCCATTATAAGAAATCTCAAATTCGTATGATGCTAGGAATTCCATCCATCGCTGCTGCTTCAGACTGAGGTCCCTCTACGAGAAAAAAATAATTTAAAGACTTATGATCCGTAAAGAGTTCGAATCTCTCACCTAGTAGATAATGTCTCCAAGATTAAAGCACAAAAACTATATCGTCCAACTCCAAATCATGAGTAGGTAATTTCTCTCATAAACCCTCAAATGCCTGCTACCATATTACATAACCCTACCCTCCTGCATTAACACTTCGCTTAAGGCAGTCCCACATGCATCGGTATGCATAGTGAATGTATTAGAGACATTAGGAAGTACTTATACTATTGCAATAGTAAAAGCCTTCTTCAATCTCAGAAAAGAGTCCTTACAATCATTATTCTAAGAAGAAGGCAAATTATTTTAGTGGGTCGGATAAGCGGTGCCGAAATTCATGCACTGTCCATAATGAACTGCATATTGTAACCCGCTAAACCAAGTAAACTCCTTACCTCTGTTCCGTTATTGGGGGTCTTCAAGTCTTCCACCACCACCACCACCTTGGAGGGACATACAGCAAACCAATTCTTGGGAAACATATGCCCTAAGAAACGCACCTCTCTACGCCAAAAAGGACACTTAGATAATTTCACCTTAAGTTGATGTACTTGGAGAGTACAAAGAACCTCTCTTAAATGTAAGGCATGATCATCCTTGCTCCTCGATAATACAAAAATATCATCCACAAAGACAACCATAAAATTATTCAGAACATCTCTGAATACCCTGCTCATCAAATCCATGAAATAAGCTAGCGCGTTGGTCAACCCAAAAGGCATAACCAGCCATTGAAAAGAACCATCAAAAGTCCAAAATGTTGTCTTGTCTATGCTATTTTCTGCAACATGAAGCTAATGAAAACCCGTGGCCAAATATAACTGAGAAAATACAGACGTACCCACCAACTAGTGAAACAAATAGTTTATCCGGGGGAGTGGGTAATGATTCTTCTTCGAGGGACTATTTAGTTCTCTATACTCCACACACAACCGAAGGGAACCGTCCGCCTTGCTGGCAAAGACGACTAATGCTCCCCACTCCGAGATAATCCACCTAATGAATCCCTTTTCTAGAAGCTCACCCACTTGCTTACTAAGCTCTCTCTGTTCCGTCAAAGCCATATAATGAACAAGCAACTCCACCTTCACATTCTCACTGAGATAAACCTAGAAGTCAATCTCTTGCTTAGGTGGAAATACTCTCACCTAGTCAAATACATTAGGATACTCGAAAACAATGGGTACATAATCGATATCATTAATAGAAGAATCTAGGGAATAAAGAAAAATCAACATAGCTGACCCCCGTGGGTCGCAAAAAATCTTGAAGTTCCTACCACTACAAGTCGTCAAATAAATAAACTTCTCTCACAATCAAGTATAGCCCCATATATCCCTAACTAATCCATCTTTAAGATCATAGCATACCCAAAAAACCCCAATACATAAGTGTCGCGATCAAACTCAATGCCTAAAATAGAAAATTTAAAACCCCCACAAACCAAATATATGTACGTCGAACCACCTTTGGAGTTTAAACTATTATGGGGTCAGTACAAAGTGAAGGGTTGCAATCATACCATCACTAAAGCACTGGATCCCATCAGAATTCTGAAGTTAAGCATGCTTAGGCGAGAGTAGTGCTAGAATGGGTGACCTCTAGGGAAGTCCTTATATGATACCCCTTAAAAAAATAGTAAGATGTGAGATATCAAGAACAAAAAGTCAGCCAAAGTGCTAGAAATAAATGAATGAGAAGCTCAAGAATTAAAATGAGTGCATATATGAAAGTCAAAAATAGAAATAAAACCTTCTACAGTTATTTTGTACCTCTAACGTGCCATTGCTAGTCGGAGCTACTTCCAGCACATGAACCTAAGTTGACGACGTACCAGTCCTTTGTCTAGCCTTTTGTGTACATGCTTACTAAAATTCCCAGGCTACCCATATTTAAAGCGCTTGCCTTTTATCATCGACATTTTACAGTCCTTCATTTAATGCCCTGTCATCCCACAACCAAGACACTTGATCTCTGTCTTGCTCTGTCTTTTCTGAAAATTACCTACTTTCTTCTTCTAGCCTTTGTTGTTTTCCCGCCATTTCCTCTTAGAAATAGAAAACTTAGAATCTCCATTCTTAACATTCTTGACCTCTTCTTTTTAATCCTCATGCATCAAAGCCATCTCTATGAAAGCCTCAAAAGTAGCCCCAATCGGAACATGTGTCATTTCCAAACCATAGAGAGGTTAGTTCCGCCCTCTCGCAAACCTAACAACTTTCTTACTAGTTTTATTGACCAAGTTCACCTAAACCTCAATAATTTGTTAAACTAATTGTCGTACTCCTTGACCAAAAAATCACCTTGCTTCAAAGTAAGAAACCACTCTAACTGCATACCCTCTTCTGCTTGCAACAGAAATCACCACTCGAATCTGACTTGGACTCTAGCCTAATCTATAATCCCTTCTTCGGCCTTTACAATTTTCTACGAAAATGATGCCACTCCCTTAAGCTGGCAAGTATCCAACCGAACTTTATATTGACCCTCAAGCTCTAATAACTCAAAAATCCTCTCTATATCCCCAAGAAAAGAGGGCCCCCATAGAAGTCTCTGCCTTAAAAAAGTCTTTCTACCCAAATTGGAGAAATCCTTATAAATCTTTGAAAAAGTCAATAGTTGTTCGTGGATTAGTAGGAACCACCACAGCGGGAGCTAGAGCCTTTGCATATTCTTATCCTTCGGCCGGTGTTGTAGCCTCTAAATATCTGCAAAAAACCTAGAACAAGGACACCCTCAATAAGATTGGAAGCCTCAGACATGCTTCATAAGAGAGTAAAGATTTATATTTTAGAATTTGAGAGAGTTAAAGGAAGGTTGTAACCGACTTGAGGGATATTCTTTTTTTTTTTCAAAATACCCTTTTGTTTTAAAAAATATGTTTTCTTTTATAACAAAATTTTAGTGATATTATAACCTTAGGCTTTGATACTGAATGAAACACCCCACACCCCTTAATGTTATCTAAAATTGGGGCCCCTCTAAGGAAGATGAAGCGTTATAGGAATAAAGACAAAAATATATCGCATAGACTAAGATTCACATGATAAATAAATAAAATAAAACACAGCGGAGGAAGAAGATAATTTAAAACAGTGACATAACCATTTATTTCAGAAAACCAACTTTCATAAAATACCATGTCTCATGAAGAGAAAATCTCATTGGTGAATAATATTAGAGTACATAATATTATCCCTTAAATAGTTATGGATACAACCAAACCATGGAAAAGAAATAACACACAATAATACATCTACTACAATGAAAATCCTCTGAGGCAGAATCAACAGAATAATTCGAACTATGCACTTCCACTTTGCGAGCCTATGTGGGGGAGAAAAAGGAAAGAAGGAAGGGAAAACGGGTTAGACACGAAGTATATTGAGCTATTATGATTACTAACACGATTGATGAGTAAGAGAAACAGGTAAACAGTAGTTCTAGCTTCAGATAGGGAAAATGTCTGTGCACACTTACGGTGAATATATAGGATAAGATGAAAGGTTTAAAGTAGGATTGACTGTTCTCATTCACATTTTGACTGTTTACACTTCTACCAATTTTAGAACATAATAATTAGGAAGGGTTTCCTAATACTACCCATTGATCGGCTTTTAATACCATAAAGTGATAACCAATGCCTACTATGCACCTCAGGCTTATCCGGCCCGACCAATTAGCCAAAGACATATCATTGATCACGGGTGTACCTACCTCCAATTTAGACCAACTTACTACCTTGCATAACACGGTGTGTGAACTTGCCTCCTAATGAGACTATATATGACAAAAGGGTATGTTATCTGGTATGGATCTAAAGTGACCCAAACTCGCCCTTACGGGAAATCCTAGATTGAGTTAAGAACACGATAATCAAAACACAAACAGAAAAACATTTCATTGTTGTTACAACAATTAACATCAGAGTACGAGAATATAACATAGCATGAATAAATAATATACATCAGAAAAATATCAGAGATTAAAATACATTACATAGCAGCAGAAATATAAACATAACACAACTTAAAGAAATACATGGATATATAGCTTTCCGAATATAGCTCCAGCTATGAACCAGAATCCTATAAAAATAAATCTGCAAAACCAAAACTACTAGTTTCCTATGTGGAAACTAGGAGCACCAAGAGTTTAGGTTAAAACAATAAACTCTAGGTCAGTCACGGGACTGGTGTGAGAACTAAAACAGTTATTTAAAACTTTACTTTAGAAATAAAGTAAATCAAGGGACCACGTCGTATAACATGGAACGGGTTTTCTACCAAGAATACCAGTGCATAAACAGTTTATAAAAAACGCAGTGCTTTTCGAAAAATGAAGGTATTATAAGACTCAGGTCCCACCACACAATGCAACGCAAGCCAGCGGGTAGAGTTTTCCCTTAAAATAGCCAAACATGCTTGGTACGTTTTAAAACAAATCATCTGATACTATTATAAGTGTATAGCATCAAATTCAACTTCAAATATAATTGCATCAATCAAAGAAAGCATAGTACCCCATGCTACTATGTCGCCATACTAGTTCTGCAATTAAAACCGAAATGTCGTATTAGAAGTTGGATTTCCATCATGAACCAAGGCAAGGGATCGTCCTTACCAAATTCGAGACGCTCTAGCCCATGTCTCAGGATCAGCCGCAACTGCACCTTGGATCTTCAGGACCGGTCCACTCTTACGTTTGTTGATTGGTTATTCCTGAAAAATGCATTTCCCCGCCCTATGAGGTGTAAGTCTAGTCAGTATGTCGATCATGTCATCCATCGGCCCTGTTGTGACCGATATAACCGAGGCGCCTTGCTATCCATCAAATAATATGCAACATCCACATGAGTAAAATGTCTGGTCTCCATACCATGACACCACTCTTAGCTAGAAAGAAATGCTTATTCTCCCTGCAGTCATCTCCCGTTTCTGGTTCATACCAAGGTGAGAGGCTCGCGAATTAGCGTTATACATAAAGCTATGCTATTTGAAGTCGTGCTTTGATCATCAACCTCTAAGCTCGTACGTCTCAGAGAAGGGAGTTAAGCAAGAGAATAAGGTCTCCGCTACCAAATAGATATATATTTAATAGCGATCAACCAACGCAGAATAAAATCCAATGTCAGACACACATCCATTTACTAGTTCGTTCTGCGTCTGAACGAAACCGGAGGCACATTATTCCTCATCCTATATGTCCAATACAGGAGAGAGGCCCTCCCATATCCGATCGATCTCCAAGTACGTCTGGACGATCGCCACTTATTACCTTGTCTTGGGTATGCAGCCCGATCAAGACATCAGTAATCATCCAAACAATGTAAAGATCTCCAGTCTTCAACCACCGTCTTCATCGTCGACTTATCGTCGTATCAATTATTCAGAACGGGATAAACCCGGTCTTTCAGAATAAATCACATATCTTATAAACAAGTGCTATAAAAACACAACATATGCCTCATTCTAATACAGAATATTCTTTTATTCAAATATTCTTTTCATAATTTAAACCGCATTAAGGTTTTCCAAACTAGTCGGGATTAGCGGACCTTACCGAAGTAATCATTTATTATATTTCCCAATCCCAACCTATTCATCCCATGGAGCAAAACTGGTAATACCACATATCTAACACAATTGTGTTATCGGTAAAATTAACTACCATTTCACGTTCAAATCTAATTGAAGATTTAACCATTGCTTAGAGTAAAACTGGTGGTACTCCATTCTCGATCATTTCCCCAAATTTGATAATTTAAATTATCACATCCACATTTCAATCTAATTAAAGATTCATTAAAACTCCAGCTTGATTTTAATATCATAAATCATTACTTTATGATTATCCAAATTTAGGAAATAAATCCTGTCTTTAACTAGGTTAAAGAGCCAATGTCATTTAAAACACGGTTCACGATAAACCCAAAATCACATTCCAATAATTGTGGAATCTTCACGGAAAATAGATCAATATATATAATCGATATAAATTTCTGTATGAAACCAATAATATAAATGGAATAACGGCAAAGTCTTTTAAATTCCATATATAGTAACGGTCTTCCTCCATAGAAGTTCACTTCGATTATTACGAAATCGAATTCCATTCCATTCCAATTTATTTTATTAAATTGGAAAACTTTACTTCGGAAAATTTCCATTAAATCTTAATAAAAGATTTACATATATTTCAATTCACATTACACTATAAATTGGGTTAAAGAACGAATGTAGTTAAAAACACGGCTCACAATAAACCCAATTCACATTCCATTCAATTCCAATTGAAAATTAATTAATTGGTAAATTTCCGTAAATCTTATTTAAAAGATTTATTCTTTTCTCAGATGGGTCTAAGAACAATGTTAATGAAAACACCATTCCCGACAAACCCAAAATCCAATTCTTTTTTTCAATTCCAATTTAATATTAATTAATTGGAAAACTTCACTAAATCTTAATTAAAAGATTTATTCTTTTCTCAAAAGGGTTTAAGAACAATGTTATTTAAAACACCGTTCACGACAAACCCGAAATCCAATTTAATATTAAATATAAGGATCTGAATCGAAATGATATCGGCTTATATTCAATATCAAATTCTAAAACTAACGGATATCGTATTGGAAATAACGATATCTTTATCTTCCAAATTCCCATAACAAAATCCGTATATCCACGGAATCCAATATCGAAATATTGCGAAGATTATTTTCATTCCAATTTATGTATAGGAAAATTCTGGTTATTTTTAAAACCATTTCAAATCCATGTTATTTCTTTAAAAATATTGGATTATTATTCTAGTTAATGACTAGTTCGTTTTAATAAAAATATATTTTTATCTTTACAAACGTGGAATTTTTCATCCAAATTCTTTCCAAGTCATTTATTATGATTTTGCATAAATTATTAATAATTTTAATAATTTTATCAAGGCCCGTACAGTCGGTTTCCAATAATGGCCACCGAACTGCATCCATAGCGACCTTGTCCTAATTTAATTTGGATATAATTCCAAATCCAACCATTAGACTTCAAATCTCTTATATGTGTTGGAAAGTCCTTTTCGATACGAACCCAGCAGTTCTAGTTTTAGGAGAATCCGATGAACGGATCTCCGTAATGTCAATTCGAAGTCAATGGTCGGAATTCTCGAATTGTTGCGGCGTTGCGCGTTCTATTCAGGCCGTTAAATATATATAATATATATATGTTGTATATATTTCATCGATTTCCATCGAAAACGTATTTTATACATAATTTTAAATTCATTTTAAAACAATTCTCACTTTCATTTTAATTTTAAATCAAAATTGAATACTCCTTATCATTAAAATATTTAAATGATAATATTTTCAAAACATCTGATTTTGAAATCATTTCCTTTTGGATATTCATTATGAAAATGAATAAAATTGATATAAATATCGTCTGTGTTAAAATAACACGTATCTAATCAATACGACTTCACATATTTATTATTTTCATGTTTATCCCAAATCGGACGTCAAAATCATATTTTATTCCTGTATGAAATATTATTTTAAAATATTCGTTACTTTAAAATAATCGTTATTTTAAAATATTCGTTATTTTAAAATACTCATTCTTACTGAATTGGAATCAGATGCATTTAACTACCATATAATTTATTTATATGGATTTCATACAAAACATGTACACAACAACAATGATAAACAATAATTCATCATCCAAAGTGCATTACACAACTGCATAAGCATTAAATATAAATAATTAAAGCTTACAACAGTCTATCAACCAATCGATTGACATATAACTAAACAATTGGGATTAGTGTACATCAAATATCATCCCAATACCCGTGTGGGGTTTCAACCAACAAATACTGAATATTATTTGTGTCATTAGGCAATGTGACGACCCGCCCCGCTTTAACTGACATTTCCTCCGAAAGTGCGCTGTACACATGTCCACTAGCAAGGGACGGTCGTCAAAGAAAGGAAATAAGATGAAAGAACTAACAAAGAAACCTGTAGAATGTCTCACAACGCATGGAATAAAATCTAATAGTAACATACTTGACATAAGACAGGCGAGACAGTGCATAAGCTGAAAACTAAAACCATCATCATCATAGCAGCGGAAATCCAAAATACAGCTTATGATCCAACATCATTATTACAACTTTAAAACTGTCTCTAAAGCAAAAGAAAGTAAAAGAAGGAGGTACACTACTAATGCCCAAGCAGTGACCTTCAACAACACAGGGAGAGTATCTATATATCATACGTAGGAGGCTCCTGCTCGTCTCCGGTGCAACTACTCGTGCATACCACCTAACCTGTCTCTAGTCTGCTCATTTAAAATCGCCTAGAGTAATAAGAAGAGACATTAAACTCTAGGTCAGACAAAAGTATGGTATGAGCGATAAGCAATAAAATAGAACAATAACAGGTATAATCTAATAATACCTGAACCTGGACCTGCAACCAAAGAGTTAGCACTACACACCATACAATACTCTAAGGTGCCACTAACATATGGTGTAAAGATACGGGGGAAGGGGTGTGCATGTCATAGTGATGGCAAACGATCAAGCATAACAACCATCCTCACATCTCTCACTCAGTGCGTAAAGCATACGATATCCACTATTTGGTAACTAATCCTTTGGGCTCTGACGGAGTCCAACCCCATACAACTGCCACTACTAGCCACTCTTCATTTCTCAGTGGTGAACCAAAGTTATAAATACCGACAACCCCTTTGCGCACGTCCCACAGCAAAGTCCAACCATGAAGTTAACTCGTTGGTTCTTAACTGGATCCTGAGTTCTACTTCCCATTTGGACTACCTTTGCATCTCGGGTTCTAGTCATCTCCGGATCGGTTCATTCTTCTCTCTTCACTTTGCTTCAGATTGGTTTGTCCATGTCAACTCCTCTAGTTTGGATCGTGGGCACCAATTAGGTTCGGGTCGGATCGTGGTGCTCGCCCTACATCGGATCGGTTCGTGCTTCCTCCATCGGATCGGGTCATGGCACATGACCAGCTCGTGGCTCCTCCTCTCAAGCGGATCGGTTCAGATGAGTACACAGGTTCGGAGGCGGGTCAGATCGTTACTTCGTGGCGCACTCCAGGAGAATGGGTCGTGTCGGAGCTACATGGTGCTCCATGGTTCGGATCGTGCTCCCCTCCTCCGATCCGATTCGGTTTGGCTAGTTTTCTAAACTTCTTTCCAGCGACTGTTTTACGTTACGCGACGACGTTTTCGACCATTATAACTATTCTAAACATTCACAAAGCATACCATACAGCCATAGCAACATGTATAAACATTCACAAACAGCAAAACAACAATATGATATGTCAAAACGTATTAAACATACCCAAAAACCCTTATTTTCCCCTTAAGTATGTTTAACAACAACTAATGATAAGACTAGTAAAACTTAACTAAATCAACCTAAATTTCTATCAGATCCCTAAAATAATATTTTAGAATTTTACAAATTTTTTCAGATTTTTATGATGCAAAATTTAGCTAATTATCACTAATCACTCCTTAATCCCCTAAATTCTGGGATTAGCAAAATTATTCCAAATTAACCCAAATTCATATCAAAGGCATAAAATAATATTCTGGAATTTCACAAATTTTTCGAGATTTTCCTGAGTTATAATTTCGCTAATTACCCAAATTAGCCATAATTAGTGAAAAACAATGCAAATCACTCACCTTTGCCACAAATTAAACTATAGATCTGAAATATCCTCTGTTTTGGGTCGAATCCCAATGCTTAGCAGCAGCCCCAACTCTGATTTGATGCTATCTAGGCTAGGTTTGATGTTGATTAGCTTAATCCTTGATAAGAAAGTGATTTAGAGGTGTTTTGAAGAGATTTAGAAAGTGGAGGTCATGGCTAGGGTTCAAAGGAGGTTAGTGGCGGGTGAAAAATACTGAAAAAGAATATTTTCTAAAACCTAGCAGCCCTCAAATACTCCTAATCCCGAAATCCCCCAATGGGCCTAGCTACTAATCACCCGGTTAAGCCCAATTAAGCTGTTTTTCACCCTCTTGACCTTAATTCAGCCTATCTCCCAAACGGTAAATTCGTTTGACTAATGTGACCTCTCTACGAAAGGTAAACCATCAAACGGATCTAATGGAAGTGGTTTTAGGTCAAAACTCCTTACTAATCAAAAGTTATGAACGAAACAAGATCAGTTAGGGGCAAAATGGTCATTTAAAAATCGACAAAAATCATGAACATGGGAAATGACCCCACTAGTCGTTCCCCAGAAGTACATGACAATACGACGTACCAGGAAAAAATAAATAAATACTCTATGATCCTCTAATGCATAAAATGCGGGTCGTTACATTTTCCCCCTTTAAGAAATTTCATCCCCGAAATTCCTTAACTGAAACATACAAAGAATTCTGCATGCCTATCAATCATTTTCAAATAATAAAACATACAAAACAACACAACAAGCCTATCCTAGCATGCGGTTTACTAACAATGGAAGAACTATCACTACCAAAACCTTACCAGGCAAAGAGTTCTGGATACTTCTTCCTTATGTCCTCCTCTGTTTCCCAAGTGCAGCCTTTCTCATCATCACCCCATTGAACATTGACTAGTTTCACTGCCTTTCTTCGAAGCTGCTTCGTGTCGTTCCCAACTGTAACGACCCACATTTTTCAGTGATATAATTAATTTATTTAATTATTTAAATAATGGTTTGGTTATTTGAAATGCCCAGAATTAAATAATATTGAATATTTAATTAAAATCGAGCTCGAAATGGCGCTGCGGTTCGCTATTTGGCGATTTGAACTTCAACTGAATGTACAAGATTCGTTTTAAATCGGATTTCTGTGAAACAAGAAACGTTGAAATCTGTTGAACTGTATTTTTCTAGTGGGAGAGAAAAATCGAGATTTCGTCGTGTAGATTTTGATTTGTGTCCAAATCAAAATTTCAAATAGTCGTTATAGAGCCGTTCATTGACCGTAACAGTTATTCGAAATAACTGCATACTGGATTCGAATTTAGATAAGGTTCTTTTGAGACGTAATGTTAATTTAATTTTTAGAATTTTACTGAAATTTTTAATTAATTTAATACGCAACTTTTAATTTGGGGTATTTTGCACCCTATATCAATATTTTGGGGTTTCACAATATGAGTTAACCTACTGATATTATTATATTTTCATAATTGGGACACATTGTTGGACACGATCGTATATTTATTTTTTTCCGTAATAGCTCGTATGTGAATAGTATTCTTTTTTTTATAAGCGGGATACGCTTGACTCTATAACTTCAAATTTAAAGCATTTTGCATCTTTCATAAGGTTTGTTTCGCAGGAAAACACGTAAAATAATATGGCATGACATTATTTGAAATGGGAAACTAACTTGAAAGTATCCATCTCTAAATCACATATATATACTGTATGTCAAGACATAACGCCAACTCCTCAAATCAAACACATAAAATATCTAATAAGATCGTTCGTAGTTAAGGCTCATATCACTTGCAATATCACTTTCAAATAGTAGACGTATATGTCCTTCCACTAAGACTTCATGGCGAAGGGATCAAGCAAACTATCACCGATATCTTGCACGCACATGGCTACCCATTCTTCACACCTAACTAATGTTCTAAACATACACAGCTAGCCTGTTATTTCTTTTCATATCAAACTTTTCCCCTTCATTTCGTTCAGATCTGAATATGATAGAAAAAAAAGGGCAGTCTAGGTTGAAAATTTTCACCCTACCCTATATGCCTCAAACGTGGATGCCAAGTTTGGTTAATTTATAAAGGCGCAGACACTTTCGCTTTCTTCCTTCATATAATCCAGTGCGTGTATATTTTTATGACTTTAAAGAATTAACAGAGACCCTATACTCCAATACTTCACCGCCAAGGCAAAGAAATACTACAGCTTGAAATGAAATTACAAAGAAGACCTACACTAGCTCTACAACAGACCCTATGCTCGTACTTTCTCCCTTGGCCGCCAAGGCATTGAAATTGTATAAATACAGTAACCAAGCTTATTCTCGCCTTCATCAAAACAAACCGAATGCAAGCAACACGGTAAGGAAGAAAACTGAACTTATTCTCTCTTCCTGATTTTTTCTTTCATTTGTTCTAAGAACATGGAGGACACGGCCTCTCAGCAAACGCTTTTCCTCTCCACGAGCAAAACAATAAAATGAGGTGGAAATAAAATGGGGAAGAAAGAGGGAGAATCTCGCGAGAACTGAGGAGAACATTGGTGGAAGGGTAGGAGCAAAAGGAAGAGCACGTGCTGATGTAAATGGGTATGTGTTGGCGTTGAGGAGTTCATGGCGGTCTGAGGCCTTGCATGGACGTGAGTGTGTATAAAAATGAAGGGATGTGATGTATGTGTTCATGAGGGGTAGGAGAGAGTACACTATGAGGAATTGATGGGGGGACCATGAGTGAAACCGCAGGTCAGTAGAAGGTTGCGGAAGGTGCCATTTGTGATGCAAAAGGAGGGAATGTGAGGATATATACACTGGGAACTGGGTTTCTTTGTTGGTGAATAGTGAGCTTACGGTGGAAGGAATGAGTCTTTGGAGACTAGCACAGTTTGAATGATTTGAGGATATCAAGATCTTTCTTTGAAGAAACCGCGTTAAAATTTGAGGACGTGGATAGATTACAATTTAAGGTAATAAATTGCTTATAGTATTTAATTTATATTATATATTAAAACTAGTTAAAAATTGAGATGATGATAATTAATTCATACAATCCCATAATCACACAAAACAGGATCCGCTAGGATCATATGATAGACTACGTAATGAGATTGGTTTGGAACGATGTGGAGCTTGATTGGATTTTTGGTAGATTAAGCGCCCGATTAAATCTACCGAAGCTGATCGTTTTCAACAGTTAACGAACAAAGTGAGTAAAACTCACTAACTTTTCTCAGTTATATTTTTATAACGTATTTTTAGAAATGATAAATGATGGTTGTTTGCTCTGTATTGGCTGTTTGGTTGAACTGCTAGTTAATTGGTTGATATCATAGAAAACGATATATATATATATATATATATATATATATAAATCGTTAATCAAATATTGATTTTGTTTAGCAGAATATTTCATAGTGAAATGAAATTGATGTTAATTTTATTGTTTAACATCTGTGGATGCAGGGAAACAGGTTGGAGGGACCCAACTGGGTTCCTCAACATTTATTTTACGGTTTTTCATATATTATGTTATATGATGTGATATGAAATATGTTGTTGATTTTGTATGGTTGAATGATATGATCATTGTTATAGGGTATGTTAAATACCATAAGGAACAATGGAATGTTAAAAAGGAATTTTTCAATGTTATATTGAAAAAGAAATGTTTATAAAATTAAAAGATTTTATAAAAAGAAAATATTTATTTAGAAAAATAAATAGAATTACCAAAAAGGCATTTATTTGGTAAATAAATAGATTATAAAAGGAAATACTTGAAAAGTGAATAGAATAGTATAAAAGAGGATTTTATATTTGAAAGGGTTAGACCCGTGCTTCGCACACGGGTATAACATGCTATGAATTTAAAGCAAAGATTTTAAATAGAATCTGTTTTAACAGATAAAGTAAGAAGATAAATTTATAAATAATATTCTATAAATCAAATAAAATGTTTATCATGGATAAATAGAATATAGTTATTTGAGATAGAGTTAGTCAAACATAGTTAATTAGGATGTGTTGCCATTTCGTACGACTGCTAGCATAATTCGCAGGGCTGTAGATAGCCTACGGCGGTCGGATGTTACCTGAGGGACTCAGGCGTAACCATTATGATCGCTGCGATCTAGAGTCAGGCGAATGGAGTTAAATCGAATAGTAGCCATTCGTAATAAAGTTTAAAACAGACGTAGTTATTCGAATATAAATTAATCGAATATTAGTTATTAGATAGGAGTTAAATAAGTAGAGTTAAATAAGTTGAGGTAATCAAGTAATTTAATCGAGTTGAGTTAGTCAAGACAAGTTAATCAAACCGAGTTAATCGAAATGAGTTAAATCAAAGGAGTTATTAAAAATAATTTATTCAAATAAGATTAAAAGAGTTAATCGAATATAGTTTATTCGAAAAGAGATTAATCGAATGTAAATCATTCGTAGAAGGTTAATCGAATGTGAATCATTCGAAGAGAGATTATCGAATATAGTTATTCGAAGGAAGAGTTATCGAATATAGTTTATTCGAAAAAGGATTATCGAATAGAGATTATTCGAAAAAGAGAATTATACGTTGAATTCGATTATTTACTTTTCGTTTTAATCAAGATCTACTTATTTATTAATAAATTAGTGGTTTAGTTATTTAGTTAAATTAAGGAATAAAAGTTATATTTTGAAATTTAATATTTAGGAAGAAGGGATTATAACGCTATAGTTATAACCAATGTTTCAAATAAGAAAGGGATTCATAAATAGAATCCGAGAGTTTTGCAAGGAAGTTTGTTAAAGAGTTAAAAAGGGTGAACTTTGTCTATTCCAAGGTTGGAAATGTTGTTATGTTAAGGTCTGAGAGGTAATTATACCCCAACTTGATTGACTTTGTTTTTAACTAAGGAGTAGTTAAGGTTCGAGGGTTAAATTTGTTAAGTGGATTTAGTTAATGAGTGAAATAGTTTAAATTGGCTTAGTGATGTTTATTTAAACATCTGTGGAATAAATTGTAGAAACATTTTCCAAATATAATTAGAGATATTTTCTAATCATAGAAAAAGAAAAGTTGATGAGAAAGAATACTGGAATGTCAGTAATACGTGAAACAGAGATGGAAATGTTTTTCCAATAATTGATGATGTAAATTTTCTGAATTTAGAAAATAAGAATTTACAAATATATAGAAAGGGAAAATGGATAAATTAATGATAATTTAATTAAAAGAAATAAACCTTTGGATGATGATTGATCGATAGAGTTTCCATCCGGAGATAATATCGTTGGTTGCACACCTGTTTTTCTTTGATAGTTAAATCACCGACTATCGAAGCTTTTGACCATTTTATCGTCGTCAATACGGAGAGACCGGGATCAGATTCATTATCTGAAAACCACTCTGTATGGACGTTAGTGTTGCGATCAAATATGATAAATTGAAGATGGAGTTATGCAAGGGCTATCCTGTTTATAGAATAGTGCCTTCGGTTTGTCTAGTCCCAGGACAAACGTGATTGGACGAATGTCTGACAGAGTATATCTAACGGATCGCGTAAGTTGATCTCTTTATACGTACTTACATTTGGTGGAGGAGGAATTCGTTTCTCTTATCTTTATACCCATGGTATTTTTGACGAAATCAATTTGTGATTTGGAAGGTATGACGATGTGGCATTCAAAGTAAATGAATGTATGATCTGTCAAAGATACGTTATGACCTCAAGCCTCATCAACCGGAAAATGACAGAAATCGGGCATGCAGCATGGCTAAGTGGGTCGCTCCCATTAGGGTGTATATCACCTATCTAGAGAAAATCCATTTCATCCTTTTATCTATGTTTGATGCTGTCCCTTTTCGGGAAGACGGTGGGTAGCTCCCAATCGTTGGTGATATACATTCGATACACTCAAGCGAAATGAGTGGTCGGTCATGTGAGGGCCAGGTTGCAAGATCTTCTTGTTGAACCCAGTGTATTTGCCTCTAGAGATATACTATCAGCCGGTGGTCCCATACGTTGTCAAGGTCGGAATCCATTTTCCAATAAGTGCCCGCAATTTTGATTTGTATACTATATATGTGGAATGTGAGATGCAAGCGTTCTGCTAGATTCTAATTACTTGTGATTAGACATTATCATAATAGCAGAAAAGTATCGGTTTCCAAAACTGTTTTGGGTTATCGTAAGGTAAAAACCGTCCGTGTTTATGTGTGGATTGGTCTTACGATTATCTTTTCTTTTGAAATGGATTTTGGAAAGTTAAACCAAATTATTTGAGTTTACTCACACTAGTCCCATGACTGACCCAGAGTTTATTTTCGTTTTGTTTTCCCTAAACTCTTGGGTGCCCAATTTTGTACGGGTAGTCAAGTAGTTTAGGTCTTTACAGATATACTTGGAAGAGCTTGTAGCAGGAGGCTTCTGGATTTTATAGCTATTGTTGTTTCCGTCGTGTGTAAGTGTCTACTCTGATGATGTTATTATACTGTTTTATTGCAAAGTTATGTTATATAATATATTTTATTCGTTCCGCTGTGAGATTCGTGTTTACTCTGATTGTGTTCTTCTTCTTCTATTCTAATTTTCTATCTTATCTATTCTCACCCTCTAACTTCTTTCTATTAATGATCTAGAATGTTCGATGTCTGAATGGTCAACATGGTAGTTTGGTGTTGATTTTCGGAGTCGAAAATCCCAGTTCATTACACCAACAATATGCATACGCTTGCGGTTCCCAACCACCTTGGGTTCAACCTCGACAACCGATTTGGTGAAATAGCCACATTAGGGTCTTGCACAAACTTCCTTAACTGGGAAACATGAAGTACGTTGTGAACTCCCGTCGTCTTGTCCAGTAACTCAACTTTATATGCCAATTTACCATCTTGCTTGAGAACTGAAAATGGGCCAACAAACCTCGGTGCTCTTCCCCATCAAAACGAATCACATTCATCAACGGAGAGACTTTAACGAACACCAAGTCATTAATGAAGAATTCCAAATTTCTTCGTCTCTTATCGACATACATTTTCTGCCTATCTTAGGTAGTCTTCATTCTCTGTTGGATAACCTTGATCTTGCCTGAAGTCCCTCTTATTATTTATGGTCTAAGCTCAAATTTCTCACCATTCTCCAACCAACATGATGGTGCCTTGCACGGTCTTCCGTACAAAGTTTCAATTGGAACAATACCAATACTGGGCTAATAACTATAACTCAACCAGATACAAATGGTCATCCCATGACCCTCCAAAATTGTAACAACCTTGAATTTTGCGGCCAATTTAAAATTTATTTTAATGAGTTTTGGTTATTTAAAATAATTTATTTTAAATAATAACAATTAAAAAAAATTAGGCATTTTGTTGAAAATGAGTCCAGATTTAAAATTTTCTAATTTTAAATAATTATTAAACAATAGAAGAAAATATATATATAATTTGAATAAAAAGTTTTACAGTAAAAATACAATTTTAGAGTTGGTATTTTACAAAATAAAAAAAAGGGATTAAATTAAAAAGTTACATTGTCATTTTGTTGAAATGAAAAGATTTCATTTTCAAGGTAATAAAAGTTTGCATTTTTGTCGTATAAACAAGTTTGCATTTTTGTCATATAGGCAAAATAAAACCCTTGTTGTGTCGCATTAATTTACACAATTGAAATATAATGTATCATTTCGTTTACATTAAAGAGTTTGCATTGTAATTTTTGTTTACAATAAAGAGAATGAAATGTATCATTTTTATTTACATTAAAATGTTTAAAAGAAAAAAAAAGTATTATTTTTGTTGTAAAACAAAATATTCATTTTTGTTAGAATTAGAATGATGCACAAAATATCCATTTTGTTGAATAGTAAATGACACATAGAATTACAACATTTGTGAATTGAAATGAATTAGGATTTACATTTTTTATGTAAAGAAATGAAAGAAAAGGAAGGATTCATCTTTGAAATATAATTTAATGTAAATAAAGGGATAAAAGGAATAGAAGAATATTTTTAAATGTTTGGGAAAATTTACAGAAGTTAATATGATTTTAAATCTTAGCAAGTTAAAAACATAAGAATGATTTTTCTAGTAAGTAGTTTGGACTAGATTGTATATAAATTGAAATTAACAAATTTTTA
This sequence comes from Allium sativum, assembly GCA_030737875.1. Lineage (NCBI taxonomy): Eukaryota > Viridiplantae > Streptophyta > Magnoliopsida > Asparagales > Amaryllidaceae > Allium > Allium sativum. The sequence continues at coordinate 690,620,611 of CM060913.1, read as the reverse complement.
AATGAGTAAATATAGAAATTTAGAAATAAGCATACACGTAATAAGTACGTTAAAAATACATTTATATTGATACTATATCCATCCAAAAACACAAGTAATCAATACTAGTTATTATTAATATTAGGTAAACGTTAAATGTAGTTTTGAATTTGAAACGTTCTCCGATACTTATGCATATTAATTAATGTTACCTATAATAAAAGGAGAATTTACAATTGTAATCGTTGGTGTTAATGGGAGATAAATGTGTAAATAAATGGTAATGAAGCCAGAAAGGTTGCAATTAGTACAAATGAGAATTAAATGTTGTAACTCTAAATTAGGGGAAATTAATATAACAAATATATACATATATATACACACACATAATAAAGAACTAAAATAAATGACAGTGTAATAAGTGGAAATTACAATAAATTGGAACAATGAAATAAAAAGGGACTGGCATAAATGTTATTTATTTGAATGTCTATTGCCTTAGGTAAAAGTGAGCATTGTGGCTATTAATGACATATGGTAGTTATGGTAATTAAAATAAATGAGGATATGAGTGGGAATCACTGTGGTAAATACTAAGTCCAATAAATCACCTTAAAACATATAATAATCTTACCCTAGCTAGGAAGGTCTGTCGTTAGGTCTGAATCAGAGTTATTAAAAAATATTGGATTTAAGTGTAAAATACACATTAAAATATTATAAAAGAATGGAAACTTCATAAAACCCTAATTCTAATTATACAGTAGCCGCCACCCCTATTATTCAATGGCTGCATTGCACCCATCGTTCTCCACTAACTTCTCTCTCTTCCCTACAAATTAAACTCGAACCTATACACTATATCGAAGAGATTTTCTTCCTCTACAATTCTATACCACTTGATCATCCTCTGGTGCCAAAATCCCCGAGAACCGAGCCCCTCAACATCGGCCAAAACCACCGCCGCCATGCTTCCTTTCAACGTGCGAGTGGCCCCCCTGCAGGCGCACATGCGCCTCACCTAGGCCGTCACAGTGGCACCTTCTGATCATCCAACTGTTACTCCAATCAATTGCAAAAGCCAGACTTAGATTTGAAGTAGTGGGCTCTTCTTACGGCCGAATACAGTAAGGTAGAAGAAAGATTAACACATTAATGACCTTGTTAATTTAATTTTAAATTAATTACCAATCATATTTGGTCCATAACTAACTCATACGTAAACGAAATTCGACAATTTCAGTTCCTGTGGAATCATACGACGAAGCTCTACAATCATAGACTGAAAAAGGGACAATTCTTAGCAGTTGAAATTTTGAAAAATCGCAAATGACGGTGAGATTTCTATATTTTAAATTTTAAAATTAATTATTTATTCTATTGTGGAATTTATATTTGTTCGATTTAAAATTCATGTTAATGTTGTGTATGTAATGATTTCAGTATTGACTGTTTTATGTTGATGATGAATTACTGAATTGTTTGTGTGTTTCATGGTAGTTATGTTACGAATAAAAACTAGTTATCACAAATAAAATCTCTTTTATTTTTCGTATTAGAATAAAGAAATTGATGTGACAAACAAAATTCCTTTTATTTGTCGTATTAAAATACATAATTGTTTTAACAAATAAAATTACTTTTATTTGACATATTAGAACATAGAGATTGTTTTGACAAATAAAATTCCTTTTATTTGTCATATTAGAGTATAGAAGTTGATTTACAAATAAAATCCCTTTTATTTGTTATTGAAATGCATAGAAAATCTTGACGTATAAAATATTTCTTTATATGACATTGAAATACATAGAGAGAATGTTTAAATATAAAATATCCTTTTATATGTTACTAGAATATATAGAAAAGAATAAACAAATAAAAGGATTCTTTTATTTGTTGTTAGAACATATAGATGACATGTATGTTCGATTTGAATTGACAAATTATAGATGCCATGTATGTTCGATTCGAATTGACAAATTATATATGTCGTATATATTCTATTGAATTTGACAAATTATATATGTCATGTATGTTTAATTAGAATTGTACACCAACAAGAAAATTTCCTTTTTATTAATGTTAAGCTAGATTAAAGAAACAACATTTTTATTTGTAGTGCTATGCTAGAGAAAAATCAACATTTCTGTTATGAAATGTTACATTACGAAAAGAAAAAAAATTGCTATAGAATGTGGATTAGAAATAAAGCTACATTTTTGTAATGAAATGTTATTCATTTAGAACCAGGATTTGTAAATAAATCGTTATTCATTTAGAATATGTTATGTAAATAAAATGCCACATTATGAAATGTTAACGATGTTAGAAATATCATTTTTATAAAAAGTTAGCAATGTTAGAAGTATCATTTTATGAAATGTTATCGATGTTAGAATCAAAAATAATTTTTTTATATAGAAATGTTAGATTAGATAAAAAAGCAACATTTTATATTAGGAATGTTACGTTAGATGGAAAAATAACATTTTATATTAGGAAGGTTAAATTAGATAAAAAGGCCACTTCTATTAGAAATGTTAAATTAGAAAAAAAAATCACTTTTGTTAGTAATGAAATATTAGCATATAAAGATGTCTTCTTAGTTAGAATGTTAAAATATCATTTTTGTTATAAATTTTAGGTTAGATTGAAGGTGTCATTTTTGGTAAAATAATGTTTTACAAGAAATGATTATTTAAAATAAAAAGATCATTGTCATGTTAGAAAATAAAATTGGTAATTAATGTTATATTAGTACAAATTGTGCCATTTTGTCATTTATGTTATGTTAGAAAATAAAATTGGTAATTAATGTTATATTAGTACAAATTGTGCCATTTATGTTATGTTAGAAAATAAAATTGGTAATTAATGTTATATTAGTACAAATTGTGCCATTTTTGTTATGTTAGAAAATAAAGTTGGTCATTAATATTATACTAGTACAAATTGTGCCATTTTGTCATTTAGGTTAGAATTCAAGAATGTCATGTATGATTAGAAAGCACATTTATGTTAGAAAGAACATTTATGTTAGAAATAAACATTTATGAGGGAATTTGTAACACCCCGTAATTTTATAACATTAAAATTCACAAATTAAAGTATACTTAATTTTTAGAAAAGAATTAAGTGAAATGGTTTGCGCAGAGAAATATATATATATTGATATATATATAAAAATTAAAAATTAAATAAATATATATGCGAAAAAGTTCAAAACAGCGAATTGGGAGGGGGGAATGACCGAACCGGCCCATTTTTGAGGTCGACCCGAGCTTCGTTGGGTCGACTAGGGGTTAATCCAGGGTGTTTGGCTGTCAACCCATGGGCCGATTCGCTTAAATGTAGATTTTTCATTTGGTTGGTTCTCATGGTTCAGGGTTAATCTAATGGTCCTAAATAACTTGCTACACCTATAAATACATCCTAATGCTAACCTGTAACAACCCGTAAAATGCGAGTCAGTTTGAAATTTTTATTTTGGCAACTTTAGCGAATTTTGATTATTTAAAATGAATTATTTTAAATAATATCGACGAGAAATTTATTTTGAATATAATTCGAACGAATATATTTATACGCGTCGTCGTTAGAATATAAATAATTATATATAATTATAAATAGAATTGAAAATGGCGCGGTAGTTCGATAATTCGATTCCAAACTTCAATTGAATGTGCCGGGTGCAAAACAATCCGGATTTTAGTGAAACCAAAAATAATGGAATCTAATAGTGAATATCTTTCCAACGAATCCGAAAAATCAAGATTTCATATCGGGAAGCAAAAGATATGTCCAGTTGAAAATTCTGAATAGTCGCTATGGAATTCAGGCCCTTAAAAATGGACATTTTGCAAACGACCTCGGATTTCGACGAAACCAGTTTTGTTGGGTCCGCAGTGTCAAGTTATTGCTAGGTTTCAAATTTCGTAATTTTTCGAATCAATATGTGAGCGTGGCAAAGGAAAACGCGTTTGACCAGTTTAAGTTGATTTTAATCGACTGGAAATTGGCCATTTTTCTAACGGTCTCAGAATTCGACGAAACTAGTTTTGTTAGGACCGTATCGTCAATACGAAGCTAGAAAATATTTTTCTGGAATTTTTCTAGTTCGCATGTGACCCCGGTAATTTGAAATGTACGTTTAAAATTCAATATAGTGATTTAAATGTAAATTCAAAGGAAACTAATCGAAACGATCAAATCAGCTTGCGATACATATCCCATTGTGTTCGGAATGGGGGTTAAACGCTATGGACGACAGGCGGTGGGCCTCGTTTAGAGGTCGTATGTAAAAGTCAACTTTTTGCGATTAAATTAATTAAATTAAATAAAAAATTAAAACATATAGGCCCCCCCCCCTCTTTCGTTCTCATTCAACAGATAGAAGCAAAGAAAAAAGAAAAAAAAAAAACCCTGCTGCCAATCCAAATCAGCCACCGCCGATTCAAGGACCGCCGCTCCTCCCCACAGCATCGCCTCCACCTCCGGCGGCCCTTCCCCCTCTCTCCTGGAAACCCGAACACCCTCCCAATCCCTAACCCGAAGTTGAGACCACTTCATCGCAAACCCTCCAGACATCGCGACGCCTCCCGAAACCCCAATCCGCCAGCAAGCTTCGCCCTCCTCCGCTATCATCGTGGTTTCCCACCGCTCGCGCCTAACAGCCCCCCCTGTGAGTTTTAATGATTTATTTAACTGTTTTTTTTTTTTTATTTTAGTGTAAAACTGATTTTTAATTTTAGTTTATAACTGTTTTTTTAATTTAAGTTTAAAACTGTTTTTTTATTTGATTTTTAAAAACTGAATTTTTAATGATTTTAAAAACTGATTTTATTTTAAAAGGTTTAATCTTTTAATAAAAAAAAAGATTGTTTTGAAAACATATATGAAATTGTTTTGAAAATATATGTTGTTTTTAAAAATAAAAACAACTTTGTTTTTAAACAAAAGATATGAACTTTAAAAATGAAAAGGCGAGTTCTTTAAAAATGAAAAGGCGAGTTCTTTAAAAATGAAAAGGCGTGTTCTTTGAAAGTGAAAAGGCGAAATCTTTATTTTAGAAAAGGCAAAATCTTTAGGTGGAAAATAGCGTGATAAAAATATAATTTTTATCTATATAACATAGTAATAAAAATTCGATTTTTATCTGTTGAAAAGCAAAGTAAAAATAGAATTTTTATACATTGAACTTCGAAGTAAAAATAGAATTTTTATATATTGAACTTCGATAGAAAAATAGAATTTTTATATATTGAACTTCGATAGAAAATTATGATTTTTATATATTGAACATCGAAGTAAAAATTCGATTTTTATATATTGAATAGCGAAGTAAAAATGTGATTTTTACGTATGTAGTGAAAGCAGCAACGAAGGTGACAAAAAGGCGAAACGACGAAGACTTCTGCAAATGAAGAGCCGTGGAGCTAGGATAGCTATATGTGAGAACTTCTCACTCAAATTCTATTTTTCTAGTTATATATATATATACTAGGATGCAGACGGTGCTTAGTAGCACCCGACACAATCGTCCACAGACCATGGACTTGTTTGTTTGGCTGTTTGGTTATTGATTGTGATATTGGTTTGAATGTGGTTTGTGGTGTGAAAAATCGAATCGATAAATTGGTTAGGATTAGACGTGCGCCGTTATAAGGCGAAGGAGTAAGGCTAGGTTAGACCCTTACTCCAAATTTTGTGGTTTGCATAACGAAAGTGAATTCGATTGATGTGTGAATGGCGTGGGCCTTCACTAGACCGGGGATAAGGCTAGGCCTTGTCCCGTTTCTAGTATCGTGCCGTTATGCCGCCGAAATTTTCTAAAATATGTTAGAAAAACAAAAATATCATTTTATTTAAAGAATGAACTGAAGAGAAATTCATATGTTGAAATAAAATGTTTTGTCGTTAAAAATATAAATTTTAACGTGAATGTGAATAAATAAAATATTCATTTGCAAACCAGATGGTTTGTTTATGTACACTTATTTGAAGGACATTGATTGGGTCGATAAATTTTACACATCGCCCAACTGCACAAATAGAATCTGTGTTTGATTGTTTGAAACCCTACACGGGTGTTGGGATGATATTTGACGTACACTAATCCCGATTGTTTAGTTGTGTGTCGATCGATTGATTGACAAACTGTTATAAGCGTTGAATATTTATATTTGATGCTTATACAGTGTAGAATGCACTTTGGATGATGGTTGATTATTCATCGTTGTTGATATATGCATGTGTTGTAGAAAATCCATATAATTAACATTATATGGTAATTGATTGGGCCTCATTCCAATTTGAAAAATAAAGAATATATAAAATAAAAGTTCATGTGTTGACAGTACTCATTCATTGAGATTGGTCATGTGTTGAACGAAATATTTTGATAATAACAACTATTTTGAAAAAGAAATATTTGAAATAGAATATTTGAAAATAGAAATTTATGAAGCCGTGTTGATTAGATTGACGCCATTTTGACGTAAACGATATTTATATCGATTTTATTCATCTTAAAAATGAATATTGAAAAGTGATTTCGCAATCGAATATTTTGAATTGAATTGAAAACGATTTCGAAATGAATTGAATTGAAAACGATTTCGAAATAAATTGAATTGAAAACGATTTCGATATGAATTGAATTGAAAACGATTTCGAAATGAATTGAATTGAAAACGATTTCGAAATGAATTGAATTGAAAACGATTTCGAAATGGATTGAATTGAAAACGATTTCGAAATGGATTGAATTGAAAACGATTTCGAAATGAATTGAATTGAAAACGAATTGAAATGAATTCAAATTGAATTGAAATTTGAATTGAATAGAAATGAATTTTGAAACGAATTTATAAAGAAGAATTCAATTTTGATTTGAATTGAAAAGGAAGTTGAAATTGCTTTTAAAACGAATTTAAAACTATTTCTATAATTCGTTTTAAATAGAAATCGACGAAGTATATATTATATATATTATATATATAATATAATGGCCTGAATAGAACGCGCCGCGCCGCGGCAGTTCGTGAATTTCGACCATTTATTTCAAACGGACATTGCGGGAGATCCGACCGTCGGATTCTCCTAAAACCGGAACCGTTGGGTTCGTATCGAAAAGATCTTTCTAATGAATGTTAGAAATTTGAAATCTAACGGTTGGATTTGGAGATACGTCCAAATCAAATTCGAAAAAGGTCGCTGTAAGTGCAGTTCGATGGCCGTTGATGGAAATCGACTGTACGGGCCTTGATAAAATTATTAAAAATAGTAATAATTTGTGTAAAATCATAAGAGATGATTTGTGAAAGTTTGGGATGAAAAACTCCATATTTGAAAAGATAAAAATAGATTTTTATCGAAATGAACTAGTTTTGAACTAGAATTATAATTCTATTTATTTTTAAATAAATAAATTGAATTTGAAATGGTTTTGAAAATAACCAAAATTTCCAATGATTGCATTGGAGTGGATTTGAATCGAAATTGTCTTCGGAATATTTCGATGTTGGAATTCGTGATATTACAGGTGTTGTTATGGAAATTTGAAAGATATATATATTTGTATCGTTATTTCCAATACGACATTTGTTAGTCGTAGAATTCGATATTGAATATAAGCCGATATATTTTCTATTCAGAGCCTTGTATTGAATATCGAATGTGATTTGGGTTTGTCGTGAATGGTGTCTTCACTAACACTGTTCTTGAACCCAGTTGAGAAAAGATTAAATCTTTTTATTTAGATTTAATGAAGTGTACCAATTAAATGATATTTAATTGGAATTGAATTGGTATTGATTTTTGGGTTTATCGTGAACAGTGTTTTAAATAACACTTGTTCTTTAACCCGATAATTAATGGAATGTGATTTGGGTTTGTCGTGAATGGTGTCTTCACTAACACTGTTCTTGAACCCAGTTGAGAAAAGATTAAATCTTTTTATTTAGATTTAATGAAGTGTACCAATTAAATGATATTTAATTGGAATTGAATTGGTATTGATTTTTGGGTTTATCGTGAACAGTGTTTTAAATAACACTTGTTCTTTAACCCGATAATTAATGGAGTGTGATTTTGGGTTTATCGTGAATCGTGTTTTAAATGACACTGATTCTTTAACCCAGATAATGATTAAAACTAAGTGGAGTTTTAATGAATCTTTAATTAGATTGAAAAGATCGAGAATGGAGTATCACCAGTTTTGCTCCAGGCGATAGTTAAATCTTTAATTAGATTTGAACGTGAAATTTAGAAACTAACTGTCGGTTAGCCAAGCAGAATGGTTTTCTGGATATTGATCTGATGTTGGTTTCGGCCTTCGGGGTTAATATTTGGGGAATTATTCTCTTGATTAATTTACGGTTAGTGACTAATGAATTGGAATGAGTCGTATGTTGTGTTTGTGTAACACTTATTTAAAATATACGCGAGTTATTCGGAAAGACCGGGTTTATCCCATTCTGAATAACTGATACGACGATAAGTCGAAGATGAAGACGATGGTCGAAGACCGGAGGTCTTCACGTCGTTTGGGTGATAGCTGATGATCTTGATTGGGCTGTACACCCAAGAAGATGGAAACAGTTAGTGATCGTCCAGACGTACTTGGAGATCGAAGGATATGCGGGGTACTAGGTGCCTCCGGTTTCGTTCAGACCCAGGACGGACTTGTAAATGGACTGTGTGTCTGACATCGGATTTCATTCTGTGTGACTGATATCGGTTGCATAGGATGGTTTGCCTGTGTGGCATGCTAAGATGCAAATGATCAAGGCTTCTGTTGAAAAGCAAAGTCTTGTGGTGATGATCAAAGCACGGCCTTTGTGGCGTAGCTTTGTGTAACGTTTACCTCGCGTGTTTCACACCCGGTATGAACCAAAAACGGGAGACGGACCTCAGGGAGGACTTGCGTTTCTTTCTAGCTAGAAGTGGCGTCAGTGGTTTTACACGCCCTGACGAGTTTGACTTATGTGGTTGTTGCGGTTGCGAGGCGCCTCGGTTATATCGGTTTCGGCCGAATGCATTCTGGTCGGCTGACGGACCAGACTTACACCCCATAGGGTGGGGAGACGTATTGTTCAGGCATAATAATCCACTCCGTGTGGACCGGCCCTGACGATCCAAGGGGCAGTTGCGGCTGTTCCTGAGGCTCGGGCTAGACAGTCTCGAATCGGTTGAGGACTATCTTTTGCCTCGGTTCATAGAAGGAAATCCAATTTTCAAATACGTGACTTTGCGGTTTTATTTGTAAACCTATATATGGCGACATGATATATGGTACCCATGCCGCCTATGATTGATACTTATGATTTGAAGTTGTTTTATGCACTATGCACTTATTATAGTATCAAATGATTTGTTTTAAACGTATCAAGCATTCTTTGGCTGTTATAAGGGAAAACCCTATCCCCCGGCTTGCGTTGCATTGTGTGATAGGACCTGGGTCTTATAACAGCTTCATCTTTCTTTATTTAGCATTGCGCTGTTTGTTTTATGCACTGGTATTCTTGGGAGGAAACCCGTTCCGTGTTATACGGCGTGGTCCCTTGATTTACCTTTGAAAATAAAGATTAAAACTGTTTTAGTTCTCACACCAGTCACATGACTGACCTGGAGTTTATTGTTTTAACCTAAACTCTGGGTGCCCTTATTTTGACACGGGCAGCTAGTAGTTTTGGTTTTGCAGATTTATATTCACAGGATCCTGGTTTACAGCTGGAACGATATCCGGAAAGCTTTGTATCCGTATATCTCATTCTAGTTGTGTATTGTATTATTTTTCCGCTGCTATGTATTTAAATGTAATTTAAATCTCTGATATTTCTGTGTAATATTCATTTATACTCTGTATATTCTTGTAATCTGATGCACTGTTGTAATATACAATGAAATGTTCTTCTGTATGTGTTCTGTTGTGGTTTGTTCTCGAACTATCCGACGCTTTCCTTTACGGGGAAGTTGCGGGTTTTTACAGTTGGTATCAGAGCTTTGGTTTACAAAGCTAGAGAACAAGGCACATTAGAAACATACGAAAGAATTCATCAGATATTGGATTAGCAATATCCAACTAGAATGACTCGTTAGAGATGGGATCAGTAGTATCCTAGAACGAGTGTGAAGAGTGTATTTTTAAAATAAAACCAATTTTGTTTTGAAAATTTAAATCAATTGTTCGTAGTTGATTATTTATTCATATTGATTTGGACAGTCCAGTATATAAAGAATTTGCATATACGCCTTGCAAACGTATATTCGAAGTTTTAATATACTGGATAGATACAGAACCACACTCTAGTCACTCGGGGATGATCCTGATGATGGTGCATCATCATCAGCATTTATATTCGAGTGTCGAAGGTGTGATTTCTATATATTTCCTATTGACTGGTGTGAGAACCAAAATTAGATAGGGCTTATTGTTGTGATTTGGCATCAAAAATCTGATTTTTGTATATGTATCAAAGTTATGAATTTGAAAAGCTAATCAACTAATTGATTGATGTTTGTGTTGTTTGTTTATTTGTTTGCTGATTTTTAGCCATTTAGCCTAACAGAACCAAATATTGAATTATATTGGAAATTGGTTGCGTTTGCTTGCATATACATATATATCTTTGAACAGGTCATAGCAAGGAGGCTAGAGCAGAGAATAAAATTTGTTTGCCCGACAAATAGGTACATGTTCACTACATAATTTCCTGTTTTGTTTGGGTGATGATGATTTTGTGAGCCTATTGGCTAGCCGCTTGGCTTTTTCTTTTTCTTTTTGAGATCTGAAGGACCGGGGAAGCTATTTGAAATTCCCCGATGCTCCCGGTGCAGGGGAGGTTATGGCGAAATTTTTCAAAAATTTAGGGTGTTAGCCAAATTTTTGAGATTTTGAAAATTCTCAGAAACTAAAGAGTTGGAGAATGGAAGCCAGATCGAATATAGTGTTGAATAATCAAACCACTTTCGACTTTGTTCCTTTTCGGGGACGAAAAGTTTTAAGTGGGGGAGATTGTAACAACCCGTAAAATGCGAGTCAGTTTGAAATTTTTATTTTGGCAACTTTAGCGAATTTTGATTATTTAAAATGAATTATTTTAAATAATATCGACGAGAAATTTATTTTGAATATAATTCGAACGAATATATTTATACGCGTCGTCTTTAGAATATAAATAATTATATATAATTATAAATAGAATTGAAAATGGCGCGGTAGTTCGATAATTCGATTCCAAACTTCAATTGAATGTGCCGGGTGCAAAACAATCCGGATTTTAGTGAAACCAAAAATAATGGAATCTAATAGTGAATATCTTTCCAACGAATCCGAAAAATCAAGATTTCATATCGGGAAGCAAAAGATATGTCCAGTTGAAAATTCTGAATAGTCGCTATGGAATTCAGGCCCTTAAAAATGGACATTTTGCAAACGACCTCGGATTTCGACGAAACCAGTTTTGTTGGGTCCGCAGTGTCAAGTTATTGCTAGGTTTCAAATTTCGTAATTTTTCGAATCAATATGTGAGCGTGGCAAAGGAAAACGCGTTTGACCAGTTTAAGTTGATTTTAATCGACTGGAAATTGGCCATTTTTCTAACGGTCTCAGAATTCGACGAAACTAGTTTTGTTAGGACCGTATCGTCAATACGAAGCTAGAAAATATTTTTCTGGAATTTTTCTAGTTCGCATGTGACCCCGGTAATTTGAAATGTACGTTTAAAATTCAATATAGTGATTTAAATGTAAATTCAAAGGAAACTAATCGAAACGATCAAATCAGCTTGCGATACATATCCCATTGTGTTCGGAATGGGGGTTAAACGCTATGGACGACAGGCGGTGGGCCTCGTTTAGAGGTCGTATGTAAAAGTCAACTTTTTGCGATTAAATTAATTAAATTAAATAAAAAATTAAAACATATTGGCCCCCCCCTCTTTCGTTCTCATTCAACAGATAGAAGCAAAGAAAAAAGAAAAAAAAAAAAAAAAAACCCTGCTGCCAATCCAAATCAGCCACCGCCGATTCAAGGACCGCCGCTCCTCCCCACAGCATCGCCTCCACCTCCGGCGGCCCTTCCCCCTCTCTCCTGGAAACCCGAACACCCTCCCAATCCCTAACCCGAAGTTGAGACCACTTCATCGCAAACCCTCCAGACATCGTGACGCCTCCCGAAACCCCAATCCGCCAGCAAGCTTCGCCCTCCTCCGCTATCATCGTGGTTTCCCACCGCTCGCGCCTGACAGCCCCCCCTGTGAGTTTTAATGATTTATTTAACTGTTTTTTTTTTATTTTAGTGTAAAACTGATTTTTAATTTTAGTTTATAACTGTTTTTTTAATTTAAGTTTAAAACTGTTTTTTTATTTGATTTTTAAAAACTGAATTTTTAATGATTTTAAAAACTGATTTTATTTTAAAAGGTTTAATCTTTTAATAAAAAAAAAGATTGTTTTGAAAACATATATGAAATTGTTTTGAAAATATATGTTGTTTTTAAAAATAAAAACAACTTTGTTTTTAAACAAAAGATATGAACTTTAAAAATGAAAAGGCGAGTTCTTTAAAAATGAAAAGGCGAGTTCTTTAAAAATGAAAAGGCGTGTTCTTTGAAAGTGAAAAGGCGAAATCTTTATTTTAGAAAAGGCAAAATCTTTAGGTGGAAAATAGCGTGATAAAAATATAATTTTTATCTATATAACATAGTAATAAAAATTCGATTTTTATCTGTTGAAAAGCAAAGTAAAAATAGAATTTTTATACATTGAACTTCGAAGTAAAAATAGAATTTTTATATATTGAACTTCGATAGAAAAATAGAATTTTTATATATTGAACTTCGATAGAAAAATATGATTTTTATATATTGAACATCGAAGTAAAAATTCGATTTTTATATATTGAATAGCGAAGTAAAAATGTGATTTTTACGTATGTAGTGAAAGCAGCAACGAAGGTGACAAAAAGGCGAAACGACGAAGACTTCTGCAAATGAAGAGCCGTGGAGCTAGGATAGCTATATGTGAGAACTTCTCACTCAAATTCTATTTTTCTAGTTATATATATATATACTAGGATGCAGACGGTGCTTAGTAGCACCCGACACAATCGTCCACAGACCATGGACTTGTTTGTTTGGCTGTTTGGTTATTGATTGTGATATTGGTTTGAATGTGGTTTGTGGTGTGAAAAATCGAATCGATAAATTGGTTAGGATTAGACGTGCGCCGTTATAAGGCGAAGGAGTAAGGCTAGGTTAGACCCTTACTCCAAATTTTGTGGTTTGCATAACGAAAGTGAATTCGATTGATGTGTGAATGGCGTGGGCCTTCACTAGACCGGGGATAAGGCTAGGCCTTGTCCCGTTTCTAGTATCGTGCCGTTATGCCGCCGAAATTTTCTAAAATATGTTAGAAAAACAAAAATATCATTTTATTTAAAGAATGAACTGAAGAGAAATTCATATGTTGAAATAAAATGTTTTGTCGTTAAAAATATAAATTTTAACGTGAATGTGAATAAATAAAATATTCATTTGCAAACCAGATGGTTTGTTTATGTACACTTATTTGAAGGACATTGATTGGGTCGATAAATTTTACACATCGCCCAACTGCACAAATAGAATCTGTGTTTGATTGTTTGAAACCCTACACGGGTGTTGGGATGATATTTGACGTACACTAATCCCGATTGTTTAGTTGTGTGTCGATCGATTGATTGACAGACTGTTATAAGCGTTGAATATTTATATTTGATGCTTATACAGTGTAGAATGCACTTTGGATGATGGTTGATTATTCATCGTTGTTGATATATGCATGTGTTGTAGAAAATCCATATAATTAACATTATATGGTAATTGATTGGGCCTCATTCCAATTTGAAAAATAAAGAATATATAAAATAAAAGTTCATGTGTTGACAGTACTCATTCATTGAGATTGGTCATGTGTTGAACGAAATATTTTGATAATAACAACTATTTTGAAAAAGAAATATTTGAAATAGAATATTTGAAAATAGAAATTTATGAAGCCGTGTTGATTAGATTGACGCCATTTTGACGTAAACGATATTTATATCGATTTTATTCATCTTAAAAATGAATATTGAAAAGTGATTTCGCAATCGAATATTTTGAATTGAATTGAAAACGATTTCGAAATGAATTGAATTGAAAACGATTTCGAAATAAATTGAATTGAAAACGATTTCGAAATGAATTGAATTGAAAACGATTTCGAAATGAATTGAATTGAAAACGATTTCGAAATGAATTGAATTGAAAACGATTTCGAAATGGATTGAATTGAAAACGATTTCGAAATGGATTGAATTGAAAACGATTTCGAAATGAATTGAATTGAAAACGAATTGAAATGAATTCAAATTGAATTGAAATTTGAATTGAATAGAAATGAATTTTGAAACGAATTTATAAAGAAGAATTCAATTTTGATTTGAATTGAAAAGGAAGTTGAAATTGCTTTTAAAACGAATTTAAAACTATTTATATAATTCGTTTTAAATAGAAATCGACGAAGTATATATTATATATATTATATATATAATATAATGGCCTGAATAGAACGCGCCGCGCCGCGGCAGTTCGTGAATTTCGACCATTTATTTCAAACGGACATTGCGGGAGATCCGACCGTCGGATTCTCCTAAAACTGGAACCGTTGGGTTCGTATCGAAAAGAGCTTTCTAATGAATGTTAGAAATTTGAAATCTAACGGTTGGATTTGGAGATACGTCCAAATCAAATTCGAAAAAGGTCGCTGTAAGTGCAGTTCGATGGCCGTTGATGGAAATCGACTGTACGGGCCTTGATAAAATTATTAAAAATAGTAATAATTTGTGTAAAATCATAAGAGATGATTTGTGAAAGTTTGGGATGAAAAACTCCATATTTGAAAAGATAAAAATAGATTTTTATCGAAATGAACTAGTTTTGAACTAGAATTATAATTCTATTTATTTTTAAATAAATAAATTGAATTTGAAATGGTTTTGAAAATAACCAAAATTTCCAATGATTGCATTGGAGTGGATTTGAATCGAAATTGTCTTCGGAATATTTCGATGTTGGAATTCGTGATATTACAGGTGTTGTTATGGAAATTTGAAAGATATATATATTTGTATCGTTATTTCCAATACGACATTTGTTAGTCGTAGAATTCGATATTGAATATAAGCCGATATATTTTCTATTCAGAGCCTTGTATTGAATATCGAATGTGATTTGGGTTTGTCGTGAATGGTGTCTTCACTAACACTGTTCTTGAACCCAGTTGAGAAAAGATTAAATCTTTTTATTTAGATTTAATGAAGTGTACCAATTAAATGATATTTAATTGGAATTGAATTGGTATTGATTTTTGGGTTTATCGTGAGCAGTGTTTTAAATAACACTTGTTCTTTAACCCGATAATTAATGGAATGTGATTTGGGTTTGTCGTGAATGGTGTCTTCACTAACACTGTTCTTGAACCCAGTTGAGAAAAGATTAAATCTTTTTATTTAGATTTAATGAAGTGTGCCAATTAAATGATATTTAATTGGAATTGAATTGGTATTGATTTTTGGGTTTATCGTGAACAGTGTTTTAAATAACACTTGTTCTTTAACCCGATAATTAATGGAGTGTGATTTTGGGTTTATCGTGAATCGTGTTTTAAATGACACTGATTCTTTAACCCAGATAATGATTAAAACTAAGTGGAGTTTTAATGAATCTTTAATTAGATTGAAAAGATCGAGAATGGAGTATCACCAGTTTTGCTCCAGGCGATAGTTAAATCTTTAATTAGATTTGAACGTGAAATTTAGAAACTAACTGTCGGTTAGCCAAGCAGAATGGTTTTCTGGATATTGATCTGATGTTGGTTTCGGCCTTCGGGGTTAATATTTGGGGAATTATTCTCTTGATTAATTTACGGTTAGTGACTAATGAATTGGAATGAGTCGTATGTTGTGTTTGTGTAACACTTATTTAAAATATACGCGAGTTATTCGGAAAGACTGGGTTTATCCCATTCTGAATAACTGATACGACGATAAGTCGAAGATGAAGACGATGGTCGAAGACCGGAGGTCTTCACGTCGTTTGGGTGATAGCTGATGATCTTGATTGGGCTGTACACCCAAGAAGATGGAAACAGTTAGTGATCGTCCAGACGTACTTGGAGATCGAAGGATATGCGGGGTACTAGGTGCCTCCGGTTTCGTTCAGACCCAGGACGGACTTGTAAATGGACTGTGTGTCTGACATCGGATTTCATTCTGTGTGACTGATATCGGTTGCATAGGATGGTTTGCCTGTGTGGCATGCTAAGATGCAAATGATCAAGGCTTCTGTTGAAAAGCAAAGTCTTGTGGTGATGATCAAAGCACGGCCTTTGTGGCGTAGCTTTGTGTAACGTTTACCTCGCGTGTTTCACACCCGGTATGAACCAAAAACGGGAGACGGACCTCAGGGAGGACTTGCGTTTCTTTCTAGCTAGAAGTGGCGTCAGTGGTTTTACACGCCCTGACGAGTTTGACTTATGTGGTTGTTGCGGTTGCGAGGCGCCTCGGTTATATCGGTTTCGGCCGAATGCATTCTGGTCGGCTGACGGACCAGACTTACACCCCATAGGGTGGGGAGACGTATTGTTCAGGCATAATAATCCACTCCGTGTGGACCGGCCCTGACGATCCAAGGGGCAGTTGCGGCTGTTCCTGAGGCTCGGGCTAGACAGTCTCGAATCGGTTGAGGACTATCTTTTGCCTCGGTTCATAGAAGGAAATCCAATTTTCAAATACGTGACTTTGCGGTTTTATTTGTAAACCTATATATGGCGACATGATATATGGTACCCATGCCGCCTATGATTGATACTTATGATTTGAAGTTGTTTTATGCACTATGCACTTATTATAGTATCAAATGATTTGTTTTAAACGTATCAAGCATTCTTTGGCTGTTATAAGGGAAAACCCTATCCCCCGGCTTGCGTTGCATTGTGTGATAGGACCTGGGTCTTATAACAGCTTCATCTTTCTTTATTTAGCATTGCGCTGTTTGTTTTATGCACTGGTATTCTTGGGAGGAAACCCGTTCCGTGTTATACGGCGTGGTCCCTTGATTTACCTTTGAAAATAAAGATTAAAACTGTTTTAGTTCTCACACCAGTCACATGACTGACCTGGAGTTTATTGTTTTAACCTAAACTCTGGGTGCCCTTATTTTGACACGGGCAGCTAGTAGTTTTGGTTTTGCAGATTTATATTCACAAGATCCTGGTTTACAGCTGGAACGATATCCGGAAAGCTTTGTATCCGTATATCTCATTCTAGTTGTGTATTGTATTATTTTTCCGCTGCTATGTATTTAAATGTAATTTAAATCTCTGATATTTCTGTGTAATATTCATTTATACTCTGTATATTCTTGTAATCTGATGCACTGTTGTAATATACAATGAAATATTCTTCTGTATGTGTTCTGCTGTGGTTTGTTCTCGAACTATCCGACGCTTTCCTTTACGGGGAAGTTGCGGGTTTTTACATAACCCTAAACCTAATTAAAATTGAAACTAAAGCCGTTATGCCGTCGCCATGGAACTCAGTGTAGCCGCCGCCAACTAAAGAGGAAGATAGCTAATCAATTCAACCTAATTCAAGCTTAGAGCTTCAACAACGAATCAACTAACGTCGCTACAACAATTCTGCATCAAGTTTGATCAATTGTTCATAATTCTTTAATCACGAAAGGCAAGTTCGATTTCTCTAATCAAGATAATTATTAAATTAAGTAAGATTAGATATAATTGTGGATTATATGGATATGATGTGAATTATTGACCGTATGATATGATTATGTTGTTAAATTGTGATGTTATCATACATGTTGTAAAGTTATGATCTATGTTGTAATTCTATGTTTGGCTTATGTATAATCAAATCATCATGTTGTTTAAATGCTAGTTTGGTTATGTTGATTCATATGATAGATCATATGTATGTATGCAAGTTTAGATGTTGATTTAGACATAAATCACATGCAAGTTAGTAAAGATTATGACATCTATTTTAGATCAAAAGTTAGGCTATGACATGTATGAGTTATATGCTAAATCTTTACATGCTAGTTTATATGTTTAGAGGTAAATTTACACCATTGTTATGTTGCATAAATCACATATGCAAGTTTACATAAAAATATGAGTTTGGAATATGAATCATGTTATGCAAGTTTGTGGTTATTGCCTATGTAAATTTTGTGATGAAATCTTATTCATAACATGCAAGTTCATACCTTTTAGGCCTATGTTTAGATCTATGATTTTATGCAAGTTATGTGGTAAATTCTCATATGCAAGTTAGGCCTATTTTGTATGTTATGTGAATATGTGGTGTTTTTCCCCTTTTCATGTGCTAGACTATTTCTTAGTCTATCATATATTCTATGCGAACGAACGCCGCGGGGGTTATGGGAAAAATATTGATTACGTTAATAAATGTGAATTGGCATGTAATAGCCTTAAAAGAGGCATATATGTAAATTGAGATATTAATTGGCAAAGTGATATATGGACATAATTAATGTGAATTATGGTCATAAAGATAATTGGAATTTTATTAACATAATTGATTAGGAATAATTAATCCAAATATGGGATGAAAATATTGATTATGTTAATAAATGTGAATTGGCATGTAAATGAGGCATACAACGAATTTGGGATATTAATTAAGGTGAATTGCCTTAAAAGGCGAAAATTTTAATGAAGGCATTAATTGGAAAATTAATGTGTAGTAATGGACATAGTTTAATTATGGACATAGATTAATTTGAATTTGAATAGGGATATTAAATATTGGGAATTGGCTCAAATGCCTAAAAAGGCATGAAATTAATTTGAGATGTAAATTGGTACAATTTATGTACCATAAATAGTGGACATAATTATGGTGACATATTTATACATAAATAAATATGGAAATGATTTGTAATTTGAATAGGGAATGTAATTCAAATATTGGGGGAAATTAATTATGTATAATTAATTGCCTAAGACACGAGGTTGGACTCATTTGTGGTGTCAGACTGCCCGGACCCGCCCGGCAAATCCAGCAGCCACAAATGGTAGCCGAATGTGAGAGGTCAAAGGCCCAAACTAAATGCGTAACAATTGTATGGACACGAGGTTAGGCTCGTTTGTGGTGTAAGACTGCCCGGACCCACCCGGAAAATCCAGCAGCCACAAATGTCAGTCTAATGTGAGAGGTCCTACAGGGGTTACGATAGTAATAAATTAAGAAACACTTAACCAAAGTAAATATGTAGTGGGACATGAGGGGGTTAAGTGGGTGCCTTGGGTGGCATGAAGAATCTAGTGGGTGACATGAGGATGTCATGAGAAATACGATTAGAAAAAAGGAGTAATTTGAATATAAACAATTATTACATGTAATTCAAATTATTGGATAAAATAGGTATTGACACCTATGAAGGGAAAGGTTTTAATTAATTGATTAATTAATTAAAAATGGACACGGTAAATGAAATGGACTACTTAACCAAATCTGACCCCTAGGGATTGTAAGAAGTTAAGTTTAAGTTGGGGGTTAAGTAAACTGGGTTATACGGAATGAGTGGGTTAAGTAAATCTTGGGTAGGTGGGTAATATTAGTACATATAGGCCCACAAACTTACCGTAAATTAATATGTCTGAACCAGTGAGAGGGTTAAGTAAATCTTGGGTAGGTAGGTAATATTTGTGTATATAGGCCCATAGACTTAACCAATACAACCTGTTAATTAAACAAAAGGGTGAGACTAGGTTAAATTAGAAAACACTTAACCAAATTTATACATGTAAATGGACATGGGGTTAAGTGGGATGTATTAGAGGGGACCAAGCCTAGGTGGGAAGCTTGGTGGGGGGCCTTTTCAGTCCAGTAGCCCGTTAAGTATCTTTGTGAGCTCGACTCAAGTCGAGGACGGGACACGCCTACTGGGCCTGATTGTTAGAGGCCAAAATGGGTTAGCGGTGGCAACGCAAGTCCAACGGGGTCATGTGCATGCGTGGGCCCGGGCTGGTAGGTAAGACGTTGTTGCATCGTGTAGGTATAAGTCGTGCATCCTTAAGTTTTATTGGGTTGCCACTTTAGGGGAGTGATACACCCCACTGTGGGACCAGCACGGGTATCTACGAGTTAGGGAGCCGATCGAATGGGGCAGGGTAGTGGGTACATCTAGTGGAGATAGGAGCAAACGGCACCTATGTAGTCAGCTAGGGGTACACGAATCTACCTTTATTAATTAATCGTTAAAGGGGTACACCTAGTGGAGATAGGAGCAAGCGGCACCTATGACGTCAGCTAGGAGTACATGGAATTACCATTGAAGGGGTACATCTAGTGGGGATAGTGGGTACATCTAGTAGTACACGAAGCTATCATCATTCTATTTAGTCAAGAGGGATCAAGTTTCTAGAGTGACTAGTATGGGTGCAGTTAGTGTTAGTACAGTACAGTACGGTAGAGTATAGTAATTACCCTATATTGATTAGGAAGCGCCTTTAACGTTATCTTTGCTCATCCTATTATTTTTGGTTGCTTGGTCTTGCCATTAATTCACAGTCATTTCCTTATTTATCAAGCTTATGTCTTATCCTAGTTACTTTGATAATTATATTGTTGGAGTTATCGGACTTGCCAGACTTTATGTCTGACCCCCTTTGTTTCCACCTCTTTTCTTCCTTCCCCCCCCCCCCCAAGTTCTTAGGGTGGGAAGCTTGATTTGGATCTCTTTGGGAGCACTTGGATTTGGATTGCTGAAGTAAAGCTCAACCTATCTCTTTTATGGCTATTTATGAGATTATGCTTTTTATATTATGTACTCTGATTTTGTCAAGATGGATATTGTGTACTTGACTTTAGTCTTTGGGTTTTGGTGATGTAACCAAACATATTTACCTTCCGTTGCAATAAATAAAGTTTTAAATTTTCAAGTACTATTTCATATCCGTCTTGTTGTGATTTTCTGTTCTATATTCACTTAAAACGCTCCATAGAAGTTAATGCATTCCCTTTTGTGAGTGACATTAATGGACATGGGGTGTTACATAATTCAAGTTGTTGACGCTAATGAAAATCATTTCTTGGATTATACTTTTCTACATCAACAATACAACCTTTCATATGCTAATGAAAACAGGATAATCATTTATTGAATTCAATACTTGTACATTAAAAATGCCACCTTCAATAGGTTAAGAAAATAAAATAATCATTTTATGTAAGGGTACATATCTATATGAAAAAGAAACATATTTATATAAAAGAAATATATTTATGTAAGAGTAAATATTTATGTAAAGTACCTTTTTATATATATAAAGAGGTTACATTAAAAGACTGGGATTTACTATTACAATAGAAAGATCGGAATATATAAAGAGCATTTTTAGTATGAGGATTACTTTAATAAAGAACGTTTAAAATAATTTTCATTAAAGTATTTATAATCATAATTAAAAATTACAATTGTACTTTGACCCGAGGTTAGGTCACATTTGTGGTGGAAGTCTGCGCGGACCCGACCGGCATAACCAGCAACCACAAATATTGGGCCTAACGTGAGAGGTCCAAGTGCACAAATACGAATTGGACCAAGACACGAGGTTAAGCCCAACAAGTGGAATAAGTCTGCCGGAACCAATCGGCATATCCAGCATCCACACAAGTTGCAGGCCTAATGTGAGAGGTCTGGCCCATATTAAAATACAAATAGTTAAATAGAATATGAACATTATTTTCACCGTCATGTTTAAAAGAAAGAAAGTTACATCTTTTTGTAATTAAAACCAAAAGTAAGAAATTTACATTTTTTGTGAAATTAAGATTAAAGGTAAAAGTTACTTTTTTTTGTAATTGGTAAATAAAGAGAAGTTTACATTTTAATGTAAATTAGATTAAAAAGGGGAAAATTTCATTCTTTCATGCATGTAGATTAAAAGTGTGAAATTACATTTCTATGTAATTGGATTTAACTAAAAAGAATGAGGATACGAAATTTATATTTTAATGAATTAGATTTTCATTAAAAAGATTAAAGATATGGAAATTTCATTTTCATGTAAATAGATTAGCACACAAAGTTATCATTTTTTTTGTAATGTAAAATTATTATTTTTGTGTTTTGCATTGAAAAGATAACAAAATTATAAATTTTGTTACATTGAAATAAACAAACAAAAATACTCATTTTTGTAGGAGTAAAAGTGGATAATCAAAAAAAAAATTCGTTTGTTGAAATTGAAATGAAACACAAGAATGCCTATTTTTGTTGGAATTGGTATGATACACAAAATACATTATGTGTAATTCGAAGGATGAAACAAGAGAATGTGCATTGTTATGTGTAAGATGTGTATGTGTATGAAAATAAAAATAAACATTATGGTGTGTACATTGTACATTAATATTGTATATACGAATAGGAATGTTTTTCGTTAGCAAAATGTAATGAAATAAAATAAATTTCATTACACATTATAAACATTTCGATAGGTTGTGGAGCAAAACATTCACTACTTGTTATGTAATTACGTTAATGAAATGGAATTTAATTATTTTTATATATATAAAAATAAAGAAAAATCGTCACAAATTACTAATAACGATATGAAATGATTTCCAACTTATATATATACGAGAATTATTTGGAAAGTCCGAGTCTATCTCATTCCAAATAATTTGAACGACGTTTAAAATTCAAGAG
Organism: Allium sativum; assembly: GCA_030737875.1. Taxonomy (NCBI): domain Eukaryota; kingdom Viridiplantae; phylum Streptophyta; class Magnoliopsida; order Asparagales; family Amaryllidaceae; genus Allium; species Allium sativum. The sequence goes on along the minus strand of CM060913.1, from coordinate 690,597,842 downwards.
TTGGAGACGGCGATTGAAGACCGACAATCTTCATATCGAATGGACGATGACTGCTGATGCCTGTGATTGGAGTAGCTACCTTGAAGGGGCTACAGTGGTGGCCGTCCGGACGTAGTATTGATTTGTACGGATTTGGCTTTCGCTCAGACCCAGAGCATAAGCTTATAAATGGAATGTGTGCCTGACATTGTACTCTTTTATATATTGTACTTATTGATTTTCTGCTAAATGTATGAATGCTTGGTAGCGGAGAATTTATTCTCTTGCTTAACACCCTTTCATATATTTCAGCAAAGGATTGGTAGTGTGATATGGAGTGACGATGTGGCACGCTAAGATACATATGATCAAGGCTTTGTTGAAAAGCAGGCCTTGTGGGATAATCAAAGCATAGCCTGTTTAGACATAGCTTTGTGTATAGCGTGACTTCGCGAGCCTCACACACCGGTGGAGTCTAAAACGGGAGAAGGGAACGCAGGGAGAGCAGCACGTTTCTTTCTAGCTAGAAGTGGTGTTTGGGCTTTAACATGGCCCGGCATTTTACTTATGTGGATGATGGAATGAGGCGCCTCGGATGATAGGCCCTATAGGACTGGGAAACGTGTGTTCAGGAATAACTAATCCGCAACTCGTATGGTGGACCGGCCCTGCAGCTTTCCAAGGGTTCACTACAGGGGATCCTGAGACATTAGCTAGATTGTCTCGAATCGGTAGGAACTCCTCCCTAGCCTTGACTCATGATGGAAACCAAAATCCAAATACGACCCTACGAATTTGATTGTATTACAAGTATGGAGGCACAGTAGTATGGGATACTATTCTTCCTAGGATTTATACATTTACTTTGAAATGTTTTGATATATACTAATAATAATAGTAAACTCGTATTTGCCGTATTTAGCATGTTTAATCACTATAAGGTAAAAGTAAAACTAGGGGTGAGCATTATTCGGTTAAACCAAACCAACCAACCAAACCAATTAATTTCGGTCGGTTTGGTTCGGTTTTGAAATTAAATCGGTTTGTAATCGGCCCGAAAAAATATTAAGTTCGGTTATCGGTTTAACCAAATTAACCGAATTTTTACTATATTTTCAAAATTATCGGTATTATATTAAATATTTTAGGTTAGTTTAGTCATTTAAGTATATATTAATCATCACCTATGTGTCAAAATTAATACTAAAAAGCATAAAAATCAAAAATAATGATACTGTAATCATATATTTATAATTTGTTTCAAATTGTTGTGAATATTTCAAACACAAACTGTAAAATATTTTTAGTTCGGTTTAATCGGATAACCAACCGAACCAACCAAACTTAATTTGGTTGGTTTGGTTTGGTTTTCATTTTTATTGGTTTTAGTTTGGTTTGACAAATTTATCATCGGATAAACCAAACCAACCAAACGCTCACCCCTAGGTAAAACGCTATCCTCTGGTTTGTGTTGCATTGTGTGATGGGACCTAGGTCTTATGGTGATTCCATTTTTCTAAAAAGCATAACGTTGTTGTACGATTTACTTATTAGTTGTTTTTGACACTTTTATGCACGACAATCCATTAGAGAAAACCCGTTCCGCGTTAGCGGCGTGGTCTTTGGATTTGTCCTATTAATAGTGATTAATTAGTTAAGAATTCTCACACCAGTCCCACGACTGACCCGTTTTTTGTTTCCACCTTTTTGCAAACTAGGGTGCCCTCTTTCCACACGGGCAGTCGAGCAGTTTGTCTACAGGTTTATTTCTTTAGTAGGATCCTGGATTGAAGCTTAAAGCTGTGTCCAGAACATTGGAAGTCTTCCGCTGCCTTAGTTATTTTGTTTCCACTGCAATGTATTATAATATTGTAATTTATCTTCCGCTGTAATTTTATTCAATGTACACTGATATTCTGTACTCTGATGTTACGTTATTATGATGTAATAAAAGTCTGCTGTTGTTGTTCTGATGTGTTGTATTCCCAAAGTTAACGTAGGTAGGATTTGAACAGTTTTGGTCGATTTTGCGATCGATTAAGGCCGAGCAAAATCCAACTCGTTACAAAAATCCAATATATAAGTTCTCAAAAGATCCTCTAGTTACGATTCACTCAAATACCATCATGACTTGACCTAGTCCTTGGTAAACCATCAATATAATCCATTGAGACTTGTTCCCATTTCCATTTAGGAATTTCTAATGGTTGTAACAACCCACTAGGCTTCTTTTGCTCAGCTTTAACTAACTGGAAAATCGTGCATTTGGACATAAACTTCCCAACGTCCTTATTTATCCTTTCCTAGTGGTAGGTATGATCCATGTCTCAATACATTTTGTTGCCACCGGGATGTATAGTCAGTTTCGAGTGATGATATGCTCTAAGCACTTCATCTCTCAGTCCGTCTACGTTGGGTACAACTAGTCCCCCGTTCTTTCGAAGCCATCCTTCTCGATAAAATCCTTGCTTGATCATTCTCTTTCCATCGATACCCATCTCCACCCTAGAGATGATTTCCAATAGATTAGGATCGTCCATCTAACTAGAACCAATCCACTCAATCAAAATAGATCTAATCGTCAGGCTTACTAGCGTTTCTGAATCCAATTCACTCTTGGGTCTGAAATCATGTCTTGTGATATACTCTAGTTGCTTCCAACCAAGAAACATAACCTCTATACTAGCATACCTCCTACTCAATGCAACTGTTACCGCACCTAAATCCTTTGCTATGTCCACTCTGCCCCATGAAGTCATGACAACTTCACTGCACTGGCTCATAGCCTTGCTACGATCACTCTGCCCCATGGATTAATGACTACCCCACTGCACTGATACATAGCCTAATATCCGTCTATACTATCATCTCTTTGTTCCTCATCGCTAGAACCCTACAGGTGATAGTCTACTCAAGAGAAGAAAGATAGGGACAAACATAGCAACCATAACATCCATCAAACAAGTCCTGCCTATCACCTGCTAAAGCCATGAGCACGTCGACACCTACATGACTGGTCTAACCAATCCCACTATGTCGATTCTTGTATGTCTGGTCCAACCAACATCAGGAACTAATGGAAGGTCAGCCTCCAAATGGACTACCGTACGTCCAACATACATTTTATCCTCCAAGGATAATTAGATCATGTCCAACGGATCCAAGGTAACGGGCGTCCCCAGATACCCCTGCTTTAAGTTCGCCTAAAATACTTGAGTCCAACCCAAGTATATCCATTATCTTGCTGCCCTCTCGAGTCCAACTCGAGCCAAATCCAATTCCTTGCAGCCTTCTCGAGTCAATCTATAACTCAGGCACAGTCTTGAGTATCCATTACCGACAAACTCTAGTCCAACGTGAGTTGTCTCCCTATTCGTTGCATCTCCAAGATCAACGAACACCAATTTTTGTTTACGAGTTCAAGTCCAACTTGAATTGTCCTAATCTTCGTTGCATCTTCCATGATCAACGAACGCATCCTATTTCTTCAAAGTTCTACTATCTAAAAAGAACATCAGCATAGGGTCCTAAACAATGCATTATTTTGCATCTTTCTCGAGTCCCAGTCGAGCCATCTCATAACCCTATCGAGTCTAAATCGGGACAGTCTATACCATTGAACAGTCTTATCATGTCACGGCTGCCCATCACTCCTCGAGTAAACCAAGATATCATCCAATGAAGAATCGCAACAACTATTTATCTCTCACGCAAACCATCCTAGTCGAACTCGACATTCCCTAAGCACAAGCCCCAAAGGCCTAAACCAATATCAGACAAGGACCCAAGGAACATCTCCTCCGAATTCGGACAATCCACGTGAGGTGATACTAGCAGAACAACTAAGCACTGGAGCACTCATTTTCCTCCCAGAGACAACTAGATCTTATTACAACGATAACCTCTTAGCTTCCTTAACTCCAGTTATTATCGCCATCACTAGGTAGGTACCCAATACCACCCTATTCCTTTAGAGTAGATCGACTCCCCAAAATAATGGTAAACCTAGTAAAGCCCAAAACAAAGCAATCACAAACAAACATACATCCATGACTTGATAAGACCACGTTACAGCAAGTCATACTAAGGCAAGTCGAACCACCAACCGGGTTCGTCACTACTAAAGGTCTATCGACTATCTCGGGTTTGTCAAACAATACTCGAACATAAACATCTTAAATAGAAAGCATATCTTTGATAATTATGCCTTTTCCCTTCTGCGCCACAGTTGGAGCATTCGACGAAGAAGGAACAATGTTGATAGCATACGCTTTCACAACCTGCTTCTCCCTAGGAGGTTGTGGACAATCATCCTTGTGGTGTCCCGCCTGGCCGCAGTTAAAGCAATTCCTTTCCCTAGGCTTTCCTCAACAATATCTGGCATAGTGGCCCTTCTTTCCACAACTAAAGCACTCACCACCATTCTTATTCTTCTTATTCTGACCATCCTCGGTCGGGTTCTGCTTCCTCTTGTTTTGAGAATTCTTTTTTCCTTCACCGCCTGCTTGCGGCTTTGGTTCCTCTGTAGATGCAATAGCAACTTTGGTCTTTGACTTAGGGAAAAGGCTTTCTGACCTCAATGCCTTTCCTACAATAGACTCGAACGTCTCATCGATATGGTTTATAAGACTTTCCACCAAGTACCCATCTAAACCAGTTATGAACTTTTCGTTCTTCTTTTCGACTGTATCGATAAGGGACAATCGATATTTAGATAAAGTGTAGAATTTAGCGATATACTCCAAGACTGCTCTACCATTCTGCTTAAGCTTCAAGAACTTCCTGAACAATTCTGATTTATGAGTAGCTGGAATAAACTTATCACAAAAGCGAGTCTTAAACTGATTCCAATTAACTTGATCCTCAGGAGTAGCTGCCTTCATAGCATTCCACCAATTCATAGCTCGTCCTTGTAGTTGACACGATGCTAGCTTCCTCTTCATTGCGTCTTCGATTCCCAAATCATCAACGATGCGCTCATAACTATCTAGCCAATATTTAACTTCTGTAGCCGACTCCGTTCCGTGGAACGGCTTCCCACCAAGGCTAGTGTAATCCTTGTTTAGCTTGGTAAAATCGACTCTAGGCGCATGCACTGCTGCACCACCACCATTAGCAGCATTAGGAACGACTCCCCGAGCATCCCTAAGCAACTCTCTCATGAGGCCTGTAAACATCCTCCTCATCTTAGCAGCATTCCCATTATTGGCTCCTCTACCAGTACCCCTCGTATATCGGCTCATCGATCAGTCTGTAAAGAGAAAACGATTAACCATCTCCATAGTGGTGCAAGTGCAATGCGACTTCATCCTTCGCTATACTAAAAGTATATATAGATTTTGAAAACCAAAATAATCACAAATACGCGCTCTCATATACGTGTACTATCTCTCCCTGATCAATTCCCTAGGTTAACTATGCAACCTAGAGCTCTGATACCAAGTGTGATAGCCCGCCCCGCATTAACCAACATTTCCTCTGAAAGTGCGCTGTACACATGTCCGCTAGCATGGGACGGTCGTCAAAGAAAGGAAAGAAGATGAAAGAACTGACAAAGAAACCTGTAGAATGTCTCATAGCGCATGGAATAAAATATAATAGTAATATACTTGACATAAAACAGGCGAGACAATGCATAAGCTGAAAACTAAAACCATCATCATCATAGAAGCGGAAATCCAAAATACAGCTTATGATCCAACATCATTATTACAATTTTAAAACTGTCTCCAAAGCAAAAGAAAGTAAAAGAAGGAGGCACACTACTAATGCCCAAGCAGTGACCTTCAACAACACAGGGAGAATATCTGTATATCATACGTGGGAGCCTCCTGCTCGTCTCCGGTACAGCTACTCGTGCATACCACCTAACCTGCCTCTAGTCTGCTCGTTTAGGAGCAGCCAGAGTAATAAGAAGAGACATAAAACTCTGGGTCAGACAAAAGTCTAGTACGAGCGATAAGCAACAAAACAGAACAATAACAGGTATAATCCAATCATACGTGAACCTGGACCTGCAACCAAAGAGTTAGCACTACACACCGTACAATACTCTAAGGTGCCACTAACATATGGTGTAAAGATATAGGGGAGGGGGTGTGCATGTAATAGTGATGGCAAACGATCAAGCATAGCAACCATCCTCACATCTCTCACTCAGTGTGTAAAGCATACGATATCCACTATTTGGTCACCTAATCCTTTGGCCCCTGACGGGGTCTAACCCCGTACAACTATCACTACAAGCCCACTCTTCGTCTCTTAGTGGTGAACCAAAGTTATGAATACTGACAATCCCTCTGCATACGTCCCGCAGCAAAGTCCAACCATGAAGTTAACTCGTTGGTTCCCAACTGGATCCTGAGTTCTACTTCCCATTTGGATTACCTTTGCATCTCGGGTTCTAGTTGTCTCCGGATCGGTTCGGTCTTCTCTCTTCACTTTGCTTCGGATCGGTTCGTCCATGTCAACTCCTCTGGTTCGGATCGTGGGCACCCATTGGGTTCGGGTCGGATCGTGGTGCTCGCCCTCCATCAGATCGGTTCGTGCTTCCTCCGTCGGATCGGGTCATGGCACATGGCCAGCTCGTGGCTCCTCCTCTCAAGCGGATCGGTTCAGATGAGTATACAGGTTCGGAGGCGGGTCGGATCATGACTTCGTGGCGCACACCAGGGGAACGGGTCTGGTCGGGTCGGATGTAACGGCCCCGGGTTTCGCCCGACCCGATCGATTGTTAAATCAGCCAAGACCGTTCAAAACCCGAATACGTTAACTTTGGGAATACAACAACATCAGAACAACAACAGTTCATAAACATCATAATAATGTTACATCAGAGTACAAAATATCAGAGTACATCGAATAAAATTACAGCGGAAGATAAATTACAGAAAATTAAATACAATAAACAGCGGAAGACTTCTATGCTCTGGACACAGCTTTAGGCTTCGATCCAGAATCCTGCTCAAGAGATAAATATCTGCATAAAGTACTCGACTGTCCGTGTGGAAAAGAGGGCACCCGAGTTTGCAAAGTGAAACAAACTACGAGTCAGTCTTGGGACTGGTGTGAGAATTCTTAACTAATATAACTAATAGCAATAAGGCAAATCTAAGGACCACGCCGCTAACGCGGAACGGGTTTTATTCCAATGGATTGCCGGTGCATAAATTAAAGTAAATCGTTAAACAACGCAATGCTTTATAGAAAAATGGAATCATTATAAGACTCAAGTCCCATCACACAATGCAATGCAAACCAGAGGATAGAGTTTTACCTTATGATGATTAAACATGCTTGGTACAATAAAAACGGATTTGATATTATTATTAGTGTATATAAGTTTTAAAAACATTTCAAAGTAAATGTATCAAACCTAGGAAGCATAACTACCATATACTATGCCTCCATACTAGTAATACAATCAAGTCTGTAGGGTCGTATTGGGAATTTGGGTTTCCATCATGAGTCAAGGCTAGGAGCGATCCCCTTACTGATTCGAGACACTCTAGCTAATGTCTCAGGATCCCCCGTAGTGAACCCTTGGAAAGCTGCAGGGCCAGTCCACACATACGATTTTGCGGATTGGCAATTCCTGAACACACGTTTCCCGGTCTTATAGGACCTAATATCCGAGGCGCCTCATTCCATCATCCACATAAGTAAAATGTCGGGCCGTGTAAAACCCAAACACCACTTCTAGCTAGAAAGAAATGTGCTGCTCTCCCTGCGTTCCCTTGCTCTGTTTTAGACTCAACCGGGTTATGAGGCTCGTGAAGCTATGTAATACACAAAGCTATGCTTATTCAAGCTGTGCTTTGATCGTCACCACAAGGTTCTGCTTTTCAACAAGAAACCTTGATCATTGCATCTTGGCGTGCCACAATGACAATTCACGCCATGCGATCGACAACCATCAATATATAAGAGGGTGTTAAGCAAGAGAATAAATTCTCCGCCACCAAACAGTTATATATTAATTAGAAATCAATTAAATTTACATGGAATGAAATTCAATGTCGGACACACATCCATTTACATGTCCGTTCTGGGTCTGAACGAAACCAGAGGCACCTTATTCCTCGCATATCTGAAAAAATCAACAAGTAGTCTGGATAGCCACCATTGTAGCCCCTTCAAGGTAGCTACTCCAATCACGGGCGTCAATGGTAACTCATCCATTCGACGTGAAGATCGTCGGTCTTGTACCGTCTTCAACTCTTCGACTTAGATCGAAGTGTAATCATTTGAAATGAGATTGAACTTGGACTTTTCAAATGATCCTCGTATATATATAATTTAAAATCATTTCTTATCGTTAATATTAATTTATAACGATTAATCTCTATTTTTATTTATATAAAAATAATTGAATTTTATTTAACAACACTTCATGTCAATAGGTGACCTTGGCGCTGTTTTCACCCAAATTTGTTTTACAAATTTCTCTAAATCTAATCGTTGGATTTTTAACACAATTCATATCGTTGGAAAGATCTTTCCAAGGCGAACCTAATAGTTTCAATTTTGGGAAAATCCGACGTTCGGATATTTCAACATAACTATTTAAAGTTACGCTTGTCGAATCGCGAACTACCGCGCGTGATTCGTTTAATTATAATTACTATATATATACTTATATATAATTCCATCTTCCATTTCATTTCACTATATTTTGTTAACACCGAATATCCCTATTTGTGCATATAATATCGAGGTATAACATGGCACACAATAATGTTTATTTTTATTATAATTCACATACACATGCTATATCCAACAATGTACTTTTTTCTTCTTTCATCTTTCAATTTACACCAAATGTATATTTGGTTTCATTATTCCTTTATAATGAAAACCCATTCCTTAAAATGTAAATTTCTAATCCTTTTATTTACATAAAAAAAATGTAAATTTCTATTCCTATTTTATTTACATTGAGAAATGTAAACTTATATTTCAATATATTATTATATTGAAAACGTAACTTTTATTTCATATTCTATTTACATTGGAAAATGTAAATTTCTATATTTCTCTAATTACAAATAAAAATGTAACTTTCCTAATTCCCTACTTCTTTTTATTGCATATAAAAGGTCAATAAAGATGTAATCTTTATTTCTATACCTTTTGTTCTGATTTACAATTTCTAACAAAAATGTCCTTTTTATTCTAATTTACATTTCCTAACAAAATGTCCTTTATATCCTAGTTTATATTTCCTAACAAAATGTCCTTTATATCCTAGTTTACATTTCCTAACAAAATGTCCTTTATATTCTAATTTACATTTTGAATGTAATTTTCCTTTTCATTGCTTATTCACCTAAATAGTAAATTTTCCTCTTTCATTTTTTTTCATAAAAATGTAAATTTCCTTTCTAACTTCCTTTATTAAAAATCTATTTACATAAAAATGCAAATATCATCCCTTTATTCTTCTAATGAAAATCTAAGTCTCCACTTTTAATTGCAGAAAAATGTAATTTTATCTTTCTATAAATCTAATTACATATAAATGTATTTTTCTTACTTTTTAATTTGCAATGTAAATTTTAATACTTTAATTACACATAAAAATGTAATTTTATTTATAATGCAAATTCTTATTCTTTCATTACATATAAAAATGTAATTATATTTACAATGTAAAAACTTATTCTGTAATTACATTTAAAAATGTAATTTTATTTTCAATGTACATCTTTAATATTTAATTACATATAACAATGCAATTTTATATTCAATGCAAATTCTTCTTCCTTAATTACATTTAAAAATGAAAATATATTTTACATGCAAAACAACATATTCTTTAATTACATATAAAAATTAATTAATATTACGGTGTAAAAATATTAACTTTTTAATTACATTAAAAATGTAATTTTTAATATAATGCCTAAATCTTCTTTTAATTACATTAAAAATGTAATTTTAATTTCAATGACAAATCTTATCTTTTTAATTACATAAAAATGTAATTTTAATTTCGGTGTCAATCATGTTCATTTCTAATTTAACACATAATGTGTAAATACTCATTTTTTTATTTACACATGACGGTGTAAATAATGTTTCTCTTCTAATTTGTATTTATAATATATATAAACCGTTCCAATGATTGTTTCTAATGAATTAACATGCCACTTAAATAAATATTCATTCCTAATGCATGTACTTAGCACATAAAAAAATTTATTTTTCATATGAGTTAACATGACATTGATATGTAATTATATTGCATATGCATTCACATGACATTTAAAATATGAATCTATTTCATATGCATAAACATGATACATTAAAATGTGACTCAATTTCATTTACATAAACAAAAGTGATTTCTTTTTATTTACAAAAAAAAAAATTATTTCTTTTTAATCACAAACAACAATGTACATTCTTAAATTCACGTTTTTTTAATGTATAGAATGTAACTAATCTAATCCTTGTGAAATGGATTTTTATTTACAAATGAAATGTAAACAAAAATGTGATTTTCAAATACCCCCTTTTTATTTAGAATTAAAATGCAAATAAAAATGTACATTCTAAATATGCCTTTTTATTTACAATTAAAATGTAAATGAAAATGTCTTTATCCAATTTGCCTTCTTATTTACACATAAAATGTAAATAAAAATGTCTTTATCCAATTTGCCTTTTTATTTACACATAAAATGTAAATAAAAATGACTTTTCCAAGTTTGTCTTTTTTATTTACACATAAAAAATCTAATCTTTTATTTACAATGCAAAAATCTAATCTTTTATTTACAATGCAAAAAATGTAATTTTTTTATTTACAATGCAAAAATGTAATTTATATTGCATCGCAAAATCATACTTTTATTTATCACCTACAAATGTAATTTTTATTACGGTGAAAAATTCATGTCCTAATTACATTAAATATAAATATAATTTCTTTCATATCATCATATTTCAATCCTACAAACATCATATCAATATTATATTTGAACTAAAAAGGTCTAGTCAAATCAAATAACAACAAGGGGTACTGAATTGAAATTTTCTAATTCAATTCAAAGACATGAACAAGGTGATATTTTTATATATACATAATTCATATAATATCAACAAAACATGATTTGACAAAATGATTATTCAAATTTTCATCACAAACAGATTTGAAATTTTTAACTAGCAGATCTGGAATCATACACATAGATAAACCAAACAATCATCCAGAATATTATCACATCTCAGGTCTACTTCATTCACCATTCAATTATTTAAATAATAAAGAAAATTAATAATTAAATTAATTTAATTATTTAAAATAGAATCTCACCTTGATTGGATAAGAATTTGTCCCAATCGCTTTTTTTAAAAGTCGTATTTGAAGTCATGGTTCTCTCGGATCTGAAAATTTTCAGTTTGGAGTTCGTATGAACAAATTATCAATTACTTTTTACAACTGCAATTGCAACAGATAAAAGCATGGCAAAATCTGAAATGTTCATACCTTTAAAATTTCAATTTGTTCAAATCTTTAAATCCAATTTGCAGAAGATATACTCAAACGATTTTCAGAACGGATTGCGCGACGTCGGAGGGCTAAGAGGGGGAAGCTTGCGCCTGGAAGGGGGGTTTGCGGTGGCGTGTGGTGGACCCGGGGAGGTGCGAACGGCGGCGGGTTTGTGGCATTGGTGCGGCGGCTACAGGCTTCTAGAGGGGAGGGGTCCGATTTTGGTGTAGAATCAAAGAGCACGAAAATCTCTTCGAAAAGTTGTACTACGGCGAAGAATTTCGTTGAGAAATGAAGGAGAAATCGAAGGAAGAAGATTTGATGGGTAATGGGTTTCGGCGGCTGAAACAATCGGGAAGAAGAAGTGAACAGCTGCGTACGGGTATTTATACTAGTATTCTGAGCGTATTTTTTATTTTATTTAATTAAATCCAAAATTAGGGTTTTCCATCCGATCTCCAAACGGAGCCCAACGACTGTCGAACAATATGTTTTGACGCCTTCTGAACGCAATGGTGCTAGTGCCGAAGTCCAATTCTGAAGTTTACAACATGTTTCTTTTATTTTTAAAATAAATCTTTTTAATATTAATTCGAACGTACTCTTTAATTTACCGGGGTCACATACGAACTCATAAAAATTCAGAAAAATATATTTAGCTATGTTTTGACACTGCGGACCTAGGAAAATTTATTTCGTTCAATTTTGAGCCCATTTGAATAATGGCATTTTTCAAGTCGATTAAATTTAACCGAAATTGACCAAACTGAAATCTTTTTGCCACGGTCACAAATTAATTTTAAAAATTATGAAAAATTAAACGTAACCATATTTTGACATTCCGAATCCAATAAAACTGGTTTCGTCGAAAACAGAGGTCGTTTGAAAAATGGCTATTTTTAATATTAAAATATATATATAAATTCTACAGCTACTATTCTGAAATTTAAATTGGGCATAACTTTTGATTCCCGCTATAAAATTTCGATTTTTCGGATTCGTTGGAAAGATATTTTAAAAGAGATTCTAATATTTTTGGTTTCACTAAAATCCGTTAAATTTTGCATCCTGTACGGTCAGTCAAAGTTTAAGTTTGACTTTTCAAACTACCGCGCTATTTCTTACTCCTTTTATAATTAAAGTTAAATTATTCATCCTAACTTCAATTTAAATAATATTTTTAATAATTATTATTTTAATTAAATTATTTTAAATATCAAAACCCATTAAAATTATTAAAATAAATTTTTAAATTTACCCCAAAATTCAGGGTTGTTACAGTCTCCCCCACTTAAAAACTTTTCGTCCTCGAAAAGGAACGAAGCTAAAAAGTTGTTTAATTAACTAACTAAACTTTCATTCTTTTATTCATTTTTATAATTTTATTAGTTAACTAATAATTACACTACACAACCATCAATCAATTAGTTGATTAGCTTTAAAAATATTTATAACTTTTATTTATTCAAAAATCATATTTTAAAAGATCGGATTATATATAATCAAAAATACGTTAATTATAAACTGGGCACTCCCAACTCATTCTAGGGCATTACCAACCCCATCTCTAATGAGTTTTCTCATTCTAGGATATTACTGATCCTATCTCTAATGAGTAATCTTATTGGATATTACTAATCCAATCTCTGATGAGTCTTTTGTTCAGTTCTAATGAGTTGTACCCCAAAGATTTGAGCTAACCAGAGCTCTGATACCAATTGTAACGGCCCCGGGTTTCGCCCGACCCGACCGATCGTTAAATCGACCAAGACCGTTCAAAACCCGAATACGTTAACTTTGGGAATACAACAACAGCAGACTTTTATAAACATCATAATAATGTTACATCGGAGTACAGAATATCAGAGTACATCAAATAAAATTACAGCGAAAGATAAATAACAGAAAATCAAATACAATAAATAGCGGAAAACTTCTATGCTCTAGACATAGCTTTAGGCTTCGATCCAGAATCCTGCTCAAGAGATAAATATCTGCATAAAGCTACTCGACTGCCCATGTGGAAAAGAGGGCACCCGAGTTTGCAAAGTGAAACAAACTACGAGTCAGTCATGGGACTGGTGTGAGAATTCTTAACTAATATAACTAATAGCAATAAGGCAAATCCAAGGACCACGCCGCTAACGTGGAACGAGTTTTATTCCAATGGATTGTCGGTGCATAAATTAAAGTAAATCGTTAAACAACGAATGCTTTTTAGAAAAATGAAATCATCATAAGACTCAAGTCCCATCACACAATGCAACGCAAACCAGAGGATAGAGTTTTACCTTATCATGATTAAACATGGTTGGTACGATAAAAACGAATTTGATATTATTATTAGTGTATATAAGTTTTAAAAACATTTCAAAGTAAATGTATCAAACCTAGGAAGCATAGCTACCATATACTATGCCTCCATACTAGTAATACAATCAAGTTTGTAGGGTCGTATTTGGAATTTGGGTTTCCATCATGAGTCAAGGTTAGGAACGATCTCCTTACCGATTCGAGACACTCTAGCTAATGTCTCAGGATCCCTCGTAGTGAACCCTTGGAAAGCTGCAGGGCCGGTCCACACATACGATTTTGCGGATTGGCAATTCCTGAACACACGTTTCCCGGTCCTATAGGACCTAGTATCCGAGGCGCCTCAATCCATCATCCACATAAGTAAAATGTCGGGCTGTGTAAAACCCAAACACCACTTCAGCTAGAAAGAAACATGCTGCTCTCCCTGCGTTCCCTTGCTCCGTTTTAGACTCATCCGGGTTGTGAGGCTCGTGAAGCTACGTAATACACAAAGCTATGCTTATTCAAGCTGTGCTTTGATCGTCACCACAAGGTTCTGCTTTTCAACAAGAAACCTTGATCATTGCATCTTGGCGTGCCACATTGGCAATTCATGTTTGAAAAATGGCTATTTTTAATATTAAGATATATATATAAATGCTACAGCGACTATTCTGAAATTTAAACTGGGCATAACTTTTGATTCCCGATATAAAATTTCGATTTTTCGGATTCGTTGGAAAGATATTTTAAAAGTTTGGTTTCACTAAAATCCGTTAAATTTTGCATCCTGTATGGTCAGTCAAAGTTCAAGTTGGACTTTTCAAACTACCGCGCTATTTCTTACTCCTTTTATAATTAAAATTAAATTATTCATCCTAAATTCGATTTAAATAATTTTTTAATCATTATTATTTTAAATAAATTATTTTAAATATCAAAACCCATTAAAATTAGTTAAAATAAATTTTTAAATTTACCCCAAAATTCAGGGTTGTTACATCAGAGCTGCATGGTGCTCCACGATTCAGATCGTGCTCCCCTTCTCTGATCCGATCCGATTCGGCTAGTTTCCTGCACTTCTTTCCAACGACCATTTTACGCCACACGACGGCGTTTTCGACCATTCTAACTGTTCTAAACATTCACAAAGCATACCATACAGCCATAGAAACATGTATAAACATTCACAAACAGCAAAACAACAATATGATATGTCAAAACGGATCAAACATACCCAAAAACCCTTATTTTCCCCTTAAGCATGTTTAACAACAACTAATGATAAGATTATTAAAACTTAACCAAATCTACCCAAATTTCTATCAGAGCCCTAAAATAATATTTTTGAATTTTACAAATTTTCCAGATTTTTATGATGCAAAATTTCGCTAATTATCACTAATCAATCCTTAATCCCCTAAATTCCGGGATTAGCAAAATAAGTCCAAATTAACCCAAATTCATACCAGAGGCATAAAATAATATTCTGGAATTTGACAAATTTTTCTAGATTTTTCTCAGTTATAATTTCACTAATCTTCGCTAATTACCCTTATTAGCCATAATTAGTGAAAAACAATGCAAATCACTCACCTTTGCCACAAATTAAACTATAGATATGAAAATCCTCTATTTTGGGTCGAATCCCAATGCTTAGCAACAGCCCCAACTCTGATTTGATGCTATCTTGGCTAGGTTTGATGTTGATTAGCTTAATCCTTGATAAGAAATTGATTTAGAGGTGTTTTGAAGAGATTTAGAAAGTGGAGGCCATGGCTAGGGTTCAAAGGAGGTTAGTGGCGGCTGAAAAATACCGAAAAAGAATGTTTTCTAAACCCTAGCAGCCCTCATATACTCCTAATCCCGAAATCCCTCAGGGCTTAGCTACTAATCACCCGGTTAAGCCCAATTAAGCTGTTTTTCACCCTCTAAACCTTAATTCAGTCATATCTCCCAAATGGTAAATCCGTTGACTAATGTGACCACTCTACGGAAAGTTAAACCATCAAACGGATCTAATGGAAGTGGTTTCAGGTCAAAATTCCTTACCAATCAAAAGTTATGAACGAAACAAGATCAGCTAGGGGCAAAATGGTCATTTAAAAATCGACAAAAATCATGAACACGGGAAATGACCCCACTAGTCATTCCCCAAAAGTACATGACTATACAGCTTACCAGGAAAAAAAAAATCTATGATCCTCTGATGCATAGAATGCGGGTCGTTACAGGCAATGTTTAAAATTTATCATCCCAAACAATGTCAGTTAAATGGGTGTGCATAAAAAAATCGTCTGATTTGTAAATGAATATTTATTTTCACTTCAAGATAATTTTATGCCATTCATATATACGTTAAAAATTATATCTTTAACGATAAAATATTTATTTCAACACATGAGTATTTTTAATAGTTCATACATTTAATAAAAATAATATTTTTATTGTTCAAACAGTTTATTCTACACATGAATATTTTATATAGTTCCTTTATACAATAAAAATGATACTTTTACTATTCAAATATTTTATTCACAATCAATTTTAAAGCCACAATCCAAATTTTCATAATACAATTCATACAAACAACCATGGTTTGTACAATAAATTGTGTCAGGGGTTTCTAAGCCTCGTTTGCATCATAAAATATTTTTAACTGTAAAATAATTAGAGTGAGAAGGAGTTCTCACATTGGGATCCACTCCGTCGTGCTTTTCTGATGCTTTGATTTGCTGTTCTGGTTTTAGAATTTGCAAACGAGCTCCAATCTTCACATGGTCTTTTTTTCTAGCTTAAACGCGCCATTACGGACAACTTTCTCCTAGTGGGCTTCCTTCCAAAAATGTGTCATTTTGCCAGAAATCGCAAAATGACATAATTTGGATTACTGACTTTGGACCATTTTGGGGGGCTCCGCATTCCAAAATATGGCTTCCATATACCCAAATCGAAGAGAAAATCGTGCTCTTCAATTTTGGGATTGTGGAGTTTTGGCCAGAAGCTCACGGTTTGGGAGATACGGGCTCGGGAAGGTCAAGAACTAAATGTATACACTGAAATTTATAAAAAATTAATTTTTAAAGAGGGGAGGGGTCCACGGCGGTTGTGGGTGGCGGGGTAGGCGGCGGCAGGGGTCTAGTGATCGGGGGTAGTGGCTCCATGACTGGCGGCGGCTAGGGTTTGGAAGGGCAGAGGGTCTTTGGCTGTAGAGGGAAGAGGGAGAGAGAGGAGGTGATGGGGAGGCGGAGGAGATCTGATGGGGTTGCGGCGAGCTGATCGAAGGGCGGCGCCATGCCTGGAGGCGGCGGCAAAGGTCCAGCGTCGGGGAAGAAGATGGGGCCGACGGGTTTGAGGAGTGCACGTGAAATTGAAAATGAAGGCTTTGACCAATTAGATTCTAGTGTTAGGTTTATATAATTTTATTTTAATTAATTCTAAAAAGTAACTTTTTATTTTTAACTCCAAATCGAACTCATCGACTGTCGTCCCCAGCTAATTATCCCCACGTACACAATGAGGTATGTCCCGTAAGCCAGTTCGACTGTTACAATCAGTTTTCATCAAAATTAAAATATAAATGAATATAACGTTCAAAATTGATTTCGACGTACATTTTAATTTACCGCGGCCACATATTGACTCCAAAAATTCTAGAAAAATAAATCTAGCTATGTTTTGACGATACGGTCCTAACAAAACTAATTTCATCGAATTTGGAGGCTGTTTGAAAAATGGTCATCTTCCGGTCGATTAAATTCAAACTAAATTTACCAAACACGTTTAAATTCACCACGCTCACATATTAATTCCAAAAATCATGAAAATTGGAATCCGATAATAATTTGACATTTCAGATCCAATAAAAGTGGTTTTGTCGAAAACGGAGGCATTTTGCAAAATGGCTATTTTTAAGGGCTATATATTATACAAACAATATATAAATTCCATAGCGACTATTTTAAACTTTAACCTGGACAAACTTTCAATTTATAGTATGAAATATTGATTTTTCACATTCTTAGAAAGATATAATTAAACAAATTCAAATATTTCTGGTTTTACTGAAATCCGATTTATTTTGAATCATATACATTCATTTGAAATTTGAAATCGAATTTTCTAACTACCACGCCCTTTCAAACTCCTTTTGTAATTAAAATAAATTTATACATTCTAACATCATTCAAATAAATTTTTAGTCGTTATTATTTAAAATAAATCAATTTAAATATTCAAAATCCATTAAAATTGCTAAAATAAAATTTTTAAATTGGTTCTGAAAATCCGAGTTGTTACAATCTCCCCCACTTAAAATATTTTCATCCTCGAAAAGGAAAGGGGCTGAAAGTTGCTTAACTAACCAACTCAACTTTCATTCTTCAACTTTTCTGTTTCTAAGAATTTCTAATTTTTCAAAAATTTGGCTAACACCCTAAATTTTCGAATAATTTTGCCATAACCTCCTTTGTACAGGGAGACATTTAAAACCGCAACTAGCCTCACGTGACCCTCACCAATCCAAAAGAAAAAGACAAAGCCAAGCGGCTAGCCAATCGGCGCATGAAATCATCAAAACCCAATAAATACAATAAACATGTACCTATTTGTCGGGCATACAATTTTATTCCTCTTCTTAGCTTCCATGCTATGACCTGTTCAATTATATACATGTACATATATGCCATTCCAATCAATTTTCAATTCAGTTCAATATTTGATCCAATTTGGCTAAATTTTACCTTTTCATTTACATATTGGTTACAATAATCTATTAGTTAAACTAATAATCAAACAACACAACCAACAATCAACTAGTCGATTATCTTTTCAAACATATACCTTTACACATATTCAAAAATCATATTTTTAATGTCAAATCACAACAATAAGCCATATCTAAGTTTTGGTTTTTACACCAGTCAATTGGAAATATAAAGATATCCCACTTTCGAAACTTGAAAATAAATACTGATGATGTCCGGATGATCATCAGAATCATCTCCGGGTGACTACAGTGTGATTCTATATCTATCCAATATATTTGAGACTTCAAATATACGTTCATAACGCGTATATGCAAAATCTTCATGTACTCGATTATCCAAAATAAAATAATATACTCAAATACATACAATTAGATAAAATTTTCAAAACTAATTTTTTTTAATAAATAATACTCTTCTAACTCATTCTAGGATACTACTGATCCTATCTCTAACGAGTCATTCTTATTGGACATTAATAACCCAATCTCCGATGAATTCTTTTGTTCAGTTCTAATGTGTCTTGTTTTCGAGATCTGTAAACCAAAACTCTGATACCAAACTGAAGCGACCCAAACTCGCCCTTACGGGAAAGCCCGGATTGAGTTGAGAACACGACAATCAGAATACAAATAGAAGAACATTTCATTGTTATTACAACAATTTACATTAGAGTACGAGAATATAATAGAGTATGAATAAATAATATACATCAGAAAAATATCAGAGATTACAATTCATTAAATAGCAGCGGAAAAATAATACATAACACAGATTAAAGAAATACACGGTTACAGAGCTTTCCAAATATAGCTCCAGCTGTGAACAAGGATCCTATAAAAATAAATCCACAAAACCAAAACTACTAGCTTCCCGTATGGAAAATAGGGGCACCCAGAGTTTAGGTTAAAACAATAAACTCCAGGTCAGTAATGGGACTGGTGTGAGAACTAAAACAACTATTTAAACCTTCATTTTAGAAATAAAATAAATCAAGGGACCACGCCAGATAACACGAAATGGGTTTTCTCCCAAGAATACCTATGCATAAACAGTTTATAAGCAATGCAATGCTTTTCAAAAAATGAACCTATTACATGACTCAGGTCCCATCACACAATGCAATGCTAGCCGAAGGATAGAGTTTTTCCTTATAATAGCCAGACATTCTTGGTACATTTTAAAACAAATCATTTGATATTATTATAAGTGTATAGTGTCAAATTCAACTTCAAATATAAATTTATCAATCATAGACGGCATAGTATTCCATGCTACTATGTCGCCATACTAGCTCTGCAATTAAAACTCAAATGTCATATTGGAAGTTGGATTTCCATCATGAACCAAGGCAAGGGATCGTCCTTACCGAATTCGAGATGCTCTAGCCCATGTCTTAGGATCTTCCGCAACTGCACCTTGGATCTTCAGGGCCTGTCCACTCTTACATTTGTGGATTGGTTATTCCTGAACAATGCGTTTCCTCAACCTATGGGGCGTAAGTCTATTTAGTATGCCGACCACGTCATCCATCGACCCCTAGTGACCGATATAACTGAGGCGCCTCGCTATCCATCAAATAATATGCAACATCCACATGAGAAAATGTCTGGGATCCATACCATGACACCACTCCTAGCTAGAAAAAACGCATGTTCTCCCTGTTGTCCTCTCCCGTTTCTGGTTCATACCGGGGTGTGAGGTTCACGAATTAACGCTATACACAAAGCTATGCTATTTAAAGTCATGTTTTGATCATCAACCACAAGACTCTGCTTTTCAACAGAAGCCTTGATCATTTGCATCTCAGCATGCCAAACTGACAATTCATGCCATGTGACTAATGTCTATCAATATATAACCTCTAAGCTTGTACTTCTCAGAGAAGGGTGTTAAGCAAGAGAATAAATTCTCCGCTACCAAACAGATATATAGTTTATAGAGATCAATCAACGCAGAATAAAATCCAATGTCAGACACACATCCATTTACTAGTTCGTTCTGGTTCTGAACGAAACCAGAGGCACCTTATTCCTCATCCCATATGTCCAATACAGGAGAGAGGTCCTCGCATATTCGGTAGATCTTCAAGTACGTCTGGGCGATCAACACTTATTACCTTGTCTTAGGTTTAAAGTCCAATCAGGACATCAGTAATCATCCAAACGATGTGAAGATCTGCGGTCTTTAACCGCCATCTTCATCGTCGACTTATTGTCGTATCAATTATTCAGAATGGGATAAACTCGATCTTTCGAATAACTCGCGTGTCTTATAAACAAGTGCTATAAAAACACAACATACGCCTCATTCTGACCCATAATATTCTTTTATTCAAATACTCTTTTCACAATTTAAACCACTTTAAGGTTTTCCAAACTAGTCGGGATTAGCGAACCTTACCGAAGTAATCATTTATTGTATTTCCCAATACCAACCTATTCATCCTATGGAGCAAAACTGGTAATACTCCATATCTAACACCACTGTGTCATTGGTAAAATTAATTACCATTTTACGTTCAAATTTAATTAAAGATTTAACCATCGCTTGGAGCAAAACTGGTGGTACTCCACTCCCCAAATTTGATAATTTAAATTATCACATCCACATTTCAATCTAATTAAAGGTTCATTAAAACTCCAACTTGGTTTTAATATCGTAAATCATTACTTTATGATTATCCAAATTTAGGAAATAAATCCTATCTTTAACTGTGTTAAAGAACCAATGTCATTTAAAAAACAATTCACGATAAACCCAAAATAATATTCCATTAATTATGGATTCTTCACGGAAAACAGATCAATATATATAATCGATATAAATTTCCATATCCAACCAATAATATAAATGGAAAAATGATAAAGCCTTTTAAATTCCATATATAGTAACTGTCTTCCTCCACAGAAGCTCACTTCAATTATTACCAAATCAAATTCCATTCCATTCCAATTTATTTTGTTAAATTGGAAACCTTTACTTTGGAAAATTTCCACTAAATCTTAATAAAAGATTTACATATATTCCAAATCACATAACACTATAAATTGGGTTAAAGAACAAATGTCGTTATAAACACACTTCACAATAAACCCAATTCACATTCAATTCAATTCCAAACAAATGTTAATTAATTGGTAAATTTCCTTAAATCTTATTAAGATTTATTCTTTTCTCAACTGGGTTTAAGAACAGTGTTAATGAAGACACCATTCACGACAAACCCAAAATCCAATTCTTTTATTCAATTCCAATTTAATATTGATTACTTGGAAAACTTCACTAAATCTTAATTAAAAGATTTATTCTTTTCTCAACCGGGTTTAAGAACAGGGTTATTTAAGACGCCATTCACGACAAACCCAAAATCCAATTTAGTATTAAATACAAGGCTCTGAATAGAAATTATATCGGCTTATATTAAATATCAAATTCTGAAACTAACGATATCGTACTGGAAATTACGATATCTGTAGCTTCCAAATTCCCATAACAATATCTGTATATCCACGGATTCTAATATCGAAATATTTCGAAGATTATTTTCATTCCAATCCATTCCAATATTTTATTGGAAAATTCTAGTTATTTTTAAAGCTATTTCAAATCCAATTTATTTCTTTAAAAATATTGGATTATTATTCTGGTTAATAACTATTTCATTTTGAAAAACTATATTTTTATCTTTACAAACATGGAATTTTTCACCCAAATTATTTCCAAATCATTTATTATGATTTTACACAAATTATTAATATTTTTAATAATTGTTTCAAGGCCCGTACAGTCAGTTTCCAATAATGGCCCCCGCACTGCATCCATAGCGACCTTTTCCAAATTTTATTTTGACATAATTCCAAATCCAACTGTTAGATTTAAATCTATTATATGCATTGGAAAGCTTTTTCGATACGAACCCAACAGTTCTGGTTTAGGGGAATCCAATGGTCGGATCTCCCATAATGTCAATTTGAAGTCAATGGTCGAAATTCGCAAACGATCGCAGCGCGTTCTATTCAGGCCATTAAATATATATATTATATATATTTCGTCGATTTCCATTTAAAATGTATTTTATAAATCGTTTTAAAACGATTCCCACTTTCATTTCAATTTTAAATCAAAATTGAATACTCCTTATCATTATAATATCTAAATGATAATATTTTCAAAGTATCTGATTTTGAAATTAATTACTTTTGGAAATTCATTATGAAAATGAATAAAATCGATATAAATATTGTTCGCGTTAAAAGAGCACATATCTAACCAATACGGCTTCACATATTTAATATTTTCGTGTTCATCCCAAATCGGACATCAGAATCATATTTTAATCCTTTACGGAATATTATTTTAAAATATTCATTATTTTAAAATATTCGTTCTTTCTGAATTGGAATCAGACCCAATCAATTACCATATAATTTATTTATATGGATTTCATACAATACATGTACACAATAATAATAGTAAACAATAATCCATTATCCAGTGTGCATTATACAACTGCATAAGCATTAAATATAAATAATTAACGCTTACAACAGTCTATCAAACAATCGATTGACATACAACTAAACAATTGGGATTAGTGTACATCAAAAATCATCCCAATACCGTGTGGGGTTTCAACCAACAAATACTGAATATTATTTGTGTCGTTGGGCGATGTGTAAAATTTATCGTCCCAATCAATGTCAGTTAAATGGGTGTGAATAAACAAATCATCCGATTTGTAAATGAATATTTATTTTCAATTCAGAAGAATTTTATACCATTCATATATACATTAAAAATTATATTTTTAACGATAAAATAATTATTTTAACACATGAGTATTTTTAATAGTTCATACATTCAATAAAAATAATATTTTTATTGTTCAAATAGTTTATTCAACACATGAATATTTTATATAGTTCCTTTATACAATAAAAATGATATTTTTATTGTTCGAATATTTTATTCAAAATCAATTTTACATCCACAATCCAAATTTCCATAATACAATTCAAACAAACAACCATGGTTTGTACAATAAATAGTGTCGGGAGCTTCTAAGCCCCGTCTGCATCCTAAAATATTTTTAAATGTAAAATAATTAGAGTGAGGAGTTCTCACATTGGAATCCACTCCACTGTGCTTTTATGACACTTAGATTTACTGTTCTGGTTCCACAATTTGCAAATGCGCTATTACGGGAAACTTTCGCCTATTGGGCTTCCTTCCAAAAATGTGCCATTTCGTCAAAAATCGCGAAATGACATAATTTGGGCTGGTGATTTTGGAAGCGATTTGTAGGTGGCTCCATATTATAAAATATGGCTTCCATATACCCAAATTGAAGAGGAAATCGTGCTCTTCTATTTTGGCATTGTGGAGTTTTGGCCATAAGCACATGGTTTGGGAGATACGGGCTCGGAAAGGATAAGAAATAAATGTATACACTAAAATTTATATTAAAAAAAAAAATTAAAGTGGGGAGGGGTCCATGGCGGTTGTGGGTGGATGGGTAGGCGGCGGTAGGGGGTCTGGTGGTCGGGGTGGTGGCTCCATGACTGGCGGCGGCTAGGGTTTGGAAGGGTAGAGGGTTTTTGTCTATAGAGGGAAGAGGGAGAGAGAGAGAGGAGGCGATGTGGAGGAGATCAAAGGGGGGTGGCGGCGAGCTGATCGGAGGGCGGCGCCATACCTGAGGCGGCGGCGAAGGCACATCGGTTGGGAAGAAGAGGAAGCCGACGGGTTTAAGGAGTTGACCCCCTGAAATTGAAAATAAGGGCTTTGCCCAATTAGATTCTAGGTTAGTTTTATATAATTTTATTTTAGTGGAAAATAGGGAGAAGGAAAAACTTAACAAAAATATTGATGAAAAGAACGGTAAGTTTAGAATTTAGTGAGAAGGACAAATGTTAGTGTAAATAGAGATAGGATAGTGGGCCCCTAAATTTCACTTTTAGTGTAAATGTGTCCTTCTCCAAAATTTTGAAACTTTTCATATTTTTCACCAATTTTTTTGCAAAGTTTGTCCTTTAAAACAATGTCTTCTTTATTTTAATTAATTACAAAAAGTAACTTTTTATTTTGTACTCCGAATCGAACTCACCAACTATCATCCGTAGCTAATTACCCCCATTCCAGATACGATGGGATATGTCCCGTAAGCCAATTCGACAGTTACGATCAGTTCTCATCAAAATTAAAATATAAATGAATATAACATTCAAATTGATTTCAACGTACATTTTGATTTACCAGGGACACATATTGACTCCAAAAATTTCCAAAAAATAAATCTAGCTATGTTTTGATGATACGGTCCTAACAAAACTAATTTCGTCGAATTTGGAGGTCGTTTGAAAAATGGTCATTTTCCATTCGATTAAATTCAAACTGAAATTACCAAACACTTTTAAATTCATCACGCTCACATATTAATTCCAAAAATTAGGAAAATTGGAATCTGGCAGTAATTCGACATTTTGGATCCAACAAAATTGGTTTCATCGAAAATGGAGGCCTTTTGCAAAATAGCTATTTTCAAGGGTTATATATTATATAAAAAATATATAAATTACATAGCGACAATTTTAAATTTTAACCTGGACATAACTTTCAATTTATATTATGAAATCTAGATTTTTCACATTCGTTGGAAAGTTATAATTAAACAGATTCAAATATTTTTGGTTTTACTGAAATCTGATTTATTTTGAATCCTGTACATTCATTTGAAATTTGAAATCGAATTTTCAAGCTACCGTGCCATTTAAACTCCTTTTATAATTAAAATAAATTTATATGTTCTTACTTCGTTTAAATAAATTTTAGTCGTTATTATTTAAAATAAATAATTTTTAATATTCAAAACCATTAAAATTGCTAAAATAAAAAATTTAAATTGGTTCTGAAAATTCAGGTTGTTATAGGATCTCAAACAAACAAGTAATACTCGACCCAAATCCTTACTGATTTGGTCCTCCATAGGTTGACCATAGAAATAGGCTTTTAACTTAATGTCATTTTAAGTTCAATATTTATTTAGCCAAATAGCTCATTCATTTACCATAGAATAATTCCTAATCACAAGGCACCATTCCCCATAGAATACCGCCTAACCATAGGGCCCCATAGAATATTATTTATTATTATTGTTGAACGCCTGCTTATATAGGTCTATATAGTTAATGAACGCTCTATCACAAGGTGCCATAGAACAACCATAGCATAATATAGTTTTAGGCTTATAACTAAATACCATTTTAATCTAATTTTTATGTTAAGCCTAATTGTCTTGTTTACAGTCCTAGTCATATTCATATTTGCAAATAAAACATGTATGTTTATTATGATTCACCAGTTTATCATATTCGTGCAAATATACATTATAATTCATTTCTCTATCATAACTCGTGTCATAGCCATTTTGCAAACATTATCAAGTTTGCCTGTTTTAAGACCAATATTCCTTTTTTATTACCATTTTACAATATATGTCAAATTAACCCCAAATTATCCAAATTTTGTTTTCATTATCCCAATTCAATTAGATTTCCCAAATGTGTGCAGAATAAAAGGATAATAATTAGTTGTAGTCAACTATGCATACAAATCAATGATTAAACAAGTCGTATACGTATGCCTTTTAGGCATGCTTAGGCATATCCAAAATAAATTGTAAAAATCAGACGAAGAAGGGGAAAAGAAGACTGAGAATATTATTTACAGTAATTTGAATATTAATTAAATAAAGACTATAAGAAAAGATGATTTTTTTTTACAGAAACTATGTGTAAAAGAACTATAAATAAAATCACAAGCACTACTATTGTTCCAATTTCACCAAACTAATCAAAAATCTAGATAATCATAAAACTCACCAAAGAAAACTTTCCTTGTGGCCTTGGTAGAACCGTTTGAAGAAAATAAAATAGAATTTTTTTATTAA
Source organism: Allium sativum (assembly GCA_030737875.1). NCBI lineage: Eukaryota > Viridiplantae > Streptophyta > Magnoliopsida > Asparagales > Amaryllidaceae > Allium > Allium sativum. Next base: position 690,571,357 of record CM060913.1, on the reverse strand, counting down.
ATCTCAATCCCCTAAAATTTAAAATTAATGTGGCTTGTCTCGAAAAAGGAGAAGACTAGCCTAAAATTTAGAATTAGGGTGGGCTATTTCTAAAAGAAGACTAGCCTAGGTGGGTCAATCCGGAGTTACCGCATCAGTGAATCAAAACAATACACATCATCCCTAAAGAGCCCCAAAAAATATCGTTTATCCATCATCTTCGTGCCTGACACGAAAATGCGCTAGAAACGACATGGGTCGGCCCAGTTCCCCATAAGGTCAACACGTAGGTCGACCCACTTACAACAGACCCATGGGTCGACCCGGTTGTTGCTAGGTCGTCCCATGCAACAGCTGGATTGTATTTTCCATTTATTTTTATTTTTAAATATTGATTTGAATTTCAAACTTTAAATCGCCATAACTCCTTCATTATAAATCCATTTTATGCAAACAAATATGCATCTGAATCAGAAAATCATATTGGACCCAATGGTGCAAACCCCATTACCAAATCTCCAAAATTTTATAACTTATTATTCAATTGATTAATTATTAATTAATTTTTATGTGTTAAAATTTGGGTTGTTACAAACTCTAATGCAAAATTTTAAGAATCTAAAAGTAAATCCTATGAAAGAAAGACTCAATTCGAAATTGCCAAAAGAATGCAACTTGACAACTTCAGTAGAGATTGTCTACTTAAAAACAAGGGAAGAGCTTGATTACTAGACTTCACAAAAATGAAGTAAATAAGTTTGAAAAGAATAACGGAAGACCATATTATTACTACAATGAATGGTCACAAAACCAACTATTGTAGAGCACTTGAGAAAAGGATCCTATATTTCTTTAAACAAGGAAAAGTCAAAGAATTTGTAAAGAATTATTTAATGTATTTAATAAAGACTCGATTTTAATTCGATAAAAAATTATACATGGTTAAATAAATTGAAAAAGACTTTTTACTTTGACTTAAATAATATATTAATTCTACATGGTTAGGAGTGGAATACACCTTATTTTAGACTAAGTCCCTGATGTAATAAAGGCTCTTCCCGAAAAGGAGGAGGGATAAGCCCAGAGTGTGTGCTTGACATCCAAGCCATGGATCCTATTGAGTTAGCCTGGTCAAGATGCCTCCTCGAGAGAGGAGGGGCAAGCCGTTAGTGTTGACATCAAAAATTGGCACAACACCCAAAGAAAAAGGGTTATGTAAAGAACAAGTGAAGATAAATGATTGTAAAAACTGAAAATAGAGAAAATCACACACAAATTTATAATGGTTCGGTGTTAATGAGCCTACATCCACTTTATAATCCCTTATATAATTTTTCAACTATTAGACAGAATTGTTACAATGGCAGTACAGCAAGAGATTAACAAATATTCAAAAGGTAGGGTACTCAAACTTCCAAAGGTCCCTTCTTCTGAGTCTAGAAGGGGTATTTATAAGTGATACACTACTTGAGTCGGCTAGGACATGTGCTGTAGGATCCAAAAGAGTAGTTAAGTCCGAAGAAGTATGTTCCTCCTAAGGAATTGGTATTCCTTGAATTACCGGCAATATGTGGCAATTGGTCCGTCTGATTCAGATGGCTTGGAATGGGTATGGTCAGGAGTGAGCTATTCTACAGGCGGGCCTCCGGTTCGCAGCTGGGTACGATATGGCTAAGTATGCCTGATCACAGCAGGCTTCTCTTGGATTGTTCCTGGTATGGAAGATAAACTTAAGTGACGAGCCTCATCAGTCGGCACACTTTTGGACTTTGGCTACCTACTTCGGGGATCCAAGGCATGGGCCCGTAGCATTGTCGAGTCTTGATGGGCTGTCCGAAAGGCCCATCAACACTTTGCTCCCTAAAGTATGTTGCGTTGGAGATGAGACATACTTTGTAAGCATGCGCTCTGAACAGACCTTTCCTTGTTAACCAAAGAACTCCACAAGTTGGTTTGAGCCACCAGTTTAATGAGCTTCATAAATTGAGATGAGTGTATTAGCTGTTTTGGAAACTTAAACGGCTTAGCTAATAAGGACGCCTTACTGTCGTCAATCTTTTCTGCTAACCTCGGCTCGATGGTGGCTTTAAAAATTAGTCGAGTCTCATTCGTTGGTCATGTCAATCGAATGCGAATGGCCACCCCATCATTCTATAGAAGGAAAACCCTTTTTATCTTTTACTTTTTACTTTCTCCTATTGCAAAAACTGATTTACTACTTAAGAAGAAGAAGAAAGATTATCGCCTCCAACAAAGATCATCTTTTCTAGGTAAAAATAAGTTCTTTATTTTTTTGAAACACTTCGGCATGATTCTTGTGTAAGATCTCTCTTCTCTCCATCTTTTTATTTGTAGTTTGAGCCCTATGTAATTACTAACTGGGATCATCTGCATCGGATCGCCGGAGTCCGCGGCGATGCCACTGTCTATGGTGGGTCTGATGCCATTTTAGTGAAATCTAATGGTGTCGGAACTGCCAATCCTGAAATATCAGAGGTGGAGAGGTTTCCCGCCTTTTCATAGTGTCTCGTTTGCAGGGTATTTTTAATCCCTTGGACACATAGTAGTGTTTGAGAGGGTGGTGATAAAGATAGCGATCTTTGTACAATATGACATATAGGAACAAATTGTGATTTCTGTGGCTTGTCATTTACCGAGATAGCATGTAAAGTGGAACTAACCCCTTTTAATCAATCTTTTAATTTCATCTCGACAATCTTTAAACAACAATGGTTAAGACATGAGGCATCCTTAAATATGGGCTGGGTAAGGAACTACCTATTTCTATTAGAGTAGACAGTACCTCCGAGTCTTCGACCAATTCTGAGTCTGATGCAGATAACTCTCAAAGTCAGTCGACGAGTTCACTGCCTCCTCCAGAAGTTATAGTCGAGTTGAATAAAGTGACGCCTGTTCCAATAGCACCCAACATGCTCCCAGGTGCATAGATTCTAAGTAACCCCCCGGACGCTCTGAAGACCAAAATCACTCTCAAACGACTGCAAACCCTAGCCACTAAGCATAATATTCCTTTTGTAGATGTCCTTCTTCCTAAAAAAATGATCGACCTCACCTTCCTCCAGAGGGCTATCCGGTACTATCTCTCCCCATGTGTAATGTCGGAGCTATCCCTCCTCTTCCTTCCTTTATTGTCGACTTTTTGCTGTGGATGAATCTGGCCCTGATGCAGTTCCATCCAATCGCATACGACAACCTGTTTTCTCTTTACTATCTATACATGCGGTACTTGGGGTACCCTACGACCTTCAATGACTCAGCCTTCTTCTTTTAGTTTAGACACAACGAGAAACAATCTCCCTTAATTCTTTACTCCAAAGTTGTCCGAGGTTGGAAAATTGTTGAAAAGCTCCCGAGTAAGGTGGGCGACCCTAAGCGGGAATTGTTTTGGATAAAAGAACTGCTAGGGTGTGCTCGATATTGGCTTCAATGCAGTAAGTTTCTCTAATGGCCGATACATCCATTATGTAGTTTTTTTACACCGACCATTTCTTTTGCAGAGGGCGACCCAATAAGGCCCAGTGAAAAAGTGTTTATAAGACGTTATAGGTAGCTGGTCAAGTTGATGTTTGAGTGGTGGAATTTTTGGAAGTGCTTGTCCAACAAACACCTACATTTGTATGCGGTTCTTAACGAGAACATGACAACTGGATCCCAGAAGGAGGGATCCTGGTCGACCACACCGAGTAAAGGTGAAACGCGCCTAGCAAAAAAGAAAACCAGATGATACATAGGCGACCTATTTGGTCGGGGAATCCTCCGTCCATCCCCCTCCTAAGGAGAAAAAGAAACTCCATCCAAAAAAGCCTACTTTCAAAAGATAGGTTTGAGAGGCCGAGCATCGAAAAAAAGAGAAAGTTCATGCTGAGAGAAATCCAAAGAAAGTACGAGGGAGCCAGCTAAAGAGAACTCTGCCGAGGATAGTTCAAGAGACTCTAAGGTCGAAAAAGATTTTTCCGCAGTCCATGGCTTGCAGGAAGAACTAGCTGTGTCTCCTTTTCCTGGTCTGGAGAGGCTGTAGATGCCCGAGACCATTCTTTCCCCACAGAGCTTAGACCCAAACCAACTTTTTTCTAATCAATCCGAGGGGATGACTTTTCCACCCAGAAAAGGAGGTGTCGAAGGCACATCCCTAACCTCAGTGCAGGGTCAACTGAAATGATTTTTCATATAGCATTTGCCCTGCACGTCACAATACTATTTTCTCTTGTGTAAATTGAATATTGACTGGACCCATTTCTATTTCTTTTCTCAAAGGAAATAAACAAGGAGTTTTATGGAAACCTTTTTGCTTCTATCTTGGTAGAGGCCGAGCTAGTTGAGTTAGCCTTGTAAGAAGTCAGGCGAAGGGACGAGGATAAAGATGACAACAATGAGAGGAAGAAGAAGAAGAAAAATAACAAAAACAAAGAGAAAAAGAAAGAAAAAGAGAGGGAGATAGAGAAAAAGAGAGAGAGGAAGAATTGAATCGAGAACAATATCAGCATAAGAAAAGAAGATAAGGAAAGCATGATTGAGCACCTGAGGAAAAAGAAGAGCCTGGGAGCATGTCTAAGAAGAAAAGAGGGTAGAAGTCTCCCGAGCTTCGTCTTTCTCCCCATCCTCAGGATAAGACCCCCGGGCAGGGTGAGAAAGCTGAACATTCCCGGGTTGTGTTAAGTCGCCCCAAGCCCTCAGTCGATCCTTCCTCCACCGATCGAGTAAGAGAATTAGAGCGAGATTTTCTTGACCTCATCTTTACTGAGATTTAACCTGTCCCCGAGTTACAACCATTATCGCATAGCTTCCGCCGACGTATTCGAAACAACCTCGACCATGTTTTTAATCAATATGATGTGATGCGTAAGTATGCCAAGCAAGTAAGAAGAGTACTGAAGGATAAGCTAACCGAGGTTGCTGGTCTGAAAAGGGATATAACTTATGACAAAAGGACCTATGGGCTCTTTGAGAAGAAAATTAAAGATTATGAGCTACGGGCAGTGGCCAACAAGGAGAGAAATAAGAAGGCGGTTGAGGATTTGAATACCCAATTCCAATAGAAAAGCCAGGAATGTGATTCTTTGAAGGGCGAGGTCAAATCCTTGAAGGACGAAAAAGCTCGGCCGGTCCTAGAGGTGCAGAATCTCAAGCCTCTTCTTCATTCATTTGAGTTGGCCAAAAGTATGGCTGAAGAAAATGCTACTGCGGCGAACGAGTCAGCTAACAATTTAAAGCTTCAACACGATATCAACATTCAGACTATCAATGCTGATCATGGTCGAGAGATATCTGAAATAAATAAGGAACATGAACGTCAAGCTCTTACATTTTTTACGTGGGTCCTTCGTCATAGGAACTTGTCTTGGTTACCCAGATACTCCACGGTGTTGACCGATACTTGTAAAATCATTCTGAGAGAAAAGAGAGCTGCAACCAAAGGGAAGCCAGTGGATGAAGAGGCTTTGATGATCTGGTTTTTGAATGATGGCGAGCGGGCGGTATTGGCTGAGGGAAAGACCCAAGAAAGGAGGGCGACAAAAGCTGAATGCAGAAGATTGAAGGGGAAGTCGGTCCTCAAGAAAGAAGTTGGTAGCAGTTGGACCAAAGCATCCCTCTCTTTCCCTTCTGCAAATATAAAGATGGGTTCGACATCTGTCTTTCCCACCGAGCCAACCAACGTCATGATAGAGCAACCAATAGAGTCCTATAATGGAAGTAATCTCATGAACTAGCCCTAAGTTTACTTATCCGACCTTGACTTATGCTTTTTGTTGTAGGTGCTTCATTGGCTAAGGAGAGTATCGAAGAAAAGACAATTGCCGGAGAGAAGAGTAGCGCTGGGGACGCGATCGAAGTCTTGATAGAGAAGAAGATCAATAAAGGACCTATGAAGGATGATGACATCGAGATCATCGGGGAGTCCGAGAGGGATATTCATCCATCCCTGGCTGATATCAAGACTCAACGTGAGAAGGATATTTCATCTATGAAGTCTGAACCGTCCGAGGATCCTCTGAATATTCAGCCATCCAAGCTATCCCTCCCGACCATACTTTCTTTGGCCGGGGTTCCCCTATCATGGATTTACCTATCCCATAAGAGCAAGGCTTAACTCTAGTTCCTCGTACCTTTGGAAGCACGATTGGGGGAACAAGACGAAGACCGAGCACCGAGGAAGCAGTGGAAATTGTCAACCAGAAAGAGCTGGTAGACATTATCGAGCATGGGGATAATGCACCTTCATTTTAAATTTCTTTAGCTGTAATTTTTCTTGTAGGCCCTCTGGAAGTTTCATGCAATTTCGGCCCTTGCATTTTTGTTATTATTAGACTTTGTACCTTTGTGGATGATGTTTAAACCGTACCTTTCATACCACAACATTTTGTAACCATGCAATGTTATCGTAAATGAAAATCTGCTTGTCTCAATTATGTGATGAATATGTCAAGAATGTAAACACTGTTCGGGTTTCCTATCTTATTTCATCCTTTGAGGGTTACTCGAATGATACCCTAGTCCGGGTTATTCATCGACCCTCTTGCCCTTGGTGTCGGGGTAAGTTGCTTGGATAACAAGTTCTTCAATCATACTTAAGTGGATTCGACCCATATCGGGGGTGAGACACCCTCAAGAAGGAGCGCTTTTATTTTTTTTATACTCACAGTTTAGTTGGCAAGGGGTAGAGTTTTTAAGGAACGAGCGGTCTTTTATGGGGTTGCACCTTTCACACTCATCCTCCATTTATACTCTTCCTCAAGTCGTGCAGATTAGAGTTATGTCCAAACAAGTCAGTCGATATGTTTGGTTAGGTATTATCCTTACTTTAATTCAATAAAGTAGTAGTCAAAGTTTATCGATTAGTCTATGTTTAGGATCGATATCCCTGCTTTGGTTGAACTTTTATTCTTTCAATGGCGCTGGCCCGCTTTGTCTCAGGCCTACATGTTAGGGTGTCAGGATGTAAGCTAATGTTGACCGAATCACAACATTTAGCTATTATAACAATGAATCAGAGCAGGAAAGGAGCCTTTTATTCACACACTACTACAATCGATAAATGATTTCTTATTACAATACTAAAACAAATGAAATTGTAAAGAAACTAAGAAATTCTAAGAAAGATAAGGTCGTAAGTGCTCTACGTTCCAAGCTCATTGAAAAGGTTCGCCATCAGCAGTCGACAGCCTGAAGCTTCCATTATCAAGCTTTCGTTGAATGACGTATGACCATTCCCACTTGGGGACCATATAGATGGGAATTGGAAAAACATGTTTCAAGACAAGGTCACCAATATCAAAAGTCTTTGATTGGACCTTTTTGTTATGTTATTGTGCAATCCTTCACCCATGGGATTATGCACGATAGTTTGCTTCTTCTCTTTTTTCATCAATCGTGTCTAGAGATGTCAAGGGAAGTACTTTATTAGACAGTTGGTTATAGTAAGTTGCTCGATGAGAAGGGACTTTCAGTTCTATCAGAAGAATTGCTTTCGAACCGTAGGACAGGGCAAAAGAAGTATGGCCAGTAGCTATTTTATGGGTGGTACCATATACCCAAAGGGCTAGGGGCAGTTCATCGACCCATTTTCCCTTAGCTTGCTCTAGCTGCTCTTTCACGATGGTCTTGATAATCTTATTAACTGCTTCGACTTGACCATTAGACTGGAGGTGTGCAATTGCGGTATACTTCTTCTCGATGTGATACTTCTCACCAAGGTCTCTGAACTCTAGGCTGTCGAATTGAGTTCCATTATTTGTGATAATGTGTAACACCCCACCTCCGCTAGGGTCACTCACAAAGGGAATGCACAAGCGTTGGTGGAGCATTATCTAGGTAAACATGCACGGAAATATTACAAGATAGAACATATTAAATAGCGGAAGAAGAACCAAATTTCATTGCTTTAAAATCTAGAAAGGTCTAAAGCCTTTTACATCAAAATGCTATTAAATCCGTTACATCAAAATCTGTCTTGCAATAGTAAAGAAGCATAAAACCATAGTCATGAATCATTCCCCAATAAAGCAGTAAAGTAAGCCATAGCCAAGAGCAATCCAAGCCTTCATGAAATAGCCTTGAAGCTTGGTAAGACCCAAGCTTAGCTGTGTTCCCACCCTATGAACCTGGGGGGGAGGGGGGAATGGAAGAAAAAGAGGTGAAACAAACTGGGTCAGTCATAAAGACCGAGTAAGTCCTAGTGACTTTCAACATAGAAACAAGTAAAAATAACATGACATGTATAAACTGAAAGTAAACATAAGGATGGTGACAAGATAGGCAAGTTAAACTAAGATAACAAAATAATCTATGGTAACAAGATAAACTAAGGTCACAAGAAAACTATGGCAACAAGATAAACTAAGGTCACAAGAAAACTAAGGTAACAAGATAAATTACGGTAAAAAGATAAACAAAGGTCACAAGAAAAACCAAGGTAACAAGATAAGCTACGTATAGCATCGCATGTTTAACATTCTCTGCACCAACTGTACTAGTACCCCAACCCGTATCATCCCTTCCATGTATATGTATAGTCCCTTGCCGTATATCGTATGGGTTTCATCACGCATTTCTAAACTACTTCAACGTAGTGCCACCATTCTTGAAATTGTTTGGACTGCCACCCTTGTTCTGGCTAGGTTTCCTTCTCATGAACTATCGCGTGTTCAACTAGGATTTATGCCACCTAGGACCACTAGGGATTATGCTACCAATTAAACGTTTACTAGATTCGTTTCGGGTTTATTCCACCTTAGGACCACTAGGGATTATGCTACCAAACGAATTCCACAGAATGATTTACTAATCGATCAGCTTCCTACAAGTCCTAGCTCGTTCATGTGTCTATCTGTGTCATACGGCCCAATCACGAAGTGTATTCACCTGTGCTAGGTCCACCATAAGGTGTATCAAGCCCTATGGTGCCAACCATCGACACGAATCAAGCACACACAGTGTGAACCTACGGATGCCCAATGCCTGCTTTTTCAACACCGAACTACGTGCACGACCATAGTCCGCCTGAACCTACAATGGCGCACCAACTCAGCCGTCGTTCTGGTCGCTTACAATCAGCCCAGTAATCGTGCCCAATGCTGCCTAGTTCCAGGGTACCATGATACATCTAGTGGGTTACTGCTGAAAAGGACCGCGTAACTAGGGTTTCTGTCCAGTAGGTTAAGTGTTGTCATTTAAATTCGAGACTTAACCCCATCAGTCTAGCATGTCAAGTTGGTGAAGTGTGGTCATTCAAGTTCGTGACTTAAACCGCCTACATGTCATGTCAAATTGGCTAAGTTTTGTCGTTCAAGTTCATGACTTAGCCCTACGAATCATGTGTCCAGATCGTTAAGTATATTCAAGCGGTTCATGACTTAACCCTATCAAAACATCGTGTTAAATTGGTTAAGTATATTCAAGCGGTTCATGACTTAACCCTATCAAATCATCGTGTTAAATTAGTTGAGTATATTCAAGCGGTTCATGACTTAACCCTATCAAATCATCCTGTTAAATGGGTTAAGTATATTCAAGCGGTTCATGACTTAACCCTATCAAATCATCGTGTTAAATTGGTTATGTATATTCAAGAGGTATATGACTTAACCCTATCATGTGGCATTAATTCATTAATGCACCCCAACCTCTCACGTCAGACCTGTTGTTGTGGTCACTGGATATGCCGGGCAGTTCCGGGCAGATTTACACCACAACTCAGTCTGACCTCGGGTTTCGAGCGCGATATGACCAACTACCTACATTGGATCCTATTGTTTGCAGTAACTGGATTTTCCGGGAGGTTCCGGGCAGATTTACACTGCAAACTCAACCCAACCTCGAGTTGGCCATTTTCATGTTTATTCTAATGTCATGTCCATATTCAATTTTCATGTCGAGTTCGTGTCAAGTTTCAAGGATAAGTTCCATGTCCACATCCAGATTCAAGTTCAAACAATGTTCATGTTTCAAGTTTTTCCAATTATCGAGTTCATAATTCATGTTCATAACCAATTCATGTTTTTTCCTATTCTACCCGAATCGTATTCCCATCGCACGTGAACGTGAATCAATCTATACTACAAAAAATCCAAATCTCAAAATAAAGGGAATAGCATCAAAACTGTGATAGGCAAAAAGAGACTAGCATAAAGCGGTAAAAGGGGGTATAAGACTAGTATGATATAACTTGAGATAATTGGTTACAACATTACTGGCATATAGGATTTCAAATCTTGCAAGATAAGGCAATGGTCATGATAAACGCTGAAAAAAATAGGCATGCAAAAGCAAGCCAAATACAAGGATAATGGATCCAGTGGTTTTGGTGTACATAATAGCGAATAAACTAAGCAAGACACACCCTAGGTATACGCTACCAATTTGGTGCACAACATGGTTTTCAACTATAGTGTTGTAGGCATGAACAATCAACTATAATAGTCTTAAGCAATTAACCCCAAAAGTCATAGGTAGAAATCTCATAGTTATGAATCATAAGCGACTCGTCACAATAATCACGGATAATTATCAAAAAAGTTCTAGGAAAATGGTCATACGCAATTAACAGTAATAGTTTCAAAGTCATGGTCATAGATAATGGCCTTATGTTCATAATAATTCTCATAGTCAAGAGTCATAGGTGATTAGCCACAATTGTCTTTGTCATAATCATAGGCAATAGCCTTATGTTCACTGTCATAGGCATAGGCATAGTCTTATGTTCACAGTCATAGTCACAGGCATAGTCTTATGTTCACAGTCATAGTCATAGGCATAGTCTTATGTTCACAGTCATAGTCATAGGCATAGGCAAAACCTTATGTCCACATTCATAAACATAATCATAGTCTTATGTCATTAACAATGGTTTCAACGTCGTAGACAATATTCCCAATAGTCAAGATCCAAGAATTTATGTTACAATCTAGCGTTTGAATAATAAACTAGGTCCGACAACATGAATAGGCATGATTCAATCGATAAGAAATAACCCAAAATCATAGATTCAAGACGAGACAAGAACAGATCTAAATGGATATTCAAGCTTTGGTCGAATTTCATTTTATTCCATGTCCATATCAAATTTAACAAGTTTCAATCTCAAAGTAACTAGAACTTACGGAGCACAAATCTAGAATTAGAGTGCAAAGATTTGATTCTAGAAACGGTTGTTGCAGTTTTTGAATCTCTACTTGTTTAGTCTTGTTCTAGTTGAAAACTCCCGGTTTGCAATTCTTAGATGTTGTCTTGACGAAGAAGAAGTATCCATTCTCTCTTTAATTTAATTGTTTCAGAAGCGGCATAAGGACAAAATGAAACGGTGTGGAGAGAATGAGGCTAGGGGTGGTTTTATATAGGATTAGGCAGACGAATCTGGACAGAAAACGAGGTCAAATTCTTCAGAATGCATCAGGTTCAGGAAGTGGGCTTGGGAGGCAGGTCGACCCCCAGGTCGACACTATGGTCGACCTGGTCCCTGGGAGGTCGAGACTATAGTCGACCCCCAGGTCGACCTGGTCCATGGGCGGGAATTTTTCCGCCCAGCCTGTTCTAGGGTTTGAATTCAAATTTCGAATTCGAATTTCGAGCTGTTTTTTATTATGAAAATTCCTGAAACTTCGGAGGGTCATATCTCCCTCATACGGACTCCGATTCTCGCAAACTCAGACTCGTTTCCAAGCAGAATTTCGAGATGAGCGCAATGGCTCAACCGGTTTCCCTTGATTCTTGTTTTAAAATTTAATTCTGCCTTGATTTCTAGTTTCAACTTGTTATAAAAATTCGGGTTGTTACATTCTCCCCTCCTTAAAGGATTTCGTCCCCGAAATCTTCAAGTTAAGAAGAATGTGTCCTACCATCCAATCATCCATCTACTCAATCATCAATCACAGGAATCCATTGTCCTTAAGAGATTTCTAATGCTGTATGAACGTATGCAGAAAGTGTGTGTATATGTTCCTTGTCTAATGCAAATGATCAGGTCTGATTGATCTTCTTAATGCAAAATATGTTTAGTGCCATGAATCCAACATGTATGCAAAATAGCCCTAGTCACATAAACACTATATGTGTGCACAAACATTCATTCATATGCAACACTCACATGATAACACATTCAATTTCATCTGTAAATAAGTATAAACACTCATGCATATGCAATATGAAAATGAGTCTGAGCCGATCTAGTGCCTAATGTGTGTTATGCAACCACGAGCAACCACTTGTGACCACTTACAACCACTTGCTACCATCAATCATAACATGTCTCAAACACATGTTTCACCCAATTGTTCCTACCCAAAGATATAGCCGAATGATAGAAGCAAGTAAAAACTTTGTGCCCATTAGGCAATGTCAAAGATGGAAATCTACGTCACATATATACTGAATAGGAGAAGAACTCCCTAAGCACCAGCCCATATCCTATAAAACCCAAAAAGTTTACTCAATCCAACAGACATCCTCAATCCCCAACATGTATTAGTAACAGATAAGTCATACTCCCTACGGGGTTTGCAACAGAAATAGGACTGAGAATAGGACCGAGAGGTTATAATTAAAAGATAGCATACAAGTAAGCTCTACAGGAAAAGAGGGATCAAGGAAATACTCTTAAAAAGAGATACGATGCGCATGTCTAATCTTCAATCTTCTAAGTCGTATTTCCTTGAGCTTAACTCCATTGTGCTTTGACCGTCTTTAACTTCACAATTTCGTAGTTCCTTAATTCTTGTACCCAGAATATGAGTTGGAACTCATTCCACTGTCGCCTCTCGTTCCACTTTCGCTTATTCTCTTTCCAGTATACCCGATTCAAACATAACTGCGTACTCATGGTTTCGTGCAAGCTCTCCAAAATTCACTAGTGAATCTTGGATCTCATTCACTTACTAGAAGGTATTCCACATAAATGAATTATCTCTTGAAAATAAACAAATGCCAACCATGTTGCCAAGTGTACTTACTAATGTGATTTTCTATAACTCATGCATAAGCGAAATGAACCATCCGCCATAGTGGCGAACACTACTCGAGTGGATCGTTAAATGTATCAAGAGATTCTAGGTAACTAAACATGGCAGAACCCTAAGGGTTACCCTAGACTTCGAGGGCATTACCAAGGCAAGTTAAGCGTCTAACTACCCTCTTTTCATACTCGAGAATGGTGCCATTTCGGGACAACCACTCCATCCCTAGAATCAACCCATAGACCAAAAACATAAGCTTTACTTCTAAACTCAACACTTAGCATAGACATTCTCAAATCCAAACAAGTCATGAATAAATGAGCCGATTCCCCAACAGGATTTGAGACAATGGGATCCTCTACTATGCTATTACTAAGGTGTAGGGACTCAACTATTGAGGCAGAAAAGGATGCGATATATAAAAACAAAGTTCCCACGGTATGATAGAAAAGAGAGGCTAAACTTTTAACAAAAACGTTACCACCTCTCTTAGGCATGCTAGTAGTGAGAGCATACAATTGCCTTCTCGACGATCTTGTTCATTGCCCTTGTCCTTGTCCTATGATACTTAACTACATGTCCCTTTTTACCATACCAACGATGTTCTTTCTTGTCATGGGTTTTATTATTCTTTTACTTTGACCTCTTCCCTTTCACCTTTTCCTCCTTCGTGGATTATGCCTTATCAACAAGTTTCTCATCCTTAGGCTTGTGTTCTTTATCCTCATTCTTACTATCCTTGTATAGCTTGTTGACAAGTTTCACGAAAGCTACTTCCATTGCATGGCAACCCTACAAAGCTTGAAATAAGATTAGTCGCAGATGGAACTAATGCGACTACAGATGGAGGAAAGAAAGGAAAAGGGATCCAAATAAGGAGACAAAGGATAATGCTAATGGACTTGGGGAATAGCCTTCTAAAAATAAAACTTTTCTTGAAAAATGCTTCTTTGTAAATGGTTTTGAAAATAATTTCAAAAGGTTTTAAAAACTTTTGCCCAGTCTGGTAACCTTCTGCTCTGATACCAAATGTAACACCCCACCTCCGCTAGGGTCACTCACAAAGGGAATGCACTAGCTTTGGTGGAGCATTATCTAGGTAAACATACACAGAAATATCACAAGACAGAACATATTAAATAGCGGAAGAAGAACCAAATTTCATTGCTTTAAAATCTAGAAAGGCCTAAAGCCTATTACATCAAAATGCTATTAAATCTGTTACATCAAAATCTGTCTTGCAATAGTAAAGAAGCATAAAACCATAGTTATAAATCATTCCCCAATAAAGCAGTAAAGCAAACCATAGCCAAGAGCAATCCAAGCCTTCATGAAATAGCCTTGGAGCTTGGTAAGACCCGAACTAAGCTGTGTTCCCACCCTGTGAACCTGAGGGGGGGGGGAACGGAAGAATAAGAGGCGAAACAAACTGGGTCAGTCATAAAGACTGAGTAAGTCCTTGTGACTTTCAGCATAGAAACAAGTAAAAGTAACATGACATGTATAAACTGATAGTAAACATAAGGATGATGACAAGATAGGAAAGTTAAACTAAGATAACAAGATAAACTATGTTAACAAGATAAACTAAGGTCACAAGAAAACTAAGGTAACAAGATAAACTACGGTCACAAGAAAACTAAGGTAACAAGATAAACTACGGTAACAAGATAAACCAAGGTCACAAGAAAAACTAAGGTAACAAGATAAGCTAGGTATGGCATCGCATGTTTAAAATTCTCCACACCAACTGTACTAGTACCCCAACCCGTATCATCCCGTCCATGTATATGTACAGTCCCTTGCCGTATATCGTACGGGTTTCATCACGCATTTCTAAACTACTTCAAAGTAGTGCCACCATTCTTGAAATCGTTTGGAGAGCCACCCTTGTTCCGGCTAGGTTTCCTTATCATGAGCTATCGCTTGTTCAATTAGGATTTATGCCACCTAGGACCACTAGGGATTATGCTACCTATTGAACGTTTACTAGATTCTTTTAGGGTTTATGTCACCTAGGACCACTAGGGATTATGCTACCTAATGAATTCCACGTAAGGATTTATTACTCGATCGGCTCCCTATAAGTCCTAGCTCGTTCATGTGTCTGTGTCATACGACCCAATCACGAAGTGTAGTCACCTGTGCTAGGTCCACCATAGGGTGTATCAAGCCCTATGGTGCCAACCATCGACATGAATCAAGCACGCACAGTGTGAACCTACGGGTGCCCAATGCCTGCTTTTTTAACTCCGGACTATGTGCACGACCATAGTCCGCCTGAACCTTCAATGGCGCACCAACTCAGCCGTCGTTCTGGTCGCTTACAATCAGCCCAGTAATCGTGCCCTACCCTGCCTAGTTCCAGGGTACCATGATACATTTAGTGGGTTACTACTGAAAAGGACCGCGTAACTAGGGTTTCCGTCCAGCAGGTTAAGTGTTGTCATTTAAATTTGAGACTTAACCCCATCAGTCTAGCATGTCAAGTTGGTTAAGTTTGGTCATTCAAATTCATGACTTAACCCGCCTACGTGTCATGTCAAATTAGCTAAGTGTTGTCATTCAAGTTCATGACTTAGTCCTACGAATCATGTGTCCAGTTCGTTAAGTATATTCAAGTGGTTCATGACTTAACCCTATCAAATCATCGTGTTAAATTGGTTAAGTATATTCAAGCGGTTCATGACTTAACCCTATCAAATCATCGTGTTAAATTGGTTAAGTATATTCAAGCGGTTCATGACTTAACCCTATCAAATAATCGTGTTTAAATGGGTTAAGTATATTCAAACGGTTCATGACTTAACCCTATCAAATCATCGTGTTAAATTGGTTAAGTATATTCAAGAGGTACATGACTTAACCCTATCATGTGGCATTAATTCATTAATGCAATCCAACCTCTCACATCAGACCTGTTGTTGTGGTCACTGGATAAGTCAGGCTGTTCCGGGCAGATTTACACCACAACTCAGTCTGACCTCGGGTTTCAAGCGCGATATAACCAACTACCCACATTGGATTCTATTGTTTGCAGTAAATGGATTTGCCGAGCGGTTTCGGGCAGATTTACACTGCAAACTAAACCCAACCTCGAGTTGGCCATTTCCATGTTTATTCTAATGTCATGTCCATGTTCAAGTTTCATGTCGAGTTCGTGCCAAGTTTCAAGGATAAGTTTCATGCCCACATCCAGATTCAAGTTATGACAATGTTCATGTTTCAAGTTTTGCCTATTATCGAGTTCATAATTCATGTTCATAACAAATTCATATTTTTGCCTATTCTACCCAAATCGTATTCCCATCGCACGTGAACGTGAGTCAATCTATACTACAAATAAATCCAAATCCCGAAATAGAGGGAATAGCATCAAAACTGTGATAGGCAAAAAGAGACTAGCATAAAGCGATAAAAGGGGTTACAAGACTAGTATGATATAACTTGAGATAATTGGTTACAACATTACTGGCATATAGGATTTCAAATCTAGCAAGATAAGGCGATGGTCATGATAAACGCTGAAAAAGAATAGGCATGCAAAAGCAAGCCAAATACAAGGATAATGGATCCAGTGGTTTTGGTGTACATAATAGCGAATAAACTAAGCAATTCACACCCTAGGTATACGCTGCCAATTCGGTGCACAACATGGTTTTCAACTATAGTGTTATGGGCATGAACAATCAACTATAATAGTCTTAAGCAATTAACCCCAATAGTCATAGGTAAAAATCTCATAGGTATGAATCATAAGCGACTCGTCACAATAATCACGGATAATTATCAAAAATAGTTCTAGGCAAATGGTCATAGGCAATTAATAGTAATAGTTTCAAAGTCATGGTCATAGATAATGGCCTTATGTTCATAATAATTCTCATAGTCAAGAGTCATAGGTGATTAGCCACAATTGTCTTTGTCATAGTCATAGGCAATAGCCTTATGTTCACTGTCATAGGCATAGGCATAGTCTATGTTCGCAGTCATAGTCACAGGCATAGTCTTATGTTCATAGTCATAGTCATATGCATAGTCTTATGTTCACAGTCATAGTCATAGGCATAGGCAAAATCTTATGTCCACAGTCATAGGCCTAATCATAGTCTTATGTCATTAATGGTTTCAATGTCGTAGACAATATTCCCAATAGTCAAGATCCAAGAATTTATGTTACAATCTAATGTTTGAATAATAAACTAGGTCCAACAACATGAATAGGCATGATTCAATCGATACGAAATAACCCAAAATCATAGATTAAAGAAGAGACAAGAACAAATCTAAATAGATAATCAAGCTTAGGTCCATTTTCATTTTATTCCATGTCCATATCAAATTTAAGTAGTTTCAATCTCAAAGTAACTAGAACTTACAGAGCACAGATCGAGAATTAGAGTGCAGAGATTTGATTCTAGAAACGGTTGTTGCAGTTGTTGAATCTCTACTTGTTTAGTCTTGTTCTAGTTGAAAACTCCTGGTTTGCAATTCCTAGATGTTGTCTTGACGAAGAAGAAGTAGCCATTCTCTCTTTAGTTTAATTGTTTCAGAAGCAGCATAAGGACAGAATGAAATGGTGTGGAGAGAATGAGGCTAGGGGTGGGTTTATATAGGATTATGCAAACGAATCTGGACAGAAAACGAGGTCAAATTCATCAGAATGCATCAGGTTCAGGAAGTGGGCTCGGGAGGTAGATTGACCCCAGGTCGACACTTGGTCGACCCCCAGGTCGACCTAGTCCATGGGCGGGAATTTTCCCGCCCAGCCTGTTCCAGGGTTTGAATTCAAATTTTGAATTCGAATTTCGAGCTGTTTTTGATTCTGAAAATTCCTGAAACTTCGGAGGGTCATATCTCCCTCATAAGGACTCCGATTCTCGCAAACTCGGACTCGTTTCCAAGCAGAATTTCGAGACGAACGCAATAGCCCAACCCGTTTCCCTTGATTCTTGTATTAATAATTAATTCTGCCTTGATTTCTAGTTTCAACATGTTATAAAAATTCGGGTTGTTACATAATGGTTCGAGGTATCCCGTACCGGCATATAATATTTGTAACGATGAATTTGATGACTCATTTTGTTATGATCGTGGTCGTCTTCTTGGCCTCTGCCCACTTTATGAAATAATCCACTGCCACAATTGCATACCTGGCACTTATCGCACGATGGCTCGTCTCTCGTTTCTCTTTTAAGGTAATGTGCCATGAGGAGGACGATTTTGTTGGGATTCATCCAAGATTCCCCTTCAAGTTGGTATCAGATTGATTGACTTCCATCTGTTCGATGCTCGATACACTCAAGGTCTCTATAGAAACTATATGTTTCATCTTGGTGGTCTGAACTGGCTAGGTTGGCTAGCCTATCTTCTTTCTAATTTTTCTTTCTGGGGATGTGGGAGATGTTGTACTGGTTGAAATCACACAACAAGTATTTGACCTATTTAAGATAGGAAGTCAGTCGAGCTCTTTTGGTAAGATGTTCTTTTCGAACCTGGCATACCACAAGTTGTGAATCACAAAAAATATCGAATGACGTTATTTTCAAATCCTTCACAATTTTGAGCCTAGCAATCATAGCCTCACACTCGGAATCGTTGTTCGTTGCCAAAAAGTCTAACCTTAGATCATAATAGGTTGACCACCCCTCGGGAGATAGTAATATGACGCCACACCCGGGCATCGGTCATTACGAGCTCCATCCGTATACAACTTCCATATGACTGATTTTGACCCGGTATCCAGGGGTTTGGTACTATCCTCCTGGCCTTCGTCTTCCAGGGTAGTAAATTTTGCTATGAAATTGGCTAGGGCCTACCCCCGGATGGATTTTTGTGGAACAAAAGTTATATCAAACTGACTTAACTCAATGTTCCATTTAAGCAGTGTCCTGCTTGCTTCGGGTTGCTACAGGACCTATTGAAGGTGTTGGTCGATGAGTATCTTAATTGGGTGAGCCTTGAAGTAGTGCCGAAGTTTTCTCGATGCAATTAATAAGTCGTAGGCGAGTTTCTCAATCTTTGGATAGTTGCGTTCCACTCCTGTCAATTTTTTTCTTACATAATAAACCGGCCATTGCACCAGATCTTCTTCAAGGATTAGGACCGAGCTAATCACGTGCGTTGATATTGCTATATATACAAACAGGTCCTCATGATCGATGGGCTTAGATAGAATAAGGGGTTTCTCCAAATGGTCAAGCAGGTTTTGGAAGGTTTCGAAACAATCTAGTGTCCAAGCAAAGTTTTGTTTCCCCCTTTTAAATAATTCAAAAAAGGGTAGGCATTTGTCAGTCGCCTTGGAAATAAGTCGACCCATTGCTGCTACCTTACCCGCCAGACTTTGAACATCCTTGATTCTTCGAGGTTCTGAATTCCTATGAGGGCCGAAACGTGGTCAGGATTGATTTCTATCCCTCAAGAACTAACTATAAAACCAAGAAACTTTCCCGAGCTACTCCGAAAGAAGACTTTTAAGGATTTAGTTTCATTCCATACCTTTGGAGGATTCGAGCATTTATGATAGGTCATTTACATGATCAGACGATTGTCTTGATTTTACCAGCATGTCGTTAACGTATACCTCCATCATCTTCCCTATTTGATCATGAAACATTTGATTAACCAACCGTTGATAGGTTGTCCTCACGTTATTCAATCCAAAGGGCATAACCACGTAACAATATAGCCCAAGGTCAATGATAAAGCTAGTGTGCTCTTGGTCATCTGGTTATACCTCGATTATGCGCCTACAAAAGATAAGAATTCGTGCCTAACAGTCGAGTCCACCAATTGGTCTGTCCTAGGCAATGGGAAACTATTCTTCGGGCATGCTTTATTCATGTCAAAAAAATCGATACAAGTTCGCCACTTTCCATTATCCTTCTTTACGGGCATTGGGTTCGCTATCCAGTCGAAATAGGTTGAGTCCCAGATAAATCCATCGGCTTGTAGCTTCCCAATTTCCTCTTTCAAGGCCGCAGACCTTTCGGGGACAAGCATTCGCCTCTTCTGCTTTATTGGGGTATACTTCGGGCTAATGCTGAGGGAGTGAGTTATAATAGAAGGTGAAATTCCACACATGTCAGCATGGGTCCATGCAAACACGTCAAGGTTTGCATGGAGAAATTCAGTCAATTCCCTTATCTAGAGGGGATCAAGGTGGGACCCGATCTTCAGATTCTTGGTAGGGTCATCTCTATCGATCGAAATCTCCACAGTAGCCGCATTTGGGGCTGCCTTTCTACATCTCGATTCTTCGTCCTCTCTTGGGTCGATGTCCTCGACTTCACAAATGGATGGTCCCAGAAATGGCATTCTACTGCAAGCTGATGTTCATCACAACAAATGGCAAAATTATAACTCTTCGATGGTCTCCATCTCCCAACTCTACAGATAGCTTAACTTGGCTGATTATTTCGGTCAAAGCTCCATTGAAACCGCGTATCTGGCCGGTACATGGCTCCAAGTCCTTTAGTTCTAATTTCATTTGGTTATAGGCATGTTTAAACAAAAGTTTCACCGAGCTTCCATTGTCAACCAGAACCTTCCGCACCGTAGCTTGTCCGATAGTGGCTGCTATCACCAATGGATCGACGGTTGGAGCCTCTATGCTAATCGACTCTCGATCGCGGAAGATGTTATCATCGGTCATCGTTTTCTTTGTTTAACAGGACCTGCAACTTCGGGGAGAGTTGTTTATGCAACGTCAAAGTGTTATGCGGAGTTTACATAATGCTTCGTGGACCGGACGTTGTAACCCGCGGTGTGTGGTCCTCCAACAATGGCGTTGATTACGATCCCCTTTCCTTTCTCTTGGGCGATGGCCCGAGGTGTGGCCTGGCCTTGTTTGGGCATCGAAGTTCCTTGCCCCCTCGAATTAACTTCCCGACGATGCCCCTAAGGTGTCGACATTCGTTGGTCGTATGTCCGAAAATTTCATGGAATAAACAATACTTCCCAGTCACCCACTCCTTCTCTGTAGATTCATATACAGGCGGTTTCTTATATTGGACCGTGCTGCAGACATCAAGATAGATATTCTCCAGCATATCACTCAAAGTTGTATAAGTTACAAAAACTTGGAACCAGGGTTGTTTTCTAGAATTCCCCTTTTGTCCAGGGTTTCCACTGACTTCCTTCGATCTTTCGCTATTCCTTTTACCATGGTTCCTAACATTCACTTCTACCTTTCCTAAATTATCCCCAGATTGTTTGACAGCGACGTTGCTCTGAATCAGGGTGGTAGATACATTTTTCGGCCCATCCTCCTCTTCTAACTGTGCATCTTTCAGCCTTAGTCGGATGTTGGCCTTCTCATAGAATGTTTCAATCTTTGTGGGCGGCTTCCCAATCAAATTCTTTCTGAATTCTATTTACTTATCAATGCCATCTACCACGACCATTAGAATGGTTTCATGATTAGGGTTAGTTACTTCAGTGGCATCCCTGTTGAATCAATTAAGATAATTTCTTAAGGATTCTCCCCTTCCTTGGTTGACTGCTGAAAGAGCCATGACATGCTTCGATTTGGTGGCGTAGCGACGGAGTTGATTCAAGAATTTCTCACTCAAATCTTTAGAGCTTGGGACCGACCTTGCGGGCAGGCGCACGAACCACATGAGTGGCACTCCACTCAAAATGATTAGAAAGGCTTTGCATTTGATAGTGTCAGAGGCCACTGCTACCTCCACATGCCACGAATTTCTCATCAGATGTTGTTGTGTGTCGGAGATGGCGCCGTACTGGTTCATCTGGGGCATATTGAACCTCCTAGGGAATTCCGCTCGTTAGATGTCATCGGTGAATGGGGTATGGTTTCGGTCATCTCCCCAGTCCTCATTCTTGTGTCCTCAACTGTGATTCATGATTTGCTGTACCATAGAGGTCAGATTTGGCGGAATGATTACATCTCGATCGGCTTTCTCGACCGACCTGTCTCTCCTGGCTCTTTCATCGGGTAACTTCTTCTGACTTGCCGTCCGAGCAGTCCTTCTTCCTCCCTCGGTATCTCGGTCGATCACAAGATTCCGGGCGAGATGAATAGGGGTCCGATCTCCCCAGGTAGCATATTGATGAGCAGGAGGAGAGGCTTCTTAGTTTTGTGGGGGCCATGGGATAGACGGTCTCCACCTCGACTCGATCGGCCTTAGTTTGGTCGCTTGCCCCTGTTTGGTCTAATCGTCACTCAAGACGCAACTGGCGGACATTCTCGGGTCTTTCTAATGGACGTCAAGACTGATGTGGATCCCTGCTTCCCCCAAATGATGATAAGCTTTCAGAAATATGGTCTAACTGGGAGGAGGGATTTGATGGTCCCAGACCCTCCGAGTTTGTTGAATCCCGAACTCCTCTCATTGCCTTGAGATGCAACTCATATCTTGTCGCATGATACCGTTTTCGCGAGCATGAACTTTTAAGGCATCCGTAGTTTCCCAGAGCTGATTTAATACAGTCATATACTCATCTCGGGTGGCGAAAGATGAGGATGAAGCCAGATCTACCACTGGGGGGCAAGATAGGTTGATCCAAAGCAGTTTCAGGTGCGGTCGATCTGCCGGCCGCTTCCGCAGATGTCACCAACCTGCGGTAGTTTTCCGGTATTGCGTGTTGTTTTTCCAGCCATAACTCAACAATGTAAGAATGAAGTTAAGATTTTTGCCTTGGACTAAGTGATCCGAAAGTAGAACAAAAATTTGTATTAGACTGAGAATATCAATTCTCAGTGAAAGCACCAAAGTGTTGACACCAAAAATTGGCACAACACCCAAAGAAAAAGGGTTATACAAAGAACAAGTGAAGAGAAATGATTGTAAAAACTAAAAATAGAGAAAATCAGACACCAACTTATAGTGTTTCAGCGTTGATGAGCCTACATCCACTTTATAATCTCTTATATACTTTTTCAATTATTAGACAAAATAGATACAATGGAAGTACAACAAGAGATCAACAAATATTTGAAAGCTAGAGTATTCAAACTTCCAAATGTCCCTTCTTCTGAGTCCAGAGTGGGTATTTATAAGTGATACAATATTTGAGTCAGCTTGGACACGTGTTGTAGGATCCAAAAGAGTAGTTAAGTCTGAAGAAGTATTTTCCTCCTAAGGAATTGGTATTCCTTGAATTACCGGCAATAGGTGGAAATTGGTCCGTCTGATTCGGATGGCTCAGAATGGGTAAGGTCTGGAGTGAGCTATTCTGTAGGCAGGCCTTCGGTTCGCTGCTGGGTACGATATGGCTAAGTATGCCTGATCACAGCGGGCTTCTCTTGGATCGTGTCTGGTGTGGGAGATAAACTTAAGTGATGGGCCTCATCATTCCGCCCACTTTTTGACTTTGGCTACCTACTTCGAGCATCCAAGGCACAGGCCCGTGGCATTGTCGAGTCTTGATGGGCTGTTCGAAAGGCCCATCAACAGTTAGTCATGCCTATAGGGTCTTGTTGATGCACCATAAGCCCTTGGCATATGCAAGATGCCCTCTAAAGGAGGAATATGCAAGCTCAAGATGTGATACTGACACTAAATGATGTACGCTCTACTTGTATTCTTTTTAAAACAATCCTTACCTCTGCTTCAAGCTACGCATACTGTGTTTATGGTCTAAAGAATGAGTACCCTGCCTCTTCTTATGCCTTGTCCCACAGAAGGGAACAAATGCCATAAAGGAAGCACTTAAAGCAAGACCTGCCTCTATTCAAAAGAAGAATGTGCCTTATCTCTAATTAAGGAAAGCAATGTTTTAAAAGCCTAAAGGGGGCTCAGACCATCTATTTCAAATACCGTATAAAGATTCTGGTCTTCAATCCATAAGTGGATTTCTGGACTTCAATATATATCGAAATTTGGGTTTCGGTTCTTCTAATTATTTCAAAAAGACTATTTGAGTCTTTTATTGTTTCCAAAAGTGAATTTCTAAACTTTTATTACTAAAATACCAAAATATGGGTTTCAGCTCTTATAATGATTTCCAAAAGAGGTTCCGAGCCTTCTATTATTTCCAAAATTAGATTTCTGGACTTTTTTTATTAAATTACCCGAGTTTGGTTTTCGGGACTTCTAATTATTTTCAAAAGAGATTTCGGGTATTCTATTGTTTCTAGAAGTGGATTTATTGAATCTATTATTAAAGTACCTAAATCTTGATTTTGGAACTTCTAATTATTTTTAAAAAGAGGTTTTAGGTCCTCCATTGTTTCCAAGAGTGGATTTCTAGACTTCTTTTATCAAAATACCTGAATCTAGGTTTCAAGTCATCTAATTATTTCTTAAAGTGTTTTTAGGTTTTCTATTATTTTAAGAAGTGGATTTCTGTTATTAAAATACCCAAATTTGATTTTTAAGACTTTAAGTATTCCAGAAAGATGCTTTAGGTCTTCTATTGTTTCCAAAAATGGGTTTTTAGACTTCTATTATTAAAAAACCTAAATCTAAGTTCCCATTCTTCTAATCGTTATTAAAAGAAGTTTCGGATTTTCTAGTGTACCTGAAAGGGTGTTCCTTATTAATACATGAGCTGAGGTTTCAAATTGACCATCGAAAAATGAAAATTTAATATTCTATTACAGTAAGAAAGGCTTTCGGAATTATAGGCTTCGAAATTTCTATTAAACAAAGTATTTGGCCTTCAATTACTTTTGAATTAGTCATAATAAACAAAAATTAAGATTTTGAAAAAACTACATCAATCATTAATGCCTTAATCTGGGTCGATTACTTGAATTATAGATTATTAGGCTTGGTAGAATAATGGCCTATGAATCTTCTTATCGAAAGATTAAGTATAGTTTGAATACTTTCTAGACATTATTGTTATGAAAGTCAACAAGCTTATATACATAAAAAGTATAATAACATGAAGTGCAAGCAATACAACTTCAACAAAAAAGTCAGAAGCAAGTAAAAGCTTCAATTCAGTTTTGTCTAAAACCTATGAAGTTATTTATAAGTAATGTATTCATAGAAGGTTAGAAAGGGAAAGAAATTTTAGGGATTTTGAAGAATTTCTCTTAGGCTCTTGGACATTACAAGGTCCAAAAGCCGACCGAGGACCGCACAAAGCATTTTATTTAAATTTCTTTTCCTTTTTCCTAATGTCACCAAAATCGTTGACTCAATTTGAGCTTTGAGAGCACGATATAAAGTTCAATTAGTTCCAAAAAAAGCATATTGGACCTTTCATATTAGACATCACACTTCTTAAATAAGTATATCTCCATCTGAAGTTTTTTGACTTAAGCAACATAATCATTAAGACAACAAAGGGTGATGTACTTCTCCTTATTTTCATAATACTTCCTAATTTCATGCTTTACATTATTGACCCTGTAATTTTTTGTATTCTCATCTAACCCATACCAAGGGTCCATCAAATAAGGAAATTCTCTTTGGATTCGGTTACATCGTCAGGACTAGATGAAGACTTAGCAAGCGGAGCAATAACGTTCGGAATGCTTCAACATAGAACTAATCCTAAAGGTTTGCATATTGCTTCTCTGCTCTCTAATGGAAATTATAACTCGCAAATGTGATGGTAGAGTTTTTCCATCTCATTATCGAAATCTATTGTTGGATTTTCTATAACTTGGCGATTTTCTTCAACGAGGACTTCTTTTTTAGCTAGTTTAAATTCTAAACCTTTCTTTTGCCCCTTCAGCCCATAAACAAGCATTTGTTGTATTTTATTACCTTTAAACCATTCGAAGGCGAGAGGATTATCTTCAAACTTAAAATGCATGATCTTACCAGAGGCCCTTCGTTGTTCAATCTCTGTCATGTGTTTCTTTTTTATTCAACAAATTGAGAACGAGATCCTTACGACAAGGCTATTGACACTAGTTGAAAATCCTGATTGAGGGATAAGAAAATATAAATCAATACTTAAAAAATAGATTCTTTATTTTATGCAAAAGTAATAAGTGCATCAGTTCTAACATTCATGATTGTGAAACAACATTCTTAACTTTATTGTCCTTTCTTTCGATATGAGGAGCATTGCGTCTACTATTCAGTTTTGCATAAAAAATCGTGCATTCTTTAAGAAGTTCATATTTATCTTCATCCAGAAAATCGAAGAAAAATCGAGGGCATAACATGTGAAGTTTTCATAGTTCTTTGTGAAAGCAGTGGTGGGTCCAATGTGAAGTATTATTTAAAGAAAAGTTTTCCTGATAGTTTCTCCTTAACTTAACGAATTTTGATAAGAAAACTAGGGTAATAGAACTATTCGAAATATTGAATTTCTATCATGACATAATGAAGTAGTTCCATAGTTTTGAAAGCCGTGCCGCAAGTCGAACCGTGATAGTCCAAGGTCGAAGGTTTTGATGGTCAGACCGGTCGAACCGTAAAAGCCGTAAACAAAAAGGATGCTACTAATATGAAGAAGCCTGGACAAAATTAAGTTCATAAGTCCCACATTTTAAAATAACAAGGGATCTCTCCATACTTTCGTGTATATATATATATATATGTGTCCCACCTTGCTTATTACCACACGCAGCAGCTTTCAATGCATTGATGCGGCTGTATCCCCACAGGAATGTGGTATTTTATATAAAGAATTCATTTCATGTTTTAATTCTTGGTTCATGGACTAAAAAAACCGGATTTTTTAAGGTTGAACCGCGGTTTAATGGAAAAAGAGGCTTTAGTGGAATCCGGGCCGGACTGGCTTAAGGTTCACGGTTCTTAGGGTCGAACCGGCGGTCCGGTCCGGTTTTTAAAACAAGGAGTAGTTCTAGTAGTAAAAGAACAAAATAGCAAAGCTATATCGTTAACAAAAATTATGACGATTACAAAGTTTTAATGCAATTTGCACAAAACTAGATTTTTATACATTCTAAAGTCGGATATTCCGTAACGGTACTTGAACTCAATTCAAATAGGATAAAATTTTGGAGAACTCCACATTATCCCAGAGATGAATCGTTAGTTCCACACTCCCCCTTCAGAAGCCTCTCGTTCCAAGGGCATGCTATTTTCAAGAGGGGGCCACTTCATTGCACTTGAAAGCATAGTTTTGAAAGCCGTGCCGCAAGTCGAACCGTGATAGTCCAAGGTCGAAGGTTTTGATGGTCAGACCGGTCGAACCGTAAAAGCCGTAAACAAAAAGGATGCTACTAATATGAAGAAGCCTGGACAAAATTAAGTTCATAAGTCCCACATTTTAAAATAACAAGGGATCTCTCCATACTTTCGTGTATATATATGTGTCCCACCTTGCTTATTACCACACGCAGCAGCTTTCAATGCATTGATGCGGCTGTATCCCCACAGGAATGTGGTATTTTATATAAAGAATTCATTTCATGTTTTAATTCTTGGTTCATAGACTAAAAAAACCGGGTTTTTTAAGGTTGAACCGCGGTTTTCGCGGTTTAATGGAAAAAGAGGCTTTAGTGGAATCCGGGCCGGACTGGCTTAAGGTTCACGGTTCTTAGGGTCGAACCGGCGGTCCGGTCCGGTTTTTAAAAACAAGGCTTGAAAGTCATCAAAGCCGCAAATTTTGTTTTTAGGCCAATAGTATATACAAGATAAATTATCATACCCTTTGTTTTGATTTTTTTGAATTTCTTTGCAAAAGACCTATTTTTAGTTGTTCATCAATAAGAAAAGCTGAAAGTTTCCTTCTAATCTAAAGTTATTCAAAAGATTATCTAACTTGCTATTAACAATTTGTTATGGGATAAATGGTTATACCGAAGAAAGAGGAATTTAAGAATGAAGCATTGGTTTCTTCCCTTTTGACCTCTAAAGTTGGGGTTTTCCTGAGAAATAGGAAGCTTAGTGGTTTTCTATTGTCATGTGCCTTTAGAAGGAGCATGAGGTTTTCGTTCGTTGAAGCATCATCCTGTTTCGAAGGGTGGGGATCCTTATCACCACTTCCTTTATGCTTTTCATCCTATCCATCTCCTCTTCCCCCAGCACATTGATCATCAGTGCCTCTTCCAGCGCTGGTATCATCATCATCACGTCTCCACAAATTAGGACCTGTAGGAGCTTCATGATCATCTCGAATAAGTTCATCCTTTAGGTCTTCCTCTGTGGGAACCTCAAAAGATAAGATACTTATAGCATTGACCACATCCTTATAGGTATAACCGTCCCTTGAAAAATAGCGTTTATCTTTTTTATAACACTTTCAAGTAACGATGAGTCAAGAGAAGGGAAGCTGAAATCGGGTATTTCCCCACATTACTAGCATATGCCACTGAGAGATCATTTTCTAAGGTCTTAATCATCTAAGAAATCATAAACTTTCTTCTCCACAGCAGAGAAAGCACTAAGGACTTTTGGAAGTGAATCCTTCTCTTTATCTAGGCTCTTTTTTAGAGAGGGGCATGCTTTTTCGAGGGAACCTATTTTAGCAATCATTCTTGTAAGTTCATCCTTAAAATCTTTTTGCGCTATTTGTAAAGCTAAGTTTTGGTCAAGCGGAGTCTGAGATGACTTTTCCGTTTTGGAAAGTGCAGCTTAGGCTAAAGTTGTTTCTTCTAAGACTTTCTCTCTTGAGGAAGTTAACATAGATACCTGATTTTTCAGAGTTCGAATCTCTTCCTGGAACTTTGAGGTTTCTATGTTGGAATTGGAGGAACCCTTTTGAAGGAAAAAATAGCTTTTCAAAAACTGAGAGAGAAAAAGATGAAATATAAGAAAAATCTTATATGAAATTAGTAATTAAAAAATTAAGGGAAAATAACACCTTAATCTGTTGTTCAATTGTGGAACAATGTTCCAAAGAAGAATCAGAAGATGTTTCAAAAACAGAAAATAAAGTAGAATCTATTATCACTTTTACTAGTTCAGAAAAATCAATTAAAGGAGGCAAAGAAAAGGTACTCGAAGGTTAGGAATAGTAGGAGGGGAAGGTATGTAAGAATCTTTTTGTGCTAAAAATATTAAAGGAAGAGAGTCATAAATATTAGTGATGAAAAAAGGTAATTTTTAGTAAAATGGGATTCCACCAAAGTTTTGCCTCGATCGATGGTAGGTTTCCGCTAAAAGATTTCTTTGAAGTTTCAATATCAACGGTGATAACCTCTCTTTCATCATCTTCATCACAGATAGCAGTGATTAAATGCCTTTGATTTTTGTGTAATACATCCTTCCATGAGAGTTTTAATCAATCTTTTTATTGCTTCATGCACGAATTTTAGGATGGTCTACGTTGTGATAGAAGCACTAACCTCTAGATGAAAATAAGACAGCAAAAATAAATCAAGCAAAAGGATAAAGATTATTCATAAGACAACAGGTAAAGACTTACCGATGCGATCAAGATAGATGGGAACGAAGTAGAGATATTATGAGGGTCATCTCGAGCCAAAAGTGACCACCCTTCAGAAAATATTATATCATAGAGGGTTGACCGAGGATCTTTTAACCAGAAGGAGGAATAGCGCGCTTCGCTAAAATGCTAACTGTCAGTGAAAATTTTCTCTTACCTAATTTTCCGGAAGCCACCTTTTACTTGATTGATAATCTTCAGTGTGTTGGCATCAAGACTCTTTAGAAAAGCATCTACAATATAGATATTAAAACGATAAATGAGAAAGAAGTTGCAAAAGCTAAAGTAAGAAGAAAGTTTGAAATAGTCACAGAGTTTAGAAAATATTCCAATAATGGCAGGATGGCATATGATGTAAAAGAATTGGTTTTCCGGTCCTTCGACTTGTTGATGACATGGTAGACCAATATCTTTGAAGGGTTCACTTTGAAGATTTGAGGTTGGCATCATTCACTTTAGCCAAACAAACTAGATGTTCAAGAACTGAAGAGCTCAAATATGGGCCCTCAGACTCTAAGGAAATAATTTACAAGCATAATAAATATGTGTATGCGTTGGGCGAAAGCTGGATAGCAGCAATACGAAGGTGTATAAGGAACTAGGAGATGAAATTTGGGAATGGGAAAAAACTCCTATACTAAATATTGATGGCAGTGTAAGAAAAATACCCTTCATGAGGGTTGTGAATAGTAACACCAGCTTGGGGAGGGATATCATCGTCTGCCACCATACCAAAAATCTTCCAGAATGGCATTCAACTCTTCTTGTATGGTAATTAAAGAACGTTTGGAGGTGACGAAAAGTTTCTTTAGAACATCCTCTACAACAGACAAATGGGTTCTTTTAACTTCGGGAGTAGCTTCCAAATCATACTTCTTCGTCATTGGTCTCTTTTCTCCCATCATGTTATAAGGTGGTATCATTTCATTATTATTATAAAAAAACCAATTCAAGAAAGGATAAATTCCTATCCCCTTCGAAGAGACCCAAGGTTTCTTAACAAAATACTAAGAAGGGGGTAATAAATAAGGAAATATGTAGCCTTCGAACTAAACTGAGATCATGAAAATACTCATAGTTATTTTAAATATTAGAAGTATCCTTTGTCTCTGTCGAAACCTTTTGGATACGCCAATTAATCATATTAAAACACTGAAACAGCGTCTTGTCTATGGCAAAGTATGTAAAAAGGGGTTTCAAGAAAGTTGGAAGGAATTCCAGTTTAAATTAGTATCTCATTTTCTGATTATTTAACTTAATTTCACTACATTGTGGATATTGGGTCTAAACCCACTACTCTATAGTGATAAAAATGCCAAATCTAAATGGAATTGAGAAAATGGGTTTCAATCTTAAGAACCGCACTTATAAACCGAAAAATTCAGAATTTTGGGAAAAATCAGAATGAAATCTAGATTATGTCTAATCATGATTAGAATCAGGAACATCTCTAAATTCATGGCAAGTGCCATAATCTATTAATCCCAAATTGGTTTCTAGTTTCAAAATGGAAATCATTAATTTCAAAACCTTATAAACTAGAAACTGAAGATCGAGTATGAGACCAAGATCAAAATTAAAAACAAATGTTTACCTTAAAATTGCAGTTGAAATGAATTAGAACAATAATGTGTTTTAGAGAGCTGTGATTCTTGTTCTTGAAATTCTACAAATACAGATGAGTGGAGAAGAAAAAAGGATGAACTATTTATAAATAAAAATAAAAATTGAAGGCAGTTATTAGATCAGATCTGAGCGTTTAATTTAAAATACTAAAAAAAGGCGGGCGCACTTGACAAACTCTTGAAGAAGAAAAAAGTTAAACGGTTGATTTGAAAAGTCTAGAACATCCCTTCATTTGGGGAAAAAATGTTAGCACAAAGCATCACCATAGCTAAACAAGAATGAATCTACATTGAAGGGATAATAGATATAAGGATCTTTCGGAGCGGCTGAAGGTACATCACCGTTAAAGAATAGATTCAAGGAGTAAAGGAGACCTTTTAGCAAGGACATACTCCTTCGATTAAGTTGAAGGCCACAATCCCCATAAATCTGAAAAATAAATAGTCTTCAGATTGATAAGGAAGATGTAAGTTCATACTCTTTAAACCAATTAAACCCTTCGAATCATTCAAATGGAAGGTTCAGACCATATAATCCTAAAGAAAGTGTCTACTACATAAGGGCAACCTTTCCCAGGAAGGAGAAAACCCTCAGAATCACCAAAACAAAGACCATCATAGCTCTCACTCTTTGTTAAGTGATAATCTTCTATTCAGAACAAAAGTCACCCTTCAATGGACTCCAAGGCCATTCTACAAGTGCTTGTCAAAGGCCTGAAATAAAACCCCGCTTCCGATTATGGATCGCATCAGAAGTCCCAAGACGCAAAATCCTAAAGCCGCTTATAACGAGCCTTTAGATCGACTGCTTTAAGGGCATCAGAGCAACGGAGTCAGGGGTCTAAAGAGGTCAGCCTGAACTTATAAATATCAGCCTAGGGGTTCAGAATTCGAATTGATTTTCTTATTCTCAAACTTATGTCCAAAATTTCTAAGTTGTAACCCTAATCTGTAAATCTATTAGGAAATTTCAGAAATTGATATACTTAAGTATCTGTATTGTCCACAATCTTTAATAAAAAGGTATTCAATTTCAACCAATTAACATAACCAGAAGTGTAAGGACCAGTATTTTACGTATTCGAGGATTATAAAATGATTATTTTTAATCTTCTAGTGGTCGGATCATTCTCAGATTTTAATAAGTTGTTCATGGGATGTGAGACATGGCCATGATTTTTTACCAAACTCAATCATGACTGTTTTACCCTTATGAAATTTTTTGCTTTAACTTTTGATTGAGATCAAATCTGGTGCTAAAATTAGTCACATTGAATCGGAATAGTGGTTTACGATTCCGTAGAGTGGTCACATTAAGGATTTGGTTTAGCGGTTTGGAAGGAATGGTTGTTTTAAGTTTTAGTTTCTGTTAAGTAGACTTATTAACTGCTAGTGGGCTAATAAGTGAAGCCCATTAGGCTAATGAACTGCAGCTATAAATAGGTGGGTTTGGAGAGATAATTAAGGTTTCTCTCTTCATTTAAACATTAGTTTAGACGTCTATGAATCTCCGGTTCAAGCTAAACCCTAATTCTTTATTATTTTCATTCAAATTCATTGTTGATTGCATCTAGAGGTAAGATCATCATGAAGGAAGATTATATCACATCAAATTGGATCGTTTTTGGGGGGTTTTCCATTCCTATCCAGAATTAATTACTGGTATTGCATTGGATCTTGAAATTGGTGAGTGATAGATATGTCTCACATAGAAACTATGGATTATGTGTAAATTAGTATTAGATTCATATGTTGTATGTTAAATTCACCTTAGATCCGATCATATGTGTTTTATTTCGGTTAAGACTCCCTAGGAAAACATAATCTAGTCATATAAATCGGATAATTGTTATATGAATCATGATTTTGTGTATGTTTAGATCCAAATCATTTTAGATCTCTTGGCTATGATATGTTCTTGTTATGATTATTATATATTCACGTTTGCATGATCAATATTGGATGAATCGCTGGTTGTTTGATTGAAACTGATTACATTGCTTGAGTTTTTTGTTACAATTGCTTGTCTAGCACTTAGGATTGAAGAACAGAGTAAATCGGAGGTTCAGATGATCGGATTCAAATGAAACTTGGCGGAGGTGCTCTAGGATGAAAGGAGGAGGCACGAAAAATTTCATGCCGAAAGGCACCAAGTACATTGACTGGTACCGTTTCATGCTTCATGGATCGATACCAATAACTGAGTTTAGCGTGAATGGTGACAAACTTTTGTGTGTGGATTTTGAAGATGGATACAAGGCTACATGCAAAATTTTAAGACATTTGGATAGGTCAATAATAAGATATTCGAAGAATGGATGATGGACCGGCAAGAAGCGTATGATGAAGTGGATTATACTTAGATGCAATTAACTACAAAGATATTGCACTACTACAATGGACAAGTAGGAAGCTTTCGAAGAAAGGTTGGTCGAAGCCAAAAAGTTAGCCAGAAAAATGCTAAGTATATGGACCGGTACCGATCCATTATGTTGTATAGTGGAACACACATATTTAGAGATCGTGATGTTGGCACTACTTGGGGATGTTTGGTGAACTTTGGATGGAAAAATATTCCAGATGATCGAGATGCTACTCAAGTTGGAGTGATGCTTCAATTGTGAACTCAAGTGAAGCTCGGTGCTGGATTGATGTGATACTTGTCATGGGATAATGTACAATCCAGTAAGGTGATAGATTGACTCAAGTAGGAGTTGATCGAGGATGATAATGGAATCAGTTTGAAAAGTCATTCAAACTAAAGATGTGATCATCGAGAAGGAAGGCTTGACAGATTTGAAGTGCCAAGTAATCATTGGTTATTAAAGATTCTGGCGGACCCAAAGCTGAGGTATTGTGGGGATGCCCAGTAGGATTGGGTAGGATTGCGTACCTTGGACCGAACTCTGGGAGTGATCCAAATGTCTTGAATGGGGGAAAACATGCAAAAGACGTATGTGTGGTAGTCTGACTAGAATCAGGGTTTCCATTAGCCCTTTTGATCGATGATATAAAATTCGATGATTGACGTATTCAAGGATTTATTCAGTGATAGCTAGTATATTTGTTGCTATGGACTCTATGGTTGATTGTGTGTTTACTTCTCTAATTCTCTGGGTAGTCTATCACTGTAGGTCGTCACAGAAAAGAAGGATTGAGAGATGTTCTTTACTATTCTAGTGTGGCATATGATAGTTGATTATCTTGTGCTAATCTTTTGTTAGTGAAGACGGATCAGATGATTGAACCGTCTACACTCATATATCATGTGAAAATATTGTTAGTTATTTTATCACTTGCTAAGACTATTTTCCAACTTAAGGTTTTATGTTTCCCTGTTATTACCTTGAGTTGCTCATCATTTGCGTTGGTGAGTAGATTGAGATATCAGGTTTTGATGCCGATGATGTTGTGCGGTGATTAGCAGGAGTCTAGCATATTACTACTATGCTAATTAAATATTCTATTGTTTTCGTTGTACGTTGATAACTTTTAATACTCTAAGAGATATGTAGTGAGGCTTACTGAATGGATTATTCATTTTCACAAATGTTTTATATTGGTGACTCTAAGATGTTATGAGATTTGAGTTTCTATTCTGCTATGCTTCACTACTGTATCATGTTGTAAATTTGCCACTATATGTTATCCATGTGCTATGAGTTATACAATAAGTTTCATTTTGAGTTATTCTTTCTTGAATATCATCCCATATCGACCTGACACATCATGCATCACATCTTTTCCTTTGATTGGTGCAGGATTTATATGGAGGTCGTCATACTTAGTCTTCGAGCTTTGGTTAATCGATTTTATCCAAAGTTCGCGAGCGTAAAAGAGTAAGAGAAACGTAATTATAATTTTTGATGGATGATTACTATATTATAATATATAATTTAGTTGGTCAGCAAGCACTTGAACACCAATTACGGCCTTTCATTGATGTTGACTAATCATTCTATTTCAAAGTAAGAATGAGTCGACGAACTTCGAGACACACTGCTATTGATAAGCCTACAAGTGGAGGGGTAGGCGAGAGTAGCCATTTGGGAGCTGCAACTACTACGCCCAATTTTCCTGCTATGTTCGAGGCTATGATGGAAGCGATCATAAGAGGATGCGCACTCTAGAAACTGTAGCAGAGCGTAGTGTTCCTGTGCAGGCACCTATGTTTGAGGATTTTGCTAACAAGTTCATGGACTGTTCTTCCGCGAATGAGGAGGGTATTGAAGTAAGAAAGATGACTTGGGAGCAACTTCAGCAATAAGAGACGGGATAAGGAGATCCTAAATGCCCTAGGATCTAGAATGGAATTTTCTAAAGAGACTACTAACAGTAATGCTACCAAGGAGTCGGAGCTCCATCAAAGTAATAAAAGTGGAAGAGGAATAAAAGGAGGAAACAACAAATGCAAGGGAATAATGACCAAAAGAAAACTAAGAAGGAGGATATTTTATTTACCTGTTCTGGGAAGGGCAATTATTCCAAGGATTGTATGAAGCCTAAGGAAGAGAAGAAGTGTTATAATTGTGATAAGAAAGGGCATATAAATAAGGGTTATCCAGATTTTCTTAAGAATAGGCAATTGGTGGAAGCTTATGTTTTGGACGCTATTCCGGTCTCTTATCTTGATCCTAACGGTAATTTGGAGAAGTTACGTTTTCTATTAAAGACGTTTCAGTTCGAGTTTTGTTTGATACAGGAGCATTGCATTCTTTTATTTGTATTGAGCATGTTTGCAAGTTAGGTATAGAACCTGAGATTTTTGATAGATCATTGGTTGTGACTAATACAATAGGGGTTCCTCTAGTTTTTCTTTGCTTTGTTGTGGTCTAATTTTATGGAATCAAGGTTGCTCATCTATGTCTGATTGCTTTGTTTTGAACTTCACTGGGTTTGGGATTATTTTGGATATGGACTGGTTCAAGAGGTATGCGGCTATTATGGATTGCGAAAGGCTTTAGGTGACAATCGGGAATATAGAAGGGAAAATAAGGGTGATATCTTGTTTACCAAAGGATGGGGTTCTGGTGAATTTTTATATATTTGCTTTTGATTCCACGAGATGGGTTGTCATCTACGCAAATCGTTTGAGAGTTTTCTGATATTTTTGATGAGACCAACGAATTGCAGCTGCAGTGAGAGAAAGAGTTTCGGATCGATTTAGTGAATGGAGCCAGACCTATTGTTATGCCTCTTAGGTGGACGACGTCTAAGGAACAACGAGGGTTAGAGGTGCTAGTTAATAATTTGTTGAGTAAGGGATTCATGCGGAAAAGCATATCCGAGTGGGGAGCACCAATTGTGTTTGAGATCAAGGTCGATGGATCATTGCGGTTGTGTGTGGATTATTGTGAGCTGAAAAAGGTGACCAAGAAGAATAAATATTCATTGCCGAGAATAGATAACTTGTTCGATCAGCTCCATGAAGCCAAGGTGTTTTCCCAAATGGATTTGGCGATGGGATTTCACTAATTGATAGTGGCTAGGGATAGTGTATCAAAGACTACTTTTAGGACACCATCCAGATTTTATGAGTAGCTGGTGATGCCATTTGGATTGACTAATGCGCCTGCATATTTTGTAGATCTTATGAATTTAGTTTTCAGACATCAGTTGAACAAATTCGTAATTGTGTTCATGGATGATGTAACGGTTTACTCTAGGAATGAGGAAGAACCCAAGAGACAATTGAGAATAGTTTTGGAAATCTTGCGAATGCATCAGCTGAAGGCTAAATTTCCAAAGTGTCACTTCTGGAAGGAAAAAGTGAGATTCTTGGGTCATGTCGTATCAGAATAGGGAATAGTGGTGGATCCCGCTAAAGTGGCAACGATATAGGGTTGGGATTGACTTAAGAATGCGACGGATGTTGGAGTTTCGTTGGTTTACTGGACATTATTGACGATTTATCAAGGATTTCTCTAAGTTAGTGACATCATTAACTGGATTAACTAAAAAGAATCAGTTCCTCATATGGAATGCGAAGTGTGAGAAAGCTTTTGGAATTTTGAAGGAGAGACTGACGAGTGCTTATGTGTTGACCATTTCGAGTGGGAATGAATAGTTGGTGGTATACATCGATGCATGTGGCACTGGACTTGGAATGATGTTAATGCAGAAGGATAGGGTTATGGCTTACGTGAGTCGACAACTAAAGCTACATGAAAGGAATCACCCGACTCACTATTTGGAGTTAGTAGCGGTAATGTTTCCTCTGAAGATTTAGAGGCATAATTTTTTTGGAGTTAGATTCGAGCTGCTTATGGATCATATGTTATTAAAGTAACTTCTCTCACAAAAGGATTAGAATATTTGGCAGCAACAATGGTTAGAGTTTTTGGCATTATATGATTTTGGAAAAGCCTATACTCTAGGGAAAGGTAACGCAATGTTCGAAGCATTAAGTCGAAGACATGTAAGATTGTGAGTCATGTTTTAGGAATGGAAGCATCTCGAATATTTGGCCAGATATTAGACCTCTTTGTGAGTTAGATCCCGAAAAGTTAAAAAGCTTATCGATTGGACCGACTCTCATCCAAAGGATTGGCGAAAGCCAGAAGCGAGATGCTAGGCTTATGGAAATCATACAGAGAATAGAAATGAAGATCGAACTCGAGGAAATTAAGGATTTTGAAGTTGATCGAGATGGTTGGATTTATTAGAATGGACAGCTGGTTATTCCTGACTTGGATGGATTAAGGGATGAAGTTTTGAGTGAATGCCACCACTCAAGATTAATGATTCATCCTAGAGGTAATAAGATGTATCACAATATGAAGTGTGTTTACTCCCGGGAATTTTTTTTTAGAGAGATATCGGAAAATTTATCTTGAAGTATATGAACTGTTAGTTGGTTAAAGCGGAGCAAAAATTGCTGAGTGGATTGTTACACCCATTGGAAGTCACTACTTGGAATTGGGAACAAGTGTCGATGGATTACCTAGGACAAGGCATGAAATTATAGTATATGGGTTATCGCTTGACCAAAAGTGCAAGGTTTATTACTGTCAGATCGACTAGGACAACATCGAAGTTGGCTGAGTTATATCTAAAATGGATAGTTCAATTTCGTGAGATTTCAAAGAGTATAGTTAGTGATCGAGATCCGTTGTTCACCAGTTGATTCTGGAAGATTTTGCAAGAGACGTTGGGAACTGAGTTATGTTTGAGTACGCTTTATCATCCCCAGATGGATGGTCAAACCGAGAGGGTTAATCGAGTATTGAAAGACCTCCTAAGGCTTGTGTAATAGATTTTGGAGGATTGCAGGAAGACAATATGTATTTGGTCGAGTGTTCTAATGATAACCATTACTAGTCAAGCATTGGAATGACACCGGATGAGGCATTGTACAGCAGACCGTGTAGTTCTCCATCCTGTTGGTTAGAAACCACTGAGAAGCTGGTATTTAGGTCTGAAATGAAAAGAGAATTAATAGATAATATTGAGATCATTCAACAACGAATGAAGGTGGACCATGATCGTCAGAAGAGTTATACCAATAAGCGACAAAAGGACTTAGAATTCTTAGCCATAGATTTGGTGTTTGTTAATATTTTAGTTCTAAGGAATGTGGTTCGTTTCGGAAGCGAAGGAAAGTTAGCACCAAGATTCGTTGGGTCATTTTCGATTATCGAGCGCATTAGGAAACTCGGTTATAGATAGGTTTTACTTAAGAGGATTGCAAGTGTGCACAATGTTTTTCATGTATGATTTTTACAGAAGTTTTGGCACGACTCGAATATTATGGTATCTCCTAATTAACTTGAAAATTTAGAGGTCAAGCCTGAAGTTTCTAGGCCTCGTAAGCCGCTTTGCGTCGTTGGGAGTAACATGAAACAACTTAGGAGAAATATTGTTAAGGTAGTCAAGGTACAATGGTGCGAGAGCGATGATGACTACACATAGGAAACGAAAGAGAGTATGTTGTTCGACCTATCCTAAACTCTTCGAGTGCTATATCCCATATATCATATCTTACTTGTACCACTGTGTCTTGTACTATTAGATTTCCACATGATAAGATATTATTTTGATTGCATGAATTGTTGGACGGTAGACTAGATACCCATGGATAGTAGGCATGCAGAATACCTTGTTTTCTCATGTCTTCTTGGAATTTCGAAGGCGAAATTCTTAAGTGGGAGGGGGAAATGCAACGAATTGTATTTTACGTATAAGGGAATTGAAAAATAATTATTTTTAGTTCCCTATGGTCGGATCATTCTAAGATTTTTAATATGTTGTTCATGGGGATGTGAGACATGTCCATGATTTTTACCAAACTTAATTATGACCATTTTACCCATTTGAATATTATTTTAGCTATAACTTTTGATAGATATTAAATTAGATGCTAAAATTGTTCTGATTGGATCAGAATGGTGATTTACGATTTCTTAGAGTGGTCACACTAAGGATTTGGTTCTACAGTTTGGGAGGAATCATTTTTTTAAGTTTGTGTTTCTGTCAGACAAACTAATTAACTACTAGTGGGCTAATTAGTGAAGCACATTAGGCTAATGAACTGCAGCTATAAAAAGGGGGTTTGGGAAGAGAATTAAGGTTTCCCTCTTCATTCAAACATTAGATTGAGTGTTTATGATTATCCAATTCAACTTAAACCCTAATTCTCCGTTTTTTTCATTAAAATTCACCATAGATTGCATCTAGAGGCTAGATAATCATCATGGGAGATTAGATCACATCAAATTTCATCTATTTTTGATTTTATTTTATCGCTTCAAGACTTGATTACATGTATTGCATTGGATCTAGGAATTGGTAAGAGATAGAAATCTCTTACATGAAAACTACATACTATATGGGTAAATTAGGATCAAATTCATCTTAGATATGATCTTATATGTTTAATTCAGATTTAGATGCCCTAGGAAAACCTAATCTAACTATGTAAACTGGATAATTGTTAAATGAATCATGTTTTTGCGTTATGTTTAAATCCAAATAATGTTAGACCTCTTGGCTCTGTTATGTTCTTGTTATGGTTATTTTATGTTCATGTTTATATGATCAGTATTTGATGAACTGCTGGCAGTTTGTTTGAAACTTATTGCATTGCTTGAGTTGTTTGTTGGAATTGCTTGTTGTAGAACTTAGGTTTGAAGTATAAAATAAATTAGTTGTTCAGATGATCAGATTTAGACGAAACCTGATGGAGGTGCTCTGGAAGAAGAACGAAGGAGGCAAGAAAAATTCCATGCCAAAAGTCACCAAGTACATGGACTGGTACCGGTCCACGCTCCAGTACCGGTACCGATCCATGGTGATAACATGAATGGTGACAAACTTTTATGTGTAGGCTTCGGAGATGGTTACAAGTTTATTTGCAAATTTTCAAGACATTTGGATGGGTCGATAGGAAGATATTCGAAGCATGGATGATGGATGGTAGGAAGCTGTAACGAACCGACCAATTCTCGATCGTGATCCTCGACTCAGACACCATGTCAACTAATCAAGCATTAGAAATCACCGGATCATTAATAGAAAGAAGTTAGACAGTGAGAAAAGAAAGAAAGCAAATTAGAATAGAATAAAATGGGGAACGTAATCAGAAAAGCAGAATAGACACAAATCTCATAGCGAAACGAATAAAATATATTATATAACTTTTTGAAATATAAATCTGTCTATATATACATACCATCGTCTGAGTACAACATATACAACACCGTGGTAATATATAACTCGCTTCTATAGGAATTCTCCAATCCGAAATAAAAATAAAAATGGCAAGCATCTTGACAAACAGGCTCATAACTCATGAAACTCATATGTACTATAAACTTGTACCTTTTTGTCAGGCATCCAACTCTATCTCTTCCATTTGCTATCTAGTCAGTATATACAAATGCATTCCCAATTGATCTCCAATCAATTTATCCTCAAACCCAATCATTCACTTATACCCAAACTGAATTCCATTTCAAACACAAGTTTCATTTCTCAATTTCTAACTCTTAACTTATCAATCCAACTTACTTAACCAACTTAATTTCTACCACAAATTCTATTTACTAACAAATTTCTCTAATCACTTATCTTCATCTCAAAATTCAAAGTATGGTTTTCTTTATTTCAAAAATCAAACAATTTTAACTCACACGAATTCATTTTTAGCTAGTAGCTTAAGCTTGCATTTATAGGGAAAGATCAAGATTTTAATTCACTTAAAGTCCTTTTATATTTTACTTATTTTTAATTCAAACAGTCTCTTCCTGGGAATTTAGATAACTTAGCTTTTTAAAAAGCAACTTTTCCTTTTAGTATTCAAAACAACTTGTTTTTTCAAAACTATTAAAAAATACTAACTTTGGTACTAATCCATCATTTAGAACTCAAAAATGAACACCGATGATGTCCGGATCATCATCGGAATTATTTTCCTAGGACGTAAGTGAGTTCAGTACTATCAATTTCAAAATTCATTCTTAAACACTTCCATTTGAAAGTTACTTCAACATATCTTTCACAATGCTTGAAAATATTTCTAAATCTCCCAAGATCTTAAAATTTCCAAATATTTAATACAAAATTCATTTATAAACACTTTATAAGGTTTTCAAAGTTTTCTTCCGATTCTAGTTTAAATTCAGATTTAATCTATCCGATTTCATATATTAAACATATGAATTTTATTTAGTTATAAACATAAAAACCCCAGTTATAATTTTATTCGATTATTATAACAATCAACACATCTAATATACTACAATAATCCCGAGATATATACTCTTTATATGTCAAAATATACTTTGGGTAAAATTATTTCATTTAACCTCTTCCCAAAATATATTATGTCTGTTACTCATATTCGAGTGAAACCCTATCGATACAGTTGATCGTACTGATAAACCAGAATTCATAAATCACTAAACAAAACAACCAACACAATATAAAATAGCTTTTATAAAACTAACAAGTTCGCTATCTATATATATACACTCAAACTCGATTTAGGGTATAACTAACCCCATCTCTATTTAGTTATACCGCAGAGCCAAGGTTATTATTCAACCTTAAGCTCTGATACCACTATAAAGAACCGAGCAATTCCCGATCCTAATCATCGACTCAAACACCATGTCGACGAACCAAGCATCGGAAATCACCAGATCATTAATAGAAAAAAGTTAGAGGGTGAGAATAGAAAGAAAGGAAATTAGAACAGAAGAAAACAGAGAACATAATCACAATATCAGAGTAGACACAGAACTCATAGCGCAACGAATAAAATATATTATATAACATAACTTTTGAAATACAAATCTATTTGTATATACATACCATCATCAGAGTACAACATATACAACACAACGGAAATAAAAAGTAGCTATTTAATGCTGAAGCCTCTAGCTCCAAGCTCCTCCAAGTATATCTGTAAAATCCCAAACTACCTGACTGCCTGTACAAATTTGGCCACCCAAGATTTTAGATTAAAGCAAAACAAACTCTGGGTTGGTCATGGGACTGGTGTGTGTAGACTTCAACCAACTGGTTTAACTTTTAAAAATCCTTTTTAAAAGAAAGGAAAATCGTAAGACCAATCCACATATAAATATGGATGGTTTTCACTTTACAATAACCCAAAACAGTCTTTAAATCCATATAAGTATGATATTATAATAGTATTGAAATTAAGTAAATATCAATCTAGCAGAACGCTTGCATCTCACGCTCCACATAAATAGTATACATGCATAGTATATGATCAAAACCGCATGCTCTTAATGGAGAATGGATTCCAACTATAGCAAGGT
Organism: Allium sativum; assembly: GCA_030737875.1. Taxonomy (NCBI): domain Eukaryota; kingdom Viridiplantae; phylum Streptophyta; class Magnoliopsida; order Asparagales; family Amaryllidaceae; genus Allium; species Allium sativum. The sequence goes on along the minus strand of CM060913.1, from coordinate 690,528,712 downwards.
ATGGAACCACCTTTCGATAGGGTATCTCTAGAGAAGAATACACTAGATTCAACATGTTGCAACCTAGCTAAACATGACCAGCCACTCACTTCGCTTTAGTGTTCCGAGTGTATGTCACCAACGGTTGGGATCAACAACTATTACCGAAAGCATACAACAGTGATCGAATAAAGAAGCAAATGGATTTTCTCTAGATCGGGTGACAATACACCCTAATGGGAGTAACCCACATAGCCATGCGATCTACCCGATTTTATACCATTTCCCGGTTATGAGGTCTTGAAGCCATACTTACCTTTTTAAAACCATAACATAATTCACTTTGAATGCTACATCATCAAATCCACAAAAATCACTTATTGAGTTCCTTAAAAATATCATGAGCATAAAGCTAAGAGAAATGAATTCCTCCACCACCAAACGTAAATATGCTTGAAGAGATTGATGTATATGATTTGTTTGGCATACTTTATTAGATATTCATTCATACAAGTTGTCCTAGGACTGAACAAACTGAAGGCATCATCCCAACAATCCATCTTAGGAAATTTCTATCTAGGATTAATGAAACAGCCCTTGCACTTTAATCCGTCTTCAGTTATCTTCAACACATTTGATTCGCAACGCTTATACCCAAACGGAGTGGTTTTCAGATAATAAACCTAATCCTGGTCTCTCCGTATTGACAATAGTAATATAAATTGTGCCAAAACTTTGATAGCCGGTTATTTAACTCTTAAAAGAAACATCCATACAACCAACAATCCTATTTCCAAATGGAATTTCTACTGATTAAGCATCAAGCAACACTGAGTCCTTTAAACTAATTTATTCATTTCCTAGCTTCCTTTCAATATCTTTACCCAAATATTCTTCAAAACCCATTTAGCCTCTCACGATTCTTGGATAATATTTCCATCTATCATAACTATTTATTTTCTATATTCCAGAAAATATCACTTATTAACATTGGAAAACATTTCCATATATTCACCAATTCTTATTTTATTCAATCGAATCATTTCATTTTTTATGCTTAGAAAACATCTTTGATTATACCTGGAAAATGTTTCCAAAAATCATTCACATGGATTTAAACAAATGTTGTATAAAACATCATTATGACAACTCAACCCATTAACTACTCATCAACTAACTGTATCTCTAACCAATCTTCATTATCGAACCTTAACCATTCCGTAGTTAAATATGAAATCAATCAAGTTGGGTATAATTACCTCTCAGACCTTAACTGAACAACATTCTTAACTATGAAATAGACAAAAGTCAAAACTTTAATTACCCACAAAACATCGCTTATGCAACTCTCGGATTCAATTTCAGAATCCACTTCTTTTACGAAAAACATTGATTATAACGATAACGTTATAATCCCCGCTTCCGAAATACTTAACTTTAAAAGATAACTTCTATTCATTAATTTGAATAAATAAATAATATATAAATAAGTAAACCTTGATTAAAACGGAAATTAATAGTACTTCCCTAAATTCAATATAATCGAATTTCAATATGTAATTCTTTTTCGAATAATTTCTATTCGATTAACGTTCTGAACTTCAGAATAAATTTACCGTTTCAGGTTAACTACATTTGAACTTTCATTCTAAATTCATCTTAATTTATTACTTCCAAACCTTTACCAATTTCCTTTATAACCATTCCAATTTGCAAAACATTTGGTTTTAAACCATTATTCACTTTAAAATGTGAATATTATTCGTTTATAGAAATTTGGACTTGTTTTATCAAATAAATCCTTAATTTATTTAAAAATACTATTACTGGTTCAAATCCTGCTTATCGAGTTATTTTATAAATTCATATTTATATTCCACTTTATAAATTCCGTCTATAAGTCAACTTCTTGTTAATTATCTATCAAATTTATAACTTAATATTAGTTTCATATTTTATTTTAAATTATTGGTTTCAAACCAAATATTAATTATCTTGTCAAATTCTGAATTATATAATATATAATTTCTGAGAATAATTTTTTTTATAACATTCGACATAGTCGGATTCTAATTATAAATCCTTATGGATATATTTCAATTCTATTCACATTCCAAACGTCAGAATAAATTTCTTCGTTTCCTATTTAAAACGATTTTTCACTTTAAATTTATTCTTAAATTTACATTTCCAAATTATCATATGATGATTATTTCTCTTCATTTATAAACATCATTTATAAGTTAAACCACTTGTTTTAATAAAAACAAGTTATCATATACTAGCCTGTTCGAAATTCAATTTTTATTTTGGAAAAATAGTTTTTCCTTTTAAAACCAAATACATTCAAAAATATTTTATCCTATCTAAATGACAAAATTCTAAGGCTAGTGTTATTCAAACATCCCAAACACACAGTAATCAACTATAGATTATTTGTCACATCATATAACGTAATATATGAAAAACAATAATATAATTGTTTAGGAAACCAGTTGAATCCCTCCAACCTGCTTTCCCTGCATCCATAGATGTTTGAGAACATAAATAATACCAATACCAATTCGAGGTGAGCTATTGTAACGACCCGCATTCTACGCATCGGGGGATCATAGAATATTTATGTAATAACCCGGAAATCCGAGCCAATTTAAAATTTTTATTTTGGCAATTTTAGTGAATTTTGAATATTTAAAATGAATTATTTTAAATAATAACGACGAGAAATTCATTTGGAATAGATTAGAACATATATATTTATTTGAATCGACGTCAGAATATAAATAATTATTTATAATTATAAAAGAAATTGAAAATGGCGCGGTAGTCCGAAAATTCGATTTCAAATGAATGTACAGGATTCAAAATAAACTGGATTTTAGCGAAACCAAAAATATTAGAATCTAATTGAGAATATCTTCCCAACAAATCCAAAAAATTGAAATTTCATAGCGGGGATAAAAAGTTATGCCCAGTTGAAAATTCTGATTAGTCGATGTGGAATTCTGGCCCTTAAAAATGGAACTTTTGCAAACGACCTCGGTTTTCGACGAAAACACTTTTGTTGGATCCGGGATGTACAATTATTGCTAGATTCCAAAATTCGTAATTTTTTGAATCAATATGTGAGCGTGGCGAAGGAAAACGTGTTTTGATTTTGGGGCCCCAGTAAATTGAAATGTGTGTGGCCCCAGTAAATTGAAATGTGAGTTCAAATTTAATATATAGATTTATATTTTGATTTTGACGAAAACTGGTCGAAACAGCCGAGTTGGCTTACGATACATATCCCATTGTGTTCGGAATGGGGGTAATTAGCTAGGGACGACAATAGGTGGGTTTGATTTCGAGTTAAAAATAAAAAAGTTGCTTTTGGAATTTAAAATAAATTAAATATTTATAATATAACCTCACCCCTTTCCTCTTTCAGTCAAACCCAATAGTTTAAAAAAAAAGACGCGGTGACCAAATCCGCCGCCGCCCAACCATCGCGCGCCTCCCCACCAACGGCGACGCCGTCGAGACCCCCCTCCCCCTCCTCCTGACGTTCTCTCTCTTCCCTTTTTCCCCCCTTGTCTCCGATTAAAGCCGCAAGCCCCCCCTCTCCTCAGCATCGCGCGACCCCCCCTCGACCTCCACCTCCGCCGAAAGCCACACCGCCGGCGTCAGCCTCCACCATCACCGCAGCGAGCTCCTTCCTCCAAACCCCCCAGGAATGAAAAAAACGGTAAGTATTTATTTAATTTTTTATTTTAGTTAAGGTAACTAGTTTTAAAAATTAAAAAATAGCTTAGGAATAAAAAACTGAATTTTTATATGTATGTAGAGTAATAAAAATATAATTTTTTATTTTTAGAATAATAAAAATAGGATTTTTATTATATGAGAAGATTAAAAATATGATTTTTATTTATGCAGAGTATAAAAATATGATTTTTCATTTATGTAGAGTAATAAAAATATAATTTTTATATGTATAGTGAGGTAAAAATATATTTTTATATGTAGAGAAGTAAAAATATAATTTTTATTATATTACCAGAAAGATAAAAATAGAATTTTTATCATGGAAGTAGCGGTGTAAAGGTGTGATTTTTATTTATGTTATAGAGATATAAAAATACGATCTTTATATATAAAAATACGATCTTTATATATAAAAATGTAATTTTTATATAGAGAATAGCGTGATAAAAATATGATCTTTATTATAGGAACACTGTTATAAAAATGGAATTTTTATCTATATAGTAGCGGTATAAAAATAGAATTTTTATCTATATAGTAGCGGTATAAAAATAGAATTTTTTATCTATATAGTAGCGGTATAAAAATAGAATTTTTATCTATATAGTAGCAGTATAAAAATAGAATTTTTTATCTATATACTAGCGGTATAAAAATATATTTTTTATCTATATAGTAGCAGTATAAAAATGTGATTTTTTTTCCATATAGTGTAGTTATAAAAATATGATTTTTATATTATAGAAAGAATAAAAATATGATTTTTATATAGTAGAGATCATAAAAATATGATTTTTATATTATAGAAAGAATAAAAATATGATTTTTATATAGTAGAGATCATAAAAATACGATTTTTATATAATAGAGAATATAAAAATGTGATTTTTATCCATATAGCGTAGTTATAAAAATATGATTTTTATATTATAGAAAGAAAAAAATATGATTTTTATATAGTAGAGATCATAAAAATATGATTTTTATATAATAGAGAATATAAAAATGTGATTTTTATATATGTAGTGAACACGGACGACAAAAGTGACAAAAGGCGAGCACGGCGAAGATTTCCTACATATGAAGAGTCGCGGAGGTTGTTTAGCTTATGGGTGAGAATATCTCACTTTTAACTTGTTTTCTAGTTGAAATATATTGTAGGATGTAGATGGTGCTTAGTAGCACCCGACATCCGTCGTCCACAGACCATGGATGGCTTGTTTGTTTGATTGGTGTGTTGTAAAAATTGACTATGTGGTGTGGATTGAATAAATATTTTATAGTTAAAAATATAATTTTTAACGTGTATATATAATAAATATTTATAAACGAATCGGACGGTTTGTTTATGTACACCCATTTGACTGATATTGATTGGGACGATAAATTTTACACATCGCCCAACTGCACAAATAAAAATCTGTGTTTGTTGATTTGAAACCCCACACGGGTATTGGGATGATATTTGACGTACACTAATCCTGATTGTTTAGTTGTATGTCAATCGATGGGTTGACAGATTGTGTAAGCGTTAATTATTTATATTTAACGCTTATGCAGTTGTGTGGTGCACTCTGGATGATGGTTGGTGATTTATCGTTGCTATTATATACATGTGTTGTAGGGCATCCATATAATTAACATTATATGGTAATTGATTGGGCCTCATTCCAATTTGGAAAATAAAGAATATTATAAAAGAAAATTCATGTGTTGAATAGAAAGAAAATTCATGTGTTGAATAGAAAGAAAATTCATGTGTTGAATAGAAAGAAAATTCATGAGTTGAATAGAAAAAAATTCATGTGTTGAATAGAATAAAAATTCATGTGTTGAATAGAAAGAAAATTCATGTGTTGAATAAAATAAATATTCATGTGTTGAATAAAAATATAAATTCATGTGTTGAATAAAATATAAATATTCATGTGTTGAATAAAAATATATATTCATGTGTTGAAGAAAATATTCATTTGTTGAATAGAATAACGAAGTTATTGATATATATATATATAAAGCCGTGCTGATTAGAAATGCGCAATTTTGACGCGAACGATATTTATATCGATTATATTCGTTTTTACAATGATTATAGAAAAGGAAGTGATTTCAAAATATAACGTTTTGAAAATATTATCATTTGTATATCGATGATGTGGAATATTCAATTTTGATTAGAAATTGAATATGAAGTTGAAATCGTTTCGAAAACGAATTTAAAACGATTTATAAAATACGTTTTAAAAGTAAATCGACGAAATATTTATATATATATATATATATATATATATATATAATGGCCTGAATAGAACGCGCAGCGCTGCGGTAGTTCGCGAATTTCGACCACTGACTTCGAATGGACGTTACGGGAGATCCGACCGTCGGATTCTCCTAAAACTGGAACCGTTGGGTTCGTATCGAAAAGAGATTTCTAATGAATATTAGAGATTTGAAATCTAACGGTTTGATTTGGAATTTTGTCCAAATCAAATTTGGAAAATGTCGTTGTAAGTGCAGTTCGATGGCCGTTGATGGAAATCGACTATACGAGCCTTGATAAAATTATTAAAAATAGTAATAATTTGTGTAAAATCATAAGAAATGATTTGTGAAGAATTGGGATGAAAAACTCCAAATTTGAAAAGATAAAAATATATTTTTATCGAAATGAACTAGTTTTGAACTAGAATTATAATCCAATTTATTTTTAAAATAAATAAAGTGGATTTGAAATGGTTTTGAAAATAACCAGAATTTCCAATATATAAATTGGGATGGATTTGAATCGAAATTGTCTTTGGAATATTTCGATGTTGGATTTCGTGATTATACAGATATTGTTATGGAGATTTGAAAGATATATTTATATCGTTATTTCCAATACGATATTTGTTGGTCATAGAATTTGATATTGAATATAAGCCGATATATTTTCTATTTAGAGCCGTGTATTTAATATCAAATGGGATTTGGGTTTGTCGTGAATGGTGTATTCATTTACACTGTTCTTAAACCCAGTTGAGAAAAAGATTAAATCTTTTTATTTAGATTTAATGAAGTATACCAATTAAATGGTATTTAATTGGAATTGAATATGAATTGATTTTTGGGTTTATCGTGAACCGTGTTTTAAATGACATTGGTTCTTTAACCCAATTCAAGGCAGGATATGATTTCCCAGTTAAATAATCATTGATAGTGATTATTAGGAAGATTAAAACCAACTGGGGTTTTAATGAATCTTTAATTAGATTTAAAAAAATCGAGAATGGAGTATCACCAGTTTTGCTCCAGGCGATAGTAAAATCTTTAATTAGATTTGAACGTGAAATGGTAATTGAATTTACCGATAACACTGATGTGTTAGATATGAAGTATTACCAGTTTTACTTCATGGGATGAATAGGTTGGGATTGGGAAATAAAAAAAATGATTACTTCGGTGTGGTTCGCTAATCCCGATTAATTTGAATTGATATTCAAAAGAAGATTAAAGATTAAATTTAAAGAATTTATCTTTGATAAAATTAATGGGAACCTTTCCCAAAGTATAAGAATATTTGAATAAAAGAATATTATGAATTGGAATGAGGCGTATGTTGCGTTTGTGTAACACTTGTTTATTATATACGCGAGTTATTCAGAAAGACCGGGTTTATCCCATTCTGAATAACTGATTCGACGATGTGTCGAGGATGAAGACTGTGGTCGAAGACCGGAGGTCTTCACATCGTTTAGGTGATTACTGATGATCTTGATTGGGCTGTACACCCAAGAGGAGGGAATCAGTTGGTGATCGTCCAAACGTACTTAGAGATCGATGGATATGCGAGGTACAAGGTCCTCCAGTTTCGTTCAGACCCAGAATGAACTTGTAAATGGACTGTGTGTCTGACATTGGATTTTATTCTGTGTTGATTGATCTCTATTAAATATACATCTGTTTGGTGGCGGAGAATTTATTCTCTTGCTTAACACCCTTCTCTGAGACGTACGAGCCCAGGGGTTGTATATTGATGGACATCAGTCACATGGAGTGAATTGCCTGTGTGGCATGCCTAAGTGGTAATTGGTCAAGGCTTCTGTTGAAAAGCAAAGTCTTGTGGTTGATGATCAAAGCACGACCTGTGTGGCATAGCTTTGTGTACCGTTGATTCGCGAGCCTAACACCCCGGTTGTGAACCAGAAACGGGAGAGGACCTCAGGGAGGACATGCGTTTCTTTCTAGCTAGGGTGGTGTCAGTGACCTACCAGCCCTGACATTTATATTATTTTCACCTGTGTGGTTGTTGGATTATGAGGCGCCTCGGATATATCGATGACTATGTGGAGCCGATGGAGTCATTTGGCTCATTTACGTCCCAAAGGGCGGGGAAACGCAGTGTTCAAGCATAATAATCCACATTGGTGGACTAACCATAACGATCCAAGGCTTGACTACACGCTTCCCTGAGGGGCAGGCTAGAGCATCTCGAATTCGGTAGAGGACGATCCCTTGCCTCGGTTCACAAATGGAAATCCAACTTCCAATACTTAACTTTGCGGTTTTGATTGTAGAGCCTAGTATTGGCGACATGATATATGGTACCCGTGCCGTCTATGATTGATACTTATGATTGAAATTGTTTTGACACTATACACTTATAGTAATAATAAAAGATGAAATTTTAGCGTATCAAGCATCCTTTGGCTATTATAAGGTAAAACTTTATCCTCCGGGTTGTGTTGCATTGTGTGATGGGACCTGGGTCTTATAATAGCTTCATTGTTCTTTATTTTAGCATTGCGCTGTTGTTTTATGCACTGGAATGCTTTGTGATTGAATAGTTAGGTTAGAATGGTCGAAAACACCATCGTATGGCGTAAACAACTCGTTGGAAAAGTTGCAGGAAATTGGCCCAAATCAGATCGGATCGGAGGAAGGAGGCACGAACCGGCCCACTCGTGAAGCACCCCCCTTTTCCACGAACTGCTTCTCTAAACTGCTACACCACGAGCCAGTGCATCATCCACGAGCCCGAACCGAAGACCACGACTGACCCAGAGCTCGAACCCGAACCAGTGAAGGCTCGACCCACGAGCCAATGGAGGACCCATACCCGGAGGATCAATCACGGAAAAAAGGGGGCATGACCCGAACCGAATGTTGATCACAAACCAGAGTGCTACTCCGAACCGATCCGCCAGAAGAAGGAGTAAATGGACTGATCTAGGTGGAAAAGCCCGGCCCGAACCGATGGGGTCATCACGAACCGACCCGTATGGAGCAGTCTGATCCGAACCGGAGTGGTGATTGCGAACCGAACCAAGAAGCTTGGACATGAGACATGAACCACGAACATAATGTAGAACGATCCGGAGAAGACCAAAACCCTAAATGCAAAGGTAGTCCAAATGGGAAGATGTTACTCAGGGTCCAAATGGGAACCAATGAGTTAACTTCATGTTTGGAGTTTGCTGCGGGACATGTGCAAAGGGCTTATCGATATCCATAACTTTAGTTCACCACTGAGAGATGAATTAGTGGTTATGGATTAGTGCAATGGAGTCATTGTGGCTCCATGGAGCAAAGTGATCATAGCAAAGGATTGGGTGATCGAGTGCTACTTTACGCACTGAGTGATAGATGTGAGGATGATTGCTATGTTTGATATTTGCTATCACCATGACCCACACCCCCATTTACACTTTATGTTAGTGTTCCTTAGAGTACTGTACATCTTGTTGTGCTAACTCTTTGGTTGCAGGTCCAGGTTCAGGTACAATCAGATTATACCTATTATTGTTTTGTTTTCTACTTATCGCTGATACTAAAGTTTTGTCTGACCCAGAGTTTTATGTCTCTTCTTATTACTCTGGGTGCTCCTAAACGAGCATACTAGAGACGGTTGGGTGGTTATGTACGAGCAGCTATCCGGAGACGAGCAGGAGGCTTACACGTATTACTCTCATATATTCTCCCTGTGTTGTTGCTAGTCACTTCTTTGGGCATTAGTAGTGTACCTTTCTATTTTGCTTTAGATACAGTTTTAAAAGTTGTAATAAAGATGGTTTGGATCATAAGCTATATTTTGAATTTTCCGCTGCTTTGATGGTTTAGTTTTCAGCTTATGCATTGTCTCATCTGTTATATGTCAAGTTATGTTACTATTATATTTTTATTCCATGCACTGTGAGATATACTACAGTTCTTCAAATTTCTTCCCATTTTCCTTTCTTTTGACGACCGTTCCGTGCTGGTTGGACATCGGCACAACACATTTCATTGGAAATGTCGGCTGGTGTGGGGCAGGCAGTCACACTTGGTATCAGAGCTCTTTGTTGTGCAGTTAACCTATGGGAAGACATCAAGGAGAGATAGTATACGAATATGAGAGCGCGTATTTCTGATATTTCGGTTTACAAAAGCTGTATGTATATATATACTATTAGTATATCTAAGGAAGAAGTCGCACTGCATGGGCACCACTAAGGAGATGGTTAATCGTTTTCTCTTTACATATCGAACGATGAGCCGATGTACGAGGAGCACGGGTTTAGGAGCAAACCATAGGGATATTCCTGATATGAGGACGATGTTTACCACCTTCATGAGGGAGATGCTTAGGGATGTTAAAGAAGCAGTTCCTAATACTGCTAACGGTGGTGGTGCAATAGTGCAGGCGCCTAGGGCCGATTTCGCCAAGCATAACAAGGATTATATTAGTCTTGGTGGGAAGCCGTTCCATGGAACGGAATCAGTAACAGAGGTTCAAGATTGGCTTGATAGTTGTGAGCATATCTTCGAGGATTTGGGTAGCGAGGATGCGATGAAGAGAAAGCTAGCATCGCGTTAGCTTCAAGGAATGTTTGCTTATGATTGTTTTGTTTTAGGCTTTACTGGGTTTAGCATTATTTGGGAGCTGATTAGCTCCAAGGGTATAGGATGGCATTGGGTACCTACCTAGTAATGGCAATAATAACTGGAACTAAGGGATACTTGAGACCGAGTTTGAGTTTGTGGATAGTCGCCGGCAATGCCAACTAGTGTTATAGAGAGAATATAGATGTTGTAAGTTCTAGTTGTCTCTGGGAGGAAAATGTACGTTGGACGTGCAGTAGTCTATTTAGAAATAGGGTTGCAATTTACGCTTGACATATGGCATGGGCTATCATTAGATCAACGATAGTTTTGAAGTAGGATTGGCGAGGATAGCTAGAGTTAGTTATGAGTGCTCGAGTGTTTGGTTGTTTGTTTCATATCATCTCACGTAGATTGTCCGAATTCGGAGGAGATGTTCCTTGAGTGCTTGTCTGATATTGGTTTAGGCCTTTGGGGATTGTGCTTGGGGAATGCCAAGTTTGACTAGGATTGTTTGCGTGAGATATAAGTAATTGTTGTGATTTCTATTGGGTGATGTCTTGGTTTACTCGAGGAATAAGGTGCAGCTCGGAACATGATAAGACTGTTCGATGATGTGGGATGCCCCGGGTTTGACTCGATAGGGCTATGAGATGACTCGAGTTTGACTCGAGGAGGCTGCAAGGTAATGAGATGACTCGAGTTGGACTCGAGAAGGCGACAAGGTAATAGATTGACTTGAGTTGGACTCGAGAGGGCTGCAAGAAAGTGGATTGACTTGGGTGGGACTCGAATTGAAGATGGAGTTGTGGATAGCTCTTCTGATGGAGGGCCAAGGAATCGTCGATAGTTTAGAGTATTCTAGGCGGACTCGAAGCAGGGGTATCTGGGGACGCCCATTTACCTTAGATCCGTTGGATGTGATCTAGTAATCCTTGGAGGTTAAACGTACGTTGGACATGCGGTAGTCCGTTTGGAGTCGGGGCTTCTATTAGCCCTTAAGAATGGTTGGACCAGTCATATGGGTATTGACGTATTCATGGCTTTAGCAGGTGATAGGTAGGACTTGTTTGATGGATGCTATGGTTGCTATGTCTGTTCCTATTTTTCTTCTCTTGAGTAGACTATCACCTGTAGGGTTCTAGCGAAGGTGAACAAAGAGATGATGGTATATACGGGTTCCCATAGTACTGGACTAGGTGCGGTAACAGGTGCATTGAGTATTGGACATGCCAGTCTAGGGGCTATGTTCCTGGGATGGAAGCAACTAGAGTATATCATGGGATATGATTTCAGACCTGAGTATGGATTAGATCCAGAGATGTAAACAAGTTTGGCGATCGGACCGATTTTTGATTTAGTGGATTGGTTCCAGTTAGAGGGACGATCCTAACCTATTGGAAATCGTCTCTAAGGTAGAGATGGGTATCTATGGTGAGAGAATGATTAAGCAAGGACTTGATCGAGAAGAGTTGATTTGAAACAGTGAGAGGCTGTTTGTACCCAACGTAAAAGGATTGAGTGATGAAGAGAGACGTTGGGAAGTTCATAACCAAGTGTATGAACTACCAGTTAGTTAGAGTCGAGCCAAAGAAGCCAAGTGGTTTGTTACAACCGTTGGAGATTCCCGAATGGAAATGGAAAGAAATCTCAACGTATTTCATTGATGGTTTACCAAGGATTGGATCAAGTTATGATGGTGTTTGGGTGAATTGTGCATTATAGGTTCTTTAAAAGCTTGTATATTGGATTTTGGAGGGTCATGGGATCGCCATTTACATCTGGTTGAGATCGCATATAGTAACAATTATCCCTTTGTTAGTAAACCGCATGCTAGGATAGGCTTGTCAAGTTATTCTGTATGTTTGATTATTTGCAATGACAGGTAGGCATGCGGGATACCTTCATTTGTTTTGGTTAAAGAATTTCGAGGGCGAAATTTCTTAAGGGAGGGAGGAGAATGTAACGACCCACATTCTACGCATCGGGGGATCATACAATATTTATTTCATTCTTGTATGAAGTCGTATGGTCGTGTAATTTTGGGAAACGACTATTGGGCCATTTCCCATATGCATGATTTTTACCAATTTTTAAATGACCGTTTTACCCCTGTCGAATCTTGTTTTGCATGTAACTTTTGATTGGTAAGGGGTTTTGACCTGAAACCACTTCCTTTTGATAGAATTATGGTTTACCTTTTCGTAGAGTGGTCACATTAATCAAACGGACTTACCGTTCGGGAGATATGACTGAAATAAGGTTTGGAAGGTGAAAAACAGATTAATCGGGCCTAATTAGGGTGATTAGCAGCTAGGCCCATAACCCATTTTGGGATTAGGGTCAAGAGAGGGCTGATTGGGTTAGGGAATTTAGTTTTATTCATTTTTCCAGCCGCTATTTACATCCTTGAAACCCTAGCAATGACCTCCATTCTCTAAATCACACCCAAATACTAATTAAGAGGATCTATACCAAATCAAGGAAGATTAGTATCAAATCAGAGTTGGAGCTGCTGTGTTACATTGGAAAACGCCCTAAAACAATAAAGTTTCAGATCTAAAGTTTTATTTGTGGCTAAGGTGAGTGATTTACATTATTTTTCAATAATTACGGCTAATTTGGGTGATTAATGATAATTAGCGAAATTATCATGATAAAATTCTGGAAAAATATGTAAAAATTCTAAAATATTATTTTACGCCTCTATTAGAAATTTAGGTTAATTTGGGCACGTTTTGCTAATTCTATCATTTATGGTTAAACACGATTAAGGGGAAAACCATGGGTTTTGGGTATGTTTGATCCATATAAACATGTCATATTGTTGTTTTGGTGTTTATGATTGATTATAGGTGTTGCCATTACTGTTTGGAATGCTTTGTGATTGAATAGTTAGGTTAGAATGGTCGAAAATGTCATCGTATGGCATAAACAGCTCGTTGGAAAAGTTGCAGGAAATTGGCCCGAATCGGATCGAATCGGAGGAAGGAGGCATGAACCGACCCACTTGTGAAGCACACCCATTTTCCACAAACCGCTTCTCCGAACTGCTGCATCTTGAGCCAGTGCATTATCCACGAGCCTGAACCGAAGACCACGACCGACCCGCAGCTCGAACCCGAACCGATGAAGGCTCGACCCATGAGCCAATGGAGGACCCCGGCCTGGAGGATCAATCACGGAAAAAAGGGGGGCACGACCCGAACCGAATGTTGATCACGAACCGAGTGCTACTCTGAACCGAACCGCCAGAAGGAGTACATGGACCGATCTAGGTGGAAAAGCCCGACCGGAACCGATGGGGTCATCACGAACCGACCTATATGGAGTAGTCCGATCTGAACCGGAGTGGTGACTGCGAACCGAACCAAGGAGCTTGGACATGAGATGTGAACCACGAACCAAATGGAGACCGATCTGGAGAAGACCAAAACCCAAGATGCAAAGGTAGTCCTAATGGGAAATTGTTACTCAGGGTCCAGATGGGAACCAACGAGTTAACTTCATGATTGGACTTTGCTGCGGGACGTGTGCAAAGGGGTTATCGATATCCATAACTTTAGTTCACCACTAAGAGACGAATTAGTGGCTATGGATCAGTGCAATGGAGTCATTGTGGCTCCATGGAGCAAAGTGATCATAGTAAAGGATTGGGTGATCGAGTGGTGGATATCGTATGCTTTACGCACTGAGTGAGAGATGTGAGGATGATTGCTATGTTTGATGTTTGCTATCACCATGGCGCACACCCCCATTTACACTTTATGTTAGTGTTACCTTAGAGTACTGTACATCTTGATGTGCTAACTCTTTGGTTGCAGGTCCAGGTTTAGGTATGATCATATTATAACTATTATTGTTTTGTTTTGCTGCTTATCGCTCATACCAGACTTTTGTCTGACCCAGAGTTTTATGTCTCTTCTTATTACTCTGGGTGCTCCTAAACGAGCAGACTAGAGACAGGTTGGCTGGTTATGTACGAGTAGCTATCCGGACATGAGCAGGAGGCTTACACGTATTACTCTCTTATATTCTCCCTGTTTTGTTGATGGTCACTACTTTAGGCATTAGTAGTTTACCTTTCTATTTTACTTTAGAGGCAGTTTTAAAAGTTTTAATAATGATGGTTTGGATCATAAGCTGTATTTTGAATTTTCTGCTGCTATGATGGTTTAGTTTTCAGCTTATGCACTGTCTTACCTGTTTTATGTCAAGTTATGTTACTGTTATATTTTATTTCATGCGATGTGAGATATACTACAGGTTCTTTTTTGGTTCACCGTTCAAATTTCTTCCCATTTTCCTTCCATTTGACGACCGTTCCATGCTGGTTGGACATCGGCACAACACGTTTAATTGGAAATGTCGGCAGGTGTAGGGCAGGTCGTCACAGCTATTGCGGTATAGAAGGTCATTGGCTATCATGCGACGCGCATAGGGTCTCATCCGCTAATAGTACTATGGGAAATATCCAATTACCAACCTTAAATATAACTATATGTATAATAACAACAATTGATAATAATATACCAATTTATCCAAACATTCATCATACAATATTTAATCATTGCATATCCACTTTAAAATACATTTACAGAAATTTATAAAATGGACAGAGTTAGTGAGTCTACTCGTACAGGTTATTAATCGTTGAATAACGATTAATTTTTGATAGTTCAATTAGGCATTTTTTCACCAAAAAAATCATAACAAGCTTTAAATCGCTCCAAGCCAGTTTCTTTTCGTAGCCTTCGTCCATATGATTTCAACATGACAAACGGTTCGTTAGTCTGACATCGTATGAATGAGATATTACATTTACAAGATTATATACTATTTTATATTAAAATAAACTTAATTCATTTTTAAATCGGGCCTCATTTATTTTCCATCGTCCCATATGCCTACGCACCTGCACATTTCTACAGTTCTTCTTCTCCTCCCCTTCCAGTATACGATCACAAAAAAAATGGCCATTTTCGAATTTTTGAGCCATCCATATGCACCCCTTTCTTCATGAAAAATCCCCACACCATCACTAATCTTTCCCTCTTCACCTCCTCTCCTTCCGGACATCAAAGAAACACACTCAAACCTCCTCATCAATATGTGACGTCGAGCTCTTCTATGCTCAATACAGTAAATGTGCGACACTAATATACTTCGAAATCCAACAAAGTTTGCCTACAAACTTGAAACTAACCCAACAGTCCTTAAATGATACCCAAACCATGAATTGATGCTTAAATCTGTTGAATACATGAACCTAGCGTGCGTTGGGTATTTTTGAACATGAAAAAACTGTATAACATACTGTAAAGTAAATAAAGGATTGAAGAGAAACTTTTGGGGAATTCAAATAAATTTATCTTGTGGTTTTCGGTGGACCATACCATTTGTTTTAATTTTTGCAGGCTATTAAACTTCGGCTGAAACTTTCATGAAATAAAGAAATGAAGTTGCGCTCGTATTTATAAGGGTATATGCTTGGCCATCACGTATTAGCTAGGTGTAATTCTGCTACAAAACATAGGATAAGACTGCCATTCCATTTTGGGGTTGTGTGAATTACTTAGATTAGGGTAGGTTGGCTTGTACAATCTTAGGGTTGCAGGTTTCATTGTGTTTTGAAAGAGGAAGGGTGATCGAAACTTGGTTACCAAGCATTGAAAATATACATTTGATTTATAATATATATATATATATATATGTATATATATATATAATACACGTGTAAATCTCGTTTGATGTTTTAGGTCCCTATGATCATACAACAACTCAAAATACGGTGAAACTTGTCATTCTGCTAATATACAACATTCTAGATCTAATGAAACTTGTTTTCATTGAAATTTAAGTCCGTTTGCACCAACAGTGCTATTTTAAATTTAATTTATTAATCAATTCACATTTTAATTGTGTACACTCACGAAACAACTCTGATTGGCGTGAAATTTGAAATCTAGCAATAATTATCATTAAGGATTTAATAAAATTCTTTTCTCAAAAACAGAGGTCATTTCAAAATTGGCTATTCTATAATTCCATATTAAATCGATATAGTATAAATTGACTTTTAAATAATTCAATTTAATAATAATAAAATTATTCTTACTGTATATATATGTCCAAACAGAATTTATACAACGTCATAAATAAACAAAAATATAAATTTATACTTGACATTTCAATTTCAAGCTAAAAAGACATTCAATTTTATATTCAAAAACCCTTTTTATTTATTAAATAATCGTTATGGTTTATAAACGACTCCATAACGATTTTCTGAAAATTTGACTTGGATATACCTCACAATCTACAATAAGTAATCTCAAATTTTCACTTCCAATAGAAAAATATAGTTTAAAAGATTTGAATGTTTTTTGTTTCAAAGAAATCTCACTTAATACAGATTCTATATAATCGTTTAAAGTTCAAAACGTAAAACTACAAACTACTATGTCTTACAAGCTCGTTTTAAATTATATTATAATTAATACGTTCTAACATCGTTTTATTAATAAATTCAATATAAAAACCTATTTATATTATTAATTCAACATTTAAAACTAATTTAAATATTAGAAATTTAACTCTTAAGAATCGGATCATTACAGAAGTATACTATGAAGTGGATTATACTTCGATGAGATGGAACGAAAGGAGATTGCACTACGATGATGGACTGCCGGAAGATTTCGAAGAGAGGATATACCGAAACTAAAAACATAGCAAAACTTTTGCTAAGTAAATGGACCGATACCAATCCATCATGTTGTATGGGTTGAAAAATACTTTAGATGATTGAGATGTGATTCAAGTAGGAGTGATGCTTTGATCATGAACTCAAGTTGGAGTGCTAAGAGCCGGTTTGATGTGACATTGGTTGTGCGATGATGTATGATCCAGTAAGATGATAGATTGACTCATGAAGGAGTTGATCGAGGATGATAATGGAATCGGTTTGAGAAGTCTCTCAAATAAAGATGTCATCGCCAATAAGGAAGGCTCGACAAATTTGAAGTTCCAAGTAATCGTTAATTACCGAAGGTTCTAGCGGACTCAAAGCAGGGGTATCGTGGGGACGCCCATTAGGATCAAGTAGGATCATATACCCTGGATCGAGCTCTAGGAGTGATCTAGTTGTCTCTGATGGAGGAAAACGTACACAAAACAGATGTATGGAAGTCTAACTAGAACCAAGGTTTCTAGTAGCCCTTTGATCGACGAAAGAAAATTCGATGATTGATGTATTCAAGGCTTTAGTCGGTGATATCTTTTATCAACCTAGAATTTGGGAAATAGTTAATTTAGCTTTCTAATTAGGCTCCAAAAATGGAATTTTTGCAAATGATGGAATTTGACCATGAAACTTGTACCGTTGCGTTCGTGACCGAATTTTGGTCAACTTTCATGTTTGGAACTTTGTGAAAGGAGTTCATATAAAAAAGTTACGGATGAAATAGAAAAATAGACAGAAAATAAATAAACCGGAATAAGATATGCAACGTAATAATTAATTACCTTAACCCATGGCCACACCATAACTAGGTCGACCCAAGCGTTTGACCCGGCAGCCGATCGTTGGTCCGACCTAGGACGAGCCTGGCAGTGTGGCGGCTATGTTTTTGTTATATAAATTATATGTATACAGATGGATCTTTATTAAGACTAATCTAACGGTCCATGGCCATTATAATCCTTATAAATAAACGGTTTGACCCCATCCTTTTGCACACAATTCTGAAGGCAGCAGCGAAGCTCTGCCATTTCCCACTTCTTCCAATTCTCTTCAAAATCAAATCTAAATATATATAAACAAAACAAAAAAAATTGAAGAAGGTTGGAATTAGATGTATGTGCAAAGGGGATGGTACTGCGATTAGGCCTTCTTCAGTTCAAATTTCTTCCCTCTTTTCTATTTTCTTGTAGATCCACAAATCTGAAAGAATCCCCTTTTAGGAATAATTGTGGATCTGTAAGATTTTGGGAATTGTAGGCCTAAAGTTTTATTTGGATTCAGATTTGGATAGCATTCTGGTGAGTGAGAAATTTATATACATCATTTATAATTACTTGATTAGTTCATTTGAAATAGATCTAAAACGTATGCATAAAAGTTTATCATATTTATTTATTATTTGGTCAAATCTAAAATAATAGGTTGCAGTGAATATTTGAAATTTGTTGGCTTACCTAGTATATTATTTTATTGCCTACAATTGTATTTAGATATGTCGTAGTCATTGTATACACCTTAGATCTCGAAATCAATCCCAAAACCATTGTCAAAGCTTGTAGTTTCATTTCAGATCCTTAGTTTTGATGTTGATTTGAGGTTTATGTAAATTTAGATTAAAAGATTATGCTTGTTTATGTTTGATGTTGTTTAGTTTTTACTTAATTATTGTAGAAATACCCTTTTTGTTCTTTTTGATAAAAATGTCATTGTTTCAAATAGCAATAAATACATACAAAATGATTAGGATGAGATGTGTGAATTTACGTATATTTGTAATTATTTTACAACAACCATTCCAAAAACATATATTATCATTTCTTGTGATTTGAAATATGTTTATATTCTCTTTTTAATTATTTCGGGCAAACTTACAATAACTACAGTTATTAATTTTTTATAAGATTTTGAATCTTAAAAAATATTAAACATAAAAAGGTTTGCTTTAGCCATTAATTTTGAACAAAACAAAAATGTTTAATAATATTAAAATGAAATATAGTAACTATGTTAAATGCACTTAAATAAAAATATAAAAATATTCATATCCATCTGAATCTACATAAATAATGCAAATGTATTATTATAATAAATGGTTGTTATTGTTGTATGTTTGAATAGCTTCCGTTTTAATGGAAATGCATATGGAAATATAATCCGTAATAAATATAAATAGGTATTACGACCATTGTAGCAATAAATGAATTTGATTTACTATAAATAAGGTCATAAATAAAATAAGGAATGTTGTAACCATCTTTGATTGGGGAAAATAATTGAATTGGATAAACATGCCAAATGGATACAATTTGAATTGTGTAAGGAATAGGAATTGTAACTCCAATTAAGGAATATCATAAATAATAAATATATGTATGAATACATAAACATTATATAAGAGGAATTGAAGATGTAGTAATAAACGGGGTTACAATATAGAGAGTAGAACTAAAATGGAAATGATATAAATAGGAAAATAAATGTTGTAGGAAATATGACCGTAAGTGTTATAAATGGCATTTAATCGGTTAATTGATGTCTTAGGAAATATGACAGTTATGGTCATTAGTTGCAAATAACCAGATTAATAATAATAAAAGGAATATAAAAAGGGGAATTAATGGGGATATATTAGTGTAGTAAATGCTAAGTCCAATAAGTAAATAAATAAATAAATTCCTAAGATAGGAAGTTATAAATTCCTAGTTAATCTAGAATTATTATAATTTGTAATAGGAATTGAACTTAGTAGGTTAATGATGCGAGGTCAGTTGCCATATTCGACAGAAGTTTGCACTTTCCAGGAGTCAGATATGTGTTTAATTGATGTGAGATATCATTATCCGTAAGAACCTGTGACGATAGTTAATTGAATAATGGTAATTAACTGTGTAACAAGGGTTACTTCCCAAAACAAGGCCTATCTGAAGAGCGAGGTTCATGCCTCTTGTCCCAAAAGAAGAAATCTTGGAAAATAAATAATTTATAGCGTAGCTTATTTCAGGAAAAAGGGATCGAAGTAATTAGAACCACCCTTTAAAGGGTATAAAGCGATCGCGTAGCTCACCTCCTATTAAATGGCTATTGGGTACGAACTTGGTAATTCCCATGTTAGTCCGCTTTGTCGAGGTAGTAAGCGATTGGGTAGCGGGTCCGCCTTGGGAACAGGTATTAAATGACCACTTTGGAGGTACCAAAGATCTTCCTATACTGCGGGAAGTGTTGACTGACTAAGGTTATTATCCAATAAGGCTATCTAGATAGTAAAAAGTGAGGCCATCGAGGGAAGGTTATAAATGGCGAGATGTCGTATACCTATCTTGCAGGTAACAGGTGATTGCTTACTATCTCTTGTCTTATGCCTGACATGGTTATATGCGTGAATGACAAAAGCCTTGGATTAGTAGGAATTAGTAGCTAGTGTCCTCTAATTTATATTAGGGTAGAGTAACACTGTATAAGGTATTAAGTGACCAAAAGGTCCGTCTTGGGTATTAAGTGATCGTCTGTATCCACCCTTAACTTGTATAGGTAGCGAGGTCTTATGTGACGACCGCCCGCAACCCCTGCACTAAACAAGAGGAATAATGCATTGAAAGGTGTTCCAAACAACTATGGATATCACAAACGGTATCTGTTGTAAAACTCACAGAGCAAGGATAAAATATAATAGAACATATACAACAGGTAGAAATAGTGGAGCATCATATAACAAACTTTTGAAAATTTTCACAACATCCTGAAAGGTTATCCACACATCATAAGAAAATAAAAGTCTGCACATGAAGCCTCACTACAACACTCAGAGAGCAACTCAAACAGCGGAAATAGAAATAATAGATAGTACGAAATTGATAAGTAAGCCTCCAGCTTGCCTTTGAACTGCAACATCGTCCTCACTAAGCTATCACCTGCCACCTACTCTTGCCATCCACAACCGGATGAACAACCCAAGGTAATAAGAGGGAAACATAAAACTTTGAGTCAGACAATAGTCTTAGTGAGCGGTAAAAAAACTATCTAACATCAACAATAAAGTATATGAGAATGGATAGATAAACATACTAATCTACCCACAAAACCAAAGAAGAACTCAACCCCGTCTTCCCCACATCGGAGAGTGATAGCCATTACATCAAACACTTCAACCATTCATTCATGGACACCAAAACAACTGTTCATTAATGGAAATCAGAAGCAAACACCACTAGCACTCATAACATCCAGTTTATATGTATCTTACGCAAACCATCCTAATCGAACTCAACATCCCTCAAGCACAAGCCCCAGAGGCCTAAACCAATATCAGACAAGTACCCAAGAAACATCTCCTTCGATGTTGGACAATTTACGTGAGACGGTACAAATAAGAAAACTAATCACCCATGTCAGACTCTGGCTATCACCGCCAATCCTACTTCAAAATCATCGTTAATCGTATGATAGCCAACCTTACTGTATGTCAAGGACTAATGGTAACCCCAGTTCTAGCATAAACTTCATACTTCGTTCAATGATACATATGTTTGTCCAACCTTGACACCAAGGCCTTTCAATGATACCTAGGATACTCGATCAGCAACCTTCTGGTCTTTTGGGTGCCCCAATGTACCCCTGCTTTGAGCCTGTTAAAACTTACGAATACAATAATCTCTCAGCCTTCGCATCTCTAGTCATCCAACCCGATGACTTTTAATAGCTCAAGCAACCTTCTCAAGCAACCATTATCCACCAACTAACGATCTTTGTGTTGCCACCTCATTCGTTGTTCTACATCGATCAACGAACACATTCAACACTTCGAATATTCCCACTCGAATTCTCCTCAAAGTCAGAACATCACTGGACTGCGCTGTTGCATGAGTTTGGGCACTTCTACCTGATTTTTTTTATTTAAAAAACCTTTTTCTCAAATCTGGGTCGTACCCGAAAATATAATTTTTCAAAATAACCTTGTGCGACCGACCCATCCTCTTAGAGCCGATCGACTTATCTATGTAACACAGACCGATCCATCCCCTTCTAGACCGAATGACCCATCAATGCCGACCCGGCTAACCCATCATGACTGACCCCACCTTGGACCGACTCGATACATGACCGACCCGATCCAACCCTGCAAGACCGATCCAACTTCTTCTCTACCTCATCTTGGGATTGAACGACTAGCTCTACACGACCAATCTGAATCACATGATCGATCCTAAAAGCGATGACCGACCCGATCCAAAGAATTGCACGACCAATCCGACCGACCCAACTTGTGACCGACCGACCCATGGCATGTACTATGCCTTGTACTGCACATGTACTACACTCATACTACATGGCCGACCCATCATTTGTATCGGCCGACCCAAGGCTTGTACAGGTCCAATCCACCTTGGAATTCACCAAAACTTCTCCAATCAACTATTTTGACGAAATCAACTCATCCAATTCAACCACAAACATGTTATGAATTCACTAATAACATGAATATGACGATTTTCACCAAAATTATGCAAATTTCACCGAAATCATGATAATGAACATATGAACTAAATTATGGATCTAACTTGCATAAACATATGTAATAGCATAGAAATTGCAGGTTTTAAGTTGCTAAATTAGATCCTACGGTGATTCATATGAAAATAGACTTATTATGGTGTAGACCTAAGAGAAAACACTTGAATTTGGCGAAAAACAAGATCAAACATTCATATATTTGACTGAATCCATGTGAGAGATGCATATCACTCACCAATTCTCCAAAAAAAGCTAAAAGAAATGAAATATGATTTTGGACAGTGAAGAACTTAATCTAAACTCTTCAAATCGATGATCTCTCTCTTTGATTTGCGTAGATCTACCTTCAAACGTTGTAGATATTTGATTCTCTAAGCTTTAATGGTGTAAAGTTGAAGCGAATGGAGAAATGAAGGAACTCTAGCTCTTCCAATTGAGAGAACGGAGAAAGTAAACTATTCTCCATGTCTTCTAACCCTTATTTATAGCCTTCCACCAGCCCACTAATGGGCCTCTCCAAATCGGTCCATTATGGAAACCTGATCAGCCAATTATTAGACATTAAAACAGAGATTCCTCTCAAACTGATGAGCCAAATATTTAATGTGACCACTCTACGGAAAGGGAATCATCGTTTCCTTTCCAATGGCACAGGTCTCAAAACCCGATCCAACCTGAGTCAAAAGTTATGACTTGTAGGAAAAACGGTCACAAACAAAATTGGAAAATATTATGGACATGTCTCACATCCCCATAAGCAACATATTATAATATGAGAATGATCCAGCCCTCAGAAAATAAAATAAAAATATTTTACGATCGTTTGATACGTAAAATGCGGACTGTTACATTCTCCGCCGTTAGGAATTTTGCCCTCGAAATTCTTACAAGCCCAAGCAACCACAACAATTCCACATGCCTATCACTCACAAGTAGCCAATTCTATCATCCAAACTAGCAGCCATCAAGCCATGCATCCATAGCCTTATCCTAGCACGTGGAGTTCTAACAACAACAATAGTACAAGTTACGATGATGTAATGATGGCACGATATCAATGGGTCATACCGACGAAGAATTCTGGATGCGTCGCCTTCATGCTCTCTTTCGTCTCTCATGTACAATCCTCTCCATCCTCACTCCATTTTATCTTGACCAACTTAACTGTCTTCCTTCTAAGTTGTTTCGTGTCATTCCCCACAACATGAAGTGGCTTACGAGGTCTCATAACTATAGGCTCGAATTCTAGGTCTTCGTACTGCTCTGGAGGTATTACCACATTCAAATCATACACGAATTTCCGTAGAAATGACGCATGGAACACATTATCCACACTCGACTTCTTCTCGGGTAACTCCAATCTATAAGCGAGCTTTCCAATTCGATTGACTATCGGAAATGACCCAACGAACCTTGGAGCTAACTTTCCTTTGTTTCTGAATCGAACCACATGCTCCAACGGCGTAATCTTTACAAAGACCATATCACCCACGTGGAACTCCAAATCTTTTCGATGCTTATCAGCATAACTCTTCTGACGATCTTGGGCTTCTATCATTCGTTGTCGAATGATCTCGATACAACCCGAGGTCTCTCTTATCATCTTTGGCCCAAGTATCAACTTATCTCCACTTTCTAACCAACATGCTAGATAATTCCAGGGCCTCCCATACAACGCCTCGTATGGAGCCATCCCAATGCTAGACTGGTAACTATTACTATGTTCAAACTCAACTAGATGTAGATGGTCTTCCCATGATCCTCTGAAGTTTAACACACAAGCCCATAGGAGATCTTTCAAAACTCGGTTAACCCTCTCGGTTTGACCATCAGTTTGGGAATGATAAGTCGTACTCAAACACAATTCGGTTCCCAAAGATTCTTGCAAACTTTTCCAAAATCCACTTATAAACAATGGAACTTGGTCACTTGCTATACTCCTTGGGATAACATGGAATCGAACTACCCATTTCGCATAAAGTTCAGCCAACTTTGATGATGTCCTAGTCGACTAGACGGGAATGAACCTTGCACTCTTGGTCAAGCGATCCATGATGACCCAAATCCCTTCATTTCCTGCCTTAGTTCTAGGTAGTCCATCAATAAAATCCATCGATATCTTCTCCTACTTCCACGTAAGAACTTCCAATGGCTAAAGTAAACCAATCGGCTTCTTCTTTTCAGCTTTCCGCAACTAATAGTTCATACACTTGGAAATGAAATTTCCAATATCTCGCTTCATCCCCTCCTAGTAGTATACCCGCTTCATGTCGTTATACATCTTATTACCACTGGGACGAATCGTCAACACCGAGTGATGACATTCCCACAGAACCTCATCCCTTAATCCGTCCATATTAGAAACAACTAGTCACCCCTGCTTCTGATGCCAACCTTCTCGATCGACTTCGAACTCTTTATTCTCTGGTTCCAGCTTTTGGATAAACTCGACAAGCTTCACATCTTGCTTTTGGCTTTCGCCAATCCTTTTGATAAGAGTGGGTCTTATCGATAAGCTTGCCAACATTTTAGGTTCCAACGCACACCTTGGCCTGAAATCAAACCTTTCCAAATTCTTCCATTCTGAAAACATCGCTCCTAAACTCGAATGTCTTCAAATCAACGCATCTGCAAATGCGTTACCCTTGCCCGGAGTATAGGCTATACCAAAATAATATGATACCAGAAAATCTAATCATCGTTAATGTCGAAGATTCAAATCCTTTTGGGAGAAAAGATACTTCAACGACTTGTGATCTATAAACAATTTGAATCGAACTCCCAACAGGTAATGTCTCCACATCTTGAGAGCAAACACAATCGCTGCCAACTACAGTCATGTGTTGGATAGTTTTTCTCATGCGACTTCAGTTGTCGACTCGTGTATGCCACAACCTTATCCTTTTGCATCAGTACTACTCCAAGTCCAGCACCACATGCATCAGTATATATCACCAACTCTTCATTCCCACTCGGAATGGTTAGTACCGGAGCACTCGTCAGTCTTTCCTTCAGGATCCTGAATGCTTGTTCACACTTTTCAACCTATGTGAACACTTGGTTTTTCTTCGTCAATCCTGTCAATGGTGAAGCTATCTTAGAGAAATCCTTGATAAACCATTCGGTAATACCTGCCAACCCCAGGAAACTCCGAACTTCCGTCACATTCTTATGTTGATCCCAGTCCTGGATTGCTGCCATCTTAGCGGGGTCAACCGCTATCCTATTTCCAGAAACAACATGGCCTAAGAACCTCACTTCACTCTTCCATAAGTGACACTTCGAAAACTTAGCTCTCAGTTGATGCTTTCTCAAGATTTCTAACACAACTCTCAAGTGTGTCTTGTACTCTTCCTCATTCCGAGAGTAATCCTGAATATCATCCACGAACACAAGCACGAACTTGTTCAACTGATCTTTGAAATCTCTATCCATAAGAACCACAAAGTACGTTGGTGCATTAGTCAACCTGAATGGCATCACCAACCATTCGAAGAAACCGGATGGTGTCCTGAAAGCAGTCTTCGGCACACTATCCTTCACCACCCTCAACTGGTGAAATCCCGTTGCCAAATCCATTTGAGAAAACACTTTGGCTTCGTGAAGCTGATCGAACAAGTCATCTATCCTCAGCAATAGATACTTGTTCTTCTTGGTCACCTTGTTCAACTCATGATAGTCCACACACAATCTCAACAAGCCATCGGCCTTGGTTGCAAACAGTACTGGTGCACCCCGCTTGAAAACACTTCTCCGAATAAATCCATTTCCCAAAAGGTCACGAACCTGCACCTCTAACTCAAGTTGTTCCTTAGGCATCATCTGCCTAAGAGACATAACCATTGGTCTAGCACCCTCGACCAAATCGATCCTAAACTCAATCTCATGATGCGGTGGTAAACCTTTGACTTCCTCAAAGACATCCTCGTACTCATTAGCGATTAGCACAGATGACAAGTCTTCCTGTCCAATCACAAGCGAATATTGATAGCCCACGAAGACACCATCTTCGGGCTTACATCGAATCAAAACTTTTTGCCCTTCCACATCCCCGACTTTCACCTCTAGCTTCTTGCAATTCACTCTTGCCGAATACCTCTTGAGCTAATCCATACCCAAGACAATCCCAAACCCAGCGAAGTTGAGAACAAAGTAATCACACACAAAAGAGCAACCATGCCTCGAAAACACTAGACCACGACACAACATGCACAAACTGGACGAACCCCCAACTAGATTTGTCATGATCAATGGCCTATCACAAATCTCGGGTTCCAAACCCAAGCGGTACATAAGCTCATTGCAAATGAAAGAATGCGATGCTCTAGTATTGAACAACACATGAACTGAAAGCGTACCTTGAACTATGATACCCTTTCCCTTCTCCTCTGCAGTAGGAGCTCTCGAAGAAGACGATATAGCTTCCAAAGCATATGCCTTCACAACCTGCTTTCCCTTAGCTAATCCTGGACTGTTTTTCTTCTCATGCCCAGGCTTTCCACACTTGAAGAACTTCTTCTCAAATTTGGGTTCGTTTACTCATTCGAGTAATGAACCTTCTTGGCAGTTAAAGCAAACCACCTCACACTCAGGATTCTTCTGGACATCCTTTATTTTTTGTTGTTGTTGCTTACTCTTCTTATTATTACCACCATGTTGCGGTTTCTGAATTTCCCTGGTTGCAACGAAATCATTTGCTTCCTTTGGAAACAAGCTCCCATGGAGAAAATCTTTTTCCATAATCCTCTCAAATAGATCATCAAGATAATCACAAACGACCTTCCAATACAGGTATCCAGACCCATAACGAACTTCTGGTTCTTCTGATAAGGTGTGTCAATGTATGAACGAGCATATCTGGATAAGGCCTCGAAATCAGAAACATAATCAAGCACAGAATGACCATTCTGTTTTAGATCTATGAATTTCTTGAATAGAGCAGACTTATGAGCTGTAGAGATAAACTTCGCTTCAAACATAGCTTGGAATTGCTCCTATGAAATCACTTCCTCTATTGTCTTGAGTGTAATTAAATTCCACTATTCCATGGCCCTGCCTTGCAGTTGCCTTGATGCAAGCTTTCTCTTAGTGGCATCATCCAGACCCATGTCCCCAAAAAAAGGGACACAAGAATCCATCTACCTCTAACCTCTTCAGCTGGCTCAGTTCCTTTGAATGGTTTCCCTCCTAGAGATGTATAATCCTTGCACAGCTTCGCAAAATCCACAACCCTAGGAACGCACACCTACATTTGTTGTGGCTTCCACTGGAGCGGGTACCCTTCGCATGACTGCTTCCATCATGGCCTCAAACATGGCTTGGTAGTCTGGTATACTGCCATTACGCCCTCCAGGCATAGCCTATTCCCTAACAGTATGTCTTGAAGCACGTCGACTCATTCTACATTTGTAAATTAGAATGGTTAACTACTTGCAAGAGAAGGTGCTAAAGAAGTACAAACACTACTATACCATATACACTATATAGTGTACATCCAAATGAAATCTACAAATTCGTCTCTCATACGTGTTACATCTTCGAACTTTGGCTAAAATAGTTATCTAGAGCTCTGATACCAAAGGTGACAACCGCCCACAACCCTTGCACTAAACAAGAAGAATATTGCGTTGAAAGGTGTGCTAAGCAGCTATGGACAATCATCAAGGTATGATAACACAAACAGTACCTATCGAAAAACTCACAGCACAAGGATAAAATATAATAGAACATATACAACAGGTAAAAATAGTGGAGCATCATATAACAAACTTTTGAACCTTTCACAACATCCTGAAAGGTTATCCATACATCATAGGAATATCAAAGTCTGTACATGAAGCCTCGCTACAACATCAGAGAGCAATTCAAAAAGTGGAAACATAAATACTAGATAGTATAAAACTGATACGTAAGCCTCCATCTTTCCTCCGAACTACAACATCATCCTCGCAACGCTATCACCTGCCACCTAATCTGCCCATGCACAACCAGATGAACATCCCAAGGTAATAAGAGGGAAACATTAAACCTTGAGCCAGACAACAGTCTTAGTGAGTAATAAAATAGCTATCTAACATCAATAATAAAATATATGAGAATGGATAGATAAACATACTAATCTACCCACAACACTAGAGAAGAACTCAAGACCATCTTCCCCACATCAGACGGTGATAGCCTTTACATCAAACATTTCAACCATTCATTCATGGAAACCAGAACAACCGTTCATCCATGGAAATTAGAAGCAAACACCACTAACACTCATAGCATCCAGATTATATGTATCTCACGTAAACCATCCTAATCGAATTCTACATCCCTCAAGCACAAGCCCTAGAGGCGTAAACCAATATCATAAAAGTACCCAAGAAACATCTCCTTCGACGTTGGATAATTCATGTGAGACATTATGAATAAGGCAACTAATCAACCATGACAGATTTTGGCTATCACTGCCAATCCTGCTTCGGAGCCATTGTTAATCGTATGACGACCAGCCTTGTTATATGTCAAGGGCTAATGATGACCCCGTTCTAGCATAGACTTCATACACCTTTAAACGATACCTACGTTTCTCCAACCTTGACAACTAGGCCTTTCAACGATACCCACGGTACTCGACTAGCAACCTTCCGGCCTTTTGGGTGCCCCCATTGACCCCTGCTTTCAGCCTGCCAGAACTTAAGACAATGATAATCTCTCGGCCTTCGCATCTCTAGTCATCCAACCCAGCGACATTTCATAGCTCAAGCAACCATTATCCACCAACTCATGACCTTTGAGTTGCCACCTCATTCACTATGCAGCATGGGTTCAGGCACTTCTGGCCCATTATTTTTAAAAAGCCCTTTTGTTCAATTTGGGTCGTACCCGAAAATATAATTTTTTAGAAATAAACCTATGCGACCGACCCATACTCTTAGAGCCGACCGACCTATCTATGTAACACAGACCGATCCATCCCCTTCTGGACCGACCGGCCCATCAATGCTGACCCGACCAACCCATCATGACCGACCCCACCTTGGATCGGCCCGATACATGACGGACCCGATCCAACCCTGCACGGCCGATCAAACTTCTAGTCCATCTCATCTTGGGATTGACCGACCAGCTCTTAACGACCGATCCGGTTCTCTCGATCGATCCAAAAAGTGATAGCTTACATAATCCAAAGCATTACACGACCAATCCGATCGACCAAACTTGTGACCGACCGACCAAACTTGTGACCGACCAACCGAACTTGTGACCGATCAACCCATGACCTGTACTACACCTTGTAATGCACTTGTACTCATACTACATGGTCGACCCAAGGCCTGTACGGGTCCAATCCAGCTTCGAATTTGACCAAAACTTTGCCAATCAAATATTTTGATGAAATCGACTCTTCCAATTCAACCACAAACATGTTATGAAGAGTATTTTCCGTTTCTGGCCTCTTTTTTGTCCCCACTTTTGGCCTCATTTTACAAAATATTGCAAATATAGCCCCCTTTTAGCCACGTAGGAGAAATTGTATCTGATCAATTATATTGGCGCAATCAAAGCTTGCGCCAATATGTACAAACCTTTGGGGCGCAATCCTTGATTGCGCCCCGATAGATTTTTTTTTTTAAAAAAAAAAGCAGACAAAGAGGACACTGTTGTGTCTGATCGTAGGCACAGCTACTATGCTTTTTCTTTTTTGACCAAAATGTTGGGCTCTTGTCCTAATTCAATACTCTTAAACCATGTACACCTTTATATATCACCTCATTCTCTTATATCTCTTCGTTCTATCACCTCATACACTTATCCCGTCTCATACAAAATGGTTTCTTTGCCATCATCCGTAGACTCCGACGAGGTGGCGTATGAAGAGATGAGACAACAACAGCTCGCAGACGAACTCGAGTTCCTATTGGAACTTGAGGAACGATTACCGATCCAACGGGCGAATATACAACCTTAACATGAAGATCAAGTGCGGCAAGTTCAACTCTCATACGAACAGACGGTCACTCAACCATTGATCGAAGTTGAGGCATATCGAGTACCATATGTTGATCCTTATCCAGTCCGTTGCTATTGCGGTTATACCGTTGAAATTGTGGTTCGCGCGGAAGGGAACAATATAGGTCGGCGCATAAGGACATGTCTAGCCTATCCAAATGGGTGCAATTACACAGAATGGATAGACGAACCATTGTGCCCAAGGGTAGTAGTATATGCAAACGAGCTCGAACGAGAGATTCGACGTCTCGAAATGTTATTGAACAATTGCGGTTTGGGGGTAATTAGTAGTTTGTTTGTCTCAAGTGCAATGGTGTACTAATTTTAGGTCGATTGAATGGTTGGAATTAATGTATTTGGAATTGCAATGAATGTTTGGAATTAATGTATTTCGAGTTTGTCCTGATTTGTAGAGAAGTGGGCATTTTCTTTTAGATTGTAGATGAGTCGAGAGCCAAGCCAATGCCAAATTTATATCCCGAATTCATATTGTAGACAAAGAGGGAGCCAAATTGTTCTCGGCATCTCTTGGCATAACCAATAATCGCGCTAAGAGATAGCCGAGAGCAAATTCATGTTGCAAACCTCCTAGGGCGCAATCCTTAATTGCGCCGTAGGAGGTTTGCAACATGAATTTGCTCTCGACTATCTCTTGGTGAGAGTATTGATTGCGCCAAGAGATGCCGAGAACCTTTTCATGTTGCAAACCTCCTGAGGCGCAATTAAGGATTGCGCCCTAGGAGGTTTGCAACATGAATTTGCTCTCGGCTATCTCTTGGAGCGATTATTGATTGCACTAAGAGATGCCAGGAACAATTTAATGTTGCAAACCACTTGGGGTGCAATCAATAATCACGCCAAGTGATAGCTGAGCACAAATTCATGTTGCAAACCTCCTGGGGCGCAATTAAGGATTGCACCGCAAGAGGTTTGCCACATGAATTTCACTAACACAAATAATACCATTCAACACAAACAATACCATTCAACACTAACACAAACAAGCAATACCATTCAACACTAACACAAACAAGCATTCAACACAATCAATACCATTCAACACTAACACAAACAAGCAATACCATTCAACACTAACACAAACAAGCATTCAACACAAACAAACAATACCATAAGTCCAACCAATTACAACCAAATCAACATAAGTTCAAACGTGTTACCACCACAAATACTTTCAAAACGACCGCCAAATTAGTTTGAAGTACAAGCCAAAATGTAAAGTTAAAACAAATCAAAATGCAGTGACTAATTTCATCTTCTCTTTGGCACTCCTACTTTCTTTCTTGTACCACTGCGAGTCGTGGGAGTTGGATCCTGCGACTGGGTTGGTTAAGAAGGACCGGGCACAACTTCCGTTTGCGATGGCTGAGAAGATGAAGCTAAAGCCTTTTTCCCCTTACGAACGGGCTTCTTCCGAGTGGACCTACGAGGAGGACGTGCAGATGGAGGCGGTGGAGGTCGTGCAAGCTTGTTCTTCCTTAAAATCATCTGGAGAATGCATTTGATACCCAAGCACTTTGACTTCGATGGCTCCGGCACCTCCGCCACTAACTCGTCAACCAACTCGGTCGCATGGTAAATTCCATCGGTCTGTAATACAAAAATTATGAGCATGTCAATTTATATACGGTTTGATGTTAAAAAAAGTGTGCATACCAGACTTCGCTCAAGCGGCGCTCTGGGGATGTATGGTTCCGCGCCTTGAGGAACATCTAAAGGCGGGTCTACAGGAATAACAATATAGCGACGCGTGATGTTCCCATACCATGTGTAGTATTCCATATCGGATACCGCTGCCGCACTTTGCTATTGCACATGATCATAGCGATGGTTCCATGTATTCATTGCCGCTTGATAGGCTTCGTTGTCCCCGGCTTCAACCATGTAGTGCGGTGGGTTCTCAGGAATGTGTTGTAGCAAGCCAAACTGTCTCATCACTCTATCCGGTAAATAAAGATAGACATCAGAAAACAAATAAGCGGCATGCGTGTTGTCCAAAGTGCAATAGAAGCTATGCATAATGGAGGTAGATGAGGAAATGCCTCGGTAGTCGGTGTAGGGGGTCCATGAAACAACATCGTAATCGAGTACATCGAACTAGTTACGATAGAACTTAACATTGTGTCTGTGCGTCGACAACGAGCTCTTCGGACCGACAAACCTATTAAAAACATTTAAGATTTATTACCGCAATTTAAAAAATAACTATCTGCAATCTATAATTCTAGTAATAATACCTTGAAGCAAAAGGCAAAGAAACATCAATTTGCAGCAATCTTCATTGTTATTCTCCCAACCGGGAGAAACGACCAAGACCAAGTCTGCAAACGAGTATACATATAATAAAACATAAGATGCATATGTGTATAATAGAACATAAGATGCATACGTCTATTAAAAAAAATGTAATACCTGCACTAATGTAAGACAACCTCCAATGGAATCGCCCCGTCCTAAAGTCAAGTGTGATAGCTCCGCATACGTGTAGCCAAGCATGGCGCTACCCCAAGCATGCTGCCGACATACATCAAAATCCTCTAAGTAATGTAGCCATCTAAGCCACACCCAAGATTTCGAATGGTCAGATACCAAACGTGACGTGATAATGTGAATTATAATCGCACATGCACGCTGCTCCACCAGTACTTGCGAAGCATCCTATGGAATGTCAACCGCTAGTTGTACTCTAAACCACTTCATAGTAATCATCTCGGGCCCCCACCACGCTTCTCCTAGAGGAGACAATCCTTGCAATCATTGGCACATTTCGGCATAATCAGCTGGTTCAGGTACGATGAATGGATGTCCATCGATTGGTATGCCAAGCAGAATAACTACGTCCTCCAGTGTGATTGTCATTTCACCGCATCTGAGGTGAAACGACGATGTCTCAGGTCTCCATTAATCAATCAAAGCCATTATGAGATGGTGGTCAATTTGTATGGATCCAAGTCGATGTATCAAAAGAAAGCCCGCTCGTTGAAGAAGTGCTAACACACCGGCCTGATTTGAAGTGACCGACTTTAATGAAGACGAGTGCTCTATGGTTTCAATAGGGTATTTGCCCTGCCACACAATAGCAAAATTGATTTTTTAACTAGTTTAACACACACAATAACAACGAAGGGATGTGTGCTCTACACTTATCGACATCAATTCCACGTTGTTTGAACGATGTTGAGACAGTAAATATAAGACGCTCTCGTCTACGGATCCGACCAACATCTCTGCGTAATCTACATAATTCAATGCAAACAAATTTAGTATAATGAGATCATCTAGCAATCTTCAATTCCACACAAACTCAGTATAATTGGATCATCTAGCAATCTTCAATTATACAAAACTACCATGACATTTCAATTTCTATGAGTACCCACAACCCAAGCTCCTAAACCTAATTTCTTCGATTCTCAATAAAACTATCATGAAATCAACAATTGTGTATATTAAACAACAATAACTAGCAATGAATCAATCATGCACAAAATCCTAAGGATAATTAAAAAACCCTAAATCCAATTTCTGAAAGAACGAGACATAATTAAAAGGGATTATTACCTAAAGCTTGTTCTTGTCTCGAAAAGCGTGCCATTTTAATTGAGAACTGGAATTTATTTGAAGAAATTTGGGTTTTGATTTAATTGAGGTATCGGGTTTTTGGGTTGTAAGTGGAAGAGTTTGAGAAATGAGGATGAAAGGGTACGTCGACTGCTTTTCTAAAAAACCAAATCTATCGGGGAGCAATCAAGGATTGCGTCCCAAAGATTTGTTCATATTGGCGCAATCTTTGATTGCGCCAATATAACTGATCAGATTCAATTTCTCTTACGTGGCTAAAAGAGGGCTATATTTGCAATATTTTTTAAAACGAGGCCAAAAGTTGGGAAAAAAATGAGGCCACAAACGAAAAATGCTCTATTATGAATTCACTAATAACATGAATATGACGATTTTCACCAAAATTATGCAAATTTCACCAAAATCATGATAAATGAACATATGAACTAAATTATGGATGTAACTTGCATAAACATATGAGCATAGAACTTACCAGTTTTTAGTTGCTAAATTAGATCCTATGGCGATTCAAATGAAAGTAGACTTACCATGATGTAGATCTAAGGTAAAACACTTGAATTTGATGAAAACAAGATAAAACACTCTTATACTTGACTGAATCCGTGTGAGAGATGCATATCACTCACCAATTCTCCAAAACAAGTTAAAAGCAATGAAATATGATTCCGGACAGCAAAGAATTTGATCCAAACTCTTCAATTCGTTGATCACTCTCATGATTTGCATAGATCTAGCTTCAAACGTTGTAGATCTCCGATTCTCTAAGATTTAATGGTGGAAAGGTGAAGAGAATGGAGAAATAGAGGAACTCTAGCTCTTCCAAATGAGAGAATGGAGAATGTAAACTATTCTCCCGGCCTCCTACCCCCTGTTTATAGCCTTCCACCAGCCCACTAATGGGCCTCTCCAAATCAGCCCATTATGGCTTATCAAACCTAAACAGCCAACTGTTAGACCTTAAAACAACAATTCCTCCTAAACCGCTGAGCAAAATATTTAGTGTGACCACTCTATGGAAAGGGAATCATCATTTCCTTTCCAATGGCACAGGTCTCAAAAACCGATTCAACCTGAGTCAAAAGTGATGCCATGTACAAGACTGATAGGGGAAAATTGGTCACAAACAAAATTGGTAAAAATTATGGACATGTCTCACATCCCCGTAAGCAGTATATTGTAATATGAGAATGATACAACCCTTATAAAATAAAATAAAAACATTTTATGATCTTCCGATATGTAAAATATGGGTTGTTACAATATATAAAATAAGCACCCTCCTTATGTGATAGTTAAATGTTTGTTGGATGCCTGCTAATTAGTTAATGGTGGTTTAAAGGGTTCATAATTATGCATAAACATTTTATATCAGTATTACAATACTGCTGGGTGAGGAATACTACCTTTTGTTCATTGGTTAGTCGTCGTGCGTAAATTCTAAATGGGCTAGGTTAGAATTACTAGACCTTTTAGACGAATGTTTTGGTTTTTACCAAATGGAGTAAATTTGTGTACTGTGGATAGTTTTATACATTTTTCACTCACCAAGACTTGTTCTGATCCCCCTCCTCATAACAACTCCAGGATTTATCTCGGGGAAGACAGGTCTTAGCAATTGTTTATGTTTCGTTCCAGTTTTCCTTCACTCATGCTCGATATTGATGTTGTGATATGCCTTAAGGATGTTGTTAGCTTGTTTTGTGGCCAGGCTACCCAAAGCTAAGTACTCACAGTTGGATGGAAAAAGGCTTCAATCACTGACAAGCTCATACATGGACCCTTGCTCATGGACCCCGGCTCATGAACTCCAGCTTGTGAACCCCGACTCGTGGACAACAGCTCTCACTTAAACATCCAAAAACTGAGACTGGTTCGGGTCAGTGGGTGGCGACCCGACCCGCTTGACTCCAAAAGAGAAACACATAGACTTGGTCACTCTCCACGATCTCCACTAACTGGAAAACATGGACCTGCTGACACGTGTCACGAACCGCCTTAGTAGATACTATCCCATCACTCACGAACTGCTCCGAGATTTCCGGGATAAGCATCACGTTGTACCGCGACCCGCCTGTAGAATTTGTCTATAAATAGCCCAAGACATGTCATTTTTAGGTATCTTTGGACACTTTGTTATCCATGGCTTCCATGGCCGAGTTCCTTTATAGATAACCACCTTCTTCTCCAATGAAAATCAATGAATTCAAAGAAAAATATTCATTGATTTTGAGTGATTGTGCAAATGTATTCATTGTAATTGTAACTCATGTATGAAATGAGCAGCTATACAATGGATGTAGGCTCATTAAAGCCGAACCACTATAAATCTTGTGTATTGATTGTTTTTCTATGATTTTGAATTATTATTCTTGATTATTCTCTACGAAATTTACCATATTGGGTGTAAGTGCCATTTTTTGGTTCAACATTTTGGTGCTTTCACTGAGAACTGAATTCTCAACCTATTGGATTGTTATTCTACTATTTGGATTCCCAAGTCCGAAGAAGATAGTCCACATTTCTACTGCATTTTGAAGATTTCCTTGATTTTAGAGAAATATGAACTTCATGGCTCCGAAAAGAACTAAGGAATAACAAACTTCTCGAGCGAACGAAGAAAAAAGAGATGATGTGCAGGAGTAGATTGAAGTAGCCTCCCCAGCACGCGGCTCGTAGGGGCGACCCGACACTAGGGACAAACCATGTCCCGAGCCGGAAAAGAGGGGATGACCCGACCCCATAGAGCAGACTATTGTTGACTCGCAGGAAGGCGGATCAATTGGTGCGAACTGACCCAGAGATGAGGGGGCGACCCGACCAGGTAAGGAGATCACGACTCGATCCCATGGAACTATCACGAATCGACCTGAAGCTGGAGTGTTGGGAGGACCAAACCACCGGGTTATGACCCGAGCCCAAGGAGAGACCACGACCCGACCCATACATATGTGGAAGCTTTGACTCGTAGATGAGTATCTTACCTCGACACAATCTGGAGCTATGATCCTATCTACGAACCGAAGAGGCATCGCGAACCGCAACTCGAAAGAGGTCCAAATAGCGACCCGAAGAGATGTCTCAATCCCGAACCCGTGTCGCAGCATAGTGGCCAACATTAATTGTCATGGATTAACAACCAAGACTCAGCGCTTAGTCCGAGAATATCAACAGTTAAATGGAAACGATTGGAATTCTCCCTAACGACATGACCCCTATTTGCTGATGTTCTACGAGGGGAGTTACTGAACAAGATTCGGCATATTAACCATGGTATGTGTGAAAAAGACTACTTCTAGACAACCTCCTTTTTTAAGTTTCCAATGGTGTATAGACCTCATCAATGCAATAGATGTCCCACCTGAAAGAGTAGTGATCATCTAGTTTACATGACTTAAACCTCCTCAACCGGCGGAGGCTCGAATGACATTGATATCGATCTACCCATGCACTATTCCAAAGATGACTCGGATGATCTTAGCGACGATGAATCCCAATGATGGGATACTAAAAAAAGACTAAGGATACTAACACTACAAAGCTACACTTCACTTGTATGATGTGGTGAAAGGCATATGTCATGCGGTTCACTCCCTGAGGAACTTAGCAAACCTACTTATTATCAACCGCATCGATGTCGATTGATTTCTGCCAGATAAGGATTAAATCACATACTATGGTGCCCAAAGTCAGGTACTAGTTGAGCCACCGTAAACCATGATCGTACATATGGATCCTTAAACAGATGATAGAAACTTGACTGCTCATCCGCAATGATGCGGTCATCTCTAACAGAATTCAGAGCTTACATTGCACCCTAGTGTCTGTTGCTAAAAATCCCAATCGAAGCTAGTAATGATTCGTGATGACTAAGTTACTACGAGAGCCTGCTATTTGGATGAATAAAATATGCTATGTAACAAAGAAGCATGGATACCAAAAATGCTTCCCCTCCCGATGAGATGGAGTGTGAAGGAGGCATGGGCTTAGACATCGTAGAAAGAGTTGCCCGATGATCTTCCCGAAGATATAGATCCCAGAGAGGATGAAGATTTGGGATGCAAGATGGTGACATCTAACGAAGAAACTGCCCAGAGATTGAAAAGATCGCTTACAACTTGTTGATTGCTTTGAGAAAACTCTACCACTATTTCCAAGATCTCCTAATTGTGATACACACCGATTAGCCACTACGACAGGTCCTGCAACAGCCTGAGGCATCTGGAAGACTGCTCGAATGAAACATCGAGTTGAACCAGTTTGATTTCAATTCCCTCCTAAAGAAGTGCATACGAGGGCAAGCATTAGCCGACTTCATCATTGAGTTTACCGTTCCCAAAAAGTATTTGTTAGATGGCCCCTCAAAATGAAAGATGAAAACAAGCACTCGGAGGCTGTATACAAACAGTGCAAAGAATGATTTGACAATTATACTAAACAACTTCCCACTAGATGGGAGATGTACACGAATGAAACTTCTAACGAATGATGTTTTTAAAACCATAAAGTGGAGATTACAATTCCATTCCCTGCACCGATTATCTGCCAAGTGACTCATTCCCCAAACGCTGGGGGCAACAGGAAATTCGAGCATTGATCGCTTTAGATTATATCATCTAATTCAAAGCTAATACATCAGAAATTTGCATGACCAACTGCCTCGGTCTTATTCGAAAATTGGCAAGTTAAAGGGTTGGAACACTCAAGCCTGGATGTTGATTGATTGTCTATGCACCGGCCCTTGTCCCCTACCTAGGATCAAAGGCCTATCGGCAGATTTATGAGTTATAACTACCTCTCCAGAAGCCATGTCCTATTTCCTGGCATTAAAAGTGCAAAATTTCTATAAGCATGGATCCATTGCTCTTCTACCAATTACCATACTAGCATCTATGTGATGATGGGCTACCATTAAAGGTACATACATGATTCCCTGACACTCAATCCGCGCCCTTGATGTGAGGGCAAATAGGCGATTCAAAAGTAAATGACCACGTCATTCGCTTACAATGTCCACTCAAATTCTCTTGTCACTCCAAGACCCTGATCAATGTCTATTTATTTTTGGAACCACCGTCCCATGATGGTTTGAAAATAAATTCGTCATCAACTAAAGATTTTGGCAGCCGTCCCTTGGTAGAGACACAATAAGGAAGAATGAACCAACAAAAAGAATGCAATGCCACATTTGCTCAGAATGATATTCATTCCTTTAACAGGACTATTCTTTAACCATGACTCTTATACTTTCATGCTTTATGAGTTGTTGATATAATTAACACAGATGAATTGATATATGGATGGTATAGGTACCCAAAATTTGATACTGATTAGATTCCTAACACAAGCATATAGAGTTATGGAGCAATAATATAATGAACCCTATTAAACATATCGTTTACAAAGCCACGCCCTCCATTTGAGGAAAGTTGTATAGCTCAAGGTGGATCCAAGATGACCATCCTCTCCTTGGCTCACACGTGGCATACCTCAAGACAATTGTGTATTGACTTTTGCATTTCAAAGTCGGAATCTGATTCCAGATGGACGTAGTTCAACTATCTACATGGATCGATCCTTTGCTGGACACCACCTTTATACTGCAATGTTCGATCAAACTCCATCCCATGAGTCGACGAGTGAAGAGAGAATTGTTCATTGCTAACGACCACCTTTGTCCATGAATCGGGGATTAAGAGGTAGCCCTCGGCGAGTGTGATCCGACCGCTTACCCAAAAAGCTCCATCCGCCAAAGTGAAGTGTGAAGTAAGGACTAGAATCGAGTTTGAGAAGGAAACCCAAGATGACGGACTCCTTCTCTTTGAAATAGAGTGTAGAAGGAGCGCCAGGGAGAATGACAAGACCGTTCCCCTAGACAACTCTAACCCCTATGACTTGAGGAAGAGTATAAAGGACTGGAAGATAATGTCCGACACTCGAACTAACAAGATTCGAGAGAGAGTATAAAGGACGAGGTGATAAGCATCCACAAGGCATGAAGGTGCACCACGATTAAAGACTGCCTTGACCACACTCTACCCTAGGCATACGACGAGAGATTATAAAGGCGCCAAGACTCAGCATCACAAATGGACTCCTACCCTACCGGAGGATTAGGGACAAGACTGAAAGCTGAGTTCAAACTCTATTCTGGGCATACGACAGAAGAGTATAAAGGCAATATGATTAAGTGCCATGAAAGGATTCCTACTCCACTAAAGGATTGGGGGCAAGAATGAAAGCTAATCCCACACTCCCCATATCCTGATTGAGGAGCATTACATTGTTAATCCTAATCAATCCCAAACAATCCCTAGCAGAAACTTTATTCATAATTGATTGGGGGCGTATACACATCATACCTCTATGATAGTTGCAATATGACGTGCTATCTATTTGTAGGAATTTTTATTTACAGGGACGTTGGATTGAAACCTCTATTTGATTTGTGATGTGATTTGTTGTTTATTACTTAGCATAGTAATGTTTTGATTACAAACTTGCAAATGTGTGATATTGTAGGGATACTACTTTATTTACTAAATGTTGATTTACAAAGGATAACTGGTCAAAAATGTGATGCCCGAACTCACAACAATAATAGCAGACTAGTGAAAAAAATAGAGGACCGCATTCAGAAGGATGACCCCAATGTTAAGCTTCCTACGTGACTCAAGGCGACAACCGAAAAGAGGCCTTC
Source organism: Allium sativum (assembly GCA_030737875.1). Taxonomy (NCBI): domain Eukaryota; kingdom Viridiplantae; phylum Streptophyta; class Magnoliopsida; order Asparagales; family Amaryllidaceae; genus Allium; species Allium sativum. The sequence goes on along the minus strand of CM060913.1, from coordinate 690,487,595 downwards.
AAAGTGAAGTGCTCAATGATATGTCAAGCGACTTAATACTCACACCTGGAAGGACCCAGCGAAGTCTTGGAATTCTTGGATTTCTATGTGGCCTTAATACAATCTTAAGCGATCGTCGGTTTTTTGGCCTTAATACGATCTGACGCGATCGTGACATTCAGGATTTCTATGGATTGAAGATTTCTTGGACTGTTCAGGACACATTTTCCTTCGTCTAAATTCAAAAAGGATGTGATCCGACCACCACCTATCTTATGTCGTTACCCCCTGGACTAGGGGCATAACTATTGAAAATATTTTCAAATGGCATGTGATCTTGATGGTCCCCCTGAGGACCATGAAATAGATGCAAAGAGAATGTCCATTAGCTGGTCCCAACCTGTTTCCATACTAAAAAGCTCAGATGAGGGGGCAAGCGGGAACACTTGAAATGATCACGGTCTGAACTTTCGCCGCTTAATACCAATCCTCGAAGCCTGGATATGGGACAAGAGATTAGTATGGCTGAGTACCAACAAATCGACTCACACTCACCTACGACTCATGGTGCAAGGAGGGAGTATGAATCTTGAGAAGAAATGGATTTGAAGTCTACTACTTAGCAAAACCCTCATGAATGGCGGGCTCGGGATACGAGCTTCGAGCAGTATGGTTCAACTATTTGATGCCTCTATCCAGAATTGAATAGCAAAAGCCTGATTAATGGCTACTACATATGTGGAACCAAGAAGCCTGGGGCCTATTCTCACTTATTTCAAGGCTTCACGCTGGGGCCACTAGTGCTGAATTGGAAGGCCGGAAAACAATCCTTAACCCGCTAGAAAGGATAATATCAAAATTCAAGTGGTGATGAACTTAGCTCGGTTAAATCGCCACCACCAGTACGTGTTGAGCACGAACCGATCACCAAACGTGTTGCATGTGGCTTCGATTCAAGACATTATGGATTGAAACGTTGACAATGGAATAGCTACCAACACCATCCTAGATGAGAATGCTAGAACCACAATAAACTAAGGTCATGCACGACCAAATTCAGCTCCAACTCAAATGGATACTCGAACTGTGACCCGGGGGTAATTTCGACTGGCAACGAGAAATCAACAAATACCCCCTCGTGATCTCGAATTTGACGCTGGGGGCACCAGTCCTGATTTCGGCAACATGCAGCAGTTTCTTGGTGGCAATTTGCTTTCCAGTTCGATTTGGCGTCTCTTGAGAGGCGGAACTTCTCAAGATGATATGGATAACGAGTATAATATCCCTTTCACGTGGGACATCAGGATGCGCTGCTATTCCCCCGGACTTTAAGATTTCTCTACAACAACATTTTTTCAGAGGCTTTGATAAATTCAACCTCTAGGTGGACAAACTTTAGTGACAAGAAGGTGCTAACATCAAGATGAATAACCTTAATGCCCTTATGACAAATAATGGAGCACCATCCGACTCCTAAAATGATAAGGACAAAGGAAAAGCCTTAAAAAAGAATGGTAAGTGTATGCAGTCCAAGAGAGAATTTATTTCACTGATCGAGCCCATGATCTTGTTTCTCAAGCTCAATGGAACTAAGCATGAGAGAGAGACTCAATAAGACTATGATGGTCGTTTCGGATTATGCTAAAGCATGAATAGAGGGGCTCAACTAACTTTATAACGACATTCATTTGCTTGTATTTTGATGAAGCTACTCAATTCCGTGAGCGATTCGATGAGAGAAATAAGTTCATTGATGCCCGATTAGGAAATCCTCACTTCTTGACTAAAGAGGAGAGATGACATCAAAGAGAATATGATTAGACGTTTTTGTATACAACTCCAACTCTTACTAACTCAAGAGAGAGAGAGAGCGCATAATGATTTGGGTTGACTAAGATTGTTGAACCTTTAGCTCTAATCCGATGCGACGACGGAAAGTATAAAGTCTTAAAGGCAGAACCGTTTGATTGACTTAACTCAACCTCCACTAATGCTGGGGGCATAAGTACTGACTTCGCTTGTCCTCTGATGGCATTGAGAGCACGAGCTTTATGTCACTGACGAATTTTGAAGACGGCGCTGGCTTGGGGTGAGATTCAAAACATATACACTATTTATCCCAAATGTGGCCTGACTCATCTTTCCTATTCAAACGAGCCAACTTATGAGTCAAATGCGATTTTAGAGACTCAAGTCGCAACTACTTCAAAAGGAAGATTGTGAAACGATCCGAAGAGATCGTGGTTTTCCTGGATTCCTGCTGTTATGATTCGATGCGATCATGGAATCCAAGATTAATATCCTGATGTTAGGATAATCCGAAGCCGAGTATAAATGACAGACTCATATGTTGATGTTGATCTGCTTTATCCAATGGTCCAAATACCATCTCCGAGACTGAATATTATTGAATTACCCCTTGATTTGGATGGCTACTTCATACATTGACTCATATGTAAAAGAAAGTATAACTCGACAATGCGCTTGACTTGTATAGAATGACGAAGGTGTTTGGCAACGACCTATACGTGTAGGATCACGTTCGTTAACCAACGATCTGGCATGACTTTTGATGAAAGATTTAGATCTCTTGATCCGACAACATTTAAAGGGTTACTATATCATTTCGGCTACTCCTTCCTTAGAATTTGGTCTGACTAGCACCCATGGAAGCAATGCGACAATTTGATAAAGCCTTCCCAAGGATGGATGACGATCCAGAAAGATTCAGCTCGGCATATTCAAAGCACATCCCATCTACAATAAAATGTACTTTGGGGGCCCAAATGTTAGCCTGCTTTGTTACCTGGCTACCCAAATCCTAAGTACTCACATTTGGATGGAAAAAAGGCTTCATATACTAACAAGCTCAGAACATGGACCCCATCTCGTGGACCCTGGCTCGTGAACCCCGACTACTGGACCCCGCCCCATGAACCACGGCTTGTGGACGCCGGGTCGTGAAACCCAGCTCATGGACCCTAGCACGTGGACAACAACTCCAACTTACACATTAGAAAACCGAGATTGGCTCCGGTCAGTGGGTGGCGACTCAACCCGCTTGACTTCAGAAGAGAAAGACAAAGACTTGGTCAATCTACATGATCTCCACTAACCGAAAAACATGGACCTGCTGACACGTGTCATGAACCGCCTCAGCAACTACTATCCCACTCATTCACGAACCGTTCCAAGATTTCTGGGATCAGCGCCATGTCATCTCATGATCCACCTGCAGAATTTGCCTATAAATAGCCCAAGACTTGTCATTTTTGGGGATTTCTGGACAGTTCATTGTCCATGGCTGCCGTGGCCGAATTCCTCCATAGATAACCACCTTCTTCTCCAATGAAATTCAATGAATTCAGAGAGAAATATTCATTGATTTTGAGTGATTGTGTGAATATATTCATTGTAATTGTGGATATAGACTCGTTAAAGCCGAACCACTATAAATCTTATGTGTTGATTGCTTTTCTATGCTTTTAGATCATTATTTTTTATTATTCTCTACAAAATTTATCATATTGGGTGTTATTGCCATTTTTTGGTCTAATATTAGTCACCTTAGTCGGATTTATTATCTTATTTCGTTTTTGCTGTGAGTTAGTTTTATTTTACTCTGATTATGATCATGCTTATTAATTGTAGGTACCATATTTATATTCTCCATGCTTGGATGTGTTTGGGTTTCAATTTTTGTCGAAATTCAGGCTCGGAAAAGTGTGGAGGTGTTATATTTGGTATCAAAGATTAGGTTTAGACGATTAGAGAAATAAATAAATTAGGATTAGTGAGAGAACTTATTTTATTTTTTTTGTCTTCCTTAACTCGACTTTAGATTATTTCAACAATGAGATAGTCATGGGCCTTACTATAGGTTATAAAACGATTAATAGTTAGAAATATTTCAAGTTCGAGTATTCAACCAACCCTGATTTACCCTATGGTATGCTCGACGATTTTTGTTTGAAGAGAATGTGGGCGGCATGTAGTCATGCCAAATTTCGTAACTCTGAGGGATACAAAATTTGCATCCCGAAATCAGAGTCGAAAAAAAAAATTATTTTGAAAAATTGTGAAACTGGAAAATTTAGAGAAAACGGGTCTCGATTAGGCAAAAATAGGTGATCGACACGGTAAAAACTCAAAAACGTAATCTACCATTTTCCTAAAACATTTTCCACTTGGCCAATTTCGAATCCCTAAAAAATAATGGAAAATGCATAACTGGCAAGCGAAAAGGGTGATCTGCACGTGTTTCACTCGTTTTCCAAAAATCCCCTAGCATTTGCCAATTTCAAATCTGAGCCAGATTTGGCATTTCGAATCCCAGATGCGCGCAAGAGAAATTTCGAATGCCACTGTGTCGATCACCCATTTTTTGTGTGCCAAATTTCGCATTCCTTGATCTAGCAAATTTCGAATCCCTTGTGATTTGCCAAACCCGATTCCTGAGCAAAATTTTCTAGGTGATTCACCAATGCGCACATATGTTTTTAAGCAACCAGCCTGTGTTTTCCACTATTTTTCGAATATGCCAAGTGTGCCAAATTTATCAAATTTGTCAAAGTGACAGCCACAGTTTTACACATGGTTTTTCACTTTTTTCTCATGCCGATCAGGCATTTTTGACATGCTAGATCAATTTTTGTCAATTTGCCAGATTTCAATGCCGTGAGTCGTGCAAGTCATTTTTTGTGATCGTACCATGTCGATTAGCTATTTTTTGAGTGCGCGACACTATTTTTGCCAAATGCCAGATTTTGGTGCCGTGAGTCGCGCAAGCCATTTTTTGTGATCGTGCCACGCCGATCAGCTGTTTTTGAGTGCACAATACTGTTTTTTTTCAAGTGCAATATTTTGATGTCGTGAGTCGCGTAAGCCATTTTTCGTGATCATGCCATACCGATCAGAAAATTTTTAAGTGCACAACACTGTTTTTTGGCAAATGCCAATTTCACCAAGCTTGGTTGTGCCGTGAGTCGCGCAAGCCCTTTTTTGTGATCGTGCTATATCGATAAGTTATTTTGAGTGCGCGACACTAGTTTTCGGCTAATGCCAATTTTACCAAGTTTGATCGCATTGTGGGTCACACAACATAATCATGCCATGCCGATAAGCTATTTTTGAGTGTGCGAAACAGTTTTTAGGCAAATTCTGATTTTACCAAGTTTGATCGCGCCATGAACCACGTAAGCGATTTTTTGTAATCGTGCCATGCCGATCAACTATTTCTGGGTGCGCGAAACACGATTTTTTCGAAATCCATATATTTTTCCACGACGAGTTTTGCCATATGATCGGACCAACATGCTCAAGCGTTTTGAGTTGATCGGACCGAGTCGATCATGCATTTTTACTATGCCAGTTTTTTCAAGTCCATTGACGATGATTTTACGAATCGATGCCATTTCCAATCCTTTTTCGTACATGTCATAACTTTGCTTTGTGTTTTCTGATGATGCTATTAATGCTTAAGCGCGCTGCTAACCAAAACTTGACGTGTGACAGCTTCGACCAAAAAGAGTGTCAACATTAGAATATACAAATATGATTTAAAAAAATAATTATTCTTATTTTCTATAATATTCAAATTCAATATTATCTATTTTTACAAGAGTTAAAACAAATATAACAACACAAAACAAAATAACAAAAAATTTACTTACTTGTTTTATATACATATATACATGGTCAAAGAATTTTAAACCATTAGAATATATACTTGGAATTTTCGAATAATTATTTTATAAATTTATTTATTTAAATCAATTACTGAAATAATCTATAATAAATTATATTACAGAGTCAGTCAAAAACTCGGTCGTTGCGATCTACCCCCCTTAAATGAATTTCATCCCCGAAATTAAAGAGTAACTAGGAGATTCTAGTTATATTCAAAGTCATATACTTATTTCTTGAACACATACATAGGTCATACACCATCAATCACCGTAAACAAGACATCCAAAAAAAAAACAGGTTATCACCAAACATTTCACCTCAAGTAGCTTCAATACCTCATTATCTATTTAAGAAAATATCTATGATTATATTGGGAAAATAATTCCGAAGCTCATTTAATTTGTTACTTTGAATCTTTCATCTTCAAACACTTTCATTTTTCTTCAAATTCTTTTTTTAAACTCAAATCCATATTCAACTCACCAATCCAATTCACTTAACTACATTAAGTCCTATCCACATTCTCCATTAACTAATTATTTTCCAAATTAGTTATCGCTATTCTGGAAATCAAAATTTGATTTTTGTTGAAAAAAACTCAATTCATTTAACTCACATGAGTTCATATCAAGTTAATAAATCAGGGCTACATTTTTATTTAGTGGATTTTTTTTTCATTTCAACTCCCTTCTATTTTACTAAAAAACTCGTTATGGTTCATACCATGATTTTTATAGAAATTTGATTTTGACATAACTCAAAATATGCCAAATGAAATCCTGATTTTTCTCATTCATTTAGAAAACTATAATTCAATAGTTCCGTAAAATTCTTGTTTCAAAGAATTCCAACTCATATTGAATCCTATATATTCGACTAAAATTCAAATCTTCGAATTACGAACTCTCGCATCGCCACAAGCTCGTTTTTAATTATATTCCATTTGGTTTTATATATAACCATTTCAATTTTTATAATCTCTTTTTATTATAACAATAACAATCGGCACATCCGTAACAATTTCAGAAAATTACTCTTTTATAAAAAATATAATTTTAGGCAAAATTATTTCATTTACCTAGCTCTTAAAGCACTACTGTGTCGAATCACATTGTTTAAGTAATTAGAAACACCTATCTATACAGTTGTACATTGTATATCGACTAGAATTCATATACCACTCGACAAATCAATCAATATAATATGTAAAATAGTTTTTATATCAGTTAACAAATATGCGCTCATATATATACACTCAAGCTCATTCTAGGGTACTACTAACCTTATCAGTAATGAGTAACCCCACAAAAGCATAGGCATAATGCCAAACTAAGCTTTGATACCAACCCGTAAATACATACTTTTTAAGTCGACTAAATATAACACACGTTCAAACCAAATTGTATGAAAATACGAATCTTTAGGGGTAAAGAATAAAGTAGATAAAAAATAGAACTGAATAACAATACATAATCTAACAATTGCAGAGGAATAAAATATAATATATATAATAACCTTTGGAAATACAAAACTATATCTATACTTTAATATATCGTCAGAGTACATCGCATATACAACACAGTGGAAATAAACTATATATCTATCGTTAAGGCCTCTACTCCAAGCTCCTCCAAGTATATATGTAAAATCCTAAACTTCTTGGCTACCCATACAAATTCGGGCACCCAAGAGTTTGATGAAAACATAGAAAAACTCTGGGCCAGTCATGGGACTGATGTGAGTAAATGATTTAATACAGCTTGAGAAAATAAGGGTATCTCATAAGACCACACCGCTTATAAACATAGAACGGGTTTTAACTTATGAGAATCAAAACACTTTGTATATCGAAATCAGGTATTATGATAGTTTCTAGGGTTTAAAAAAAAAATTATAATCTTACAAAAAGCTTGCATCTCACATTTCACTACATAGTTAACAAACAAACCACATGGCGCTTATGGATAATGTATTTCAAACTATGACAAGTTATGGAACCACCTTATGATAGTGTATCTCTAGAGATAAACACACTGGGTTCATCAAGAACATCTTGCGTCCGGTCACACATGACTGGCTACTCATTTCGCTTGAGTGCTATAACTAACGGTTGGGCTCAAACCATCGTTTCCGAAGAATTCATCAACGATAGAATAAAGAAGAAAGTGAATTTTTTCTCCAGATCAGGTGACAATACACCCTAATGGAAGTAACCCACATAGCCATGTTGTCTGCCCGATTTTTTTCATTTTTGGTTGTAAAGCATGAGGCCACACTTACATTCTTGACATGTAACATCTTCATTCACTTTGAATGCCACATCGTAACCCTATCAAATCACTAATTGATTTCAGCTAAGAGAAATGAATTTCTTTGCAGAAAACATAAATACGTTTGAAAAGATCAATCGTACGTTATCTGTTAGGCATACTCTGGTAGGCATACTCTGTTAAACATTCGTCCAAACAAGCTATCCTGGACCTAGACAAACTGAAGGCACTATCCTATAAATCTATCTTAACCAATTTCTATCGAGGATTAACAGAACAACCCTTGCATAAACTTAGTCCATATTGTCTTCAATATAATCTGACTCACAACGTATAAATTAGATCGAAGTAGAATTTAGATTTCGGACTCTTTGAAATGACAACGTTAATATCCTTTAGGGTCAAATGGTACTTAATTGCAATAAAGTCAACATATTTCATATGGATTTCAAAATTGATTCTCATGACTTGTTTATCAGAATTTATTTCTAATATAATATCAAAATTTAGGATTTAAACAGTGATCTACACAAGATGATTTAAACGACCAACGTTTAATTTAAGCTATTCAGGTTTATCAGGTTATATCACAACATTATAATCAATCCGATCAACAAATCCACTATCGCAACATATTTTGTCGATTATAGTTTGACAATTCAAATTCAACCAATCGTCGTTGATAAATTGGTTAATCTTGGAAAGTGATTATTTCCATATTATATCCATCTAGAATTTCTTTCTTTAGATAAATAAGTATATAAAAAAATATTAAAATTTTATCTAAAATGGAAAGTAAATGGAATTTTCCTAAATTCAACATAGTCGATTTCCAATTCAAAATCTCTTCCCGAATTACATCTATTTACTTTACTTTCCGAACTTCAGAATAATCTCATCATTATAAGTTAACCCAGTTTCCCTTACCCTATGATAACTAACTTATCATTGATACTTACTTAATTAAAGGATTAGTTAGGTTTAAAACATCCTCCTTGGTTAATTTATCCAATTTTAAATTACTATTTAATTGCATAATTAACTTACCCAAAATCTGTTAATTAAAACATTAATTAACTTTCAATATTCATTTAAGAAATTATTGACTTAAATGATTCTACTTAAAAAGGTAATCATTTTAATTATTAAAATAATAACTAACTATAATAAAAGTCGTTAACTTCATTATTAGCTAGAAATAAATTAGTTGATTATAAGTAGAAATAATCGACTCAACTTTTATCTTTAAACATAGTTAATTAAAAGACTAATTAACTATGTAAAACATTTCCAACTTAAACAACCATTGGATAAAACTATTATTAAATTAATTAAAAACATATTAATTTAATAAACCATTCCAATTTAAACCAAGTGACGTAATTGATTTTGAAAACATAATCAACATGATTAATTAATTACAATAGATCCTTGCTTTTTAAATTAGTTGATATTATAATTAATTTAAAACAATCCATTTAATTGTTTATTAAAAACAATTATCTCAAATTCTCGACTTTAAGTTAATTTCTAATTTACTTTACAGAAATGAGAAACTTAGCAGTTCTAATGGTACTTTGCATTCTTTCATTAAACGACGTTCAAGTCATGCCATACAATTACAAAACATAGATATGTAATCAAAATCTATATTATTAATTGATATTATAAATTACAACAATATCTATTTACAGATAAATGTGTCAATCTAATACAATAGCAAAACGGTGTTTATTTCTGCTAGCACGATGTCCTAACAATTCAGTCAATTCAATTTATAGTGGAATATGGTTTATTTCCACTAATAGATGTCCAATTAAAATATATACCATGATTAACGTAATTAAACACAACTCAATTAATTAATCAATTAATTTATCAACCAATTTATAGTCAACTAAATTTACACATCATTATTGTTGAACAGTTATCATTTGCATGTTAATTTAGTTTAACGACTAAATTTACGCCTGTTTAATAATAAACGATTTTTAGAATTTAAAACCAATTTTAGTTTCTTGATAAATCAATTCAATTTAAATCGAATCGTTTAAAACTCGACAAGTTGCATCGAGTCACTTACACTAACACACACTATCGAACGTATCGACTACACATACATGCTGAAATATATTCAAACATAGGTTAATGGTTTAAAATTATGCACATACACCAATATATATATATATATTATTATTTTTGATTTACATATGGAACCTAAGACTTCACTCAAGCCATTGCTTGTCGGTCTTAGTAAACCCCACGGGCAGTGATATACCCTTTTTTTTCAACGCATTCACACTACCTAGGTAGTCACCTCTAGAAATTGGCAGAGGTGGCCCTCGAACCTGAGACCTATGTCTCATCCTGATTCGCCCACCTCTAACCAACTAAGCTAGAAGTGTCGGGTACCAATATATATATATTTACCTAAATGCTATTTAAATTTGAATTTAAATTTAAACTCTTTTCCTTTTTCCTTCTAAAGGTAATGGGTCGAGCCTAACTCAACCAGCCCAACCCTAGGCTACATATCATATATACACTCACCTATATATATATATATATATGTTACTAAAGTTTAAACTTAATTCAAATTTCCTTTTTTAATAATGGGCCAAGCCCAGCCCACCAGGCCAACCTATTTATCACTCATGCACATAATCCTCTTTCTTCCCAACTTTAAGTTGTAGGCAAAACAAAATTTGCCAACACAACTTCCCAAAGCACAAACGTGCATAGTCGCAAACATCACCTCTCTGTGCACATGTACATCCCCTCTAATCACCAAAACTCCTCCGTAGCACAACCCACAAGTCACGTCACCTTCATGGGTCACCATCAACCAACTACCATAACCCCAAAACATCTTGTTCTAGAAATCATCGCTCAGCCTCCCCTAAACCCAACGTCAACATCACCCACGCCTACAAAATTGAGCTCCCTAGCAAATTTTCGGCCACCTGAGAACCTGCCACCGCCACCTAATTGAAGCTCATCACTGAGTCTTCCTTCGTACCAAAAATCTCTGCACTTAATCTGTCTAGCAACCTGCATGAACAATTCGAAAGCCGAAGCCCAAAACCCTGACCTAAACTCTAAAACGACCCTGTTTGGCTATATCCGACCACCAAAGTTCATTAAACTCCACCTGCACCTCCGTCTACCTCCATTGAAGCTCCCATAATAGTATTTTTCGGTTCCATTAACACAAATTCACAAATTTAACCTTTTATCCGAAAACAAACTTTCAATCCTAACTTATACTGTAGGACACTAAAAATCTTGATTCTTTTTAAAAAAAATCATGATTTTATAGTACGATCACTCTTGTATGCTTGACTTTCAAATTTACGATAATCAAAATTTTGAATTTTTAAACTCTTTACTGTATATTTCATATATCTGAGAGTATACACCTTTATTTGAGCTGAAATTATTTTTAAAATTCACTAGAGGCATAAAGAAACAACTTTCATGTTGAGTTCAGGTCCTTAAACAAACTACGATTTGAGTTATTGATTTTTAAAGTTAGTGGGGTGAGAATTTTTGTATAAGGTTTAAACCTACTTGCAATTTTCAGTACTGACAATGGTCAATCTCAAGTTTAAACATCATGACACTTGATCTATATATAATGAAACACATCCAAAAGCATGTATATTTATATGTATAGGTTTGAATAAAAAAGGTAACATCATGAAACTGATTTAAAAAGGGAACAACGAGCTGTTTACTCACATTTTTTTCTTTTTTATTACTTTTAGTTCTTTATATTTTGGTTTCTAGATTTTTGGTTTGCTTTAAGCCAGATTTTTTTTGTGAGTGAAATTGTGAGGTATCCAAGTGTATTTATAGATGAAACGAATGATAAATATTGCATAGATTAGGATTTGGTAGGGAATGGTTTAGGTTGTCCTATTTTGGTTGAAAAAAGTGTATGCTTAGGGTATATTTTCCATTTAATTTCTTCCAAGCTTCCTTTGTATGGCCAACAAAGAGAAGCACATGTATTTATACTCAACTAAGTAATAAATGGTTTAAAAAGCCAAACATAGCTCTCAAGCAATCCAAGCCATGTTCTTGTTGTAAAATTATGTACATGTATGTCCCTTTTAATATAACAATTCACACCTTAGCACCTACGCGAAATCAACTTATTTAATGTTAAGATCTCATCAAATCTCATCACATAAATGCCATTTTTTTTCATTTAATAGTCGTGTCCTTTATATAATTGTGTGTGAAGTAATTTTATTTTACTTTAAGCGAAACTCATTTTACTTAGGTTATTTGCATTTTATATTAAAATTTCAAATCTCCCTTAGGTAAATCTATATTTACAAAAGCTTAACCAAGATTTTAGATGCAAATAAAAATCTTAAAACAACATTCACTTGTGTGTGTGTGTGTGTGTATATATATACACTAAGGAATATAACAAGTTAGAATATACACATACTGTGACACCCTACGTCCGTTAATGTCACTCTTTAATAGAACGCATTAAGTTCCGTGAAACGTTGTAGGTAAACAGAAACGGAAACATCACAAGATAGATAGAAAATAGTAGTATAATTTAAAACTTTATTTTTCAAATAGAAAACATCGTGGTCCAAAATCGAGTTACGACATAGGTCTGGAATACACAAAACCCATTACATCAAATTAAAATATCTGCCTTGTACTAAAATCATTAGAGTACAGTAGTATAAAATCATTGCCCCCAAAAGTACCCATAGCAAGGTAGAGAAGTAATCAAAGCGGTACATCTTAGGAGCTCTAAGCAGAAACAGAAGAGAGAATCCTAATTAAGCCTGAGTATTTCCACCCTGAGAACCTTAGGGGAAAGGAAGAGAGAGAAAAGGAAATAAAACGTGTCAGACATAAAGTCTAGCGAGTCCAGTTACTTTTAGCGTATAAATAAGTAAAAACATCATGAAAGGCATATAAACTGGATAAGAGATAACAGTGTCACATAATAGGTAAAACAAACTGAATAAGATAAGCAGGATAAACAGAACAGATTACGCTTCTCAAGTACTTTTCTCTGCGCCATAGCTTAACAGAAAGTAGATTGATCCCAACAGAAAATAATGGTTGACTTAGGTGTACTTCTAGTGACGGGTTTAACACCAATGATAATAACAGGCAGCTCAACAAAAACAATGGCTGTTACCCCAAACGATAATAATGGGCACCTGACCAAGCATGACTAGATGTACCCTAATTACTACCCCAATTGATCGGCTCCCTATCATGTAGATACCCTGTGATGGCCCTACTGTAGGATGTATCACTTCCTAAAGTGGCAACCCTTTTTTTTATTGGCGTAGCCATACTGACTAGTGCCATAGCGTCTTATTTTCCCGGGCAAGCAGATCCATTTACACACATACTCTGTTGGAAAGCGCCATCAGACACCTCCACCCAGATGAACCTCTTATTATTAGCTCAGTAAGCATTCCCTGACCCCTACCTAGTTCGGGTTCCCTGTTTGGATACTAGTATGGGTCACTGACTGATACTGGTCCCATACAACAGACGATACAAGCCACCCTCAAGGCTTGAATCTCCACTACTAGGATTTTGACAGGTTATTCCTAATAGATTAACAAGGCCATATAACCCCAACATATAAAATAGGTTAAGTTTGTCGGGTTCTATAACCCCCAACAGATTTACTTAACCCCTCATTGATTCAAGCAAGTTTACATAACCCTTACACAATTTTACAGGTTCATAAAACCCCTACAGATTTAAACAGATTAATTATTATAGGTTAACATGTTATTATCATTCCCCGTTTATGTATGTTAATGCACCGGACCTCTCACAATAAGTTGACCACTTGTGGATGCTAGATATGCCAGGTGGTTCTGGGTAGACTTCTACCATAATTTGGACCTAACCTCGTGTCTTGGTACCGTTATGTGTATATTTATACACTAGACCCATCACATTAAATTAACCACTCGTGGATGTTGGATTTACCGGTGGTTCCGGGCAGACTTCTACTACATATATAATCTAACCTCGTGTCTATGGGCGGTTATAGTTACTATTTACTGTAAATTTAGGATTATTCATTCTTAAACAATTATTCATGTTCATCATAAGTTATGCCCCCAAATCCTAGTCTGATTCACGATACAGGTTATTCCCTAGTTTATCTATCCCAACCGTTACCAATTTCATGCGTTCGCATATTTCAGCGGTAGGCCTAGTCTCGAAGGTAGTCTAGGTTATAAAAATAAAAAGGGAAGGATGGAGAGAAGGGAACATAAATAGGCATAATAACAAAACAGGAACATGATGACAGAAATAGGCATAATAACAGAATAAGCATATAACGATAGAAATAGGCATAATAACATAATAGACATGTGAGAACTGAACAGTAGATCAGGTGTACAAGTAATGGCAGATCTGTTTTAGTTATGATTTAGGTTATTAACAGGCATAGGTTTAGATCCAAACTTATAAACATGTCAGGATTACTTATTAAATGTTTATATCTAAAAGCAATATAAAGTCACAGGGACTGGATCTAAGGAACTGAGAAAAGAGTGTTGATGTTGAAGTAGAGATTCTTGAATATGTATAAGTTGTTGTCGTAGAAGAATACGATAATTCAATCCGAGATATGGCAACATCTCGGTGTCTCTATTGTTTTGGGTGAATAAAACAATAGAAATGAGGTCCTGTATATAACCTCAAGCCAACGAATCAGGTCAAGAAACAAGTCCAGTTGCAGGGTAGGAATTTGCCCCGGATCTGGGTTAGATCGACCTAGGGGTCGACCCTAGGGTCGACACCCCATTGTGTGGGTCAATCCCTAACGGGACAGAATCCCGCTCTATTTTTCCACCATGATTTTCGAATTAGTTTTAATTCTGGACTTGACTTGTTTATATATATTTCTCTTATATGTATAGAAACTTCAAAGCTTAATAACTTCTTTATATGATGTCTGTTTCACGCAAACTCAGAGTCTATCTTAAGCAAAATTCCAAGATAAACGCAATGGCGCAATCTGTTTCCCTTAATTCCCAATATTTAATTAAGTATTCTTTAGTTTATCATTATAGTGATCTTTAAAATTACAGGGTGTTACATTCCCCTCTACTTAAAGGATATGGTCCTAGAAATCTCCAAGTTAAGAAGAATGTATATCCTAAAATCCATCATCCATCTACAAATCCATCAATCAATCACAGGCATCCATTGTTCTTAAGAGATTTATAATGCGTATATGAACATATGTGATAGTGTGTGTATATGTCCTTACACTAATGCGAAAAATCAGGTGGTCTACTGATTCAGTCGGCCTCCTTAATGCAATGTACGTTGGTGTCATGAATTCAACATGTATGCAAATAGTCCTAGTATATCATGTAAATACTATATGTATGCACAATCATCCATCCAAATGCAACATTCAAGTGTTGATACATCCATTTCCATCCATAAAAGAAAAATATCCACGAGCAACTACCAGTAAACACTTGTATCCACTTTCATCCATTAAAAATAACATGTCTCAAACACATGTTTACATCCATTGGTTCCCTACCTAAAGGTCGAAGATTCGATCGATAGGATATACTTAAATGACAAAAACAAGTACAGGTAAAAGCTTTGAAAAAAGGAGTTAAGAACATACCCTTTAAAAGAAAATGGTAGGAAGTGCTAATCTTGTCTTCAGTCTCCCAAGCTTCATCCTTGCGGTCTTCACCCCAATGAACTTTCATCAACTTGACCTCTCAATTGCGTAACTTCTTAACCTCTGATCCAAGAATACAGGTAGGAACTCGTCTAACCGTCCCCTCCCTTTCCACCTCTATTTCCTCAAGCATACTCGGCTCAACTACCTCTACTGTATCGTGTAGACATTTCTGCAGATGAGAAACGTAGAAAACATCATGAACACCCGCCAATCTCTCTAGTAGCTTCACCCTATAATCCATTTGGCTATTCCTTTCTGTTACGGGAAATGGTCCTACAAACTTTGGTGCCAATTTCCCTACAAATCCAAAGCGAACAACATTCCTCAAAGGTGACACCTTAATGAAAACCATGTCTCCCACCTCAAACTCAATGTCAGTCCTTCTCTTATCTGCGTAGGAATTCTGCCTATCCTGGGCTGTCTTCATTCATATTCAAATAGGATTAATCTTCACTGAAGTTTCTCTAATAAACTCAGGTCCAAGCAGAAGCCTATCTGTAGATTCCCACCAAAAAGTTGGTGATCTACAAGGTCGACCGTACAATGCCTCGAAGGGAGCCATGCCAATACTAACTTATAACTGTTGTTGCAGGCAAACTCTACCAAAGGGAGATGCTCCTCCCATGTCCTTCTGAAGTCTAGGATACACAATCTTAAAAGATCATCAAGTACTTTATTCACCCTTTCTGTCTGCCCATCGGTCTGAGGGTGATAAGTGGTGCATAAAGACAACTTGTATCTAATTCTTCCTGCAAGATCCCCCAAAACTCACTAGTAAATATGGGATCACGATCACTCACTTACTTCATGTAGACAAACAATCTCACGAAAATAAACTAATGCCAACCATGCTGCCATTCTCTTACTCTTAACAGGAATGAAATGGGCACTCTTAGTAAGCTTGTAAACTATAACCCAGATACTGGTGTTACCTTTCCTCGATCTAGGTAAACCATCAGTGAAATCCATAGAGACACTCTCCCACTTCCACTATGGGACCTTCTAAGGATAAAGTAAACCGGTGGTCTTCCTTTGATCATCTTTGACTTATTGGCAATTCAAACATCGAGAAACAAATTCCGCTACATTTTTCTTCATCCCATCCCAAAAGAAACACAATTCATATCTCTATACATCTTATCCCCGCCGGGATGAATAGTCATCCTAGAACGATGGGTTTCCTCAAGGACTGTCTTCAACAAACCCCCAACTCAGGGAACACAAAGCCTTCCATCTCGTCGCAACCACCCTCAATCATCTGTGTAATATCTACAGAGGTGACTAGAATTCTCCCCTCTACTGATCCTATCCAAGATATCTGCTATGTGTGTGTCCTCTTGCTGAGAAGTTCCTATCTGATTCATAAGAGTAGGTCGCATCTCTAAGTATGCCAACAAACCTGGTGTAAGATCCATAGATAGCCTAAAATCAAAGGTCGATATATACTCCAAGTTCCGCCTCTCTACGAATAGTGGACTCAAAGTCATCCTTTGCCTACTCAATGCATTCGTCACCATATTACCCTTGCCAGGGGTATAAGAAATCTCAAAATCATAAGAGGCTAGGAACTCCATCAATGAAACGACCCGAACTTCCCCGGTCTCCGAAGAGAAGAGAAAGAACGAATTGTTTTGAGAACACAACAAAATAGAACGTAGACGGAAGAACATTTCATTGTATATTACAACAATGCATCAGATTACAAGAATATACATAGTATAAATGAATATTACACAGAAATATCAGAGATTTAAATTACATTTAAATTACATAGCAGCGGAAAATAATACAATACACAACTAGAAGAGATATACGGATACAAAGCTTTCCGGATATCGTTCCAGCTGTAAACCAGGATCCTGTGAATATAAATCTGCAAAACCAAAACTACTAGCTGCCCATGTCAAAATAAGGGCACCCAGAGTTTAGGTTAAAACAATAAACTCCAGGTCAGTCATGGGACTGGTGTGAGAACTAAAACAGTTATTAATCTTTATTTTAAATCAGATATATCAAGGGACCACGCCGTATAACACGGAACAGGTTTCCTTCCAATAATACCAGTGCATATAACAAAACAGCGCAATGCTCTTTGGAAAAATGAAGCTATTATAAGACCCAGGTCCTATCACACAATGCAACGCAAGCCGGGGGATAGGGTTTTCCCTTATAACAGCCAAAGAATGCTTGATACGTTTAAAACAAATCATTTGATACTATTATAAGTGCATAGTGTATAAGACAACTTCAAATCATAAGTATCAATCATAGGCGGCATGGGTACCATATATCATGTTGCCATACTAGTTCTACAATTAAAATCGCAAATGTCACGTATTTGGAAATTGGATTTCCATCTATGAACCGAGGCAAAAGATAGTCCTCAACCGATTCGAGATGCTCTAGCCCGCCCCTCAGGATCAGAGCTCGAGTGACCCTTGGATCGTCAGGGTCGGTCCACCGATGTGGATTAAAATGCCTGAACATGCGTTTCCCCACCCTTTGGGGCGTAAATGAGCCAACGAATGGCTCCATCGGACACGGATCGTCCGATCTAACCAAGGCGCCTCGCAACAGCACCAACCACACAGGTGAAAAGTATATAAATGTCAGGGCTGGTAGGTCACTGACACCACCCTAGCTAGAAAGAAACGCAAGCCCTCCCTGATGTCCTTCTCCCGTTTTTGGTTCACAACCAGGATGTGAGGCTCGCGAAGTAAACGTTACACAAAGCTACGCCACGAAGGCCGTGCTTCGATCATCAACCACAAGACTTTGCTTTTCAACAGAAGCCTTGATCAATTGCCACTTAGGCATGCCACACAGGCAATTCACTCCATGCGTTTGATATCTATCAATATATAACCCCTGAGCTCGTACGTCTCAGAGAAGGGCGTTAAGCAAGAGAATAAATTCTCCGCCGCCAAACAGATATATATTTAATAGAGATCAATCAAACGGACCAAAATACAATATCAGACACACAGTCCATTTACAAGTCCGTTCTGGGTCTGAACGAAACCGGAGGCACCTAGTACCCCGCATATCCATCGATCTCCAAGTACGTCTGGACGATCACCAACTGTTTCCATCTTCTTGGGTGTACAGCCCAATCAAGATCATCAGTAATCACTCAAACGACGTGAAGACTTCTGGTCTTCGACCACCATCTTCATCTTCGACTTATCGTCGTATCAGTTGTTCAGAATGGGATAAACCCTATAACACCCCACGTCCATTAATGTCACTCACAAAGGGAATGCATTAACTTCCATGGAGGTTTTAAGTGAATATAGAACAGTAAAATTACAACAAGACAGATATAAAATAGTACTTGGAAATTCAAAAACTTTATTTCATTGTAGCAGAAGTCAAAACATGTTTGATTACATCATAACACCACATTCAATGTCAAGTACAATATCTATCTTGATAAAACAAGTACATAATCCCATTACATGAATAGCCATTAAAAAGAAAGATAACAAGCTGGACTTTACTTCAGCAGTCCAAGCTTTCCAGAAGGTAAGCGATCCAACTAGACTCCACTAGAACTTGGCCCAACCTGCGGACCTGAAGGGAGAAAAAGGATGGAAAAGAGGGGGTCAGACATAAAGTCTGGTGAATATGATAATTCTACAATACTATTACCAAAATAACTGGACTAAGGCATAAGCTGGAAAACAAGAAAATATCAATGATGAGTAGATTAAGGACATAGACAATCGCTAAAGGCAACGTTATAGGCGCTCCTAAATACTAAAGGATAAACACTATACTGCACCACACCAGTCACCCTAAAGATTCATCCCACTTAGCTTCACTTAGAAACTTTCCCAATGGCTTTACATACCCCTAGCTGACTACATAGGTGCCGCCTGCCCCTATCTCCACTAGGTGTACCCTACTTCCCATTATTCGATCGGCTCCCTAACTCGTAGATACCCGTGCTGGCCCCACAGTGGGGTGTATCACTCCCCTAAAGTGGCAACCTGATACAACGGACATGCACGGCTTATACCTACACGATGCAACAACGTCTTACCAACCAGCCCGGGTCCACACACGCATATGAAACCCGTTGGACTTGCGTTGCCACCGCTCCCTGTTTTGGCCTCTTATAGTCAAACCCAGTATGCGTGTCCCGTCCTCGACTTGGGTCGAGCCCACAAAGATACGTTTTGGGATACTGGTTGAAATGGTCCCCCACTATTTACCACAAGCATTCCACCTAAGCTTGTCCCCATTAGTCCATCCCACTTAACCCACTTAGTCATGTTCATTTACATGTGTGTTTGGTTAAGTCTAATCGTATTTCAAATGCCTCTAAAGGCAACCACCAGATTCCTCATGCCACCCAAGGCACCTACTTAACCCCCATGTCCCACCTTACATGATTATCTGGTTAAGTATTTCTTAGTTCATTAAGGCCATAACCTCATAAAGACCTCTCACATTAGACTGGCATTTATGGCAGCTGGATTTGCCGGGTGGGTCCGGGCAGTCTTACACCATAAAAGAGTCTAACCTCGTGTCTTTACAACTGTTATGCTTTAGTTTGGGCCTAGGACCTCTCACATTGGGCCGACATTTGTGACTACTGGATTTGCCGGGCGGGTCCGGGCAGGTTTACATCACAAACGGGTCCAACCTCGTGTCCTAAGCATTGATTATTAATAATAATCCACTTTCCCCCAATTTTAATAATTCCGTACTTGAATTATTAATTACTTCCAATTTTTAACAATGTCCATAATTGACTCAATTATGGACATCCATTCATGGTATGCAAAATCTTACAAAATTGCACCCAATTTATTAATTCCTAATATTACCCCTACCCCACGTTTGAACGTTTATTCGCAAAATATATGTTAGACTCGAATAGCCTAACTCATAGCATAAAAGAGATTATCATAATAACAACATGTATATGTGACCAAATGAATCATAATAAGGGGTGAAACTTGCATATGTCCAACTTGCATAGATTATACATGTCATGGACCTAAAGGTGTCAACTTGTTCAAAATTCCCCTAATATAATCTCAATCAATTTTCATAAACTTACATATAAACATGTGTGAATCAACATCATCTAATTTTTTAACAACATGGTTTTATATGGGTACACCTAACTCAATAGGCAAATTCCCATAATCAAGTTTTATTTAATTATAGTTTCAAGTTTATGGGTACAACTAACCTAATAGGCAAATTCCCATAAACAAGATCCATTTAAATTAAGAAGAAAAAAAACATAACTTTAAGCATGATCCAACAGCATGATTTTCCAACATAATATAGCATGATTTATAACATGGCATAGTATGATAGTATAACATAGCTTGACATGATTCTCAACATAGCACGACATAGCATAAGAGAATTTACAACATAGCATGACATAGCATATATAATTTACATCATATGACAACATGATAACATAATAAGAGATCCACAATATATAGAATTTACAATTACAAATCACATCACTTTCTTGTGATCCATTCATAACTGAGTTAAATTAGTTTGTAATAGTCTTGTGAGAATCATCATACTCACCAACAAAAGAAAAGAATTAGAGAAAGAGAGATCTTTTGATTTGATTTGTGTAGATTTAGTTGTAGATGATTAGGCTTCCTCTTCTTAGTTTGTGACGGCTATGCTGAACTCCATGGCAGCAGCATGACGGTAGCTTCTCTAATTTTACAAGTGATTTAGGTCTAGGGTCTACCCACTTATTTATAGATTTTAGAATTCATTTAGGCCATTAGATTTAACCTAGAAATAACCGCAGCCGTTCAGACAAGATGGGGTTTATCTTGTTGACTCAGCAATGAGTCAGAAGTGACTCAGCAAACACTCAGCATATTAATAAACTTCTATTCATGTCATAAATATATATATATTTTCTACAATGTACATATTAGATACATCCCCCTTTACTTATTATTGTTTTTATATACATATTAGATACATCCCCTCTCTCACACACTTATTAATATTTTTATATTCATATTAGATACATCCCCTCTCTTACACACTTTATTAATATTTTTATATTCATATTAGATACATCCCCTCTCTTACACACTTATTAATTTTTTTATATTCATATTAGATACATCCCCTCTCTTACACACTTATTAATATTTTAGCAACTTTAGTGTTAATAGAAAATTCGGGGTGTTACATTCTCCCCTCCTTTTAGGATTTCGTCCCCGAAATATTCAAGTCTGGAAGAATGTATATCCTACCATCCAAACGTCCATCTACTCATCCATCATACACAGGCATCCATTGTCCTTAAAAGACTTCTAATGCTTTATGATCATATGCAAGTGTGTGTACATGTCCTTACCTAATGCGAAATCAGGCGGTCTACTGATTCAGTTGACCTCCTTAATGCAAATTATGTAAGTGTCATGAATCCATTATGTATGCAAAAGATCCTAATTGCTTACATACTACTTCTATATGCGTGCACACCCATTCAACCGAATGCAGCATCCATATGATGGTACAACCATTATACATCCATTATACTAAATACATCCATATATATGCAATATGCAATATGTAGTGACTGAGCCGATCTAGTGCCTAAAGTGTGTGTATATATGCATCCACGAGCAACCACTAGCAAACACTTGCATCCATTTTGCATCCATCATACATAACATGTCTCAAACACATGTTTCAACCATAGGATTATCCTAACTAAAGGTTAAAGATACTAATGAGAGGACATACTAAAGATAAGATAAGATAAGCTAAGCGATAAAGGAGAAATTAAAAGACATACCCTCAAAAAGAAAAGGGTACAACGAACGCATCTTCTCTTCTGTCTCCCAAGTTGCGTTGCTCTCATCATCTCCCCATTGCACTTTAACCAGTCTGACCTCTCGATTCCTCAACTTTTTGATCTCCGACCCAAGAATGCATGTAGGAGCTCGTCTAATTGTTGCATCACGCTCTATTTCCACCTCTTTAAGCAAGCTCGGCTCTACCACCTCCGCGGTCTTGTGCAAACACTTCCTCAAATGTGATACATGGAATACGTTGTGTACTCCACTAAGTTTCTCAGGCAACTCCACCCTATATGCCATCTTCCCAATCCTGTTTTTTACAGGAAACGGCCCTACAAACCTTGGTGCTAATTTCCCCACGGACCCAAAGCGAACAACATTCTGTAACGGAGATACTTTGATAAAAACCATGTCCCCAATGTCAAACTCAAGATCTGTCCTCCTCTTATCAACATACGATTTCTGCCTATCTTGTGCTGCTTTCATCCTCCTTCGAATCAACCCAATCTTCTCCGATGTTTCCCTAACCATATCGGGCCCAAGTAGGATTTTATCGGTAGATTCCGACCAACAAGTAGGCGAACGGCAAGGCCTTCCATAAAGAGCTTCGAAAGGTGCCATGCCAATACTAGACTGAAAGTTATTATTATACGCGAATTCTACTAACGGAAGGTGCTCTTCCCATGTACCCCCAAAGTCTAGGATACAAAGCCTTAAAAGATCCTCTAGAATGCGATTCACCCTCTCGGTCTGGCCGTCTGTCTGAAGATGATATGCGGTGCTCAAACATAGCTGAGTCCCTACCGCCTCTTGTAAACTCTTCCAAAATTCGCTAGTAAAGATGGGGTCACGGTCGCTTACTATACTAGAAGGAATACCGTGCAAACGAACTATCTCCTTAATGTATACAGAAGCCAACCACGGATCAGTCCTCTTACTTTTCACGGGAATAAAATGGGCGCTTTTAGTAAGTCTATCTACTATAACCCAAATCCCCGTGTTACCCTTCCTTGATCTTGGTAATCCATTCACAAAATCCATTGAGATGCTTTCCCATTTCCATAGTGGAACTTCTAATGGGTGAAGCAACCCACCGGGTTTCTTTTGTTCTGCTTTAACTCGTTGGCACACCAAGCATCTGGCGACGTACTCGGCCACCACGTTACCCTTGCCCGGGGTATATGCTATTTCAAAATCGTAGGAGGCTAAGAATTCCATCCACCGTTGCTGCCTTAAATTCAAATCCTTCTGAGAGAGTAAGTATTTTAATGATTTGTGGTCAGTGAACAGTTCGAATTTCTCACCAAGATGATAGTGACGCCAAGACTTAAGCGCGAAAACAATTGCGGCTAGCTCTAAGTCATGCGTGGGGTAATTCTTTTCATGAACCCTCAACTGCCTTCCACCATAGGCTATTACTCTTCCCTCTTGCATGAGGACCGCGCCAAGTCCCGTCCCACAAGCATCAGTATAGATGGTAAACGGTTTATTCCCGTCTGGCAGCACTAAGACTGGGGCTGAAGTTAAGGCTCTCTTTAAACGTTGGAACGCATCATCGCAATCTTTGTCCCACGTAAAAACCAGGTTCTTCTTCGTTAACCGTGTTAATGGAGCTGATATTTTTGCGAAGTCTTTGATAAACTTCCTATAATAGCCAGCCAACCCCAAGAAACTTCTTACTTCGGTTGCATTTTTAGGGACCTTCCAATCTTGGATGGCCACCACCTTTGCGGGATCCACTGCTATCCCTTCTTTGGAAACCACGTGCCCTAAGAACCGTACTTCCTTCCTCCAGAAGTGACACTTAGAAAATTTTGCCTTAAGGTTATGCGCTCGAAGGGTTTCCAACACTTCCTTAAGATGTAGGGAGTGCTCTTCTTTATTCTTAGAAAAGACTAAGATGTCATCCACAAAGACTACCACGAATTTGTTAAGGTATTCCCTAAACACCCTACTCATCAAATCAACAAAATATGCAGGGGCGTTTGTCAAACCAAAAGGCATCACTAGCCATTCATTGAATCCGTCAGGAGTCCTAAAAGCAGTCTTATCTATACTATCCTCAGCCACTCTCAGTTGATGAAAGCCAGTGGCTAAGTCCAACTGCGAAAACACTGAGGCGCCAACTAACTGATCAAAGAGATCGTCAATCCTTGGCAGTGGGTGTCGGTTCTTTTTAGTAAGCTTGTTTAGTTCTCTATAGTCCATACAAAGTCTAAGAGACCCATCCGCCTTTGTGGCAAAAACTACTGGAGCACCCCACTCCGATATACTACGTCTTATGAACCCCTTCTAAAGCAACTCCTTTACTTGCTTATTGAGTTCCCTCCTTTCACGAGGAGCCATGTGGCGTACCGGCAAAGATACGGGTTTAGCATTATCCACAAGATAAATTCGAAAGTCTATCTCCCGCTTTGGAGGTAAGCCCTTCACCTCCTCAAACACATCCGGATATTCCCGGACCACTTCTACCGATCGCAGGTTCTCTACAGACGCGTCAAGCGATTCAAGATAACTTAGCATAACGGAATTTATGGGATTACAAAAGATGCCGAGAGCATTACCAAGGCGAGTCACAAGCCTAACTACTCTCCTTTCACAATCAAGAATGGCCCTATTTCTAGACAACCAATCCATTCCTAAAATTAGCCCATAGCCCGTGAAGCCCAATACATAAGCATCACATCTAAATTCAACGCTAAGTATAGAGATTTTCAAATCCAAACATATCATGGTCAAATGAGCCGAACCCCCAATTGGATTTGAAACGACCAAGGGATCCTCTACTAAACTGGTGTTCAAGTGCAGTGATTCAACTAATGATGCAGAGATAAACGAATGAGATGCGCCAGAATCGAATAAGGTACGGACAGGATGATCAAACAGAAAAACTAAGCTTTCAACAGAAATTGTTCTACCTCTTTCTTGCAGCGGTGGGGCCGCAATAGCCTGAACTTGCCCCCTTGCCTGCCCTGGTGCCATAAGAGCCTGCACCTGTCCTCCCGAGGTAGACCCTGCCCTCTGCCCCTTCTTTGGACAGTCCTTCACTAAATGTCCCGCATCTCCACAATGAAAACAACCAGTCTTCTTTTTCTTTCTACAATCTTTGCTGAGATGGCCAGGCATCCCACAATCGAAGCATTTCTTCTTCCCTTTGCCATTATTGTTTTTACCACCCTTCTTATTTTGCTGTTGGGGTTTCTTCTGATCCCCTTTCTTTTCAACTGCCTTATCCTCATGCATAAGTGCCATTTCTACTAGCTTTTCAAAGGTGGCTCCCATAGGGATGTGGGTCATAGCCAACCCTTGCAACGGTTCATTCAAGCCTCTAACGAACCTCAAAGCTTTCTTCTCTGGCGTGTTCACCAAGTCCAAGCCAAACCTTGCTAACTGATTAAATTTATTGACATATTCCTTTACTGATGAGCTCCCTTGCTTTAGTGCCAGGAATTTTTCCATATTTAAGTTCTCCTCTGCCATTGGGAGAAACTTTGCCTCAAACCTTCGTCTGAAATCCGCCCATGAATCAACTGGACGTTCCCCGTTAGTGACCTCCCACCAAAACGAGGCCTCTCCCTTCATTAACCAAGCAGCTAAACGGACTTTCCTCCCATCTTCCACTTCAAAGATATCCAACAATTCCTCAGTCTCCTTAAGCCAATCTCTGGCCTCCACAAACGTCTCAGTCCCTTGAAAAGTTTTTCCTCCCACAGCCTTGAATTCCTTGCACGTCTTTGCAAAAGTGTCAACACGAGGAGGAGGAGGAGGAGGAGGAGGAATGGGTGCAACTAGGGGTGGAGGAGTATCCGCTAGGCCTGCAGTGGTGGCCCTAGCCTCCAAGTATCTCCTAAACCACCCTGGAATCGTCACACCTTCTGGGAGATTAAGATCTTCAGCCATGCTGAAACGAAAAAGGAAAGATTCAAAATGGAGAATTCGAAAGATAAAGATAAGGATGTGGCTATTTGGGATTATGTTTTTCATAAAAACTCTCTTTAAATAACATGTTTTTTTTTTTGAAAGCACTTCTTCCAAAAATACTTTAGAAAAAAAAAATATTTTTCTAAATTTTTTTTTATCTGTTCTGGTTACCTTATGCTCTGATACCACCTGTAACACCCCACGTCCATTAATGTCACTCACAAAGGGAATGCATTAACTTCCATGGAGGTTTTAAGTGAATATAGAACAGTAAAATTACAACAAGACAGATATAAAATAGTACTTGGAAATTCAAAAACTTTATTTCATTGTAGCAGAAGTCAAAACATGTTTGATTACATCATAACACCACATTCAATGTCAAGTACAATATCTATCTTGATAAAACAAGTACATAATCCCATTACATGAATAGCCATTAAAAAGAAAGATAACAAGCTGGACTTTACTTCAGCAATCCAAGCTTTCCAGAAGGTAAGCGATCCAACTAGACTCCACTAGAACTTGGCCCAACCTGCGGACCTGAAGGGAGAAAAAGGATGGAAAAGAGGGGGTCTGACATAAAGTCTGGTGAATATGATAATTCTACAATACTATTACCAAAATAACTGGACTAAGGCATAAGCTGGAAAACAAGAAAATGTCTATGATGAGCAGATTAAGGACATAGACAATCGCTAAAGGCAACGTTATAGGCGCTCCTAAATACTAAAGGATAAACACTATACTGCACCACACCAGTCACCCTAAAGATTCATCCCACTTAGCTTCACTTAGAAACTTTCCCAATGGCTTTACGTACCCCTAGCTGACTACATAGGTGCCGCCTGCCCCTATCTCCACTAGGTGTACCCTACTTCCCATTATTCGATCGGCTCCCTAACTCGTAGATACCCGTGCTGGCCCCACAGTGGGGTGTATCACTCCCCTAAAGTGGCAACTTGATACAACGGACATGCACGGCTTATACCTACACGATGCAACAACGTCTTACCTACCAGCCCGGGTCCACACACGCATATGAAACCCGTTGGACTTGCGTTGCCACCGCTCCCTGTTTTGGCCTCTTATAGTCAAACCCAGTATGCGTGTCCCGTCCTCGACTTGGGTCGAGCCCACAAAGATACGTTTTGGGATACTGGTTGAAATGGGCCCCCACTATTTACCACAAGCATTCCACCTAAGCTTGTCCCTATTAGTCCATCCCACTTAACCCACTTAGTCATGTTCATTTACATGTGTGTTTGGTTAAGTCTAATCGTATTTCAAATGCCTCTAAAGGCAACCACCAGATTCCTCATGCCACCCAAGGCACCTACTTAACCCCCATGTCCCACCTTACATGATTATCTGGTTAAGTATTTCTTAGTTCATTAAGGCCATAACCTCATAAAGACCTCTCACATTAGACTGGCATTTATGGCAGCTGGATTTGCCGGGCGGGTCCGGGCAGTCTTACACCATAAAAGAGTCTAACCTCGTGTCTTTACAACTGTTATGCTTTAGTTTGGGCCTAGGACCTCTCACATTGGGCCGACATTTGTGACTACTGGATTTGCCGGGCGGGTCCGGGCAGGTTTACATCACAAACGGGTCCAACCTCGTGTCCTAAGCATTGATTATTAATAATAATCCACTTTCCCCCAATTTTAATAATTCCCTACTTGAATTATTAATTACTTCCAATTTTTAACAATGTCCATAATTGACTCAATTATGGACATCCATTCATGGTATGCAAAATCTTACAAAATTGCACCCAATTTATTAATTCCTAATATTACCCCTACCCCACGTTTGAACGTTTATTCGCAAAATATATGTTAGACTCGAATAGCCTAACTCATAGCATAAAAGAGATTATCATAATAACAACATGTATATGTGACCAAATGAATCATAATAAGGGGTGAAACTTGCATATGTCCAACTTGCATAGATTATACATGTCATGGACCTAAAGGTGTCAACTTGTTCAAAATTCACCTAATATAATCTCAATCAATTTTCATAAACTTACATATGAACATGTGTGAATCAACATCATCTAATTTTTTAACAACATGGTTTTATATGGGTACACCTAACTCAATAGGCAAATTCCCATAATCAAGTTTTATTTAATTATAGTTTCAAGTTTATGGGTACACCTAACCTAATAGGCAAATTCCCATAAACAAGATCCATTTAAATTAAGAAAAAAAAAACATAACTTTAAGCATGATCCAACAGCATGATTTTCCAACATAATATAGCATGATTTATAACATGGCATAGTATGATAGTATAACATAGCTTGACATGATTCTCAACATAGCACGACATAGCATAAGAGAATTTACAACATAGCATGACATAGCATATATAATTTACATCATACGACAACATGATAACATAATAAGAGATCCACAATATATAGAATTTACAATTACAAATCACATCACTTTCTTGTGATCCATTCATAACTGAGTCAAATTAGTTTGTAATAGTCTTGTGAGAATCATCATACTCACCAACAAAAGAAAAGAATTAGAGAAAGAGAGATCTTTTGATTTGATTTGTGTAGATTTAGTTGTAGATGATTAGGCTTCCTCTTCTTAGTTTGTGACGGCTATGCTGAACTCCATGGCAGCAGCATGACGGTAGCTTCTCTAATTTTACAAGTGATTTAGGTCTAGGGTCTACCCACTTATTTATAGATTTTAGAATTCATTTAGGCCACTAGATTTAACCGAGAAATAACCGCAGCCGTTCAGACAAGATGGGGTTTATCTTGTTGACTCAGCAATGAGTCAGAAGTGACTCAGCAAACACTCAACATATTAATAAACTTCTATTCATGTCATAAATATATATATATTCTACAATGTACATATTAGATACATCCCCCTTTACTTATTATTGTTTTTATATACATATTAGATACATCCCCTCTCTCACACACTTATTAATATTTTTATATTCATATTAGATACATCCCCTCTCTTACACACTTTATTAATATTTTTATATTCATATTAGATACATCCCCTCTCTTACACACTTATTAATTTTTTTATATTCATATTAGATACATCCCCTCTCTTACACACTTATTAATATTTTAGCAACTTTAGTGTTAATAGAAAATTCGGGGTGTTACATTCTCCCCTCCTTTTAGGATTTCGTCCCCGAAATATTCAAGTCTGGAAGAATGTATATCCTACCATCCAAACGTCCATCTACTCATCCATCATACACAGGCATCCATTGTCCTTAAAAGACTTCTAATGCTTTATGATCATATGCAAGTGTGTGTACATGTCCTTACCTAATGCGAAATCAGGCGGTCTACTGATTCAGTTGACCTCCTTAATGCAAATTATGTAAGTGTCATGAATCCATTATGTATGCAAAAGATCCTAATTGCTTACATACTACTTCTATATGCGTGCACACCCATTCAACCGAATGCAGCATCCATATGATGGTACAACCATTATACATCCATTATACTAAATACATCCATATATATGCAATATGCAATATGTAGTGACTGAGCCGATCTAGTGCCTAAAGTGTGTGTATATATGCATCCACGAGCAACCACTAGCAAACACTTGCATCCATTTTGCATCCATCATACATAACATGTCTCAAACACATGTTTCAACCATAGGATTATCCTAACTAAAGGTCAAAGATACTAATGAGAGGACATACTAAAGATAAGATAAGATAAGCTAAGCGATAAAGGAGAAATTAAAAGACATACCCTCAAAAAGAAAAGGGTACAACGAACGCATCTTCTCTTCTGTCTCCCAAGTTGCGTTGCTCTCATCATCTCCCCATTGCACTTTAACCAGTCTGACCTCTCGATTCCTCAACTTTTTGATCTCCGACCCAAGAATGCATGTAGGAGCTCGTCTAATTGTTGCATCACGCTCTATTTCCACCTCTTTAAGCAAGCTCGGCTCTACCACCTCCGCGGTCTTGTGCAAACACTTCCTCAAATGTGATACATGGAATACGTCGTGTACTCCACTAAGTTTCTCAGGCAACTCCACCCTATATGCCATCTTCCCAATCCTGTTTTTTTACAGGAAACGGCCCTACAAACCTTGGTGCTAATTTCCCCACGGACCCAAAGCGAACAACATTCTGTAACGGAGATACTTTGATAAAAACCATGTCCCCAATGTCAAACTCAAGATCTGTCCTCCTCTTATCAGCATACGATTTCTGCCTATCTTGTGCTGCTTTCATCCTCCTTCGAATCAACTCAATCTTCTCCGAGGTTTCCCTAACCATATCGGGCCCAAGTAGGATTTTATCGGTAGATTCCCACCAACATGTAGGCGAACGGCAAGGCCTTCCATAAAGAGCTTCGAAAGGTGCCATGCCAATACTAGACTGAAAGCTATTATTATATGCGAATTCTACTAACGGAAGGTGCTCTTCCCATGTACCCCCAAAGTCTAGGATACAAAGCCTTAAAAGATCCTCTATAATGCGATTCGCCCTCTCGGTCTGGCCGTCTGTCTGAGGATGATATGCGGTGCTCAAACATAGCTGAGTCCCTACCGCCTCTTGTAAACTCTTCCAAAATTCGCTAGTAAAGATGGGGTCACGGTCGCTTACTATACTAGAAGGAATACCGTGCAAACGAACTATCTCCTTAATGTATACAGAAGCCAACCACGGAGCAGTCCTCTTACTTTTCACGAGAATAAAATGGGCGCTTTTAGTAAGTCTATCTACTATAACCCAAATCCCCGTGTTACCCTTCCTTGATCTTGGTAATCCATCCACAAAATCCATTGAGATGCTTTCCCATTTCCATAGTGGAACTTCTAATGGGTGAAGCAACCCACCGGGTTTCTTTTGTTCTGCTTTAACTCGTTGGCACACCAAGCATCTGGCGACGTACTCGGCCACCACGTTACCCTTGCCCGGGGTATATGCTATTTCAAAATCGTAGGAGGCTAAGAATTCCATCCACCGTTGCTGCCTTAAATTCAAATCCTTCTGGGAGAATAAGTATTTTAATGATTTGTGGTCAGTGAACAGTTCGAATTTCTCACCAAGAAGATAGTGACGCCAAGACTTAAGCGCGAAAACAATTGCGGCTAGCTCTAAGTCATGCGTGGGGTAATTCTTTTCATGAACCCTCAACTGCCTACCACCATAGGCTATTACTCTTCCCTCTTGCATGAGGACCGCGCCAAGTCCCGTCCCACAAGCATCAGTATAGATGGTAAATGGTTTATTCCCGTCTGGCAGCACTAAGACTGGGGCTGAAGTTAAGGCTCTCTTTAAACGTTGGAACGCATCATCGCAATCTTTGTCCCACGTAAAAACCAGGTTCTTCTTCGTTAACCGTGTTAATGGAGCTGATATTTTTGCGAAGTCTTTGATAAACTTCCTATAATAGCCAGCCAACCCCAAGAAACTTCTTACTTCGGTTGCCTTTTTAGGGACCTTCCAATCTTGGATGGCCACCACCTTTGCGGGATCCACTGCTATCCCTTCTTTGGAAACCACGTGCACTAAGAACCATACTTCCTTCCTCCAGAAGTGACACTTAGAAAATTTTGCCTTAAGGTTATGCGCTCGAAGGGTTTCCAACACTTCCCTAAGATGTAGGGAGTGCTCTTCTTTATTCTTAGAAAAGACTAAGATGTCATCCACAAAGACTACCACGAATTTGTTAAGGTATTCCCTAAACACCCTACTCATCAAATCAACAAAATATGCAGGGGCGTTTGTCAAACCAAAGGGCATCACTATCCATTCATAGAATCCGTCAGGAGTCCTAAAAGCAGTCTTATCTATACTATCCTCAGCCACTCTCAGTTGATGAAAGCCAGTGGCTAAGTCCAACTGCGAAAACACTAAGGCGCCAACTAACTGATCAAAGAGATCGTCAATCCTCGGCAGTGGGTGTCGGTTCTTTTTAGTAAGCTTGTTTAGTTCTCTATAGTCCATACAAAGTCTAAGAGACCCATCCGCCTTTGTGGCAAAAACTACTGGAGCACCCCACTCCGATATACTACGTCTTATGAACCCCTTCTCAAGCAACTCCTTTACTTGCTTATTGAGTTCCCTCCTTTCACGAGGAGCCATGTGGCGTACTGGCAAAGATACGGGTTTAGCATTATCCACAAGATAAATTCGAAAGTCTATCTCCCGCTTTGGAGGTAAGCCCTTCACCTCCTCAAACACATCCGGATATTCCCGGACCACTTCTACCGATCGCAGGTTCTCTACAGACGCGTCAAGCGATTCAAGATAACTTAGCATAACGGAATTTATGGGATTACAAAAGATGTCGAGAGCATTACCAAGGCGAGTCACAAGCCTAACTACTCTCCTTTCACAATCAAGAATGGCCCTATTTCTAGACAACCAATCCATTCCTAAAATTAGCCCATAGCCCGTGAAGCCCAATACATAAGCATCACATCTAAATTCAACGCTAAGTATAGAGATTTTCAAATCCAAACATATCATGGTCAAATGAGCCGAACCCCCAATTGGATTTGAAACGACCAAGGGATCCTCTACTAAACTGGTGTTCAAGTGCAGTGATTCAACTAATGATGCAGAGATAAACGAATGAGATGCTCCAGAATCGAATAAGGTACGGACAGGATGATCAAACAGAAAAACGAAGCTTTCAACAGAAATTGTTCTACCTCTTTCTTGCAGCGGTGGGGCCGCAATAGCCTGAACTTGCCCCCTTGCCTGCCCTGGTGCCATAAGAGCCTGCACCTGTCCTCCCGAGGTAGACCCTGCCCTCTGCCCCTTCTTTGGATAGTCCTTCACTAAATGTCCCGCATTTCCACAATGAAAACAACCAGTCTTCTTTTTCTTTCTACAATCTTTGCTGAGATGGCCAGGCGTCCCACAATTGAAGCATTTCTTCTTCCCTTTGCCATTATTGTTTTTACCACCCTTCTTATTTTGCTGTTGGGGTTTCTTCTGATCCCCTTTCTTTTCAACTGCCTTATCCTCATGCATAAGTGCCATTTCTACTAGCTTTTCAAAGGTGGCCTCCATAGGGATGTGGGTCATAGCCAACCCTTGCAACGGTTCATTCAAGCCTCTAACGAACCTCAAAGCTTTCTTCTCTGGCGTGTTCACCAACTCCAAGCCAAACCTTGCTAACTGATTAAATTTATTGACATATTCCTTTACTGATGAGCTCCCTTGCTTTAGTGCCAGGAATTTTTCCATATTTAAGTTCTCCTCTGCCCTTGAAAGAAACTTTGCCTCAAACCTTCGTCTGAAATCCGCCCATGAATCAACTGGACGTTCCCCGTTAGTGACCTCCTACCAAAACGAGGCCTCTCCCTTCATTAACCAAGCAGCTAAATGGACTTTCCTCCCATCTTCCACTTCAAAGATATCCAACAATTCCTCGGTCTCCTTAAGCCAATCTCTGGCCTCTACAAACGTCTCAGTCCCTTGAAAAGTTTTTCCTCCCATAGCCTTGAATTCCTTGCACGTCTTAGCAAAAGTGTCAACACGAGGAGGAGGAGGAGGAGGAGGAATGGGTGCAACTAGGGGTGGAGGAGTATCCGCTGGGCCTGCAGTGGTGGCCCTAGCCTCCAAGTATCTCCTAAACCACCCTGGAATCATCACATCTTCTGGGAGATTAAGATCTTCAGCCATGCTGAAACGAAAAAGGAAAGATTCAAAATGGAGAATTCGAAAGATAAAGATAAGGATGTGGCTATTTGGGATTATGTTTTTCATAAAAACTCTCTTTAAATAACATGTTTTTTTTTTTTTTGAAAGCACTTCTTCCAAAAATACTTTAGAAAAAAAAAATTCTAAAAATTTTTTTTATCTGTTCTGGTAACCTTATGCTCTGATATCACGTGTAACACCCCACGTCCATTAATGTCACTCACAAAGGGAATGCATTAACTTCCATGGAGGTTTTAAGTGAATATAGAACAGTAAAATTACAACAAGACAGATATAAAATAGTACTTGGAAATTCGAAAACTTTATTTCATTGTAGCAGAAGTCAAAACATGTTTGATTACATCATAACACCACATTCAATGTCAAATACAATATCTATCTTGATAAAACAAGTACATAATCCCATTACATGAATAGCCATTAAAAAGAAAGATAACAAGCTGGACTTTACTTCAGCAGTCCAAGCTTTCCAGAAGGTAAGCGATCCAACTAGACTCCACTAGAACTTGGCCCAACCTGCGGACCTGAAGGGAGAAAAAGGATGGAAAAGAGGGGGTCAGACATAAAGTCTGGTGAATATGATAATTCTACAATACTATTACCAAAATAACTGGACTAAGGCATAAAATGGAAAACAAGAAAATGTCTATGATGAGCAGATTAAGGACATAGACAATCGCTAAAGGCAACGTTATAGGCGCTCCTAAATACTAAAGGATAAACACTATACTGCACCACACCAGTCACCCTAAAGATTCATCCCACTTAGCTTCACTTAGAAACTTTCCCAATGGCTTTACGTACCCCTAGCTGACTA
Organism: Allium sativum; assembly: GCA_030737875.1. Lineage (NCBI taxonomy): Eukaryota > Viridiplantae > Streptophyta > Magnoliopsida > Asparagales > Amaryllidaceae > Allium > Allium sativum. Next base: position 690,452,663 of record CM060913.1, on the reverse strand, counting down.
CATAGGTGCCGCCTGCCCCTATCTCCACTAGGTGTACCCTACTTCCCATTATTCGATCGGCTCCCTAACTCGTAGATACCCGTGCTGGCCCCACAGTGGGGTGTATCACTCCCCTAAAGTGGCAACCTGATACAACGGACATGAACGGCTTATACCTACACGATGCAACAACGTCTTACCTACCAGCCCGGGTCCACACACGCATATGAAACCCGTTGGACTTGCGTTGCCACCGCTCCCTGTTTTGGCCTCTTATAGTCAAACCCAGTATGCGTGTCCCGTCCTCGACTTGGGTCGAGCCCACAAAGATACGTTTTGGGATACTGGTTGAAATGGGCCCCCACTATTTACCACAAGCATTCCACCTAAGCTTGTCCCCATTAGTCCATCCCACTTAACCCACTTAGTCATGTTCATTTACATGTGTGTTTGGTTAAGTCTAATCGTATTTCAAATGCCTCTAAAGGCAACCACCAGATTCCTCATGCCACCCAAGGCACCTACTTAACCCCCATGTCCCACCTTACATGATTATCTGGTTAAGTATTTCTTAGTTCATTAAGGCCATAACCTCATAAAGACCTCTCACATTAGACTGGCATTTATGGCAGCTGGATTTGTCGGGCGGGTCCGGGCAGTCTTACACCATAAAAGAGTCTAACCTCGTGTCTTTACAACTGTTATGCTTTAGTTTGGGCCTAGGACCTCTCACATTGGGCCGACATTTGTGACTACTGGATTTGCCGGGCGGGTCCGGGCAGGTTTACATCACAAACGGGTCCAACCTCGTGTCCTAAGCATTGATTATTAATAATAATCCACTTTCCCCCAATTTTAATAATTCCCTACTTGAATTATTAATTACTTCCAATTTTTAACAATGTCCATAATTGACTCAATTATGGACATCCATTCATGGTATGCAAAATCTTACAAAATTGCACCTAATTTATTAATTCCTAATATTACCCCTACCCCACGTTTGAACGTTTATTCGCAAAATATATGTTAGACTCGAATAGCCTAACTCATAGCATAAAAGAGATTATCATAATAACAACATGTATATGTGACCAAATGAATCATAATAAGGGGTGAAACTTGCATATGTCCAACTTGCATAGATTATACATGTCATGGACCTAAAGGTGTCAACTTGCTCAAAATTCACCTAATATAATCTCAATCAATTTTCATAAACTTACATATGAACATGTGTGAATCAACATCATCTAATTTTTTAACAACATGGTTTTATATGGGTACACCTAACTCAATAGGCAAATTCCCATAATCAAGTTTTATTTAATTATAGTTTCAAGTTTATGGGTACACCTAACCTAATAGGCAAATTCCCATAAACAAGATCCATTTAAATTAAGGAAAAAAAAACATAACTTTAAGCATGATCCAACAACATGATTTTCCAACATAATATAGCATGATTTATAACATGGCATAGTATGATAGTATAACATAGCTTGACATGATTCTCAACATAGCACGACATAGCATAAGAGAATTTACAACATAGCATGACATAGCATATATAATTTACATCATACGACAACATGATAACATAATAAGAGATCCACAATATATAGAATTTACAATTACAAATCACATCACTTTCTTGTGATCCATTCATAACTGAGTCAAATTAGTTTGTAATAGTCTTGTGAGAATCATCATACTCACCAACAAAAGAAAAGAATTAGAGAAAGAGAGATCTTTTGATTTGATTTGTGTAGATTTAGTTGTAGATGGTTAGGCTTCCTCTTCTTAGTTTGTGACGGCTATGCTGAACTCCATGGCAGCAGCATGACGGTAGCTTCTCTAATTTTACAAGTGATTTAGGTCTAGGGTCTACCCACTTATTTATAGATTTTAGAATTTATATAGGCCATTAGATTTAACCTAGAAATAACCGCAGCTGTTCAGACAAGATGGGGTTTATCTTGTTGACTCAGCAATGAGTCAGAAGTGACTCAGCAAACACTCAGCATATTAATAAACTTCTATTCATGTCATAAATATATATATATTTTCTACAATGTACATATTAGATACATCCCCCTTTACTTATTATTGTTTTTATATACATATTAGATACATCCCCTCTCTCACACACTTATTAATATTTTTATATTCATATTAGATACATCCCCTCTCTTACACACTTTATTAATATTTTTATATTCATATTAGATACATCCCCTCTCTTACACACTTATTAATATTTTTATATTCATATTAGATACATCCCCTCTCTTACACACTTATTAATATTTTAGCAACTTTAGTGTTAATAGACAATTCGGGGTGTTACAAACCCGGTCTTTCTGAATAACTCGCGTATATTTTAAATAAGTGTTACACAAACACAACATACGCCTCATTCCAATTCATCAGTTACTAACCGTAAATTAATCAAGAGAATAATTCCCCAAATATTAACCCCGAAGGCCGAAACCAACATCAGATCAATATCCAGAAAACCATTCTGCTTGGCTAACCGACAGTTAGTTTCTAAATTTCATATTCATAGGGAAAGGTTCCCATTAATTTTATCAAAGATAAATTCCTTGAATTTACTCTTTAATCTTCTTTTGAATTTCGATTCAACTAGTCGGGATTAACGAACCTTACTGATGTAATCATTTGTTTTAATTTCCCAATCCCAACCTATTCATCCCATGAAGTAAAACTGGTGATACTTCATATCTAACACCACGGTGTTATCGGTAAATTCAATTACCATTTCACGTTCAAATCTTATTAAAGATTTAACTATCGCCTGGAGTAAAACTGGTGATACTCCATTCTCGATCTTTTCAATCTAATTAAAGATTCATTAAAACTCCACTTAGTTTTAATAGTTAACTGGGTTGAAGAATCAGTGCCATTTAAAACACGGTTCACGATAAACCCAAAACCACATTCCATTAATTATCGGGTTAAAGAACGAGTGTTATTTAAAACAATGTCCATGATAAACCCAAAAATCAATATCAATTCAATTAAATATTATTTAATTGGTACAATTCATTAAATCCAAATAAAAAGATTTAATCTTTTCTCAACTGGGTTCAAGAACAGTGTTAGTCAAGACACCATTCACGACAAACCCAAATCACATTTGATATTAAATACAAGGCTCTGAATAAAAAAAATATCGGCTTATATTCAATATCAAATTCTACGACCAACAGATATCGTATTGGAAATAACGATATATATATCTATATCTTTCAAATTTCCATAACAACATCTGTATAATCACGAAATCCAACATCGAAATATTCCGAAGACGATTTCGATTCAAATCCATTCCAATGCAATCATTGGAAATTCTGGTTATTTTCAAAACTATTTCAAATTCAATTTATTTATTTAAAAATAAATATAATTATAATTCTAGTTCAAACTAGTTCATTTCGATAAAAATCTATTTTTATCTTTTCAAATATGGAGTTTCTCATCCTAATTCTTTCTAAATCATTTCTTATGATTATACAAAAATTATTACTATTTTTAATAATTTTATCAAGGCCCGTACAGTCGATTTCCATCAATGGCCATCGAACTGCACTTACAGCGACCTTCTTCAAATTTGATTTGGACATAATTCCAAATCCAACCATTAGATTTCAAATTTCTAATATTCGTTAGAAAGATCTTCTCGATACGAACCCAACGGTTCTGGTTTTAGGAGAATCCGACGGTCGGATCTCCCGTAATATCCGTTCGAAGTCAATGGTCGAATTTCGTGAACTGCCGCGGCGCGGCGCGTTCTATTCAGGCCATTATATTATATAATATATATATATATAATATATACCTCGTCGATTTTCTTTTCAAAACGATTTTTGGTTCCATTTCCATTCGTTTTCAATTCAATTTGAATTTCAAATTAATTCAATATCAATTCAATTTCATTTCTATTCAATTTCTATTCAAATTCATTTCAAAACGATTTCAATTCTATTTCAATTCTATTCGAATTCATTTCAAAACGATTTCAATTCTATTTCAATTCTATTCGAATTTCAATTCACTTTAATATTCGCTTCCATTTGAATAAAATCGATATAAATATCGTTCACGTCAAAATGGCGTCAATCTATCAACGCGGCTTCATATATTTCAATTTTCAAATATTCTACTTCAAATATTTCTTTTTCAAATATTTCTATTCAAATATTTCATTTCAAATATTTCTATTTCAAAACTGGAATGAGGCGCAAACAATTACCATATAATGTTAATTATATGGATTTTCTACAACACATGTAAATATCAACAACGATGAATAATCAACCATCATCCAAAGTGCATTCTACACTGTATAAGCATTAAATATAAATATTCAACGCTTATAGCAGCCTGTCAATCAATCGATCGACATACAATTAAACAATCGGGATTAGTGTACGTCAAATATCATCCCAATACCCGTGTGGGGTTTCAAACAATCAAACACAGATTTTATTTGTGTAGTTGGGCGATGTGTAAAATTTATCGTCCCAATCAATATCAGTCAAATGTGTGTATATAAACAAATCGTCCGATTTGTTTATAAATATTTATTTTATATACACGTTAAAAATTATATTTTTAACTATAAAATATTTTCCACTATAAAATATTTCATTTCACATCACATCACACAATCAACTACACATCAAAATCAAACAAACAAGCATACAAGCCGTCCAAGGCTGTGGACGACGGGTGTCGGGTGCTACTAAACACCGTTTGCATCCTAGTATATATATAACTAGAAAATTAAATTAAAGAGTGAGAGAATCTCACCGAATAGCTAATCCAATGCCATGACTCTTCTTATGCAGAAATCTTCGTCGTTTCATCTTTCATCACTTTCTTTGCCCGTATTCTCTACATATATAAAAATCGAATTTTTACTTCGCTATTCAATATATAAAAATCACAATTTTACTTCGCTATTCAGTGTATAAAAATCGAATTTTTACTTTGCTATTCAATATATAAAAATCGAATATTTACTTCGCTATATTTATATAAAAGATTATATTTTTACAACGCTATTCAATATAGAAAAATCATATTTTTACTACGCTATTCAATATAGAAAAATCATATTTTTACTACGCTATTCAATATAGAAAAATCATATTTTTACTACGCTATTCAATATAGAAAAATCATATTTTTACTACGCTATTCAATATAGAAAAATCATATTTTTACTATGCTATTCAATATAGAAAAATCATATTTTTACTACGCTATTCAATATCGAAAAATCCTAACTTTAATTCATTTCATTGAAAATCGAATTAAACATGTAATTGAATAATTTAAAAATTAAAACTGATCTACAGGGGGCGCTGGGGACTGTAGGCGGGTGGAGGGCTTGCGCGTAGGGTAGGGGAGGCTCGGGGGTGGCGTTTGCTGGCTGCTGGTGGCGAGGCTCCGGAGCTCGGTGCGGCGATGGCCAGAAAAAGGGGCGCGACTGAATTTGGGTCGGGGGTTTCATCGATTGGGGAAAAAAACGGGGGAGGGGAAGCGTCGGTGAAGAGGAGAGAGAGGGGAGGAGGGCGGTGCGCCGATCTGAGGTGGAGGGGGGAAGGCAGCGGCGGCGGCGGCTCCGATTTAGGACTGGCGGTTTTGTGTTTTTTTTTTTAAATTTTAAACCCTACGGGTTTGGATAAGAGGGGGGAGAGGGAGATAAGGGCCTGGCCCATTTATTTATATTTTATTATTTTAAATTCTCAAAAGTAACCTTTTATTTCGAAGTCGAAATCGAACCCACCGACTGTCATCCCTAGCGTTTTACCCCCATTCCGAACCCAATGGGATATGTATCGTAGGTTGATTCGATTGTTTCGATCAGTTTCCGTCAAAATCAACATATAACTCTATATATTGAATCTGAATGCGCATTTCAATTTACTGGGGTCACATACTAACTCAATAAATTCCAGAAAAAATATTTTCTAGCTTCATATTGACGATACGGTCCTAACAAAACTAGTTTCATCGAATTCTGAGACCGTTTGAAAAATGGCCAATTTCCAGTCGATTAAAATCAACTGAAACTAGTGAAACGCGTTTTCTTTTGTCACGCTCACATATAGATTCGAAAAATTATGAAATTTGGAATCTAGCAATAATTTTACATCACGGATCCAACAAAAGTGGTTTCGACGAAATCTGAGGTCGTTTGCAAAATTTCCATTTTTAAGGTTTGAATTCCATAGCGACTATTTAGAATTTTCAACTGGACACACCTTTTGATTCCCGCTATGAAATCTTGATTTTTCAGATTCGTTGGAAAGATATCATCGATTAGATTCTAATGTTTTTGGTTTCACTAAAATCCGGATTGTTTTGCACCCGGTACATTCAATTGAAGTTTGAAATCGAATTATCGAACTACCGCGCCATTTCAATTCCTGTTATAAATATAAATAAATATTTATATTCTAACGACGACGAATATAAATATATACGTTTGAATTATATTCAAAATAAATTTCTCGTCCATATTATTTAAAATAATTCATTTTAAATAATCAAAATTCGCTAAAATTGCCAAAATAAAATTTTTAAACTGGCCCAGATTTTCGGGTTGTTACAATCTCCCCCACTTAAAACTTTTCGTCCCCGAAAAGGAACAAAGTCTAAAGTGGTTTTATTAATCAACCCTACGTTCGATCTGGTTTTCATGCTCCAACTTTTCAGTTTCTGAGAATTTTCAAATTCTTCAAAAATTTGGCTAACACCCGGAATTTTCGAAAAATTTCGCCATAACCTCCCCTGCACCGGGAGCCACGGGAAAATCCCGAAATTGCCATACAGGCCTTCTGATCTCAAAAAGAAAAAGAAAAAGCCAAGCAGCTAGTTAATCGGCTTATAAAATCATCACCCAAACAAAATAGTAAATTATAGTAAACATGTACCTATTTGTCGGGCAAACAAATTTTATTCTCTGCTCTAGCCTCCTTGCTTTGAACTGTTCAATGTAAGTACAAGTATATGCAAGCAAATGCGACCAATTTTCAATACAATTCAATATTTGACCAATTTGGTTAAAGTTTCAACATTAATTATTCAAACAATAATCAAACAACACAACCATCAATCAATTAGTGAATTATCACTTCAAATTCATAACTTTGATATATAGTCAAAAAACTCATTTTTGATGCCAGATCACAACAATAGGCCCTATCTAATTTTGGTTCTCACACCAGTCAATAGGAAATATATAGAAAGTCCACTTTCGTCACTCGAACATGAATTCTAATGACGGAGCTCCTTCATCAAAATCATCTCCGGGCAATTCGAGTGTAATTCTATATCTATCCAATATATTAAAACTTTAAATACACGTTTGCAAGGCGTATATGCAAAATCTTTATATACTGGACTGTCCAAATCAATACAAATAAATAATCAAATACGAATAATTGATTTAAATTTTCAAAACAAAATTTGTTTTCACTTTAAAAATATACCATTCACACTCGTTCTAGGATACTACTGATCCCATCTCTAACGAGTCATTCCCGTTGGATATTACTAATCCAGTTTCTGATGAATTCTTTCGTATGGTTCTAATGTGTCTGGTTCTCCGAGCTTTGTAAACCAAAGCTCTGACACCACGATGAAACGACCCTAACTTCCCCGGTCTCCGAAGAGAAGAAAAAGAACGAATTGTTTTGAGAGCACGACAAAATATAACGCAGACGGAAGAACATTTCATTGTATATTACAACAATGCATCATATTACAAGAATATACAGAGTATAAATGAATATTAAACAGAAATATCAGAGATTTAAATTACATTTAAATTACATAGCAGCGGAAAATAATACAATACACAACTAGAAGAGATATACAGATACAAAGCTTTCCGGATATCGTTCCAGCTGTAAACTAGGATCCTGTGAATATAAATCTGCAAAACCAAAACTACTAGCTGCCCGTGTCAAAATAAGGGCACCCAGAGTTTAGGTTAGAACAATAAACTCCAGGTCGGTCATGGGACTGGTGTGAGAACTAAAACAGTTATTAATCTTTATTTTAAATCAGATATACCAAGGGACCACGCCGTATAACACGGAACGGGTTTCCTCCCAAGAATACCAGTGCATATAACAAAACAGTGCAATGCTCTTTGGAAAAATGAAGCTATTATAAGACCCAGGTCCTATCACACAATGCAACGCAAGCCGGGGGATAGGGTTTTCCCTTATAACATTCAAAGAATGCTTGATACGTTTAAAACAAATCATTTGATACTATTATAAGTGCATAGTGTATAAAACAACTTCAAATCATATGTATCAATCATAGATGGCATGGGTACCATATATCATGTCGCCATACTAGTTCTACAATTAAAACCGCAAATGTCACGTATTTGGAAATTGAATTTCCATCTATGAACCGAGGCAAAAGATAGTCCTTAACCGATTCGAGACGCTCTAGCCCGCCCCTCAGGATCAGAGCTCGAGTGACCCTTGGATCGTCAGGGTCGGTCCACCGATGTGGATTAAAATGCCTGAACATGCGTTTCCCCGCCCTTTGGGGCGTAAATGAGCCAACGAATGGCTCCATCGGACCCGGATCATCCGATCTAACCGAGGCGCCTCGCAATAGCAACAACCACACAGGTGAAAAGTATATAAATGTCAGGGCTGGTAGGTCACTGACACCACCCTAGCTAGAAAGAAACGCATGCCCTCCCTGATGTCCTTCTCCCGTTTTTGGTTCACAACCGGGGTGTGAGGGTCGCGAAGTAAACGTTACACAAAGCTACGCCATGAAGGCCGTGCTTCGATCATCAATCACAAGACTTTTCTTTTCAACAGAAGCCTTGATCAATTGCCACTTAGGCATGCCATACAGGCAATTCACTCCATGCGTTTGATATCTATCAATATATAACACCTGAGCTCGTACGTCTCAGAGAAGGGCGTTAAGAAAGAGAATAAATTCTCCGCCGCCAAACAGATATATATTTAATAGAGATCAATCACACGGACCAAAATCCAATGTCGGACACACAGTCCATTTACAAGTCCGTTCTGGGTCTGAACGAAACCGGAGGCACCTAGTACCCCGCATATCCATCGATCTCCAAGTACGTCTGGACGATCACCAACTGTTTCCATCTTCTTGGGTGTACAGCCCAATCAAGATCATCAGTAATCACCCAAACGACGTGAAGACTTCTGGTCTTCGACCACCGTCTTCATCTTCGAATTATCGTCGTATCAGTTGTTCAGAATGGGATAAACCCGGTCTTTCTGAATAACTCGCGTATATTTTAAATAAGTGTTACACAAACACAACATACGCCTCATTCCAATTCATCAGTTACTAACCGTAAATTAATCAAGAGAATAATTCCCCAAATATTAACCCCGAAGGCCGAAATCAACATCGGATCAATATCCAGAAAACCATTCTGCTTGGCTAACCGACAGTTAGTTTCTAAATTTCATATTCATAGGGAAAGGTTCCCATTAATTTTATCAAAGGTAAATTCCTTGAATTTATTCTTTAATCTTCTTTTGAATTTCGATTCAACTAATCGCGATTAACGAACCTTACTGAAGTAATCATTTGTTTTAATTTCCCAATCCCAACCTATTCATCCCATGAAGTAAAACTGGTGATACTTCATATCTAATACCACGTTGTTATCGGTAAATTCAATTACCATTTCACGTTCAAATCTAATTAAAGATTTAACTATCGCCTGGAGTAAAACTGGTGATACTCCATACTCGATCTTTTCAATCTAATTAAAGATTCATTAAAACTCCACTTAGTTTTAATTGTTAACTGGGTTGAAGAATCAGTGTCATTTAAAACACGGTTCACGATAAACCCAAAACCACATTCCATTAATTATCGGGTTGAAGAATGAGTGTTATTTAAAACACTGTCCACGATAAACCCAAAAATCAATATCAATTCAATTAAATATTATTTAATTGGTACACTTCATTAAATCCAAATAAAAAGATTTAATCTTTTCTCAACTGGGTTCAAGAACAGTGTTAGTCAAGACACCATTCACGACAAACCCAAATCACATTTGATATTAAATACAAGGCTCTGAATAAAAAAAATATCGGCTTATATTCAATATCAAATTCTACGACCAACAGATATCGTATTGGAAATAACGATATATATATATATATCTATATCTTTCAAATTTCCATAACAACATCTGTATAATCACGAAATCCAACAACGAAATATTTCGAAGACATTTTCGATTCAAATCCATTCCAATGCAATCATTGGAAATTCTGGTTATTTTCAAAACCATTTCAAATTCAATTTATTTATTTAAAAATAAATATAATTATAATTCTAGTTCAAACTAGTTCATTTCGATAAAAATCTATTTTTATCTTTTAAAATATGGAGTTTCTAATCCCAATTCTTTCTAAATCATTTCTTATGATTTTACACAAATTATTACTATTTTTAATAATTTTATCAAGGCCCTTACAGTCGATTTCCATCAACGGCCATCGAACTGCACTTACAGCGACCTTCTTCAAATTTGATTTGGACATAATTCCAAATCCAACCGTTAGATTTCAAATTTCTAATATTCGTTAGAAAGACTTCTGGATACGAACCCAACGGTTCCGATTTTAGGAGAATCCGACGGTCGGATCTCCCGTAATATCCGTTCGAAGTCAATGGTCGAAATTCGCGAACTGCCGCGGCGCGGCGCGGCGCGTTCTATTCAGGCCATTATATTATATATAATATATATATATAATATATACCTCGTCGATTTTCAAAACGATTTTTGATTCCATTTCCATTCGTTTTCAATTCAATTTGAATTTCAAATTAATTCAATTTCAATTCAAATTCATTTCTATTCGAATTCATTTAAAAACGATTTCAATTCTATTTCAATTCTATTCGAATTCATTTCAAAACGATTTCAATTCTATTTCAATTCTATTCGAATTTCAATTCACTTTAATATTCACTTCCATTTGAATAAAACCGATATAAATATCGTTCACGTCAAAATGGGGTCAATCTATCAACGCGGCTTCATATATTTCAATTTTCAATTATTCTACTTCAAATATTTCTTTTTCGAATATTTCTATTCAAATATTTCATTTCAAATATTTCTATTTCAAAACTGGAATGAGGCCCAAACAATTACCATATAATGTTAATTATATGGATTTTCTACAACACATGTAAATATCAACAACGATGAATAATCAACCATCATCCAAAGTGCATTCTACACTGTATAAGCATCAAATATAAATATTCAACGCTTATAGCAGCCTGTCAATCAATCGATCGACATACAACTAAACAATCAGGATTAGTGTACGTCAAATATCATCCCAATACCCGTGTGGGGTTTCAAACAATCAAACACAGATTTTATTTGTGCAGTTGGGCGATGTGTAAAATTTATCGTCCCAATCAATATCAGTCAAATGTGTGTATATAAACAAATCGTCCGATTTGTTTATAAATATTTATTTTATATACACGTTAAAAATTATATTTTTAACTATAAAATATTTTCCACTATAAAATATTTCATTTCATTTCACATCACATCACACAATCAACTACACATCAAAATCAAACAAACAAGCATACAAGCCGTCCATGGTCTGTGGAAGATGGGTGTCGGGTGCTACTAAACACCGTCTGCATCCTAGTATATATATATAACTAGCAAAATTAAATTAAAGAGTGAGAGATTCTCACCGAATAGCTAATCCAACGCCACGACTCTTCTTATGCAGAAATCTTCGTCGTTTCATCTTTCATCATTTTCTTTGCCCGTATTCAATACATATATAAAAATCGAATTTTTACTTCGCTATTCAATATATAAAAATCACATTTTTACTTCGCTATTCAATATATAAAAATCGAATTTTTACTTTGCTATTCAATATATAAAAATCGAATATTTACTTCGCTATATGTATATAAAAGATTATATTTTTACAACGCTATTCAATATAGAAAAATCATATTTTTACTACGCTATTCAATATAGAAAAATCATATTTTTACTACGTTATTCAATATAGAAAAATCATATTTTTACTACGCTATTCAATATAGAAAAATCATATTTTTACTACGCTATTCAATATAGAAAAATCATATTTTTACTACGCTATTCAATATAGAAAAATCATATTTTTACTACGCTATTCAATATAGAAAAATCATATTTTTACTACGCTATTCAATATAGAAAAATCCTAACTTCAATTCATTTCATTGAAAATCGAATTAAACAAGTAATTGAATAATTTAAAAATTAAAAACTGACCTACAGGGGGCGCTGGGGACTGTAGGCGGGTGGAGGGCTTGCGCGCAGGGTAGGGGAGGCTCGGGGGTGGCGTTTGCTGGCTGCTGGTGGCGGGGCTCCGGAGCTCGGTGCGGCGGTGGCCAGAAAAAGAGGCGCGACTGAATTAGGGTCGGGGGTTTCATCGATTGGGGAAAAAAGGGGGGAGGGGAAGCGTCGGTGAAGAGGAGAGAGAGGGGAGGAGGGCGGTGCGCCGATCTGAGGTGGAGGGGGGGAAGGTAGCGGCGGCGGCAGCTCCGATTTAGGACTGGCGGATTTGTGTTTTTTTTTAATTTTAAACCCTATGGGTTTGGATAAGAGGGGGGAGAGGGAGATAAGGGCCTGTCCCATTTATTTATATTTTATTATTTTAAATTCTCAAAAGTAACCTTTTATTTCGAAGTCGAAATCGAATCCACCGACTGTCGTCCCTAGCGTTTTACCCCCATTTCGAACCCAATGGGATATGTATCGTAGGCTGATTCGATCGTTTCGATCAGTTTCCGTCAAAATCAACATATAACTCTATATATTGAATTTGAACCCGCATTTCAATTTACTGGGGTCACATACTAACTCAATAAATTCCAGAAAAAATATTTTCTAGCTTCGTATTGATGATACGGTCCTAACAAAACTAGTTTCGTCGAATTCTGAGACCGTTTGAAAAATGGCCAATTTCCAGTCGATTAAAATCAACTGAAACTGGTCAAACGCGTTTTCCTTTGTCACGCTCACATATTGATTTGAAAAATTATGAAATTTGGAATCTAGCAATAACTTTACATCACGGATCCAACAAAAGTGGTTTCGTCGAAATCCGAGGTCGTTTGCAAAATTTCCATTTTTAAGGGCCTGAATTCCATAGTGACTATTCAGAATTTTCAACTGGACATACCTTTTGATTCCCGCTATGAAATCTTGAATTTTCGGATTCGTTGGAAAGATATCATCGATTAGATTCTAATGTTTTTGGTTTCACTAAAATCCGGATTGTTTTGCACCCGGTACATTCAATTGAAGTTTGAAATCGAATTATCGAACTACCGCGCCATTTTCAATTCCTGTTATAAATATAAATAAATATTTATATTCTAACGACGATGAATATAAATATATACGTTTGAATTATATTCAAAATAAATTTCTCGTCCATATTATTTAAAATAATTCATTTTAAATAATCAAAATTCGCTAAAATTGCCAAAATAAAATTTTTAAACTGGCCCAGATTTTCGGGTTGTTACACTCCATCCATCTCTGTTGCCTCAAATTGAGATCCTTCTGCGAGAACATATACTTCAGAGATTTATGATCGCTATGCAACTCGAACTTCTCTCCAAGTAGGTAATGATGCCAAGTATTAAGCGCGAATACTATGGCAGCCAACTCTAAATCATGGGTAGGTAGTTCTTCTTGTGAACTCTCAACCATCTACCATCGTAACATACTACACTACCCTCTACTGAGTTGTAGAATTGAAAAATCGCCAACTTTTAGAAGTTGCTCGAGGACTTCGACTGGGAATGAAAGTTCCCTATTAATTAGGATCCCTAGTAAAGCCTGATGCCTTAATTTAATGATAGCTACTAATCTTAGTAAGAAGATAGCTACTAATCTTAGTAAGAAGACAATGGCTCCTATTATTGTTGAGCGACCTCCTCTACGCGTTATCTTTGGGCGTTTTATTATATTTCAAAGAATAGACTATTCAAACCTCCCAATTAATATACGGGTATTCGGATGCACGTGCTTTATTCAAATTCTCTTCGCTACCCCACAAGACAAACTGAGTCCTACATCTCACCCATTTTCTTTTTTTACGTATTCTGCCTCATCTCAAGCTACCAGTGTTAATGATCCTTCTACATGACGATTCCACCTTTTTTGACATGTCACGTTTTTTGAACATGTGCCCCCCATGGTTGCCTTGGTATTCAAGGCTCGGAGCTTTGATTGAGATTCCATGTGATGATAGTTCATACTATGTTCCCTTCTCTCCCGAAAACTATGGAGGATTTTCTGTGAGACAACATCAGAATTCTCCGATTTCATAGAGTCAGCAAGATCCGGGTGACCAGAGTGATCAGCAGCTTTATCAGCTTAAGCGACAGTTTCAAAGGTTTGTGAAGACATATTTTTGTCAGTCAGTAATGTGCAGCGCCAAGCAATTCCTCTTTCTCGATTCGGGAAGTGCACTGTTGGAACTGGGACGGAACGCCAAATAGCTCTAGATTCGAGAGTGTCTGTTATAGCTTAATGCGAAGGAAAGATCATTTATACTGATACTCTCAAGATCATTTTATTGAAAGAGTAAAATGAATAAGAATGATATTGAATTTTCTATGAACAACTTAAAAAATTATAAAAAACCAAGAGAATTATTGTAAAGAATTAAAACGGGCTTTTTACTGGGGATAGAGGGACTTAAACCCTCACGATTTCTAAAGTTGACGAATTTTTAGCTTAGGCATATTGCTTAGCCCCATTCATCTTCGGCTCAAGAGTGCTCGATCAGTGAGATATTACACATTCTTTCAAGGATGGCTGCTTTTAGGAAAACCTCCTAGCTGTCTCTGCACCCCTACCTCCTGTATCACTGAGCGGTCATTTAGGGGCCTTAGCTGGTGATCCGGGCTATTTCCCTCTCGACGATTAAGCTTATCCCTCATCGTCTCACTGGCCGACCTTGGCCCCTGTAATTTTGGGGTCATATCTAGTATCCAGAGTTTGCATTGATTTGGTACCGCTCTCGCGACCCGCATTGAAACGGTGCTTTACCCCTAGATGTCCAGTCAACTGATGCGCCTCAATGCATTTCGGGGAGAACCAGCTAGCTCTGGGTTTCTCCTGTAGCTGGATTCTCCAAAACCACAAGAATCCTTAGAATGAATAGGATTCCAACTCAGCACCTTTTGAGATTTTGAGAAGAGGTTCTCTATGGAGAGCAAGTACGATGAAAATTGTAAGTTATGTTCGGGGGGGGGGGGGGGTTATTGTCTATCGTTGGCCACTATGGTAGAATCAACCGGGGAGGCCTGAGAGATAGTGGTTTACCCTATGGCGGATGTCAATGGTTTGAGTCCGCTTATCTCCACCCCACGCACTTAGCTGATACTATGACAACACCCAATTTTTTCAATTCGGAAGTTCGATCTATGATTTTACATTCATGGACGTTGGTAAGATCCTTCCGTTTAGCACCACCTTAGGATGACATAGCCTTAACATTAATGACGAGGTTCAAATGAGGAAAGGCTTATGGTGGATACCTAGGCACCGAGAGACGAGGAATGGCGTAGCAAGAGAATGCTTCGAGGAGTTGAAAATAAGCATAGATCCGGAGATTCTCAAATAGGTCAACCTTTCGAACTGCTGCTGAATCCATGGGCAGGCAAGAGACAACCTTACGAACTGAAACATCTTAGTAGCCAAAGGGAAAGAAAGAAAAGTTATTCCCGAGTAAGTAAGCAAGCCTTGGTTTGTGCAGTCTCCAAGCTTGTTCGTTAAGTGGTAAGGAAGCGAATCAACTTATGAGGAGACGGTTAGTATATTAATTGTGTCGACACCTCGTTTGACCCATCCTCTTAGATTCTGATTGTAGGGAATACAATGCACTTGATGTAGACCAGAAAGAACAGGCTTCCCCGTGGGCTAGGAGAGTAGGCTCCTCTTCACTCTCCTTCAGCCGATTCAGATAACACTCTTAATAAATACCTATCTTCTTCTTGCTTTTACCTTCAACTACCTAGGCATTTGGATTGGTCCCCTTGCTTTGTCAGTGAATGAACGTTGCGCACCTCTTACATTTCTATCTCCACTCGTCCCTTAGTTTAGTTAGGCTTATAGACTGATCACCTCTTCTTCTATGCTCATGATCATTTGCTTGCCTTGATGCAATTCACATCTATCAACATGAGAAGCCAAGCACAGGTAATGAGAGAGAGAAGTCCACATGGTTAGGGCACACAGAAACTCTTCCTTTCGGTCTTGGGAGAAGAAGACCCTCGGCAGATAAAGAAGGGTTGGCATCCGTCCCCTCTATCCAAATTCTTCCCTCTTCTCTTGCATCAAAGCAGCACCAATCCCTATACCACATGAATCAGTATGTACTGTGAACACTTTGTTCACATTGGGCAATTTCAAGATTGGGTCTATTGTCAGAACCCTCTTTAATCGCTGAAAAGCATCCTCACGGTCAATATCCCAAGAAAAGGTTAAATTCTTCTTCGTTAGTCTAGCGAGTGGGGCTGATATCTTTGGAAGTTCTTAATAAACTTCCTATAATAGCCCGTTAAACCGAGAAAACTCCTCTCCTCCGTTGCATTCTATGGAATTTTCCGATCTTGAACTACAACTAATTTTGCGGGATCACAGCTATCCAATCCTTAGAGACCACATGCCCTAGAAATATAACCTCCCTTCTCCAAAAATGACATTTTGAGAATTTTGCCTTAAGCTGATGCGCTTGGAGAATCTTCAAAACCTCCCTTAAATGTACGACATGCTCTTCCTTGGTCTTCGAGAAAATCAGGATGTCATGCACAAAGACCATAACGAACTTATTCAGAAACTCCCAGAACCCCCTACTCATTAGATCCACAAAATACGCAGGCGCATTCGTCAACCCAAAAGGCATGATGAGCCACTCAAAGAAACCATCTGGAGTTCTAAAAGCGGTCTTGTCTATACTATCTTTGGCCACCCTCAACTAATGAAACCCCATGGCCAAGTCTAATTGGGAGAAAACAGATGCACCAACAAGCTAGTCAAACAGATCATCTATCTTTGGGAGTGGGTGCCTATTATTCTTAGTGAGCTTATTCAACTCCCAATAATCCACGCATAAGCGAAGCGAGCCATCCGCCTTAGTTGCGAATACTATTGGAGTACCCTATTCAGATATGCTTCACGTAATAAATCCTTTCTCAAGTAGCTCCCATACTTTCTTGATGAGCTCCCTCCACTCCTTAGGAGCCATGTGGTGCACATGCAATGCGACTGGCTTTGCATTGTCCACCAAGTATATCCAGAAATCAATCTTGTGCCTTGGAGATAAGCCCCTAACCTCCTCAAAAACATCTGAATACTCGCAGACTACCGGTACGATCACAAGTCATCAACAGATGCATCCAGTGATTCTAAGAAACTAAGCATGACAGACCCTTTTGGGTCATAAGAAATCTCGAGAGTCCTCCCATGGCAACTCAAAAGTCTAATGACCCTCCTCTCACAATCTAGAATGGCACCATACATGGCTAGCCAATCCATCCCTAGAACCAACCATATCCCATGAAACCAAGCACATATTTGTCGCACTCAAACTCGACGCCCAACACAGATATCCTCAAATACTGAAAAATCATAGACAGATGAGCCGTGCCCCCAATGGGGTTTGAGACAACAATGGGATCAAAAACCATACTAGTACTAAGGTGCAGAGACCCAACAATAGAATTAGATACAAAATAATGTGAAGTGCCAGAATCAAAAAGAGTTATAACAGGATGATTGGAAAGAGAAATCAAACCTTCAAGAGAAACTTTCCTACCTCTGTCCAGTACACTGGCCATGAGAGCATGTACCTACCCTCCAGAAGATCCTTCCCTTTTGCTATGTCCTTGCTTCTTTGGGCAGTCCTTAATATGGTGTATGACCTCCCCAAATTTGAAACAAGCATTCTTCCTTTTTATGCAATATTTTCTCAAATGGCCTTCTCATCCATAGCTATGACATTTCCTCTTATCTCGAGTTTTGTCGTTCTTTCTGCCCTTTTTTTGTTGTTGTTGTTCTTTCTTGGGCCATACTTTCTTGTTTTGTGTCTTATCAGTCTTAGCCTCCATCTTTTCGCCTTTATCTTCTTCGTGCATCAATGGCATATCAACGAGTTTCTCGAAAGTTGCCCCCATTGGAATATAAGACATAGCCAGCCCATGAAGGGGTTTGTTTAACCCTCTTGCAAACCTCAAAGCTTTCTTGTGCGGTGTATTTACTACCTCCAAACTAAACCTCGCCAACTGGTTAAATTTATTGACATACTCTTTGATAAACATGCCTCCTTAATTAAGTGCCAGAAACCTTTCCATTTTCATAATCTCTTTGGCCTATGAAAGAAACTTTATCTCGAATCTCTATTGGAAGTCACCCCAACTCTCAACTGCGTGCCCTTCTTGCGTAACTTCCCACCAGAACGAAGCCTCATCTTTCAGCTGCTAAACCGCCAACTGAATCTTCTTACGGTCGTAAACCTCAAAAATCCCAAACAATCCTCCATCTCTTAAAGCCAATTCCTTGCTTCTATAAAAGTATCAGTTCCTCGGAAAGGCTTTCCTTCCATAGCACAAAAATTCTTACATATCTTGGAGGAATTATCCGCTCGCGGAGGAGGAGGAACAACGGTTGCAGCTAGGAGAGGGGCGTCTGCTTGGCCTCCGGCAGATGCTGTAGCCTCAAGATACCTATGAAACCAAGCCGGTATCGTAATGCCCTCGGGAAGAATCGGTTCCCAGATAAAAGGAAAAGGGATTCAAACAGAGAATCGAAAGATATTTCATATGGCTTTTAGGAATATGTTTTTCAAAAACAGACTTTTTTTTTTGAAAATGCTTTCTTTTAAAAAAAATTAAAACAATTTTCAAAACCTTTTATCTGATCTTGTAACCTTAAGCTTTGATACCAAATGTGACACGCCACGTCTGTTAATATCACTCTTTAACAAAATGTATTAAGTTCTGTGAAGCGTTGTAGGTAAACAGAAGCACAAACATCACAAGACATATAAAAAATAGCAGCAGAATATAAAACTTTATTTTTCAAACAGAAAACATCGTGGTCTAAAATCCAGTTACCACATAAGTCTAAGATATGGAAAACCCATTACATCAAATTAAAATATCTTCCTTGTAATAAATCACCAAAGTACAGTAATATAAAATCATAGTCCCCAAAAGTATCCATAACAAGGTAAACAAGTAATCAAAGCGGTACATCTAAGCAGCTCCAAGTAGAAACAGAAGAGAGAATTCTAATCAAGCCTGAGTATTCCCACCCTGAGAACCTAAGGGGGAAAGGAAGAGAGAAAAGGAAACAAAATGGGTCAGACATAAATTCTGGCGAGTCTAGTTACTTCCGGCATATAAATAAGTAAAAGCATCATGACATGCATATAAACTCGATAAGAAATAACAGTGTCACATGATAGGTAAACAAACTGAACAAGATAAGTAGGATGAATGGAACAAAACAGATTAAGCCTCTCAAGTACTTTTCTCTACACCAATACTAGTATAATAGAAAAAGAATGATCCCAATAGAAATATAATTGTAGATTACGTGTACTTATAGTGACGGGTTTTACCTTCAACGATTATAACAGGCAGTTCAACAGAAATAACGTACCCCAAACAATAATAACGGGCACCAAAACAAGCAGGACTAGATGTACCCTAATTACTACCCCAATCGATCGGCTCCCTATCTTCTAGATTCCCTGTGTTGGCCCCACATTAGGATGTATCACTTCCTAAGGTGGCAACCCTTTTTTTTGATAAGCACAACCACACCTACTAGTGCTATAGCATCTTATTTTCCGAGCAAGCGGATCCATTCACGCACATGACTCTGTTGGAATGCGCCATCAGACACCTTCGCTTAGATGAACCTCTTATAATTAGCCCAGTAAGCGTGTCCGGACCCCTACCTAGTTCGGGGTCCCCCTTTTGATACCAGTACGTTTACTAATTGATACGGGTCCCACACAACGTATGATACAAGCCACCCCTAGGCTTGCATCCACACTACTAGGATTTTGATAGGTTTTGCCTAATAGATTAACAAGGCCTCATAACGCCAACATATAAAACATGTTAAGTTTGTTGGGTTCATATAACCCCCTACAGATTTAACAGATTTACATAACCCCCCATTGATTCAAGCAAGTATACTTAACCCTTGCACAATTTGACAGGTTCATATAACCTCCGCAGATTTGAAAAAGGTTAAGTATTAAGGTTAAAATGTTATTATCATTCCCCCTTTATGTATGTTAATGCCCTAGACCTCTCACATTAAGTTAACCACTTGTGGATGCTGGATATGTCGGGTGGTTCCGGGAAGACTTCTACCACAAGTTGGACTTAACCACGTGTCTTGGTACCATTACGTGTATATTTATGCACAGACTCCTTACATTAAATTAACCACTCGTGGATGCTGGATTTGCTGGGCGGTTCCAAGCAGACTTCTACCACATCTGTAATCTTAGTCTAACTGTGGTTACAGTTTTTACTGTAAATTTAGGCATATTCATTCTTAAACAATTATTCATATTCATCACCGGTTACGCCCCCATATCCCAGTCTGATTCATGATACAGGTTATGCCCTAATTTATCTTTCCCAGCCGTTCCCAATTTCGTGCGTTTTCATATTTAAGTGGTAGGCCTAGGCTCGAAGGTGGCCTAGGCTATAAAATTAAAAAGGGAAGGAGGGAGAGAAGGGAAGAGAAATAGGCATAATAACAAACCAACATGTGATGACAGAAATAGACATAATAACAGAATAGGCATATGATGACAGAAATTGGTATAATAACATGATAGACATATGAGAACTGAATAGTAGATCAGGTGTACAAGTAATGGAAGATCTGTTTTAGTTGTGATTTAGGTTATTAACATGCATAGGTTTAGATCCAAACTTATAAACACGTTCGGATTAGTTATTAATGTTTATATCTAAAAGCAAAATAAACTCATTGGGACTGGATCTAAAGAACTGAGAAAAGAGTGTTGATGTTGAAGCAGAGATTCTTGAATACGTATAAGTTGTTGCTGTAGAAGAATAGGCTAATTCAATCCAAGATGGGGCAACATCTCGGTGTCTCCATTATTTTGGGTGAATAAAACGAGAGAAATGAGGTCTTATATATAGCCTCAATCCAATAAATTAGGTCAAGAAACAAGTCCAGGTGCAAGGTAGGAATCTGGCCTGGATCTGGGCTGGGTCGACCCCGGGGTTGACCTTAGGGTCGACAACCCCTGGTTTGGGTCGACCCTAGGGTCGACCCCCATGGGGTGCGGGTCGACCCCCAATGGACCAGAATCCCGTTCTGTTTTGCCGCTTTGATTTTCAAATTATTTTGAATTCTGGACTTGATTTGTTAATATATATTTCTCTTATATGTATATAAACTTCGAAGCTTAATAAATTCTTCATACGATATCTGTTTCATGCAAACTCGGAGTTTATCTTAAGAAAAATTCTGAGATGAACGCAATGGCGCTGTCCGTTTCCCTTACTTCCCAGTGTTTAGTCAAGTTTTCTTTAGTTTATCATTATAGTGTCTTCAAGATTATGGGGTGTTACGCATATGATTTTTAGAAAATAATTATTCTAATTTTCTATAATATTCAAATCCAATATTATTTATTTTTACAAGAATTAAAACAAACAAATAAATACAAATAAATAACAAAAATCTTAATTACTTGTTTCATACACACACACACACACACACACACACACACACACACACATATATATATATATATATATATATATATATTGGTTAAAGAATTTTAAACCATTAAAATATATACATAGAATTTCCTAATATTTATTATTCTAAATTTACTTAATTAAATCAATTTCTGAAATAATATATAATAGAGTCAGTCAAAGCCTAGGTCGTTATATAAGTGGAATTGATGATATAGTAATAAAGGGAGTTACAATATATAGAGTATAATTAAAATGGTGTTGATATAAATAGGAAAATAAATGTCTTTGGAAATGTGACCGTGGCATTTAAGAGGTTAATTGATGCCTTAGGAAATATGACAGCTAGGGTTTTTAGTGGCAGATAACCAAATTAATAATAATAAAATGAAAAGAAAAGGGGTAATTAATAGGGATTGATTAGCATAGTAAATGCTAAGTGCAAAAAGTAAATCAATAAATAAATATACTAAGATAAAAAGTTACAATTCCAAGTTAATATATAATTATTATAATTTGTAAGAGGAATTGTACTTAGTAGGTTAAGGATGCAAGGTCAGTTGCCTTATTTGATAGAAGTCTGCACTTTTCAGCAGTCAGATATATATTCAACTGATATGAGATATAATTAACCATAGGAACACATGACGATAGTTAATTGCATAACGATAGTTAACAATGTAACGAGGGTTATTTCCCAAAATAAGTTACCTCAAGATTGAGATTCTCGCCTTCCGTCCCAAAAGAGGAAACCATGGAAAGGAAATAATTCACAGCGTAGCCTATTTCGGGGTAAAGGCTATAAAGTAGTTAGATCCACCTTTTAAAGGGTATTTAGCGATCACGTAGCTCGCCTCCTATTAAATGGCTATTGGGTATGAATTTGGTAAGTCCCACATTAGTCCGCTTCCTTGAGCTAGTAATTAAGTGATTGGGTTGCAGGTTCGCTTTGGGATTAGGTATTAAATAACTGCTCCAAAGGTACTAAAAGTATGTCTATCATGTGGGAAGTATTGGGTAACTAAGGGAATTAACCAATAAGGTTAGCTAGATAGTAACGAGGGGGTCAGCCGAGGGAAGGTCATAAATGGAGAGATGTCATCTACCTATCCTTTAGGTAATAAGTGACTGCTTACTATCTTTAGTCTTATGCGGGGCATGGTTATATGCACGAATGACGGAAGCCTAGGATTAGTAGGGCTTAGTAGCTAGTGTCCAATAATTTATATCTAGGGTAGAATAAGCCATCATTAAGGTATTAAGTGACCAAAAGGTTCTCCTTAGATATTAAGTGATCATAAGCATCTCCCCTTAGCATACATAGGTAGTGAGGTCTTAAGTGGCTAATATAAAATAAGTATCCTCCTTGTGTGATAGTTAAAAGTTCTCTTCAATTAGTTCGTGGCTGTTTAAAAGCTTTATAAGTATGCCTAAACGTTCTATCTTTGTATTATGATATCGCTGTGTACAGAATATTACCTTTGATTTAGTGGTTAGTCGTCATGCATGAATTCCAAATCAGTTAGGTTAAATTTATTATATCTTTTAGACTTATGTTTTGGTTTTGACCAAATAGAGTACATTTGCGTATTGTAGATAGTGTTATAGTTTTTCTACTCACCAGGACTTGTTATTCTGACCCCCCTCCTTATAACAAATCTCAGATTTATCTCCATAAAGATAGGTTTTAGCAAGTGTTCAAGTTAGTACTCGGTTCTCGTTCTCTCATGTTCGATATCAATGTGTTGATATGTCTTAAGGTTTTCTTATTAATCAGTATTTGTTACCTTATTTCGTTTCTGCTGTGAGTTAGTTTTATTTTACTTTGATTATGCTCATGCTCATTAATTACATATGCCAGATTTATACTTTAAATGCTTGGATGGGTTTATGTTTTGATTTTTGTCAGAATTCGGGCTCAGAAAAGTGTGAGGTGTTTCATAGCTAGGATATTTGGTTCTGTGGATGTATGGTTTATTGTTTGTTTACTTCTCTAATTCTATGGGTAGGCTACCACCGCTGGCCGTCAAAGAGAAGAGAGATTAGGCTATGTCCTTTCCTATTCTGGAGCGACATATGATAAATGATTATCCTGTGCTAATCCTTTGGTTGATAAGACGGATCCGATAATTGAACCATATATACTCATATATCATGTGTAACTGTTTCTAATTATTTTATCGCTCATTCAGGCTGTTGTATGACTCAAGGTTTAATGATTCCCTCTTATTACCTTGGGCTACTTGTCAATTGCATTGGTGAGGAGACTGAGAAAGCAGGTAGTAGGTTTTGGTGTCGACGATGTTGTGCAGTAACGAGTAGGAGGCTGATGTACTATTACTGTGCTATTTAGATATTCTTTTGTTTCTGTTGTAAGTTGATGACTTTTGATACTCTTAGAGATATGTAGTGAGGCTTGATGTATTAATTACTCATTTTCACAAAAGTTTTGTTTTAGTTAATCTGAGATGTTATGATATTTGATTTTCTATTTTGTTATTCATCAGTACTATATCATGTTGTATATTTACTGTTACATGTTATCCATGAGCTATGAGTTATATGATGGGATTTATTTCGAGTTATTCTTTCTTGATGATCATACCATATTGGCCAGGCACATCATGAAACATACATTTTCCTTAGTTTGGTGCAGGAGTTATGGAGAGTTTATCACAAGAAGGAAATTATTGAATTATTATACATTAAAACTTGGTAGAGTTCCAAAAGGAATTATCTTGTTGATTAGCCTCTAGTACTACTGAAAGGGCCCACCGAAAGGTATAAGGTAAAAAACATCCACCTCGAAGGGTCCCAATCTGTAGCAACCTAATACCTAAGCCCATCAAAGGTTTCCAAAGATATCCAATAGAAATCGACCTTTTTGAAAGCTTTAAGTCAATACTTTTTATTGAATTTCCATACCTTTCTGAATGGTTATGACTGGAACCCAATAAGAATTTGAAACCCAAAAACTTGACCAAATGCAATCTTATGAAGGAATAAATCCTACCAAAAACTACTAAGTCCTTATAAGAAAACCTAACACACACAGACATTTAATCTTATATTATGAAGACCCCTAATATAAAATCTTAAATGAATTTAATAATATAGTTGTAAGGATTCACCTAATTGCAGAACAACAAGAGATCATGTAATTCTTCAATGATGAAAGGTTCTTACCGAGACCCACTGAATTCAACCGAAAGACTCTAACCTGCTGAAACCAAGCTTTCTCACACTAAATAAGGAATCTATGGATCTTATCAAGTCCAGCGATACCCAAGTTTAATATGAATTACATAATACGATCAAGAATCCTCAGAATTGAAAGGAGTTTAAGCATAAGATTCAAACATCTAACTGCATATCTTTTTATTCAATATGGATACGCTTCCAGAAATTATGAGAAGTTATACATAGGATTACAAGAGATATCCACCATTGGAAATTCATCTAAAACCTTCCTATTATAACCGGTTGTAATTAAATGGATACCCTATTTTTTGCCTGAAATGGAAGGCACAACTTAAGTAAATATTATTCAGTTAAGGATTGTATAAAGAGCTCACTACTTTGGGGCATCGACAATTTTTTAGTTAATAATAAATATGTACATTTCTATCTTTCCTTTGAAATCTTCCAATTAATGGCCAGACACATAATTTGATTGATGATATATGTTGCGGTTAATAAAGCTTCAATCCAAAAGCCTCTAGATAATCCCATTGTTAATCTCAATCAACGAGCTTTCTCCAGCAGTATCTTATTCATCCTTTTAACGACTTCATTTGATTACGGATCTCTGATTGTATTGGAGTATCTCTAAATTCCATGATGCTTATAGAAAATTATGAACTCCTAAGAAACAAATTCACTATAATTGTCAGATCTCGGTATCTTTAGGTTTCTTTTGATTTCATTCTCTATTAGTGCCTTCCAAATTTTGGACTTCCCAAGCGTCTCTGACTTGGCTTTCATAACGAGCATTGACCCTTTTAATAGTGGTCATTGGTAAAAGTATTAAAATACTTAACTTTTTTGATAAAAGTTGCAGCTATTTGTCCTCAAACATCCATATAGATATACTCTAGCACTTCTTTAGACTACGTCTAATGGCATCAAAAGAAACTTTCATCTGCTTCCCTAGTACACATTCCTAACAAAATTTTAAATGGTTGAAGCCTTCAATTTTGATCATCCTCTTTCTATGAAGCAAATCCAAAATCTTCTTTGAACGATGGCCCAATATGAGATTCTAATGTCCGATGGCATTCTAAAGCTCGTGAACTGTCAACTCCAACACATGACTTCCAAGAGTTATCAGTCCTTTCAATATATAAATATTCAAACCATTATGTCTTTAAACAATACAAGAGCACCACATGTTATATTCAAGTTATCTAATTCTATCTTTATCCTACAACCCAAATATGTTAATTGACCAAAAGAAAGAAGCGGATTCCTTAAATAGAAACATAGCGAACTCCTATGAATATGCACAAAACATCATCATGTATGCGAATACGCGTTGATCCTTCTCCAAATGACTTGAATACGCGTTGATCCTTTCTAGGCGTCATGTGGAAAGATCTCCTAAATACAACACCCAACGGTCTGATACATCAAAATAAAAATAGTCAACAAATCATCAGAAACAACCCTCTCAGCTTAGTAGATAAAAAGTATCTGCTTCATTTCATTTCCTCAAATTTGAAAAATCTTTATTCTAATTGCCATGCTTTCTATAGTCATGATACATGTTGTCTCCAAACGTGCATTACAATAGCTTCTGGGCTTTTTTGACTGAGAACACCCTCTAATATTATTCACATTCTCATTTCTACCTCTCTCTACATATAATCGTTGATTACTACTACTAATTTCTATACATTAGCTCAAAAACTTCATTTGATCTCTTATCCTTTCATTCATAAGTCCTATCTCCACTTCTTCAAATGTCAGTGTACTTCTACAATAGAAATTGCAAGCGAACACCATATATCATTGTGGAAGAAACCATAACACCACCATTTCCTTTTTATCCTCATTCACATTTAAATCTACAGTTTTCACCTTCATTGTCAATTTATCGAAGAAGCTAAGATGTACCTTCCTGCACTTTATAAATGAAGAAAATTATCAATAAAACTAACCTATTCTTGAGCGACTTTTTCATACAAATGTCCTCTAATTTGTTTCATAAGTGAAACACGTAAATATTGATTAGCAATAATTAGTCAAATAAGAAGAAAATTAAAAAGTAAAATTTTCATAAACATTTGAATTTGTCTATGGGGACTTCACCATTGCATCTTTAGCGATTTTGTAGGCAACTTTCATACACACACACACACACACACACACATATATATATATATATATATATATATATATATATATATATATATATATCATCGTGGTCTGTGTTAGTATGGAAGTGATACAATGAAAACAATTTTAAATTTATAATTCAAACTATTTTTTTAATATTAGGATGGAGATTAATCGCTTCCCTAGATGGTCGACCAATATTGTGCATCTGATCGTACCTTTTGATTGGGTGTGCAGTGAATTTGGAACAAAAATATGGCTAGGTGTGAATGGGACTTAGTCCCTAACTTTGGGATAAGAGAAATGATGTGTCTGAATGGTGAGATCTTCTCAATGAGATGGTTGTATGGTTGGATACCTCTTCAAACATGATGTTATGGATAGACTTTTATAAACATTAAATTTAATGGGTAGAAAGAGGGATATGACATGTTTTCACCAGATTAATCTAGACCAAATCTAATGGTTAAAAGAACATAGATAATAAGATAAATAGAACTTATATCTAAACCTAAAACATCATTCTTTATTTCTTCTCCATTTTGCCTTTCCCAATTTTTTCTTCCTCTATGTCCTTTTCTACCCTTTTTCTTCCAAAATTCAAAAAAAAAAATGAAGAAGAAGATAATCAAATTGGAGGGAGAGAATACATGCAAAAGGGAGAAAATATAAAGGAAGATCTTAGACTTCAAGTTAAGTGGAAAATTAAACTTTTGAATCAAAAAGGTTAGCTTTTTAGTTTAAGATTGCTCCTAAAAAATAGATCTGGGCTTCCACGTAAAATTTGTACTTTATGTAAAATATAGACTTCTATACAGTATACAGATGTTTATATAAGATATTGACTTGTACGTAAAACATGAACTTCTATATAAAATATGGACATGTATGTAAAATATGGACTTCTAGTAAAGCACGGACTTGGACATAAAACATGGACTTTTTGTTGGAGAATGGAATTTTGATGACAACAACCTTGTTTCAATTATTATCATTATTGGTTATAAAATATATACTAACATTACTAACCAGAATATACATAGGGTCCGTTTGGCATAGGTCCCTATTAAGTTTTAAAATTAGGCCCACATCTAGTCATAAACTTACTGTAAATTTAGTCCCTATTTTTCAAAAATTCGCTAAAAAATAGGAAAAATATGTAAATTCATTATTAAGTAAAACACGTAAACGCTGAAAAATTCAGATAAAAAACAATCAAATAAGGCGTCAAAAAACAAAAAAAAACAAAAAAAAAAACAATGAAATTGCAGTTTAATGCATATTATTTTGCAAGTATATGTATTTTCCTGCATATATCCGTGCACGTTTTCAACTCATGCATATGCGCTTGATTTCTTTGCATACATCTATGCAAGTACTGTGTAATTTTGGCATACATGTGTGCCTAAATTCTACTGCATAAATATCATTTCAAATTTCTGCATGAAATACTTGCATACATGTGTGCAAGTATTATAATTAGTTGCACACATGTATGCATGTTTCGGTCTAGAATTTCTGAAGAAAAAAGCGTATGCAATAGTTGCATACATGTATGCAACATTTTTTTTTGTTTGCGTGGACTTCCAAGAATATTTCCAGATTTTAGAAGAAAAAAAATTATGTGGTAGCACCAAAAAATTTGGGTGAAAATAAAAAAGGCGGAAGGGTTCAACACCGCAGGCGAAAGTTTCAAAAAAGAAGGAGCGACACTTTAAACAGGGACCGGGTTTACATATATACTTTGGGAGGGGAATGCGCTACATTTTAAACTTAAATAGGTACCCTAGCCTAATTTCCACATATATATATATATATATATATATATATATGCAGGAATTATATGCAGGTTTTAAGATATTGAAGACTGTAATATTAAGAGTTAAAAGATTCAAGATTTCAAAGGAGAATCAAGACTCATAAGTATCAAGATATCAAGAGTTTAAGATTGTTAAAGTAATAGAGTCTAGTTAGTATGTAAAACTCTGAATATACACAAATTCTGTTTTCAAATTGGTTTTAAAACTATTTTCAAATTGATTTCAAACTCGATTTTAAACTTATGATTTCAAATATACTATCTAAATTTCTTATGGTTTTATATATAGTTTACATTATATAGTTTTATAATTATATTATAAAGTTTTATATCATATATATATATATATATATATATTTTGGGTCATATGTTTAAATAATATTTTGTTATGTTTCTATACTTGAGAAATTATATTTTAAACAACTAGTTTTATTTTAGAAATTTCTAGTATATATATATTGGTTTAAATACTAGAAAAATGATTTAAAACTCAAATTTGTATATATGTTGACAAACATGTTTTGACATGTCGACATTTAGCTATCACATTTTATTTAAATTCAAAAGTCGTGTCTTTTCATTTTAAAACCTTACAGAAATGGCTGTGTCTATTGGAACATTATATAAAGACCTCATTTTCTATTTTTTTAAATAATCTATCATCTCCTTCTTCCCTACTTTAAATACTACCATTCTTCTTCTTAATTTTCTAAGATTCTACACTTATACTCTACCGATTTCAATGCAAATTATATCATTCTTCTTCTATTTTCAATCCCTATTAAATACTCTCTATTTGGAAGTTCTACCCATGTGTTCCAGGGCATCTGTTATAAAAAATAAAAAGAGTGTGTTCCTTATAACCAGGAAATCAAGTAAAAGGATAGGATGTGTTCCTTGTAACCATAAATCAAGGAAAAGGAGCGGTGTTAACTTTGTAGCCGTGAAATCAAGGGTGTTGTAATTGGATACTGATATTAATAAAACTCTACACAATCCATCGTTGTGCGGGACTGGACGTAGGAGTGATCCGGACCAATATAAAATCTGGTGTGTTCTTTCCTTTTATGCATTTTACTTTTGATTATATTTGCATCTATGATTGTTTCTGTTGTGATATTCATTCTGTGATTTATATAGTAGTTTGAGTAATTGCTAATTGGTTTAAATTTCTATAAATTCTTTGAAACACTATTCACCCCCCTTTAGTGTTATTTTTTCCTTAAGATCCTTGATCCTCATTCCTAACAATTGTTATTTGAGCTTAGGATTTCAAAATTTCATCATTTGAATATTTTGAAATATTAAATGGCAACCAACACTAGAATTGCTAACAATAATAGTTCATTTGTAGAGGGTCAATCCACCGTTAGACGACCACTATTTAATGGCAGTAATTATTCTTATTGGCATGTAGGATGAAAATATATTTACAATATATAGGATTAGACAATTGGAATATCACATAAACTGAATATGTTGAACCCACTATTAATTTGCATAATGGACTAATGAACAGAAGGCCTATGCACAAAATAATTCTAAGTCTATGAATATGATATTATGTTCATTAGGTGGAAATGAATTTAATAGAGTATCATTTTGTAATTCTACTTATGAAATATGGAAAATCTTTCAAGTTACTCATGAAGGAACACTAAAGTTAAACAAAAAAAAATATCAATGCTAACAAATCAATTTGAGTTCTTCAAAATGAATCAGAACGAAGCTGTCTCCGATATGTACTAAAGGTTCCAGGAAATCGTGCATTCATTAATGGCATTGGAAAAAACTTATTCTGAAGAAGATCAAGTCAGAAAAACTCTTATTTCTCTAACTCTAGAGTGGGATCAAAAAACACTGGTAATAGAAGAGGCCAATAATTTTTGTGAAATGAAGATTTAAGAGTTAATCGCGAATTTTATGTCATTCGAAGTACAGTTACAAAAGAGAAAGGAGAATAAATCATCAAAAAAGAAATCTATAGCATTCAAAGCAACAATTGATAGTTCTGACTCAAGCAGTGAGGACAATGAAGAAATTTCCTTAATGACAAGGAATTTCAGAAAATTTTTGTTATATAAAAGGAGAAATAACTTTCAGAAAAATAATCAAGGAAGTTCGGGAAAAAAATACTAAGAATGATAGATGCTACAACTATATCGAACCAGGCCATATAAAGAGGACGTGCTCATATCCTAATAGATTGAACCAACAAACAAACGACAATTCATCAAAGACGAGGAAAAGAGCATAAGCAGTAACTTTAGATGATTCAGATTCATCATTAAGTGACAAAGAGACATAAATTGGAAATTCAAATATGTGCTTCACAGTATTTAGGAATCAAAAATATCAAAGAAATGGATCTAAAAATCAGGTACGCCTTAATTAATAATCTTTGATTGAAATGGTTGAATAGATGTTTGTTTGCTTGCCTTGTTTGAAATTTGAA
This sequence comes from Allium sativum, assembly GCA_030737875.1. Taxonomy (NCBI): domain Eukaryota; kingdom Viridiplantae; phylum Streptophyta; class Magnoliopsida; order Asparagales; family Amaryllidaceae; genus Allium; species Allium sativum. Next base: position 690,421,179 of record CM060913.1, on the reverse strand, counting down.
TTCTAAAATTCAAATTTGAATTTTGAAATTCAAAATAATAATAAATAATAATATAATAATAAAAATTAATTCTAAAATATGTTTTAAGATTAATATCATCTCAGGAAATAATTAAACAAAGTACATAAAATATTAAAATAACAAAGTCAAAAAGTGTCTTAAATTTTGAATTGACACATGTATGTAGACTTACATGAATATACATGTCGACATATGCATCAGAATTTGAAATTCAAACATTGAATTCCAAATGTTTAAACTTTCAAACTTCCTGCCACCTTTTCACCAACTCTCATGGTCTGAAAAGGCGTCCTTCTATTCAGAAAAGATGTGTCTGTTTGATCTCTATTTAATCATCTATTCAACAATACTCTTACTACCTCTCATTCGAAATTCAAAACTATTTTCTACATCCTATACTCTTTAAAACCATTCCCTAATGGTTTCCTCAAGTACTCCAAAGACTATGAGACAAACTAAGACTCTCAAAGTCCATCTTTACAACAAGCCGGAGGCTATCCAAGCGTACATAAATTATGTTACGAATGGAAAAGTCAATACGGGAACATTGGCTATTTTTGAGGATTTTGCATCCTATTATCTTCCTACTTTTTTCAATCAAAATGAAGTTTTAAGTTTGATGGATTCTTGGGATAACGATGAAGTATGTTATCCAAATCTTATCAAAATGTTTTATGTGAATTTAAATCATGGATTTTTCGAAGGGAACGAAAATCAAGTTTGGAGTAGTGTGAAAAGCACTCAAATTATTTTGGATAGTGATGTTTTAGGAACTATTTTGAATTTCAAGAAAATAAGTTCGGATTTTTTAGATTTTGAAATTGATGAACATGATTTGGAAACTTTTCATCATATTTTTGGTAACACCCCATATTTCCTATGGATATTAATGTAACAAATTAAAGAATACTTAATTTTAAAAGTAGGAACTAAGGGAAATGGGTTACGCCATTGCGTCCGGCTCGGAATTCTACTTGAGATAGAGTCCGAGTTTGCGTAAATCAGACACCATATGAAGAAGTTATAAGCCCTAGAAGTTTGTATATGCCCAAGGAAGTATATTTATACATATAAAATAATTCCATAAGTCAAAAAGGGTTCAAATCTCGAATTTGGGTCAAAGCAGGCTGAGCAGGAAATTTCCGACTCAGAGGTGTCGACCCCCCCAAAGGGAGTCGACATAGGTGTCGACCCCCCTATAGGGAAGACGACCCTTTTTGTCCCAGATCTGGCCGATGACGTGTTTCGCCACGTGTCGCTTTATGATTCGCTGTGTGGCGTGGTATTCTGCTCTGGATGATTCTTGTAAAAGAAACAAATTTTATTTAAATGAGAATTTGCATTTATGAACACAAACAATGAATAGTTTTGTTTACAAATTATATTTACATTATTGAATGTAAATAAGAGAACAACATTTATTTTCAAAGTATATTTTAAACAAATTCTATTAAATGTATAAAAGTGTGTACATTTGTGTTGGTAAATGTAGATAAATAAAATAGACTATAGTTTCATTGAATATTTGCATTGATAAATGCAAATAAAAGAATAAACCTTTATTTCAGTGCATATATGTATTGGTAAATGCAAACAAAGAAATAAACTTTATTTTCAATATATTTGTATGTGTTTGCATTGGTGAGTGCAAATGAATGATTTGTTTCAATATTCATTTGCATTGGTAAATGCAAATAAAAGAACAATTTCTATTTACTATATATATTTGCATGGCTGAATGTAAATAGAAGTACAAACTTTATTTTCAAAACATGTTTTATTTTCTAGTTTTATTTGTGTTGTAGAACACAAATAAAAATGTACTTTTTTATTTTCAAGTTATATTTGCATTGTGAGATGCAAATGAGAAAAATGAATTTTATTTCATGCTATATTTGCATTGAAAAGTGCAAATGAAAAGCAACCTTTTAAATTCTATGTTTATTTCCGTTGAAAAATATGAATCAAATATCTACCCAATTTCTATGTAACTTCTGAAAATAATTTCTTATTTATATAAAAAATGTAAACAAAATTGTTACTTTTATTTCAGTAATCAAGTTTTGACAAAAATGATATTTTCAATTCAATAATCAGGTTTTGACAAAAATGAAAATTTCAATTCAATAATCAAGTTTTGACAAAAGTGATATTTTCATTTCACTAATAAAGTTTTGGCCAAAAATGTTCACTAATAAAGTTTGGCCAAAAATGTGATCTCTTATTTCAATACTTATGCTTTAACCAAAATGTTATTTTTATTTCAATATTAATTATATTGAAAATATAATCATTCTACTTCAATTTTAATTACATTGAAAAATGTAATCATTTTATTTCAAATTTAATTATACTGAAAAATGTAATCTTTTAATTTATTTCTAATTACATTAAAAATGTAATCTTTTTGATTTATTTCTAACATTTCAACAAAAACAAATAAAAGGATAACTTTTTTTTTCTTTTCGACAATTCTAACATAAACAATTTTCATATGAATCATTCATTAAAAATGTGATTTTTTTTATGTTTCAACACGTTTATTTTAACATGAACAATTTTCATATGAATAATTCTTTTCATCAAAAAGAAGATTTTTAATGTTTCATGTTTCCATTTCAAATAGATGAACATTTTTAATCTATTCTATATATACGATAAAAATGTAAATTTTATCGCTAACATGGTTTCAATTCAAACAAATGAACGTTTTATGTTTTTATTGTAATTCATAAACCGTGTTCTAAATGTAAACAAACAAAAATAGAATTTTTATTAGTTAGCCAAATTCTGTCGTAATAAAAATATATTCTATTTGTTGTTCATGTTCTATTGCAAAGTAAACAAATAAAAAGAATATTTATTTGTTGTTCAACTAACATCAACAAATAAAATAAATCTTTATTTGTCGTTCAAATTTCATTGTTCATTTTAGAATAATCAAAGTAATAAGAATAATATTTTAATAAATTTAAAAAATTAGAGCAACTAGATCTGAATAAGATATGATTTAAATCTAAATTTAGATTTATTTTTCTAATCGCAAATAAAATTCAACAATATATTAAATTCAACGTGGATCTAGCATATCATGAACAACAAAACAAACCACCAACCACAATCAACCATTCATCAATCACAGAACATTTCAGATCTGAATTACATCAAAATACAATTATTTTTAACGCAAGAAAAATAATTTATAATTAATTAAATAATAAAATTCAGAATTCTCACATTGATATGGCTGAAAATTCGACTGTCTCGGATTCAGCTCTGGTCTGCGCCAGCGCGAAGATCTCGGAAAGACGAGTCCAACGCAACTTACGGTTCGTCAATTGGCCCTCATATGAAAGAGATATTGATTTTTAAAGATCGGATAAATTAAATATTAAATAAATAAAAAAAACCTTTCTTCCTCGTTTGCCTATTGCGGACGAACCCAAAATCATCCTCCCATCCCCATGTCGCACCCCCTATGGCCCACCGTTGACCAATCAGAGACCACCACTCCGAAGCCCCGCCCGCGAGCCACCACCGCCCAGAAGGCCACCCAACTCGTCCCCCTCCTCGCCTCAAAATCCGAACCCGAACGCGGCCTCTTCCTCGCCAGAATTCGCGAAATCCGTGCACTGAAAACTGATCTTAACCGTATGGATTTGTGGAGCTCTCCATCCTCTTCAATTTGATATATTATTTGTCAATTTTCATAGAGTGGATTGGAAGAAATTGATGTTTGAATATGGGAGATTTTTGGCCATTGCTTTAAGGGGTAGGCGGCGGCTATGAATTAGGGTTAGGGTTTTATTTTAGTGAATATTAGGCTAGGGTCCCTAAAAATATTTAAAATAGGCTCCACGTACAGCCATAGTTTGAAATGCATTTCCGGTCCCTAGAATGCACGTGCCACCCAAAACTTTTGGTCCCTTCCCCCTTCCATGTTTTCCCCTTCGCCTTTTCCAGTTTTGAAAAAAAAAATGCGTTCTTACATAAAAAATATATTCTAAAATCACTAAATAATCCCAGGAGTCCACGCAAATCGAAAAAAAAATTTGCATACATCTGTGCAACTTTTACCAATAGTTGCATACATGTATGCAACTATCCGTATACACATGCACATATTTTTGCGCGTCTTCTGAAAAACTACGTACATGTATGATGTTTTCCTATATATATGCATACATATATGCAAATATGTAAAAACCAAAGCAAATGTGAAAAATATGGACGTCTGTATGAAGTTTTTAAGTAAATGCATCAAAAGATGCACGTATTCACAGTATACGCAAAAAAGTATGCATTTATGCTGCAGTTTTGCCGTGAAGATGAAATAAACGCATATATGTATGCAACTATATGAAATATATGCATTTGTTTATGCATTTTACTGCATTTCGTTGTTTTTTTGGTAATTCTTTTATTTTGACGTGATTTTTGATGTTTTTTCCACCTGAAATTTTTTCTGATTAGTTGTTTTATTTTAATACGAATTTATGTGATTTTTTAAAAAAAAATTTGTATTTTTTTTCTGAATTTTCTAAAAATAGGGACTAAATTTACAATAAGTTTATGACCGGATGTGTGCCTAATTTAAAACCTTAACAGGGACCTGTAAAAAACGCACCCTTTATTTTATTTTTTTTATTATTAAAAAATGTGTTATAAAGGTGAAAATGCGGGCTGTCTCCGAATTGAGCTTGCTTACTATTGATCTTTATGTTTTGAGGCCTTCTGAACGCAATGGGATGGGTCTCGGGGTCCAATTCCGAAATCTGTAGAATTTTTTATTTAAAATCCCATTAAAAATTAATTAATTAAATATTGACCGTACATATAAATATGCCAGGGCCACATACGACCTCAAAAAATTCTAAAAAAAAAATATATTTTTAGCTTTCTTATGATGACACGAATACAACAAAATTATTTTCATCGACTTCTAAGACTGTTTGAAAAATGGCTATTTTTAAGGCGTTTAAATTTAACTGAAATAGTCAAAACATATTTTCTTTTGCCGCGCTCACATATTAATTCGAAAAATTCTAAAAATTGAAACCTAGCAATAATTTGACATTACGGTTCAAACAAAAGTGGTTTTGTTGAAAACGGAGGTCGTTTGAAAAATGACTATTTTTAAGGCCAATATATTTAATATTAAAAATACATTTTTAAACAAATCAATTCCGAAACTCAGAATATATAAGTGTTTATACTTTTTAAATGCAGAAACATCATTCCAGACTCAATGGAAATGGTTTCGAGTCGAAATTCCATCATATGTGAAAAGTGGCCTTTTGGGCCATATGTATTATATAAGGGATTTTTCCCACAAGGACAAACTCACCAAATTATTTGCCCAAAAGGACAACCACCAAAAAACTTGTCCAGAAGGACAAGTTTTAGTGCAAATGGTGAATTTAAGGGGGGTCCCATGTTTTTCCACTTTGCACTAAAACTTGTCCTTTTGGGCAATTTTTTTGGTTTTTTTGTCCTTCGCAATTTTTTCCTGTATTATATATATATATATATATATATATATATATATATATATATATTCTACAACGACCTTTCGAAAAATTGAATTGGCCATAACTTTTGATTTTCGCTACGAAAATTCAATTTTTCAGATTCATTAGAAAGATATGATTAAACAGATTTAAATATTTCTAGTTTCGCTCAATTCTGATTTATTTTGAATCCTGTACATTCAGTTAAAGTTCAAAATCAAATTTTAAAACCACCGCGCCATTTCTAATTCCATTTATATATAAATTTAATTTATTAGCTTTAACTTCGATAAAAATAAATTCTAGCCATTATTATTTATAATAAATTATATTATATCCTCAAAATTCATTAAATTTTCTAAAATAAAATTTTTAAAATGGTTCAGAATTTGCGGGTTGTTACAATTCTGATGACTTCTAGACTGATCTGAAGGCTCTAAATCTCCCTATACACCTATAAAAAGACCCATAAGCCTTTTTTTTCTCCACACGAATTCATAGGCATTTATATGCTGCTAAAACCTGAAGTGACCTAGCCTCCACCTTAATCAATCAAATTAGAATTTTCATGTTAACAATCAAAGTCTACATCAAAGGAATAGCTAATCAAATTCAGAAATCAGATCCCAGAATTCAAGATCGTTCTGTAATTTGTAAGTTAATGTTACTTTCAGAAATAAAATTTAATTATGATTCTGACAATGTAATAAATCTGAATCTGAGATTATGCCTATTCCTATCTGTCTTTCTATATCCATTGGATCTATCTCATTGATATTATTATGTCCATTCTTTGTCCCTTCTTTCCTTCTTCCCTTTTTGTTTTATAGCCAGGCTACTGCGAGCCTGAGCCAAACCTCATAAGAGATGAACGTACGTTGGGAAAATTGGACATAATATATGATTTGGACGTGCCCAGCACTAAAATTGGGAAAAGTATTAAATTATGTATAATTGGGCAAAACTGATTTGTAACTGATTTGAGGACATAACATATGTTGTATTTAAAACATAAAGTGTATCGAACATATGACTTGAGATTTGAGACATAAAGTATATTGGACATATGACTTGGGATTTGGGGCGTAAATTGAACTGTAAATATGTAAGGCATAGTACATGTTGTGGGTTAAGACCTAAAATTGGGGCTTATATATATGATAGTTTATGACTTGGAAGAAGGAGATTATTGTGTATAGTGATGTATGGCTTAAGCATGAAAACCTATAGTAAGATAGGGATAACTGTTAAATGTGAACATGCCTAAATTGAGATTTTTGGGTAATTGGCATGCACTGTAATTAATGGCTATAATTTGGCATTGTTTATGCTATGAATCATGGTTGGGGGTTTTCGGAGAATATTTTGTATGGTGCAATATGACTAAACCTTAGGGCATGTGCTATATTGTGATTTTTGGGGCGTGACTATTATTGTAAATTTGGGAAAATTGAGTGTAACCTATTTTGAGTAATAACTTGAATTTGAATTTATGGGGCATAACATGTAATCAGCCTTATTGGGGTATAACTTGAGAATTGGAACATGACTAGTTTTGTAAATTTGGGATGATTAGCATATAAAATCTAGACATGGACATGTATGGTAAATATGCTAAAAGATAAACATGCCTAACCCGAGGTAAGATTGAGTTGCGATGTAAAACTGCCTGGAACCACCCGGAACATCCAGTAACCGCAACAACACAGATCAAATGTGAGAGGTCAACGTAGTTAGCCCAAAACCCGTGGTTAGAATGAGTTTGCAGTAGAAGTCTGCCCAGAGCCGCCCGGCATATACAGCAACTGCAAATAACATTCTAATGTGAGGTTGGGGCATTAATAAATTAGTTAATGCCAATAAATAGACAGGCTAAGAATGGTAAGGTTAGGTAAAATTTAGAACACTTAACAGTTATAACATGTTAATTAGACAAGAAGGTAGGGTTAAGTAAATTTAGAACACTTAACCGTTATAACATGTTAATTAGACAAGAAGGTGGGGTTAAATAAATTTAGAACACTTAGTCGTTATAACATGTTAATTATACAAGTGAGCAGGGTTAAGTTAACCAATATGATATGATGAATGAGAAGAGTTGAGTTAATAAGAAACACTTAACCAATATGACATGATGAATGAGTAGGCTTAAGTTAATAAGAAAGACTTAACCAATATGACATGATGAATGGGTAGGGTTAACTTAAAACAAGAGAGCAACACTTAACCAATATAACATAATGAATGGGAAGGGTTAAGTTAACACAAGAAGGCAACACTTAACTAATATGACATGACAAGTGGGTGGGTTAAGTTAACTTGAATTGATTGATGACACTTAACCAATACAGCATGATGAACACATGGGGTTAAGTTAATAAGAAACATTTGACCAGTGTAACTTGATGAACGAATGGGGTTAAGATGGGAAATACTTAACCAATATAACACGATGAATGAACGGGGTTAAGTTAATAGGAAACACTTAACCAATCCAACATGACGAGTGAGAAGGGTTAATAAGAAACACTTAACCAACATGACATGATGAGTGAGTGGGTTAAGTTAACATGAATGGACAACACTTAACCAATATGACATAAAGTGTGGGAGGGTTAATTCCATATCGGGTTGGTGGGTAATATTAGTAAATATAGGCCCACAAACTTAACCATTAACTAAACATGTTTGAATCGGTGAGAGGGTTAAGTACATATTGGGTTGTTGCTTAATATTAGTAAATATAGGCCCAGAAATTTAACCACTAAGTAAACATGATTGAATCAGTGGGTGGGTTAAGTACATATCAGGTTGGTGGGTAATATTAGTAAATATAGGCCCACAAACTTAACCAGTAAGAAACCCTAGTAACGTGGACCCATTTCAGCAGTAACCCACATAGATGTATCAAGGTACCCTAAAACTAGGCAGGGTGGGGCACGATTACTGGGCAGATTATAAGAGGTCAAAATAGCGGCAGGGGGTACGTCAGTGTAGGTTCCGACGGATTACGGGTGTGCACGTACTCCGAAGTGGGAAAAAGCAGGCACTGGGTACCATTAGTTATACACTGTGCATCTTGAATCGTGTCGGGTTGCTATCATAAGGATTGATACACCTTATGGTGGGACCAACACAGGGTATCTACACGCAAGAGAGGGCCGATTGACACAGACACATGGAACATTTATATAAGTAGGGAGCCGATCGATAGGGTAGTAAGGGTACATCTAACATCTTAATGAAAATTAGCCTGATTGAGGTAAGATCCTCATACTATATGTACACCTGAAGGCTACCATAGTTGCGGGAATTGGGATCGCATTATCATATTATCATTTTACACAGATTACTAGTTGGGACACTAGTTAGGGGGTGCAGGGATATAAAAATCAGAATAACAAGGTAGTCGCGAAGCATAGAAAGAGTAGAAGTGCATTCAATTTATCTTGTCTTTTCATATCATATGCTAATCTTATGTTATCTTGATATCCCGATTATCACGGTATTGTCTTATATTCAATTTATTCATATTATGTTACTTTTACCTATTTACGTACTGAAAGTCACTGTACTTACCAGATTTATGTATGACCTAGTTTGTTTCACCTCTTTTCTTCCGTTCCCTCCCCCCTACGTTCATAGGGAGGAAATGCTACCACTTAGCTCAGTTTTCTTTCCAAGCACGGAGGTAGTCGATGTATTGCTTTGGACTCTCTCTCCACAGTTATGGATGGTTTATGCTTTATTGGGGAATATCTTTGTTATTTTTATGCTTCTATTATACTTGGAAGTTTTTGAATTAAGACATAAATTCTATGTATTACTTTTAAGTATGATTGAGAAAATTGTAGTAAAATCTTGACTGAACCACATTGTTTATAAAACGACTTTATTTTCCGCTTCTTTATTTGTCTGTCTTGTAATTTATCTGCATCTTTTACCTAAAAGACTCCACCGAAGTTAAGGCATTCCCTTTGTTAGTGACTTTAACGGAGGTGGAGTGTTACACGTGGTATCAGAGCTGAAGGTTACCGGATCAGATAAAAGATTTGAAAAATTATTTTCAAAACGGTTTTAAAAGAAGCATTTTCAAAATAAATGTTTTGTTTTAAAGGCATATTCCCCAAAGCCATATGCACAATCTTCTGATCCTCCGTCTGAATCCTTGTTTCCTTCTTTTCTAAGTCTCTGGGGCTCCTGGCTTTCTGGGAGGTAACCTCATCGCTGCATGGTTCCATAGGCTTGATGAGACTACGACATCTGTCAAAGGGTGAAGAAGTGCCCAACTTCCATATAGCCGCAGTAATTTCACTTACGGATAATTTTCTTTCAAGCTTTTAGGGTTTTCCGTGTGATGGAGGCATCTTTCAAGAGACTTGTCAACAAGTTACACAAAGATGGCAAAGATGAGAAGAAGGGGGTTTGGCTAAAGAACATAACCCAAGGATGAGAAACTCATGGATATGGACTTGGTTTACGAAGGAGGAAAGAATAGGAAAATCTAAGACAAGAGGAAGTGTCGTTATTATGATATAATGGGTCATATAATTAAGGACAAGGGAAAGAACAAAGGATAGGATTTACCGGAGGGCAAGTGCATGCTCTCACCACCAGCGTACCTGAGAGAGAGGTAGTAAAGCTCGGTTGAAAAAGTTTAGTTTTCTTCTGATCATCTTGTTAGTACTCTTTTGACCTTAGCGCTTCACATTCGTTTATATCCGCTTCCATAGTTGAGTCTCTGCACCTTAGTACTTGTATAGTAGAAGATCCCATTATTGTCTCAAATCCAATTGGTGGTTCAGCTCGTTTATCTTTGATTTGTAAGGATTTGAGAATAGCTATATTAAGTATTGAGTTTAATTGTAATGCTTATGTTTTTGGTTTCATGGGCTATGGGTTGATTCTAGGCATGGATTGGTTAGCTAGTAATTGTGAAAGGAGGGTAGTTAGACTTTCGACTTGCCTCGGGAATACCCTCGAAATTTCGTGCGATCCTAAGGGATCAGTTTGTCTTGGCTACCTAGAATCACTTGATGCATCTATCGACGATTTGCGATCCGTTAGAGTAGTCCATGAGTACGCAGATGTTTTTGATCAGATTAGGGGTTTATCCCCTAAAATGCGAGATAGACTTCCTCATATATCTAGTTGACAATGCAAAGCCAGTAGCATTACCTGTACGACACATGAATCCAAGGGAAAGGAAGGGCTCAGTAAAAAAGTAAAAGAGTTACTTGAAAAAGGGTTCATATGGCGAAGTATTTCTGAATGGGGTGCTCCAGTCATTTTCGTTACAAAGGGAGATGGTTCACTTCGCTTGTGCATAGATGATATTTTGGAATGAGGAAGAACATGCTTTGCATCTAAGGTAAGTCTCGGATACCCTCCAAGCGCATCAACCTAAGGCGAAGTTCTCCAAAAATGTCATTTTTGGAGAGAAGAAGTAAGGTTTCTAGGACATGTGGTGCCCAAAGAAGGGATAGCAGTAGATCCCGCAAAATTAGTTGCGGTGCAAGACTGGAAGCTCCCAAGGAATGCAACAGAAGTAAGAAGCTTTCTTGGACTAGCGGGCTAATATAGGAAGTTAATTAAGGACTTTTTGAAGGTATCGGTCCCCACTTATTAGATTGACGAAGAAGAATCTAATCATCTTAGTATATACACTTGGTAACATGGTTAGCATCTGTTTATTTTCAAGAGATAGTTCTGGGAATGTTAGCATGACACGGAGGAAGTTATAGTGCCAATTATACTACAAGAAGAAAAGGTAGAACAAGAAGCGATAGTGAAATGAGTTCCAGCGCATATTCTGGAAACAGAAATTAAGAAGATATGCAATCGTGAAGTTAAGACAATCAAAGCAATACGGAATGAAGCTCAAGAAGATGCGACTTAGAAGACTAGATACGTGCATCATACCCTTTTTTAGGGTATATCCTTGATCTCTCTTTTTTTGTAACGTTTATTTTCTAGTCTTTATCCTTTAAGTGTATCCTCTCGATCTTATCCTCGATCCTTAGGTAGAAGCCAATGGATGTAAACATGTGTTTGAGACATGTTATGTTTAGTGGATGCAAGTGGATGTAAGTGTTTGCTAGTGGCTGCTCGTGGATGCATGTACACACATTAGGCACTAGATCGGCTTAGTCACTTTCATATTGCATATGCATGAGTGAATTTATATATATATATATATATATATATATATATATATATATGAATTGAAACTTGATGTCTTATCATATGGATGTTGCATTTGTATGAATGACTATGCACTCATGTAGAATTTATAAAGTACGATTAGGAATAATTGCATACTTGATGGACTCATGGCACTGACATAATTCGCATTAAGGAGGTCAACTGAATCGGTAGACCGCCTGATTTTGCATTAGATAAGGACATGTACACACACTATGCATATGACCATGTAAGCATTAGAAATCTTTTCAAGGACAATGGACGCCTGTGACTGAATGGTTGAGTATATGAATGTTGGATGTTAGGATACATTCTCCTTGACTTGGAGATTTCAAGGACAAAATCCTTTAAAGGAGGGGAGAATGTAGCACCCCGTATTTCCTGTGGATATTAAAGTAATGAATTAAAGAAAACTTAATTTTAAAATTAGGAATTAAGGGAAATGGGTTATGCCATTGCATTCGTCTCGGAATTCTGCTTGAGATAGAGTTCAAGTTTGCGTAAATCGGACACCGTATGAAGAAGTTATAAGCCTTAGAAGTTTGTATACACCCAAGGAAGTATATATACACATATAATATAATTCCAGAAGTCAAAACAGGGTTCAAATCTCGAATTTGGGTCGAAGCAGGGTGATCGGGAAATTTCCTGCTCAGAAGTGTCGACCGCCCCCCAAGGGGAGTCGACATAGGTGTCGACCCCCCTATAGGGGGGTCGACCCCTGTTCGCCCAGATCTGGCCGATGACGTGTTTCGCCACGTGTCGCTTTCTGATTTGCTGTGTGATGTGGTATTCTGCTTTGGACGATTCTGATGACTTTTATATTGATCTGAAGGCTCTAAATCTCCCTATACACCAATAAAAAGACCCATAAGCCTATTGTTTTCTCCATACGAATTCATAGGCGTTTATATGCTGCTAAAACCTGAAGTGACCTAGCCTTCACCTTAATCAATCAAATTAGAATTTTCAAGTTAACAATCAAAGTCTACATCAAAGGAATAGCTAATCATTTTCAGAAATCAGATCCCAGAATTCAAGACCGTTTTGTAATTTGTAAGTTCATGTTACTTTCAGAAATAAAATTTAATAATGATTCTAACATTGTAATAAATCTGAATCTGAGATTATGCCTATTCCTATCCGTCTTTCTATATCCATTGGATCTATCTCATTGATATTATTATGTCCATTCTTTGTCTCTTCTTTCCTTCTTCCCCTTTTGTTTTATAGCCAGGCTACTGCGAGCATGAGCCAAATCTCATAAGAGATGAACGTACGTTGGGAAAAATTGGACATAATATATGATTTGGACGTGCCCAGCGCTAAAATTGGAAAATGTATTAAATTATGTATAATTGGGCATAACTAATTTGTAACTGATTTAAGGACATAACACATGTTGTATTTAAAACATAAAGTGTATCGAACATAAGACTTGAGATTTGAGGCATAAAGTATATTGGACATATGACTTGGGATTTGGGGCGTAAATTGAACTGTAAATATGTAAGGCACAGTACATGTTGTGGTTTAAGACCTAAAATTGGGGCTTATATATGATAGTTTATGACTTGGAAGAAGGAGATTATTGTGTATAGTGATATATGGCTTAGGCATGAAAACTTATAGTAAGATAGGGATAACTGTTAAATGTGAACATGCCTAAATTGAAATTTTTGGATAACTGGCATGCACTGTAATTAAAGGCTATAATTTGGCATAGTTTATACTATAAATCATGATTGGCTTTTTTTGGAGAATATTTTGTATGGTGCAATATGACTAAACCTTAGGGCATGTGTTATATTGTGATTTTTGGGGCGTGACTATTATTGCAAATTTGGGAAAATTGTGTGCAACCTATTTTGAGTAATAACTTGAATTTGAATTTATGGGGCATAACTTGCAATCAGCCTTGTTGGGGTATAACTTGAGAATTGGAACATGACTAGTTTTGTGAATTTGGGATGATTAGTATATAAAATCTAGACTTGGACATGTATGGTAAATATGCTAAAAGATAAACATGCCTAACCCAAGGTTAGATTGAGTTGCAGTGTAAAACTGCCCGGAACTGCCCGACACATCTGGTAACCGCAACAACACAGATCTAATGTGAGAGGTTAGCACAGTTAGCCCAAAACCTGAGGTTAGAATGAGTTTGCAGTAGAAGTGTGCCCGGAACCGCCCGGCACATCCAGCAACCGCAAACAACAGTTCTAATGTGAGAGGTTAGGGCATTAATAAATTAATTAATGTCAATAAACAAACAGGCTAAGAATGGTAAGGTTAAGTAAAATTTAGAACACTTAACCGTTATAACATGTTAATTAGACAAGAAGGTGGGGTAATGTAAATTTAGAACACTTAACTGTTATAACATGTTAATTAGACAAGAAGGTGGGGTTAAGTAAATTTAGAACACTTAACCGTTATAACATGTTAATTAGACAAGTGGGCAGGGTTAAGCTAACCAATATGACATGATGAATGAGAAGGGTTAAGTTAATAAGAAACAATTAACCAATATGACATGATGAATGAGTAGGGTTAAGTTAATAAGAAAGACTTAACCAATATGACATGATGAATGGGTAGGGTTAAGTTAAAACAAGAGAGCAACACTTAACCAATATAACATAGTGAATGGGAAGGGTTATGTTAACACAAGAGGGCAACACTTAACCAATGTAACATGACAAGTGGGTGGGTTAAGTTAACTTGAATTGATTGATGACACTTAACCAATACAGCATGATGAACGCGTGCGGTTAAGTTAATAAGAAACATTTAACCAGTATAACTTGATGAACGAATGGGGTTAAGATGGGAAATACTTAACCAATATAACATGATGAATGAACGGGGTTAATTTAATAGGAAACACTTAACCAATCCAACATGACGGGTGAGAAGTGTTAATAAGAAACACTTAACCAACATGACATGATGAGTGAGTGGGTTAAGATAACATGAATGGACAACACTTAACCAATATGACATAATGTATGGGAGGGTTAAGTGCATATCGGGTTGGTGGGTAATATTAGTAAATATAGGCCTACAAACATAACCATTAAGTAAACATGTTTGAATCAGTGGGAGGGTTAAGTACATATCGGGTTTGTGGGTAATATTAGTAAATATAGGCCCACAAACTTAAGTAAAGAAACCCTAGTAACGGGACACATTTCAGCAGTAACCCATATAGATGTTTCAAGGTACCCTGAAACTAGGTAGGGTGGGACATGATTACTGGGCTGATTATCAGCGGTCAAAATAGCGGAAGGGTGTACGTTAGTGTAGGATCTGACGGATTACGGGCGTGCACGTACTCCGGAGTGGGAAAAGCAGGAACTGGGTACTAGTAGTTATTCATTGTGCATCTTGAATCGTGTCGGGTTGCCATCATAAGGATTGTTACACCTTATGGTGGACCAGCACAGGGTATCCACACGCAAGAGGGGGCCGATTGACACAGACACATGGAACATTTATACAAGTAGGGAGACGATCAATAGGGTAGTAAGGGTACATCTAACATCTTTATGGCAATTAGGCTGATTGAGGAAGATCCTTATACTAGATGTACACCTGAAGGCTACCACAATTGCGGGAATTGGGATAGCGTTATCATATTATCATTTTATATAGATTACTAGTTGGGACACTAGTTAGGGAGGGCAAGAATATAAAAATCAGAATAACAAGGAAGTAGCGAAGTAGAGAAAGAGTAGAAGCGCATTCGGTTTATCTTGCCTTATCATATCATATGCTAATCTTATGTTATCTTGATATGCCGATTATCACGGTATTGTCTTATATTCAGTTTATTCGTGTCATGTTACTTTTACCTGTTTACGTACTGAAAATCACTAGACTTACCAGAATTATGTCTGACCTAGTTTGTTTTGCCTCTTTTCTTCCGTTCCCCCCAGGTTCACAGGGAGGAAATGTTACCACTTAGCTAAGTTTTCTTTCCAAGCATGGAGGTAGTCGATGTATTACTTTGGACTCTCTCTCGACTGCTATGGCTGGTACATGCTTTACTGGGGAATATCATTGTTATTTTTATGCTTCTTTTATACTTGGAAGTTTTTGAATCAAGACAGAAATTCTATGTATTACTTTTAAGTATGATTGAGACAATTGTTGTAAAAGCCTGATTGAACCACATTGTTTATAAAATGACTTTATTTTCCGCTGCTTTATTTGTCTGTCTTGTAATTTATCTGCATCTTTTACCTAAAACGCTCCACCAAAGTTAAGGCATTCCCTTTGTCAGTGACCTTAACGGAGGCAGGGTGTTACATTTTTCAAAACGATGAACATATGGAATTCAAGAATCACTTTTTCCTCCTAAAAGAAAGAATTTTCAACCTCCTTCTTTGTAACAACCCGAAAAACCAAAACCAATTTAGAAATTTTTATTTTGGAAATTTTAATGAATTTTGAATATTTAAAATAATTTATTTTAAATAATAACAATTAAAAATTTATTTGGATCGAAGTTATAGCGAATATATTTATTTTAAATACAAAACAAGGCCTGAAATGGCGCGGTAGTTTGAAAATTCAACTTTGAACATTGACTGAATGTACATGATGCAAAATAAATCGAATTTTAGTGAAACAAAAAATATTTTAATTTTTTTAAGAACATCTTTCTAACGAATCTGAAAAATCGATATTTCATAGCGGGAATCAAAAGTTTTGGCCAAACGAATTTTCAGAAAGGTCGTTGTGAAATTAATATAGCCCTTGAAAATAGACATTTTGCAAATGACCTCCATTTTTAACGAAACCACTTTTGTTGGATCCAGAATGTCAAATTATTGTTAGGTTTCAAATTCCATAATTTTTGGAGTTAATATGTGAGCGTGGCAAAGGAAAACACGTTTGGTTAATTTCAATCAATTTGGATCGAGCAGAAAATGGCCATTTTTCAAACGGTCTCCAAATTCGATGAAATTGGTTTTGTTGGGACTGTATCGTCAAAACAAAGCCAAATATACTTTTCTATAATGTTTAGAATCAGTATGTGGCCTCGGCAAATTAAAATGTACGTTTAAATCCAAATTTGAATGTTTTATATGTTAATTTGAAGAATAACTGACTGAAACAGTCGAATGGGCCTACAAAACATATCCCATTGTGTACGGAATAGGGGTATTTAGTTGGAGGCGACATTCGTTGGGTTTGAATTGGAGTTCGTATGGATTGGAGGGTATTTTTGAAAATAAAATAAAATGAAATATATAAATAATAGGCCAATGGGATTTCATCTCCGCAAACCCGTGTTGATCCAGATTTCCCCGTAACCCCTATTCATGAACAACGGGAGGAGCTCTCTCCTTCTCCCCTTTTTCTCCTCAATCGTTCAACAAAATGAAGTAGCCCTTTGGAGGATTTTGAAGATCGAAGTTCCCTCTTCAAATCCATACAGGATTCGTTCCTCATCGTGGAGTGTGTATGGAGATCCAAGCCTCCAAACATCAACTGCGTCGCACCGATTATCTCCTCCACCGTGGCACCGAGTTGGGCCCCACCCCGTAAGCACGTCCGCCCCTCTTCCCTCTTCGACGTTGTGAACCCTGATCATACAAACACTTCATAGATTGATCGAAAAATCTGGACCTAGGTTTGAACAGTTCGCTGAAAATACCGGGTTTGTATATTTTAAACTAATTTCGAAAATTAAAAGCGTTGTAATCAAATAAAAATCATATCTTTTTCATTTGGGGTGGAAATCTAGTGAAAAAAGGGACACCGGTACCGTGATGACGTCTTCTACATTTTAGAAGAGACCGGAGAACTTTTTGTAACGACCCAGAAAATCTGAACCAATTTTAAAATTTTAAATTGGCTAAAATAATGGATTTTAAATATTTAAAATAAATATTTTAAATAATGGCAATGGAAAGTGAGTTTGAATCGACAATTGAAAACGAATATAATTAATTATAATTATAAACAAGGCCTGAAATGGCGCTGTAGTTTTAAAAATTGAATTCAAACTTTGTCGGACTGTACCGGGTGCAAAACAAAACGGATTTTAGTGAAACCAAAAATATTTAAATCTGTTAGTGAATACCTTTCTAACGAATCTGAAAAATCGAATTTTCATAGCGGAAAGCAAAAGTTATCGCCGAATGAATTTTCAGAAGGGTCGCTATGGATTTTATATAGCCCGTGAAATTGGCCATTTTGCATACGACCTCGGAATTCGACGAAACTACTTTTGGGATGTAAAGTTATTGCTAGGTTTCAAATTTCATAATTGTTGAAGCTAGTATGTGAGCGTGGCAAAGGAAAATGTGTTTTGGTCAATTACAGTTAAATTGGATCGACCAAAAATGGGCCTTTTTGCAATCGGTCTCAGAATTCGACGAAACTAGTTTTGTTGGGACCGTATCGTCAAAATATAGCTAGATTTATTTTTCTGGAATTTTTCGAATCAGTTTGTGACCCTAGAAAATTGAAATGTTCGTTCGAATTAAATATTGAATATTTTATATTTTAATTTGAAGGAAAACTGACCGAAATAGTCGAATGGGCCTTCGAAACATATCCCATTGTGTTAGGAATGGGGGTAAAACGCTAGGGACGACAGTCGTTGGGTTCGAATTGGTGTTCGTCTGTATAAGGGGTATTTTAGAGATTTTAAAAAATTATAAAAAAAAAACCTATTGGCCCATTTAAATTTCTCTCTCCCCGTTTTCTCTTTCTCCCTCTTCCGATCGATGGTGAAACCGTGCTCCCTCCTTTTCTCCTCCTTTTCTCCGCAACCACTCAACTAAATCGAGCGCCACCACCACCATTTCAAAGCTCTTGATCCCCTCTTTAAATCCATACCCGAACCACCCATCATCGTCACGTCCTTCGCATAAATCACCTCTGCAAAGTGCCACCGCTCTCACCCCGATTTCTCCGCCACCAATGCGCCGAGTTCGCCAGAATTCAGGGAGGAGGAGCGCCTCTCGTAGACGTTTCACGTGGCAGGGTCTGATCGAGCTACAACATCTTCGTTTTGGTGAAAAGATCAAACCTAGTTTTGAATAAACTGTGAAGGTATACGGCTGTTAATTATTTAACAGATTTCGACAGTTTAAAACCGTTGCAAACTTTGAAAAATCATATCTTTTTGCTTTGTTAACAAAATTCGATGAAACAGGAAACATCGTGACCATGTGGACGCCTTCTACCTTCTAAAAGAGACCGCATATTTTTCTGAGCCTTCTGCTATTTTTGGTGGAGTGGAACCCAATGTGAGATTTCTGATTAAAAAACAATATGGAAAACGACGATGTATAAATTATATAGTCGAGGTATGAGTTATATAAGCGTTGTACACCTCTTGTATAAGCGTTGTATAAGTTGTACGTTCGATGTATAAGTTATATATGCGTTGTAAAAATTATATATGTGTTGAAATAAAATTGAATCGCTATATATATATATATATATATATATATATATATATATATATATATATATATATATATATACGCCCCTCGTCCACAAACCATGGACGATATTTATTGATTGTGATTGGTGTGAAAATTGATTGATAGCGAATGGTTATTTGGGATTGTATGTGGTTGATATTGATTGATTGTGGTTGAAAAATACCCGTTTGTGGTTGAAAAATATTTGGTTGAAACCACATAGGATTAGTTTATGGAGATGAAATAAATATATACATGCCGCCTGCGTGCGAACTAGATGCATAATCCCCATTGTCAAAAACCGCGAGATTTTAAGGTAGAGCGAGGAGTCGTACTAGGGACGGTCCCGGTTTTAACTACCCTGCCGTTATGCTGCCGAAATTTTGAATAATATTCGTGTGTTTGAATTATTTTCATTTGCTTAAAATATATTTATTCATTGAATAGAAAACCTTCATGTGTTGAATTGATATTCATTCGTTGATTAGAAATTCATGTGTTGAATGGTATTCGCGTTTTAAATATAAAAATCACATTTCTATCTATATATAGAAACTATAGAAAACCTTCATGTGTTGAATTGATATTCATTCATTGATTAGAAATTCATGTGTTGAATGGTATTCGCGTTTTAATTATAAAAATCACATTTCTATCTATATATAGAAACTATAGAAAACCTTCATGTGTTGAATTGATATTCATTCGTTGATTAGAAATTCATGTGTTGAATGGTATTCGCGTTTTAAATATAAAAATCACATTTCTATCTATATATAGAAACTATAGAAAACCTTCATGTGTTGAACTGATATTCATTCATTGATTAGAAATTCATGTGGTGAATGGTATTCGCGTTTTAAATATAAAAATCACATTTCTATCTATATATAGAAACTATAGAAAATCTTCATGTGTTGAATCGATATTCATTCGTTGAATTGAAATTCATGTGTTGAATGGTATTCATATTTTGAAATAAATTGTTTGATAATAAAAATCACCTTTTATCGACTATATGAACTGTGTAAAATAATCTCGTTTTGAAAGAAATTGGTTTATAAGAAAAATCCTATTTTTATCACCGATATAAACTATATAAAATAATAGTGTTTTGAAATGAATTGTTTTACAATAAAAATCACATTTTTATTATATGCATGAATCGTTGAAATGTGAAGTGTTAAAAATAGCCACTCGAGCAAATAAATATATATGAGTTGAAATATTCATTAATTAGCTAATGATATGATTTGTGCCTATACATGCAACATTAGAATGAATGGTGTTTTTAAACCAAAAGAAATCGAATATGAATTTGAATAGAAAATGATAAGTGATAAGAACTATATATATGTACATGCATATTTATTGAACAGGTTATAGCGAAGGGGCTAGAGAAGAGGAATAAAATTTTGTGCCCGACAAATAGGTACACATTTACTGTTTTGTTTGGGTGATGATTTTATGAGCCTGTTGGCTAGCCGCTTGGCTTTTCCTTTTTCTTTTTGACATGAGACGCCCATGTGGCTATTTGGGAATTTTCCCAGCCCTCCCGTACAAAGGAGGTTATGGCGAATTTTTCCGAAATTTAAAGGTGTTAGTGAAATATTTGAAGTGAAAACGATATTGAAATTGTTGAATGAACTATATTTATATATAAATATATAAATATAAATAAAATTAAAACGAAACGAGGCCGTGCAGTTCGTATTTTGAAACCGTGATTTCAAACAACTAGTGCGGGAGATCCGACCATCGGATTTTCCGAAAATCGCAACCGTTGGGTTCGCCTTGGAAAAATCTTTCCAACGGCACCAACTTTGTAAAAATCCAACGGTTGGATTGTCTGGAATGTTGAATTCAAATCTGAAGAAAAACAGCGCCAGAAACGATTATATTTATATATATATATATATATAATTATATTTAATCGAATAACGACGCTGCAGTTCGTATTTTGAAATCGAAACTTCAAACGATTGTACCGGGAGATCCGACCGTCGAATTTTCCCGAAACTGGAACCGTTGGATTCGTTTTGAAAAGACCTTTCTAATGATGTAAATTGCGTGAAGATCTAATGGTTAGATTTTCAGATATGTGTAAATCAAATCTGAAGAAAAACAGCGCCACGGCCGCGTTATGGCCCAAAGCGTCGTTTTGAATAAATTGACTATTTTAAAATAAATAAAAATAGCGATAAATCGTTTTAAAATATCATAAACAATATGGAATGGAAATAAACTGGATTTGCTCGATTTATGTGGTATTTGATGGTTGTATGTGTTTGGTGTGAAAATTACATTAAAGAACAAAATTGGTGTTGTCGAATAATTTAACCATTGAAATAAATTGATTTGAAATTCTAAATATACGTGAATTATTTGAAAAGCCCGAGTTAATTCTCATTTCAAATAATTGACCGACGATTGAAATTCGAAGATGAAGACGATGGTCGAAGACCGAAGATCTTCACCTCGTTTGGATGGTAACCGAGGTCCTGATTGGGAGGCATCCCGAAATATGGATAATGAGTGGTGATCGTCCAGACGTACGTGGTGATCGAAGGGTTTGCGAGGTATTTAGTGCCTCCGGTTTCGTTCAGACCCAGAACGGACTTGTAAATGGACTGTGTGTCTGACATTGGATTTTATTCCGTGTTGATTGATCTCTATTAAATATACATCTGTTTGGCGGCGGAGAATTTATTCTTTTGCTTAACACCCTTCTCTGAAACGCACGAGCTCAGAGGTTGTGTATCGATGGACATCAGTCGCATGGCATGAATTGCCTGTGTGGCATGCTAAGATGCAGTGATCAGGGCTTCTGTTGAAAAGCAAAGTCTTGTGGTGATGATCAAAGCACCGCCTGTGTGGCGTAGCTTTGTGTATAACGTGAATTCGCGAGCCTCACACCCCGGTGTGAACCTAAAACGGGAGAAGGACCTCAGGGAGGGCATGCGTTTCTTTCTAGCTAGGGTGATGTCAGTGGCCTACCAGCCCTGACATTTATATACTTTTCACCTATGTGGTTGTTGCTGTTGCGAGGCGCCTCTGTTTGATCGGACGATCCGGGTCCGATGGAGTCATTCGTTGGCTCGTTTACGCCCCAAAGGGCGAGGAAACGTATTGTTCAGGCATTTTAATCCACATCGGTGGACCGGCCCTGACGATCCAAAGGCTTGACAGAGTACTTGCTGTGGCTCGGGCTAGAGAGTCACGAATTCGGTAAGGACTATCTTTTGCCTTGGTTCAGGACGGAAATCCAATTTCCAAATACGACATCGTGCGAATTTGATTGTGTACCTATATATGGCGACGTAGTGGTATGGGGCATTAATGCCGTCTATGATTGATAGTTATGATTTGAAATTTTTTTCAAAACATATAAACACTAGCAATAATATCAAACGCCTTTGTTTTATTCGTATCAAGCATATTTTGGCCGTTATAAGGTAAAAACTCTATCCTCCGGTTTGCGTTGCATTGTGTGATGGGAACTGAGTCTTATAACGGCTTCATTTTTATAAAAAGCATAGCGATGTTTAAAAGAAAGATTTGTTTTAAAGCACTGGCAATCCAATGGAGTAAACCCGTTCCACGAAAGTGGCGTGGTCCTGGGATTGGCCAAATTATATATGTGTTGAGTAGATTTCTCATACCAGTCCCATGACTGACTCGTAGTTTGTTTCACTTTCAAACTCGGGTGCCCCTTTTTCTACATGGGCAGCCTTGTATTCAGGTTTAGCTGGTTCTTTCTGGATAGCTGGAGCTGAAGATGGATTCTACCATTTATATCTTTTTATGCTGTTCATCTCCTATTGTACATATTTTGTTTGTTTTCCGCTGTAGACATTTATGTATAGTTGAACTGTATTTGTACTAAGTAAGATCATGTATACTGTGTAACTCTGATGATTACTTTTATCCAGTATATTCTATTGTTCATTATCTGGTGTATTTATTTAATTCTGTTCTGCTATTATTTGTTTCTGTGTTATATTCCAAAGATAACCCTTGTTTCCGTCAGAACGGGATTTCGGGTCGTGTCAACGTGGTACCAGAGCTTTGGTTAAGCTTAATGCTGGAATATAACATTTGAACGAACTTGTCAGAAATAGAACCAGTAGTGTTCTAGGACGGGTAACTCTATACAGATAGGATCAGCAATATCCTAGTATGAGTAAAGCAGAATGAAATTACACCTCGATAGACACATTTATATTCAAGTATTTGTCTCTATATTTTCAAATATCTTTTTCGTTGACCTTACACTTTATCTGCTAATTGCAGACGTACTAGGAAATGAGTGACAGGAACAGAAGAAATAATCGTATGGCTCGACCAGCTAATGAGCTAGTTGTGCTCCCACCGCCAGAATCCGATATAGAAGTTCTATTCAAGAGATTTCAAAATCTGGGTGGATCGCCATTCTTAGGCAAGGAATCCATTATGGAAACACAAGCTTGGATTCGTTCTACAGAGAAGATCTTTGAGGGTTTAAAGCTGAGAGACGATCAGAAAAGATTACTGGCGTCTTGGGCACTCAAAGAAGAAGCTTTGTTTTGGTGGGATTCAATTATTAAAGATAATCCAGAAGGTAATATCACCTGGGACAGATTCAAATTGATTTTCTTGGAAAGATTTACTCCTCCCGAAGCAACCGAGCGACTATGTGACGAATTTTCTTATCTGATACAAGGAGATATGACCATCCCAGAATATCATAAGAAATTCAACGAACTTGCTCACTTTGCTCCCCATCTGATTCAAGATCCAAAGAGGAAAAATCTGAGATTTATTCATGGCCTGCAAAGAAAATATCAGAATAGTGTGATGAGGAATGTGAAACTTCCTTTCTCTGAAATGATTTATATGGCCTATCAGTACGAAGATCTCCATAAGAAAGGGATGTTACGTGACGAAGAAGAAGTCAGTTCTAGTAACAAAGAAGAGTCGGAAACTGATATTCCTGAAGCCAGTACGAGGTCTGGGGCAAATAAGAAACCCAGTGCCAAGAGAAAAAGGGCTGAATCTGGGAAAGAACCTGTAACGACCGTCGTATGCAATAACTGCAATAGGCGAGGACATCTCTCGATAAGTTGCCGATCTTTAGAGAAACAGACCAGGAGTGGATATAAGCGCACTAAGAAACAAAAGAACACACATGGGGAGAGAAGATGCCATGAGTGTCATCAAGTAGGTCATATAGCACGGGAGTGCCAACTCTCAAAGAAATCTGAAGCCGTATATATAAATGAAGTAGCAGAAACTTCCGAGCCCTCAGCTAGTCAAGAAAGGGCTGATGTTTTAGAAGAAACGCTTACTGTCAAAAACATTCCAGTCAAAGTACTGTTTGACACTGGCGCGTCACGAAGCTTCATTACAAAGGATGCAGCTAAGAAACTGGATTTAAATTTGAAAAAGCTCAAAGAACCAATGACTGTCCAGAATCCGGTTGGGGGTTCCATTGATCTTAGTTGGATTTGTGGAGTGCCGGTTTCTTTCTCTCGTTATCGGTTTCCTACCATCGCAGTCGTCATGAATTTTAAAGAGTTTGATCTTATCTTGGGGTTAGACTGGTTGACCAAATATGGAGCCGAAGTTAAATGCGCCGAAAGAGTTGTAAAGGCGAAGATTAAATCAGGTAATTATATAACCATTCCCTGTGAAGGTCAGAGTGATAATAGAAAAGACTTCCTGGCAGCTTTGAATGTTTCTCCAGCCCAAATAGAAAATGTCCCTGAAATTACAGAGAATATTCCCGACCTCATCAAAGACATTCCTATCGTCAAAAACTATGCGTATGTGTTCGAAGAAGTTGTTCGCTTACCTCCGAAGAGAGAAATAGATTTCAAAATTGCTTTAATTCCGAACGCAAGGCCAGTAGTTCACGCTATTCGAAGAATGTCCTTGAAAGAGAAAGAGGAATTAGACAATCAAACACGACAGCTAGTATGGAAAGGTCTGATCAGGCCTAGTTTCTCTGATTGGGGAGCAACAGTGGTGTTTGTCCCAAAATCTGACGGTACTCTACGTCTATGTGTGGATTATCGTGATCTGAACAAACAGACAATAAAGAACAAATATCCATTGCCGCGGATTGATGATTTGTTGGATCGATTAAATGGCGCATAAGTATTTTCACGAATGGACCTAGCTACAGGTTTTCATCAACTTCGAATTGCCGAAGAGTGTGTTCCAATGACAGCGTTCAGAGGCCTCGACTTATTCTACGAGTGGTTAGTAATGCCGTTCGGTTTATGTAACGCTCCAGCTTATTTCGTCGATCTGATGAATAGAGTGTTCAGAGGGGTTTTGAATAAATTTGTTCTGGTTTTCATTGACGATATTCTAATATTCTCTAAATCAAAGGCAGAACATGAAAAGCATCTGGAACAGGTTCTAGAAATTCTGAGACGGAATGTATTAAAAGCTAAATTTTCCAAATGTATCTTCTGGCAAGATGAAGTAAAATTTCTAGGCCACGTCATATCAAAAGAAGGAATCGCTGTGGATCCAAGTAAAATCACAGCTATTCAGAACTGGAAACAGCCCAGTACCCCCACTGAAGTCCGCAGTTTTCTCAGATTGGCTAGCTATTACCGAAAATTCGTTAAAGACTTTTCGAAGATATCTGGTCACTTAACGAAGTTTACAAAGAAGCATTCTAAATTCAAATGGACTCAAGAGAGTGGGGAGGCTTTTGAAGAGCTAAAGTTAAGACTAACGACTGCTCCAGTGTTAACTATCATCGATGGCAACCAAGATTTAAAAGTCTGGACTGATGCTTCTAGAGAAGGCCTTGGCGCAGTGTTAATGCAAAGAGGCCAAGTGATTGCTTATGCTAGCCGTCAACTGAAGCCACACGAGAAGAATTACGTAACTCATGATCTTGAGTTATTAGCTATTTTGTTCGCTTTGAAAATCTGGAGACACTATCTTCTGGGTGAGAGATTCGAACTGTTTACAGATCACCAGTCGTTAAAATATCTGTTCACTCAGAAGGACTTGAATCTGAGGTAGCAACATTGGCTAGAGTTCCTTGCAGCGTACGATTTTGAAATTATATATACTCCAGGGAAAGCCAATGTCGTGGCCGATGCGCTGAGCCGAAAGAATGTAATGATCACCAGCTTTATTCTCACGACTTCCTTGATTGACAAAATATCTATTCTTCAGAAGGAGGATAACTTATTAAGGATATGATTAAAAGGATTCAGAAAGGCGAACCCTCGTGTTTTCAAATAGATAACGACGAGACCTTAAGGTTGAAAGGAAGGATTTGTGTTCCTGATATCCCAAAGTTAAAAAGGGAAGTGTTAGACGAGTGTCACAAGTCCAAGCTGAGTATCCATCCTGGTGTGGCCAAAATGTACAACGATCTCAAACGAACATTCTGGTGGAAGGCAATGAAAAGAGACGTTTCAATATACGTTAGTCGATGCCCTACTTGCCAACTAGTCAAGAGCGACCAACAGAAATTGGCTGGATTATTACAACCGCTGGAAGTTCCGGGCTGGAAGTGGGAACATATTTCTATGGATTTCATTGATGGTCTGCCCAGAACCAGGAAATGGAATGACAGTATTTGGGTGATCGTAGATCGCTTCACGAAGACCGCCCATTTCATACCTATCAGATCAAACAGAACTGCTCAGAGTTTGGCGCAGATATACTTCAGGGAAATAGTTAGACTGCATGGAGTGCCGCTCAGTATCGTCAGTGATAGAGATACAATATTCACTAGTAAATTCTGGGAAGCATTTCAAGTCAAGCTAGGAACGAAGTTGAACTTGAGCACCGCTTATCATCCTCAGACAGACGGTCAGACTGAGAGGGTAAATCGTATCTTAGAAGATCTATTGCGGGCTTGTGTTATAGACTTTGGTGGATCATGGGAAGACCATCTGCATTTGGCTGAATTCTCTTATAACAACAGCTACCAGGCGAGTCTGACAATATCGCCATTCGAAGCATTGTATGGTAGACCGTGCCGATCTCCTGCTTGTTGGGTCGAACCCGGAAATAGACTTGTGTTGGGTCCTGATATGATTCGAGAAGCTGCCGACAAAGTCGATTTTATTAAGAAGCGATTACTCGCCGCTCAAAGCCGACAAAAGAGCTATGCCGATAGAAGAAGAAGAGATATATCCTTTAAAGTTGGCGACTATGTATATTTGAAAGTATCACCGATGAGAGGAGTAATCCGGTTCGGTAGAACTGGAAAGTTGGCGCCCAAATTCATTGGTCTGTTTCCTATTCTGGAACGGATCGGAACTCTCGCTTATAGGGTCAAACTGCCTGATTGTTGCCTGGAGTTCATGATGTATTTCACATATCTCAACTTCGAAAGCACGTTCATGATCCAGACTTGATCGTCGAAGAAGCAGCTCAGCAGGATATTGAAATTACCACTGAATTAGCTGTGAGAAGGGAGCCGCTAAAAATCATCGGCAAAGAAACCGAAGAGCTGAGGAATAAGAAGGTTCGCTTAGTCAAAGTGCAATGGAGTGGAGATCCGCGAGATTGTACTTGGGAAACTGAGGAGAGCATTCAGAAAGCTTATCCTAGATGCCAAGTAGATATCTCTGATTGACTCCGGTGCAAGGTACATTTACCCTACTTTGCATTACCATTTAATTCTCTATTCTTTTGCTATTTTCTTCCCATGGATGTGCACTATTTATTCTATACTCTGAATGATTTTTAAAGGAATATAGGATTTGATTAGTATATTTTTGGAAGGTTAAAAACAAATTGGTTGTTGTGTTGTGTGATTGCAGATTTATCAAACCACTTTCGACTTTGTTCCTTTTCGGGGACGAAAAGTTTTAAGTGGGGGAGATTGTAACGACCCAGAAAATATGAACCAATTTAAAATTTTTAAATTGGCTAAAATAATGGATTTTAAATATTTAAAATAAATATTTTAAATAATGGCAATGGAAAGTGTGTTTGAATCGACAATTGAAAACGAATATAATTAATTATAATTTTAAACAAGGCCTGAAATGGCGCTGCAGTTTTAAAAATTGAATTCAAACTTTGTCGGACTGTACCGGGTGCAAAACAAAACGGATTTTAGTGGAACCAAAAATATTTAAATCTGTTAGTGAATACCTTTCTAACGAATCTGAAAAATCGAATTTTCATAGCGGAAAGCAAAAGTGAGGGCAGAATGAATTTTCAGAAGGGTCGCTATGGATTTTATATAGCCCGTGAAATTGGCCATTTTGCATACGACCTCGGAATTCGACGAAACTACTTTTGGGATGTAAAGTTATTGCTAGGTTTCAAATTTCATAATTTTTGAAGCTAGTATGTGAGCGTGGCAAAGGAAAATGTGTTTTGGTCAATTACAGTTAAATTGGATCGACCAAAAATGGGCCTTTTTGCAAATGGTCTCAGAATTCGACGAAACTAGTTTTGTTGGGACCGTATCGTCAAAATATAGCTAGATTTATTTTTCTGGAATTTTTCGAATCAGTTTGTGACCCTGGCAAATTGAAATGTTCGTTCGAATTAAATATTGAATATTTTATATTTTAATTTGAAGGAAAACTGACTGAAACAGTCGAATGGGCCTTCGAAACATATCCCATTGTGTTCGGAATGGGGGTAAAACACTAGGGACGATAGTCGTTGGGTTTGAATTGGTGTTCATCTGTATAAGGGGTATTTTAGAGATTTTAAAAAATTATAAAATAAAAAAAATCCTATTGGCCCATTTAAATTCATCTCTCCCCGTTTTCTCTTTCTCCCTCTTCCGATCGACGGTGAAACCGTGCTCCCTCCTTCTCTCCTCCTTTTCTCTGCAACCACTCAACTAAATCGAGCGCCACCACCACCATTTGATAGCTCTTGATCCCCTCTTTAAATCCATACCCGAACCACCCATCATCGTCACGTCCTTCGCCTGAATCACCTCCGCAAAGTGTCGCCGCTCTCACCCCGATTTCTCCGCCACCACTGCGCCGAGTTCGCCAGAATTCAGGGAGGAGGAGCGCCTCTCGTAGACGCTTCACGTGGCAGGGTCTGATCGAGCTACAACGTCTTCGTTTTGGTGAAAAGATCAAACCTAGTTTTGAATAAACTGTGAAGGTATATGGCTGTTAATTATTTAACAGATTTCGACAGTTTAAAACCGTTGCAAACTTTGAAAAATCATATCTTTTTGCTTTGTTAACAAAATTCGATGAAACAGGAAACATCGTGACCGTGTGGACGCCTTCTACCTTCTAAAAGAGACCGCATATTTTTCTGAGCCTTCTGCTATTTTTGGTGGAGTGGAACCCAATGTGAGATTTCTGATTAAAAAACAATATGGAAAACGACGATGTATAAATTATATAGTCGAGGTATGAGTTATATAAGCGTTGTACACCTCTTGTATAAGCGGTGTATAAGTTGTACGTTCGATGTATAAGTTATATATGCGTTGTAAAAATTATATATGTGTTGAAATAAAATTGAATCGCTATATATATATATATATATGCCCCTCGTCCACAAACCATGGACGATATTTATTGATTGTGATTGGTGTGAAAATTAATTGATAGCGAATGGTTGTTTGGGATTGTTTGTGGTTGATATTGATTGATTGTGGTTGAAAAATACCCGTTTGTGGTTGAAAAATATTTGGTTGAAACCACATAGGATTAGTTTGTGGAAATGAAATAAATATATACATGCCGCCTGCGTGCGAACTAGATGCATGATCCCAATTGTCAAAAACCGCGAGGTTTTAAGGTAGAGCGAGGAGCCGTACTAGGGACGGTCCCGGTTTTAACTACCCTGCCGTTATGCTGCCGAAATTTTGAATAATATTCGTGTGTTTGAATTATTTTCATTTGCTTAAACTATATTTATTCATTGAATAGAAAACCTTCATGTGTTGAATTGATATTCATTCGTTGATTAGAAATTCATGTGTTGAATGGTATTCGCGTTTTAAATATAATCACATTTCTATCTATATATAGAAACTATAGAAAACCTTCATGTGTTGAATTGATATTCATTCATTGATTAGAAATTCATGTGTTGAATGGTATTCGCGTTTTAAATATAAAAATCACATTTCTATCTATATATAGAAACTATAGAAAACCTTCATGTGTTGAATTGATATTCATTCGTTGATTAGAAATTCATGTGTTGAATGGTATTCGCGTTTTAAATATAAAAATCACATTTCTATCTATATATAGAAACTATAGAAAACCTTCATGTGTTGAAATGATATTCATTCATTGATTAGAAATTCATGTGTTGAATGGTATTCCCGTTTTAAATATAAAAATCACATTTCTATCTATATATAGAAACTATAGAAAATCTTCATGTGTTGAATCGATATTCATTCGTTGAATTGAAATTCATGTGTTGAATGGTATTCATATTTTGAAATAAATTGTTTGATAATAAAAATCACCTTTTATCGACTATATGAACTGTGTAAAATAATCTCGTTTTGAAAGAAATTGGTTTATAAGAAAAATCCTATTTTTATCACCGATATAAACTATATAAAATAATAGTGTTTTGAAATGAATTGTTTTACAATAAAAATCACATTTTTATTATATGCATGAATCGTTGAAATGTGAAGTGTTAAAAATAGCCACTCGAGCAAATAAATATATATGAGTTGAAATATTCATTAATTAGCTAATGATATGATTTGTGCCTATACATGCAACATTAGAATGAATGGTGTTTTTAAACCAAAAGAAATCGAATATGAATTTGAATAGAAAATGATAAGTGATAAGAACTATATATATGTACATGCATATTTATTGAACAGGTTATAGCGAAGGGGCTAGAGAAGAGGAATAAAATTTTGTGCCCGACAAATAGGTACACATTTACTGTTTTGTTTGGGTGATGATTTTATGAGCCTGTTGGCTAGCCGCTTGGCTTTTCCTTTTTCTTTTTGACATGAGACGCCCATGTGGCTATTTGGGAATTTTCCCAGCCCTCCCGTACAAAGGAGGTTATGGCGAATTTTTCCGAAATTTAAAGGTGTTAGTGAAATATTTGAAGTGAAAACGATATTGAAATTGTTGAATGAACTATATTTATATATAAATATATAAATATAAATAAAATTAAAACGAAACGAGGCCGTGCAGTTCGTATTTTGAAACCGTGATTTCAAACAACTAGTGCGGGAGATCCGACCATCGGATTTTCCTGAAATCGCAACCGTTGGGTTCGCCTTGGAAAATCCTTTCCAATGGCACCAACTTTGTAAAAATCCAACGGTTGGATTGTCTGGAATGTTGAATTCAAATCTGAAGAAAAACAGCGCTAGAAACGATTATATTTATATATATATATATATATAATTATATTTAATCGAATAACGACGCTGCAGTTCGTATTTTGAAATCGAAACTTCAAACGATTGTACCGGGAGATCCTACCGTCGGATTTTCCCGAAACTGGAACCGTTGGATTCATTTTGAAAAGACCTTTCTAATGATGTAAATTGCATGAAGATCCAACGGTTAGATTTTCAGATATGTGTAAATCAAATCTGAAGAAAAACAACGCCACAGCCGCGTTATGGCCCGAAGCGTCGTTTTGAATAAATTTTCTATTTTAAAATAAATAAAAATAGCGATAAATCGTTTTAAAATATCATAAACAATATGGAATGGAAATAAACTGGATTTGCTCGATTTATGTGGTATTTGATGGTTGTATGTGTTTGGTGTGAAAATTACATTAAAGAACAAAATTGGTGTTGTCGAATAATTTAACCATTGAAATAAATTGATTTGAAATTCTAAATATACGTGAATTATTTGAAAAGGCCGAGTTAATTCTCATTTCAAATAATTGACCGACGATTGAAA
The DNA here is from genome assembly GCA_030737875.1 of Allium sativum. NCBI lineage: Eukaryota > Viridiplantae > Streptophyta > Magnoliopsida > Asparagales > Amaryllidaceae > Allium > Allium sativum. Next base: position 690,389,121 of record CM060913.1, on the reverse strand, counting down.
TTCGAAGATGAAGACGATGGTCGAAGACCGGAGATCTTCACCTCGTTTGGATGGTAACCGAGGTCCTGATTGGGAGGCATCCCGAAATATGGATAATGAGTGGTGATCGTCCAGACGTACGTGGTGATCGAAGGGTTTGCGAGGTATTTAGTGCCTCCGGTTTCGTTCAGACCCAGAACGGACTTGTAAATGGACTGTGTGTCTGACATTGGATTTTATTCCGTGTTGATTGATCTCTATTAAATATACATCTGTTTGGCGGCGGAGAATTTATTCTTTTGCTTAACGCCCTTCTCTGAAACGCATGAGCTGAGAGGTTGTGTATCGATGGACATCAGTCGCACGGCGTGAATTGCCTGTGTGGCATGCTAAGATGCAGTGATCAGGGCTTCTGTTGAAAAGCAAAGTCTTGTGGTGATAATCAAAGCACCGCCTGTGTGGCGTAGCTTTGTGTATAACGTGAATTCGCGAGCCTCACACCCCGGTGTGAACCTAAAACGGGAGAAGGACCTCAGGGAGGGCACGCGTTTCTTTCTAGCTAGGGTGGTGTCAGTGACCTACCAGCCCTGATATTTGTATACTTTTCACCTATGTGGTTGTTGTTGTTGCGAGGCGCCTTGGTTTGATCGGACGATCCGGGTCCGATGGAGTCATTCGTTGGCTCGTTTACGCCCCAAAGGGCGGGGAAACGTATTGTTCAGGCATTTTAATCCACATCGGTGGACCGGCCCTGACTATCCAAAGGCTTGACAGAGTACTTGCCTGTGGCTCGGGCTAGAGAGTCACGAATTCGGTAAGGACTATCTTTTGCCTTGGTTCAGGACGGAAATCCAATTTCCAAATACGACATCGTGCGAATTTGATTGTATACCTATATATGGCGACATAGTGGTATGGGGCATTAATGCTGTCTATGATTGATAGTTATGATTTGAAATTGTTTTCAAAACATATAAACACTAGCAATAATATCAAACGCCTTTGTTTTATTCGTATCAAGCATATTTTGGCCGTTATAAGGTAAAAACTCTATCCTCCGGTTTGCGTTGCATTGTGTGATGGGAACTGAGTCTTATAACGGCTTCATTTTTATAAAAAGCATAACGATGTTTAAAAGAAAGATTTGTTTTAAAGCATTGGCAATCCAATGGAGTAAACCCGTTCCACGAAAGTGGCGTGGTCCTGGGATTGGCCAAATTATATATGTGTTGACTAGATTTCTCATACTAGTCCCATGACTAACTCGTAGTTTGTTTCACTTTCAAACTCGGGTGCCCCTTTTTCTACACGGGCAGCCTTGTATTCAGGTTTAGCCGGTTCTTTCTGGATAGCTGGAGCTGAAGATGGATTCTATCATTTATCTCTTTTTATGTTGTTCAGCTCCTATTGTACATATTTTGTTTGTTTTCCGCTGTAGACATTTATGTATAGCTGAACTGTATTTGTACTAAGTAAGATCCTGTATACTGTGTAACTCTGATGATTACTTTTATCCAGTATATTCTATTGTTCATTATCTGGTGTATTTATTTAATTCTGTTCTGCTATTATTTGTTTCTGTGTTATATTCCAAAGATAACCCTTGTTTCCGTTAGAACGGGATTTCGGGTCGTCTCACTTTTGGAGCTTCCTACAATTTTTGAAGGAGTGGAACCCAATGTGAGATTTCTATATTCAAATTTGAATGGAATGGCGATGTATAAATTATATGATCGATGTATAAGTTATATAAGCGTTGTACACCTCATGTATAAGCATTGTATAAATTATATGTGTGATGTATAAGCTATATATACGTTGTAAAAATAATGCGTGTTGAATGGAGCTGAAATCAAATTGAAATGAAATTGAAATATATTTACATATGTATATATATGTATACTCCCCTCGTCCAGACCATGGACGATATATATTGGTTGTGATTGTTTGGATTTTGGTTGACGAGAAATTTGGTTGATAAATACGAATGGTTGTTTGTGGTTGAAAACAAAATTGGAACTGTTTGTGGAAAAATTCATTGTGAGATGAAAATGATTAGACTATTTGGATAAGCCCCTTAGGGGACGCCGCGAGGCGTAAGGTAGTGCGAGGAGCCGTACTCGGGACGGTGCCGGTTTGAAACCCCCTGCCGTTATGCTGCCGAATTTTTCTAAAATATTCATGTGTTTAATTTATATTCATGTGTTGAAATATATTCATATGTTGGAAAAATATTCATATGACGAATGAATTGTTTGAATGATAAAAATCACATTTTTATAATGTATATGAAGTATATAAAATATTCATGTTTGAAATAAATTATTTGAACAATAAAAATCACATTTTTATTATATATATAAATCGTTAAAAATATTCATGTTTGAAATAAATTGTTTTGACACTAAAAATCACATTTTTATTATATATATGAAGTGTTAAAAATAGTCATGTGTTGAAATAAATATTTGTTGGCAAAAAATATTGTTTTTACCACATAAATGATATAAAAATGGTTTGGGAAACAAAGAATGGATTATATATATAAATAATTAAAATAACACGAATAACGACGTTGTAGTTCGTATTTTGAAATCGTGATTTTAAACGATTGTACCGTGAGATCCGACCGTCATATTTTCCCGAAATCGAAACCGTTGGGTTTGGTTTGAAAATATCTTTCCAACGATACCAAATTTGTAAAGATCCAATGATTAGGTTATGTGAAATGTTTAATTCAAATCTGAATAAAAACAACACCAGAATGGATTTTATTTATATATATATATATATATAATTAAAATAAAACGAATAAGGACGTTGCAGTTCATATTTGGAAATCGTAACTTTAAACGATTGCACAGGGAGATCCGACCGTCGGATTTTCCCAAATCTGGAATTGTTGGGATCGTTTTGAAAAGATCTCTCCAATGATATAAAATTTGTAAACATCCAACGGTTAGATTTTCAGATATGTGTAAATCAAATTTGAAGAAAAACAACGCCATGGCCGCGTTATGGCCTGAAGCGTCGTTTAAATAAATGGGTTATATCTAAATAAATAAAAATAGCGATAAATCGTTATAAAATATTATAAACGATATGGAATGGAGATAAACCGAATTTACTCGGTTTATTGGATATTTGATGGTTGAACGTGTTTGACATGAAAATTATATTAATGAACTAAATTATGGGTGTCAAATAATTTAACCACGGAAATGAATTGATTTGAATTCTAAATATATGTGAATTATTTAAAAAGGCCGAGTTAAATCTCATTTCAAATAATTGGTCGACGATTAAAAGTCGAAAATATGAAGACGGTGCAAGACCGATGATCTTCACATCGAATGGATGACTACTGATGCCTTTGATGGGAGTTGATGCCCTGAAGGGGCTACATTGGTGGTTGTCCAGATGTACTTGTTGATCGTTCGGATGTGCGAGGACCTTTCTCCTGTATTGGACATATGGGACAAGGAATAAGGTGCCTTCGGTTTCGTTCAGACCCAGAACGGACTTGTAAATGGATGTGCTTCTGACTTTGTAGGTTAACAACGTGGCATACGGAGATTCTGTGACCAAGGCTTTTGTTGAAAAGCATAGCCTTGTGGTTGATGATCAAATCATGGCTTTAATATAGCAAGCTTTGTGTATAGCATTGATTCACGGGCCTCACACCCCGGTATGAACCAGAAACGGGAGAGGACTTTAGGGAGGACATTCATTTCCTTCTAGCTAGGAGTGTTGTTTGGGTTTTACACGTCCGGACATTTTACTTAGGTGGATGATGGATAATGAGGCGCCTCAATTATATTGGTCTCTGCAGAGACGATGGATGGTATGGTCTTTATACAGACCAGTTTGACGCCCCATAGGGTGGGAAACGCAGTGTTTAGGCATTTTAATCCACTCGTGTGGAATGGACCTGATGATCCAAGGGTCACTCGAGCTCTAATCCTGAGACACGAGCTAGAGCGTCTCGAAGCGGTAAGGATGATCCCTTGCCTCGGTTCATGACGGAAATCCATTTTCCAAATACGACATCTTGCGATTTTGATTGTAAACCTATATGTAGCGACATGATATAGGTACCCATGTCGTCTACTGTTGATGCTTATGATTGAAATTGTTTTTGAAACATATAAACACTAGTAATAATATCAAATGCTTTTGTCTTATACGTATCAAGCATATTTTGGCCTTTATAAGGTAAAAATCTATCCTCCGGCTTGCGTTGCACTGTGTGATGGGACCTGAGTCTTATAATGGCTTCATTTTTGTAAAAAACATTGCGATGTTTAAATGATTTACTTGTTTTAAGCACCAGCAATCCAATGGAGTAAACCTGTTCCGCGTTAGCGGCGTGGTCCTGTGATTGCCTTATTACAAAACAAGTTAAGTAGATTTCTCATACCAGTCCCATGACTGACTCGTAGTTTGTTTCACTCGCAAACTCGGGTGCCCTATTTTCAACACGGGCAGCCTTGTATTCAGGTTTTAGCAGGCTCTTTCTCGATAGCTATGGAGATGAAGATGGATTCTTTCACTTCTTTTATGTTGTTCAGCTTCTGTTATGTATATTATGTTTGATTCCGCTGTAAACATTTTATATAAAGATGAAACTGTATTTCGTACTAAGTATGATCCTGTTATACTGTGTAACTCTGATGATTATTATTTCCAGTGTAATTTGATGTGCATTATCTGGTGTAATTATATATTACTGTTCTGCTGTTATTTGTTTATGTGTTATATTCCAAAGATTACCCTTGCCACCGTGAAACCGGGGTTTGGGGTCATCACACGTGGTATCAGAGCTTTGGTTAATCTTAGTTCCGGAATATAACATATTAACGAACTCATCAGAAATAGAATCAGAAGTATTCTATGATGAATAACTTATTTCAGATAGGATCAATATTATCCTAGAATGAGTGTAGCAGAATAAAATACACCCCAATAGACACATTTACATCCAGGTATATGTCTATATGCTTTAAAATACCTTTTCTGTTGGCCTGACACTTTGTCTGCTATTTGCAGACATCGTAGAAAATGAGTGGTAGAAGCAGAAGAAGTAATTCTATGGTTCAACAATCTAATGAGCCAGTTGTGCTCCCACAGCTACGATCAGATATAGAAGCTCTATTAATGAGGTATCGAAATCTAGGTGGAGTACCGTTCTTGGGCAATGAATCCACTATTCAAACTCAAGCTTGGATGTGTTCTGCTGATAGGATTTTTGAAGGGTTCAAGCTGAGAGATGATCGAAAAAGATTACTAGCATCTTGGGCACTCAAAGACGAAGCTTTAATCTGGTGGGAAACAGTTATTAAGGATAATCCAGATTAAAGAAATTTTCAATGGAAGATTTATTCTTCTAGAAGTAACTAATCGGCTATATGATGAATTCTGCTATCTGATACAAGGAGATATGACCATTTAGGAGTATCAGGATAAATTCAGCAGACTTTCTCATTTTGCACCCGAGCTAATTGAAAATCCTAAGAGGAAGAATCTGAGGTTTATTAACGGGCTTCAAAGAAAGTACCAAAATTGGGTAACTGCACATATGAAACTTCCTTTTTCTGAAATGATATATATGGCTTATCACTATGAAGATCTTGATAAGCAAGGTCTTTTGGTCGATGAAGAGGAAGCCAGTTGGAGCAACAAAAGGAAATTCAAAATTGATAGCCCAGAGGCAAGTACGCAGCTTGAGGCAAGTACGCAACCTGAGGCAAACACGACTTCTGGGGTCCGAAAGAAGCCTAAAGTCAAGAGGAAAAAGGTTAAATATGAGAAAGAACCAGTAACAACTGCCACCTTCTCTAATTGTAATCAGAAAGGGCATTTGTCGATAAATTGTGGACCTTTAAAGAAACGATTAAAGAGCGGATTTAAATCCAAGAGCAAGTTTCAAGAAAATACAAAATGCAATCAATGACATCAGACTGGTCGTCTTTCGAAGGTTTGCCTGCTATTAAAGAAGTCTAAAATAGTACAAGTGAATGAAGTTGCAGAAGTTCCGGCACCCTCAGTCAGTCAAGCGAGGCCCGATGTTTTAGAAGGCCGCTTACTGTAATAAACTGGAAATCTGAGCCAATTTAAATTTTTTATTTTGGTTATTTTAATGGATTTTGATTATTTAAAATGAATTATTTTAAATAATAACGACGAGGAATTTAATTTGAATAGAATTAGAACGTATATATTTATATAGGTCGTCGTTAGAATATAAATATTATTTATAATTATAAAAGGAATTTAAAATGGCGCGGTTGTTCGATAATTTGATTTCAAAGTTCAAATGAATGTACAGGATTCAAAATAAACCGGATTATAGTGAAACCAAAAATAATAGAATCTAATTGAGAATATCTTTTCAACGAATCCGAAAAATTGAAATTTCATAGCGAGAATCAAAAGATATGTCCAGTTGAAATTTCAGAATAGTCGCTATGGAATTCTGGCCCTTAAAAAACGGAGTTTTTGCAAACGACCTCAGTTTTCGACGAAACCACTTTTGTTGGATCTGCGATGTCAAGTTATTGCTAGGTTTCAAAATTCGTAATTTTTCGAATCAATATGTGAGCGTGGCAAAGGAAAACGCGTTTGAGCAGTTTCAGTTGATTTTAATCGACTAGAAAATGGCCATTTTTCAAACGTTCTCAGAATTTGACGAAACTAGTGTTGTTAGGATCGTATCGTCAATACGAAGCTAGAAAATATTTTTCGAGAATTTTTAAAGTCCGTATGTGGCCCCGGTAATTTGAAATGTGCGTTCAAATTCAATACATAGTGTTAGACCCAAAAGTGGTTCTAACACCCAAATTGATTAAAAGCAAATAAGATGAGATAAAAATAACAATGAACACACAGGATTTATAGTGGTTCGGCGAAGAAATGCCTACGTCCACTTATCTTTCACTATATTCACTGATTGAGTTGCGAATACAATGTAATTGTCACTTGATTTCACTCACAACTCGCTTATATTCACTCAGTAGATTAAAACAAATAATGAAAGAAGATTTGGATTCTTCGGGAGTAATGGAGCTCGGATTATGGAGGTAGTTGAACTCTCAAAGTGCCTAAAAAAGATCCTTCTCTTTGTCTCCAGACGGGGTATTTATAGGTGTGAATTTGCTCAAAACTTGATCCGGGTCGGGGCCACATGTCGTCCATCCCACTACCTTCGGGTTCGGATGAACTCTTATGTTGACAACGCATCAAAGGAACGGACGTTATGGGTAGGAACTGGTCAAAGCCGGTCCGGATATCCAGGCGCTTTTGCAGGAGAATAATATGGAACATGGGCTCGGGTCGGAGACGCACAGATAAGGGGTTCGGATCGGAATATCCGATCCGACCCGGATTGGCTTGGATGCAACGCTCTCTTCTTCTCTAATCTGCTTCGCTCCGATCCATTTTCGTGGCAAACAGGTGGCTTTCCGATCCACTTGAGATTATGTTGCCCTCCGATCCGATCAGATATACCTTATCAATTTCCTCATCAGCAGTTCACCGATCCGAACAGAAGATTCTACCCGACCCGAACCGATATGTTGCTCTGACCCGACCCGAACAACTGCAGCTATCCAATCTAGGTTGTGGTGTCTTTTCCAATCCGAACCGAAGTCTTCTAATTAAAAATGCTCTTCAATGTCTGATTTCTTGACTTTGTGTTGCCTAGTTCACAAAGTAGGCTAACACTTTGCCCCCTCAAAGGATGCTTCTGTTGGTAACGGAGCATGCTTTGACTGCCATAGCGCAAATGCTTCATCCTTTCTTTCGAATTCACGCGTTAAGTTGTTGTACTTCATCCTGTTCGGTTCGGATTCCGACCCGAACGGATTTCTGGCTTGGGTTCCGACCCGAACAGATCTCCTTCCTCCTGTACTCTGCGATGAACCAGTGGGCCAAGTTGTGTTCTTGGGCTTTTCGAGCCGGTCCGATCGGGAATACGAATAGTCAGCTTGTTGTTTATATAAATTCACTTCCTCTTTCTTCTTTTCTTTCATTCACTGTTTTCGTTTATCCGAACCGATTCCGTATCGAAGCTCCAGTCTTTCCAAGAAACTTCAAAATTTTCGCTTCCATCTTCGAATCAAATACATAGGTAGTCTTGTAATCTTGAATCTGGTTGTCATAATCGCTTTTAATTTACATCCGCGGTTAGTTTGAACGACTTTAACAAAGCAATTGAATAATTCCATCACTACGCCTTCTTCCATCTTCCGCCTTCGTCGTCAATGGCATCGACGCCATTTCGAAGCGTTGGAGGAAAGTATTGACACTTGAGTGCTTAATCTCTCGATTTTAATTAAAGCTTGGGATGTTGAGTTGGGTTCGCTATTTAAGAGGGGAAGAGGAAGAAAACTGAAGAAGGTTGGTTCGGGTAGGGGAACAATAGGAGAAAAAGGAAAAGAGAGAGAAATTTACAGAGCCGGATCGGGTCGGAGCAATAGGGCCAAGAAATGGGTCTTAAACTGCTTGACCGGGTCGGGTCGGATCTACGAATACAATGAAGGTCACGACTTATGCGCTCGGATCGGATCCGATTGAAAAACAAAGGAGAGAATAGGGGTCTGGTTATCCAAGTTAATCCGACCCGCTCCGGGTGTCAATCTCCGAACCGATCCGGATATATCTTTCTGAACATGGGCCTTTGCTCATCCGATCCGAACCCGGTGTCTGCATCCGAACCGAACACCACTCAATCTAAAACACAAACTCTCGTCCAACTATTTAAAAGATATTACTTCCAACTTCACGAACAGTTAGGATAGTGCCTTGCGGACATAAGTGAACATTAAGACCTTCTCTGACTATCACTTTCTCTTCAAAGTCTCGTCTTACATTGCTGTACTTTTACTTTGCATTTCTCACATTCGCTGCACACATTTTAGTTCACACACATACACAGGGGGGTACGGGATAATTTACTCTAATCCGTGCTATTGCTTCTTCAATAGTTCTATGACAATGAGGCCCAGACGCTCCTCCCGACTAGCTGAGAGGAAAGAAGCCCCGGAAACTTCTAACAAAATCACTCTTGAGGATATATCTTCTTCGTCTGATCCAGAATGGGACAGTGAGGGTCCAGACTACGGGGTTGGAAGTCGAGAAAGCAACGAGGCGTCTTCGGAGAACGAGGTTTCTCTGGGTTTTGAGGAGGAAGGAGGGATCGGTGACGATCGAGCCCCTGACGAATTTGAATCAACCATTATATTGGAATCACCTCCAGACTCCGTTGAATCGACAATTGACAACGATCGACTTGTCCGAATTTGCTTAAAGTATGGAATAATGAAAAGGGACACTCTAGTGCCTTCACGCTCTGACCGTCCCCACAACCCTCCAGAAGGATATATGACGGTCACTCGATTGATGTGCATGGTCGGTGCCATTCCTCCATTCTCTCCCTTCATTGTTGACTTTTTAAGACAAATGCGGATTGCCCCCATGCAATTTCACCCCAACTCATATGCCTATTTGCACACCTTGTATATAACATATCGTGAAATCTTAGGCATAGAGCTCACGTTCGATGACGTTCACTTCTTCTATAATTTCAAGCATCGGACTCGAGAAACTCCATCCTTCTGCTACTTTGAATCAGTCCCAAAAAGGAAGATAATCTCTGCACCATTTAGCAGTAAAGCTGGAGATTCCAGACTAGAATGGTTCTACGTGAAGCGACAGCCTGGATGCGCCAGGAGGTGGACAAAATCAAGTAAAGCACTGATTTTCTAAATCCGGGCTCTATACACTTGAATCATCACCTTGACTTGTTTTCCTTTTTGTTTGCAGTTGACAATCCCAAACAGATATCGGACTAGGTGTTCTTCGACCGGATGCACCAACTCCTCAATGGCGATCAGAAATTCTTGACTATCGACGAAACCCTCAAGGACGAATACCTTCACTTTCATGGGCTGTTGTCTGTTTTTCGTAGCATTGGTCATGGGACGGTTCCATACGCATACATTCCTCCTGTGGAGGTAGTCCCAGAGATAGGAGAGGGCTCAGGAATTCCTACAGCGCCTCTTCACACTTCACCTTCTCCATCTTCTACACAAGATGATGAATTGGCTAATCTGGCCGAAAGGCATCATGAAGGATATATTGCCCCTGAGGAAACTACTTCTCTAGAAAAGTCAAAATCTTCCCAAGAGTCACCACTTCACATTTCTGAGGGGGATGCCCCTAGCACTGATGATCAAATATTTCAGGGTTTGGGGGATCTCCCCTTACCTGAGACTATATACACTTCAGAGGATTTCAGGAAGGATCCTTTAGTCTTCACCTCTTCTGAAGAGACCACTCCCGCTAAGGCCAAAGTGCCTGCCCGTACTAGTCTAGCTTCAGACTCGGGTTGGTTGGGGGGAAACACACCACTTAGGATACACTTTTCATAACAGCATTAACCTTCATTGCACCTCTCTCCTCGTGAATCCATCAATTCTAAATTTCGTTCGTTTTCTCGTGCAGGTACAATGTCTCGATCCTACTACGATATAAGAAAGCTTCGTCGCAGCATGTCCAATCCTCCTCAGGATGTCGAGTATGATCGCCGGGATGATCGTGGTAGGGAGGAGAGAAGGCCTTATGATCCCTATCGCTCTCGACCCTCACGTTCTCGCTCACCCGTTAGGCCGGAACAAGAGAAATACAAAGGTTACCAAACGCCGTAGGGAGGAGGATAGACCACAATCCAAAGACTCCTCCTCTTCCTATGAAAAACGCAGTAGAGAGAAAAGTCCTCCAAAAGAAACCGGGTCTCGAAGTAAGCAAAAGGTCCCTGCTACTAAACGACCTAGGACAGACAAAGAGACTACAGAATCCTCTTCAGGAAGGGACACCGAATTGACAAACAAAGAGACTACAGAATCCTCTTCAGTAGAGAGAAAAGTCCTCCAAAAGAAACCGGGTCTCGAAGTAAGCAAAAGGTCCCTGCTACTAAACGACCTAGGACAGACAAAGAGACTACAGAATCCTCTTCAGGAAGGGACACCGAATTGACAATCCTCGCTCCTCCCCCACCAGATGCGGGAACTGCAATAAAACGGGCATATTTGAAAGAGCAATTTCCCGAACACTACTTCGAAACTCTGACTTTTTTACCTGCCCTTGAACCTATTTCGTCTAATTGGGCAGATGAGGCCAAGGCAAAGATTGATGCGGTGCAAAAACAATATACTGAGATGTTCAAATATTTACGCAATCTTTCTAGAATCATCCGCACTCTAATCACAAATACTGATTCAATGCAAAAGACCGCGGAGGAGGATGCTAAGGCCTTAAAAGCTCTAGGAAAAGATTTGGAAGACACTCAAGCTCAGCTAGCGGTCGCTCAAAGGGACGCTTCCAATTTCAAACAACAATTTGAGGACATGCAAAAGCGCTATCACGATTTGCTTGAATCTCATACTCAGGAGCGTTCTGAATTAAAAAAGCAAGCTGACGATGCCAAGTCAGAAGCTGCTAAGACACGCCTTGCTTATGCTGAGCTTGAGCGGAAAAACGCCGAGTTAGCAAAGAGGAGTGCTGAATTAGACAAGAAGAATGCTGATTTGGCTTCAAAGTTGTTGGAGGCAGAGAACAGGGCTGCTCTGGCCGAGGGCAATGTGGAGTGTGCTATTAAATCTGCGGAGGAAGCCCGCAAGCAACTATCAGAGGCGGAGGCTGATATTCAGGGCTTCGGCGACCTAATGATTGAATTCTTCGCACACATTATTCGTCGTCGAAACATTTCTTGGATCGAGGACTATCCATCCACTCTAGTTCAAGTATGGAATCAAATCGTTGAGTGGGAAAAAGAGGAACTTAAGGTCGATTCCCTCGATGAAGATAAACTGATGGAAAAATACTTGAGAGATGATGAACCGGAGCGCCTAGCTGAAGGGCGCCGCCTCATTGCTGAGGCCATGGAAGAAGAGAGACGGAAGTCTAAACAAAAAACCATTCTCGAAGCTGGTTCCTCTTCCTCTGCCCCTGCAACTCCCGAAGTAGAAGGGTATGATCCCGAAAATCCGGGAATTCCTCGAACAACTCTACTATCCCCTATTCCTGAAATAGCCCCAGAGGTAGTAGTCACCCCCGCTGAGAAGTCTTCGGAAGGTATCCCTACCTTTTCTCCTCAATTTGCCAAAGCTATTACTACCTTTCGCTACGTGATTGAACATTCGATGAGAGACCCATTGTTTTCGCCTGAGTTGATAACTGTTGCTTCTCATTCTGTAGGTGTCGAATCATCCGAAAAGACAGATGTATCTCAAGGAGCTGCCGCTGGGACAAAGCCCGCAGATGGGGCCAAAAAAGGGGAAGACAAGGCTGCTTCTATAGACTTGGGAGAAGGAAGTGAGCCAACTAAAGTCTCCACTCCCCATGATGAAGAAATGATAGCAGCTTTAAAAGATGATGGCGGAGACGGGGGGCATGAAGAGGAACCAGAAGTTGCAATAATCGGGGAGTCAAAAAGTGCTGATGACGTTACCTTGGCTGCAATGAAGGCTGATCAAGACAAGCGCTTGCAATTAAAGGCCGAAGAACTAGACCCTGAGGTCCTCAAGCCCCTCGCAGTTGTGGATGCGGGTTCAAGGTTAGTTGTTAAGCTCTCAACTAGATCTATTACAGAAGAACTTGCTAAAAAATCTTCTCTTGATTCCAGTGCCCCGCCCTCCGGGAAGAAGTCTACTGGCTCTAGTACCGCATCTTCAGGGAAAAAGAAATCAAAACGACTCTTGACTGAAGCCGAGAAGGAAGCAAAGGATGCAGAGAAAGCCGCCAAGAAATCCAAGGCTCATTCCAAATCTAAATAGTGGATTGCCCTGTATCTTTTTAGCATCTTCGTGAACCAATAATTGCTTCTACAAAAGCAGCTCCTGTACTTTCTTTTTTAGCTATCTGTACAAATTCATTCATCTGTAAATAAAAATAATTCACTTTTTGCAATGTTTATTTGTTAGTAGTTCTGCACTTATGTAAAAATGCATGTCTATAGTTATGAAACGAAGTTGTGGAGGGGGGAAATATGCGTGTACATAAATGTCCCCAGTCAATTTCCACAAGTTATTCAATGCTTAACCAAGCAATCTGAAAGCTCCCGATTTTCTGATGGGATAGCACTTCCTGTGCCGTCAGTACCTGTCGTTTTTTCTGGCATTTCTTTTATACTCTCCCTCTTTCTCTTGAGAGTTAGAGTTCGAGTTCAGTCATCCGTTTATTCCCCGGTCTTTCAACGGGGAATGATTTCTTTCTCAGCGCTCAGTCAGAGACGCTTTTATACTCTCTCTCTCTCTCTGGAGAGTTAGAGTTAGGAGGAGAATCTTCTTTTTCAGCGCTCAGTCGGAGACACTTTTATACTCTCTCTCTCTGGAGAGTTAGAGTTAGGAATAGAATCTCTTTTTCAGCGCTCAGTCGGAGACGCTTTTATACTCTCTCTCTCTCTCTGGAGAGTTAGAGTTAAGAATGTCGTTTTCTCATTCTTTTATGCCTTATCGCAAAAATAGTCGTTGTGCTTCTTTTTATGTCTAAACCGTTTTCAACCTTTTTAGGCTGTGAGTCACCCTGTACTTCATACCTACTACAAAATAATTAACAAATGTATATATACATAGTGCATAAAGGTAAATAACACACAATATTTTTATAGTGGTTCAGCTAAGTCGTAGCCTACATCCACTTTATAGTCCTTTATTCATATCGTCAGATCTTCCCAAGGCAAGTCGTGCCTTATTACAGAATTCATAAGAAAAATAACATAAAGTACAGTGTTTTTAATCCAAATATCGCATTAAGTGTTGAGCATTCCATGCTCTGGGGACTTCTTCGCCATCCACGGTCGTTAACTTGAAGGTTCCTTTTTCAAGTTTCCGTTGAATGACAAAGGGTCCTTCCCATTTCGGACCAAGGTGAGGAAGGGATGGAAAGACTCTCTTTAGCACCAAATCTCCTGGTACAAAAGTCCTGAGGCGAACTTTTTTGTCGTAATAGCGTGCCATCTGACGCCGATGTCTTGCTGCACGCAAATCTGCTTCGTCCCTTTTCTCTTCAACTTCTTCAAGAGACTCAAGTAAAAGTGCCCGATTCGTCATCGGGTCATAATATGTCACCCTGTGGGAAGGAACTTCTAGTTCAACTGGAATTACAGCTTCTGAGCCAAAGGAGAGAGAGAAAGGGGTATGACCGGTGGCCGTTTTAAATGTTGTTCGATATGCCCATAAGGCTAGGGGCAATTCATCAACCCACCTTGCCTTTGCACGCTCTAATCGCTTCTTGAGGATGGATTTTATTACTTTGTTTATTGCCTCTACTTGCCCATTTGATTGCGGATAGGCAACTGCAGTATATCGCTTGTCTATCTTATACTTCTGGCAGAAATTTCTGAATTCAGTACTATCAAATTGGGTCCCGTTGTCAGTTATAATCGTCCTTGGGATCCCGAACCGGCATATAATATTTCTAACCACAAAACATATCACCTTTCTTGTTGTGATCTTGATCAAGGGCTCAGCTTCCACCCACTTCGTAAAATAGTCCACGGCTACTATTGCATACTTAGCTCCTCCTTTAGCAATTGGTAGGACTCCAATGATATCAATTCCCCATGTGGCAAATGGCCAAGGACTCACCATTGATTTAAGTTGAGTCGACGGTGCCGTGGGGATTTTAGCGAATCTCTGGCACTTATCGCAGCGTCGTGAATAATCAGCTGCATCTTTATTGATCGTAGGCCAGAAGTATCCGTATCGCAATATCTTCTTTGCTAAAGTTTGACCTCCTGTATGATCTCCACACTCACCTTCTTGTACTTCTCTTAGTACACGCTTGATGTCGTCGTGTGCTATACATCGTAACAGGGGCATAGAAAATCCTTGCCTATAGAGGGTATCATCTTGTATGACATATCTGGTAGCTTTGCGAACTACGGCTCTTTTCTCACTCTTCTTCGATGGGAGTGTCCCATTCTTAAGGAAATTCTTAATTGGAGTCATCCACGACTCCTTCTCTGGTTCCGCTTCAAAAGCGAATTCAATTTCCATTGATTCAAAGCTTGGCGATTCCAACATTTCAATTGGAATTACTTCAGTCTCTTCTGGATTGTCGGAACTAGCCAGCTTTGCCAGTCTATCCGCTTTCTGGTTTTCAACTCTGGGAATATGTGTTATGTTGTACCGCTCTAAGCTATTCAATAGCTCTTTCACTTTCTTGAGGTAGGCGATAAGTCGAGGTCCTCGAGCCACGAATTCCTCTCGCACTTGACAAACAACAATTTTAGAGTCACAAAATATGTCTATCATTTTTACTCCGAGGTCTTTAGCAAGCTTCAGCCCGGCGATCAGGGCTTCATATTCAGAGTCATTGTTAGTTGCCGAAAATTCTAATCGCAGGGCGTAATATAACGACCGTCCCTCGGGAGTGACTAAGACAATTCCAGCTCCGGACCTTCGGTCATTCTTGGCTCCATCTGTATATAGTTTCCACGAATTCATCTTTAGCTCATCCTTGGACTTAACCACTCTGTCATTGATTACTTCCTCCTCTGTAATGGTGAATTCCGCAATAAAGTCTGCTAGAGCTTGCCCCCTGATTGACTTTCGTGGTTGAAAATTCAAATCAAACTGACTTAGTTCTATGTTCCATTTGATCAACCTTCCCGATGCCTCAGGCCTCTGTAACACCTGCCTTAAAGGCTGGTCGGTGTATATGGTTATTGGATGGGCTTGGAAATAGTGACGAAGTTTTCGGGATGCGATCAGGAGGCTGTAAGCAAGCTTCTCAATTTTTGGGTAGTTGCGCTCTGCCGCTGCTAATTTCTTGCTTACATAATACACTGGCCTTTGTACTTTGTTTTCTTCTCGAACCAGGGCTGTGCTGACAGCGTGAGCCGAGACTGCCAAGTAAACAAACAATTCTTCATGATCTATGGGCTTTGACAAAATCGGCGGTTTCTCTAGCAGTTCCAACAGATTTCGAAAGGCCTCAACACAATCTGGAGTCCACTCGAAGTTCTTCTTTCCCCTTTTAATCAAATCAAAAAACGGAACACATTTATCTGTGGCTTTGGAGATGAATCTACTCAGCGCCGCTACTTTCCCTGCAAGACTTTGGACGTCTTTAATTCTCCTCGGTTCTTCGATATTTCTAATTGCTGCTATCTGGCTAGGGTTGATTTCAATTCCTCGGGAACTCACAATGAAGCCAAGGAACTTTCCCGATGCCACTCCAAATGAGCATTTCAGAGGATTCAATTTCATCTGGTACTTTCGCAAGATACCAAACATTTCCGCTAAGTCTTGCGTATGGCTGGAAGACTGCTTTGATTTGACAAGCATATCATCCACATAAACTTCCATAGTTTTTCCTATTTGATCATAAAACATTCTATTTACCAAGCGCTGATAAGTAGCTCCAGCGTTTTTTAATCCGAATGGCATTACAACATAACAATATAACCCCAAATTCGTAATGAAGCTCGTATGTTCTTGGTCTGGTACGTGCATAGGAATTTGGTTGTATCCAGAATATGCGTCCATGAAAGAGAGAAGTTCATGACCTGCTGTCGAGTCTACAAGCTGGTCAATCCTGGGAAGTGGGAAACTATCTTTCGGGCAAGCTTTATTTAAATCTGAAAAATCAATGCAAGTCCGCCACTTTCCGTTTGGCTTCTTTACTAAGACGGGATTCGATATCCAGTCGGGATATGTCGAATCTCGAATAAATCCATTCTGCTTCAACTTTTCTACTTCCTCTTTGAGAGCAGCCGACCTCTCTGGGCCCAGCATGCGTCTCTTTTGCTTCACAGGCGGATGCTTCGGATTTACATTCAATTTGTGACTTATAATGGACGGTGATATCCCATACATGTCAGCATGGGTCCAGGCGAACGCATCTAAGTTTGCCTTCAAGAAGTCCATTAGTTCTTTAGCTCGACGTGGATCCAATTGAGAACCAATCTTCAAAACTTTTGTCGGATCAGCTTTATCAATGGGAATTTCCACTGTCGCTTCATTAGGAGTTGCATTCCTAGCCTCTGGTTCCTCGTCTTTTCTGGGATCCAGGTCTTCAGGCGTTCCTTTGGGCAACTCCCTCGGGGTCAATCTCTCTAATTGCTATGCCGAGTCCCCCTTCAAGGGAGACGAGGCATCCTTATTCTCAACGTTAAGTCCTTTCATCAACATCTTTAACTCGGCCACATAGCAGGCCCGTCCGGAAACCTGATCCCCTCTCATTACTCCAGTTCCGGCTTCGGTTGGGAACTTAAATAACAAGCACCAAGGGGCGATACAAACTCTAAATTCAGCGAGGGCAGGTCTCCCCAAAAATGCGTTATAAGGCGAATCTACGTCCAATACTACGAACTGAAGCATTCACACTCTTCTACGTTCTCCTTGCCCCAGGGTCACGGGCAACTCTATGTATCCCATGGGAGCTGTCGTCGCCCCGTTGAAGCCTCTGATCCATCCTTCACAAGGTTTCAGATCTTCGGACTCAAGCTTCATCTGATCAAATGACTTCTTGAACAAAATATTAACGGAACTTCCATTGTCTACTAATACCTTATGGACCAAGGCCGGCCCAATGGTGGTGGTAATAACCAATGGATCATTGGTGGGTGATTGTATCCCAGTATTGTCTCGGCTGCGAAATACCACGTCGTCAAACATGGTCTTCTGTTGTTTTATGGGGGTGACATCCTCCAAATCATCACCTTCATTCACGTCTAGATGCTTGGCAGCGTTTACATATTGATCCATTGACCTAAAACTTCGGATTGCCGGGTGAGGTCCGCCTACTATGGAGTTGATGATAATTCCTTTACCTTTCTGCTGCGCTGTACGCTTGGGAGCAGGTAGGATCTGTTTTGGAGCCTGCTCTCCTTGCCCCCTGTCCCTCGGGGCAACCTTGTACTCATCCAACTTTCCTTCACGTAGCAGCTTCTCAATCACATCCCTCAAATGCCGACATTCATTGGTCGAATGCCCATGAGTTTCGTGAAACAAGCAAAATTTCCCTGTCGCCATTTCTTTCTCGGTCGAATCACGAGGTGGCGGTCTTTTGTACTGTAACACATTGTACGTATCCAGGTAAATATTTTCTAGGGTGTCGTTCAATGGTGTATAATTCTCGTAATTCTGGAACCGGGGTCTTTTGTTAGGATCACTTCCCCTATTTCTATTTCTTCTGTTACCGTTTGGATTACGATTATTGTTGTTGTTACCCCCGCTTCCAGCATTGCTGTTTCCACCCTTGTTTCCTACATTTACTTCAACCTTGCCAGAACTTTCCCCAGACTGCTTTACGGCGATGTTACTCTGCACATTCTCCTTTGAAGCCGTCTCAGACTTTCTCTTTCGGTTTGCCCTGGCCTCCTCTCGTCTTAGATAAATATCGGCTTTTTCGTAGAATATCTCTCTTGTGGAGGGTGTTTTCCCAGAAAGGTAGTCTCCAAACTCAGATTCAGGATCGACTCCTTCCTTCAATGCCATCAGAATAGTGGGCTCATGCGGGTCACTGACCTCAGTTATAGCTTGGTTAAAACGATCAAGATATGCCCTTAAAGATTCTCCTGGCGCCTGCTTGATTCTCGATAATTCAATAACACTTTTGGACTTTCGGGCATGGAGTCGGAACTGGTTCATGAAACGCTCGCTTAGTTCCTTGTAATTCGAAATCGAACGAGGAGGAAGTCGGGTAAACCAGAACAACGCCACATCTTCTAAGTAGATTGGGAATGCTTTGCACTTCACTTCATCAGGGGCAGCAGCAGCATTCATGAGCCACGAGTATCGCATTAAATGCTGTCCCGGATCAGTCCTTCCGTTGTATTTATCCATCTGTGGCAAGTTAAAGCGTCGGGGAAATTGGAAGTCGAGGATATCATCGGTGAAGGGAGTATGGCTTCGTTCGATGCCATAATCCTCATTTGTATAGTTCCGACTCTCGGACATGAACTGGCGAACCATTGCCTGTACATCAGCATTAGTTAGGGGCCGCTCAGGTTCCCTGGCCCTAGTATCCGAGTTCCTTCTGGGCTCTTGTTCAGGAGATGCCCTTCTTCTTCGAGCTGCCTCTGCTCGATTCCGTTCCCTGCGCTCCCGGTCGATCTCGGGAGGAGGGGATTGGAGCCTTTGCCCCCGAGTGGGGTCATTGTTTCCTAATGCTCGTGCAATATCCTCACGAGATCCCAAAGATCCAAATGTCAGCTGCTCCACGTTCTAAGGTCGTTCGAATGGCCTTCGTTCACGGGGCCTCTCTTCCTCGGAAGATGAAGATTGATCCACTGGTGTGTGACGAACCGGTGATGGAGTTCTCTGTCGACGGAGTTCATTAATCTCCCGACTCATGAGCCTCATATTTTCCTGCATCATGAGATTAGTTCGCTCGTGAACCTTCATAGCCTCCCTTGTGCTCTCAAGCATGTCAAGCAAGCGCGAGAAATCTCCTTGAGTGATGGGCGCAGATGGATTGACCTGATCACCAACCCTGGTGGCTGGAATTGGAGCATTCGTAGGGACTCGAGTAGAGGTTCCAGCTTCACCAAGCATCGGGTCGGATCGGAGGTAAGAGGTCGGGTCGGTTCGGAGCTGGGGAGCCTGGTCGGATCGGTACGTGGCAAGCAGCTCGGGTCGGTTCAGATTGAGGGAATGCACTGCTTCAGAATCTCCTACCCGGATCGGATCGGAGCTCTCCCCCTGCTGGCGGCTCGGATTTCCTGCATTGGTTCTTCCCGCTGCTGAACTCTGCCCCCGAGACCTTGTTACAACAACATTTTGCTGATCTTCGCCAGCTACATTTCCTCGAACAGACTGAACTTCTTTGCCTTTTCCTTTGTCCATGAGTTCTTTGACAATCACTTCAACAAATATAAAAAAAAAGCGGAGAAACTTAAGGATTCACTTCTTTGAACTCAGGGGTCCAAAAAGTAGAAAGAGATCCCGGAAAATAAAGAATTTAGATGAGGATTCTTAGTGAAAGCACCAAAATGTTAGACCCAAAAGTGGTTCTAACACCCAAATTGATTAAAAGCAAATAAGATGCGATAAAAATAACAATGAACACACAGGATTTATAGTGGTTCGACGAAGAAATGCCTACGTCCACTTATCTTTCACTATATTCAATGATTCAGTTGCGAATACAATGTAACTGTCACTTGATTTCACTCACAACTCGCTTATATTCACTCAGTAGATTAAAACAAATAATGAAAGAAGATTTGGATTCTCCGGGAGTAATGGAGCTCGGATTATGGAGGTAGTTGAACTCTCAAAGTGCCTAAAAAAGATCCTTCTCTTTGTCTCCAGACGGGGTATTTATAGGTGTGAATTTGCTCAAAACTTGATCCGGGTCGGGGCCACATGTCGTCCATCCCACTACCTTCGGGTTCGGATGAACTATTATGTTGACAACGCATCAAAGGAACGGACATTATGGGTAGGAACTGGTCACAGCCGGTCCGGATATCCAGGCGCTTTTGCAGGAGAATAATATGGAACATGGGCTCGGGTCGGAGACGCACAGATAAGGGGTTCGGATCGGAATATCCGATCCGACCCGGATTGGCTTGGATGCAACGCTCTCTTCTTCTCTAATCTGCTTCGCTCCGATCCATTTTCGTGGCAAACTGGTGGCTTTCCGTTCCACTTGAGATTATGTTGCCCTCCGATCCGATCAGATATACCTTATCAATTTCCTCATCAGCAGTTCACCGATCCGAACAGAAGATTCTACCCGACCCGAACCGATATGTTGCTCTGACCCGACCCGAACAACTGCAGCTATCCAATCTAGGTTGTGGTGTCTTTTCCAATCCGAACCGAAGTCTTCTAATTAAAAATGCCCTTCAATGTCTGATTTCTTGACTTTGTGTTGCCTAGTTCACAAAGTAGGCTAACACATAGAGTTATATTTTGATTTTGATGAAAACTGGTCAAAACGATCGAATCAGCCTGCGAAACATATCCCATTGTATTCGGAATGGGGGTAATTAGCTATGGACGACAGTCAATGGGTTCGATTTCAAGGTCGAAACAAAAATGTACGTCTTTGAGATAATTAAAAAATTAAATAATATATAATACAAACCCTCTCCTCTCTATATTTCCTCTCAGCCCCCCCGGTTCATTTCGAAATGAAATAAATAAATAAATAAAAGAAGAAAAAAAGGGGCTTCGTGCCCTAACCCCCACCGCCGCCGCCGATCAAGTCGCGCCCCCCTATCAGCGGCGACGTCGCACCACCACCGCCTCCACCTTCGTCTTCACCTCTCCCCTCCTCCACAGCTCGCACCCCCCTTTTTCTTCCTCGTTCGTTTGCAGCAAGACCCCAAAACCCGTGCCACAGCCAAACCCTAGCCCACCCAAGGCCACGCGCCGCCTGCTCCCCCTCCTCCACGTCCGACGCCGCCTCCGGCGAGCTCCCATCCGACGACAACCCCCTCCAATCGAAAATGTGAGTTCCTTTATTTTTAATTTCGTTTTTCTTCTTCTTCTATGCTAAAAAAAAAATCTGATTTTTATATAACTTTTTTAAAAAAATATATAATTTTTATGGTTAGCATTGATATGAGAATTTGATTTGTTTAAAGAAGTGATTTTGATTTGTAAAAAAAAGTATTTTTTTTAGAGAAAGATTAGACTTTTATATGATAAAGTAGCAAAGTAAAAATATGATTTTTATATAGAAAACCGAATTATAATAATATAATCTTTATTTGAAGTAAAGCGATATAAAAATATAATCTTTATATAAGAAGTAAAGAGATAAAAATATAATTTTTATATAGAAATTAGAGATGTAAACATAGAATTTTTATCTATATAGTAGCGATGTAAAATAGAATTTTTATCTATATAATGGCGATGTAAATATAGAATTTTTATCTATATAGTAACGATATAAAAATAGAATTTTTACCCATATAGAGTGATTATAAAAATGTAATTTTTATATACACAGCAATAATATAAAAATGTGATTTTTATATATGTAGTGGCTACGGACAATGAAATTGACAAAAGGCCAGCACGACGAAGATTTCTACATATGAAGAGTCGTGGCATTGGTTTAGCTAGTCGGTGAGAACTCCTCACCTTTAATTTATTTCTAGTTGAAATATATACTAGGATGCAGACATTGTTTAGTAGCACCCGACACCCGTCGTCCACATACCATGGATGACTTGTTTGTTTGATTGCTGTGTTGTGAAATTTGATTGTATAATGTGAAATGAAATAAAATATTTTATAGTGGAAAATATTTTATAGTTAAAAATATAATTTTTAACGTGTATATAAAATAAATAGTAATAAACAAATCGGAGATTTGTTTATATACACTGATTTGACTGATATTGATTGGGACGATAATTTTCACACATCGCCCAACCGCACAAATAAAATCTGTGTTTGTTGATTTGAAACCCCACACGGGTATTGGGATGATATTTTACGTACACTAATCCCGATTGTTTACTTGTATGTCAATCGGTGTGTTGACAGACTGTGTAAGCGTTAATTATCTATATTTAATGCTTATGCAGTTGTGTGGTGCAATCTGGATGATGGTTGATTATTTATCGTTGTTATTATGTACATGTGTAGTAGAAAATCCATATAATTAGCATTATATGGTAATTGATTGGGCCTCATTCCAGTTTTGAAATAGAATATTTGAATAGAAATATTTGAAAAAGAAATATTTGAATAGAAATATTTGAAAAAGAAATATTTGAACAGAAATATTTGAAATAGAATATTTGAAAAAGGAATATTTGAAATAGAAATATTTGAATAGAAATATTCGAAAAAGAAATATTTGAAATAAAATATTTGAAAATAGAAATATATGAAGCCGGGTTGATTAGATTCGCGCCATTTTGACGCGAGCGGTATTTATATCGATTTTATTCGTTTTTATAACGGATATCGAAAAGGTAGTGATTTCGAAATATAACGTTTTGAAAATATTATCGTTTGTATATCGATGATGTGGAATATTCAATTTTGATTTGAAATTGAATATGAAGTTGAAATCGTTTTGAAAACAAATTTAAAACGATTTATAAAATATGTTTTAAAAATAAATCGACGAAAATATATATAATGGCCTGAATAGAACGCGCCGCGCTGCGGCAGTTCGCGAATTTCGACCATTGACTTCGAATGGATATTGCGAAAGATCCGACCGTCGGATTCTCCTAAAACTGGAACAATTGGGTTCATATCGAAAAGAGCTTTCTAACGAATATTGGAAATTTGAAATCTAACGGTTGGATTTGGAATTATGTCCAAATCAAATTTGGAAAAGGTCGCTGTAAGTGCAGTTCGATGGCCGTTGATGAAAATTGACTGTACGGGCCTTAATAAAATTATTAAAAGTATTAATAATTAGTGTAAAATCATAAGAAATGATTTGTGAAGAATTGGGATGAAAAACTCCATATTTGAAAGGATAAAAATAAATTTGTATCGAAATGAACTAGTTTTGAACTAGAATAATAATTTATTTATTTTTAAATTAAATAAATTGGATTTGGAATGGTTTTGAAAATAACCAGAATTTCCAATAATTGAATTGGAATGGATTTGAATCGAAATCATCTTTGGAATAGTTCGATGTTGGATTTCGTGACGATACAGATATTGTTATGGAAATTTGAAAGATATATTTATATCATTATTTCCAATACGATATTTGTGGGTCGTAGAATTTGATATTGAATATATGTCGATATATTTTCTATTCAGAGCCTTGTATTTAATATCAAATATGATTTGGGTTTGTCGTGAATGGTGTCTTCATTAACACTATTCTTAAACCCAATTGAGAAAAATATTAAATCTTTTTATTTAGATTTAATGAAGTGTACCAATTAAATGGTATTTAATTGGAATTGAATTTGAATTAATTTATGGGTTTATCGTGAACGGTGTTTTAAATAACACTTGTTCTTTAACCCGATAATTAATGGAATGTTATTTTGGGTTGTCATGAACGATATCTTCAATAATACTGTTCTTAGACCCAGCGGAGTTAAGAAAATCAGAAACTAACTGGAGATAAGTTAAGTTGAATGGTTTCTTGGGTATTGATCTGATGTTGGTTTCGGCCTTCGGGGTTAATACTTAGGGAATTGCTCACTTGCTATTTTACAGTTAAAAGCTGATAGAATGGAATGTGATTTTGGGTTTATCGTGAACCGTGTTTTAAATGACATTGATTCTTTAACCCAGTTAAAGATTAAAACTAAGTGGAGTTTTAATGAATCTTTAATTAGATTGAAATGATCGGGAATGGAGTATCACCAGTTTTGCTCCAGGCGATAGTTAAATCTTTAATTAGATTTGAACGTGAAATGGTAGTTGAATTTACCGATAACACCGTGGTGTTCGATAAGAAGTATGACCAGTTTTACTTCATGGAATGAATAGGTTGGGACTGGGGAATAAAATAAATAATTACTTCGGTGTGGTCCGCTAATCCCGACTAGTTTGAAATGATATTCAAAGGAAGATTAAAGAATTAATTTAAAACAATTTATCTTTGATAAAATTAATGGGAACCTTTCCCTTAGAATGTGTAATTTAGAAACTAACTGTAGGTTAGCTAAGAAGTATGGTTTCCTAGGATATTGATCTGATGTTCATTTCGGCCTTTGGGGTTAATCTTTGGGGAATTATTCTCTTGCTAATTTACGGTTAGTGACTGATGAATTGGAATGAGGCGTATGTGGTGTTCGAGTAACAATTGTTAATTATATACGCGAGTTATTCAGAAAGACCGGGTTTATCTCATTCTGTATAACTGATTCGACGATAAGTCGAAGGTGAAGACGGTGGTTGAAGACCGAAGGTCTTCACGTCGTTTGGATAATTACCGATGATCTTGATTGGGTCGTACACCCAAGAGGAGGGAATCAGTTAGTGATCGTCCAGACGTACTTGGAGATCGATGGATATACGGGGTACTAGGTGCCTCCGGTTTCGTTCAGACCCAGAACGAACTTGTAAATGGACTGTGTGTCTGACATTGGATAACATTCTGTGTGATTTATGGATATCGGTTGCATGGAGTGGTTTGACTGTGTGGCATGCTAAGATGCAAATGATCAGGGCTTCTGTTGAAAAGCAAAGTATTGTGATTGATGATCAAAGCACGGCCTGTGTGGCATAGCTTTGTGTAGCGCTGATTTGCGAGCCTCACACCCTAGTTGTGAACCAGAAACGGGAGAGGACATCAGGGAGGGCATGCGTTTCCTTCTTGTTTGAAGTGGCGTCAGCGGTTTGACACGCCCTGACGAGTTTGACTTATGTGGTTGTTGCTGTTGCGAGGCACCTCGGATATATCAATGACTATGTGGAGCCTATGGAGTCATTTGTTAGCTCATTTACGCCCCAAAGGGCGGGAAAACGTAGTGTTCAGGCATAATAATCCACATTGGTGGACCGGCACTGACGATCCAAGGAGCAGTTGCAGCTGTTCCTGAGGGGCGGGCAAGAGCGTCTCAAATCGGTAGAGGACTATCTTTTGCCTCGGTTCATAGGTGGAAATCCAATTTCCAAATACGTGATTTTGCGGTTTTGATTGTAGAGCCTAGTATGGCGACATGATATATGGTACCCATGCCATCTATGATTGATATTTATGATTTGAAGTTGTTTTATACACTATGCACTTATTATAGTATCAAATGATTTGTTAAAATGTATCAAGCATTCTTTGGCTATTATAAGGTAAAAACCCTATTCTCCGGCTTGCGTTGCATTGTGTGATGGGACCTGGGTCTTATAATAGCTTCACTGTTCTTTATTTAGCATTGCGCTGTTGTTTTATGCACTGGTGTTCTTGGGAGGAAACCCATTCCGTGTTATACGGCGTGGTCCCTTGATTTACCTAACTTTAAAATAAAGATTAACATCTATTTTAGTTCTCACACCAGTCCCATGACTGACCTGGAGTTTATTGTTTTAACCTAAACTCTGGGTGCCCTTATTTTGACAAGGGCAGCTAGTAGTTTTGGTTTTTGCAGATTTATATTCATAGGATCCTGATTTACAGCTGGAACGATACTCGGAAAGCTCTGTATCCGTGTATTACTTCTAGTTGTGTTTTTTATTATTTTTCCGGTGCTATGTAATGTATTGTAATCTCTGATATTTTTTTGTTGTGTAATATTTATTCATACTCTGTATATTCTTGTATTCTGATGTAATTGTTGTAATAAACAATGAAATGTTCTTCTGTCTGCGTTCTTTTCTGTGTTGTTCTCTCAGTATCTGGGCTTTCCTTACCGTGGATGTTCGGGTCGTTTCAGCTGGTATCAGATCTTTGGTTTACAAAGCTCAGAGAACAAGACACATTAGAACCATACGAAAGAATTCATCAAAGATTGGATTAGTAATATCCAATGGGAATGACTCGTCAGAGATATGATCAGTAGTATCCTAGAACGAGTGTGAAGAGTATATTTTTGAAATATAAAAAGAAAAACAAATTTTGTTTTGATATTTAAAACGTATTATACGTATTTGAATAATTTATTTTGTATTGAATTTGGACAGTCCAATATATAAAGATTTTTCGTATACATCTGATCCACGTATATTCGAAGTTTTAATATATTGGATAGATATAGAATCACACTCTAGTCGCCCGGAGATGATTCGGATGATTACTCGAGTATCATCAGAATTTATATTCGAGAGCCGAAAGTAGGACTTCTATATGATTCCATTAGACTGGTGTGAGAACCAAAATTAGATAGGGCATATTGTTGTGATTTAGCATCAAAAATATGATTTTTAGACTATGAATCAAAGTTATGAATTTGAAATGATAATCAACTAATTGAATGCTAGTTGTGTAGTTTGATTAATTAAAATGTTGAACCATTTAGCCAAATCGAACCAAATAGTGAATTGTATTGAAAATTTATCGCATTTGCTTGCATATACATGTACTTACATTGAACAGGTCATTGCAAGGAGGCTAGAGCAGAGAATAAAATTGTTTGCCCGACAAATAGGTACATGTTTACCATAATTTACTGTTTTGTTTAGGTGATGATGGATTTTATGAGCCGATTGGCTAGCCGCTTGGCCTTTTCTTTTACTTTTGGATTGAAGAAGGCCATGGGAGGCTATATGAAATATCCCGAAGTCCCCGGTGCAGGGGAGGTTATGGTGAAATTTTTCGAAAATTTAGGGAGTTAGCCAAATTTTCGAAAAAATTGAAAAGTTCTTAGAAACTGAAAAGTTGAAGAACTTAAGCCGTAATGAAAATAATGAAGGTTGAGTTGATTTGTTAAACAACTTTCAGCTTCATTCCTTTTCGGGGACGAAAATTTTAAGTGGGGGAGATTGTAATAACCCGGAAATCTAAGCCAATTTAAAATTTTTGTTCTGGTTATTTTAATGGATTTTGATTATTTAAAATGAATTATTTTAAATAATAATGACGAGGAATTTAATTTGAATAGAATTAGAACGTATATATTTATATACATCGTCGTTAGAATATAAATATTATTTATAATTGTAAAAGGAATTGAAAATGGCGCGATAGTTCGATAATTCGATTTCAAAGTTCAAATGAATGTAAAGGATTCAAAATAAACCGGATTATAGTGAAACCAAAAATAATAGAAGCTAATTGATAATATCTTTTCAACGAATCCGAAAAATTGAAATTTCATAGCGGGAATCAAAAGATATGTCCAGCTGAAATTTCAGAATAGTCGCTATGGAATTCTGGCCCTTAAAAAAAAGGGAATTTTTGCAAACGACCTCGGTTTTCGACGAAACCACTTTTGTTGGATCCACGATGTCAAGTTATTGCTAGGTTTCAAAATTCGTAATTTTTCGAATCAATATGTGAGCGCTGCAAAGGAAAACGTGTTTGTGCAGTTTTAGTTGATTTTAATCGACTGGAAAATGGCCATTTTTCAAACGGTCTCAGAATTTGACGAAACTAGTTTTGTTAGGACCGTATCGTCAATACGAAGCTAGAAAATATTTTTCGAGAATTTTTAAAGTCCGTATGTGGCCCCGGTAATTTGAAATGTGCGTTCAAATTCAATACATAGAATTATATTTTGATTTTGACGAAAACTGATCGAAACGATCGAATCAGGCTGCGATACATATCCCATTGTGTTCAGAATGGGGGTAATTAGCTATGGACGACAGTCGGTGGGTTCGATTTCGAGGTCGAAATAAAAAGGTACCTTTTTGAGATAATTAAAAAAATTAAATAATATATAATAAAAACCTCTCCTCTCTATATTTCCACTCAGCCCACCCCCCCCCCCCCCCCCGCGCTCATTTCGAAATCAAATACAAAAAAGGGCTTCATGCCTTAACCCCCATCGCCACCGCCGATCAAGTCGCCCCCCCCCCCCCCCCCAGCGTTGACGCCGCACCCCCACCGCCGCCTCCACCTTCGTCTTCCCCTCTCCCCTCCTCCACAGCTCGCACCCACCCTTTTTCTTCCTCGTTCGATTCCAACGAGACCCCAAAACCCACGCCACAACCAAACCCTAGCCCACCCAAGGCCACGCGTCGCCTGCTCCCCCTCCTCCACGTCCGACGCCGCCTCCAGCGAGCTCCCATCCGACGACAACCCCCTCCGATTGAAAATGTGAGATCCTTTATTTTTAATTTCGTTTTTCTTCTTCTTCTATGCTAAAAAAATCTGATTTTTATATAACTTTGTTTTAAAAATATAATTTTATGGTTAGCATTGATATGAGAATTTGATTTGTTTAAATAAGCGATTTTGATTTGTAAAAAGAAGTGTTTTTTTAGAGAAAGATTGGAATTTTATATGATAAAGTGGCGAAGTAAAAATATGACTTTATATAGAAAACCGAATTATAATAATATAATCTTTATTTGAAGTAAAGCGATATAAAAATATAATCTTTATATAAGAACTAGAGAGATAAAAATATAATTTTTATATAGAAAGTAGAGATGTAAAAATAGAATTTTTATCTATATAGTGGCGATGTAAAAATAGAATTTTTATTTATATAGTAGCGATGTAAAATAGAATTTTTATCTATATCGTAGCGATGTAAAAATAGAATTTTTATCTATATAGTAACGGTATAAAACTAAATTTTTTATCCATTTAGAATGATTATAAAAATTTGATTTTTATATACATAGCAATAATATAAAAATGTGATTTTTATATATGTAGTGGCTACGGACAATGAAACTGACAAAAGGCGAGCACGACGAAGATTTCTACATATGAAGAGTCGTGGCATTGGTTTAGCTAGTCGTTTAGAACTCCTCACCTTTAATTTATTTCTAGTTGAAATATATACTAGGATGCAGATGGTGTTTAGTAGCACCCGACACCTGTCGTCCACAGACCATGGATGACTTATTTGTTTGATTGCTGTGTTGTGAAATTTGATTATGTGATGTGAAATGAAATAAAATATTTTATAGTGGAAAATATTTTTATAGTTAAAAATATAATTTTTAACGTGTATATAAAATAAATAGTAATAAACAAATTGGAGATTTGTTTATATACACTGATTTGACTGATATTGATTGGGACGATAAATTTTACACATCGCTCAACAGCACAAATAAAATCTGTGTTTGTTGATTTGAAACCCCACACGGGTATTGTGATGATATTTGACGTACATTAATCCCGATTGTTTAGTTGTATGTCAATCGGTGGGTTGACAGACTATGTAAGCGTTAATTATTTATATTTAATACTTATGCAGTTGTGTGGTGCACTGTGGATGATGGTTGATTATTTATCGTTGTTATTATATACGTGTGTTGTAGAAATTCATATAATTAACATTATATGGTAATTGATTGGGCCTTATTCCAGTTTTGAAATTAAATATTTGAATAGAAATATTTGAAAAAGAAATATTTGAATAGAAATATTTGAAAAAGAAATATTTGAATAGAAATATTTGAAATAGAATATTTGAAAAAGAAATATTTGAAATAGAAATATTTGAATAGAAATATTTGAAAAAGAAATATTTGAAATATAATATTTGAAAATAGAAATATATGAAGTCGTGTTGATTAGATTTGCGCCATTTTGACGTGAGCGATATTTATATCGGTTTTATTCGTTTTTATAACGAATATCGAAAAGGTAGTTATTTCAAAATATAACGTTTTTTTTGAAGGAAATAAAAAATATAACGTTTTGAAAATATTATCATTTGTATATCGATGATGTGGAATATTCAATTTTGATTTGAAATTGAATATGAAGTTGAAATCGTTTTGGAAACGAATTTAAAATGATTTATAAAATACTTTTTAAAAGGAAATCGCGAAAATATATATAATGGCCTGAATAGAACGCGCCGCGCTGCGGCAGTTCGCGAATTTCGACCATTGACTTCGAATGGATATTACGGGAGATCCGACCGTCGGATTCTCCTAAAACCGGAACCATTTGGTTCGTATCAAAAAGAGCATTCTAACGAATATTGGAAATTTGAAATCTAACGGTTGGATTTGGAATTATGTACAAATCAAATTTGGAAAAGGTCGCTGTAAGTGCAGTTCGATGGCCGTTGATGGAAATCGACTGTACGGGCCCTGATAAATTAATATTAATAATTAGTGTAAAATCATAAGAAATGATTTGTGAAGAATTAGGATGAAAAACCCCATATTTGAAAGGATAAAAATAGATTTTTATCGAAATGAACTAGTCTTGAACTAGAATAATAATTTATTTGTTTTTAAAATAATAAATTGGATTTGAAATGGTTTTGAAAATAACCAGGATTTCCAATAATTGAATTGGAATGGATTAGAATTGAAATCATCTTCGGAATAGTTCAATGTTGGATTTCGTGATGATACAGATATTGTTATGGAAATTTAAAAGATATATTTATATCGTTATTTCCAATACGATATTTGTGGGTCGTAGAATTTGATATTGAATATAAGCCGATATATTTTCTATTCAGAGCCTTGTATTTAATATCAAATATGATTTGGGTTTGTCGTGAATGGTGTCTTCATTAACACTGTTCTTAAACCTAGTTGAGAAAAAGATTAAATCTTTTTATTTGGATTTAATGAAGTGTACCAATTAAATGGTATTTAATTGGAATTGAATTTGAATTGATTTCTGGGTTTATCGTGAATGGTGTTTTAAATAACACTTGTTCTTTAACCCGATAATTAATGGAATGTGATTTTGGGTTGTCGTGAACGGTATTTTCAATAATACTATTCTTAGACCCATCGGAGTTAAGAAAATCAGAAACTAACTGGATATTAGTTAAGTTGAATGGTTTCTTAGGAAATGATCTGATGTTGGTTTCGGCCTTCGGGGTTAATACTTAGGGAATTGCTCACTTGCTATTTTACGGTTAAAAGCTGATAGAATGGAATGTGATTTTGGGTTTATCGTGAACCGTGTTTTAAATGAAATTGATTCTTTAACCCAGTTAAAGAGTAAAACTAAGTGGAGTTTTAATGAATCTTTAATTAAATTGAAAAGATCGGGAATGGAGTATCACCAGTTTTGCTCCAGGCAATAGTTAAATCTTTAATTAGATTTGAACGTGAAATGGTAGTTGAATTTACCGATAACACCGTGGTGTTCGATAAGAAGTATGACCAGTTTTACTTCATGGAATGAATAGGTTGGGACTGGGGAATAAAATAAATAATTACTTCGGTGTGGTCCGCTAATCCCGACTAGTTTGAAATGATATTCAAAGGAAGATTAAAGAATAAATTTAAAACAATTTATCTTTGATAAAATTAATGGGAACCTTTCCCTTAGAATGTGTAATTTAGAAACTAACTGTAGGTTAGCTAAGAAGAATGGTTTCCTAGGTATTGATCTGATGTTGGTTTCGGCCTTCGGGGTAAATATTTGGGGAATTATTCTCTAGCTAATTTACGGTTAGCGACTGATGAATTGGATTGAGGCGTATGGGGTGTTTGTGTAATACTTGTTTATTATATACGCGAGTTACTCAGAAAGACCGGGTTTATCTCATTCTGAATAACTGATTCGACGATAAGTCGAAGGTGAAGACGGTGGTTGAAGACCGGAGGTCTTCACGTCATTTGGATAATTACTGATGATCTTGATTGGGTCGTACACTCAAGAGGAGGGAACCAGTTAGTGATCGTACAGACATACTTGGAGATCGATGGATATGCGGGGTACTAGGTGCCTCCGGTTTCGTTCAGACCCAAAACGAACTTGTAAATGGACTGTGTATCTGACATTGGATATCATTCTGTGTGATTGATGGATATCGATTGCATGGAGTGGTTTGCCTGTGTGGCATGCTAAGATGCAAATGATCAGGGCTTCTGTTGAAAAGCAAAGTCTTGTGGTTAATGATCAAAACACGGCCTGTGTTGCATAGCTTTGTGTAGCGTTGATTCGCTAACCTCACACCCCGATTGTGAACCAGAAACGGGAGAGGACATCAGGGAGAGCATGCTTTTCCTTCTAGTTAGAAGTGGCATCAGTGGTTTGATTGCCCTGACGAGTTTGACTTATGTGGTTGTTGCTGTTGCGAGGCGCCTTGGATATATTGGTGACTATGCAGAGCCGATGGAGTCATTTGTTGGCTCATTTACACATCAAAGGGCGGGGAAACGTAGTGTTCAGGCATAATAATCTACATCGGTGGACCGGCCCTAACGATCCAAGGGGTAGTTGCGGTTGTTCCTGAGGGGCAAGCTAGAGCGTCTCGAATCGGTAGAGGACTATCTTTTGCCTCGGTTCACAGGTTGAAATCCAATTTCCAAATTTGTGATTTTGCGATTTTGATTGTAGAGCCTAGTATGGCGACATGATATATGGTACCATGCCGTCTATGATTGATATTTATGATTTGAAGTTGTTTTATACACTATGCACTTATTATAGTATCAAATGATTTGTTTTAAACGTATCAAGCATTCTTTGGCTACTATAAGGTAAAAACCCTATCCTCCGGCTTGCGTTGCATTGTGTGATGGGACTTGGTTCTTATAATAGCTTCATTGTTCTTTATTTAGCATTGCGCTGTTGTTTTATGCACTGGTGTTCTTGGGAGGAAACCCGTTCCTTGTTATACGGTGTGGTCCCTCGATTTGCCTAACTTTAAAATAAAGATTAATAACTGTTTTAGTTCTCACACCAGTCCCATGACTGACTTGGAGTTTATTGTTTTAACCTAAACTCTGGGTGCCCTTATTTTAACACGAGCAGCTAGTAGTTTTGGTTTTTGCAGATTTATATTCACAGAATCCTGATTTACAGTTGGAACGATACTCGGAAAGCTCTGTATCCGTGTATTACTTCTAGTTATGTTTTGCATTATTTTTCCGCTGCTATGTAATGTATTGTAATCTCTGATATTTTTCTGTTGTGTAATATTTATTCATACTCT
This sequence comes from Allium sativum, assembly GCA_030737875.1. NCBI lineage: Eukaryota > Viridiplantae > Streptophyta > Magnoliopsida > Asparagales > Amaryllidaceae > Allium > Allium sativum. The sequence goes on along the minus strand of CM060913.1, from coordinate 690,355,703 downwards.
GTATATTCTTGTATTTTGATGTAATTGTTGTAATAAACAATGAAATGTTCTTCTGTCTGCGTTCCTTTGTGTGTTGTTCTCCTAGTATACGGGCTTTCCTTACCGGGGAAGTTCCGGTCGTTTCACTTAACGTCAAAGATGTACCAATTAAAGTACTGTTTGATACTGGTGCGTCGCGAAACTTTATTGCAAGTAGTGAGGTTAAGAAATTGGATTTGAAATTGAAAAAGCTTAAAGAACCCATCACTATTCATAATCCGGTTGGGGATTCCCTCAATCGTAGTTGGATTTATGGGGTGCCAGACTCTTTTTCCCGTTATCGGTTCCCTATCATCACGATCGTATTGAATTTTACCGAATTTGATCTTAGTTTAGGATTGGATTGGTTAACCAAATATGTAGCTGAGGTTAAATGCGCCGAGAGAGTTGTTAAGGAAAAAACAAAAATTCTGGGAGTAAATAACCATTCCATGTGAAGGTCTGAATTCAGATAGAAAATACTTTTGGTTGGCTCTTGATGTTTCTCCTTCTCAAATAGAAAAGATTCCTATCGTTACAGAGGATATTCTGGTCGATTTAGAAAATATTCCCGTCGTAAGGAATTATGCGGATGTGTTTGGAGAAGATGTTAGCCTACCTTTGTATAAAGAAATCAATTTCAAAATCGCTTTAATTCCGAATGCAAGGCCAGGAGTTCACGCTATTCGAAGAATGTCCTTGAAGGAGAAAGAAGAGTTAGACAATCAAACTCGACAACTTGTATGGAAGGGTCTGATCAGGCCTAGTTTCTCTGATTGTGGAGCGGTAGTGGTGTTTGTCCCAAAGTCAGACGGTACTCTCGTACTATGTGTGGATTATCGTGACTTGAACAAGCTGACATTAAAGAATAAATATCCATTGCCGCGAATTGATGATTTGTTGGATCGATTGAATGGCGCACATGTATTTTCATGAATGGACCTAGCTACAGGTTTCCATCAGCTTCGTATTGCCGAAGAGTGTCTTCCTTTGATAGCATTCAGAGGTCCATATTTATTTTATGAGTGGTCAGTAATGTTGTTCGGCTTATGTAACGCTCCAGCTTATTTTTTCGATCTAATGAACAGAGTATTTAGAGAAGTATTGAATAAATTTGTACTGGTGTTCATTGATGACATATTGATCTTCTCTAAGTCAAAGAGCGAGCATGCAAAACATTTGGAACAAGTGTTAGAGATACTGAGAAAGAATGTTTTGAAAGCAAAATTTTCCAAATGTATATCCTGGCAAGAAGAGGTAAAATTCCTTTGTCACGAATTATCAAAGGAAGGAATTTCTATAAACCAAAGTAAAATCACTACTATTCAGGATTGGAAATAGCCTAGTACTCCCACAGAAGTCCGAATTTTTCTGGGATTAGCTAGTTATTATTGGAAATTCGTTAAGGATTTTTCGAAGCTATCTAGTCCATTAATGCAGCTTACTAAGAAGCATGCCAGATTTGAGTGGACCCCAGAATGTGAGGCAGCTTTTCAAGAGCTGAAATTGAAACTGACAACTACTCCAGTATTAACGATTATCAATGGCAATAATGATTTGACAGCCTGTAAGGATGCTTCTATTGGAGGTCTTGGTGCGGTATTAATGCAAAGAGGCCAAGTAGTCGCTTATGCTAGCCGTCAATTGAAGCCGCATGAGAAGAAGTATGCAACTCATGATCTTGAATTGTTAGCCATCGTGTTTGCTATGAAAATATGGTTGAGAAATTTGAATTATATACCGATCATCAATCATTGAAGTATTTTTTCATCCAAAAAGACTTGAATTTGAGACAACAGCGTTGGCTAGAATTTCTTGTAGCGTATGATCTAGATATTCTGTATACACCGGGAAAAGCCAATGTGGTAGCGGATGCGCTTAGCAGAAAAACCGCAATTATCGCCAATCTTATAATCACGCCTTCATTTATTGATAACATAGCTGCTCTTCAGAAGGATGATCACTTCATTCAGAAGATCAGAGAGAGAATTCAGAAAGGCGAGCCCTCGAGTTTTCAGATTGATAATGATGGGATTTTGTGGTTAAAAGGCCGATTTTTTGTTCCAAACATTTCCGAACTCCGGAAAGAAGTGCTGGATGAATGTCACAAATCCAAACTTAGTATCCATCTAGGAGTGAGTAAAATGTATAATGATATCAAACACACTTTCTGATGGAGATCTATGAAAAGAAACATTTCCTTGTACGTGAGCCAGTGTTTTACTTGTCAACAAGTCAAAAGTGATCAATAGAAACTCGTCGGATCATTGCAACCATTGGAAATCCCAAATTGGAAGTGGGAACAAATTTCTGTGGATTTCATAGATGGCTTGCCCAGAACCAGGAGAGGAAATAACAGTATTTGGGTGATCGTAGATCGTTTCATGAAGACTGCCCATTTCATACCTGTCAGATCAAATAGAACCGCTCAAAGTCTGGCAAAGAATTATTTTAAAGTAATTGTTAAACTGCATGGAGTTCCCATGAGTATCGTTAGTGATCGTGACCCGATTTTCGCTAGTAAATTCTGGGAAGCATTCCAAGCAGAATTGGGAACAAAACTGAACTTGAGCACCGCTTATCATCCTCAAACAGATGGTCAAACCGAGAGGGTGAATCGTATTCTTGAAGATTTACTATGGGCTTGTGTTATTGATTTGGGAGGAACATTGGAAGACCACTTGCATTTGGCTGAGTTCTCATACAATAACAGCTATCAAGCAAGCCTGAAAATGTCATCATTCGAAGCATTGTATGGTAGACTGTGCAGATCTCCTGCATGTTGGGTAGAACCTGGCAACAGACTTGTATTGGGACCCGATATGATTCGCGATGCTTCAGACAAAGTCGATTTCATTAAGAATCGACTGCTTACAGCTCAAAGCCGATTCAAGAGCTATGCAGACTCGAGAAGAAGAGATTTGGCATTTTCTATTGGTGACTATGTGTATCTACGAGTTTCTCTGATGAGAGTAGTAGTCCGATTTGGCAAAACTGGGAAATTGGCGCCTAGATTTATTGGTCCATTTCCTGTGCTTGAGCGGACTGGAACTCTCGCTTATAGGTTCAATTGCCTGATTGGTTGCCTGGTGTACATGATGTATTTCAAGTATCTCAACTTCGAAATCATGTACATGATCCAGACTTGGTCGTGGAAGAAGCCGCGCAACAAGATTTGGAAATTACTCCAGAGTTAGCTGTGAGAAGGGAGCCGATAAAGATTATTGGCAAAGAAACTAAAGAGCTGAGGAACAAGAAGGTTAACTTAGTCAAAGTGAAATGGAGTGGAGAATCTGGAGACTGTACTTGGGAAACTGAAGAGAGCATTAAGCACGCTTATCCCAATTGCAGAGTGGATATCTCTGATTAACTCTGTTGCAAGGTACATTAACCATATTTTGCATTCCCGTATTGTTTTCTACTTTACTATTGTTTTCATTTTTGGATGAGTAGTTTTAAGTATAATCTGACATTAGCAAGTATGATTTTTAAGTATATAAACAAACTATATATTTTAAAAAGTTAATCAATAAATTGATTGCTTTTGTGTTATGTGATTATGAATTTGACTAATCAAAATATTGGAAAGATAATTAATCGAATCAACAAGAGAATGAAAGGTAAATTTATGCAAATTGAATCAAATATTGAACTGATTTGAAAATTGATTGAAATACATGCATGTACATTATACATGTTTGAACAGGTAAATCGATTTGCTGTTGAGTAAAAAATTTATTTGCGTGTCGAACAAATCGGTAAGCCTTAATGAGTTGGATGTGCAATTTTATTTATATATCAACTCCTGTGAATGCCATTGGATGCGGAGTGTTGGTTGTTCTGTGTGAAATTATAAATGTTGCCATAGGATAGTAACAATTAATTTTGGACTACACTACATGGCAAACTACATGAAGATAGCATACTCTATCATATACCACATAAGCATTTAGAGTTTGTATGAAGAGGTTAAAGATTTACCATACGAGTGAGAGGCTTGTATGGCGATGACTATATTACAGGTTGAACTGAAGACTAACATGGACTATATAAAATGTAATGGTAAATTGCCAAATTAATAAAAATCCCACACGGGTCTGGAGATGACAATAAACACATCTCTCTAGTCATTAAGGAACAAAAACCATTTATAGGGTGACGAGAATTTATTCTCTGGAATTAAGATCTATACACACTTCCCTGTGGACACCAAAATATATCATTATAAATATATGTATGCTTTTTAGGATTAATTGGGTGCCTAATACGGCCCAATAAATTTCCAAACCCCTCCCCGTATAAAGGATGTTATGGAGAAATTTTTCGAAAATTTAGGGGGTTAGCCAAATTTTTGAAGAATTAGAAAATTCTTTGAAATTGAATAGTTGAAGAATGAAAGCCAAAATGAAAGTTGAGTTGGTTAGTTAAAAAACTTTCAGCTCCGTTCCTTTTCGAGGACGAAAATATTTTAAGTGGGGGAGATTGTAACAACCCGGAAAATCAGAACCAATTTAAAAAAATTTATTTTGGCAATTTTAATGAATTTTGATATTAAAATAATTTATTTTAAATAATAACGATTAAAAATTTATTTGGATCAAAGTTATAGCGAATATATTTATTTTAAATATAAAACAAGGCCTTAAATGGCGCGGTAGTTTGAAAATTCAACTTTGAACTTTGGCTGAATGTACAAGATGCAAAATAAACTGGATTTTAGTGAAACCAAAAATATTTAAATATGTTTAAGAACATCTTTCTAATGAATCTGAAAAATCGAAATTTCATAGCGGGAATCAAAAGTTATGGCCAAATGAATTTTCAGAAAGGTCGTTCTGAAATTAATATGGCCCTTGAAAATATACATTTTGCAAACGACCTCTGTTTTCGACGAAACCACTTTTGTTGGATTCAGAATGTCAAATTATTGTTATTATGTGAGCGTGGAAAAGGAAAACGCGTTTCGTTAATTTCGGTCAATTTGGATTGACCAGAAAATGGTCATTTTTCAAATGGTCTCAAAATTCCATGAAATTAGTTTTTTTGGGACCGTATCGTCAAAACAAAGCTAGATATACTTTTCTGTAATTTTTAGAATCAGTATGTGGCCCTAGCAAATTAAAATGTACGCTCAAATCCATATTTGATTGTTTTATATGTTAATTTGAAGAATAACTGACTGAAACAGTCGAATGGGCCTAGGAAACATATCCCATTATGTCCGAAATGGGGGTATTTAGTTAGGGGCGACAGTCGTTGGGTTTGAATTGGAGTTCGTATGGATTGAGGGTATTTTTGGAAATAAAAAAAATAAAATATATATATAATGGGCCAATGGGGTTTCATCTCCCCAAACCCGCGTTGACACAGATTGCCCCGTAATCCCTATTCACGAATGATGGAAGGAGCTCTCTCCTTCTCTCCTCTTTTTGTCCTCAATCATTCAATGAAATGAAGTGGCCCTTTGGAGGTTTTTGAAGATCGAAGTCTCCTCTTCAAATCCATACAAGATTCGTCCCTCATCGTGGCGTGTGCGTGGAGATCCGGGCCTCCGAACATCAACCGCGTCGCACCGATTATCTCCTCCACCGTGGCATCGAGTTGGGCCCCACCCCCCTGCGCACGTGCGCCCCTCTTCCCTCTTCGACGCTGCGAAGCCTGATCGTCCAACCGCTTCACGCATTGATCGAAAAATCTAGACCTAGGTTTGAACGGTTCGCTGAAAGGTACGGGTTTGTATATTTTAAACTGATTTCGACAATTAAAAGCGTTGCAATCGAATAAAAATCATATCTTTTTCGTTTGTGGTCGAAATCCAGTGAAACAAGAGACACCGGGACTGTGAGGACGTCTTCTACATTCTAGAAGAGACCAGAGAATTTTTGGAGCTTCCTACAATTTTTGAAGGAGTGGAACCCAATGTGAGATTTCTAAATTCAAATTTGAATGGAATGGCGATGTATAAATTATATGATCGATGTATAACTTATATATATGTTGTAAAAATCATATGTGCGTTAAATAGAGCTGAAATGAAATTGAAATATACACATACGTATATATATACTCCCCTTATCCACAGACCATGGACGATATATATATTGGTTGTGATTGTTTGGATTTTGGTTGACGAGAATTTTGGTTGATAAATATGAATGGTTGATAATGGTTGTTTGTGGTTGAAAACAAAATTGGAACTGTTTGTGGAAAAATTCATTGTGAGATGAAAATGATTGAAATGATTAGATCATTAGGATAAGCCCCTTAGGGAACACCGCGAGGCGTAAGGTAGTGCGAGGAGCGGTACTTGGGACGGTGCCAGTTTTAAACCCCCTGCCGTTATGCTATCGAAATTATCTGAAATGTTCATGTGTTTAATTTATATTCATATGTTGTAATATATTCATATGCTAGAAAAATATTCATATGACGAATGAATTATTCGAACAATAAAAATCACATTTTTATAAGGTATATGAAGAATATAAAATATTCATGTTTGAAATAAATTGTTTGAACAATAAAAATCACATTTTTATTACATATATGAATCGCTAAAAATATTCATGTTTGAAATAAATTGTTTTGACACTAAAAATCACATTTTTATTATAAATATGAAGTGTTAAAAATAGTCATATGTTGAAATAAATATTTGTTGGCTAAAAATATTATTTTTAGCATATAAGTGAAAAGAAAATGGTTTGGAAATCGAAGAATGGATTATATTTATTTATATATATATATATAATTAAAATAAAACGAATAATGACGCTGCAGTTCATATTTTGAAATCGTGCTTTTAAACGATTGTACTGGAAGATCCAACCGTCGGATTTTCCCGAAACCTAAACCGTTGGGTTCGCTTTGAAAATATCTTTCCAATGATACTAAATTTGTAAAGATCCAACGGTTAGATTGTGTGAAATGTTTAATTCAAATCTGAATAAAAACCGCGCTAGAATTGATTATATATATAAATATAATTAAAACAAAATGAATAAAGACGTTGTAGTTCGTATTTTGAAATTGTAACTTTAAACGATTGCACCAGGAGATCCGACCGTCGGATTTTCCCAAAACTAGAACCGTTGGGTCCGTTCTGAAAATTTCTTTCCAATGATATAAAATTTGTAAAGGTCCAACTGTTAGATTTTCAGATATGTGTAAATCAAATATGAAGAAAAACAAAGCCGTGGTCGCGTTATGGCCTGTAGCGTCGTTTAAATAAACGGGCTATTTTTAAATAAATAAAAATAGCAATAAATCATTATAAAATATTATAAACGATATGGAGTGGAGATAAACCGAATTTACTCGTTTATTTGATATTTGATGGTTGAATGTGTTTGACATGAAAATTATATTAATGAACTGAATTATGGGTGTCAAATAATTTAACCATGGAAATGAATTGATTTGAATTCAAAATATACGTGAATTATTTGAAAAGGCCGAGTTAAATCTCATTTCAAATAATTGGTCGACGATTAAAAGTCGAAGATATGAAGATGACGCAAGACCAATGATCTTCACATCGAATGGATGGCTACTGATGCCTTTGATGGGAGTTGCTTCCCTGAAGGCGTTACAGTGGTGGTTTTCCGGACGTACTTGTTGATCGTACGGATGTGCGAGGACCTCTCTCCTGTATTGGACATATGGGACGAGGAATAAGGTGCCTTCGGTTTTGTTCAGACCACGAACGAACTTGTAAATGGATGTGTGTCTGACGTTGTAGGTTGACAACGTGGCATACAGAGACGCTATGATCATGGCTTTTGTTGAAAACCAGAGCCTTGTGGTTGATGATCAAAGCATGGCTTTAATATAGCAAGCTTTATGTATAGCATTGATTCGCGGGCCTCACACCCCGGTATGAACTAGAAATGGGAGAGGACTTCAGGGAGGACATGCGTTTCCTTCTTGCTACGAGTGGTATCTGTGTTTTACACACCCGGACGTTTTACTTACGTGGACGATGGATAACAAGGCGCCTTGGTTATATCGGTCTCTGCGGAGCCGATGGATGGTATGGTCTTTATACAGACCAGTTTGACGCCACATAGGGTGGGGAAACGCAGTGTTCACGCATTTTAATCCACTCCGTGTGGACCGGCCTTAACGATCCAAGGGTCACTCGAGCTCTGATCCTGAGACACGGGCTAGAGCGTCTCGAAGCGGTAAGGACGATCCCTTGCCTTGGTTCATGATGGAAATCCAATTTCCAAATACGACATCGTGCGGTTTTGATTGTAAACCTATATATGACGACATGATATATGGTACCCATGCCGTCTATGATTGATAGTTATGATTGAAATTGTTTTTGAAACATAATAACACTAGTAATAATATCAAATGCTTTTGTCTTATATGTATCAAGCATATTTTGGACATTATAAGGCTAAACTCTATCCTCCGGATTGTGTTGCATTGTGTGATGAGACCTGAGTCTTATAATGGCTTCATTTTTGTAAAAAGCATTGCGATGTTTAAATGATTTACTTGTTTTAAGCACTGGCAATCCAATGGAGTAAACCCGTACCGCGTTAGCCGCGTGGTCCTGTGATTAGCCTTATTATAAAACAAGTTAAGTAGATTTCTCATACCTGTCCCACGACTGACTCGTAATTTGTTTCACTTGCAGACTCGGGTGCCCTATTTTCTACACGGGCAGCCTTGTATTCAGGTTTTAGCAGGCTCTTTCTGGATAGCAATAGAGCTGAAGATGGATTCTATCACTTCTTTTATGCTGTTTAGCTTCTGTTATGTATATTATGTTTGATTCCGCTGTAGACATTTTATATAAACCTGAAACTATATTTTGTACTAAGTATGATCCTGTTATACTGTGTAACTCTGATGATTATTATTTCCAGTGTAATTTGATGTACATTGTCTGGTGTAATTATATATTTCTGTTCTGTTGTTATTTGTTTATGTGTTATATTCCAAAGATTACCCTTGCCACCGTGGAACGGGGGTTTGGGGTCGTCACATTCTTCAACATACTCTTACTCCCCATTCAAGAAATTTTAATAACCCTACTCTCAAGGTTAAAGAAGCTCGTTTTTTCATCTTTGGCACTTATGATATTAATTAGGCCGAAGTAATTTTGAGAGAATTTAAACCAAAGGAAATGTCTACAAAAGAGAACACTCTTTACCATGGAATTTACCTTACCCGAATCTTTAAGTATTTTGGAATGGATTTCAAAGGAAAGGAATTTGTTCCTAGAAACGTCTTTAATTCAAGAAATATATCTCTGTTGAAAATTCCAAACATTTTCTAACCATATGAGTCATATGCCAAAAACAAGCTAGAATGGAATAAGCAGAAGTTCAAACGGAAATTGACGAAGAAGAATCCTCCATGGAAAGCATAGAATTGCCTACTTCATCAAGACTTATATCCGAAGAAGCAATTTTTCAAGATCAACTCAAACTAGCCAAAAAGCCAAAAGAAAATCAAGAAGACTCCCAACAAAATGTCTTCCACAAAGAACAAGATTTACGGAAAAATTGGAATATCATCTATATCCGCTGAAATCTAAGTTTATTAGCTTATGTTATCATTTCATATTAGTTTGTATTTCCTTTCCGTATTTACTATTTCATGTATCGTTTGGATGTAATCTATCATTGGTTGTAATTTATGTTTTTTCTTCTTCTATCAAATCCACCTTTAAACATCTGTAAAAACACTAGAGTTAAACAAATTAAGATAATATAATAAGAAGTAATTCAAAATTGCGTAAAAAATCAAAATACCCAAAATTGTATGGGTATGTCGAAATACATGTTCTAGTATGTCGGCATATAACTGTCAGAAATTCAAATTTATTCAAATTTGAATTTTTTAATAATTACCTTATGTCTATTCAATTTCAAACGAATTCCAGACTCTCTATATATCATTTTCTTCTAGAAGAATTCATTTTCACTTCTCTGTTTCTTCCCTTATCACTCTCTTTCTATATAAAGAAATTAATGCCTACTCCTATTCACAATCTAAAAGAAACTCCCAATTTTTTCAAGAATATCCTATCCATCATTCTCCGCAATCAGCGTCATCCACAATTAAGTCAGATAAAGATGACTGAACAACAAGAAAAACACATTGATGCTATCCATTGGATGATCTCTTCTCTTTCTAGAGACGAAGATAACAACATCACCGGAGCACCTCTCACCAAAGACAACAAAGACTGAAAAGTCATAAAGGTAGGTCCAATCTTCAATGGAGATTGATGAGTGAAAGTTCCAAGAAATGTATGAACTAGTTTGATTTGATTGGTATGCTTTGTGATGTGTTTTGAATTTGAAATTAAAAAAAACTTGTAAATAATTGACTTACTTTGTAAATACTAGTTGTTTGCCTAATTTGAAATTTACAATGATTGCATTGATTATACTCTTGTTTAGTTTACTTAATAGAATTACAATAATATAGCCATAGATTTAGGGGGAGTTATAGAATAATATTATAGATTTAGGGAGTGTTATAAATTTAAGGGGAGCTATACATTGACTTAGTCACTAGGATAATTCATTAATTTAAGGAGGAGTATATAGACATATTTTTGGGATGAAAAAGGAGGAGAAATTATAAAATAGGTAAAATTTAAGAGGGAGTAAGAACGAATTCATGGTGAAAGGGGGAGTAATCAAAAAATCAAATTGATAGGTAATATCAAGTATGAATATTTTATAAACCAAGGTTGCCATCATAAAAAAGGGGGAGATAGTTGTAGAATGGAAATTTGATGGCTACAACCTTGCTTCAATTATTATCATTATTGGTTATAAAATATATACTAACATTTTTATCCATAATATATATATATATATACGCAGGAATTATATGCAGGTGATAAGATATTGAAGACTATATAATTAAGAGTTTCAAGAGTTAAAAGATTCAAAATTTCAAAGGAGAATCAAGACTCATGAGTATCAAGATATCAAGAGTTCAAGATTATCAGAGTAATAGAGTCTAGTTAGTATGTAAAACTCTGAATAGCACTCAAATTATGTTTTCAAATTGTTTCTTTTCAAATTGGTTTTAAAACTGTTTTCAAATTGATTTCAAACTTGATTTTATACTTATGCTTTAAATATACTTTCCAAATTCATATATTTATACACATTTATAGTTTTATATTATATAGTTTTGTAATTATATTATAATGTTTTATATCATATATATATATATATATATATATATATATATATATATATATATATAATTTTTGAGTCATACGTTTAAATAATATTTTATTATGTTTTTATACTTGAGAAATTATATTTTAAACAACTAATTTTATTTTAGAAATTTCCAAATATATATTGGTTTAAATACTTGAAAAATTATTTAAAATCCAAATTTATATATATGTCGACATACATGTTTTGACATGTTGACATATAACCGTCACATTTTATTTAAACTCAAAAGTTGTGTCTTTTCATTTTAAAACGTTTCAGAAATGTTTGTGTCTCTTGGAACACTATATAAAGGCCTTATTTTTGAATTTTTTAATAATCTATCATCTCCTTCTTCCCTACTTTACATACCAGCATTATTCTTCTTAATTTTCTAAGATTCTACACTTATACTCTACCGATTTCAATACAAATTATATCATTCTTCTTCTATTTTCAATCTCTATCAAATACTCTCCATTTAGAAGTGCTACTCAAGGGCTCTAGGGAAATTGTAATTAGAAATAGGATGGGTGTGTTCCTTGTATCCCTGAAATCAAGGAAAAGGATAGGGTGTGTTCCTTGTAGCCCGTAAATTAAGGAAAATGAGCGATGTTAACCTTGTAGCCATGAAATCATGGGTGTTGTACTTGGATATTGATATTAATAAAACGCTGCACAATCCAGCGTTGTGCGGGACTGGACGTAGGAGCAATCTAAACTAGTAGAAAATCTGGTGTGTTCTTTCTTTTTCTTCATTTTTCTATTGATTATATCTACATCTGTGATTGTTTCTGTTGTGATATTTATTCTATGATTTATATAGTAGTTTGAGTAATTGTTAATTGGTTTAGATTTCTATAAATTCCTTAAAACATTATTCACCCTACCTCTAGTGTTAATTTTCCCTTAAGATCCTTGATCCTCATTCCTAACAGTTTAAGTAAAATATGGACTTTTATATTAAATATGGAGTTATGTGTAGAATATGAACTTTTACAAAAGATATAGACTTGCACATAAAGATTTTATGTAAAATATGGATTGTTATGTAAAACATGAACTTGTATGGAGAAATATGGTCTTTTTTATGAAATATATAGATTCATAAGTTAAACTTGAATTAGGTTAAACATTGTTGATACTTTGATTATGAAATATAAGTTTACACACCTTAAACCTTGACCCTAACATGGAACAAGTTATATTGAAAACTATAAAAAAAACATTATTAGCCTTATTAAGGACATAGTAGACCTTAGAAAAAATGGACTATATTGGATGATTTATTATTTGGCTGATTTGAGAAACTGGGCTTAACTTTAGAGAAGAGGAAGGCCTTGAATTCCATCATAGTTAAACATATAATCTATGTATTACACATAAAGTCAGCATAGGAAACAAGATGTCATTAAATTGAAAAAAAAAACTCGATATGGGAAAACTGGGCTGACAATATTAAATGTTGGTTGGGGCATATCCCTACGATGTTTGAACATGCAATTTCGACTCAGGAAATAAGAAGTCAAGGTAAAAATTAGTATAGGTGCTAAGATGGAGAGTACGATTAGAAATATTGTGTGGACTTGCCCTAACAACATAAGAATACACAACATCAGAACAGGAAGTAAGAGACCATAGGGAGAACGAGATCGGAGGGGGTCCGTCTCGAAAATAATCAAATATATAGACATTGGGCTAAGAAATAAGAAGATCTAGGTACTCTTTTGCTAATAGAAGTAGTTCCCATCCTAGCAGATTTACAGATAACTTCGGAGTAAGAAATAAAAGACCATAAAATATTGTGGTGCATCCTAGTGATGCTTGTTCGATGCGAATACCAAAGTAGTAAATGAGATGTATAATAACCCAAATTTTAACAGATAGTAATTAATTAACTAATTCCTAATTAAAGAATAAGTTGCTAAAATTAGGAATTGGGTAATAGGGGTTGTGCCATTAGGTCCGTCGCGATTTTCTGATTCGGATTGATTTTTGGTTTGCGTAAAACGAACTTAAAATGAACAACTTTTGACTAGTTGAAGTTTGAATTTTAAACTAAAAAATTGGAATAAATTTAAGTAATAAATATTAGGCAATCAACGTCCAACTGGGGCGACCTAGTCCCAAAAGGGTCGACCCTGTGTGGGTCGACCAGGGGAGTGGGTCGACCCAGTTAACGTAACCAAGCATGAAATCGTGCCTGACATGAGAAGATTTCTATGGTTCGTTCTGGAAGGTTCCTACTAACGTGGATTTAAGTGATCTGACTGAAAACCTAATTATGCTAAGGCCTAATCTTCTTACCACATCTATAAATTGTTCTGTACCCCTCTCCCTTTTCCACACACTTCACATTCTTCATTTCCTTAGCCTCCACTTTACTGCTTCTCTAAAATAAAATATAAATTATTAGGGCACAAATAAGAGTAGTGTCTATTTGTAGATTTTAAGGATTGTTCTAATGGGGCCTTTTTGGATTTGCACTTTTAGGTGAGTTTTCAACCATTTCTAGATTTTTTTTGAGCTTGGAATCAAATCTATAAAATGGTAGTTGGTATTGTTTTGGATTTAGATTATTATCTATTCTTGATTCAGATTATACAGTTGTTCTATCTCTTTTCTAAATTTCTGTATCAACTTCCGCAAAATTATATTCAAAATTCTTGTGAATTATATTCTGAATCTCTTTTCTCCTTTCTTTTTTTAGATTTTGCAGTTGCGCTAAACATATGCCTAAAAAGAATGTATGAAAGCATTGAAAACAGGCATGGACCCATAAGCCTTATATTTTGCGTTGGATTATTTTCCCTTTTCTTTATTTTGCATTTGGGTTAGGAAATGGAATACATGAAATAGGAATAAACAAAATTTACGCTTAAATCTGAATATGTTTAAAACTGTAAATCGAAAGGATTAACTGGAATAAAGCAAATTGAACTGAATAAATTCATATTTAATAGAATTGACAGAAATAGACTGTAACTGGGAGAAATGACACAATAGTGAAAAATTAGAACAAGGTAAACATGTTAACCCAGTACTCCTTATTGTCGGGTTTTAGCTTAGTACTCCTTGTTGTCAAGCTTTGGTATAAACATGTTAATTTGTAGTATGATCCCAATACTCCTTATTGTCGAGTTTTAGTCCAGTACTCCTTGTTTTCAAGATTTAATATAAACTTATAAATTATATGCCCATCGGGCTTAATAAAGTAAACTGTTTTGGGGGTCCAAATCAAGGGTTAAGGGATTTGAGCCAAGTTGTTTGGGATCCATTCCATGTAGCATACCCTATTTATCATTTTGGCCTCACTTGAGGTAAGAAATGCACCATGTTACTTTGTGGATATAAGTAGGTCCAATTGAGAGGATATGAGTGCATTCTGATGAGTCAGTGTGCGTGCACTGCATCGATTTGGGGACATAAGACATTTTCACAGCTATGGATAAGGTTATGTCAAATCACTGATGGGTTAGGGCCTAATAAACCTTAACCCATAGTGGGCATATGTTATCCATGATTTGACACAACTGATCGTTTGGATAGTATTAGAGATTTCTTCCTAAATTGTTCTAGGTGTAGAAGTGCAAAACAGTAAACGTCACTACTGAAACTTTCGAATGAAAACACTTATCTTTGTATAGCATCTTTTATGATATCTCTACTTTATTTTGTTCACTTATAGGTATGCACAAGCACTTACTTCTTATTAACACTAAACTACTATTTTATTTATTTGTCTCCTCTTATTAATTGTGCTAGAAATTACTGCAGCCAACCAAACTTTTTGTCACACCCATTTTCTCTTTTTCTTCTTTCCTCCCCCCCAAGACTCTTAGGGAGGAAGTGCTTACCTCGAATTTCTTTATTAGCCCCTCTTGGAAGACTCTTGCGGAGATTTACTGTTTATCTTATTTTATTTCCATGATTTTCTTGTATTTTCTTTTGGCTATTTCGGTATTCTTTTGTTTTGTACTATGATGCTTCTACTATGGCTGAGAATGAGACATGGAAATTTTATGACTCTTTGGTTTGTTTTAAAATAATTGATAATGGTTTGTCACTATAATATATAAATTATCTTTTCTTCCACTATGAATTTGTTCTTTTGTCTCTTGTGAAATCTCTGTCTTTGTGATGTTTATCATCTTTATACCTAAAAGCCTCTGCATTCCTTAACGAGATTCTACATTAGGGTAGCGTTACATTTGGTATCAGAGCCTAAGGTTACAAGAAAACAAAAAAATTTGTTTTGAAATAAGAATTTTTGAAAGAAAAATTATTTTCACAAGCCAAAAGTAATTTTTGAAATTAAAATATATCCCTAGTAAAAGTTACAACATTCCTTTGAATTCTAAATTTCTATCCTGCCTTTTGCGTAGCATGTCGGAGCCCCTAATCTTCCTGAAGGCGTTCCTATCCCCGGTTGTTTTTGTAGATAATTAAAAGCTATGATGCCCGTTGAGGGACATGAACATGTGTAGGTTCTAGCACCCGCTACAGTGGTTCTTCCTAATCCACCTGCAGTCATGAACTTTTCTAAGCTTTGCAAGAACTTCTCTAGTTTTGGCGGCAAGACTTTTTCGGGTACCGAGACATTTGTAGAGGTGTACACCTAGATTGGAGAGACCAAGAGGATTTTTGAGTTGTTTGAAATTGAGAATGGGATGAGGATTCGTCTTGCAGCTTGGCAACTTAAGGAGGAGGCTCCATTTTGGTGGGAAATTATAGAGACTGAAGGAAGGAATAAGTGTTGGGCTGAATTCAGAAATAGGTTTGGGATGTAGTTCCTATCACTTGCTGAAGATGGAATGTAGTTGGAACGGTTTTGAATTTGAAGCAATGAGCATAATCAGAGTACGATAAAAATAACTCACAACGGAAACAAAATAGGGTAAACTAGAATTAACTTATGCAACTACCTTTTTCAAAGTAAGTCACTTTGTCAATACCGAGCATGAGAGAGAACGATGAACCGAAAGCCAAACATAATTATATGTGAGAACCCGTCCTTCTCTAGGAAATCTGGGAGGTTGTAATGAGGAGGGAGGGTCAGAATAACAAGTTCTGGTGACTAAGATATTTACAACACATGTTATAATATACAAATGTATCCCGTTTGGTTCCACCCTAGATGTATGCCTAACCAGATTAGTGATTCTAGCCCAACCTAGTAAATATTTACGCATGACTTTACTACCCATCCCAAAGTAGTATTTCCAAAGTATAATACCGAGATAGGACGTTTACACATATTTTTTTGAAGCCTTTATACCATAATATAACTTGTTATTTAATCTAGAGTTTTCCCTTAATTACGGGGTTTCTATATCCATATACTTTCATTCGCTTATCCTTCGTCATTTATTCCCTCACTATCAATGATAAATAGGGTGGATTCTCCCTGATCGCTTAAGACCCTAGGCGGACCTATTGGTCACTTATTAATCCTTGATAATATATTCAACGTTATCATAAACTAGAGGGCACTAGCTTCGGGCCTTATTAGTTAAGGCTTTCGTCATTCACGCATATATCCTTGCCCTGCATAAGGTGAGACAAGGTATTTTATCGTTTGTTATACCTTATAGCTGACCTTATTAGATAATCACCTTAGTAAATTATAACTTCCCATAGGAAAGGTAGCCATATTTGACGTTTTAGTTTTTAGGTTTGGGTAGGCCCACACACTCCTGCCATTTAAGACCCATAAACTGAAAGACCTATTCCCAGGTGGACTCATTAACCCTAGTCACTTAGCCTTTTAGGATCCAGGAAGCGGACTGCATGCGAAGTTTATTAGTTCGTACCCCCATTAGCCTTTTATACCCTCCCTACTTAGGATAAGGTGGGCTACGTTGTTAAGTTATTTCCGCTTAGTCCCTCCATACGGAATGCTATACGTACACCATTCATTTTTGTTACGGGTTCATATGGCTAATAATATCTTACATTATTAACCTACTAAGTCTAACTTTATTTTTTATTTATAAGTTTCATATTCATTACTATAAACAAGGAAGGTCATATTCCCTTTACCCTAGACTATTAATTTTATTACCTCCTTAATTGGACCTAGTATTTAAACAACAATCAATATCCGTGTATCCCCTTATGTCACCCATTTACGTCTCATTTCTTTGTTTATTGCCCTTTATGACCATAACGGTCATATTTTCCTAAGGCAATCATTTATCTTTAATTACCATTGATTTCAATTAATGCCATTTATGAGCCTAATGACCATAATTTTCCTAAGACATTAATTACAATGGAATATCCTTATTTTATCGTTCCTAAATATATTTAATTTTGTACCCCAACAAGCAATTACTATTTCTTATTATTTTATTTATTAGTTTAATCGTTTATTTGTTTAATGGTTGTTATATATATATATATATATATATATATATATATATATGCACTAAGCCTCTTATATTAAGTTGACTACCTGTGCATGCTGGATTTGTCGGTCAGTTATGGGTAGACTTCTACCATAAGTGAACTTAACCTCGTGCCTTAGTACATTTATTTTTATGCATTAGACCCCTCACATTAAGCTGGCTACCTGTGATTATTGGATTTGTCGGTCGGTTCTGGGTAGGCTTATACCACAAGTGATCTTAACCTCATGTCTAAATGTGACTTTACTAATTGGGGTGTACAGCATTTTATCCTAAAATTTAGGAATTGTAACCATTATCTTATCATATTCACTTTTCCCATTGAACATTTGGTTACAATTGTTATTTATTGATTTGCGGTCCTATTTATTGCAATTATTTACATTGCTTGCTACAAATGGTCACCACAAATATATTCATTTAATATGGAATATAAATTTCATTCTATGATTGCATAAATGAATAACATTCAACATTTCAAATTTTCAAACATTTAATACAACTGAAAAATAGTGTGAAGGATAAAACGAACAAAAAATTGTTTCATAAGTACAAGAGGCTAAAATTTTGTCCATAAGGACAAATTTTAATGTAAAGGGAGGATTATAGTGGGCCCTTGAATTCCTCCTTTCACACTAAAATTTATCCTTATAAATAAAATTTTAGCCCCTTTTCTTTATGGAATTTTTTTTGTTCATTTTGTCCTTGAGGCTAAAAACCCCTTAATACAATGTATAATTTACCGTTTTACGCTGATTTGGATGGATAATATGTGTACAATTATTTTTATATTTTTGAGCGATCAACGTCGTAATTATTATTTTATTCTTCTTTTTAAATTAATGATTTGGTCTAATCAATTAACCAAACATTTCCTTTTTATATTCAATCTTGCCAAAAAATGTTCCAAGTCTCACAAAAGACCGTTAGCCGTAATCGTTATAAATAATGCCTAATTTGTGAAATTGACATATTTCCAAATCACAAGAAATATATGTAAATATATATTTTGGAATTGATGCAAATTACATACAAATATATGTATCTATATTTATACGTACATTTGCACCACTTTTCCCTTTTTAATCCTTTTTATCATACCTCTTGTGATTTCAAAATAATGCCTTTTTATTCAAAGGAGGAAAACAACATGTTTTACAATGATTAAGCCAAAACCCAATAATACTGAATACAAATAAGTATAATTGCAATCACATAATTTAACAATCATATATTTCCAAATTCACATAAATTGCCAATTTCATCTTTTTACCCAAATTCACATATTTTATTTTTCAACACTGAACTAAAGATCCAGAATGTAAATACAACTAATTTGTTTAATGGGACTGATTTTCAGATCAACAGTGTTATGCAATATCCATAATACATTATATAACATAATTGTAATATATTTAATGACATAACTGTAGGAATGGATGTAAACAAGTTTAAGAAATTCTACAATTCATTTTATGCATGGCCACAATGTACAATCTACAAGTTTTACACTTTTCATAACCAGATTTGATGGGTGCCAATCTAATTACAATAGTTTATTTATCAGATCTGATAGGCATGGGCATAAAAATTGAATTTATTACAAATGAGATAAATACATTATTATGTATATATAAATTTCCCACTCACCTTATAGCCTTGAAATTCAATTGTTTGGCCTATCAATTGTTTGGCCTACAATTCTCAAATTCTTATAAATCTACAGTTTATCTAGAAAAAAGGAAAACTCTAGATTTATAGAAATGTAAGAAAAAGGGAAGAAAGTGAAGAATTTATCATTAAGCATCGAATTGCATTCTTTTCCATTGAATCTATTTATCCTATCAATTGCATATGAATTTGATCTGATTTGACATGTATGAATATATTTTTATTTAAGAAATTAGGCCAGAAAAGAGAAGAAAATGGCACAGCTCTGCTGCCATTATACATTTGAATGGAAAAAGAAAGAGACTCTACCCCTTTATTTATAGGGGTGGAAATGACCTTGCACCGTTGGATTCGTTTTTAAATAACATCCATCCATTCATTTTATAAAATACAACAATAATACCCCTCAAAACCTAGCTGTCATTGGACACTACAGGCCCAAAGCAGTGGACCGCTCCCTAAGAGGGTGTCGACCGCCGTACGATCAGTTTGCCCAATGAGGGCTGGTTATAAAAGGGAAGATATTTATTAATTACATTGTTTATTTATTTTCGTCCGTTTTTCGTATTTCGTCCGTAACTTTTTCATACACACTCCGTTTGAGAAACTCGAAACATGAAAGTTGACTAAAATTCTAAGACAAATGTAGCGGTAAAATTTTCGTGGCCAAATTCCATTGTTTGCAGAAATTCCTATTTTTGAGCTTCTAATTAAATAACTATTTGTTGTCAAAATTCTGGTTTGTTACATTCTTCCCCTTTAAAAGGGATTTCATCCCAAAATTCTGACAACCAGTTATCCTATCCTACACAATCAATTTGTGTACATCCACTTTGCAACCATGTGTATATGTGCATGGTGTACATAATGCAATTCAACCATAAAACATGCATGCAAGATGATTCAAAATCGGGCCTTGTATATGTATGCATTGAGATTTTAAAAAAATATTCAAAGACATGATGCAAAACATCCTAAATATACTCGCTAGGGGTGAGCATTATTCGGTTAAACCAAATAAACCAACCGAACCAATTAATTTTGGTTCGGTTTTGAAATTAAATCTGTTTGTAATCAGCCCGAAAAAATATTAAGTTTGGTTATCGGTTTAACCATATGAACCAAATTTTTACTATATTTTCAAAATTATCGGTATTATAATAAATATTTTAGGTTAGTTTAGTTATTTAATTATATATTAACCATCACCTATGTGTCAAAATTAATATTAAAAAGCATAAAAATAAAAATTAATAATACTTTAATCATATATTTATATTTTGTTTCAAATTATAGTTAATATTTCAAACACAAAATGTAAAATATTTTTAGTTCGGTTTAATCAGATAACCAACCGAACAAACCAAACTTAATTTGGTTGGTCTGGTTTGGTTTTCGTTTTTATTGGTTTTAGTTTGATTCGAAAAATTTATCATCGGATAAACCAAACCAACCAAATGCTCACCCCTAATATTCGCAGTTCTACATGAATGCAAATTTTAAAAATTCTTTTTCATCCATAACCTTCACACAATTACAATAAAAGTGTGAAGCAACCAATTTTGCATCCATACCTTACCATCCAACGCCATGCAATCTAATTATTTCCTATTTAATTTCTTCTAAACCGGAAAAATGAAATCAAAGCGAAATTATTCTAACATTTCCTCCACTTACAAATATTTCATTTCCTGCCCTATAATGGAATTTTCACCTCAGTTACCCAAAATACTCCAAAAACTTCAATTTGTAGACTGTAAAAGAGGCTTAAAATATGCTCTAAAACGTAAAACGAGTTAATTAATAGCTCGCACGCATCTTTGACAAGGCATGGAAACAACATTTCCAAGGTTAAGCAACCTTTTCGTTGTTATTGTTAACGTTTTTATCATATCGTCGGTCCAATTGCACTGCTAAAACGTGCACACAAAGCATCCAAACTTCTTCCTTACGTTATTTATGCGACCAAGAATCGAAATTTTTCAAAAAAATAAATTTCCGCTTGAGAACTTCTTATGTTTATTTTGAAAATTTCTTTTCAAAACCGTTTCACATTCCTATAAAATAAGTAAACAATAAAAATGTTTTTTTTCAAACAATATTTTCCCAAAGGCTTTTAAGAATTATTTTGCGGAAATTTATATTATTCAAGTCATATGTTGGCAAAGAAAGAAGTCAGTCACACCAAAAATGCGAAAACTAAAATCACATACAAATGACCAAAATAAATTTTAGCTTTAACAAGGAACAGTGATTTATTTATTTATATACACATAACGAAAATACCCAAAACCGGTCATTTGCTAAAATTTATCCAACATAGAATTATATTCTTTCTAACCCTAGGATAACTGTTAGTTTAGTTAAGAAAGTGAGATTCCATTCGAACAAGCATGCGTGTATGATATAAACATTTCCATACATAGAAATCTCATTAATCTAAATTGTGCGATTTAAACAACACTAATAGTTACAAGCACAAATCTCCACAAAACCAAGACTATGATGCTGGAAAGCGATAACAACCAAGATAGTGACAAAACAGCTCCAAACTGCCAAAACAATGGCTATAAAGAACGAGATGTCTTGCTCTGCAGCTGGGCTCAAACCAATATTTATTATTTTTAAATTAACCATATCATGGTAGCAAAAATATTCTATCTCGTGAGCGCTGCTGGTGTTGTTTCGAGGTTCCCATATCACCATCTCTTGTAAGAGAGAATTCATGATGAGAAAAGAAACCTACCACAAAACCGTTTCTCATGGAAACCCACCTAATATTGCCTATAGACAATAGTGAATATGCGAATTTACATAAAGTAACTCCATGAGACAACACAGAAGAACAACAAGCTGAATCGAGTATGATGTGACACTAACTGATGGTTACGCCACCAATCAAGCAAAGGATTGATTTCCGCATCATCTGACAAGTCTAGTCATAACTTCCCACTTATAAAACGATGTGCTAAATGGGTCACACATCTACATAGACAGTTCAAACATAGATTCCCAAACATAAGAACCGACATCAAGAAAAAGAGATTTGCTGCAAAATCTCCAAAGCCGGTCAAACAAGAGTCCATACAAGTCTATGTAGAATAAGGATTCCTCTAAAATCTCTTCGAGATTCTCCTCTGAAAAACCATCCAAAAGATAACTTAATCTTCATCTCCGAAATGACGATTTCCTTGCACCGTTGGATTCATTTTAAATAACATCCATTCATTCGTTTTTTAAAATATAACAAGAATACCCCTCTAACCCTAGCCGTCATTGGGCACTACAGGACCGAAGCGGTCGACAGCTCCCTAGGAAGGTGTCCACTGCCTTACTGCCAGTTTGCCCAATGTGGGCTGGTTATAAAGGGGAAGATATTTATTAATTATACTGTTTATTTATTTCTGTCCGTTTTTCATATTTCGTTCGTAACTTTTTCATACGGACTCCATTCGCAAAACTCCAAACATGAAAGTTGACCAGAACTTCGAGACGAATGTAACAGTTAAAGTTTCATGGTCAAATTCCATCATTTGTAAAAATTCCTATTTTTGAGCTTCTTATTAAATAACTGTTTATTGTCAAAATTCCGGATTGTTATAGATTCCATGTTTCAATATGTTTAATTCTCCTTTTTATTGTTATTATAAGTTATTCCAATTTAACCTATTTTACACAATTCTAACGTTAATAGCCTAGACATTTGATAGCCTAGACATAGCGCAAAATAAAAAGGAAAAGGAGAAAATATAGATCCAACTCAAAAATACATAAATTGAATAAATAGGCATAAGACTGTAAATAAAACCATGACAAAAAAGGTATAATAGGGATATACATGTAAGAATAAAACAATTATAAATTAAATAGATAATTAATAGTAAAACAATAACATATAAACTATATAATTTCGATTTCAGAATATTTAATATCGGAATACTTTGTAATTATCAAATCTAAAAATAACTAGAATTCACAATGGTTTTGTAACGACTCGGAAAATCCGAACCAATTTAATTTTTTTATTTTAAATTATTTGGTGGAAAAATGTGGCAGAAATTAAAATTTTCAATTTTAAATAATATTAAAGCCAATGAAAATAGTCAATTTTCAAACGATCTCTGTTTTCGACGAAACCAATTTCATTGGAACCGAAATGTCATATTATTGCTAGATTTCAATTTTTAGAATTTTTCAATTTAATATGTGAGTGTGGCGAAGGAAAATGTGTTTGGTCGATTTCAGTCAAATTTAATCGACTGAAAAATAGCCATTTTTCAAACAGTGTCAGAATTCGACGAAATTAATTTTGCTAGGACCGTATCGTCATAACATAGACAAATATATTTTTTCTTGATTTTTCTGAGTCTGTTTGTGGCCTCGATGAATTTATTTATGCAGACGAATTAAATTAATAAAGGGATTAAATATTAAATTAAATAATACAGGCCACAGACAGCCGTTTGGGCTGACGGGACCTGCCCCATTGGGTCCGGAATATGGGCTATTAGCTAGGGTCAACTTTGTTTGGACTGGAATCAGCACGGTTTGAAAGATTTGGATTTATTTGTGAAAATACAGTAAAAACAATATAAAAATAGGAAAAACCCTAAAATCTAATACACTATTCACTATCTCCTTCGTTGCTGCCGACCCCCCCCCCCCCCTAAAAAAAATCAATGGCCGAATTTGCTCCCCTTTCTTCCCTTAAGTTCTCCCTCTCCTCCAAGAATTAGACCACATACTCTGCACCATTTCAAAGCCCTTGATCTCCTTCACGATTCCATACCATTTGATCGCCCTCTGGAGCCACCATCACCGAACCACCCGAACCCAAAACCGCGGCATATAGCCGCCGTGGGCCCCCCTAGCCACGACCGAGCTCGGCCAAACACCCCCCCTCGTGCGCCTCTCCGAGCTCCCCAGCGTGACATCCTCCAATCGGCTCCTCGACTCCTGTGGTGGCCGCAATCGTGAACCCTAGTTTTGAGCGAATATTGAAAGCTTCGGCCGATATTTCTGATTGAGGAAGAATGGTTATTCTCTTAATTAATTTATTATTTAATTAATTTAAATTGTTTTAAAACTTCGATTAATCATATCTAACTCATTTCAATTCGAAATTCGATGATTTCAGCGACGTTGTAATCGTGTGACTGAGATCTACGCATCTAGACTGACTGGAGTTGATTCTGAACAGTTAAATTTTGGCTAAAAATCTTCAACGACTGTGAGATTTCTGAATTTGAAAAATTAAATAATTTAATTTTATTCGATCAGTCGAATCATTATATGTAATTCATATTCTGTTATGTGGCGATTGTTGTATGGTTCAATTATATTCGTTGTGATGTCATGTTATAGTTTGATAGTTTGGATCTGTAAAATTCATATGTAATCATAATAAAGTTCTCACCTTTATTTTTATTCTTATTTTTATTTTTATTCCTTTCTCTTAAAACTGATCTTTTGATTTGGGATAAACAAAATAAAGTTGTGATCTTTTGATTTGAAATAAAATAAAAGAAAGTTTTGACCTTTTGTTTTTGAAAACAAAATGAAAGAAAGTTTTGACCTTTGTTTTTGAAAACAAAACAAAATATAATAAAGTTTTGATCTTTTGTTTTTGAAAACAAAACGAAATAAAATAAAGTTTTAATCTTTTGTCCTTGAATCGAATCAATACAAAGTTAAGCCTTTTATTTTGTATAATAAAAGAAGATATGATCTTTTATTTTGAGATAAAATAAATAAAGATTTGATCTTTTACTTTCTTTTACTTTGTTTTTAAAATAAAAGAAAGTTGGATTTGAATAATAAATAAGTATTTGATTTTTATTCTAATTTATAAAATAAATAAAGTTCATATATTTTGTTTGATTTCACAAAATAAAGGTGGGACTTTTTATTTTGATTCATAGAAAATATACACCCGATCATATGTTGTCATTGTGGTAATGACACAAAATTCACCATTATACTAATTTAGTTCTTATGACACAAAATTCACCGTTATGCTAATTTGGTTGTTATGACAAAAAGTTCACCGTTATGCTAATTTGGTTGTTATGACACAAAATTCACTGTTTTGCTAATTTAGTTGTTATAACACAAAATTCACCGTTATGCTAATTTAGTTGTAATGACACAAAATTTCATAGTTATGTTAATTTAGTTGAAATGTATCAAAATTTCATCGTTATGTCTTTGTAGTTGAAATGAACATACTTTGGTATTGGGAAAAAAAAAAGAAAATTTTATTGGAACTTAGGAAAATAAGAGAACATTTACATTTTTCTATGTAAAGAAAATATTTACATTTTTCAGTATAAAAGAAAAGAAAATATTTACATTTTTCAATGTAAAAGAACGGAAAAGTAAATATTTACATTTTTTAATGTAAAAGAGAAAAAGAGAATTTACATATGCAAATAAAAACAATAAATAGGAAATTTACATTTTTCCATTGTTATAAAGTGTAATAAAGAAAGATAGGAAATTTACTTTTTCTACGTTAAAATATAAGATTTACCTTTTTCTAGGAGAAGACAGAAGAATTTACATTTTTCATTGTAGAAGATAAAATACATACATTTTATAATAACATAAAAAAGTTCACTTTTATGTTATAAAAATGAAATAGGGTAAAAAGTTCACTTTTATGTTATAAAAATGAAATAGGATAAAAAGTTCACTTTTATGTCATTAAAATGAAATAGAAAAAAAAGTGCATTTTTATGTCTTTAAATCACATAGGATAAAAGAACATTTTTATAATTAAAGAAATTATTCATCGTTGAATTCTCATTTTTGGTCGCATTAGAATTGGCGAACAAAAATGTCATTTTGTTGAATATGAAATTATACATCGTTGAATTAGCATTTTTGGGAGCATTAGCATTGGCGAACAAAAATGTCATTTTGTTGAATATGAAATTATACATCGTTGAAATATCATTTTTGGTCGCATTAGAATTGGCGAACAAAAATGTCATTTTGTTGAATATGAAATTATACATCGTTGAATTATCATTTTTGGTCGCATTAGGGTTGACGAAAAAAAATGTCATTTTTATTTGATATAAAATTATACATTGTTGAAACCATCATTTTTGTCGCATTAGAATTGGTGGACGAAAATATTACTTTCATAGAATAAAAGGTATGGATTTTAATAAAGGAAATCGCCCAAATGGTTTATATATTATGTATAAATATAAAATTAAACGAAACGAGCACGGTAGTTCGCGTATCGACAATCATAACTTAAAACGATTATTCCGAAAGATCCGACCGGTTGATTTTCCCAAAACTGGGACCATTAGGACCGCTTTGGGAAGAGCTTTCCAACGATGTAAATTTCATCAAAATCCGACGGTTAGATTTTAAGATATGTGTAAATCAAATTTTGGTAAAAGCAGCGCCAGCGCCGCCCATTGACCCGAAACGTCGTTTATTTATTTCGAGCTATTTTTAATAAATAAAAATAGCGATAAACAGTTATAAATATATATGAAATGTTATAAACTATAATTATTGCGATAATTATTTGAAAAGGCCGAGTTTAACTCATTTCAAATAATTGAACGACGACTGAATCAAAGATGCAAGAAGACGACGGTTGAAGACCGGCGATCTTCACATCGAATGGACGATGACTTCTGATACCTTGGACTGACTTGCTCCCAGGACTGGGTTGAAGCAGTAATTGTCCGGACGTGTGTGTTGGTCGTGCGGATAAGCGAGCGCCTTTTTGGTGTCTCCGGTTTCGTTCAGACCCAGAACGGACTTGTAAATGGATGCGTGTCTGACATTGGAATTCACTTCATGTAATTAAATCGATTTCTATTAATATATGTCTGTTTGGTGGTGGAGAATTTATTCTCTACTTAACACCCTGATACGTAGTGATAGTTATCGATTGCATGACGTTGAATTGTCAATGTGGCACACCAAGATGCAATGATCAAGGCTTTGTTGATAAGCAGGCCTTCTGGCTGATGATAAAAGCATAGCCTGTTTATGCATAGCTTTTTGTATAACGTGACTTCGCGAGCCTCACACCCCGGTATGAGTCAAAAACGGGATATGGACCATAGGGAGTGCATACGTTTCTTTCTAGCTAGAAGTAGTGTTTGGGCTTTAACATGGCCCGACATTTTACTATGTGGATTTTGGATTGAGGTACCTCGTTTTATAGGCCGGAAGTGGTCACATTATAGGTCCAAAGGGGCCGGGAAACGTATGTTCAGGAATTTCCAATCCACTACCGTTAGGTGGGGACCGGCCCTACCGTTCCAAGGGTTGCCCATAGGTGTGATCCTGGGGCATTTGCTAGTGTCTCGAATTGGAAGAGGACGTTCCCTAGCCTTGACTTCATGACAGAAAACCAATTCCCAATACGACATCAAGGTTTTTATTGTAAACTTATATATGGCGACATAGTATATGGTACATATCCGTCTAGGATTGATATATTTAAATTTGAAGTATTTTAATATTGCCTAGACACTAATAATAATATTGAAATATTACTTTTCATGTATTAAGCATATTTGATCATCATAAGGGAAAACTCTAACCTCCTGTGTGCGTTGCATTGTGTGATAGGATCTGAGTCTTATGATGGTTTCATTTTTCAAAAGTCATTTCACTGTTTTATATAAACTTTATAAAATATTGCACTGGCAATCTAATGGAGTAAACTCGTTCCGCGTTATCGGCGTGGTCCTGAGATCTGCCACGTAGTTAGATAATTTGGTTAAGAATTCTCACACCAGTCCCATGACTGACTCGTAGTTTGTTTCACTTTTGCAAACACGGGTGCCCTCTTTCCACACGGGCAGCCAATTGACAGGTTCAGGTGATACATTCTGTTTGGAGCTTGCTTGGACGAAAGAAGAAGAAGGCCTTTTCTCTAGTTTTATCTTGCTTTGAGTCATTTTTCCATCTTTTGCTTTTGATGTATGTAATGGTGTTTGGGATTTATTTCCTTATCTTTTGAGACTTTCTGTATTGCTAAGTGGATCCTGTAAAACTACATACTCTGATGTTCTGTTGTGATGTTGATGACATTTTATTTCCGCTGAAATGTTTATGTGTTATGTTCTTTCTCTGAGATCTGTTTATTGTTGTAATTATGTTGTATTCCATAATGATTATCCTTGCTTTCGGTCAACGGAAGTTTGGGGTCATCACAGTTGGTATCAGAGCTTAAGGTTAACCTTAGCTACGGAATATAACATATTTAGAACAATTCGTCTAGATAGAATCCACATTATTCTAAGATGAGTAGCTCATTAGAGATAGGACTAGTAATGTCCTAGAGTGAGCGCAGCAGAATAGCACATATTTACCAGTCATTACATCATTATCTTTTCATCTCGTCCTTATCTTATCTTTTCTTGAAAATTCTCATTTTTGTTGGTCTGACTCTTTCCTTGATGGTACAGACTGATTTAAATGGATACTAGAGCAAGAACAGCCCGAGGCAGAGCCCGAGGTGGAGCTCGAGGCGGGGCTAGAGGAGGAGCCCGAGTATGAGCTGGAGGGCAGGCTAGAGACGAGACACCCATCACTCAGGAACAACATAATTCAGAGGTCGTAGTCGAACCACCTCCACAGCCTTTTGATTTGGAGAGAATGTCAGAGAAATTCAAGAACCTTGGAGGTGTACCTTTTACGGGGCGGGAGTCTGCGATTCAGGCAGAAGCGTGGCTTAAAGATTGCGAAAAGATCCTAGAAGGCTTGGAACTGGAAGATCAGCGAAAGCGTTACCTGGCAGTTTGGCAACTAAAGGAGGAAGCAGGGCATTGGTGGGATACGATCAAAATCTGCAATGACGTGACCACTATGTCTTGGGCCAGATTTAAGGGGCTTTTCAATGAGAAATATATACACCCACAAGTAAGAGAGCGTCTGCACGAGCAGTTCGTTAACCTACAGCAAGGGAATATGACCGTTTCTGAGTATGTGAGGAAGTTTGATGAGCTTTCACGATATGCTCCTAGTTTGATTCAGGATCCAGTAGAGAAAAACAAGAAATTTATCAAGGGGCTGTCCAAGAAATATTTGAACCGAGTCACTGCCCATATTAAGCTTCCTTTCAATGAAGTAGTGGAGATGGCATGCCGCTATGAGGAGAATGACGAGTCTGGACCGCAGGACAGAGGGAAAAGTCAAGGCAACAACCAGAAGGAACAGGCTAACAAGAAACAGGAGGCGAGCAATTCTTCTACAGCTAAACCCCAAGGGAAGAAGAGGGACAGGAGCAAGGTGACCTGCTATAACTGCGGCAAGATTGGCATTTTGATTGCGAGTGTAGAGCACCTAAAAGTGTCAAGAGAGATGATTCAGGCGCTAGTCAGAATT
This sequence comes from Allium sativum, assembly GCA_030737875.1. Taxonomy (NCBI): domain Eukaryota; kingdom Viridiplantae; phylum Streptophyta; class Magnoliopsida; order Asparagales; family Amaryllidaceae; genus Allium; species Allium sativum. Next base: position 690,326,026 of record CM060913.1, on the reverse strand, counting down.
CCCAGAACCGTGGTCAGAATTCTCAGAATCGTGGTCAGAACCCCAGGAATACACAGGATTGCTATAACTGCCATAAGCCGGGGCACTTTGCCAGAAACTATCCTCTGTTGAAGAAAACAGAAGTGGCACATGTTTATGAGGGAGCAGTTGCACCAGCTTCGACTCAGGGGCCTGATAAACCCGATGTCTTAGGAGGTACGCTTAACATTAAGAACATCCCTATTACTGTCTTATTTGATACCGGTGCTACACGAAGCTTTATTTCTAATGATGCGATTAAAAAGTTGAAACTGAAACCAAGCAAACTCAAAAATTTGATTAGAGCTAGTAGCCTGATAGGAGGTTCTCTTATTCTTGATCAGTATTGTAAAGTACCTGTTTCTTATTCTCGCTGCAAATTTCCCTTTGACTTGATCGTTATGAGTTTCTCCGGCTATGATGTCATTCTTGGGATAGATTGGCTAACAAAATATGAGGCCGAAGTCAATTGTGCCGAAAGAATTGTCAAAGTTAAAACTAATCTCGGAAATGTATGTATCCACTACCATGGCTCAGCCACCGATAGGAAAACATTCTGGTCTTCTCTAGAAGTTGCCCCTACTTCTATTGAGGATATCCCTGTCGTCAAAGATTACGCTGATGTATTCAAAGAAGTTGAGGGCCTACCTCCGCATAGAGAAATCAACTTCTGAATTGATTTAGCTCTGAATGCAAGGCCGGTTGTACATCCCATTAGGAGAATGTCGCCAAAAGAAAGAGAAGAGCTAAAAAATCAAACCAAGCAGCTTTTGTGGAAGGGTCTGATTAGGCCCAGCTTCTCAGAATGGGGAGCAGCAGTGGTGTTCGTCCCAAAATCAGATGGTATTCTCAGGCTATGTGTAGACTACCGTGATCTTAACAAGCAAACTCTAAAGAACAAATATCCACTGCCTCGTATTGATGACTTGCTTGACCGCTTGCATGGGGCACGAGTATTCTCTAGGATAGACCTAGCTACAGGCTTCCATCAACTTCGCATTGCAGAGGAGTGTGTGCCTTTAACTGCTTTCATAGGACCAGACATCTTTTATGAATGGCTAGTAATGCCTTTCGGTCCATGTAATGCTCCAGCATATTTTGTTGATTTGATGAATAGAGTATTCAGAGATGTTTTAAATAAATTTGTGCTCGTGTTCATCGATGACATCCTCATCTTTTCTAAATCCACTGCTGAGCACGAACAACATCTGAGAGAAGTCTTAGAAATTTTACGAAGAAATGTGCTGAAAGAAAATTTTTCTAAATGCATATTTTGGCAAGAAGAGGTGAAATTCCTCGGCCATGTTGTATCAAAGGAAGGCATCTCTGTAGATCCAGGAAAGATCTCAGCCATCCAAGAATGGAAGCAGCCTAGAACCCCCACAGAGGTCAGAAGTTTCTTGGGACTGGCTAGCTATTATCGGAAATTTGTCAAAGATTTTTCGAAGGTAGCTTGCCCATTGACAAACCTGACCAAGAAGCATATGAAATTCAAGTGGACACTGGAATGCGAGACAACTTTCTAAGAGCTAAAGAAGAGGTTGACCAATGCTCCTGTGTTGACCATCATAGATGACAATCAAAATTTGAAGGTCTGGACCGACGCCTCTAAGCAAGGTTGTTTCTTTTATATATTAACATGTCCGAGATAACATTTTTTCCTTTAATGACAAATCTCATTTTAATGTGTTATCCCTTATTTATTTAAGGTATTGGTGCGGTGCTGATGCAAAGAGGCAGGGTAGTCGCATATGCTAGTCGCCAACTGAAATTGCATGAGAAGAATTATGTTACACATGACCTTGAACTAATGGCCATTGTGTTTGCTCTTAAAATATGGAGGCATTATCTTTTGGGTGAAAAGTTTGAAATTTACACGGATGACAAATCTTTGAAACACCTTTTTACCCAAAAAGATTTGAATATGAGGCAGCAATGCTGGGTCGAATTTCTTGCATCATATGACCTGGATATCCTATATACTCCGAGAAAAGCCAACGTTGTAGCCGATGCACTCAGTAGAAAGAATGCAGAATGCAACAATCTCATTATCGCCAGTCTCATTATCACTCCTTATTTGATTGATAAAGTCTTTGCTCTTCAGAAGAATAATAAATTTATTCAGATGATTGTTAAAAGAATTCAGGATGGCGAAACCACAAGTTTCCAAATTGATGACAAAGGGGTTCTGAGGCTATTGGGCCGAATCTGTGTCCCATACGACTCTAAGCTCAGAAGGGAGGTTATGGATGAATGTCATAAATCTAAGCTTAGTGTTCACCCTGGAGTGAGCAAGATGTATCACGACCTCAAGCGCACATTTTGGTGGAGGTCGATGAAGAGAGATATTTCTATTTATGTTGCTAGATGTCCCACTTGTCAGCAAGAAAAAAGTGATCAACAGAAACTGGCAGGTTTGTTGCAACCGCTAGGAGTTCCTGGTTGGAAGTGTGAGGAAATTTCTATGGATTTTATAGATGGCTTGCCCCGAAGCCGTAAAGGCAACGATAGCATTTGGGTGATTGTCGACCGCTTAACAAAATCTGCCCATTTCATCCCTGTTCGGTCCAATAGAACAGCTCGAAGTTTAGCACAGCTCTATCTTAAAGAGATAGTCAGACTGCGTGGGGTTCCTAAAAGAATTATCAGTGATCGGGATCCATTATTTACCAGTAAATTCTGGGAAGCTTTTCAAGAAGAGCTTAGGACCAAGTTAAATCCGAGCTCTGCCTATCACCCTCAGACAGATGGCCAGACTGAGATGGTGAATCGTGTTTTGGAAGACTTATTGCATGCTTGCATTCTCGACTATGGCGGTTCATGGGAGGACCACTTGCACTTGGTGGAATTCTCCTATAATAATAGCTACCAAGCAAGCTTGGGGATGTCACCGTTTGAATTACTTTATGGCGGGTCGTGCAGATCTCCGGCATGTTGGGTGGAGTCAGGAAATCGACTAGTCTTGGGCCCCGACATGGTTCGAGAAGCATCGGATAAGGTTGACTGGATTAAGAAGCGCTTGTTGACTGCTCAGAGCCGACAAAAGAGCTATGCAGACCAGCGAAGAAGGAATCTATAATTCTCTGTGGGTGATCGAGTATACTTGAAGGTCTCTCCTTTGAGAGGAGTGATTCGTTTTGGGAAGATGGGAAAGTTGGCACTGAGATTCATTGGCCCATTCTCTATTCTCGAAAGGATTAGTACTCTCGCTTATAGAGTGCAGCTGCCCGACTGGTTGCTAGGGGTGCATGATGTATTTCATGTATCTCAACTCCGCAAGCATGTGCACGATCCAGATCTGATTGAGGACGAATTAAACCAACAGGTCCTAGATATCGCTCCAAATCTGACGGTGAGAAAAGACTCGATTAAGATCATTGGCAAAGAAACAAAAATCATGAGGAACAAGAAGATCAACCTAGTCAAGGTTCAATGGAGTGGGGATCCTAGAGACTGCACTTGGGAGACTGAGGATAGCATCAAAAAGGCTTACCCCAAATGCAGAGTGGATATCTCCGAGTAACACTTGTACTAAGGTACGTTTATATCAATTTACATTTTCCATCTTGGTTACTACTTTTCTTTGTTTCCTTTTCGAGGACGAAAATTCTTAAGTGAGGGAGATTGTAACTACCCGGAAAATCCGAACCAATTTCAAATTTTTATTTTAAATTATTTGGTGGAAAAATGTGGCAGAAATTAAAATTTTCAATTTTAAATAATATTAAAGCCAGTGAAAATAGTCAATTTTCAAACGATCTCTGTTTTCGACGAAACCACTTTCATTGGAACCGAAATGTCATATTATTTCTAGGTTTCAATTTTTAGAATTTTTCGATTTAATATGTGAGCGTGGTGAAGGAAAATGTGTTTGGTCGATTTCAGTCAAATTTAATAGACTGAAAAATAGCCATTTTTAAACAGTGTTAGAATTCGACGAAATTAATTTTGTTAGGACCGTATCGTCATAACATAGACAAATATATTTTTTCTGGATTTTTCTGAGTCCGTTTGTGGCCTCGGTGAATTTATTTATGCAGAAGAATTAAATTAATAAAGGAATTAAATATTAAATTAAATAATACATGCCACAGACAGCCGTTTGGGCTGACGGGACCTGTCCCATTGGGTCTGGAATATGGGCTATTAGCTAGGGTCAACTTTGTTTGGACTGGAATCTGCACGGTTTGAAAGATTTGGATTTATTTGTAAAAATGCACTAAAAACAATATAAAAATTGGAAAAACCCTAAAATCTAATACACTATTCACTATCTCCTTCGTTGCCGCCGCCCCTCCCCCTAAAATCAATGGCCGAATTTGCACCCCTTTCTTCCCTTAAGTTCTCCCTCTCCTCCAAGAATTAGACCACATACTCTACACCATTTCAAAGCCCTTGATCTCCTTCACGATTCCATACCATTTGATCGCCCTCTGGAGCCACCATCACTGAACCACTCGAACCCAAAACCGCCGCATATAGCCGTCGTGGACCTCCCTAGCCATGACCGAGCTCGGCCAAACACCCCCCCTCGTGCGCGTCTCCGAGCTCCCCAGCGTGACATCCTCCGATCGGCTCCTCGACTCCTGTGGTGACCGCAATCGTGAACCCTAGTTTTGAACGAATATTGAAAGCTTTGACCGATATTTCTGATTGAGGAGGAAGGGTTATTCTCTTAATTAATTTATTATTTAATTTATTTAAATTGTTTTAAAACATCGATTAATCATATCTAACTTATTTCAATTCGAAATTCGATGATTTCAGCGACGCTGTAATCGTGTGACTGAGATCTACGCATGTAGACTGACTGGAGTTGATTCTGAACAGTTTGAATTTTGGCCAAAAATATTCAACGACTGTGGGATTTCTGAATTTGAAAAATTTAATAATTTAATGTTATTCGATCAGTTGAATCATTGTATGTTATTCCTATTGTGTTAAGTGGCGATTGTTGTATGGTTGAATTATATTCGTTGTGATGTCATGTTATAGTTTGACAGTTTGGATCTGTAAAATTCAGATGTAATCATAATAAAGTTCTCACCTTTATTTTTATTCCTATTTTTATTTTTATTCCTTTCTCGTAAAATTGATCTTTTGATTTGGGATAAATAAAATAAAGTTGTGATCTTTTGATTTGAAATAAAATAAAAGAAAGTTTTGACCTTTTGTTTTTGAAAACAAAATGAAAGAAAGTTTTGACCTTTATTTTTGAAAACAAAACAAAATAATAAAGTTTTGATCTTTTGTTTTTGAAAACAAAACAAAATAGAATAAAGTTTTGATCTTTTGTCCTTGAATCGAATCAATACAAAGTTGAGCCTTTTATTTTGTTTTGTATAATAAAAGAAGATTTGATCTTTTATTTTGAGATAAAATAAATAAAGATTTGATCTTTTACATTCTTTTTAAAATAAAAGAAAGTTGGATTTGAATAATAAATAAGGATTTGATTTTTATTCTAATTTATAAAATAAATAAAGTTCATATATTTTGTTTGATTTCACAAAATAAAGATGGGACTTTTTATTTTTGTTCATAGAAAATATACACCTGATCATATGTTGTCATTGTGGTAATGACACAAAATTCACCGTTATACTAATTTAGTTGTTATGACACAAAATTCACCGTTATGCTAATTTGGTTGTTATGACACAAAATTCACCGTTATGCTAATTTGGTTGTTATGACACAAAATTCACCGTTATGCTAATTTAGTTGTTATGACACAAAATTCACCGTTATGCTAATTTAGTTGTAATGACACAAAATTTCATAGTTATGTTAATTTAGTTGAAATGTATCAAAATTTCATCGTTATGTCTTTGTAGTTGAAACCAACATACTTTGGTATTGGGAAAAAAAAAATTGGAACTTAGGAAAGTAATAGAACATTTACATTTTTCTATATAAAGAAAATATTTACATTTTTCAGTATAAAAGAAAAGAAAATATTTACATTTTTCAATGTAAAAGAAAGGAAAAGCGAATATTTACATTTTTCAATGTAAAAGAGAAAAAGAGAATTTACATATGTAAATAAAAATAAATACGAAATTTACATTTTTCCATTGTTATAAAGTGTAATAAAGAAAGATAGGAAATTTACTTTTTCTATGTTAAAATATAAGATTTACCTTTTTTAAGGAGAAGATAGAAGAATTTACATTTTTCATTGTAGAAGATAAAATACATACATTTTATAATAACATAAAAAAGTTCACTTTTATGTTATAAAAATGAAATAGGATAAAAAGTTCAGTTTTATGTTATAAAAATGAAATAGGATAAAAAGTTCACTTTTATGTCATTAAAATGAATAGAATAAAAAGTGCATTTTTATGTCTTTAAATCACATAGGATAAAAGAACATTTTTATAATTAAAGAAATTATTCATCGTTGAATTATCATTTTTGGTCGCATTAGAATTGGCGAACAAAAATGTCATTTTGTTGAATATGAAATTATACATCGTTGAATTAGCATTTTTGGGAGCATTAGAATTGGCGAACAAAAATGTCATTTTGTTGAATATGAAATTATACATCGTTGAAATATCATTTTTGGTCGCATTAGAATTGGCGAACAAAAATGTCATTTTGTTGAATATGAAATTATACATCGTTGAATTATCATTTTTGGTTGCATTAGGGTTGGCGAACAAAAATGTCATTTTTATTTGATATAAAATTATACATTGTTGAAACTATCATTTTTGTCGTATTAGAATTGGTGGACGAAAATATTACTTTCATAGAATAAAAGGTATGGATTTTAATAAAGGAAATCGTCCAAATGGTTTATATATTATATATAAATATAAAATTAAACGAAAGGAGCGCGGCAATTCGCGTATCGACAATCGTAACTTCAAAAGATTATTCCGAAAGATCCGACCGTTGGATTTTCCTAAAACTGGAACCGTTAGGACCGCTTTGGGAAGAGCTTTCCAACGATGTAAATTTCATCAAAATCCGACGGTTAGATTTTAAGATAGGTGTAAATCAAATTTTGGTAAAAGCAGCGCCGCCCATAGACCCGAAACGTCGTTTATTTATTTCGAGCTATTTTTAATAAATAAAAATAGCGATAAATAGTTATAAATATATATGAAAAGTTTTAAACTATAATTATGCGACAATTATTTGAAAAGGCCGAGTTTAACTCATTTCAAATAATTGAACGGCGATTGAATCAAAGATGCAAGAAGACGACGGTTGAAGACCGGCGATCTTCACATCGAATGGACGATGAATTCTGATACCTTGGACTGACTTGCTCTCACGACTGGGTTGAAGCAGTAATTGTCCGGACGTGTGTGTTGGTCGTGCGGATAAGCGAGCGCCTTTTTGGTGTCTCCGGTTTCGTTCAGACCCAGAACGGACTTGTAAATGGATGCGTGTCTAACATTGAAATTCCCTTCATGTAATTAAATCGATTTCTATTAATATATGTCTTTTTGGTGGTGAAGAATTTACTCTCGACTTAACACCCTGATATGTAGTGATAGTTATCGATCGCATGGCGTTGAATTGTCAATGTGGCACGCCAAGATGCAATGATCAAGGCTTTGTTGAAAAGCAGGCCTTGTGGCTGATGATCAAAGCATAGCGTGTTTAGGCATAGCTTTGTGTATAACGTGACTTCGCGAGCCTCACACCCCGGTATGAGTCAAAAACGGGATGTAGGGAGTGCATACGTTTATTTCTAGCTAGAAGTGGTGTTTGGGCTTTAACACGGCCCGGCATTTTACTATGTGGATTTTGGATTGAGGTACCTCGTTTTATAGGCCGGAAGTGGTCACATTATAGGTCCAAAGGGGCCGGGAAATGTATGTTCAGGAATTGCTAATCCACTACCGTTAGGTGGGGACCGGCCCTACCGTTCCAAGGGTTGCCATAGGTGTGATCCTAGGTCATTTGCTAGAGTGTCTCAAATCGGAAGAGGACGATCCCTAGCCTCGACTTCATGACAGAAAACCAATTCCCAATACGACATCACAGTTTTGATTGTAAACTTATATATGGCAACATAGTATATGGTACCTATGCCGTCTAGGATTGATATATTTAAATTTGAAGTATTTTAATATTTCCTAGACACTAATAATAATATTAAAATATTACTTTTCACGTATTAAGCATATTTGATCATCATAAGGGAAAACTCTATCCTCCTGTGTGCGTTGCATTATGTGATAGGATCTGAGTCTTATGATGGTTTCATTTTTCAAAAGTCATTTTGCTGTTTTATATAAACTTTATAAAATATTGCAATGGCAATCCAATGGAGTAAACCCTTTCCGCGTTAGCGGCGTGGTCCTGAGATTTGCCACGTAGTTAGATAATTTAGTTAAAAACTCTCACACCAATCCCATGACTGACTCGTAGTTTGTTTCACTTTTGCAAACTCGGGTGCCCTCTTTCCACACGGGCAGCCAATTGACAGGTTCAGGTGATACATTCTGTTTGGAGCTTGCTTGGACGGAAGAAGAAGGCCTTTTCTCTAGTTTTATCTTGCTTTGAGTCATTTTTCCATCTTTTTCTTTTGATGTATGTAATGGAGTTTGGGATTTATTTCCTTATCTTTTGAGACTTTCTGTATTGCTAAGTGGATCCTATAAAACTGCATACTCTGATGTTCTGTTGTGATGCTGATGACATTTTATTTTCGCTGAAATGTTTATGTGTTATGTTCTTTCTCTGAGATCTGTTTATTGTTGTAATTATGTTGTATTCCAAAATGATTATCCTTGCTTTCAGTCAACGGAAGTTTGGGGTCATCACAGGTTTGGTTTAAGATCCAGAAAAATCCTTTTAGTTGTTGTTGGTGTTGTAGAAAAGCTAGAATTATCTCTTTAATCTATGTATAGGAAGCACCTCAGCATCTTCTTATTTTTATTTAGAAATAGCTTGGAGGAAGAAGAATGAAGAATTTTTGTGTGTTCGGAAAATAGTGAAGCTGCCAGCCTATTTATAGATTTGCTAGGATAAATCTAAACCATTAGATTTTAGGTTTAAAAATCAGATCATACACCTCAAACTGAGTTAGTGTATGAATACAGTGAAGAAAGTAATCCAGATATGAAGTGGGAACCCTGCTTGAATGTAGATAGGTCGACCCAACTACCCACTGTGTCGACCATAGGGTCGACCTACCTTAAACATGGGTCGACCCCTGGGTCGATCCGGTCTAGCTGGGTCGCCTGACCATTATACTTTCTGCGCTGATTATTTTGTTTATATATATATATATTGTATATATTTTTGTTCAATTTTCTTAAGCTTATAACTTCTTCATATTTAATCCGATTTACGCAACCAAGGGTCTGTCTGAACCAAAATTTCGTAACGGACGCAGTGATAAAGTCTATATTACCTAATTCTAAATATTTAATTGATATTCATTTTATTATCTTCTTAATATAATTATTGTGTATTAAAATATACAATAATTTTTATCGGCTACCAACGGCTTCCAATAGGTATTTCCAACGGTTTTTGACAGTTTCCAACGACTATCTGGTAAAAAATTTCTTCAATGTGTCAACATTATATGTTGGAGGTCGTTGGGAAATAGACATTGATGGTGTTGGAAAGCATTGATAACCACTGAAGTACAAACCAATGGGGTTTCCAAAGGCTACCAGCGGCTTTCAAATGACTGCCAACGACCCCTAGCTATTGGAAACCACTGTTGCTCTTGTAGTTTAATAAGCGTCGTGCCTATCCTAGCAGATTCGCAGACAACTTAGAATAGGAAATAAGAGACCATAAAAAAGGATGGTGCGTCCTGGCGAGTCTTGTTCGATACAAATACCAGAGTAGGAAATAAAAGGCATTTTGCCACTAGATACGAAAAGAGGGCATGCACAACCACCCTACGATAGTTATATTGTCCTAAAGTTCTGTGTAACCTTGCAAGTTTTCTTAACACTTTGAGCAATTTTATAATATTCAGTGGAGAGTTTTTGATGAGTCGCTATGCGAGATTGCATTTAATGTTCTTCTTCTCTAGGCGTAACAGAGTAGGAAAAGAGAAAACATCCGAAGGGACTAGTCGATATATAGGTTTGGACTAACCTTTAGGCTAAACCAAATAGTGTAGATAAATTTTGTCTTTGGGAATTAGGCATTAGGAAAGCAAAGACACTATACATTTTATAACACTTAATAACGTACCTAAGACTGATTGCACTTGATCTTTTCCTTTCAAGTTTATTTCCTATTCACCAGACTTTATATTTGACCGATTCATTTTCCCCCCACCTTTGGAGGACAGGGTTGTAGTTTATCTTTGCTTCGATAGTGTGATTCAGAGCTTAGCTGAATTACTTGATCATCTTCATGTATTTTCATTTTGTTTAGTACCTTTTCCTTTGGTTTGTTTTTCTTAAATAAATTACTTGACATTTGATGTATTTTGATATTTATGTACTTGTATTCTGAGATTATAGAGTTTATGATAAGAAATTGTTGTTATTTCCTGAGATAGTTATGCAATTAATTTTTCTATAATATAATATTCTTTCATATGATATTATTTTATTTTTATCATTTGCTCATATATTGATCTCCTTATGGCTTATTTACACGCCCGACGATCAACATCTCTTGATATGGCAAAGATTGTGGTGCATCAAGGGGTTTGGATTGTCGCAACAAGAATTTAGCGCCTATTTCATTGCTAATCTCCAGCATGATGTTCTTATCCATGGCCAACTAGAGAGTAGCAAAGACTCATTTTCCCATCTCATTTCTTTCAAGTGTAATGGGATCAGCACCCGACTTTCCTCTTCTGGCCACCAAGTTCATTCGGTCGTTCGTCGCCGAATGACAAACAAGTGCTATTTTGCACTGTATGGCGGCGGGAAACCACCGAACAAGCTGATGGTTGGTCGGCCGTTTGTGATTGAGTGGTGGCTGGAAGTGGAAAGCCGGGTGCTGATAGCATTACGCTCTTTCAAATTCTGAGATATTCACTAACAATTATTCAGCGTCAGACTGAATAGATTTCTTCTCAACACCGCCTTCGTCTCACTTTAGCCCTAGCCTTAAACAGCAACCTTTAAATCTCCAATACGGGACCGTTGGCATAAATTTCACACTGAAAGAGATTAAATTGGTCAAATGAATGTGAAAGCAATAAGATGGTGTTGTGGTGCAATAAAACAAATACAAACAAAAGAACAGAACAACAAATCACAAAGTAAAGTAATAAGAGAGTCCACAAACGGATGTATAATGGTTTCACTATCGCAGTATAGTGTACATTCAGATTAAGGAGAGGAAATTCTGTTATTTCTAAAAAAAAGAAAATTCTCTAAAATTGATAATGCAGGCTAAGTAGAGGAATAAGAAAATATCCTGATGATATGATTCTACTCATATAAATCTACGTCTTTATACAAAGATTAATACTTGGGGTTGAATTAAGTAATTTATGATCATAAATCAATGTCTCTTCAATTCTCATATTCCTACCGGAAATGTTTATTCATTTGATTTTTCTAGCCTTCCCTAATTTACATGTGTTTGATAAAATTCCTTCTTTAATGAGAAATTAGATAATTAATTGATTATTTCAATCTTCTTAAATTATTCTAATTCTTTGGTGAAGAAATATTGTATTACAAACTATTGTATCATCAAATATTCTTACAAATATTGTATCCCCAAATCTAATACTTTGTTTCACAAAAATGCCATTTTTGTGTTTTGTATTTTATCAAAGTACAGATGTTCTGAAATGTGCGATTGAAGTCAATTTGGAGGTCATTAGGAAGTTAGTTGTGCTTGTTTTTATTTATTCATCTGTTTTACTTTATTTATAAATAATTGTTTTGAAACTAATGCAAAAATCTAGCTATGTAAGCTTTGAATGACAGAGGGAGTGAACTTTAAGATGAGTAGAAGATCAATTTCTTTTTTCTCTTATAAAATTTCATCAAATCTAATACCCTAATTGCTTGGCAATCTTACAATGTAGCAATCCTGTATGTTTTATTGTTGCCTGACGTATTGTCATTTTTCTTGAAATAATTAAGTAACAATTGACTAAAGTCTTCAGAAAAAAGGAGAGCAATGCATTCTTTAAAAGTAAGGAGAGGGCATATAGGAAATGATTGTGTTTTATGATCGTCCCATTTTTTGTTTTTGTCCTTCGCAACTGGTAACGAAGATGGAAAATTCCCAATTATGAAGTAGGGGCATTAAGGGTCCCTGCATCTAGTTTTGAACCATATTTTGTATTCTTTAGCTGTCACTATTTTTCCACTCAGGGGACCGTAAGTGTATCGTTTTACTTTCCATTAACTAAGATTAGTTTTCCATGCAGTATATTGCACCGGTTCACATATGCTGTAATGCTGAGCACAACTGGAGGTCCATAATGTATGCAGGATGAAGTAGAATTTACTTTACATTTTGTTAGTTTTCCCCTAGATTGTGCTTATTTATTGAGATAGTGTTGTTTCCTCCTTGTATTGGACTTGACAGCTTACTACACTGTAGTTGATTTAGATACAAGCAATAATGTTTCACATTGAGATTTTGTCTTATAAATATTGTAGAAATGTGGACCAGGAAATAAGTCTTAAATTCAAATAAGTGTGTTTCACTCTTTAAATTTTGCCAAAAGAAGTATGGATTTTATTCGCGAAGTTTCATTTTCCAGAAACAAGTTGCCGTAGAGGTAGCATCATAAAGTGTGTAAATTAGCTAAAATTTATGAGAAAAAAAATTAAGGAACATTAAGCTTTATATTTTCCCGGACTGTTTTCATACAGTATTTTGTGCATGAGCTCTTTATTTGACCTGTTATTTTTAATTGCTTAACAACAGTTCAATTAGTTATATATCTTCCTCTAATCATACATAGCTTTAAAAAGCAATAGAATATTAGAATGTATAGATATGTGCAGATTATCAAAATTATGTTTCTTGAATAAACACAGCACTATTTTGAGAAAATAAACACCGCATTATCCTGATTTTGAATAAGCACAGCACTACATGAGAATGAGAATAGGACACGACAGTGATATACAATTTACATTTATCCGTCAACTGTCATCTAATGTATATTTATCCTCTGCACCAACAGCAGAAGGCAGGAATAAACATGTAACTGCGCATAAGAGAGAGAAAAATAGAAATAGAATATATTACATGCTAGATGGTATCACTTGCTTAGGCTTGCAATCATGTGAAATATGAACAGAAGCTCAGATTCTTCAGGTTTAGTGGCACATGCAAAAGTCTGTTGCTGAAAATGTGAATATTTTGTGGAGCCATGTTAATTCTTACCTTCAGCTCTATGTTAACAAACACAAGCTTATGCCAGAATCATTAAATAACAATTTATTCACATGAATTATGTGCAAAATTTAGTCTAGACTTCCACGAAACATAATAAGTTTAAGCCTAAAAACAAACATTATTCTGAGATAAACACATAATTACAAACTGGGAACATATTTTTCTCAAATACAGTTACCATCTCTCTTACTAAGATTACTCAATATTACCAGTGCTTCTTCTCGCAGTAACCCGAGTTTCATTGCAGTGAGCAATTGCTTCCAAGATGGAACTCTCCATTTCAGTGTCCAGACTCCTTCTGCTGCACAAATTACCTGGATTTAAACTTGAAGATGAACATGAACATGATGACGTTTCTGAGGAAGATTTGCTTATCAACCGGTGGCAATTAATTCCACCAGAGAAGGAATTTCTAGACGCAGATTCTTCTCCGAATACCTTTGTACCTTTTCCACATTTCATAACATTTTGCCCTGTACATTTTGATTTGGTGGTAAACAGAGATTTGAGATAGGATTTTGATGTCTGTCGGAGCAACTTCAGCCTTTTGCACCAAGCAACTTTTAGATTGTAGACATCATGTCCGTTAACTTGACATGAATCAATTGTTGATATATTACAAGACACGTGTAACGGACTTCTTTGAGAAACGGCAATGGCATTTACTACATTATCCTTGCGAAGTTTTTGCATCATATGGAGTCGAGGAGGTAATTGAAGAGGGAGGAGTTTACCTCTGAAGAAGAGCTCGTCAGCAGGATAGCTTGTGATTTCTTCCTCTATCAGGTTGGATAACCTCTGAAATTCAAATTCCTTGTATTGTGGGGATGTTTTAGAATTGGTATCCATGTCTTAATATCTATGTTTTCATCTTCCAGGCATATTTATTTGCTTACCACTTGCTACTTCTGAATGAAAAGAGGAAGGCATCCTTAAATAAGAATAGTGCTTAATAATTGGAAAATGCATTATTTTTATTTTGTTTCAGTGTTGGTCCCTCACCCCTTAATTTTTGCATCTATAGACATTAAATTTGTGTCTAAACCCCTGGACGTAAATATTTCCTCTCTGAGCACTTATTTCTTCTTGACAATCAGCATCTTTTTGCAGAAAGGCTACAGTTAGCACTTACCAGTACCAAGACTGCACAATCAGTTATGGACAATACTCAAATAGAGGTTGATGTGTTACATATTTGAAAAAAAAAAACGGGTATACTAGTTAGTCATTTCATTAACGACCATTAACAATCAGTTCTGCACAATCAGTTTGACTGTAAATCTGCTCTTCCCTGGTACTTTAAAGTTAATCACATTTTGGACAGTACATGAAACTGTTGTGAGAATAATCTTGAACAGAAACCGGCAATATTTTTCTGCAGCATCTTCCTCAGTCAGAATTTTTTTACTTCATCCAACTGCAATTTTCTTATCACTGCCTGACAGATGAGGATTATTCTACTAAATAGATTGCAGAATTGCTAGGTCACAAGTTTTGTCTATACCGAAGAAATCTAAGGCTAGTGTGGTTTTGCTTTTTGTGCCTAAGTTACCTGGAAAGTTTTCTAATTTCCATAGTTTATCTATTTGACTCATAAAATTCTTTTGTGGTGCTTAAATATTGCCATATGGTCGTTTACCATCACTAGCACATGCACTTGTCTAATTTTTCTACACAAAAAAAGAAAAGAAAAAGTTTGGTTGGTGCATTGATAATTTGATATGGCTATATTTGCATTTAACTGCAAATTTATCTTCACAGGCAACTTTGGTTTGTTCAGGCCTAAATAGACACTTTTTTAGTGCTACATTATTCTTTTTGTGGTTCATCCACAATCTACTGCCCTGTAGCTGTGTTGCTAATACTTGTACATAGGCCTATAAATGGTCAGATACAGATTTGGATGCCATGTTGTAATGCTTCACTTCTATACTCATACTACTAAAGAATAATATAATGCAATATTGTTTGGTAATACAGAGAATAAAACTAGTTAGGAGCGGTCATTTGTGAATATTCCCTCGGGCTAACACCGACACATTTATCTATAACTCATATAACCAAAAATGATGTGTATGGTATCGGCATAAATCAATAAATAAGTTGGCTAATTTCACAAATGTACAATACATAATACAAATATATAATGCAACATAAAACATAGATTTTTTAACCTTAGATGTTGGACTTGCTCTTGGAATATTTCATTTATTTCATTTTGTACTAGTCGTTTTGTATAATTGACACTAAGTTGTAATGCCCAGCTCTATAATCATATTTGCAGATGTTGATACCGAAATTGGTTCAACACCTCAAATTTAGTTTGTAGAGAATGACAATTAAGAATGTAAACGGAAGATGAGCAAAGCAAACAACAACACACGATTTGTAGCGGTTCATCTTGAGTTTGCCTACGTCCACTCAGTGCATTTAAGGCGCTCAACGAATCGAATGCAATGGAGGTGTAAAAAGTTATGGCATGGATAAAGCAAGGAAATATCAGGATATAACGGATAAGTCTAAAATAACATATAAAACTAGTATTTAATGCATTTACAAATGTATATAAATGATAAAAAATGGAAAACTAACATTCAGTTTAATTATAATTAGTATAGTCTTAATTTTAAATAAAAGATATGCAAATAGAAGTAAATAAATGTAAACTTTTATTTAGCTTGATTAAATTTAATAGAATATTATAGTATTTTCTGTTCTGAAAAATGTATGTTAAAAAATTATATTAAAAATTATTTTTATATATTTTGTAATGTATAAATATTATTTTTTATATTTATTTCTTTTATAGAAGACATAACGGAATATAGCTGAAATAATGTGATATGTCGGGAATATTGGAATATAACTGGGATTAAAGCGGAAATGCTATTTCAGATGCTATTTGGAAATAGCATAGCAGTGGAAATACACTTCACGATATAGCGGGGATATAATGGGGCATTAACTGCACAACGTCCACTTACTATATTCTAATATTTAATTACTGAATTGAGTAGTTACAAGCTTGTCGTGTCAAAACGACCTTGAGTACAAGAAATAAAAATTTCAGAGAATGCCAAAAGTAGTAGAAGATCCTTCAAATGGTTCTCCGAAATAATATTTATAGATAGGGCACGAATCCGAATCGGCTAGAGAGTATGCCAGAAAACCGAAGTAGTGGAGAAGGTGGGGGAAATGGCAAGGAGTAATGGGACACGTCACCACACGTCTCCGGTCCAGATCGGAATAACCGAACCAATCCAAATTGGTATGGTCGACCCGATACGAATCTGCATAGGCATGTCGATCCGAGCTGCAACCTAGTAGCGGCCTAGATCTTTTTTCACTCCATGATATTCGTATTCCCTCCTTGCTTCGATCCTAAAGCTCCATGCTCTAAGATGTTGTTATACATTTAAGTTTATTCCAGCCTTAACGAGGTATGTGTGCCAACCCGGATGAGTGATGCATCGATCCAATGAGCTAAGCATGTAAGCTGAATTAGGGCAAACAGTCATGGCTGAACCGAGTCTGTAACAACCCAAAATTTTGGCGAAATAAATTAATTATTGGAATTTCAAAATTAGGGATTTCTGCAAATGATAAAATTTGGCCGCGAGACTTTAACCATTCGGAATTCAGGTCAACTTTCATGTTTGGAGTTTCGTGAACGGAGTCCGTAAAGTTACGGGCGAAATACGAAAATGGACAAAAAATAAATAAACCAAATATTTAATTAATAATTTACTATATACAACCCAGCCGACCTAGGGAGTTTGATGCCCAGACGATCGATATGGGGGTCAACCGGCGGTCGACGCACAGGCTGACCTACTGGGCGTCAAACTGCCCAGTGCCTGCTAGGTTTTGATGTGTTTTTTTTAATATTATTTACAATGAATGGACGGGTATTATAACTTAAAACTAATATGACGGTTCTAGGCAATTTCCACCCCTATAAATAAAGGGGTAGAGCTTCACTCTTTTTCCATTAAAATTTATAAAGGCAGCGGAGCTCTGCCATTTTTCTTCCTCTTCTAACCTAATTTCTAAATAAAATATATTCATACATATACGCAATCAAAGCGAATTCATATGGAATTGGGAAGATAATAAATTCGATAAAAGAGAATGCTAAACGATAGATTTCTTCGCTCTCTTCCCCTTTTCTTACGTTTGTACAGATTTAGAATTTTTCTCCTTCTAGATAAATTATAGATTTATAAGAATTTTGGGATGTAAGCCTAAAAATTTTCAAATCAGAGAAATTGGAAGCTATAAGATGAGTGGGAAATCTACTAATACAGATATAATGATTTATCTATTTCGTTTGAATCCAATCTTTGTTTTATGCCTATTAGATCTATTATAAATAATTGTAAATTGTGGCAACCCTTAGATCTGATCATGAATATGTTTAAAAATTGGAAAATGAAAAGTATGACTATGTATAACATGAATTGTAGGATTTTTATATCTTTCCCTCATATTCCTATAGTTATGTCATGAATATTAGATATGTTGTACATGTTCATAGCACCGTGGATCTGGAAATCTATAACACACTGTAATTTTAAAGAACACTATAACGATAAACTAAAGAATACTTAATTAAATATTATGAATTAAGTAAAGAAGACTGTTCCATTGCGTTCGTCTCGGAATTCTGCTTAAGATAGACTTTGAGTTTTCATAAAACGGACATCGTGTGAAGAAGATAATAAGGTTTGAAGTTTGTATACGTATAAGAGAATTATATATATACAAACCAATCCAGAAAGTCAAAATCAGAGGCGGGAAATCGACCCGTTGGGGGTCGACCCCTACAAGGGGGTGTCGATCCTAGGGTCGACCCCGGGGTCAACCCCACCCAGAATTGGGGCATATCCATTCTTTGAACCGGGACTTATTTCTTGACCAGATTCGTTGGTGGTAGGCTATAAATAGGACCTCATTTCAATTGTTTTATTCATCAAAAACAATGAAGACAAGGAGATCCTGCCCTAACTTAGATTGAATTAGCTTATTCTTCTGCAACAACGATGTATACGTATACAAGAATCTCTGCTACCACATCAACACTCTTTTCTCAGTTCTTTAGATCCAGTCCCCGTGAGTTTATGTTGGCTTTAGATATAAACATTTAATAAGTAATCCTAGCATGTTTATATGTTTGGATCAAAACCTATGCATGTTAATAACTTGAATCATAACTAAACAGATCTGCCATTACTTGTACACCTGATCTTCTGTTTAGTTCTTATATGACTATTTCTATTATGCCCATTTCTATTATCATATGCCTATTCTGTCATTATGCTTATTTCCGTCACTATATGCCTATTCTGTTAGTATGTCTATTTCTGTCATTACATGCTTGTTTTGTTATTATACCTATGTAATGTCCCATATTTTTACGGTGTAATAATTAATTTATTTAATTATTTAAATAATGATTTAGAGATTTATATGGTCGTTTAATTAAATATTATTGAATATTTAATTTATATAAATAATAGAATAATATATTTAATTTCGAAATAGTTGGAAATACTGAATTGACGATATAGTGTGAATTGGGCAATTCAAAATATATATTTCAGTTTGTAATTTGAATTAGAATAACGAATATATTATTTGAACGACATTGAACGTAAAATTATATTATAATTAAAATCGATCTCGAAATGGCGCTGCAGTTCGTAATTTGGCGATTCGAACTTCAACTAAATGTACAAGATTCGTTTTAAATCGAATTTCTGTGAAACAAGAAACATTCGGAGCTGGTGAAGTATATTTTCCTAATGGAAGAGAAAAATTGAGATTTTGTCATATAGATTGTGAGTTATGTCCAAATCAAATTTTAAAATAGTCATTATGGAATATTTATAAGCCATAATGGTATATTTAATTTTAATTAAATATTGGTTTAGAATTTAGACAAATCCTTTTAAACGTAGGTATAATTTAATTTTTAGAATTTTTATCAAATTTTTAATTCGTAAAATAAGCAACTTTTGATTTGGAGTATTTTACACCCTATATCAATTTCGGGGTTTCACAACATAAGTTAACGGACCTATATTATTATATTTTTGGAGTCGTGACACATGACGCGTCATGTTTATTATTGTCCATAGTGGTCCGTACACAAGTGCAGTTAGTTCAGGAAAGCGAGAAAGTATGGTTATACTTTGTTAATGATTGACAATCGTATAGATGTATAGGCCTGCCTGCACTCGTATTTAAAAATGTTTTGCAGTCAGCTGAGGTATAAGAATCTGATATGCTAATGAGGAAAGTAACCAACGTAAAATGAGATTTAACGTGAACCCTAGGATTTCATTTAGAATATACGGTGAGGTGCTAGCAAAAAGGGCACCAGGCTAATCTTTAACGTGCTCATTTTGAATGTTTCAAATGTAATAAAATAAAAGCATATATTTCTCCTTTCCTTTGCTGTTAAGTAATTGGTACAGCATACTCCTTTCACTTCACGCACAGCTACCATAATGAATTGTTACCATCCCTACCATCATGCAGACGTGCTTCAGCTACCACAACACGCTTTACTTAACCATTAAGTATCCACACACTATAAATTCATCACTCAGCCCTCATTTTTCCACCTTCCTAATTCAGCGGCTTCGGAATATACGTCCATGCCGAGAGTTTTTATAAGGGCAAATAAAATAAAAACAAAATGGCGAGAACATTGATCGGTGAGTGAACGGGGAGGTTGTGCGAGTTGATGTCGGGAGTTTTGGGTTGAGAATATAACGTGTAAACGAGGGAAAGGGACAGAACCGCATCTGTTGGCAAAAAGCTGGGTAAATCGAAAATGAAAAGTGACGCAGGGGTCACTGTAGTCGTCGCGATAGGGCGACCGCTGACATCGCGAGCCAGAAGATGATCGAGGAAGTGGGGTCGGGTTCCGCGGATTGTAACAAATGAGAGGGAGTGCAGTAGGAAGCGTAGGCGGTCTATGGGATTATGGGTCACTGCACACTTGTAGATTGCGTTTGGGTTTGGGTAGAGCACGGAAGTATGGGGGATGCGAGATAAACAAAATACTGTTAAGATGGAAGAGGAGCTTGTGAGAAGAGTTTTGGTAATCTCAGATTTATTTTCGGTGAAGTATTGGAGAAGAGAAAGCACTCCAAGGATTCGAAAATGGCCATGAGCTTTTGTGCGTTACCTGTAGAAGATGGAAATGAGAAAGATGTGCAAGTGTGGATTTGTTAAATGGAAACGAGCCGGATTTATATGGTAAATCCCAACATGAAATTTAACTAAATTAAAATTTAAAATATTATAGTGTATTTACTTTAAATAATTGTATCTTTCTCATTTGTTAACCGAATTTAGCAAAACAAGATCCGTTGGGATCATATGGACGACGGCTACACATTGGAACTAGTCGGGAGTGAATTGGAGCTCATTACAATTTATAGCAAAATAAATTGTACGTCTCAATCAAGCGATGGTTATCGTTATTAACGATGATCGCCCAATGTGAGTAAAACTCACCAACTCTGAACAGCTATATTTTTATAGCATATTTTTAGAGCTGATAATTATCCGTTGATTGCTACGTGTTAACTGTTTGGTTGAATTGCTTATGTGTTGGTCGAAACTATAGATAATGACATATATATATATATATATATATACGTAAATCGTTAATCAAATATTGATTTTGTTTAGCAGAATATTTCATAGTGAAATGAAATCGATGTTAATATTATTGTTTAACATATGTGAATGCAGGGAACAGGTTGGAGGGATCCAACTGGATTCCTCAATATTTATAATACTGTTCTGTTCATATATTGTAATACATGATGTGATATATAATCTGTTGTTGATTATGTGTGCTTGAATGATATCGATCATTGTGATTTGGTATTTTAAATACCGTAAGAAATGCTGGGATGTGGAAAGGGGGATTTTTAAAGTGCATTTTGAAAATAAATTATTTATATAAAATCAATGGATTTTATATATAAAAAGGAAAGGATTTTATAAAAGAAAATAATTATAAAATCAAAGAAAGTTATAAAAGGAATATTTATTTAGAAAATAAGTAAGATATTTTAAGGGATATTTATTTGGAAAATAAATAGGATTTATAAAGGAAAACATTTGTAAAACAAATATAAAGGAAAACATTTGTAAAACAAATATAAAGGAAAACATTTGTAAAATAAATATAAGGGAAAAAATTTGTAAAACAAATATATGGGAAAATCTTTGTAAAATAAATGTAAAAGGAAATATTTATTTTGGAAATAAATAAAGTTATAAAAGGAAATATTTATTTAGGAAATAAACAAAGTTAAAAAAAGGAAATATTTATGATATAAATAGAATTATATAAAGGAAATATTTATATGAAATAAATATAGAAAAATAGAAAAGGAAGTATTTGTGATCAAACAGAATTATCAAATATAATTTATTTGAATAAGATTTAGTCGATTAGAGTTAACTAGTTAAAGTAAATCAATTAGAATTAATCGATTAGAGTTAGAGTTAATCGATTAGAGTTAACTAATTAGAGTTAATTAGGTAGAGTTAACCAGTAAGAGTTAACCAGGTAGAGTTAATTGAACATAGTTAATCGAATTAGGATTAATTGAATATTAGTTATTCAATTAGAGTTGATCGAATATAGTTATTCGAAAGAGTTATCAAATATATTTTATTCGAAAGGAGTTATCGAATATAGTTTATTCGAAAGGAGTTATCGAATATAGTTTATTCGAAAGGAGTTATCGAATATAGTTTATTTGAAAGAAGTTATCGAATATAGTTTATTCGAAAGGAGTTATCGAATATAGTTTATTCGAAAGAAGTTATTGAATATAGTTTATTCGACTATATTCGAAAGAAGTTATCGAATATAGTTTATTCGAAAGGAGTTATCGAATATAGTTTATTCGAAAGGAGTTATCGAATATAGTTTATTCGAAAGGAGTTATCGAATATAGGTAATTCGAAGAAGGAGTTAATCGAATATAGTTTATTCGAAAGAAGTTAATTGAATATAGTTTATTTGAGAGGAGTTAATTGATTAGAGTTAATCCAATAGAGTAAATCCAATAGAGTTAATCCAATATGGTTAATCCAATAGAGTTAATAGAATAGAGTTATCGAATAGAGATTTATTCGAAAGAGAGTTACGTAAGAAAGTTTGTTAAAGGTTTAAAGGGTGAACTTTGTCTATTTCGTGGTTGGAAATGTTGTCAGTTAAGGTCTAAGAGGTAGTTATACCGCAACTTGATTGGCTTCCTTTTTAACTAAGGAATGGTTAAGGCGCGACTGTGAAGATTGGTTAAGTGAATTTAGTTAACGAGTAAAATGGCTTTAGTTGGCATTGCGACGTTTGATTTAAACATCAGTTTAAATCTAGTGAAGGAGTTTTGGAAATGTTTTCCAAATAAGAATCGAAAATGTTTTCTGATAATAGAAAATAAGAATTTAGAATATATGGAAATAGGAGATAAGTAAATTAATGAACTAAAGAGATAAATGTTAAATGATGATTGATTGATAAAATTTCCATCTGGAAATAATTTCGTTGTTTGCACACGTGTTTTTCTTTGAAAGTTAAATCACAGACTATCAAAGTTTTGACCATTTTTCCGTCGTCAATACGGAGAGACCGGTTGGATTATTATCCGAGAACCACTCCGTATGGGCGTTAGCGTTTCGAATCTAATAGATCGAAGACAAACTGAAGATGGAGTTTATACAAGGGTTATTCTGGCAATCCTAGGTAGAAATTGCCTAAGATGGATTTAAAGAATAGTGCCTTCGGTTTGTCCAGTCCCAGGACAACTTGAATGGATGAATGTTTGATAGAGTATATCTAGTAGATCACGTAAGTTGATCGTTTCAAACGTATTTATGTTGGTGGTGGAGGATTTCGTTTCTCTTAGCTTATACCTATGTTTTTTTTGGGGAAATCAATTTGTGATTTGACGGGTATGACAATGCTGCATTCAAAGTGAATGAATGAGTAATATGTTGAAAGATACGTTATGATATCAAGCCTTATCAACTGGGAAATGACAGAAATCGGGTAGGCAGCATGGCTAAGTGGGCCGCACCCAATTAAGGTATATTGTCACCATCTAGAGAATATTCATATTTGTTACTTCTTTCTATTCTGTATCTTCCGGGAATGGTTATGTTGGTTTACCAACTGTAAGGTGACAATATATTCGATACACTCAAGCGCAATGAGTGGTTCGTCATGTGTAGCCGAGTTGCAAGATGTTCTTGTTGATCTCCAGTGTATCGCTTCTAGAGTACACTGATCGGAAGGTGGATCCATACCTTGTCATAGTTGGAATCCATTCCCCAAATAAGAGCCTGCGGTTTTGATTGTATATTATATATGTAGAACGTTAGATGCAAGCGTTTCTGCTAGATTTCTATTTACTTGATCTAGACATTATTATAATATCAAACAAGTATCGTTTTAGAAATATTTTGGGTTATCATAAGGTAAAAGCCATACGTGTTTATGTGTAGATCGGTCTTATGATCATCCTTTGTTTCAAAAGAATTTTGAAAGTTAAATCAAATGATTTGAGTTTACTCACACCAGTCACATGACCGACCCAAAGTTTATTTTGTTTTGTTTTCCCTAAACTCTTGGGTGTCCAATTTTGTATAGGTAGTCAAGTAGTCGGGATTTTACAGATACTTGAAAAGCTGGAGCAGGAGGCTTCAGGACTATATAGTTATTCTTATTTCCGCTGTGTTGTAAGTGTTATACTCAAATAATGGTATTGTATACAGATACTGCTTTATTTCAAAGTTATGTTATGAAATATATTTATTCGTTCTGCTGTGAGGTTCTGTTTACTCTGATGTTGTATGTTCTTCTTCTTATATACTAAATTTTTATCTTATCTATTCTCACCCTCTAATTTCTTTCATGGACTGTCGTTACAGTGGTAACAGAGCTAAAGGTTAAGTGGTTACCTTGGCTCTGTGGCATGACTCAGTAGAGATAGGGTTAGTAATACCCTAGATTGAGTTGAGTGTATATATTCGAGTGAACGTATTTGTTATTTGATATAAAATGGTTTTATATTGTGTTGATTTATTTGTCGAGTTGTTTATGGGTTCTGATCGATCAGTTTGATTCAGTGTATTTATAGGGGTTTATAAATACTTGAATACGATGGGTTGACACAATATGTTTTGAAAAGAGGGTAAATGAAAACAATTTTACCCAAAGTATATTTTGATATAGAGAATATATATATTGGAATTATTATATATTGGATATATTGGTTGTTATTATAATCAAATGAGATTATAAACATAAAATCGTTATGTAAATAGCCAATCAGAATTCATATAAGTATAATATATGAAATAAGATGAAATTTGAATTTAAAATCAGAACTGAAATTAAAACCTTGGAAATTTGGAAAGGTGTTTGTAAATGGATTTGGAGTTAATATATGAGAATTTTAAAATCCTAGGAGATTTTAAATTATTTTACGTCATTGTGAATGGTGTTTTGAATTCAAAATACAAGTGTTTTAAGATAAATTGTTGAAATTGTTATAGTACTGAACTCACTTCGATCACTGGAAAATAATTCTGATAATGACTGCAGCATCATCAGTATTCATTTTCGAGTGGTAAGTGACGGATTACTACCAAAGAAATTGTTTTTGAATTGTTTTGAGAAAAGCAAGTTGTTTTGAATTCTGTGAAGGAATATTTTATTTTGAAAAGCTAAGTTATTTAAAACTTCCAGGAAGAGATTGTTTTAAAATAAAACTAAATTGAATGGAAATTTGGGAAAGCAAAATTGGAAAATAATATATCAAGTAGAATCAGATTTTGGATTATGAGATAAGAATCTGAAATGGTACTGGGTTGGTGAGTTAGAGTTTGAAATCGATATTGGAACTCGAATTTGAAATGAAGTTTTACGTGGGTATAAGCCTATGATTTGATTATCGATAAAAAAAATTGGAATTTGATTGGCATGACATTGGAATATGTTAAATCGATAACAGATGAAAGTGATAAAGTTGATATGCCCGACAAAAAGGTACCAGTTTATATATCATATAGTTTGAGATTTTGATGAGCTGAATTGGCAAGCCGCTTGGCTGTTTAATTTTCTTTTGGATCAGAGATAACCCAGAGAGGCTAGTGTAGTTGTACCGATCGACCAGTACAAAGGAGGTGTTGGCGAAATTTTTCGAAAAAGTTAAGGTGTTAGAAAAATTTTAGGATTTTTGAAAATATTCGATAATAGAAATGAATTAATATTTAATTGAAACAAGTTGGTTTAGTTGAAACTGAAGTAAAGAAGTAAACAAATAATTTTTAACCCAGTTAATAGGGTTATTTTTCTACCTCAGCAATTTCGAGGACTAAATTATTTTAAGGGGGGAAGAATGTAACGTCCCGTATTTTTACGGTGTAATATTTAATTTATTTAATTATTTAAATAATGGTTTAGAGATTTATATGGTCGTTTAATTAAATAATATTGAATATTTAATTTATATAAATAATAGAATAATATATTTAATTTCGAAATAGTCGGAAATAGTGAATTGACGATATAGTGTGAATTGGGCAATTCAAAATATATATTTCAGTTTGGAATATGAATTAGAATAAAGAATATATTATTTGAACGACAGTTGAACGTATAATTATATTATAATTAAAATTGATCTCGAAATAGCGCTGTAGTTCGTAATTTGGCGATTCGAACTTCAACTGAATGTATAGGATTCGTTTTAAATCGGATTTCTGTGAAATAAGAAATATTTGGAGCTGGTGAAGTATATTTTTCTAATGGAAGAGAAAAATCAAGATTTCATCGTATAGATTGTGAGTTATGTCCAAATCAAATTTTAAAATAGTCGCTATGGAACGTTTATAAGCTAAAATGATATATTTAATTATAATTAAATATTGGTTTCGAATTTAGACAAATCCTTTAAGACGTAGGTATAATTTAATTTTTAGAATTTTTCTGAAATTTTTAATTCGTAAAATAAGCAACTTTTGATTTGGTGTATTTTACACCCTATATCAACATTTCGGGGTTTCACAGCATAAGTTAGCGGACCTATATTATTATATTTTTGGAGTTGTGACACATGACACGTAACAACGGTATGTTTATTATTGTCCATAGAGGTCTGTACACAAGTGGAGTTAGTTCAGGAAAGCGAGAAAGTATGTTTATACTTTGTTAATGATTGACAATAGTATATATGTATAGGCCTGTCCGCAGTCGTGTTTAAAAATGTTTTGCAGTCAGTTGATGTTTATGAATTCGATATGGTAATGAACAAAGTAACCAACGTAAAATGAGATTTAACGTGAACCCCGGGATTTCATTTAGAATATACGGTGAGGTGCTAGCAAAAAGGGTACCAGGCTAATCTTCAACGTGCTCATTTTGAACGTTTCAAATGTTATAAAATAAAAGTATATATTTCTCCTTTCCTTTGCAGTTAAGTAATTGGTATAGCCTAATCCTTTCACTTCACACATAGCTACCATAATGAATTGTCACCATCCCTTCCATCATGCAGACGTACTTCAGCTACCACCCTACCCTTTACTTAACCATTAAGTATCCACACACTATAAATTCATCACTCAGCCCTTATTTTTCCACATTCCTACATCGACGGCTTCAGAATATACGTCCATGACAAGAGTTTTTATAATGGCAAATAAAAAAAATAAAAAAAATGGCGAGAACGTTGATGGGTGACTTAATGGGGAGGTTGTGCGAGTTGATGTCGGGAGTTTTGGGTTGAGAATATAACGTGTAAATGAGGGAAAGGGACGGAACCACATCTGTTGGCAAAAAGCTGGGTAAACCGAAAATGAAAAGTAACGCAGGGGTCACTGTAGTCGTTGCGATAGGGTGAAGGACATGCTGACATCGCAAGGCAGAAGATGATCGAGGAAGTGGGGTTGGTTTCCACAGATTGTAACAAAGGAGAGGGAGTGCGGTAGGAAGCGTGGGCGGTCTATGGGATTATGGGTCGCTGCACACTTGTAGATGGCGTTTGGGTTTGGGTAGAGCACAGAAGTATGGAGGGTGCGAGATAAACAAAATACTGTTGAGATGGATGAGGAGCTTGTGAGAAGAGTTTTGGTAATCTCATATTTATTATCGGTGAAGTATTGGAGAAGAGAAAGCAATCCAAGGATTCAAAAATGTCCATGAGCTTTTGTGCGTTACCTTTAGAAGATGGAAAGGAGAAAGACGTGTGGGTTTGTTAAATGGAAACGGGCAGGATTTATATGGTAAAGCCCAACATGAAATTTAACTAAATTAAAATTTAAATATAATAGTGTATTTACTTTAAATAATTGTATCTTTCTCAGTTGTTAACCAAATTTAGCAAAACAATATCCGTTGGGATCGTATGGACGACGACTAAGCAATGGAACTAGCCAGGAGTTAATTGGTGCTCGTTACAATTTATAGCAAAATAAATTGTCCGTCTGAATTAAGCGATGGTTATCGTTATTAACGATGATCATCCAATGTGAGTAAAACTCACCAATTCTGAACAGCTATATTTTTATAGCATATTTTTAGAACCGATAATTTCCTGTTGATTGCTGTGTGTTAACTGTTTGGTTGAATTGCTTATGTATTAGTTGAAATTATAGATAACGATATATATATATATATATATATATATAAATCGTTAATCAAATACTGATTTTGTTTAGCAGAATATTTCATAGTGAAATGAAATCGATGTTAATATTATTGTGTAACATTTGTGATGGAGGGAACAGGTTAGAGGGATCCAACTGGATTCCTCAATATTTATAATACTGTTCTATTCATATATTGTAATATATGATGTGATATATAATCTGTTATTGATTATGTGTGTTTGAATGATATCGACCCTTGTGATTTGGTATTTTAAACACCGTAAGAAATACTGGGATGTGGCAAGGGGATTTTTAAAGTGTATTTCGAAAATAAATTATTTATATAAAATCAATGGATTTTATATATAAAAAGGAAAGGATTTTATAAAAGAAAATAATTATAAAATCAAAGAAAGTTATAAAAGGAATATTTATTTAGAAAATAAACAAGATATTTTAAGGGATATTATTTGGAAAATAAATAGGATTGTTAAAGGAAAATATTTGTGAAACAAATATAAAGGAAAACATTTGTAAAACAAATATAAAGGAAAACATTTGTAAAACAAATATAAAGGAAAACATTTGTAAAACAAATATAAGGGAAAACATTTGTAAAACAAATATAAGGGAAAATCTTTGTAAACCAAATGTAAAAGGAAATATTTATTTAGGAAATAAATAAAGTTATAAAAGGAGATATTTATTTAGGAATTAAATAAAGTTAAAAAAGGAAATGTTTATGAAATAAATAGAATTATATAAAGGAAATATTTATATGAAATAAATATAGACAAATAGAAAAGGAAGTATTTGTAATTGAATAGAGTTATCAAATATAATTTATTTGAATAATAGTTAGTCGATTATAGTTAACCAGTTAGAGTAAATCAATTAGAATCAATCGATTAGAGTTAGATTAATCGATTAGAGTTAACTAGTTAGAGTTAATTAGATAGAGTTAACCAGTAAGAGTTAACCAGGTAGAGTTAATTGAACACAATTAGTCGAATTAGGATTAATTGAATATTAGTTATTCAATTAGAGTTGATCGAATATAGTTATTCGAATGAAGTTATCGAATATAGTTTATTCGAAAGGAGTTATCGAATATAGTTTATTCGAAAGAAGTTATCGAATATAGTTTATTCGAAAGGAGTTATCGAATATAGTTTATTCGAAAGAAGTTATCGAATATAGTTTATTCGAAAGGAGTTATCGAATATAGTTTATTCAAAAGGAGTTAACGAATATTGTTTATTCGAAAGGAGTTATCGAATATAGGTTTTTCGAAGAAGGAGTTAATCGAATATAGTTTATTCGAAAGAAGTTAATCGAATATAGTTTATTTGAGAGGAGTTAATTGATTAGAGTTAATCCAATAGAGTTAATCCAATATAGTTAATCCAACAGAGTTAATAGAATAAAGTTATCGAATAGAGATTTATTCGAAAGAGAGTTACGTAAGAAAGTTTGTTAAAGGTTTAAAGGGTGAACTTTGTCTATTTCGAGGTTGGAAATGTTGTTCAGTTAAGGTCTGAGAGGTAGTTATACCCCAATTTGATTGGCTTCGTTTTTTACTAAGGAATGGTTAAGGCTCGACAGTGAAGATTGGTTAAGTGAATTTAGTTAACAAGTAAAATCGTTTGATTTGGCATGGCGGTGTTTGATTTAAACATCAGTTTAAATCCAGTGAACGAGTTTTGGAAATGTTTTCCAAATAAGAATCGGAAATGTTTTCTAATAATAGAAAATAAGAATTTAGAATATATGGAAACAGGTGATAAGTAAATTAATGAACTAAAGAGATAAATGTTAAATGATGATTGACCGATATAATTCCCATCTGGAAATAATATTGTTGTTTGCACACATGTTTTTCTTTGATAGTTAAATCACCGACTATCAAAGTTTTGACCATTTTTCCGTCGTCAATACGGAGAGACCGGTTGGATTATCATCCGAGAACCACTCCGTATGGGCGTTAGCGTTTCGAATCAAATAGATCGAGGACAAATTGAAGATGGAGTTTATACAAGGGTTATTCTGGCAATCCTAGGTAGAAATTGTGTAAGATGGATTTACAGAATAGTGCCTTCGGTTTGTCCAGTCCCAGGACAACTTGAATGGATGAATGTTTGACAGAGTATGTGATGACCCCAAATCCCGTAATGACGGTGACAAGGGTTATCTTTGGAATATAACACAGAAACAGATAATAGCAGAACAGAATTAAATAAATACACCAGATAATGAACAATAGAATATACTGGATAAAAGTAATCATCAGAGTTACACAGTATACAGGATCATACTTAGTACAAATACAGTTCAGCTATACATAAATGTCTACAGCGGAAAACAAACATAATGTACAATAGGAGCTGAACAGCATAAAAAGAGATAAATGATAGAATCCATCTTCAGCTCCAGCTATCCAGAAAGAACCAGCTAAAACTGAATACAAGGCTGCCCATGTAGAAAAAGGGGCACCCGAGTTTGAAAGTGAAACAAACTACGAGTCAGTCATGGGACTGATATGAGAAATCTACTCAACACATTTATAATATGGCCAATCACAGGACCACGCCACTTTCGTGGAACGGGTTTACTCCATTGGATTGCCAGTGCTTTTAAAAACAAATATTTCTTTTAGACATCACAATGCTTTTTATTAAAATGAAGCCATTATAAGACTCAGTTCCCATCACACAATGCAACGCAAACCGGAGGATAGAGTTTTTACCTTATAACGGCCAAAATATGCTTGATACGAATAAAACAAAAGCATTCGATAGTACTACTAGTGTTTATATGTTTCAAAAACAATTTTGAATCATAACTATCAATCATAGACGACATGGGTACCATATATCATGTCTCCATATATATTTACAATCAAAACCGCACGATGTCGTATTTGGAAATTGGATTTCCATCATGAACCAAGGAAAAAGATAGTCCTTACCGAATTCGAGACAATCTAGCCTACTATGTCTCAGGATCAGAGCTCGAGTGACCCTTGGATCGTCAGGGCCGGTCCACCGATGTGGATTAAAATGCCTGAGCAATACGTCTCCCCGCCCTATGGGGCGCAAATGAGCCAACGAATGACTCCATCGGACCCGGATCGTCCGATCTAACCGAGGCGCCTCGCAACAGTAACAACCACATAAGTAAAATGTCAGGCCGTGTAAAAACACTGACACAACTCCAAGCTAGAAAGAAACTCATGCACTACCTGAGGTCCTTCTCCTGTTTCTGGTTCATACCGGGGTGTGAGGCTCGCGAATTTACTTTATACACAAAGCTACGCCACACAGGCGGTGCTTTGATCATCACCACAAGACTTTGCTTTTCAATAGAAGCTCTGTTCATTTGCCACTTAGGCATGCCACACTAGCAATTCATGCCATGCGACTGATGTCCATCAATATACAACCTCTGAGCTCGTGCGTTTCAGAGAAGGGCGTTAAGAAAAAGAATAAATTCTCCGCCGCCAAACAGATGTATATTTAATAGAGATCAATCAACACAGAATAAAATCCAATGTCAGACACACAGTCCATTTACAAGTCCGTTCTTGGTCTGAACGAAACCGGAGGCACAATATACCTCGTAAACCCATCGAACACCACGTACGTCTGGACGATCACCACTCATTATCCATATTTCTGGATGCCTCCCAATCAGGACCTCGGTTACCATCCAAACGAGGTGAAGATCTCCGGTCTTCGACCACCGTCTTTATCTTCGATTTCTTATCGTCGATTCAGTTATTCAGAATGAGATAAACTCGGTCTTTTTGAGCAACTCGCGTATATAATAAACAAGTGCAACACTAACATATACATGCATCATTTCAATTCATTAGTCACTAACCGTCAATCAGTAAGAGAACGATTTCCCAAATATTAACCCCGAAGGCCGAAACCAACATCAGATCAACACCCAGGAAACCATTCGACTTAGCCAACCTTCAATTAATTTCTAAATCACATCCATATCGTTTATAATATTTTATAACGATTTATCGCTATTTTTATTTATTTTAAAATAGCCATTTTATTCAAAACGACGCTTCGGGCCACGCCGCTGTTTTTCTTCAGATTTGAATAAAACATTCCAAACAATCCAACCGTTGGATTTTTACAAAGTTGGTGCCGTTGGAAAGATATTTCCAAAGCGAACCCAACGGTTGCGATTTCAGGAAAATCCGATGGTCGGATCTCCCGTACTAATCATTTGAAATCACGGTTTCAAAATACAAACTACAGCGTCGTTATTCGATATATTTTAATTCTATTTATATAAATATATCGATTCTTCGATTTCAAAGCTATATTCTTTTCATACATTTGATAAAAATGATATTTTTATCTAACTGTCTTCTATTTCAACACTTCACTATATTTAGCAATTCATGTATATACTAAAAATGTGATTTTTAATGTAAAACAATTTATTTCAAAACACGATTATTTTATATATTTCGTATAGGTGATAAAAATAGGATTTTTATTATAAAACAATTTATTTCAAAACATTATTATTTTATATAGTTCATATAGACGATAAAAATGTGATTTTTATTATAAAACAATTTATTTCAAAAATATGAATACTATTCAACACATGAATTTCAATTCAACGAATGAATATCGATTCAACACATGAAGGTTTTCTATTCAACGAATAAATATAGTTTCAACAAATGAAAATAATTCAAACACATGAATATTATTGAAAATTTCGGCAGCATAACGGCAGGGTAGTTAAAACCGGGACCGTCCCTAGTACGGCTCCTCGCTCTACCTTAAAACCTCGCGGTTTTTGACAATTGGGATCATTCATCTAGTTCGCACGCAGGCGGCATGTATATATTTATTTCATTTCCACAAACTAATCCTATGTGGTTTCAACCAAATATTTCTCAACCACAATCAATCAATATCAACCATAAACAATTCCAACCAACCATTCGCTATCAATCAATTTTCACACCAATCACAACCAATAAATATCGTCCATGGTTTCTAGACGAGGGGCATATATATATATATATATATATATATATATATATATATATATATATATAGCAATTCACTTCTATTTCAACACATATATAATTTTTACAATGCATATATAACTTATACATCGAACGTACAACTTATACAATGCTTATACATGAGATGTACAACGCTTATATAACTCATACATCGACTATATAATTTATACATCGTCGTTTTCCATATCGTTTATAAATTAGAAATCTCACATTGGGTTCCACTCCACCAAAAATAGCAGAAGGCTCAGAAAAATATGCGGTCTCTTCTAAAATGTAGAAGACGTCCACATGGTCACGATGTTTCCTGTTTCATCGAATTTCGTCAAGAAACGAAAAAGATATGATTTTTCAAAGTTCAGATGTAATAAGGACCCACCTTTCACGATGGTTCAAAACTAGGTTTTGATCTTTCGATCAAACTGTTGCCCGATAGGAGA
The DNA here is from genome assembly GCA_030737875.1 of Allium sativum. Taxonomy (NCBI): domain Eukaryota; kingdom Viridiplantae; phylum Streptophyta; class Magnoliopsida; order Asparagales; family Amaryllidaceae; genus Allium; species Allium sativum. Next base: position 690,292,486 of record CM060913.1, on the reverse strand, counting down.
ATCAGCTCACACAGCGTCGAAGAACTTCGAACCACCTTCCCGGCGCCGGTGGTTTTGCTCCGTTCGGTGGCGCCCTAAAGGCTCGGCGGCGCTCCAAAGTCGTTGACTTTGAGGACTCGTATCTCCCTCCACACTTGATGATAACTAGCAAACCTTAGATGGATTTAAAGAGGAGACGAAGAACTTTGAAATGAATCAAGAATCACTCGATTTCATTGTGAAACGTGGGAGAAATCGTAGAGAGAAGGTGGCGACATCATTTCCGTCGTGCGCAGTATCCATCGGGGAGAGAGAAAATGGTAACTAGCCAATGAGAGATTTTCTTTATATTTATATTTTTTTAAATTTCGAAAATACCCCCTTTCCCACCTGAACGCCAATTCAAACCCAACGATTGTTGTCCCTAGCGTTTTACCCCCATTTCGAACACAATGGGATATGTTTTGTAGGCTCATTCGACTGTTTCAGTCAGTTTTCCTTCAAATTAAAATATATAACATTCAATATTCAATTTGAACGTACATTTCAATTTGCCAGGGCCACAAACTAATTCGAAAAATTCCAGAAAAATAAATCTAGCTATGTTTTGATGATACGGTCCCAACAAAACTAGTTTCGTCGAATTCTGAGACCGTTTGCAAAAAGGCCCATTTCTGGTCGATCCAATTTAACTGTAATTGACCAAAACACGTTTTCCTTTGCCACGCTCACATACTAGCTTCAAAAATTATGAAATTTGAAACCTAGCAATAATTTCACATCCCTAATCCAACAAAAATGGTTTCGTCGAATTCCAAGGTCGTTTGCAAAATGGCCAATTTCACGGACTATATAAACTCCGTAGCGACCTTTCTGAAAATTCATTTGGCCATAACTTTTGCTTTCCGCTATGAAAATTCGATTTTTCAGATTCGTTTGAAAGGTATTCACTAACAGATTTAAATATTTTTGGTTTCACTCAAATCTGTTTTGTTTTGCACCCGGTATAGTCCGACAAAGTTTGAATTCAATTTTTGAAACTACAGCGCCATTTCAGGCCTTGTTTATAATTAGAATTAATTATATTCATTTTCAAACATCGATTCAAACTCACTTTTCATCGCTATTATTTAAAATATTTATTTTAAATATTTAAAATCCATTATTTTAGCCAATTTAATTTTTTTAAATTGGTTCAGATTTTCTGGGTCGTTACAGAGTATATCTGGTAGATCACGTAAGTTGATCTTTTCAAACGTATTTACGTTGGTGGCAGAGGAATTCGTTTCTCTTAGCTTATACCCGTGGTATTTTTGGGGAAATCAATTTGTGATTTGATGGGTATGACGATGTGGCATTCAAAGTGAATGATTGAGTAATCTGTTGAAAGATACGTTATGATCTCAATCCTCATCTACTTGGAAATGACAGAAAGTAGGCAGGCAACATGGCTAAGTGGGTCGCCCCCAATTAGGGTATATTGTCACCATCTAGAGAATATTCATATTTGTTACTTCTTTCAATTATGTATCTCCCGGGAATGGTTATGTTGGTTTACCAACTATAAGGTGACAATATATTAGATACACTCAAGCGAAATGAGTGGTCGGTCATGTGTGGCAGAGTTGCAAGATGTTCTTGTTAAACTCCAGTGTATCACTTCTAGGGTACACTAATCGGAAAGTGGATCCATACCTTGTCATAATTGGAATACATTCCCCAAATAAGGGCCTGCGGTTTTGATTGTATATTACATATGTAGAACGTTAGATGCAAGCATTTCTACTAGATTTCTATTTACTTGATCTAGACATTATTATAATATCAAACAAGTATCGTTTTAGAAATATTTTGGGTTATAATAAGGTAAAATTCATCCGTGTTTATGTGTGGATCGGTTTTAAGATTATCCTTTGTTTCAAAAGAATTTTGAAAGTTAAATCAAATGATCTGAGTTTACTCACACCAGTCACATGACTGACCCAAAGTTTATTTTGTTTTGTTTTCCCTAAACTCTTGGGTGCCCAATTTTGTATGGGCAGTCAAGTAGTCGGGATTTTACAGATACTTGAAGAGATGAAGCAGCAGGCTTCAGGATTATATAGCTATTGTTATTTCCACCGTGTTATAAGTGTTATACTCAAATAATGGTATTGTATACAGATACTGTTTTATTTCAAAGTTATGTTGTGAAATATATTTATTCATTCCGCTATGTGATTCATGTTTACTCTGATGTTGTATGTTCTTCTTCTTCTTCTATTCTAAGTTTCTATCTTATTTATTCTCACCCTCTAATTTCTTTCATGGACTATCTGGTGTTTCCGATGCTTGAATAGTCGGCATGGTGATATATGCCGATATCCAGGATCGTGAAAACCCCGGGTCATTACAGCCCATTTCTGTTCTCTTCTCTCCCTCATTCCTTTTTATTTTTATAGCTAGGCTACCTCGAGCCTTCGCCTATCACTGAAATATGCAAACGAACGAAATTGGGAACGGTTGGAAATGATAAATTGGGGCATAACATGTATTGTGAATCAGACTGGGATTTGGGGCATAACTTATGATGAACATGAATAATTTATTAAAAATGAATATTTCTGAAATTACAATAAATGAAACTATAACCACACTAAGACATGAGGTTAGATTACACTTGTGGTAGAAGTATGGGTAGAATTGCCCGGAAAATCCAACATCCATAAGTGGTTAATCTAATGTGAGGGGTGTAGTGTGTAAATGTACACGTAACGGTGCTAAGACATGAGGTTAATTCTAAACTTGTGGTAGAAGCCTACCCGGAACCGCCCGGCATATATAACATCCAAAAGTAGTCGGCTTAATGTGAGAGGTCTGGTGCATTAACATTGCATGAACGGGAAATATCATTAACCTATAATACTTAACCTGTTTAAATCTGTGGGGGTTACTTGAACTTGTCAAATTGTGTAAGAGTTAAGTAAACTTGCTTGAATCAATGTGAGGTTAAGTAAATCTGTGGGGGGTTATACAAACTCGACAAACTTAGCCTGTTTTATATGTAATTGTTATGCGGGCTTGTTAAACTGTTAAGAATAACCTGTCAAAATCCCAGTAGTGGAGTATACAAGCCTGGGGAGTGGCTTGTATCATTTGTGGTGCTGGACCCGTATCAGTCAGTAACCCATAAAGGTATCATAGGTGGACCCCGAACTAGGTGGGGGTCAGGGACACACTTATTGAGCTGATTATAAGAGGTTCATATGGGTAGAGGTGTTGATGGCGCGTTCCAATGGAGTCATGTGCATGCATGGGTCTGGATTGCTCAGGAAATCCAGACGTTGGGACATCAGTTATACCTGTCTTATGATATTGTCATCTCTCAACTAGTTTATATTCCTGTAACACCCCACACCCGCTATGGTTACTCGCTAAGGGAATGCCATAACATCGGTGGAGTATTTTAAGTGAATATAGAACAGAAAAATTACAACAAGACAGATATAAGTAATACTTGAAAATTTTAAAACTAAGAGTCAAGTGCAAAATATCCATCCTGATAAATAAAAGTACATAATCCCAATACATGAACTGATAGCCGTAAAAGAAAGGGTAAGCTGAGCTCTACATCTATGGTCCAAGCTCCAAAAGAGAATAAAGCAGCCTGATCAAAGCCCATTCGTACTGGGCCCACTCTGATAACCTGAGGGTTGGAAAAAAAAAGATAAAAACAACGGGGTCAGACATAAGTCTGAGCAAGTCCTATAACTTTAACAATACAATCATTAAAGTAACCAGAGAAGACATAAGCTTGATATACGGTGTCGTCTGGGGATGAATGGCTACACTAAGCAGCTTGGTAGACTTAGGATAAACTAAGAAACGTAAAGACGCATCTACCCTTCCAAAGGTAAATTACTAAACTGCACCACACCAGTCATTCCTAACTTAAAGGTTGATCCCACACATGGACTTATAAAATTAACATAATAGTTCTCGCGTACCCCTAGGTGACTGAGTAGACGCCACAGGGCCCTACAATCGACTAGGTGTACACACTACTCCCCATTCGATCGGCTCCCTAACGTAGATACCCGTGCTGGCCCCACCGTAGGGTGTACCATTCCCCAACGTGGCAACCTGATAAAACTAACGGTGCACGGCTTATATCTACACGATGCAACAACGTCTTATTTACCAGCCCGGGTCCACACACGCATATGAAACCCGTTGGTCATGCGTTGCCACCGCTAACCCATTTTGGCCTCTTATAGTCAAGCCCAATATGCGTGTCCCGTCACTCGACTAGAGTCGAGCCCACTAAGATACGTTTGGGATATTGGTTGAAATGGGCCCCCACAAGCTACCACCTAAGCTTGTTATTTCTAGTGAATCCCGCTTAACCCTATAACCATGTCCACTTACATGTTATAAATTCTGGTTAAGTCATTAATCATATTTTAATTGCCATTCAAGGCACCCACTAGATTTCCACCTGTCACCCAAAGCACTTACTTAACCCTTTAACCATGTTTTAATTACATGTTCCACTTTGGTTAAGTATTCTAATCGTATTTTCTATTGCCACCCAAGGCCCCCACTTAACCCCTCATGTTCCTCTACATGCTAATATGGTTAAGTGTTTCTTAATTAATTAATTAAGATCATGACCTCATAAAGACCTCTCACATTAGACCGTCTTTTATGACTGCTGGATATGCCGGTTGGGTCCGGGCAGCCTTACGTCATAAGAAGGGTCTAACCTCGTGTCTTTACTTTAATCACGTATTTAATTTGTGCCTAAGAACTCTCACATTGGGCTAACATTTGTAGCAACTGGTTAAGCCGGTTGGGTCCGGGCAGTTTTACGCTACAACTGAGTCCAACCTCGTGTCTTAGTCGATTAATTACACCTAATTAATCACCCTCATATTTTATATTAATTATCCCTAATTAATTAATCATGTTTTCCAGAATATGGGTAGACCTAACTCAATAGGTAAATTCCCAACTCCGTAGTATGGGTAGACCTAACTCAATAGGTAAATTCCCAACTCCATAATATGGGTAGACCTAACTCAATAGGTAAATTCCCAATTATGTCCATTTAATTTATGTTACTCTTAAGCATACCCATTCCACATCATTTTATTAACATGCATATTAACCCCATCGTTCCCCACGTAGTTCGTTCTCGTAACGTGACATAATAAAAGGGAAGATTCATCACAAATGTCATGGGTTTAACCAACATAGCTTATAACTTTATCATGGGTTCAAAAGGTGTCAACTTGCATATATGAGCATACATTAAACCCAACTAGCATTTAACCCAAACTTGCATTATGCATGTCATAAAAAGAGACAAACTTGCATATGAACTTGCATAAAAGCTTGCATATGAACTTGCACATAAACTAGCATGTGAACTTGCATAACATGTCATACATAGAGGCAAACTCGCATATGTTATGCATATCATATAAAGAGACAAACTTGCATATGAACTTGCATCATAATAGGGTAAACATGCATATGTATGCATAGCATACAAAGGTGCCATCTTGCATATGTATGCATCTTATTTAGAAAAAGGGTAAACTTGCATGTCATAATGTATGCATAAAACCAAACACTTAGCATGCATAAAATCAAATACGTAGCATGCATAAAACCAAACACTTAGCATGCATAAAATCAAATACTTAGCATGCATAAAATCAAATACTTAGCATGCATAAAACCAAACACTTAGCATGCATAAAACCAAACTCTTAGCATGCATAAAATCAAATACTTAGCATGCATAAAATCAAATACTTAGCATGCATAAAATCAAATACTTAGCATGCATAAAACCAAATACTTAGCATGCATAAAACCAAACACTTAGCATGCATAAAATCAAATACTTAGCATGCATAAAATCAAATACTTAGCATGCATAAAATCAAACACTTAACTTGCATAAACATAGGGTTAACATTAAACATAGATTAGCAAACTAACATCATATCATATGACTTAAAACCCACAAACCCGCATACAAAACCGCATGATCTCATCATATCTCATCTACTTAATTTAGCAATTGGTTATTAAAGTGATAGAAACTCACCAAAACCAAGATTAGCAAACTTATGTAGTAGAACTAGTTGCTATACAAGAAGAAGATGATGATTAGAGGTTGATTAGCTTGCAACTTTCTTCATAAACTAGTGGAGGTTCCTCTCAAGTTTGATTTTGGCGGCATGGTGGCATCATTTCTATTTTTAGTATGAATTAGGGTAGTATTAGGGTGTATTTATAGATTAGGTGAGTGTTTTAGGCCCTTAGATTAACCCTAAATTAGATTAGGACCCTTAGATTTCGGAACCTTCCAGAAACCAGCCCTAAGACCAAGCCAAAACCCCAAACTGGTGCACCCAACCACAGAACTCTCTAGAAACTGTGCAGGTTTCCTGTCCCGACATGGGCGCACTTCCCAAGTGCGCCAGTGTATTTTTGTGCTGGCGCACTTCACAAGTGCGCCAGTGCATTTCTGGCCTGTTTCGGGTTTTTCTGCCTAACTTCGTTCGTCCATATCTCTTTCATACGATACCCGTTTTACGCAAACTCGGACTCTATTTCGCGTATTTTTCCGAGACGAACGCAATGACGCAGCCCGTTTCCCCTGATTCTCACATATGAGATTAATTATACTTTAATTACTAACCATTAGTGTTAATTGAAATTCGGGGTGTTACATTCTCCCCTACTTAAAGGATTTCGTCCTCGAAATCTCTAAGTCAAGAAGAACGTATCCTACCAACCAAACAACCATCTACTAAACCATCAACCACAAGCAACCATTATCCTTAGAAACTTCTAATGATGTATGAACATATGCAGAAAGTGTGTGTATATGTCCGTATACTAATGCAAAATCAGGCGGTCTACTGATTCAGTCGACCTCCTTAATGCAAACCATGATAGTGCCATGCATCCAATATGTATGTGAAACCCTATTGACACATACAATTTCTATATGCGTGCACAACCATACACAAAAATGCATCATCCACATGATAACACAGCCATGATACATCCATCAATCTAACTACCACATCCATTTATGCGATATGCAACATTAAGTGACTGAGCCGATCTAGTGCCTAATGTGTGTGTATATGCATCCACGAGCAACCACTAGCAAACAATTGCATCCACATGCATCCATCAACCATAACATGTTTCAAACACATGTTTCAACCATAGGTATTACCCTATCTAAAGGTCATAGGTACTAGCGAGAGGATATACTAAAGATAAGATAAGTACTAGACAAGCGATAAAGGAGAAGTTAAAAGACATACTCTCAAAAAGAAATGGGTACAAAGAACGCATCTTCGCTTCCGTCTCCCAAGTAGCATTGCCCTCGTCTTCTCCCCATTGCACTTTAACTAGCTGAACTTCTCTGTTCCTCAACTTCCTAGTTTCTGACCCAAGGATGCGAGTAGGAGCTCGTCGAATCGTCGCATCACGCTCTACCTCTACATCTCTAAGCAAGCTCGGCTCTACGACCTCTGCGGTCTCATGTAAGCACTTCCTCAAATGTGATACATGGAATACATCATGAACACCACTAAGTCTGTCGGGCAACTCCACCCTATATGCCATCCGTCCAATCCTTTCCTTAATAGGAAACGGCCCAACAAACCTCGGTGCTAACTTCCCAACGGACCCAAAGCGAACAACATTTCTCAACGGAGATACTTTGACAAAAACCATGTCCCCAACCTCAAACTCAAGATCCGTCCTTCTCCGATCCGCATAAGATTTCTGTCTATCTTGCGCTGCCTTCATCCTTCTTCGAATCAAATCAATCTTCTCTGAAGTCTCTCTAACCATATCTGGCCCAAGCAAGATCTTATCCGTAGATTCCCACCAACATGTAGGAGATCGACAAGGCCTTCCATAAAGAGCTTCGAAAGGTGCCATGCCAATACTAGACTGAAAGCTGTTATTGTATGCGAACTCCACCAAAGGAAGATGTTCTTCCCATGTACCTCCAAAATCCAAGATACAAAGCCTCAAGAGATCTTCTAAGATACGGTTCACCCTCTCGGTCTGACAGTCCGTCTGAGGATGATATGCGGTGCTCAAACACAACTGAATCCCTACCGCCTCTTGCAAACTTCTCCAAAACTCACTAGTGAAGATAGGATCTCGATCACTCACAATGCTGGATGGTACGCCATGCAATCTAACAATCTCTCTAACATAGACTGAAGCAAGCCATGGAGCGGTCCTCTTACTCTTCACGGGTATAAAATGGGCACTCTTAGTAAGTCTGTCTACCACAACCCAAATTCCCGTATTGCCCTTCCTCGATCTCGGTAACCCATCGATGAAATCCATCGAGACACTATCCCACTTCCATTACGGAACTTCCAATGGGTGTAGCAACCCACCGGGTTTCCTTTGCTCCGCTTTAACTTGTTGGCACACTAAGCATCTAGCCACATACTCGGCCACATCTTTCTTCATACCGGCCCAGAAGAAAACTCTCTTCATGTCTTGGTACATCTTGTCCCTACCAGGATGAATGGTCATCTTTGACCGATGTGCATCATCAAGTATAGCCTTCCTCAGACCCTCGTCTTGCGGTACACAAAGTCTACCGTCTCTACGCAACCACCCCTTACCATCTAGGGTGTACCTACTCAAATGGTTGGACGACTCCCCCCTTATGAGCTTCTCTACTAACTCAACCAACTGTGGGTCGTCTCGCTGTGCCTCGCCAATCCGCCCCAAAAGAGTAGGCCTAACCTCCAAGGAGGCTAGCAAACCGGGTACAAAGTCAACGGAAGGTCTAAAGTCAATCATAGAATTAAACTCCAAGCTTCGCCATTCCACGAACAATGGACTCAAAGACAGCCTTTTTCTACTCAAGGTGTCTGCCACCACATTACCCTTGCCAGGGGTATACGCTATCTCAAACTCATAGGATGCTAAGAATTCCATCCACCTTTGTTGTCTTAAGACAATGCGATCAAAGAGTCTCCAACACTTCCCTAAGATGTAGGGCATGCTTTTCTCCACTTCTAGAGAAAATCAGGATATTCTCCCATGCAAAATCGTCACAACTATCCATCTCTCACGCAGACCACCTTAGTCGAACTCGACATCCCCCAAATGCAAGCCCCAAAGGCCTAAACCAATATCAGACAAACACCCAAGGGATACCTCCTTCGAATTCAGACGACCTACGTGAGATGATACTAGTAAAAACGGCTAAATAATTAAGCCCTTGTCAAACTCTGGATGTCCTTGCCAGTCTCGCTCCAAAACCACCGTTTATCCCATAACTGGCTTTGCTCAACCTATTGAGCACATACGAAAACTTATTTCGCTCCTAGAAAAGACCAAGATGTCATCCACCAAGATCATCACGAACTTATTTAGGTACTCCCTGAACACCCTTCTCATCAAATCAACAAAGTATGCAGAGGCGTTCGTCTAACCAAATGGCATCACCAGCCACTCATAAAACCATCCGGAGTCCTAAAGGCAATCTTCTCTATACTATCCTCAGCCACTCTCAACTGACGAAACCCCGTGGCTGAGTCCAACTGCGAAAATACTGAGGCGCCAACCAACTGATCAAAGAGATCATCAATCCTCGGCAATGGGTGTCTATTCTTCTTTGTGAGTTTATTTAGTTCTCTTTAGCCTACACAAAGTCTGAGGGACCCATCCGCCTTCGTAGCAAAAACTACTGGAGCACCCCACTCCGATATACTTTGTCTTATGGACCCCTTCTCAAGCAACTCCCCTACTTGCTTATGGAGTTCCCTCCTCTCGCGAGGAGCCATGTGGCGCACTGGTAAAGATACAGGTTTAGCATTGTCTACCAGATATATTCGGAAGTCAATCTCCCGCTCCGGAAGTAAGCCCTTCACCTCCTCAAACACATCCGAGTATTCCCGGACCACTCTAACAGATCGCAAACTCTCGACCGACGGGTCAAGCGATTCTAGATAACTTAGCATAACAGATTCCATGGGATTACAAGAGATCTCGAGAGTGTTACCCAAGCGGGTCATAAGCCTAACAACTCTCCCTTCAAAATCAAGAACGGCACCCCTACTGGATAACCAGTCCATGCCCAAAACTAACCCATAGCTCGTGAAGCCCAAAAAGCATCACATCTACTCTCAACGCTAAGTATAGCAACTTTCAAACCCAAACACTTCATGGAGCCCCAATTGGGTTTGAAACAACTAAGGGATCATCTACTAACTGGTGTCTAAGTGCAGTGACTCAACTAACAATGATGAGATAAACGAACTCGATGCGTCAGAATTAAATAAAGTTCGAATCGGATAATAAAGAAATCCAAATTCCATCCTAGACGGTCTATCCACATTTGGTACCCTAGTCGTGAGGGAATACAACTACCCTCTAGGAGATTCCGTACCTTGCCCTTGCCTCTTTGGACAATCCTAATAAGGTGTCCTATTCCTCCCAAAAGGATAACTACTCACCTTCTTCATCCCATTCTCCACTCGTAACCTCCCACCAATGAGGTTTCATCCTTCATTAACCAAACAACTATTTGAGCCTTCCTCCCTTCGTCTATCCAATACATACCTACCAGTCCTCCTCCTTCTTGAACCAACTTCTAATCTGACTAACGTCTAAGTCCCTTGAAGTGGTTTTCCATTCTTATCTATCTTAGAAAGGTTATCTATACGCGGAGGGGAAACTCAAAACGAGAGAGGAAGAGATTCAAAACGGAGAATTCGAAAGATATAGATATGGCTATTGGGGATTATGCTTTTCTTTCAAAAACTTTTCTTTTAAAAGACATGTTTTTGAAAATACTCCTTTCAAAAATATTATTAGAAAATAGTTTTTCTAAAAATATTTTTCTGTTCTGGTAACCTTAAGCTCTGATACCACGTGTAACACCCCACACCCGCTATGGTCACTCGCTAAGGGAATGCCATAGCATCGGTGGAGTATTTTAAGTGAATATAGAACAGAAAAATTACAACAAGACAGATATAAGTAATACTTGAAAATTTTAAAACTAAGAGTCAAGTACAAAATACCCATCCTGATAAATAAAAGTACATAATCCCAATACATGAACTGATAGCCATAAAAGAAAGGGTAAGCTGAGCTCTACATCTATGGTCCAAGCTCCAAAAGAGAATAAAGCAGCCTGATCAAAGCCCACTCGTACTGGGCCCACTCTGATAACCTGAGGGTTGGAAAAAAAAAAGATAAAAACAACGGGGTCAGACATAAGTCTGAGCGAGTCCTATAACTTTAACAATACAATCATTAAAGTAACCAGAGAAGACATAAGCTTGATATACGGTGTCGTCTGGGGATGAATGGCTACACTAAGCAGCTTGGTAGACTTAGGATAAACTAAGAAACGTAAAGACGCATCTACCCTTCCAAAGGTAAATTACTAAACTGCACCACACCAGTCATTCCTAACTTAAAGGTTGATCCCACCCATGGACTAATAAAATTAACTTAATAGTTCTCGCGTACCCCTAGGTGACTGAGTAGACGCCACAGGGCCCTACAATCCACTAGGTGTACACACTACTCCCCATTCGATCGGCTCCCTAACGTAGGTACCCATGCTGGCCCCACCATGGGGTGTACCATTCCCCAACGTGGCAACCTGATAAAACTAATGGTGCACGGCTTATATCTACACGATGCAACAACGTCTTATTTACCAGCCCGGGTCCACACACGCATATGAAACCCGTTGGTCATGCGTTGCCACCGCTAACCCATTTTGGCCTCTTATAGTCAAGCCCAATATGCGTGTCCCGTCACTCGACTAGAGTCGAGCCCACTAAGATACGTTTGGGATATTGGTTGAAATGGGCCCCTACAAGCTACCACCTAAGCTTGTTATTTCTAGTGAATCTCGCTTAACCCTTTAACCATGTCCACTTACATGTTATAAATTCTGGTTAAGTCATTAATCATATTTTAATTGCCATTCAAGGCACCCACTAGATTTCCACATGCCACCCAAAGCACTTACTTAACCATTTAACCATGTTTTAATTACATGTTCCACTTTGGTTAAGTATTCTAATCGTATTTTCTGTTGCCACCCAAGGCCCCCACTTAACCCCTCATGTTCCTCTACATGCTAATATGTTTAAGTGTTTCTTAATTAATTAATTAAGATCATGACCTCATAAAGACCTCTCACATTAGACCGTCTTTTATGACTGCTGGATATGCCGGTTGGGTCCGGGCAGCCTTACGTCATAAAAAGGGTCTAACCTCGTGTCTTTACTTTAATCACGTATTTAATTTGTGCCTAAGACCTCTCACATTGGGCTAACATTTGTAGCAACTGGTTAAGCCGGTTGGGTCCGGGCAGTTTTACGCTACAACTGAGTCCAACCTCGTGTCTTAGTCGATTAATTACACCTAATTAATCACCCTCATATTTTATATTAATTATCCCTAATTAATTAATCATGTTTTCCAGAATATGGGTAGACCTAACTCAATAGGTAAATTCCCAACTCCGTAGTATGGGTAGACCTAACTCAATAGGTAAATTCCCAACTCCATAATATGGGTAGACCTAACTCAATAGGTAAATTCCCAATTATGTCCATTTAATTTATGTTACTCTTAAGCATACCCATTCCACATCATTTTATTAACATGCATATTAACCCCATCGTTCCCCACGTAGTTCGTTCTCGTAACGTGACATAATAAAAGGGAAGATTCATCACAAATGTCATGGGTTTAACCAACATAGCTTATAACTTTATCATGGGTTCAAAAGGTGTCAACTTGCATATATGAGCATACATTAAACCCAACTAGCATTTAACCCAAACTTGCATTATGCATGTCATAAAAAGAGACAAACTTGCATATGAACTTGCATATAAACTTGCATATGAACTTGCATATAAACTTGCATGTGAACTTGCATAACATGTCATACATAGAGGCAAACTCGCATATGTTATGCATATCATAAAAAGAGACAAACTTGCATATGAACTTGCATCATAATAGGGTAAACATTCATATGTATGCATAGCATACAAAGGTGTCATCTTGCATATGTATGCATCTTATTTAGAAAAAGGGTAAACTTGCATGTCATAATGTATGCATAAAACCAAACACTTAGCATGCATAAAATCAAATACTTAGCATGCATAAAACCAAACACTTAGCATGCATAAAATCAAATACTTAGCATGCATAAAATCAAATACTTAGCATGCATAAAATCAAATACTTAGCATGCATAAAACCAAAAACTTAGCATGCATAAAATCAAATACTTAGCATGAATAAAATCAAATACTTAGCATGCATAAAATCAAATACTTAGCATGCATAAAATCAAATACTTAGCATGCATAAAACCAAACACTTAGCATGCATAAAATCAAATACTTAGCATGCATAAAATCAAATACTTAGCGTGCATAAAATCAAACACTTAACTTGCATAAACATAGGGTTAACATTAAACATAGATTAGCAAACTAACATCATATCATATGACTTAAAACCCACAAATCCGCATAGAAAACCGCATGATCTCATCATATCTCATCTACTTAATTTAGCAATTGGTTATTAAAGTGATAGAAACTCACCAAAACCAAGATTAGCAAACTTATGTAGTAGAACTAGTTGCTATACAAGAAGAAGATGATGATTAGAGGTTGATTAGCTTGCAACTTTCTTCATAAACTAGTGGAGGTTCCTCTCAAGTTTGATTTTGGTGGCATGGTGGCATCATTTCTATTTTTAGTATGAATTAGGGTAGTATTAGGGTGTATTTATAGATTAGGTGAGTGTTTTAGGCCCTTAGATTAACCCTAAATTAGATTAGGACCCTTAGATTTCGGAACCTTCCAGAAACCAGCCCTAAGACCAAGCCCAAACCCCAAACTGGTGCACCCAACCACAGAACTCTCTAGAAACTGTGCAGGTTTCCTGTCCCGACATGGGTGCACTTCCCAAGTGCGCCAGTGTATTTTTGTGCTGGCGCACTTCACAAGTGCGCCAGTGCATTTCTGGCCTGTTTCGGGTTTTCTACCTAACTTCGTTCGTCCATATCTCTTTCATACGGTACCCGTTTTATGCAAACTCGGACTCTATTTCGCGTATTTTTCCGAGACGAACGCAATGACGCAGCCCGTTTCCCCTGATTCTCACATCTGAGATTAATTATACTTTAATTACTAACCATTAGTGTTAATTGAAATTCGGGGTGTTACAATTCCTGTCATGATGCTTTTACTTATTTGTATGCTAAACGTAACTGGACTCGCTAGACTTTTGTTTGACCCATTTTGTTTCCTTTTCCCTCTCTTCCCTTTTCGCCCTAGGTTCTCAGGGTAAGAATACTTAGGCTTCATTAGGATTCTCTCTTCTGTTTCTGCTTGGATCTGCTTAAATTTACCGCTTTGGTTACCTGTCTATCTAATATAGATCTTTTTAGGACTATGATTTTATAATGCTGTACTCTGATGATTTTAGTACTAGGCAGATATTTTATTTTGACGTATTGGGTTTTCTGTATTTCAGATTTATGATGTAACTAGATTTTGGAACACGATGTTTTCTGTTTAAAGAATAGAGTTTAAATTCCGCTATTATTTTATATCTGTCTTGTGATGTTTCTATTTATGTTTACCTATAATGCTTCACGGAACTTAATGCATTTTGATAAGAGTGACATTAACGGATGTGGGGTGTCACATTTGGTATCAGAGCTGAAGGTTACCAGATCCGATAAAAGATTTTGAAAATTGTTTTCAAAAGGTTTTAAAAGAAAGCATTTTCAAAAGAAAAGCCTGGTTTGAAAAACATATTCCCCAAAGCCATATGAAATATCTTTCGATTCTCTATTTGAATCCCTTTTCCTTTTCTTTTCAACATGTCTAGGGAACCGAATATTCCTGGGGGCGTTTAGATACCTGCTTGGTTCTGTAGGTATCTTCAGGCTACGACGCATGTCGGTGACCAAGTAGACACCCCTCCCCCAACTGCAACCTTGTTCCTCCTACTCCCCCCTCCCCCCCACCGCGAGTGGATAATTTCTCCAAGATATGCAAGGATTTTTGTGCTGTGGGAGGAAAGCCTTTCCGAGGAACTGAGATTTTTGTAGAAGCGAGGAATTGGCTTTAGAAGACGGAGGATTTTTTTGGGATTTTTGAGCTTGATGACCATATGAAGATTCAGTTGGTCGTTTGGCAGCTGAAAGATGAGACTTTACTTTGGTGGGAAGTTATGCAAGCAGGGCTGTAACATCCCGGAATTTTAGCGATTAAATAAATAATTTATTTAATTATTTTAATATATTGTTTTGATAATTTAAATGATTGAAATTCAAATATTTTGGATATTTAAGTATTTTTGATTTATATTAAATAGTGGTATAATAATTTAATTCTGAAATAGTCGGATTGACAACGTTATGAGAATTGGATATTTAACCAAGTTTATATTCGAATTATAATAGCGAAAACATTATTTAAACCACAGTTGAACGTATTAATTATAATATTAATCATAATCGAGCTTGAAACGTCGTGGTAGTTCGTAATATTGGGTTTTGAACTTAAAATGAATATACACATTCCGTTTTAAGTCGGAATTCTATGGAAAGAGAAACATTTGAATCTATTAGATAATATTCTTCTAATGGAAGAGAAAAATGGAGATTCTGCATTATAGATTGTAAGTTATGTCCAAATCAAATTTTCAAATAGTTGCTATGGAACCGTTTATAAACCATAATGATATATTTAATTATAATTAAATATTGGTTTCGAATTTGGATAAGATTTTTGAGATGTATACTTAATTTAATATATAGAATTTTTCTGTAATTTTTATTTTGGAAAATAAGCAACTTTTTATTTGAAGAATTTTACACCCTGTATCAACATTTTTGGATTTCACAAAGTAAATTATCTTGTCTATATTATTATGTTTTTGGGAGACAACTTGCTTGTCATGATCATATTTTTATTTTTGTCCATATAAATCAATAAATAAACAAAGTTCTTTAGAACCAATACCGTATTAATGTTAAATATATTATAAAGGAAGCACATCAAAATACTTTATTTCCAAGTACATGTATTGATACGTATGGTACAAAAGCATATTTCGGAAGATCATCAATAATATTGGCACCATGCTCACCATTTTAAATGCATGGGTTCACATCTGTTGCACCATAGCCTAGAACCTGTCCAATTGCCGCTAAAAAGTTGACCTTTTGAGTTGTTTTTTCTTTATCATTAATTCATTTTGATTATTATCTGCATAGGTCTTTTCATTTCCAGAATCAAACATGTCCTCCATATGGTGATCAATAAGCTCCTTGTGGTAATATTAATCTACTTTATCAATGAACGAATATCAGGCTTTATCATACATTGAAAATTTTATATTACATGCACAGAAGCAATTTCATTTACATCAGCCTTATATGTATTATAAGTAGCCTCAGTTAGAAAATATTCATCCTTGCCACCTTGATATCTAAAGTATCAAATGTCGGATCCTTCTTATTTAAATCTAATATCTATTTTATTGATATTCTCATGATTTATACCACACTCATATATATTAATACCTTGTCTATATGTAATGAAGGATTGTTAAATTTGTCAATATCAGGCCATTATATTATGCCCACAATCTACGGGCCCTTCATAACAAAGTAAAACCAACCTACCATGTGAATTCACAGTTGCCTTCCCTTCAAAACTAGAAGCTATGTTAAGGCAAATAAAGTTTTTTTTCTTTAAAATCTGCACACCTAAACTAGGATGTACGCTATAGCCAACTTATATGTTCCATGTTCCTTGGCAGCCACGGTGAGTAAAAGCTACAAATACATGAACCTGTATTATTATTTCTTCTTCTGGAAAGAAACCTTGTAATCAATGTTCGCCGCCATTAAATAACCACTTCGAGAAATATTTCCAAGCGTATTACTACTCAAAATTTTTTGAAGCTAATTTATTCAAACTCGTATTGACATTCTCTTCACGGGAGTGTAACTTTGAAACCACTAGACGTTGTATTTTCGAGCTTGTAAACTTCCAGAGTCTGCTAGGTTTCATCATTGTACGATTTGGAGGTTGCCGGGAGACAAACAAGTGATGCATTCTTGCTTGGGGTAGCAAGAGAGACCGGTTGGCCAAGATTTGGGTATATTTGTGATATAAAGTGACGTGAGGTCACTGTTACAGGTGCCGTGATGATTAAAAAACGCAAATTGGATGAGTCACGCGAGCCGAACCTGATGGAAAAAGAAGTGTGCGGTTTGAGATTAAGGAGGTGATAGGAGGATTGGGTTTGAGATTAGGGAGGACGGGTTGAAGGAACGTTTGGCAAGGGCGGAGTTTTGGGTACAAGAGTTTCTTGCGAGTTTAAAGCCATACAGCCGAGAAGATGAACAATTTTGTTCTTTATAACTTTATTTTAAAAGGATGCATGGCTGGCACTTAGCTTTTATGTCGACAATTTTATATCAGCGTCGATTAAAAAGGAGAGATGTTGAAAACCATGGGTTATTACATGAAAGGGTAACTACAGCTGCTTGGGAAGTATTAGTCTGAAAGATCTAACGCTTGTTAAATTTGAGTATTCGAAGTTCAAGAAGATTTTTCTTCTTTTTTTGGAAGTAAAAGGATAATGGAAAAAATTATCATAAACAAAGATGTACCTTTGGTTAACATTAGAGACTAAAAAGTTTTTGTCTAATGGGAATCGAGATTCGGTGGACTATGAAAGTCAATAAAAAGAAGGATTGCTGTAGTTTGGTGGGTTTTAAATGAGAGGATGGGCCAACAAAAAATGGAAAGCCAAAAAAGAAGAAGAAACAAACGTGAAGCCTAGGAAGGAACGAGCAAATATGTGATAGTGTGGGATGGAGACACTGTTCATCCTTGGACGCGGGTCTGAAGTGCAGCAGGCATAAAGCTGCAAGACCCAATATTAAAAGAAATTTTTAGTTTTAAATTTAATTTAAATAATATATACCAGCTGATAATTTTAACGTCTCATGCATATAAACTCGGTTTTACGATGCGTTTATCACGTTGAATTGTGTGGACGCAGGCTACGTGGTGAAGCTGGTTCGGAATGTTTTGGAGGATGTTACAATTTTAGCCAAATTAAAATGCTGGGTATAATCAACCGACGTTAACCGTTATGTAACGATTAACGACCAAGGTGAGTAAACTCCCTAACTCTGTCTAGTTTTATAATTTCATAAACGTTATTTAATATTGATAAAAATGATTGAATGTTGTGTGTGATGGATGTTTGGATAATTTACAAATAAATTGGTTGATAGTTATATGTATATATATCGTTGGTAAAATACTGATTTGTATTTATTTTAATACTTCATACTGATATGAACTCAATGTTATTTATATTGATTAACATCCGTGGATACAAGGAAACAGGTTGGAGGGATCCAACTGGATTCCTCAACAATTATATTGTTGTTTTTCATATATTGTTTTATTCGATGTGACAAATAATATATGGTTGATTATTATGTATTTGGAATGTCTGAACAACACTGACCTGAAATAATTAGAATTTAAATACCGTAAATTATATTCAAATATGTTGGAAAAGAAATTTGGGTTTTTACATCTATTTTTAAATAGAAATTGAATATCGAATAAGCTTGAATATTATAACTTGCTTTTATTGTATTATAACAAGTAGTTCGATTTATAACGATGTTTAAAAATAAAGTGGATAAATTGTTATGAAATAATTTGAAAATATAAGGATGAATTTAGGTAGGAAATTTAGTAATCATTTCAAAAGGAAAAGATGGAATTATTTCGATGTTCGAAATGTGAATAGGATTGAATAAATCCATAAAGATTTATAATGAGAGTTCGACTTGGTCAAGTGATATAAATTTTTTTTTAAAAGAATTATATATTATAAAGTTCAGAATGTGACGAGGTAATTGATATTTGATTTGAAACCAATAATTTATAACCAAATATGTATTCAAGATTTAGTTATAACTTATAAACGGAGTTTATGAAATAAAATATGAAGTATGAATTTATAAAATAAGTAGATAATAGGAATCTTAAACTGTATTGGTATTTATTATTTAAATCAAGATTTGATTTAAGAGAACAAGTCCAGATTTCTGAATAGGAATATTTATTCCCGCTTTAAAGTGAATATTTTTTTTAAAAGCAAATGTTTTTCCAATTAAACTGATTATAAAAGGAAGTTGGTAAACATTTGAAATGATTTTGAAGTTAAGAATGGAGTCAAGGAAATTAGAAACTGACTGGAGATTAGTTATGTTGGATAGCTTTTTGAGTATCGATCTGATGTTGGTTTCGGCCTTTGGGGTTAGTGCTTAGAGAGTTGTTCTCTTGCTAGTTTACGGCCAGGGACTAATGAATATGGAATTGTAGTGATACGTGAATAGAAATGGAAATGTTTTCCGATGTTAAAAACGTATATTTTCTAAATACAGAAAATAAGAAGTCGTGGATAGATGGAAACATTTTCCAAAAATCGTGAGGAGTTAGACGGGTTTTGAAGAATATATGGGCAAGGATATAAAAAGGGAATCAGGGAACGAATGATTATTGATAAATCTATTTAAAAGGCCTCAATGTTGATTGATGATTGATCGGTCAGAGTTCCATATGGAAATACGACCGTTGTTTGTATGTATGTTTTCCTTTGATAGTTAAATAACTGGCAATCAATGTCTTTGACCATTTTTCCGTTGGTAATACGGAGGGACTGGGATCAGGTTTATAGTCTAAAAACCACTCTTTATGGCATTAATGTTGTGAATCGAATATGCTAAGGATAATTGAAGACGACGTTTATGCAAGGGTTGTTCTAGCGATCCTAGGTAGAAATTGCCTAAGATGGATTTATAGAAAAGTGCCTTTGGTTTGTTCAGTCCTAGGACAACTTGTATGGATATATGTTTAACAGAGTATATCTAATAGATCACGTAAGTTGATCTCTTCAAACATATTCACGTTTGGTGGTGGAGGAATTCATTTCTCTTAGCTTTATACCCATAGTATTTTTGGGGAAATTAATTTGTGATTTGCCGGGTATGACGGTGTGGCATTCAAAGTAAATGAAGGTGCGATCTGTCAAATGATACGTTATGACCTCAAGCCTCAATAACCGAGAAATGAAAAAAATCGGGCAGGCAGCATGGCTAAGTGGGTCGCTCCCATTAGGATGTATTGTCATATCTAGAGAATATTCATATTTGTTACTTCTTTTCTTTCCTGTATCTCCTGGGAACGGTTATGTTAGTATACTAACCATAAGGTGACAGTATATTTAGAACATTCAAGCGAAATGAATGGTCGGTCATGTGTGGTTGAGTTACAAGATGTCAATGTTGAACTCCAGTGTATCTGTAACGACCCGCATTCTGCGCATCATAGGATCGTAGAATATTTATTTCTTTCACATACGAAGTCGTATGGTCGTGTAACTTTGGGAGACGACTATTGGGGTCATTTCCCATGTTCATGATTTTTCCCGATTTTTAAATGACCATTTTACCCCTAGTTGGCACTGTTTTGGCCATAACTTTTGACTGGAAAGGAATTTTGACCTGAAACCACTTCCATTGGCTTCGGATGATGGTTTCTCTTTCCGTAGAGTGGTCACATTAGCCAAACGGACTTACCGTTTGGGAGATATGGCTGAAACAAGTTTCAGATGGTGAAAGACAGCTTAATTGGGCTTAAGCGGGTAATTAGCAGCTAGGCCCAAGGGGAATTTCGGGTTTAGAGGTATAGGAGGTCTGATTAGGGTTAGGTTATCACTTTCATTTCAGTTTTGAGCCGCCACAAACCTCCTTGAGACCTTAGTAATGGCCTCCTACATCTAAAACACCCAAAATCACTCTCTAATTGAAGATTAGGCTTAGCAACACCAAATTAAGGAGAAAAAGCACCAAAGCAAGGTTGGAGCTGCTGTTAGACATCAGTATTCGCCCCAAATCAGAGAAGTTTCAGTTCTGAGAATTTCATTTGTGGCCAAGGTGAGTGATAGCATCATTTTGACACTAATTACGGTTAATCAAGGGTAATTAGTGAAGATTAGCGAATTTATACGTAAATAAATTCTGGAAAAATTCTTAAAATTCTAAAATAATGTTTTAAGGCTCTGTTAGAAATTTGAGATAATTTCGATGTGTTTTGTTAATTGTATGCCTAAACATGATTAGGAGTGCTTAAGGGAAAATATGAAGTTTTAGCTACTTTTGATCCATTTTGATTCATTTGAATTGTTGGTTGTTGTTTGTGGTTGCTATTACATGTTGCTATGACTCTGTGGTATGTTTCATGATTGATTAGAATAGTTAAATTGCTCGAAAACGTCGTCGAATGGCGTAGAAAGCTTGCTGGAAAATTGCAGAAGTGTGCAGGTTCCGAACCGGTTCGGATCGGAGAAAGGGGGTCGGATCGGATTTGTGAACTGACCAAGGGGATTCGAACTGGATTGGAACTTGTCGCTGGAGAAGGCTTGGCAAAAAGGAAGGCTGTTCACTTAGAGTTGGGGTGGACAAGGGGATCGGATCGGAAGAGCGACTGGAGGCCAGATCGGATCGACTGAGATGCAGGGCTCGGATCGGAAGCAGACACTCGGGAGAACTAGCAAGAGGGAAAGCCACGCGGATCAGATGGCAAGGAGGGATCGGATCGGAATGCGTGAAGAAATAAGCTAGGGATTGGGGCGCTGGAGGGAAGGACACCCGACCTGACCTGGAGGAGGACCCCGACCCGACCCGGAGCGAAGTACCCGACCCGAATCGAATGAAAGAAGACAAGGAGAAGGACCCGAACCCAGAGGAAGGTGGTACTCCGAACCGAACCGAGCATGGGTGACCGAACCGAACCGAATTCTAGAGCTGCTACTGCACGACAACTTTTCTGAAGACCTACTCCAATTCGACCAAACCCGAGATGCAAAGGATGTCCAAATGAGAAGTTAGAGCTTAAGATTCAGATGGGAATCAACGAGTTCACTTCATGGTTGGGCTTTGCTGCGGGACGCGTGCTAAGGAGTTATCGACACCTATAGCTTTGGACCACTATGGAAGGAGGTACGAAGGCGGATTCAGGGCCATTATGGCATTGGTAGAACCAAGGGCTACGACCAATGAAGTGGGTCATTGAAATGTTTGGTCATGACTCCAAGTGTTTGGCTTGGTCATAGCAGGGTTTCTACAAGTCGGGATTCGTCGTTGCCTCAGTTTTTCTAGTGTTTCAAAGTGGTAGGTGACGTACGCTTTACGCACTGAGTGAGAAATGCGAGAATGGTTGCTATGGATGATTTGTTTGCTATCATTGTGACATGCACACCCCACCCCCGTATTCTTACACTATTTATTATGGCACCTTGGAGTATTGTACGGTATGTGGTACTAACTCTTTGGTTGCAGGTCCAGGTTCAGGTATGGTTTAGTATACCTGTTATTTCCCTGTTTAGATGCTTATCGCTCATACCAGGCTTTATGTCTGACCCAGAGTTTTATGTCTCTTCTTATTACTCTGGGTGCTCACACGAGCAGACTAGAGACAGGTTAGCTGGTGATGCACGGGTAGATGGTCCGGAGACGAGCAGGAGGCTTCCACGTACTATATACATAATATTCTCCCTGTGTTGTTGAAGATCACTGCTTGGGCATTGTTGGTGTATCTTCTATTTTAGCTTTCTTTTGGTTAGAGACAGTAAATTTGGAAAGTTGTAATAAGCTGTATATGGATTTCCGCTGTTTTGATGTTGGCATTGATTATTAGTTATCAGCTTATGCACTGTCTCGCCTGTTTTATGTCAAGTATGTTATTATTATATTTTATCCCACGCGCTGTGAGACATTCTACAGGTTCTTTGATTAGTTCATTCTCTTCTTTCCTTTCTTCTGACGACCGTCTTGTGCTGGTCGGGCATGTGTACAGCGCACTCTTGGAGGAAATGCAGGCTGGTGCGAGGCGGGCCGTCACACTTGGTATCAGAGCCAGGTTGCGTAGTTAGCCTAGGGGAGTTATCAGGGAGAGATAATATACGTATACGAGAGAGCGTATTTGTGATTACTTTGGTTTTTAAAAGCTATATATATATACTATTAGTAGTATAAGGATGAAGTCGTACTGCACTAGCACCACTATGGAATCGTTAATCGTTTCCTTTTTCAGATTGACGATGAGCCGAGATACTAGAGGTGCTGGTAGGGGAGCCAATAATGGGAATGCTGCTGACATGAGGGCGATGTTTACAGACCTCATGAGAGAGATGCTTAGGGATGTTCAGAGGGCAGCTCCCAATGGCGGAAATGGTGGTGGTCCAATAGTGCAGGCGCCGAGGGTCGACTTCGCCAAGCTGAATAAAGACTATACTAGCCTTGGTGGGAAGCCGTTCCACGGAACGGAGTCGGCCACGGATGTTCAAGATTGGTTGGATAGTTGCGAACGTATCTTCGAGGATTTAGGTATCGAGGATGCGATGAAGAGAAAGCTAGCGTCCCGTCAGCTGCAAGGGCGGGCAATGAATTGGTGGAATGCTATAAAAGCAGCTACTCCCGAAGACCAGATTACTTGGGAGCAGTTTAAGGCTCGCTTTAGCGAGAAGTTCATTCCAGCTGCTCAGAAGTCAATGCTGTTTAAGAAGTTCTTGGAGCTCAAGCAGAATGGCAGAGCTGTCTCGGAGTATATTGCTGAATTTGACACTTTGTCAAAATATGGTTTATCTCTTATTGATACTGCCGAGAAAAAGAATGAGAAATTCATAACTGGTTTGGATCAGTACTTGGGGGAAAAACTTATTAACCACATCGATGAGACGTTTGAATCGATTGTGGGGAAAGCGTTAAGATCAGAAAGTCTCTACCCTAAGTCGAAGACTGAGGTTGCATCTGCAGAAGAGCCAAAACCACAAGCAAGTGGTGGAGGCAAGGGTGGTTCCCAGAATAAGAGAAAGCAAAATCAGGCTAAGGATGGCCAGAAGAAAAAGAATAAGCAAGATATGGAGTGCTTCAGCTGTGGTAAGAAGGGCCATTATGCTAGTAATTGTCGGGCCAAGCCAGCGGATAGGAAGTGCTTCAATTGTGGCGAATTGGGACATCACAAGGACAAGTGTCCACAGCCCCCTAAAGAAAAGCAAATGGTGAAAGCATATGCTCTTAATGCTATTCCTTCTTCGTCGAATGCCCCAACAGCGGCGGAGAAGGGAAAGAATGTCGTCATTCAAGGTATGCTTTCTGTTTATGATGTTCCTGTTAGAGTTTTGTTTGATACCGGAGCTTCCAGTTCTTTCATATCTAGTGACCTGGTAGATAGGTTGGGATTGGAGCCCGAGATTGTCGATAGACCTTTAGTAGTGACGAACCCGATTGGTGGTTCGACTAGCCTTAGCATGATTTGTCGTAATGTGGTCTTATCGAGTCATGGATGCATGTTTGTTTGTGATTGCTTTGTTTTGGGCTTTACTGGGTTTGGCATTATTTTGGGAGTAGATTGGCTCCAAAAATACGGGGTGGTGGTAGACTGTGAGGGCTTGTTGGTGACAGCTAGAGCGGGTGACGGGCGGGGGATAGTGTTTGGTGGTCTACCCAGTAAGGGGGTATTGGCTAGTTTTCTAAACTCCCTCGACATTCCGCATAGTGAGTTGTCAGGTTTGCCCGTGGTTGGCCAGTATCCGGATGTTTTCGAAGAAGTGACCGGACTTCCACCACACCGAGAGATTGAGTTCCGTATTGATTTGGTAAAAGATGCCAGGCCTATAGTGATGCCACTTCGTCGTATGGCACCAAGAGAGCAGCGAGAGCTCGAGGTGCAAGTCAGCGATCTTTTGAAGAAGGGATTTATCAGAAGGAGTGTTTCTGAATGGGGAGCACCAGTTGTGTTTGCTACCAAGGCGGATGGTTCCCTTCGTTTGTGTGTAGACTACCGCGAGTTGAATAAAGTGACGAGGAAGAATAAGTATCCTCTACCGCGGATAGACGATTTGTTTGATCAGTTGAGTGGCGCGAGAATATTTTCTCAGTTGGATCTCGCGACAGGTTTTCATCAGCTTAGAGTGGAAGCTGAGAGTATAGCTAAAACGGCATTTCGAACGCCGTCTGGGTTTTATGAATGGTTGGTTATGCCGTTTGGACTGACTAATGCCCCGGCATATTTTGTGGACCTTATGAATAGGGTATTCAGAGATCAGCTGAATAAGTCTGTCCTTGTGTTCGTTGATGATATTTTGGTCTATTCGAGGACAGAGGAGGAACACAAGGAACATTTAAGAGTAGCGATGGAGGTGTTGAGAAAACACCAATTGAAAGCAAAGTTTTCTAAGTGTCACTTCTGGAAGAGGGAAGTAAGGTTCTTGGGCCATGTTGTATCAGAGAGTGGTATTGCCGTGGACCCAGCAAAGGTGGCTACGGTACAAGATTGGCCTACGCCCAAGAATGCAACAGATGTAAGAAGTTTCTTGGGATTAGCTGGATATTATCGTAAGTTTATCCAAGGTTTCTCCAAGATAGCAGCACCATTGACCCAGTTGACCAAGAAGAATCAAGCTTTTATTTGGGATGAAAGGTGCGAGAATGCATTTAAAAGCCTAAAGGACAAGTTGACAAGCGCACCAGTGTTAGTCATTCCTAAGGGGGATGAAGAGATGACGGTATACACGGATGCCTGTGGTACCGGACTGGGTGCTGTATTGATGCAAGGCAGTAGGGTTGTAGCTTATGCAAGTCAGCAATTGAAACCGCACGAGAGAAGATACCCTACCCATGATTTAGAATTGGCAGCGATCGTGTTCGCGTTAAAGATGTGGAGACACTATCTCTTGGGAGAAAGGTTTGAGCTATTTACGGATCATAAGTCGTTAAAGTATCTATTCTCCCAGAAGGATTTAAATCTCCGTCAGCAGAGATGGTTAGAGTTCTTAGCTTCCTATGATTTTGACATCGCATACACACTAGGAAAGGGCAATGCGGTGGCTGATGCATTGAGTAGAAGACATGCCAGCTTGGGGGCTATGTTCCTTGAATGGAAGCAACTGGAGTATATCGCGGGGTTTGATTTCAGACCAAAGTGCGAATTGGATCCAGAAATGTTAGCGAGTTTGACGATCAGACCCACTTTGATTGAGCGGATCGGCTCTAGTCAGAGGGACGATCCTAACCTATTGGAAATCATCTCCAAGTTAGAGATGGGTATCGATGAGGAGGTGAGCAAGTATGGGCTTGATCAAGATAGATGGCTTAGAAGGAATGGAAAGCTCGTTGTACCCAATGTCAATGGATTGAGAGATGAAGTGCTTAGAGAATGTCATCACTCAAGACTGACTATACACCCCGGTGGTAACAAGATGTATCGAGATATGAAGCAGACTTACTACTGGGAAGGAATGAAAAGAGACGTTGGGAAGTTTATATCCGAGTGCATGAATTGCCAGCTAGTTAAAGCCGAGCAAAAGAAGCCTAGTGGTCTGTTACAGCCATTAGAAATTCCCGAATGGAAATGGGAGCAAGTCTCGATGGATTTCGTCGATGGTTTACCAAGGACTAGATCGGGATATGATAGCATTTGGGTGATTGTAGACCGACTGACTAAAAGTGCAAGGTTTATACCAGTCAAATCGACAAGAACGACAGCTAAGTTAGCAGAATTGTATATGAAGTGGGTAGTGAGATTTCATGGAGTACCTAAAAGCATTGTGAGCGACCGAGACCCGTTGTTCACTAGTGGGTTTTGGAAGAGCTTGCAAGAGGCGCTAGGGTCAGAGTTACATCTCAGTACCGCATATCATCCTCAGACCGACGGTCAGACGGAAAGGGTGAATCGTATTTTGGAAGATCTCTTGAGAGCATGTATGTTGGACTTTGGTGGATCATGGGATGACCATTTGCATCTAGTAGAGTTTGCATATAATAATAGTTACCAATCCAGTATCGGTATGGCTCCGTTTGAAGCTTTATACGGAAGACCGTGTAACTCACCATCATATTGGATAGAGACTGGCGAGAAGTTTATGATTGGACCAGAGGTGGTGAGAGAAACGTCGGATAAGATCAAGGTCATTCAACAACGAATGAAGGCTGCCCAGGATAGGCAGAAGAGTTATGCTGATAAGAGGAGAAGAGACTTAAAATTCTCCGTTGGCGACTTGGTGTTTGTCAAGATTTCTCCGTTGAAGAGCGTAATACGATTTGGTAGGAGAGGCAAGTTGGCACCAAGGTTTGTTGGCCCATTCCATGTTCTTGAATTAGTCGGGAATTTGGCATATAGAATTGACTTACCGAAGAAGATGGCGGGAGTTCATAACGTATTTCATGTTTCCCAACTAAGGAAGTTCGTTCACGACTCAGATATGACTATTTCACCTGATCAGTTGGAGGACTTCGAAGTAGAACCCGAGGCGGTTGGGAACCGCAAGCCGGCCCGTATTGTCGAGCACGACATGAAGCAACTTCGAAGGAAGGCGGTGAAACTAGTCAAGGTTCAGTGGGGCGAGGACGAGAATGATTGTACTTGGGAGACAGAGGAGAACATTAGGAAGACTTATCCTGAACTCTTTGCCTGGTAAGATTTTGACTTCGATTTAGTTTTTCCGCATGCTAGGATAGGCTTGTTTGCTTGTTTTGCATGTTTGATTTTTGTTATATGTGGTTGTTAGGCATGCGGGATCCTTTGTATGTTTTGGGTTAAGGAATTTCGGGGACGAAATTTCTTAAGGGGGGGAGAGTGTAACGACCCACATTCTACGCATCATAGGATCGTAGAATATTTATTTCTTTCACATACGAAGTCGTATGGTCGTGTAACTTTGGGAGACGACTATTGGGGTCATTTCCCATGTTCATGATTTTTCCCGATTTTTAAATGACCATTTTACCCCTAGTTGGCACTGTTTTGGCCATAACTTTTGACTGGAAAGGAATTTTGACCTGAAACCACTTCCATTGGCTTCGGATGATGGTTTCTCTTTCCGTAGAGTGGTCACATTAGCCAAACGGACTTACCGTTTGGGAGATATGGCTGAAACAAGTTTCAGATGGTGAAAGACAGCTTAATTGGGCTTAAGCGGGTAATTAGCAGCTAGGCCCAAGGGGAATTTCGGGTTTAGAGGTATAGGAGGTCTGATTAGGGTTAGGTTATCACTTTCATTTCAGTTTTGAGCCGCCACAAACCTCCTTGAGACCTTAGTAATGGCCTCCTACATCTAAAACACCCAAAATCACTCTCTAATTGAAGATTAGGCTTAGCAACACCAAATTAAGGAGAAAAAGCACCAAAGCAAGGTTGGAGCTGCTGTTAGACATCAGTATTCGCCCCAAATCAGAGAAGTTTCAGTTCTGAGAATTTCATTTGTGGCCAAGGTGAGTGATAGCATCATTTTGACACTAATTACGGTTAATCAAGGGTAATTAGTGAAGATTAGCGAATTTATACGTAAATAAATTCTGGAAAAATTCTTAAAATTCTAAAATAATGTTTTAAGGCTCTGTTAGAAATTTGAGATAATTTCGATGTGTTTTGTTAATTGTATGCCTAAACATGATTAGGAGTGCTTAAGGGAAAATATGAAGTTTTAGCTACTTTTGATCCATTTTGATTCATTTGAATTGTTGGTTGTTGTTTGTGGTTGCTATTACATGTTGCTATGACTCTGTGGTATGTTTCATGATTGATTAGAATAGTTAAATTGCTCGAAAACGTCGTCGAATGGCGTAGAAAGCTTGCTGGAAAATTGCAGAAGTGTGCAGGTTCCGAACCGGTTCGGATCGGAGAAAGGGGGTCGGATCAGATTTGTGAACTGACCAAGGGGATTCGAACTGGATTGGAACTTGTCGCTGGAGAAGGCTTGGCAAAAAGGAAGGCTGTTCACTTAGAGTTGGGGTGGACAAGGGGATCGGATCGGAAGAGCGACTGGAGGCCAGATCGGATCGACTGAGATGCAGGGCTCGGATCGGAAGCAGACACTCGGGAGAACTAGCAAGAGGGAAAGCCACGCGGGTCAGATGGCAAGGAGGGATCGGATCGGAATGCGTGAAGAAATAAGCTAGGGATTGGGGCGCTGGAGGGAAGGACACCCGACCTGACCTGGAGGAGGACCCCGACCCGACCCGGAGCGAAGTACCCGACCCGAATCGAATGAAAGAAGACAAGGAGAAGGACCCGAACCCAGAGGAAGGTGGTACTCCGAACCGAACCGAGCATGGGTGACCGAACCGAACCGAATTCTAGAGCTGCTACTGTACGACAACTTTTCTGAAGACCTACTCCAATTCGACCAAACCCGAGATGCAAAGGATGTCCAAATGAGAAGTTAGAGCTTAAGATTCAGATGGGAATCAACGAGTTCACTTCATGGTTGGGCTTTGCTGCGAGACGCGTGCTAAGGAGTTATCGACACCTATAGCTTTGGACCACTATGGAAGGAGGTACGAAGGCGGATTCAGGGCCATTATGGCATTGGTAGAACCAAGGGCTACGACCAATGAAGTGGGTCATTGAAATGTTTGGTCATGACTCCAAGTGTTTGGCTTGGTCATAGCAGGGTTTCTACAAGTCGGGATTCGTCGTTGCCTCAGTTTGTCTAGTGTTTCAAAGTGGTAGGTGACGTACGCTTTACGTACTGAGTGAGAGATGCGAGAATGGTTGCTATGGATGATTTGTTTGCTATCATTGTGACATGCACACCCCACCCCCGTATTCTTACACTATTTATTATGGCACCTTGGAGTATTGTACGGTATGTGGTACTAACTCTTTGGTTGCAGGTCCAGGTTCAGGTATGGTTTAGTATACCTGTTATTTCCCTGTTTAGATGCTTATCGCTCATACCAGGCTTTATGTATGACCCAGAGTTTTATGTCTCTTCTTATTACTCTGGGTGCTCACACGAGCAGACTAGAGACAGGT
Source organism: Allium sativum (assembly GCA_030737875.1). NCBI lineage: Eukaryota > Viridiplantae > Streptophyta > Magnoliopsida > Asparagales > Amaryllidaceae > Allium > Allium sativum. The sequence continues at coordinate 690,262,526 of CM060913.1, read as the reverse complement.
TAGCTGGTGATGCACGGGTAGATGGTCCGGAGACGAGCAGGAGGCTTCCACGTACTATATACATAATATTCTCCCTGTGTTGTTGAAGATCACTGCTTGGGCATTGTTGGTGTATCTTCTATTTTAGCTTTCTTTTGGTTAGAGACAGTAAATTTGGAAAGTTGTAATAAGCTGTATATGGATTTCCGCTGTTTTGATGTTGGCATTGATTATTAGTTATCAGCTTATGCACTGTCTAGCCTGTTTTATGTCAAGTATGTTATTATTATATTTTATCCCACGCGCTGTGAGACATTCTACAGGTTCTTTGATTAGTTCATTCTCTTCTTTCCTTTCTTCTGACGACCGTCTTGTGCTGGTCGGGCATGTGTACAGCGCACTCTTGGAGGAAATGCAGGCTGGTGCGAGGCGGGCCGTCACAGTATCCCCTCTAGAGTACACTGATCGGAAGGTGGATCCATACCTTGTCATAGTTGGAAATCCATTCTCTAATACGAGCCCGCGGTTTTGATTGTATATTATGTATGTGCAGCGTGAGATGCAAGCATTCTGCTAGATTGTTATTTACTTGTATTAGACACTATTATAATATCATAATAATACGGATTTTGAAAATGTTTTGGGTTATCGTAAGGTAAAACCATTCGTTTTTATGTGTGGATCGGTCTTACGATCATCATTCCTTTTAGAAAGGATTTTGAAAAGTCAAACCGAATGATTAGAGTTTACTCACACCCGTCCCATGACTGACCCAAAGCTATTTTGTTTTGTTTTCCCTAAACTCTTGGGTGCCTAAATTTGTATGATCAGTCAAGTAGTCAGTATTTTACAGATATACGTGGAGGAGCTTGGAGCAGGTGGCTTCAATGTTAGATATATATATAATTTTTTTTTTCCGAATTGATGTGTATGTGATGTACTCTGACGATATATGTAAGTATAAATACCGTTTTGTATTCCAAGGTTATGTTGTATAATATATTTTATTCGTTCCACTACGAGATTTGTGTTTACTCTGATTTTGTTCTGTTGTGTTCTTCTATTCAAATTTTCTTTCTTTCTAATTCTCACCCTCTAGCTTCTTTCTACTAATGGTCTGGTACTTTTGATTCCCAAATAGTCGACATCGTGTTTTCTATCGATTTTTGGGGTCGAAAATCCTTGAGTTGTTACAAGGCATCCAGTTGAGACTTGGGATGATTTTCAACAGAGATTCGAGATGAAGTATCTTTCTCAGGAAAAAGAGAGTATGAACATGGAAAGGTTTCTGACATTTAAGCAAGGAGGCATGTCTGTCAAAGAGTATGTCAATAAGTTCAATCAATTAGTGGGGTTTGGTTTGGAGCTAGTGAATACCTCGCACAAAAAAGTTTTGGGTTTTGCAAGGGGGTTGAACTAACCCCTCCATGGATTGGCTATGTCTCATATTCTAATGGGGGCAACTTTTAAGAAACTCATTGATATGGAATTGATGCACGAAGAAGATAAATGTGAAAAGAAAGAGGCTAAGATTGATGAGATACAAAACAAGAAGGTGTGGCCCAAGAAAGAACAACGACAGCATAAAAAGATGGGCGGAAAGAACGACAAAGGCCGAGAAAAGAGGAAATGTCATAGTTGTGGACGTGTGGGTTATTTGAGCAAAGATTGAAGAAAAAGGAAGAATAATTGTTTCCAATATGGTGAGGTCAGACACTTTACTAGGGAGTGCCCGAAGAAGCAAGGACATGGCCAAAGATCAGGATCTTCTAGAGGGCAGGTGAATGCTCTCATGGCCAGTGTACCAGATAGAGGTAGGAACATTTCTGTTGAAGGTTTGATTTCCCTTTCCGATCATCCTGTTAGAACTCTTTTTGATTATGGCGCTTCGCATTCTTTTATATCTAATTTGGGTTAAGTCTCTGCACCTTAGTACTAGTATGGTTTTGGATCCCATTGTTGTCTCAAACCCCATTGGGGGCCCAAATCATTTGTCTATGATTTGTTGGGGTTTGAGAATATATGTGTTAAGCGTCGAGTTTGAGTGCGACGCATGTGTGCTTAGTTTCATGGGCTATGGTTTGATTCTAGGAATGGATTGGCTAGCCATGTATGGTGCCATTCTGGATTGTGAGAGGAGGCTCGTTAGGCTTTTGACTTGCCATGGGAGGACGCCCAAGATTTCTTACGACCGTAAGGGGTCTGTCACGCTTAGCTTCCAAGAATCGCTTGATGCATCTATTGTTGATTTACGATATGTATCAGTAGTCTATGAGTATCTTGTTGTTTTTGAGGTGGTTCGGGGATTACCTCCGAGGCACGAGATTGATTTTCGGACATACTTGGTGGACGATGCAAAGCCAGTTGCATTACCGGTGCACCATATGGCTCGGTGAGAAAGGAGGGCGCTCAACAAGCAAGTAGGGGAGCTACTTGAGAAAAGGTTTATTAGGCGAAGCATATCGGAATGGGTTGCTCCAGTCATTTTCGCGACTAAGGCAGATGGCTCTCTTCGCTTATGTGTGGATTATAGCAAGTTGAATAATCTCACTAAGAAGAATAGGCACCCACTTCTGAGGATATATGATCTGTTTTACCAACTTGTTGGTGCATCTGTTTTCTCCCAGTTAGACTTGGCCGTGGGGATTCATCAGTTGAGCGTGGCCGAGAACAGTATAGACAAGACCGCTTTTAGAAATTCAGATGATTTATTCTAGTGGCTCATCATGCCTTTTAGGTTGATGAATGCACCGACCAATTTTGTGGATCTGATGAATAGGGTGTTTCGGCAGTTTCTAAATAAGTTTGTTGTAGTCTTTGTTGATGACATCTTGATTTTCTCGAAGAGTGAGGAAGAGCTTTCCCTACATTTAAGGGAGGTTTTAAAGACTCTCTGAGCACGTCAACTTAAGGCAAAATTCTCCAAATGTCATTTTTGGAGAAAGGAAGTGACATTTCTAGGGCATGTGGTCTCTAAAGATAGGATAACAGTAGATCCCGTGAAAGGAGTTACAGTTCAAGATTAGAATATTCCAAAGAATGCAACGGAGGTGAGAAGTTTTCTTGGTTTAGCAGGCTATTATAGGAAGTTCATTAAGGACTTTGCAAGGATATCATCCCCACTCACCAGACCGACGAAGAAGAATTTGACCTTTTCTTGGGATATTGACTATGATGATGCTTTTCAGAAATTAAAGAGGGCTCTAACAACAGCCCCGGTCTTGACTTTGCCTGATGGGAACAAGATGTTCACAGCATACACTGATGCATGTGCTACATGGCTTGGTGTAGTTTTGATGTAGGAGGGAAGAGTATTATGTTATAGTGGTAGAAAGTTAAGAGTTCATGAGAAGAACTACTGTATCCATGACTTAGAGTTGGTTGCCACAGTATTCGCACTTAAGACTTGGCGTCATTATCTACTTGGAAAGAAGTTCCAGTTGTATACCAATCATAAATCTCGGAAGTACTCATTCTCGTAGGAGGATTTCAATTTGAGGCAATAGAGATGGATGGAGTTCTTAGCGTCCTATGACTTTGAGATTACTTATACCCCTAATAAAGGTAATGTGGTGACGGATGAACTGAGTAGGAAGAGGGTGACCTTAAGTCCTTTATTCGTAAAGAGGCAGAGCTTAGAGTATATATCGACCTTTGATTTTAGGCCATCTATAAATCTTGCACCTGGTTTGTTGGCGTCCTTAGAGGTGCGACCTACACTTATGTATCAGATAGGGACATCGCAGCGAGAGGACCCACATATAGCAGACATCTTGGATAGGCTCAGTAGAGGGGAGACTTCAAGTCACCTCAGTAGATATTCCACTGATGATAAAGGGTGGTTGCGACGAGATGGAAGGCTTTGTGTTCCCCGAGTAGGGAGTCCATTAAAGACAGTCCTTAAGGAAGCCCACCATTTTAAGATGATTATCCATCCAGGAGGTGATAATATATATAGAGATATGAAGAAGGTTTTCTTTTGGGTTAGGATGAAGAAAGAAGTAGTGGAGTTTGTTTCTCGATATTTGATTTGCCAACAAGTTAAATCTGAGTAAAGGAAGCCCGGTGGTTTACTTCATCCCTTGGAGGTCCCACGATGGAAGTGGGAGAGCGTCTCTTTTTATTTCATTAATGGTTTGCCTAGATCAAGGATAGACAACACAAGTATTTGGGTTATAGTTGACAGGCTTACTAAGAGTGCTCATTGCATTCCTGTTAAGAGTAAGAGAACAACAACATGTTTGGTAGCAGTTTATCTTCGTGGGATAGTCTGTTTACATGGAGTACCTTCCAGTATTGTGAGTGATCATGACCCCATATTCACTAGTGAGTTTTTGAGTAGCTTGCAAGAGGCATTAGGTACACAGTTGTGTTTGAGCACCGCTTATCACCCTCAGGCCGATCGGTAGACAAAAAGGGTGAATAGAGTTCTTGAGGATCTTTTAAGACTTTGTATCTTAGACTTCGGAGGGACAGGAGCGGAGAATCTTCCTTTGGTAGAGTTCGCCTACAACAATAGTTATCGGGCTAATATTGGTATGGCACCCTTTGAGGCATTGTATGGATGACCTTGTAGATCCCCGACTTGTTAGAGTGAGTCTTCAGATAGGCTTCTACTTGGACCTGAGATGATTAGAGAGACATCAAAAAGATTGATCTTATCCGCAGACGCATGAAGACAGCTCGGGAGAGGCAGAAGGTCTTCGCAGATAAGAGAAGGACTGATATTTAGTTTGAAGTGGGAGACATGATTTTCATTAAGGTATCACCTTTAAGGAATGTGGTCGCTTGGGATCTCTAGGGAAATTGGTGCCAAGGTTTGTAGGGTCATTTTCCATAACAGAAAGGATTAGCCAAATGACTTACGGGGTAAGCAACCAGAGAGATTAGTGGGTGTTTATGATGTTTTCCACGTTTCTCATTTGTGGAAATGTCTGCACGATGCAACAGAGGTAGTTGAGCCTTGTATGCTTGAGGAAGTAGAGGTAGAATGTGAGAAGATAGTTAGACGAGTTCCTACCCTTACTTTTGGATCAATCGTTAAGATGTTATGCAACCGAGAGGTTAATATGATGAAAGTTCAATGGGTAGAAGACCTTGAGGATTCAACTTGGGAGACTAACAATAAGATTCACACTTCATACCCTTTTTTTTCAAGGGTATATTCTTAACTTCTTTTTTCAAAAGCTTTCATTCGTACTTATTTCTATCATTATGTATGACCTTTAGGTAGAAAGCCAATGGATGTAAACATGTGTTTGAGACATGTTATGTTTAATGGATGCAAGTGTTTGCTAGTGGTTTCTCGTGGATGCATACACACACACACTAGGCACTAGATTGGCTCAATCACTCTCATACTGCATATGGATCCATGTGCATATTTTTCTTTTATGGATGGAAATGGGTGTATCATTATATGGATTGCATTTAGATGGATGATTGTGCACACATATAGCATTTACATATTATGTTAGGACTATTTGCATACATGTTGGATTCATGGCACTGACATACATTGCATTAAGGAGTCGACTAAATCAGTAGACCACCTGATCTTTCTCATTATTATAGGGACATATAGATAAACTTTTGCATCTGTTCATATAAGAATTATAGATCTTTTAATGATAGTGGATTCCTGTAATTGGTGGATGAGTAGATGGACGATGTGTGTTAGAATATACATTCTTCTAACTTGGAGATTTAAAGGACGAAATCCTTTATGTAGGGGAGAATGTAACACCCCTTAATTTTAAAGAACACTATAACGATAAACTAAAGAATACTTAATTAAGTATTGAGAACTAAGTAAAACGAACTACACGATTGTATTCGTCTTGGAATTCTGCTTAAGACAGACTCCAAGTTTGCATAAAACGGACTTCATATGAAGAAGATATTAAGGTTTGAAGTTTGTATACGTATAAGAGAATTATATATATACAAACCGGTCCAGAAAGTCAAAATTGGAGGCGGGAAGAGGCTGGAAATCGACCCATTGGGGGTCAATCCCATGCCCCATGGGTGTCGACGGGTGTGTCGACCCCTACAAGGGTGTGTCGACCCTAGGGTCAACCCACCTAGATCTAGGGCAGATCCATTCTTTGAACAGGGACTTGTTTCTTGACCAGATTCGTTCGTGGTAGGCTATAAATAGGGCCTCATTTTTATTGCTTTATTCATCAAAAACATGGAGGCAAGGAGATGCTGCCCCAACTCAGATTGAATTAACCTATTCTTCCGCAATAATGATTTATTTGTGTACAAGAATCTCTGCTACAACATCAACACTCTTTTCTCGGTTCTTCAGATCCAATCCCAGTAAGTGATATAAACATTTTGAAACACCCCGTAATTTTAAATACTAAAATTTACAAATTTAAGAACACTTAATTTTTCGGAGAAGAATTAATGGAAATTGGTTATGTCATTGCGTTCGTCTTGGAATTTTGCTTGGACTAGAGTCCAAGTTTTAATAAATCGGACTCTGTATGAGGAAGTTATGGCCTTCAGAAGTTTCAGGGATTTAAATAAATTAAAACAGCTTGAATTCAAATTCAAAATTCAGGTGAAAACACAGAAACGGGCTGGGCGGGAATTTTCCTGCCCTATCCAGGTCAACCAGGGGGTTGACCTCCCCTATACAGGTTGACCTGGGGGTCGACCTCCCCTGATTTGGTTAGATCCGAGGCAGATTCGGGATTTTGCACCTGGACTTGTTTTCTAGACAGATTCTTTAGCTCCTAACCAATTTAGACACCCCCAAATCCCACTTTCTCTCCACACCAAACCATTGTAATGCTATGCTGCCTCAATCCTAATTAAAATAAGTTAAAGACGCCCTTATCCTGCTAGAATAGTTCATCTTCTTCTTAAAGCTAAGGAATTGCAAGTCAGGATTCTAATACAAACGACAAACGAATTATTCTCTTCTCTAATCCGTCTTTGCGAGTACAATTTCTTTCACAAAATAATTAATAAACTAATTATGATGAGTTATAATTTGGATTATGAGAACATGCATGTTGAATCGTGCGACGTTACTTAATTTTGTTATTGTCTGTTTGTGAACATATGACAGTTTTGTCAACTTATGTTAGTGGATATATTTCATATGACCAATCACATATGTCCAACTTGATTCATTTTATGACATCAGTTTATATGCGAGTTTGGATGTAAATCATGTGCTAGTTTGTATGTGAATCATATGCAAGTCTGTATGCGAATTATACACAAGTTTATATGTGAATCAAGTATATATATGTATGCGAGTTTATATGTGTAAAACATGTGATACTAGTTTACATGTTTAAATTCATATGCAATTTTGTATGGAAACCATATGCAAGTTTAGGTGAAAATCATAGTCACATATGCAAGTTCACAATTTAATGTTTAGATCAATATTTAGATGCATGGAAGTACATAATTTATGCAAATTTATGTTCTATATTTCCATTTCCTATGCAAGTTATTGGCTATGCAAATTCATGTTATAATTCTTATTTGCAAGTTAGATCTATTTTATGTGTTATGCAAGTTGTGATGTTTCTTTTCTTTTTATGAGTTAGACTATTTGCAAGTCTAACATATTTCATATTGAATGTACGAACAGCGTGGGGACATTGGGAAAATATTAAATATACATATTGAGAATTGGCATAAAATGGCTTTAAAGGCATATAATTAATTTGAGACATTAATTGGTATTATTTATATACCTGAAAATTATGGACACAATTTATGTGACAATTATGGACATAGATTAATTTGAAAATTATTGACAACTTAAATAGGGATATTAATTCAAATTAGGGTTAAATAATTATGTGTAATAAGAAATGCTTAAGACACGAGGTTAGACTCGTTTGTGGTATAAGACTCCCCGGACCCTCCCGGCAAATCCAGTAACCACAAACGGTAGTCTAATGTGAGGGGTCAAAGGCATAAATTAAATGCGTAAGAATTGTAAAGACAGGAGGTTAGGTTCGTTTGCAGTATAAGACTGCCCGGACCCGCCCGGCAAATCCAGCAACCGAAAACAGTAGTCTAATGTGGGAGGTCTTACAAGGTTACAGTTATAATGAATTAAGTAACACTTTACCAAGATTAACATGTAGTGGGACATGGGGTTAAGTGGGTGACATGGGTGGCATGTGAAATACGAGTAGAAACACTTAACCCAGTTGAAACATGTAAGAAGACATGAATAACAAGGGGTTAAGTGGGAAATCCTAGTGGGGACCAAGCGTAGGTGGAAAGCTTGTGTCAAGTATGGGGACCCTTTTCAAACTAGTAACCCTTAAGTATCTTTATGAGCTCGAGTTAGATCGGGGGCGGGACACGCTTACTGGGTTTGATTGTAAGAGATCAAAATGGGTTAGCGGTGGAAACGCAAGTCCAACGGGGTCATGTGCGTGCGTGGGCCCGAGTTGGTAGGTAGGACGTTGTTGCATCGTGTAGATATAAAGCCGTGCATCTTTGTGTAGTATCGGGTTGCCACTTTGGGGGCGTGATACACCCCACTGTTGGACCAGCATGGGTATCTACGAGTTAAGGAGCCGATCGCATGGGGGTAGTGGGGACAACTAGTTGAGATAGGGGCAGGCGGTACCTATGAAGACAGCTAGGGGTACACGAAACTACCATTATGATTATTATGTTCAGTAGGCGGGATCAACTTTTAGGGTGACTAGTATTGGTGCGGTAGAGTAATTATCCTATAGTGATTAGGAACGCTATTAACGTTATCTTATTCCTCTTGTTGGTTTTGTCATGCCCGTTTGTTTCACAGTCATTCCTTGTTTTACCAGTTTATGCCTTATCCTAATTACTTTAATAATTATATTGTTAAAGTTATTAGACTCGCCAGACTTTATGTCTGACCCCCTTTATTTTTGCCTCTTTTCTTCCTTCCCCCCTCCCCAGGTTCTCAGGGAGGAATTTGTAATGACCCGCATTGGCAGAGGTATTATAATTAATTTATTTAATTATTGAAATGGTAGTTTAGTGAATTAAATGGTGGTCTAATTAAATAATGGTGAATATTTAATTAAAATAATAAATAATAATATATTTAATTCTGAAATAACCAGAATTGGCTGAAATAACGATATGGTGTGAACTAGATCATCTGTGATATTTAATTCAGTTTAGAATTGAATTAGAATAACGAATATATTTAAATAATGACAGTTTGAACGTATAATTATATTATAATTATAATCGAACTCGAAATGGCGCTGCAGTTCGTAAATTGGAGATTCAAATTTCAACTGAATGTACAGGATTCGTTTTAAATCGGATTTATGTGAAACAAGAAACGTGTGGAGCTGGTGGAGTATATCTTTCTAGTGGAAGAGAAAAATCAGATTTTGTCGTGTAGATTTTGAGATATATCCAAATCAAATTTCAGAAAAGTCGCTATAGAATCGTTTATCGACCGTAACAGTTTATCCGATATAACTAGTGATCGGGTTTGAATTTAGACAAGGTTCTTTTGGGAAGTAGTGATAATTTAATTTTTAGAATTTTACGGTAATTTTTAAATTAATTAAATAAGCAACTTTTTATTTGGGGTATTGTGCACCCTGTAATCAACATTTTGAAGTTTCAAAAAATGGGGTAATCTACCGGTATTATTACATTTTTAGGATCGGGGCACAATGTTTGTTATAATGGTACTTTTATCTCTATTGATAGCATGTCCGTTCGTGAGTAAAGTCGTACGTACATAACGAGTGATAAGGCCCTTCAAATATATATTACAAACAAAAGGGGAGGCGTGGCACCCTATATAACACAAACAAAAGGGGAGGCGTGGCACCCAATATAACACAAACAAAAGGGAAAACATGGCATAAGGAAAATCACAAAAGAAAGTAATATCCCTCCTTATAAATAAACCATTTACATCTCTTAAGACCTATTCCCTTTCCTCTGGCAAAAACACTTCTCGAGCCACCACGAAAAAATCAAAATCGCCAGACATAAAAATCAAAAACAATTCCTAGAAAATCCTATAAATCGAGATACTGATATTTTCGAATTCCCATTCGGTTTCTCTTCATTCCTATACACATATTGAGGGGTTCGAACTCCTTTTTCTCTGATGGAAAATCCTTGCGTGAGGCTAGGGTTCGACGAAGCTTTAGATGGGGTTGAACACTCTAGTTTCTGGAGGCGACAGAATGGATGTAGGGTGAAGCACAGGAGGGTAACGACATAGGGTTTGTGGTTAAGTTGAATCAGGGATTCGGTTCTTTGATGTTAGATTGGGATGAAGGGGTTGTCTTCATTTGTGGCCACTGTACGTGAATAGAAGGGAGAATCCATACGTGAGGGCCAATGGAAGAAGTTGGTGGATATTCTGTTGCTATGTAAAAAGAACGTATGGTGTTGTTTTAAACGAGAGAAAGGGTTGGACGTGCAGGTTGGGGATATTTATATGTTGGGCGTGAGGAGAAGGACCCGCTTTGCATGTTGATTAGTATGGTGTTGGGCAGGTTGTAAGCACGTGAGAACAAGGGAGAAAAAGAAGAAAAGTAAAAGGTTGGCTAAAGGCTGAGGTTCGCATTTATGTATGAACGTGAGGAGAAAAAGAAGTTCGGTCATGGTGGTTCTTATCTGGAGCAGGGGACGCAAATCATATTGGAGAAGAAGAAGGAATGGCGAATATGGGTTTGAACGGATAGAGATGGGCCGAATTGTTTGAATTTGACGAAACTAGACCCGGTAGGTTCGTATGGACGGGAGCAACACAATGAGACTGACTGGGAGTGAATCCGAGCTCGTTACAATTTATGGCGAAATAAATTGTCGGACTGAATCAAATAACGCAAACCGTTATTAAACGGTTAACGCGCCGAAGTGAGTAAGTCTCACTAACTCTGAACAGTTTATAATTTCATGTTGTATTGTTAGAACTGTTAGATATTGTTGATTGACTGTGTGTTGACTGTTTGATTGAACTGCTAGTCAGTTAGTTAAATTTTCTATATTGATTCTGTTTAACAGAATATATCATATGGAACTGAAAGGTGATGTTATCTATATTGTTTAACATCTGTGATGCAGGGAAACAGGTTGGAGGAATCCAACTGGATTCCTCAACATTTATTTTACTGTTTTTCATATATTGTGATATATGATGTGTTATATAATTTGTTATGGATTATGGGTGTTGGAATGATGTTGATCATTGTTATTCGATATTTTAAATATCATAAGAGACCCTGGGATATAAAATGAATTATTTCAATGTATATTGAAATAAAGGGAGTTTATAAAATCAACAGATTTTGTAAAAAGGAAATATTTCGAAAAGTAAATAAAAAAGGGAAATCATTTGTAAAGTGAAGAACTGTTACTAAAAGTAAATCTTTATAAATGCATAGTTTATTCGAATAGAAAGAAAAAGGAACTAATCGATGTTAGTATAAATGATTAGTGTTAAAGTAAAAGGAACTAATCGATGTTAGTATAAATGATTAGTGTTAAAGAAAAAGGAACTAATCGATGTTAGTATAAATGATTAGTGTTAAAGTAAAAGGAACTAATCGATGTTAGTATAAATGATTAGTGTTAAAGTAAAAGGAACTAATCGATGTTAGTATAAATGATTAGTGTTAAAGTAAAAGGAACTAATCGATGTTAGTTTAATCGATTAGTGTTAAAGTAAAAGGAACTAATCGATGTTAGTTTAATCGATTAGTGTTAAAGTAAAAGGAACTAATCGATGTTAGTTTAATGGATTAGTGTTAAAGTAAAAGGAGCAAATCGATGTTAGTTTAATCGATTAGAGTTAAAGTGAAATGAGTTAATCGAATATAGTTATTCGAATAGAAGCAAGGGAGTTAATCGAATATAGTTATTCGAATAGAAGCAAATGAGTTAATCGAATATAGTTATTCGAATAGAAGCAAATGAGTTAATCGAATATAGTTATTCGAATAGAAAGTAAAATGAGTTAATCAAATATAGTTTATTCGAATAGAAAGTAAAAGGAGTAAATCGAATATAGTTTATTCGAATAGAATGAAATGGGTAAATCAAATATATAGTATTCAAATAGAATTAAAAGAGCTATCGAATATAGTTTATTCGATAGGAGCTAAGTGAATAGAGTAAATCAAATAGAGTAAATCAAATAGAATAAATCGAATAGAGATTTATTCGAACGAGAGTTAAGTAAGGAAGTTAGTAAAAGGAATATAAAGTGAACTTTGCCTATTTCAAAGTTAGTAATGTTGTTCAGTTAAGGTCTGAGAGGTAGTTCTACCCCAACTTGATTGGCTTCGTTTTTAACTAAGGAATAGTTAAGGTTCGGCAGTAAAGGAAATGGTTTGAGTTGGCATCGCAATGGTTTGTTTAAACATCTGTCTAAGTCCAATGAAGAAGCTTTGGAAATGTTTTCCAAATAAGAAACCAGAAATGTTTTCTAATAAAGAAAACAAGAATTGGAAATGTTTTCCAATGGTAATAACATATATTTTCTAAATTTAGAAAATAAGAAATGTTGAATATAGGGAAACAGGAGATGAAAAATGAACTAAGGAGATGAATGTTAAATGATGTTTGATCGATATGATTTCCATTTGGAAATAATATCGTTGTTTGTACACCTGTTTTTCTTCGATGGTTAAATCACAGACTATCGAAGTTTTGACCATTTTAACGTTGTTAATATGGAGAGACCGGTTGGATTATTATCCAAAAAACCACTATGTATTGGCATAAGCGTTGCGAATCATATATGCCAAAGGAAATTGAAGACGGAGTTATGCAAGGGCTATCCTGTGTACAGAATAGTGCCTTCGGTTCATCCTGTTCCTGGATGACTTGTATGGACGGATGTCTGACAGAGTATTTCTAGACGATCACGTATATTGATTTCTCCAACTGTACTAAGAGTGGAAGCGGAGAAGGAAACTTCTTTTAGCTAACACATAATGTATGGTTGAGGACATCAATCGGTGATTTGATGGATTTGATGATGTGGCATTCAAAGTGAATCTGGTATGATGATAAAGCGTAGCTTCTAGCCTCATCATCCGGTAAATGACAGAAATCGGGCAGGCAGCATGGCTAAGTCGGTCGCACCGAAGTAGGGTGTATAATCACCTGATCTAGAGTTTCATTTACTTCTAAAAATCTATTGTTGATGCTGTCCCATTCGGGAAACGGTTGCTGATCCCAACTGTTGGTGATATACATTCGATACACTCAAGCGAAATGAGTGGTCGGTCATGTGTGGCCAGGTTGCAAGATGTTCTTGTTGAACCCAGTGTATTCCTCTCTAGAGGTACACGAGCGAAAGGTGGTTCCATACCTTGTCATAGTTGGAAACCCATTACCCAATACGTGCTTGCGGTTTTGATTGTATACTATATATGTAGAACGTGAGATGAAAGCGTTTCTGCTAGATGATTATATATACTGTGGTTGATAGACATTATTATAATATCAAAAGGTTTTTGATATAAAGATACTTTGGATTCTCATAAGGGAAAAACCGGTTCCGTTATACGGCGTGGTCTTATGAGATATCGATTACCTGCTTGAACTGTTTTAAACCGTTTTACTCACACTAGTCCCATGACTGACCCGGAGTTTATTTTGTTGTTTTCCCTAAACTCTTGGGTGCCTAAATTTGTATGGGCAGTCAAGTAGTCGGGATTTTACAGATATACTGGAAGAGCTGGAGCAGGAGGCTTCAGGATCATATAGCTATAGTTTATTTCCACTGTGTTGTAAGTATTGTACTCTGATAATGTATTGTATACATATAATGATTTATTTCAAGCATATGTTATCTATTATATGTTATTCGTTCCACTGTGAGATTCGTGTTACTCTGAGGTTGTGTTCTTCTTCTTCTTCTTCTATTCTAAGTTTCTATCTTATCTTTCCTCACCCTCTAATTTCTTTCACTAATTACCAGGATTTTTCCATGTTTTGGTTATCGACATCGTGTTTATGTCGATAACCAAAGCCGCTCAAAATCCGGGTCGTTACAGTTGGTATCAGAGCTTAAGTTAAGAATTACTTGGCTCTGTGGCGTGACTCGGTAGAGATAGGGTTAGTAATACCCTAGACTGAGATTGAGTGTATATATATGAGTGAACGTATTTGTTATTGATATAAAAATTTGTTTTATAGTGTGGAGATTCATTGGTTGAGTCGTTTATGAGTTCTGGTCGATCAGTTTGATCCACTGTATCGGTAGGAGTTACTAAACACTTGAATACGATGAACCATCATGGTATGTTTTGAAAGAGGGTAAACGAAATAGTTTACCCAACGTATATTTTGAATATATTGGATATATTGGTTGTTATTATAATCGAGTAAGATTATAAATTAAATGGTTATGTAAATAACCAATCAGGATTCATATAAGTGAAATACGTGAAATCAGATGAGTTAAATCTGAAATTTAAACCAGAATTGAAGTTAAGACTCTGGAGAATTGGATAAGTGTTTGTAAATGGATTGGGATTAAAAATAAGGAAAATTTAAGATCTTGGGAGATTTTAAATTGTTTTACAAGCAGTGTGAGTTATATTTTGAAACGAATTTCAAAGTGGAAATGTTTAGAAATGGTTTTATAGTATTGAACTCACTTCAATCGCTGGAAAATAGATTCTGATGATGACAGCTGCATCATCAGTATTCATTTTCGAGTTATAAGTGACGAATTACTACCAGAGATACTGTTTTGAATTTGTTTTAGGAAAGTCAAGTTGTGTTGAATTTCAAAATGGGATATAAAATATAGAATTTGAACTTTTGAAATAGATTCGAAATATTAACTTGTTTAAAAGAAATAAAACGAGAAGTTCCTTTATAAACGAAGTTTATAAGTAGTTCTTTTATAAACGAAGTTTATAAATGAAGTAAAAAGAATTATCATTGGATAATTCAGAAATAAAAAAAAATACAAGTGTGAAGTTGAAAGGGGAACCTATTTTCCAAAGGTAGTAATATCGATTTCAAAAGGAATTGAAATCGAGACTTATTTAAAGGAATTTGAATAAAGGAAGTTCAAACATAGAATTTGAATATAGAAAATTCAAAAGGGGATTTGAATATAGAAATTCAAATAAGATTTGAATAAAGAAGATTTAAATAATGGAAAATTGAATATAGAATTCATATAGAGTAATAATGAAATTTGAATATAGAATTCAAATAGTTTGAAATGGAATTTGAATATAGAATTCAAATAGAGTTGAAATGGGAATTGGAATATATAATTCAATGGGAATTAGAATATATAATTCAATAGAGTTTATTTGAATATCGAAAGCGAAATGGAATTTGAATATAGAAATTCAAAGGGAATTTGAATATATGAAATTCAATGAAATTGAAATAGAGTTTGAATATAGAAATTCAGATGGAATTCAAATATAGAATTTGAATATAGAAAATATAAAGGAATTCAAATATAGGATTTGAATATCGAAAGTGAAAATGAAATTTGAATAAAGAGGATTCAAATAGAATTGAGTTTGAAATTTGAATATAGAAGATTCAAATAGAATTGAAATGAAATTCAAATATAGAATTTGAATAAGGAAATTGAAACGAATTTCAAATATAAAATTTGAATAAGAGATTTGAAATGAAATTCAAATATAGAATTTGAATAAGAGAATTGAAATAGAATTTGAATATAGGAAATTCAAATAAAATTGAAATGGAATTCAATTAGTTGATAAATAAGTTAAACTTATATTTGAACATGTATATTCAAATAAAAAGGTGAAATGGGCAAACCAGTAATTTGAAAATCACTTAACGAACTAAGTTAAAATGATTAGATTAAGTTGAAATGAATTAGAAATGTATAAATATATATGAGATAGGTATGGATAAGGTATGAAGGTATATACATAGAATGCTCGGCGAAAGGTATGTATTTAATTCATATATGAGATTTTTATGCGCCGTATCGGCTAGCCGCTTGGCTTTTTCTTTTTCTTTTGGATTGGTGAGGGTCATGGGAGGCTATTTTAAATATCCCGATGCTCCCAGTACAAAGGAGGTTATGGCGAATTTTTCCAGGGATCTAAGGAGTTAGAATATTTTTAAGATAATTTGATAGTTAGAAATCAACGTATCGATATATGTATATATAGAATTCGATAAGGAAACGAACTTAAAAATAGAATAGTAAAATCAAAAAGGAAGTCTAGAATAAAATCTAATCAGGATAGAAAGAGGAAGTGTGTACGTGTTTAAAAGTTAATCAGTAGTTGTATGGTATTGACTGTTCGAGTAAGTAGTCTTATCTGTTTTGACGTTATAAATGTTATTCAGTCAAGGTCTGAGAGGTAGTTATACCCCAACTTGATTGATTTCATTATTAACAAATAAATAGTAAGATTTCAGGCTCGAAGATCAATGTTGAATAAGAGTTAGTTGAATAAAGTATTTGGATTGTCGTAACGATGATTTACACAGCATCCGTTTTAACCCAAATAAGTGTAAGCTTGGAAATAGAATAAAGAATATTTCCTAAGTATAAAAATAAACGAGATCGGAAAAGAGATAAGTAATTGGAATATTTTACAATTAGAAATAGCATATATTTTCTAAAGTTTAGAAAATAAAGGAAGGCGATATTCGGAAATGTTTTCCCAATAACATAAAAAGGCCAATATGGTTATTGAAAATATTTGGTTAACAAATACTGATAAAGAAATAGAGAAGTGATTTTACTAATGGAATATTGATTATGGGCTCAGTTGAATTTCAAAAAGGAAAATTTGATTTTTGAAAAGAGTAAACTATTTGAAAACTCCCTGGGAAAGACTGTTTGAATTAAAAACAAATTTAAAAAAAAAAAAATTGTGAAAGCAGATTTGAATTAAAGTAAAGTCAGTTAAGTGGTAACTGAAGTTGAATTGAAATTGAATAAGATTGGATTTGTGAAATTAGAATCTGAAATGAAAATTGGATTGGGAAGTTAAGAGTTTGAAATCGAAAATGGAACTCGAATTTGAAATAAAATTCGACTTAGGATATAAGTGAATGGTTGTGTCGTAGATAAAAGAAGATGGGGATTTGATTGGGATAACCCTTGTATCCGCTGAATGGATAACAAGTGGAAAGGATATAATGATATGCTGACAAAAAGGTACAAGTTTATATTTCTATTGGATATAAGATTTATGAGCCGAATTGGCAAGCCGCTTGGCTGTTTGATTTTCTTTTGAGTTGGAGATGGCCCAGAGAGGCGAGTGGTGGTTTGACGTATTGACCAGTATAAAGGAGGTACTGGCGAAATTTTTCGAAGAGTTAAGGCGTTAGAAAATTTTCAGGATTTTTGAAAATTTTCGTTGATAAGAATGAATAAATAATTTAATTGAAATTAAATTGGTTCAGTTGAAACTGAAGTTAAGAAGTGAACAAATATGTTCGAACCAGTCGATAGGGTCGTTCTCTACCTTTTAGCAATTTCGAGGACGAAATTATTTTAAGTGGGGAAGATTGTAATGACCCGCATTGGCAGAGGTATTATAATTAATTTATTTAATTATTGAAATGGTAGTTTAGTGAATTAAATGGTGGTTTAATTAAATAATGGTGAATATTTAATTAAAATAATAAATCATAATATATTTAATTCTGAAATAATCAGAATTGGCTGAAATAACGATATGGTGTGAACTAGATCATCTGTGATATTTAATTCAGTTTAGAATTGAATTAGAATAACGAATATATTTAAATAATGACAGTTTGAACGTATAATTATATTATAATTATAATCGAACTCGAAATGGCGCTGCAGTTCGTAAATTGGCGATTCAAATTTCAACTGAATGTACAGGATTCGTTTTAAATCGGATTTATGTGAAACAAGAAACGTGTAGAGCTGGTGGAGTATATCTTTCTAGTGGAAGAGAAAAATCAGATTTCGTCGTGTAGATTTTGAGATATGTCAAAATCAAATTTCAGAAAAGTCGCTATAGAATCGTTTATCGACCGTAACAGTTTATCCGATATAACTAGTGATCGGGTTTGAATTTAGACAAGGTTCTTTTGGGAAGTAGTGATAATTTAATTTTTAGAATTTTACGGTAATTTTTAAATTAATTAAATAAGCAACTTTTTATTTGGGGTATTGTGCACCCTGTAATCAACATTTTGAAGTTTCAAAATATGGGGTAATCTACCGGTATTATTACATTTTTAGGATCGGGGCACAATGTTTGTTATAATGGTACTTTTATCTCTGTCGATAGCATGTCCGTTCGTGAGTAAAGCCGTACGTACATAACGAGTGATAAGGCCCTTCAAATATATATTACAAACAAAAGGGGAGGCGTGGCACCCTATATAACACAAACAAAAGGGGAGGCGTGGCACCCAATATAACACAAACAAAAGGGAAAACGTGGCATAAGGAAAATCACAAAAGAAAATAATATCCCTCCTTATAAATATAACATTTACATCTCTTAAGACCTATTCCCTTTCCTCTGGCAAAAACACTTCTCGAGCCACCACGAAAAAATCAAAATCGCCAGACATAAAAATCAAAAACAATTCCTAGAAAATCCTATAAATCGAGATACTGATATTTTCGAATTCCCATTCGGTTTCTCTTCATTCCTATACACATATTGAGGGGTTCGAACTCCTTTTTCTTTGATGGAAAATCCTTGCGTGAAGCTAGGGTTCGACGAAGCTTTAGATGGGGTTGAACACTCTAGTTTCTGGAGGCGACAGAATGGATGTAGGGTGAAGCACAGGAGGGTAACGACATAGGGTTTGTGGTTAAGTTGAATCAGGGATTCGGTTCTTTGATGTTAGATTGGGATGAAGGGGTTGTCTTCATTTGTGGCCACTGTACGTGAATAGAAGGGAGAATCCATACGTGAGGGCCAATGGAAGAAGTTGGTGGATATTCTGTTGCTATGTAAAAAGAACGTATGGTGTTGTTTTAAACGAGAGAAAGGGTTGGACGTGCAGGTTGGGATATTCATATGTTGGGCGTGAGGAGAAGGACCCGCTTTGCATGTTGGTTAGTATGGTGTTGGGCAGGTTGTAAGCACGTGAGAACAAGGGAGAAAAAGAAGAAAAGTAAAAGGTTGGCTAAAGGCTGAGGTTCGCATTTATGTATGAACGTGAGGAGAAAAAGAAGTTCGGTCATGGTGGTTCTTATCTGGAGCAGGGGACGCAAATCATATTGGAGAAGAAGAAGGAATGGCGGATATGGGTTTGAACGGATAGAGATGGGCCGAATTGTTTGAATTTGACGAAACTAGACCCGGTAGGTTCGTATGGACGGGAGCAACACAATGAGACTGACTGGGAGTGAATCCGAGCTCGTTACAATTTATGGCGAAATAAATTGTCGGACTGAATCAAATAACGCAAACCGTTATTAAACGGTTAACGCGCCGAAGTGAGTAAATCTCACTAACTCTGAACAGTTTATAATTTCATGTTGTATTGTTAGAACTGTTAGATATTGTTGATTGACTGTGTGTTGACTGTTTGATTGAACTGCTAGTCAGTTAGTTAAATTTTCTATATTGATTCTGTTTAACAGAATATATCATATGGAACTGAAAGGTGATGTTATCTATATTGTTTAACATCTGTGATGCAGGGAAATAGGTTGGAGGAATCCAACTGGATTCCTCAACATTTATTTTACTGTTTTTCATATATTGTGATATATGATGTGTTATATAATTTGTTATGGATTATGGGTGTTGGAATGATGTTGATCATTGTTATTCGATATTTTTAATATCATAAAAGACCCTGGGATATAAAATGAATTATTTCAATGTATATTGAAATAAAGGGAGTTTATAAAATCAACAGATTTTGTAAAAAGGAAATATTTCGAAAAGTAAATAAAAAGGGAAATCATTTGTAAAGTGAAGAACTGCTACTAAAAGTAAATCTTTATAAATGCATAGTTTATTCGAATAGAAAGAAAAAGGAACTAATCGATGTTAGTATAAATGATTAGTGTTAAAGTAAAAGGAACTAATCGATGTTAGTATAAATGATTAGTGTTAAAGAAAAAGGAACTAATCGATGTTAGTATAAATGATTAGTGTTAAAGTAAAAGGAACTAATCGATGTTAGTATAAATGATTAGTGTTAAAGTAAAAGGAACTAATCGATGTTAGTATAAATGATTAGTGTTAAAGTAAAAGGAACTAATCGATGTTAGTTTAATCGATTAGTGTTAAAGTAAAAGGAACTAATCGATGTTAGTTTAATCGATTAGTGTTAAAGTAAAAGGAACTAATCGATGTTAGTTTAATTGATTAGTGTTAAAGTAAAAGGAGCAAATCGATGTTAGTTTAATCGATTAGAGTTAAAGTGAAATGAGTTAATCGAATATAGTTATTCGAATAGAAGCAAGGGAGTTAATCGAATATAGTTATTCGAATAGAAGCAAATGAGTTAATCGAATATAGTTATTCGAATAGAAGCAAATGAGTTAATCGAATATAGTTATTCGAATAGAAAGTAAAATGAGTTAATCAAATATAGTTTATTCGAATAGAAAGTAAAAGGAGTAAATCGAATATAGTTTATTCGAATAGAATGAAATGGGTAAATCAAATATATAGTATTCAAATAGAATTAAAAGAGCTATCGAATATAGTTTATTCGATAGGAGCTAAGTGAATAGAGTAAATCAAATAGAGTAAATCAAATAGAATAAATCGAATAGATATTTATTCGAACGAGAGTTAAGTAAGGAAGTTAGTAAAAGGAATATAAAGTGAACTTTGCCTATTTCAAAGTTAGTAATGTTGTTCAGTTAAGGTCTGAGAGGTAGTTCTACCCCAACTTGATTGGCTTCGTTTTTAACTAAGGAATAGTTAAGGTTCGGCAGTAAAGGAAATGGTTTGAGTTGGCATCGCAATGGTTTGTTTAAACATCTGTCTAAGTCCAATGAAGAAGCTTTGGAAATGTTTTCCAAATAAGAAACCAGAAATGTTTTCTAATAAAGAAAACAAGAATTGGAAATGTTTTCCAATGGTAATAACATATATTTTCTAAATTTAGAAAATAAGAAATGTTGAATATAGGGAAACAGGAGATGAAAAATGAACTAAGGAGATGAATGTTAAATGATGTTTGATCGATATGATTTCCATTTGGAAATAATATCGTTGTTTGTACACCTGTTTTTCTTCGATGGTTAAATCACAGACTATCGAAGTTTTGACCATTTTAACGTTGTTAATATGGAGAGACCGGTTGGATTATTATCCAAAAAACCACTATGTATTGGCATAAGCGTTGCGAATCATATATGCCAAAGGAAATTGAAGACGGAGTTATGCAAGGGCTATCCTGTGTACAGAATAGTGCCTTCGGTTCATCCTGTTCCTGGATGACTTGTATGGACGAATGTCTGACAGAGTATTTCCAGACGATCACGTATATTGATTTCTCCAACTGTACCAAGAGTGGAAGCGGAGAAGGAAACTTCTTTTAGCTAACACATAATGTATGGTTGAGGACATCAATCGGTGATTGGATGGATTTGATGATGTGGCATTCAAAGTGAATCTGGTATGATGATAAAGCGTAGCATCTAGCCTCATCATCCGGTAAATGACAGAAATCGGGCAGGCAGCATGGCTAAGTCGGTCGCACCGAAGTAGGGTATATAATCACCTGATCTAGAGTTTCATTTACTTCTAAAAATCTATTGTTGATGTTGTCCCATTCGGGAAACGGTTGCTGATCCCAACTGTTGGTGATATACATTCGATACACTCAAGCGAAATGAGTGGTCGGTCATGTGTGGCCGGGTTGCAAGATGTTCTTGTTGAACCCAGTGTATTCCTCTCTAGAGGTACACGAGCGAAAGGTGGTTCCATACCTTGTCATAGTTGGAAACCCATTACCCAATATGTGCTTGCGGTTTTGATTGTATACTATACATGTAGAACGTGAGATGAAAGCGTTTCTGCTAGATGATTATATATACTGTGGTTGATAGACATTATTATAATATCAAAAGGTTTTTGATATAAAGATAATTTGGATTCTCATAAGGGAAAAACCCGTTCTATTATACGGCGTGGTCTTATGAGATATCGATTACCTGCTTGAACTGTTTTAAACTGTTTTACTCACACCAGTCCCATGACTGACCCGGAGTTTATTTTGTTGTTTTCCCTAAACTCTTGGGTGCCTAAATTTGTATGGGCAGTCTAGTAGTCGGGATTTTACAGATATACTGGAAGAGCTGGAGCAGGAGGCTTCAGGATCATATAGCTATAGTTTATTTCCACTGTGTTGTAAGTATTGTACTCTGATAATGTATTGTATGCATATAATGATTTATTTCAAGGATATGTTATCTATTATATGTTATTCGTTCCGCTGTGAGATTCGTGTTACTCTGAGGTTGTGTTCATCATCTTCTTCTTCTTCTATTCTAAGTTTCTATCTTATCTTTCCTCACCCTCTAATTTCTTTCACTAATTACCAGGATTTTTCCGTGTTTTGGTTATCGACATCGTGTTTATGTCGATAACCAAAGCCGCTCAAAATCCGGGTCATTACAGAATTAGTGCTAGTGGAGCTTGATTTGGGTCTCTTTCTCTCTCTTTAGGAAGTGCTTGGATTGCTTAAAGTAAAGTTCATCTTATCTCTTTTATGGCTACTTATGTTGGGGTTCTGCTTTTTTACTTTATGTACTCAGAAAACAATTTGTCAAGATGGATATTAAGTGTACTTGGTTTTATTGTTTGTTTTTGCTGTTGTTGTAACCAAACTATTTCTCCACTACAATAAAAGTTGTTTTAAATTTTTCAAGTACCAATATATGTATATGTCTTATAATATTTCATTTTATACACCAATAATACTCCAAAAAAGTTAATGTATTCCCTTTGTGAGTGACATTAATGGACGTGGGGTGTTACACATTTAATAAGTGATCCTGATATGTTTATAGATTTGGATCTAAACCTATGCTTGTTAATAACCTAAATCATAACTAAGCAGATCTGTTACTACTTGTACACCTGACCTTCTGTTTAGTTCTTATATGCCTATCTCTATTATGCCCACTTCTATTGTCATATGCCTATTATGTCATTATGCATATTTCTGTCGCCATATGCTTATTCTGTTAGTATGCCTATTTCTATCGTCATATGTCTGTTTTGTTATTATGCCTATCTCCGTTCTCTTCTCTCCTTCCTTCCCTTTTTATTTTTATAGCCAAGCTACCTTTGAGCCTAGGCATATCGCTGAAATATGCGAACGAACGAAATTGGGAACAGTTGGGAATGACAAATTGGGGCATAACTTGTATCGTGAATCTGACTGGGATTTGGGGCATAACTTATAATGAACATCGATAATTCATTAAAAATGAATATGCCTAAATTTACAGTAAATGGAAACTGTAACCACACTTAGACACGAGGTAAGGTTACACTTGTGGTCAAGTATGCCCGGAACCGCCAGGAAAATCATCCATAAGTGGTTAATCTAATGTGAGGGGTCTAGTGCGTAAATGTACATGTAACGGTGCTAAGACACGAGATTAAGTCTAAACTTATGGCAGAAGCGTGCCCAGAACCGCCCGACATATCCAGCATCCACAAGTGATTGGCTTATTGTGAGAGGTTGGGTGCACTAACATTGCATGAACGGGAAATATTATTAACCTGTTAACCTATAATACTTAACCTGTTTAAATCAGTGGGGGTTACATGAACCTATCAAATTGTGTAAGGGTTAAGTAAACTTGCTTGAATCGATGTGGGGTTAAGTAAATTTATTAAATCTCTATGGGGTCATACGAACCAGACAAACTTAACCTATAGGGCTTGTTAAACTGTTAAGAATAACCTATCAAAATCCTAGTAATTGGGGATACAAGCCTAGGGAGTGGCTTGTATCATTTGCGGGGCGGGACCCGTATCAATCAATAACCCATACAAGTATCATAAGGGACCCCGAACTAGGTGGGGGTCCGGGGCATGCTTACTGAGCTAATTATAAGAGGTTCATATGGGTGGAGGTGTTGACGACGCGTTCCAACAGAGTCATATTCGTGCATAGGTGGTAATTAGGGTACATCTAGTCCTACTTGTTTAGGAGCACGTTATTATTGTGGGGGGGGGGGGGGGGGTAACAACTGTCATTTCTGTTGGGCTTCCTATTCTTATCGTTGGGGGTAAAACCCATCACTAGAAGTATACCTAAGTCTACCATCTGTTTCTTTTTGGATCATTTTGTTTCTATTATACTTGCATTGGTGCAGAGAAATGTATTTGGGAAGCACAACATATTCTGTTATGTTTATTTGATTTGTCCTGCTCTGTTTGTTATACCTATCTTATGATACTGTCATCTCTCTCATCCAGTTTATAAGCCTGTCATGGTGCTTTTACTTATTTGTGTGCTAAAAGAAATTGGACCCGCCATACTTTATGTCTGACCCATTTATTTCTTTTTCTCTCTCTTCCCTTTTCCCCCAGGTTCTCAGGGTGGGAATACTCCGGCTTGATTAGGATTCTCTCTTCTGCTTCTACTTGGAGCTGCTTAGATGTACCACTTTGATTACCTATCTATTCTGATATGGCTCTTTTTGGGGACTATGATTTTATATTACTGTACTCTGATGATTTTAGTACAAGGAAGATATTTTAATTTGATGTAATGGGTTTTCTTTATTTTAGACTTATGATGTAACTGGATTTTGAACCACGATATTTTCTGTTTAAAGAATAATGTTTAAATTCCGCTGTTATTTGATATATGTCTTATGATGTTTCTATTTATGTTACCTATAACGCTTCACAGAACTTAATGCATTCTGATAAGGAGTGACATTAACGGATGTGGTGTGTAATAAAATCGGCCCCCTTAAACATGACTTTGTTGTAGTTACATTCCATATCTTTAGTCAGTGTTGAAATATGAATTGTGTGAATTTGGGTAAAAGTTGAATTTGTGTATTTTGTCATTGTAAGAAAAAAAGAAATATCCCTCGTTTATATTCAGTATTGTTGGGATTTTGGCTTAAACATTGTAAGTTATGCTGCTTTCCTCATTTTTATTAAAAAGGCATTATTTTAGAATCGCAAGAAGTATGACAAAAAGAAATAAAAAGGGAAAAGTTGTAACACCCCGTATTTCTGTTAACACTAAAGTAACAAATTAAGGAATTACTAATCTCAGATGTGAGAATTAAGGGAAACGGGTTGAGCCATTGTGTTCGTCTCGGAATTCTGGTTGAGATAGAATTTGAGTTTGCGTGAATTGGACTTCTTATGAAGAAGTTATGGCCATCAGAAGTTTCAGAAAATTTAAACAGATTTCAAAAATTCGAATTTCAGAGTCAAATTGGGCTAGGTGGGAAATTTCCCGCAAGGGCCAGGTCGACCAGGGGGTCGACCTACCCTTACCAGGTCGACCAAGGGGTCGACCTACCCCTCCGCCCCCTAGGGCAGATTTGTTTGATGACCTTTTAATGATTGTATGCGGAGTCATTAGGGTTTCTGATCTGGTCTGAATGGCTGGGGTTAATTCTGGTTTGATCGTACGGCATAAATTAATCCTAAACTCTATAAAAACAAATGAAGACTCAAACCCTAAAATCAAATAAAAATTAGAATCATGGCATCCATGCTGTCACCTTGAAACCTAGAATAGCTGCCACCAATTAGTGAGGAAGAAAAGCTAATCAAATTCAATTCTAATCTAAACCGCAACAAATTGTCTTCTTTCAAAGGAAAGCTAAATCAATTTCAGAACTCAGATTTCAGAACTCAAGACCTTCTTTGAGTTATGAGTTTGATTTCTTTAATAAGATAATTAACAATTTAACTGGATTGAGCTATGATTTGGATTATATGTTTATGTTGTGAATCATTGATTGTATGTTATTATCTATGTTGTAAATTTAATGATGTTATCATCTATGTTGTAAAGTTGTGATGTTATCATCTATGTTGTAATTCTATGATTGGCTTATGTATAGTCAATTCATAATGATGTTTCATGTGTTAGTTTGGTTATGTTGCTGGAAATAATTCATATGATATATCACAGGTAAGTATGCAAGTTAGTGAAAATTATATACAACCTTACATGTTTCATGACATCTATTTTATGTGTAAATTGGATCTAAAGTTAGGCTATGACATGTGTGAGTTATATGCTAGTATACAAAATTCTATACGCTAGTTTACATGTTTAGATGTAAGTTTATACCATCATTTATGTTGCATAAATCACATATGTAAGTGTATATATATATATATATATATATTTGGAGTATGAATCATGTAATGTAAGTTTGTGGTTATTGCCTATGCAAGTTTACACCTCTAGATTTAGATCTTTGACATACATGGTTTATGCAAGTTAGTGACTATTACCTAAACAAGTTTACACCTTTATATTTAGATCTATGACATATGTAGTTTTATGCAAGTTTGTGACTTTTGACTATGCAAGTTTTAGATGAAGAACCTCATTCACACATGCAAGTTCACCCCTTATGTTTAGATCTAATTTTATTTCTATGTGTGTTGTGATGTTTTCTCTTTATTCCATAAATTAGACTATTCGAGTCTAATGTATATTTTACGTTAAACGAACGAACATGCAACGTGGGGCAATGGGATAATATTAAAAGATTTAATATTGAGAATTGGCATAAATGTCTTAAATGGCATAAAATAAATTTATGATGATAATTGGTATAATTTTGCATACCATAAATAGATGGACATAATTGAGTCAACTATGAACATAGTTAAATTTGGAATTGATTGATAATTTGAGTAGGGAAATTAATTCAAATTGGAGGATAATTAATTTTGTGTAATTAATCGCTTAAGACACGAGGTTAGGCTCTTTTGTGGTGTAAGACTACCCGGACCCGCCCGGCAAATCCAGCTGCCATAAATGCCAGTCTATTGTGGGAGGTCTTAGGCATAAATTAAATGTGTAACAATTGTAAAGACACGAGGTTAGTCTTGTTTGTGGTGTAGGATTGCCCGGACTCGCCCGACAAATGCAGCTGCCACAAATGCCAGTCTAATGTGGGAGGTCTTTACAAGGTTACGATGTTAATGAATAAAGAAACACTTAACCTGATAAATATGTGGTGGGATATGGTGGTTAAGTGGGTGCCTTGGGTGGCTTGTGAAATACAATTAGAAACACTTAACCAAAATTGAAACATGTAAGTGAACGTGAATAAGAAGAGGGTTAAGTGGGATGTACTAGAGGGGGCCAAGCTTAGGTGAATAGCTTGTGTCAAGTAATGGGGGCCCGTTTCAACCAGTAACCCATAAGTATCTTTGTGGGCTCGACCCAAGTCGAGGACGGGACACGCATACTAGGCTTAACTGTAAGAGGCCAAAACGGGTTAGCGGTGGCAACGCAAGTCCAACGGGTTCATATGCATGTGTGGGCCCCGGCTGGTTGGTAAGACGTTGTTGCATCATGTAGGTATAAGCCGCGCATTGCTGACGGTATCGGGCTGCCACTTTGGGGAGTGATACACCCCACTGTGGGCCAGCACGGGTATATATGAGTTAGGAAGCCGATCGCATAGGGGTAGTGGGTACACCTAGTGTAGGTAGGGGCTGGCGGCACCTATGAAGGCGAGTAGCGGTACACGAAACTACCATTATCATTATTAAAGTCTTGTAGGCGGGATCAACCTTTAGGGTTACTAGTGGTGGTGCAGTATAGTAATTATCTTATAGTGGTTTAGGTGCGCCTTTAACGTTATCTTTGTTCATCTTATTTCTTTGTTTGCTCTGCCATACCCAATTGTTCACAGTCATTTCCTTATTTTCCAACTTATGCCTTAGCCTAGTTATTTTCATAATTATATTGTTAAAGTTATCACACTCGCTAGATGTACGTCTGACCCCCTTTGTTTCCACCTCTTTTCTTCCTTTTCCCCTAGGTGCTCAGGGTGGAACTAGCACCCGTGGAGCATGATTTTGGACAGCTGTATCTCTTGCTTTTAGAAGTTTATTGGATCGCTGAAGTAAAAGTTCATCCTATCTTTTTTATGGCTATTTTGTGTTGGGGTTATGTCTTTCAATTTATGTAATCTGATTTAGTCAAGATGGATATTATGTACTTTGACTCTGGTTTTTGATGATGTAATCAAATCTATGTGTTTACCGCTGCAACGAATAAAATTTTAAAGTTTTAAGTACTGTTTATATCTGTCTTGTTGTTGAGTTTCTGTTCTATACACACTTAAAACACTCAATAGAAGTTAATGCATTCCCTTTGTGAGTGACATTAACGGACGTGGGGTGTTACACGTGGTATCGGAGCTGAAGGTTACCAGAACAGATATGAATTTTGGAAAACTGTTTTTCAAAAACACTTTTATAAAGAAATACCTTCAAAATTATGTTTTAAGGAAAGTATTTTCAAGAGAAAAGCTTATTTTAGAAAGCATAACCCCAAGAGCCATATATCTTTCCTTCGGTTCTTTTGTATTGAATCTTTACTTTTTCGTTTCAGCATGTCTGGAATTCCCGATATACCCGAGGGAATACCGATATCAGGATGGTTTAGGAGGTATTTGGAGACTAGGGCCACCACCGCAGGTCCCGCAAATCCTCCTCCTCCTTCCTCTCCTCCTCCTCATGTCGATACTTTTGCAAAGATATGTAAGGACTTTCGGGCAATTTGTGGAAAACCTTTTCACGGGACGGAGACATTTGTTGAAGCTCGAAACTGGCTGAAGGAGGTGGAAGAATTTTTTGGGATCTTTTAAGTGGAAGATGGAAGGAAGATCCAGTTAGCCGCCTAGCTAATGAAGGATGAGGCCTCGTTCTGGTGGGAGGTCACTAACGGGGAGCGTCCAGTTGATACGTGGCTAGATTTCAGGCGTAGGTTTGAGGCAAAGTTTCTCTCACGAGCTGAAGAGAATCTATGCATGGAAAAGTTTTTGGCATTGAAGCAAGGGAATCTACAATGAAAGAATACGTCAACAAATTCAATCAGTTGGCGAGATTTGGCTTGGACTTGGTGAATACAACAGAAAAGAAGGCCCTGAGATTTGTTAAGGGTTTGAATGAGCCGCTTCATGGGTTAGCTATGACCCACATCCCCATGGAGGCTACCTTTGAGAGACTAGTTGACATGGCACTTGTGCATGAAGAGGAGAAGGGAGCCAATGCTAGTAAGGAACCCAAGAAGAAAGGGGATCAAAAGAAACCGCAACAGCAACAACAGAACAAGAAAGGTGGTAAGGGTAACAATGGTAAGGGAAAGAAAAGATGCTTTAACTTTTGGGACACCAGGCCATCTAAGCAAAGATTGTAGGAAGAAAAAGAAGACTGGCTGTTTCCACTGTGGCGAAGCGGGACATCTGATTAAGGACTGCCCAAGGAAAGGGCAAAGGGCAGGGTCAACCTCAGGAGGACAAGTGCAGGGTCTTATGGCATCAGGGCAGGAAAGGGGGCAAGTTTAGGCTATCGTGGTCCCACAGCTGCAAGAACGAGGTAGAACGATTTTCGTTTAAAGTTTAGTTTTTCTGTTTGATCATCCTATCCATACTTTATTCGATTCTGGCGCATCACATTCGTTTATCTCTACATCATTAGTTGAAACACTGCACCTAAATACTAGTTTAGTTACAGATCCCTTCTTAGTATCAAATCCTATTGCTGGTTCGGCTCATCTTTCCATGATCTTTTGGGATATGAGAGTGTCTATCTTGGGCATTGGGTTTGAATGCAACGCCTTTATTCTTGGCTTCATGGGCTACGGCCTGATTCTAGGTATGGATTGGCTAAATAGATACATGGCCATTCTAGATTGTGAAAGAAGGGTAGTTAGATTGTTGACTCGTTGTGGAAAGACCCTTGATATTTCTTATGACCCTAGAGGTCCAGTAACGCTTAGCTACCTAGAATTCCTTGACACATCAATGATGATTTACATTCTATTTGTATAGTCCGTGAATATGTTGATGTCTTCGATGAGGTGAGGGGTTTACCCCCAAAACGTGAGATAGACTTCCGAATATATTTAGTAGATAATGAAAAGCCAGTTGCATTGCCAGTGCGCCACATGGCTCCAAGAGAGAGAAGAGAACTCAGTAAGCAAGTGAAAGAATTGCTTGAGAAGGGGTTCATAATACGTAGTATATCGGAGTGGGGTGCTCCAGTAGTATTTGCCACGAAGGCAGATAGGTCCCTTAGACATTGTGTGAACTATAGAGAACTTAATAAGATTACTAAGAAGAATAGGCACCCACTACCGATGATTGATGATCTCTTCGATTAGTTAGTTGGCGCCTCAGTATTTTCGCAGTTGGACTTAGCCACTGGTTTCAATCAATTGAGAGTGGCCGAGGATAGCATAGCCAAGACTGCCTTTAGGACTCCTGACGGCTTCTTCGAGTGGCTTGTGATTCCCATTGGTTTGACAAACGCCCCCGCATACTTTGTTGACTTGATGAGTAGGGTGTTTAGGGAGTACCTTAATAAATTCGTGGTAGTCTTTATGGACGACATCTTGATATTTTCTAAGAGCGAGGAAGAGCATGCCCTACATCTTAGGGAAGTGTTGGAGACCCTTCGAGCGCATAGCCTTAAAGATAAATTTTCTAAATGTCACTTTTGGAGGAAGGAAGTGCGATTATTAGGGCACGTGGTTCCAAAGAAGGGATAGCTGTGGATCCCGCGAAGGTAGTGGCCATCCAAAATTGGAAGGTCCCTAAAAATGCTACCGAGGTGAGGAGTTTCTTAGGGTTGGCTGGCTACTATAGGAAATTTATCAAAGACTTCGCAAAAATATAAACCCCATTAACATGCTTGACGAAGAAGAACCTAGTTTTCACATGGGACGTAGATTGTGATGATGCATTCCGACGTTTAAAGAGAGCTTTGACCACAGCCCAGTCGTAGTGTTGCCAGATGGGAGTAAGCCATTTACCGTTTATACCGATGCTTGTGGGACAGTATTAGGAGCAGTCTTAATGCAAGAGGGAAGGGTAATAGCTTATGGAGGAAGATAGTTGAGAGTGCATTAGAGAAATTACCCTACACATGACCTAGAGTTGGCCGCTATTGTTTTCGCGCTTAAGTCTTAGCGCCATTAACTTCTTGGTGAGAAATTCGAATTGTTCACTGACCACAAATCGCTAAAATACTTGTTCTCTCAGAAGGACTTGAACTTAAGGTGGTAAAGGTGGATGGAATTCTTAGCATCCTACGATTTCGAGATAGCATATTGTGACGATCCCAAAATCCGAGGGGCGGTATTAAGGATAATCATTGGAATATAACACATCAATCATCATAGCAGAGTACAGATAATAGCAAAAACAATAAATAGAATAATTTTACATGGATATGACAGCGAAATCACAACATGTAACAACATCAGAATAGCACAGCATAGGATATAACTTAGTAAATAAAAAGGGAAGTGATCAGTCATCATCGCCAGAGGCGGAATATATATACATGCAGTGAGACATAATAAGGGTATCAGTCTACGTCGCCAAAGGCGGTACATATACATACGATAATAAGTACTGAAAGTAAAGCAGTCTGCATCGCCAGTGGAGGAATCATAATATAAGTACAATAATGGCGGAGAAAGTCAAAGTCATCTCTGTGAAGTCAGCCTCGCCATGAGCCAAAATGCACTCTATGCAACAGTGCAGAGCCAAAAACAACCTGTCACCTGCGAACTAGGCTGCCCGTGTGAAAATGAGGGCACCCGCTTTTGCAAAGTGAAACAAACAACGAGTCAGTCATGGGGACTGGTATGAGGAATCTATTTAATAGTTAAACAACAGTAATAAGTAAATCATAGGACCACGCCACTTTCGCGGAACGGGTTTACTCCAGTGATTGCTAGTGCATTTAAAACAAAGTAAATTCTTTAAAACAACGCAATGCTTTTGAAAAGAATGAAGCCATTATAAGACTCAATTCCCATCACACAATGCAACGCAAGCCGGAGGATAGAGTTTTACCTTATAATGGCCAAATATGCTTAATACGTGTAAAGCAAAATCATTTGATATTATTACTAGTGCATATATGTTTCAAAAACGAATAGCATCATAAATATCAATCATAGGCGGCATAACTACCATCTACTATGTCGCCATACTAGTTCTACAATCGAGTCCGTTATTTCGTATTGGAAATTGGATTTCCGTCATGAGTCGAGGCAAGGGGCAAGCTCATCTCCGCTTCGAGACATTCTAGCAAATGCCTCAGGACTACACACTCTGGGTAACCCCTGGATCTTCAGGGCCGGTCCTCTCTTCTGTTTGAGGATTAGTATTCCTGAACACACGTTTCCCGGTCCTTACAGACCTATAATCGAGGCGCCTCGCATTCCAACAACCACATAGGTGAAAAATAGATATAAATGTCAGGGCTGGTAAGTCACTGACACCACCATAGCTAGAAAGAAACGTCGTGCTCTCCCTGCAGTCCTGATCCCGTTTTTAACTCATACCGGGGTGTGAGGCTCGCGAATCCACGCTATACACAAAGCCAGGCCACGCAGACCGTGCTTTGATCATCATCCACAAGACTTTGCTTTGCAACAGAAGCCTTGATCACAGCATCTTGGCATGCCACATAGGCAATCCACTCCATACGATTGATTTCTATCGATATATAACCTCTGAACTCGTACGTCTCAGAGAAGGGCGTTAAGCAAAAGAATAAATTCTCTGCCGCCAAACAGATATATATTTAACAGAGATCAATCAGTATAGAACAAAATCCAATGTCAAACACACAGTCCATTTACAAGTCTGTTCTGGGTCTGAACGAAACTGGAGGCGTCAAATTCCTCGTATATCCGTACAATCAACACATACGTTCGGACGGCTACTACTTCCGTTCCTTCACGGTAGCTACTTCGGTCAGGAACTTCAGCAGCGCCCTTCCAACCGATACGAAGATCATCGGTCTTGAATCGTCTTTGTATTTTCCAATTCGAATCGCTCGATAAATTATTTGAAATGAGGGTTAGCTCAGCCTTTTCAAATAATTCACGTAATTGGAATTTAAATCAATTCTTTCCATGGTTATATTATTCGACATCCATTTTTCAGTTCTTTAGTGTTATTTTCGTATCAAACACATACAACCATCAAATATCAAACAGATCAAGCCAAATTGGTTTATTTCCAATCTATGTTGCTTATAATATTTTATAATGATTTTTCGCCATTTTTATTTATTTAAAAATGGCCATATTTAGTTAACCGACGTTTCAGGTCGTGCCGTGGCACTGGCGCTGTTTTTCCCCTAATTTGTTTTGCACATATCGGAAAATCTGACCATTGGATTTCTACCAAGTCTATATCAGTGGGAAGATATTCCCAAAGCGAACCCAACGGTTCCAGTTTCGTGAAAATCCGACGGTCGGATCTTCCACACTAGTCGTTTGAAGTTACGGTTTCAAAATTCGAACTACAGCGTCGTTATTCGATTAAATTTAATTATATTTATATTTATATATAAATATAAACGATTCTGGCGCTGTTTTTCTTTAGATTTGAATTAAACATTCCAGACAATCCAACCATTGGATTTTTACAAGGTTGGTGCCGTTGGGAAGATATTTCCAAGGCGAACCCAGCGGTTGCGGTTTCGGGAAAATCCGATGGTCAGATTTCTCGTACTAATCGTTTCAAATTACGATTCCAAAACGCGAACTTCACGGCTTCGATTCCTTTTAATTATATTTATATTTATATATATATATAGTTCATTCTATAATTTCAAATATAGTTTATTCATTAATTTCAACTTCGTTTTCACTTCAAATATTTCACTAACGCCTTAATATTTCGAAAAATTTCGCCATAACCTCCTTTGTACGGGGAGGGGTTTGGAAATTTATTGGGCCGTGTTAGGTACAAATAAATCCTAAAAAGCATCCACATATTTATAGTGATATATTCTGGTGTTTACGGGGGAGCGTGTATAGATAATAACTCCAGAGAATAAATTCTCGTCACCCTGTTCCATGTGGAAATAAATAGTCCATGTGCCGTATATAATAACTAGAGAGACGTGATTATTGTCAACTCCAGACCCGTGTGGGGTTTTTATTAATCTGGCAATTTATCGTTATATTTTATATAGTCCATATCAGTCATCAGTTCAACATGTAGTATATAGTCATCGCCATACAAGCCTCTCGCTCGTATGGTAAATCTTCCACCTCGTCACACAAGCTCCAATTGCTTATGTGGAATATGATGAAGTATGCCTATCGTCAAGAATTATGCCATGTGGTGTAGTTCAAAATTAATTGTTACTATCCTATGGCGATATTTATTATTCCACACAGAATAACCAGCACTCCGCATCCAATGGCATTCACTGGAGTTGATATAAAAATAAAATTGCGCAGCCAACTCATCAAGGCTTACCTATTTGTCGGGCACGCAAATAATTTCTTTACTCTATAGCTAATCCATTTTTCCTGTTCAACACATGTATATATATGCAGAACAAAGCTAATAATAATATTTCTAGCAAACTATTATTTATTTCAACACGTGTTTATTTTTATCAAAGCGTATACATGATAAAAGAAATATTTTTATCATCAAAAATATTTATTCAACACGTGAATGTTTTTAACACTTCATATTCACAATAAAAATGTAGTTTTTATTAGGGTGCGTTTTTTACAGGTCCCTATTAAGTTTCAAAATATAAAAAAAACCCGGTGATAAAAATAATATAGAATACATCCCTATTTTTGAATTTCCAGTAAAAAAATTCCTGATTTACCCTTACGCACCTAATATTTCGCTCAAAAACCTAATCCTACAATTATGGAAAACCGTTGAACACTCCAACAGCGTTTTTTTATTACTTTTTTTGTTTTTTACGAAAAAATAGACAATTAGATAAAAAAATACGTAAAATTGCATACATTTATGCAACTAAGTGAAATAATTGCATAAATATATTAATATTATACAGAAACAATTTATTACTTGAATGTAGTGACTACAATTTTTTTTATTAAGATTTTTGATTTTTATGAAAATCTAGACAATTAGAAACAAATATTGCATAAAATTGCATACATTTATGCAACTAAGTGAAATAATTGCATACATATACAGAGCTGTACTGTATAATTGCAGAAACAAAAGAAATGACAACAAAATAAATACATATAATTATAACAAGATGCATATATATATGCAAATAACATAAATATGTGCATACTTACATAAAAAATTTCATAACATTAACATCTACTACATCAAAAAATAAGTACAGACCACATTTACATGTACTACATCAAAAATTTCAGAATATTTACAAAGTAGAGCTAATGGTCTTTTGAAGAACAAATAATTTTGTTAAGACCCAAATTATTGCACAAACTACATCTACTAGTCTCTGTAGAAACAACTGCAGATTTCAATCATTTGGAAAAAGATGGACGACCAAGCTTCAACAACACCACTACACCAATATCCGCCGGAACACTGTTATCAAAAAAAGAAAATCAACATTAATAAGCGTAATGTGCAGTAACCTAAATTACAAAAATAGCTGCAGATTAATATAAATACATGCATACAATGCAGCAAAATAACAATAATTTCGGAATATTTATATGCAAGTATTCTAGATATATGCACAAAAATATGAATATATTTGTAAAATAATAACTACACTAGTACAACAATATTTGCAGGACCACTGCTTGAAAAATTAAAAAAAAATCAAAATTAATCAGCCTGATATGCCATAGTCAAATAAAGTTACGGAAACTTAATCATATAGTTATAAAAAGATGCATACATCTACGCAAAGAACTCTAAAATCTGCATATTCACATGCAAAAATCCAGAATATTCCTAAATATTTTATTTAAAAAATAGATCCAAAACAATAATAATATGATAATATTAAGAAAATATTCATAGATGTGCGCAATTAATCACTAGCCACACAAACGAACAGAAAATCAAAATACCTGAATATCTGTATGCATAAATACAGAAAATAAGCATACTGATACGAAACTTTTCAGAATAATTCCATACACACATATTATAATGATAGTTGCATTTCTATATGCTAATATTCAAAAATTCTGCATATGTTGATACATTTATACAGAATCTATGAAAATAAATGTTGCCAAATTAATGCATATCAGGTTGTACAATGAATAACAAAAAACAAAACTTTAAAAAATAATAAATACCTTGATGAAGAAGAAGCCACCGCCATCAAATATGGTATCGGGTTCAGGGCAGTTTTAGTGCGGAGTGGTGCTTCGGATCTGGTACTTCGGGTCTTCAGGTCTGGTACATCGTGTACGAGGGCAGATTAAGGTTGTTGCTTCGAGTCTTCGGGTCTGGTATGGCTGGTGCTTGGTGCGTCGTTGGGTTAGTTCGGGTATGGCGGATTTGTGGCAGATCGATGGTTTGTTAAGGCGGATTTGTGGCAGATCGATGGATTTGGAGGAGCTGAGTTCAGGTAGTGCGGATTTGTGGCAGATCGATGGTTTGTATGGCGGAGTAAGATGGAATAAACTGCAGATCGATGGTTTCTTTCGAGGCGGATTAGGAAGAAGAAGCAGCCGCCATGAAAAAAAATGTTTCTGAAATGATTAAACGAGTACTAAAATTCATCGGATCTGATGAAATATAAAATATGCGAACTAATTCCACTAATTCCGAAATTGCTGCCGCAATTTGTATTATGGGCAAATCTGTCCAAAAAAAGACGCCAGTTCAAAAATAAGGATGAAATTTATACGTTTAAAAAGGGGAGGATGTGAGCCTAATTAAGTTTACTTTTAAGGATGTGACACTAATTTTCACTTTTTATTATCTATTCATTTTATTTTAAAATACGATAACATTCAACACATGAATTTCAACTCGACGAACGAATCTCAATTCAACACATGAATATTTTCTATAGTTTGTATATATATAAAAATGTGATTTTTATCGCAAAAGCTATTTGTTTAAATTCAAATAATATTCAACACATGAATTTTCGATTCAACGAATGAATTTCAACGCAACACATGAATATTCTCTATAGTTTGTATATATATAAAAATGTGATTTTTATCGCTAAAGCTATTTGTTTAAATTCAAATAATATTCAACACATGAATTTTGATTCAACGAATGAATTTCAACTCAACACATGAATATTGGTTTCAACATATGTAATTTATTTCAACGAATGAAAATTATTCTAACACATGAATATTTCAAAAAAATTCGGTAGCATAACGACAGGGTAGTTAAAACCGGGACCGTCCCTAGTTCGGCTCCTCGCTCTACCTTAAAACCTCGCGGTTTTTGACAATGGGGATCATGCATCTAGTTCGCACGCAGGCGGTATGTTTTATTTTCAGTTACACAATCCTATTCTAATTTGTTTCAACCACAAGAATGTATTTTTCAACCACAATCTCAACCACAAACAATTATTTCCAACCATTCGTCATACCATATAATATCACGTCAATCACAAGCAATAAATATCGTCCATGGTCTGTGGACGAGGGGAGTATATATATATTATTTCTATAATTCACTTGCATTTCATCACAATTCAAAGCATATATGCTTCATACAACGCTTCTATAATTTATACATCGCTAATATAACTTATACAACACATGTACATGAGGTATACAATGCGTATATAATTTACACTTCGCTTATATAATTTATACAACGCGATTCCATTCACACAATTTAGTTTAGATTCCTCACATTGGATTTTGCTGTGCTAAAAATCGTAGGAAGATCAGAAAAATCCGCGGCTTCTGCTAGATGGTAGAGAGCCTCCTTGCGGTCACGGTGTCTCCTGTTTCATCAAATTTCGTTAACGAATGAAAAAGATATTATTTTTCAAAGTTTTGCAACACTTAAAAGTGTTATTTTCAATTCAGAATAATAAAGGTCGAACCTTTATATTTTGTTCAGAACTAGGTTTGGATTTTTCGCAAAATCGATGCAGTGTTGGGATGATCGGTGGCGCTGACGTGAAAGGTGACGGTGAGGGCTTCACAAAGCTGGTAGCTTGAGGGGGTGCGATGGCAGATCGGGGCGGCGGCGGCGCTGGGAAGTTGATGACTTCCTGGCTTCGATTCAGGCGGAGGAGGTGATGGTGGATGTCGTGTTGGGGTCGGATCTGAAGAGGGGCGAAGGGGCTTTCGAGTGGTGGTGGCGGCGCGGCCTGTAGGTGGCGGTGGCGGCCGGAAAAAGGGAGGGAAGGTCGGAGCAACGTGGATCGTCGAGAGAAAAAGGGCGGCTTGTGTTTCCGTGTTTTTTTTTGAAAGGAATAATCCTATTGGCCGAGGATTTATAGGAAATTTTAAATAGTGTTTTTACAAACGAACTTGAAATCAAACCCAACGACTGTTGCCCCTAGCTAAATACCCCCATTCCGGACACAATTGGATATGTTTCGTTATCCATTTCGACTGTTACAGTCAGTTATTTTTCAAATTAAAATATAAAACATTCAATATTTAA
This sequence comes from Allium sativum, assembly GCA_030737875.1. NCBI lineage: Eukaryota > Viridiplantae > Streptophyta > Magnoliopsida > Asparagales > Amaryllidaceae > Allium > Allium sativum. Next base: position 690,223,996 of record CM060913.1, on the reverse strand, counting down.
TTTGAACGTACATTTCAATTTGCCATGGCCACAAACTGAATCGAAAAATTCCAGAAAAATAAATCTAGCTTTGTTTTGACGATACGGTCCTAACAAAACCAGTTTCGTCGAATTCTGAGCTAGTTTGAAAAATGGCCATTTTAGGTCGACCCATTTTAACAGAAATTGACCAATCACATTTTCTTTTGCCCCGCTCACATACTAGCTTCAAAAATTATGAGATTTGAAACCTAGCAATAGTTTGACATCCCGGACCCAACAAAAGTGGTTTCGTCGAATTCCGAGGTCGTATGCAAAATATCTATTTTCAAGGGCTATATATGCTATATAGCGACCTTTCTGAAAATTCCTTTGGCCATAACTTTTGATTCCCATAATGAAACTTCGATTTTTCAGATTCGTTACAAAGGTATTCATAAACAGATTTAAATATTTTCAGTTTCGCTAAAATCCGTTACATTTTCCACCCGGTACAGTCAGATAAAGTTTGTATTCAAAATTTCAAACTGCAATACTAGCCCCAATTCATTATTCTATTGAAATATGCTATTTCAATCATTCAAATTCTTTGGTAATACCCAATTTTAAAAAATTTAAATTGGTTCACATTTTCCGGGTTATTACAATCTCCCCCACTTAAAACTTTTCGTCCTCGAAAAGGAAATAGCAGCAAAGTAGGAAATAAAATGTAAATGCAAAGTATTGTAAAGGTACCTTGCACCGGAGTTAGTCAGAGATGTCCACTCTGCATTTGGGGTAGGCTTGTTTAATGCTCTCCTCCGTCTCCCAAGTATAGTCTCTAGGATCACTACTCCACTGCACTTTGACTAAATGAATCTTTTTTCTCCTTAGCTCTCTAGTTTCTTTGCCAACAATTTTTAATGGCTCTCTTCTGAGCGCTAATTCTGGAGTTATGTCTATATCCTGTTGCGCTGCTTCTTCTATAACAAGATCTGGATCATGATGTGGAACACATCATGTACACCAGGCAACTAATCACGTAATGAAACTATATAAGCCAGAGTTCCAATCCGTTCAAGTATAGGAAAGGGACCAATAAATCTCGGTGCCAACTTCCCAGTCTTGCCAAATCTGATTACTCCCCGCATTGGAGAAAATCTTAAATAAACATAATCGCCAACGGCAAATGATAAGTCTCTTCTTCTCGCATCAGCGTAACTTTTTTGTCAGCTCTGTGCGGTTTTCAATCGCTTCTTAATGAAATCCAATTTATCTGATGCTTCTCGAATCATATCGGGCCCTAACACAAGTATGTTGCCAGGTTCTACCCAACATGCGGGAGATCTGCACGGTCTACCATATAATGCTTCAAATGGAGACATTCCCAAACTTGCTTGATAGCTATTGTTATAAGAGAATTCGGCTAAATGTAAGTGATCTTCCCATGAGCCTCCAAAATCGATAACACAAGCCCACAGTAAATCTTCTAGAATTCTATTCACCCGCTCAGTTTGGCCGTCTGTCTGTGGGTGATAAGCGGTGCTTAGATTCAACTTGGTTCCCAATTCTGTCTGGAATGCTTCCCAGAACTTGCTAGTAAATAGGGGGTCTCTATCACTGACTATATTGAGCGGCACCCCATGTAGTTTAACTATTTCTTTGAAGTAAATCTGTGCTAAACTTTGAGCCATTCTATTGGATCGGACAGGTATGAAATGGGCAGTCTTTGTGAAGCGATCTACGATTACCCATATACTGTCGTTTCCTTTCTTAGTTCGAGGCAAACCATCAATGAAGTCCATCGAAATTTGCTCATACTTCCATCCTGGAATTTCTAATGGTTGTAATAATCCAGCCAATTTCTGCTGATCGCTCTTAACTAGCTGACAAGTGGGGCATCTGCTAACATATAATGAAATATCTCTTTTCAAAGCCCTCCACCAGAATGTGCGTTTGATATCGTTATACATTTTGCTCACACCGGGATGGATACTTAATTTGGACTTGTGGCACTCATCAAGTATTTCTCTTCGAAGCTCTGGAAGATTTGGGATGCAAATTCTGCCCTTTAATCTTAGAACTCCTTTGTCATCGAGTCGGAAACTTGTGGATTCACCTCCCTTGACTCTCTGACTGACTCTTTGAATAAATTCATCGCCTTTCTGCAGGGTCGAGATCCTGTCAATTAATCAAGACGTGATGACAAAACTGGCGATGATTTCATTCTTTCTGCTGAACGCATCTGCTACAACATTGGCTTTCCCTGGAGTGTATAGAATCTCAAAATCGTATGCCATAAGGAATTCCAACCAACGTTGTTGTCTCAAGTTTAGATCTTTCTGAGTGAATAGATATTTCAATGATTGATGATCAGTAAATAGTTCGAACTTCTCACCTAATAGATAATGCCTCCAGATTATTAAAGCAAACACGATAGCTTATAACTCAAGATCATGAGTAGCATAGTTTCTTTCATGCGGCTTCAGCTGACGGCTCGCATAAGCGACCACTTGGACTTTTTGCATTAATATTGCGCCTAGCCCTCTAATAGAAGCATCTGTCCATACCGTCAAGTCTTGGTTGCCTTCTATAATTGTCAATACTGGAGCGGTTGTCAACTTTAGTTTCAGCTCCTGGAAAGCTTCTTCACATTCGGGAGTCCATTTGAATTTCTCATGCTTCTTTGTAAGCTTTGTCAATACACCAGATATCTTTGAAAAATCCTGAACGAATTTTCGATAGTAACTAGCCAATCCAAGGAAACTTCGAACTTCTATAGGGGTAGTAGGTTGTTTCTAGTTCTGAATCGCTGTAATTTTGCTTGGATCTACAGCAATCCCTTCTTTTGATACGACATGGCCAAGGAACTTAACTTCATCCTGCCAGAAGACACATTTAGAAAATTTAGCTTTTAAGACATTTCTCCTTAGAATTTTCAACACTTGTTCTAAATGTTTTGCATGTTCGTCTTCCGACTTTGAGTAGATTAAAATGTCACCGATGAAGACTAGAACAAATTTATTCAACACACCACGGAACACTCTGTTCATAAGATCGACGAAGTATGCCGGAGCGTTACACAAGCCGAACGACATTACTAACCATTCGTAGAATAAATCGGGACCCCTAAAGGCTGTCAAAGGAATACAGTCTTCGGCTATATGTAATTGGTGGAAACCTGTAGCTAGGTCCATTGGATGTACTACTGGTCGGGCGTTAGGAATTAGATCTATCCTGAATTCAATTTCTCATTGTGGCGGTAAGTTTTCTACTTCTTCAAACACATCCGCATAGTTTTTAACGACCGGTATCTTTTCTAATGAAGGGGGAGTAACTTCTAAAGAAGACCAAAATTTTGTTCTATTAATTTCAGAACCGAGACATGGTATAGTGATATGCCCAAATTTTGTTTTAACTTTCATGATTCTTTCGGCACATCTAACTTTGGCCTTATATTTTGTCAACCAATCTAGTCCCAGAATAATATCAAATTCGGAAAGGTCCATGACAATCACTTTAAAAGGAAATCGATAACAAGAATATGAGGCGGGTACATTACAATATGAGCGGAGAATAGTAGACCCTCCTATCGGATTTTGAACTTTAATTGGTTCCTTAAGCTTCCTTGGGTTCAATTTTAACTTGTGAACTATGATACTAGAAATGAAGCTACGTGATGCCCCAGTATCAAAAAGTACAGGAACAGGAATATTTTTAATGGTAAGGGTACCTCCCAAGACGTCGGGTTTACCTGATCCATCGGTGATAGCTGGCGGGGTCTCCCCGTCATACACATGAGCCACTTGTGCATTCTGCTTCAGAGGACAATTCCTGCTATAGTGCCCCTTCTTATGGCAGTTGTAGCATTCGGCTGAGTCTAGATTTGCCTTTGGTTTCCTCGGGGCTTTGCACACAATAGAAAAATGTCCTGGCTTCCCGTAGTTGTAGCAATTCCCTTTCGGTATCTTTCCAGGTTTCTGAGTAGCGGCCGCTGTAATGCTAGACTCTGGCTGATCTGCTGAAGCCTTGCGCTTATTTCCAGCTTGGCTTTTGGCGCGGTCTTGGTTGGCGTGTCTTTCATCCATATCTTCATAATTGCAAGCCATTTCTACCAATTCTGAGAAGGAGAGTTTGATGTTGCTCATGGCTCTGTCATGGTACTTGCGCTTTAGCCCAAATATAAACCTCTTGTTCTTAGCTTTGTTAGTCATAATAAGATCTGGAGCATAGCGTGACAACTGAGTGAATTTATTGAGGTAATCTTGGATAGAGAGATCTCCCTGCTGGAGATTAGCAAACTGCTCTCGCATCCTCTCTAAGGCCTGTTCAGGTACAAACTTCTCGTTGAACATGGTCTTGAATTGCTCCCAGGTCCTGACAGTACCTGCTGCATCATCTGAGGTGATGGCATCCCACCACAGCTCTGCTTCTTCCTGTAGGAGCCAAATACCTAGTCTTGCTTTGTTGTTGGTCCCCAAACCCATGCCTTCAAAGATCTTTTCACAGGTCTTCAACCAAGCAATAGCCTCTGTCACTGAGCCAAGGCCAGAAAAAGGTTTTCCCTCCAGGTTCCTATACCTCTTAGCTACTATGTATAGCTCAAAGTCCTGGGGTGCTGGTGGCTGAATAATAGGGCCTTCCTCAACTACGGGGATATTCCCCGTCCTCCTGCTACTCCTGCTCGGCTTCCATGGCCTCCTCTAGCTGCTGCTGCTCGTGTAGCCATCAGAGAGAGTACTGTATAAGCAAGAAAAGAGTCAAGCTCACAGATTTGATAATTTTCATATATGATAAAGCAGGGGAACATAAGGAAAGGTAATGATGTACTGATCAAATTGTTTTGCTAATCCGCTCAGCTCATTCTAGGACATTGCTAATCCTATCTCTAATGAGCTACTCGCCTTAGAACACTACTGATTCTATTCTGACGAGGTGTTTAATGTGTTAGATCCCGGAACTAAGGTTAACCAAAGCTCTGTTACCAACTGTGACGATCCCAAAATCCGAGGGGCGGTATTAAGGATAATCGTTGGAATATAACACATCAATCATCATAGCAGAGTACAGATAATAGCAAAAACAATAAATAGAATAATTTTACATGGATATGACAGCGGAATCACAACATGTAACAACATCAGAATAACATAGCGTAGGATATAACTTAGTAAATAAAAAGGGAAGTGATCAGTCATCATCGCCAGAGGCGGAATATATATACATGCAGTGAGACATAATAAGGGTATCAGTCTATGTCGCCGAAGGCGGTACATATACATACGATAATAAGTACTGAAAGTAAAGCAGTCTGCATCGCCAGTGGCGGAATCATAATATAAGTACAATAATGGCGGAGAAAGTCAAAGTCATCTCTGTGAAGTCAGCCTCGCCATGAGCCAAAATGCACTCTATGCAACAGTGCAGAGCCAAAACCAACCTGTCACCTGTGAACTAGGATGCCCGTGTGAAAATGAGGGCACCTGTGTTTGCAAAGTGAAACAAACAATGAGTCAGTCATGGGGACTGGTATGAGGAATCTATTTAATAGTTAAACAACAGTAATAAGCAAATCATAGGACCACGCCACTTTCGCGGAACGGGTTTACTCCAGTGATTGCTGGTGCATTTAAAACAAAGTAAATTCTTTAAAACAACGCAATGCTTTTGAAAAGAATGAAGCCATTATAAGACTCAAGTCCCATCACACAATGCAACGCAAGCCGGAGGATAGAGTTTTACCTTATAATGGCCAAATATGCTTAATACATGTAAAGAAAAATCATTTGATATTATTACTAGTGCATATATGTTTCAAAAACGAATAGCATCATAAATATCAATCATAGGCGGCATAGCTACCATCTACTATGTCGCCATACTAGTTCTACAATCGAGTCCGTTATTTCGTATTGGAAATTGGATTTCCGTCATGAGTCGAGGCAAGGGGCAAGCTCCTCTCTGCTTCGAGACATTCTAGCAAATGCCTTAGGACTACACACTCTAGGTAACCCCTGGATCTTCAGGGCCGGTCCTCTCTTACGTTTGAGGATTAGTATTCCTGAACACACGTTTCCCGGTCCTTACAGACCTATAATCGAGGCGCCTCGCATTCCAACAACCACATAGGTGAAAAATAGATATAAATGTCAGGGCTGGTAAGTCACTGACACCACCATAGCTAGAAAGAAACGTCGTGCTCTCCCTGCAGTCCTTATCCCGTTTTTAACTCATACCGGGGTGTGAGGCTCGCGAATCCACGCTATACACAAAGCCAGGCCACGCAGTGCTTTGATCATCATCCACAAGACTTTGCTTTGCAACAGAAGCCTTGATCACAGCATCTTGGCATGCCACATAGGCAATCCACTCCATACGATTGATTTCTATCGATATATAACCTCTGAGCTCGTATGTCTCAGAGAAGGGCGTTAAGCAAAAGAATAAATTCTCCGCCGCCAAACAGATATATATTTAACAGAGATCAATCAGTATAGAACAAAATCCAATGTCAGACACACAGTCCATTTACAAGTCAGTTCTGGGTCTGAACGAAACCGGAGGCGTCAAATTCCTCGTATATCTGTACAATCAACACATACGTTCGGACGGCTACTACTTCGGTTCCTTCACGGTAGCTACTCCGGTCAGGAACTTCAGCAGCGCCCATCCAACCGATACGAAGATCGTCGGTCTTGAATCGTCTTTGTATTTTCCAATTCGAATCGCTCGATAAATTATTTGAAATGAGGGTTAGCTCGACCTTTTCAAATAATTCACGTAATTAGAATTTAAATCAATTCTTTCCATGGTTATATTATTCGACATCCATTTTTCAGTTCTTTAGTGTTATTTTCGTGTCAAACACATACAACATTCAAATATCAAACAGATCAAGCCAAATTGGTTTATTTCCAATCTATGTTGCTTATAATATTTTATAATGATTTTTCGCCATTTTTATTTATTTAAAAATGGTCATATTTAATTAACCGACGTTTCAGGTCGTGCCGTGGCACTGGCGCTGTTTTTCCCCTAATTTGTTTTACACATATCGGAAAATCTAACCGTTGGATTTCTACAAAGTCTATATCAGTGGGAAGATATTCCCAAAGCGAACCCAACGGTTCCTGTTTCGTGAAAATCCGACGGTCGGATCTTCCACACTAGTCGTTTGAAGTTACGGTTTCAAAATTCGAACTACAGCGTCGTTATTCGATTAAATTTAATTATATTTATATTTATATATAAATATAAACGATTCTAGCGCTGTTTTTCTTCAGATTTGAATTAAGCATTCCAGACAATCCAACCGTTGGATTTTTACAAGGTTGGTGCCGTTGGGAAGATATTTCCAAGGCGAACCCAGCGGTTGCGGTTTCGGGAAAATCCGATGGTCGGATTTCTCGTACTAATCGTTTCAAATTACGATTCCAAAACACGAACTACATGGCTTCGATTCCTTTTAATTATATTTATATTTATATATATATAAATATAGTTCATTCTATAATTTCAAATATAGTTTATTCATTAATTTCAACTTCGTTTTCACTTCAAATATTTCACTAACGCCTTAATATTTCGAAAAATTTCGCCATAACCTCCTTTGTACGGGGAGGGGTTTGGAAATTTATTGGGCCATGTTAGGTACCCAATAAATCCTAAAAAGCATCCACATATTTATAGTGATATATTCTGGTGTTTACGGGGGAGCGTGTATAGATAATAACTCCAGAGAATAAATTCTCGTCACCCCGTTCCGTGTGGAAATAAATAGTCCATGTGCCATATCTAATAACTAGAAAGACGTGATTATTGTCAACTCCAGACCCGTGTGGGGTTTTTATTAATCTGGCAATTTATCGTTATATTTTATATAGTCCATATCAGTCATCAGTTCAACCTGTAGTATATAGTCATCGCCATACAAGCCTCTCGCTCGTATGGTAAATCTTCCACCTCGTCACACAAGCTCCAATTACTTATGTGGAATATGATGAAGTGTGCCTATCGTCAAGAAGTATGCCATGTGGTGTAGTTCAAAATTAATTGTTACTATCCTATGGCGATATTTATTATTTCACACAGAATAACCAGCACTCCGCATCCAATGGCATTCACAGGAGTCGATATAAAAATAAAATTGCGCAGCCAACTCATCAAGGCTTACCTATTTGTCGGGCACGCAAATAATTTCTTTACTCTACAGCTAATCCATTTTTCCTGTTCATAACATGTATATATATGCAGAACAGAGCTAATAATAATATTTCTAGCAAACTATTATTTATTTCAACACGTGTGTATTTTTATCAAAGCCTATACATGATAAAAGAAATATTTTTATCATCAAAAATATTTATTCAACACGTGAATGTTTTTAATACTTCATATTCACAATAAAAATGTAGTTTTTATTGTCTTTCATTTTATTTTAAAATACGATAACATTCAACACATGAATTTCAACTCGACAAACGAATCTCAATTCAACACATGAATATTTTCTATAGTTTGTATATATATAAAAATGTGATTTTTATCGCTAAAGCTATTTGTTTAAATTCAAATAATATTCAACACATGAATTTTCGATTCAATGAAAGAATTTCAACTCAACACATGAATATTCTCTATAGTTTGTATATATATAAAAATGTGATTTTTATCGCTAAAGCTATTTGTTTAAATTCAAATAATATTCAACACATGAATTTCGATTCAATGAATGAATTTCAACTCAACACATGAATATTGGTTTCAACATATGTAATTTATTTCAACGAATGAAAATTATTCTAACACATGAATATTTCAGAAAATTTCGGCAGCATAACGGCAGGGTAGTTAAAACCGGGACCGTACCTAGTACGGCTCCTTGCTCTACCTTAAAACCTCGCGGTTTTTGACAATGGGGATCATGCATCTAGTTCGCACGCAGGCGGCATGTTTTATTTTCAATTCCACAATCCTATTCTAATTTGTTTCAACCACAAGAAGGTATTTTTCAACCACAATCTCAACCATAAACAATTATTTCCATCCATTCGTCATACCATATAATATCACGTCAATCACAAGCAATTAATATCGTCCATGGTCTGTAGACGAGGGGAGTATATATATATATATATATATATTATTTCTATAATTCACTTGCATTTCTTCACAATTCAAAGCATATATGTTTCATAAAACGCTTGTATAATTTATACATCGCTAATATAACTTATACAACACATGTACATGAGGTATACAATGCGTATGTAATTTACACTTCGCTTATATAATTTATACAACGCGATTCCATTCACACAATTTAGTTTAGATTCCTCACATTGGTTTTTGCTGTGCTAAAAATCATAGGAAGATCAGAAAAAACCGCGGCTTCTGCTAGATGGTAGAGAGCCTCCTTGCGGTCACGGTGTCTCCTATTTCATCAAATTTCGTTAACGAACGAAAAAGATATTATTTTTTAAAGTTTTGCAACACTTAAAAGTGTTATTTTCAATTCAGAATAATAAAGGTCGAACCTTTATATTTTGTTCAGAACTAGGTTTGGGTTTTTCACAAAATCGATGCAGTGTTGGGATGATCGGTGGCGCTGACGTGAAAGGTGACGGCGAGGGCTTCACGGCGCTGGTGGTTTGAGGGGGTGCGATGGCAGATCGGGGCGGCGGCGGCGCTGGGAAGTCGATGACTTCCTGGCTTCGATTCAGGCGGAGGAGGTGATGGTGGATGTCGGGTTGGGGTCGGATCTGAAGAGGGGCGAAGGGGCTTTCGAGTGGTGGTGGTGGCGCGGCCTGTAGGTGGCGGTGGCGGCCGGAAAAAGGGAGTGAAGGTCGGAGCAACGTGGATCGTCGAGAGAAAAAGGGCGGCTAGGGTTTCCGTGTTTATTTATTTATTTATTTACTAGGTTGGAACCCGTGCTTCGCACACGGGTAGTTATGTGACAATGCTTATAGTGTAATCAAGGTAGATGTGTGAATTAATAATGTGCTAGACATACATTTTGATGTAGGTGATATAAATGACCGAAGATGTAATGCATGCTTATTGCATGAAAATATAGACAAATGTGATTCGTTTTTAAAGCGTTGCATTTCTATCTTTAATGCTGTATGTAAATGTTGATGTTATTAATATAAAGTTAGGATACATGTTCTTCTTAGCATGTAGCATGTTGAGGTATAGTTGAATGTAACACAAGTTAGGATACATCAAAATTAATTCCAGTTTCATTAACGTTCGACCGCAAAGATTTTCAAAATTAAAGGTAATTATATGTAGATTTTCCATCAACTGTGTACTTTGAAACCATGTTCATGAATTTTGATTTGTGAGCGGTAGGTTATTGAATTTTAACTTTACACTGACGTTATAAGTTAGTTCTTCTACTATTATTTAAGTGCCAAAATCCCAAGATCGCCCAATCTCAATTTTCTATCAAATTAATTTCATTATCTTGCATAAAATTTCAAGAATTTGTTTCGGTTTAACATGTCTACTTAGATTACGTATTTTTTGAAATTCCTTCATGTTTGATAGCATGAATTTTCTTTTAAATTCACAAATACCCATTCCACCATGCGTATGAACAGACATGCTAATATCACTACACTCAGATGTCCAATTTGTAATGTCATTCGTAGAAATGTGGAGCATGTTAATAAAAGAAATGACATGCACAACCATATCAATCATATAGGAAAAAAAACATTGCTCCCCATTGCCTAGAAGAACCACCCATTTCCCTACATACACTCAACATAGATTGCCGCACTCAACAATTTGTCCCGATTATATAATCCTTTTTTTGGCTTTGTTGTTTTGTAATACATCAGCCGTGTGTGGAAAAAAAGTAACAGACTTAAAAAATTAAATCGTACTTAGTTTATTACTGATACTTTGTATGAATGTAGATGCAACATGTGCATTTACAATTGAAAAACAGACACTTTTGACAAAGAAAAGTTGAGTACTTTTAACTTGTATACACATAGTTAGTCAACTTATCTCAATGAGAGAAAATTACAACTTACCACATTAATTTAAACAGAGAACATTCCATGGAGGACTATGAATTTTGCGAGTTAAATTTGTTAAAACAGAGGGAAATAATACTTAAAATTATTAGGCTATACGCATAGGATTTCTCGCGAGTTCACGAGTCATCATTCAGCAGTAAGTCGAATACGGACAATCACATAACTGTACATATGTGATATGGACCATATTCCAATATCAACTGTAAAAGATCATTTGTATAAATTACTTTTTTGGAACTTCAATTTATATTATTGTAAAGAATAGTTATTCTTGAAATTGTAAGTTGTTCGTTTCTTTTTTCCTTCCCTATATATAAGGAAGAGTTGATTGTAAGTTAAATTTGTATTTTAGTTGTTTTTCTGGTCTTCTGTTATGCACCCCTAACCAAGGTTGAATTAATGTCTTGTTATGTTAAAATTATTTGTGTTTCACAGTATATTCTCATATACAGTCTACGATAACTTGAAATTTCCAGGAACTGGTAGCATAATTATTTGTATTTCACTTAAATAATAATTATTGGTTTTTACTATGATTAAGATACAGTTATTGTATGCAGGGTATTATTTTAGTTGCATAATTATTTCATAAAATAATGCACATGCCATATTAAATTACAGTGTATTTTTTTCCTTTTAAAGACCTACATACAATTCTTTGGTTGCACAAAAAACGCTACGCAAATATATTTTCAACATATTCAACAGAGAATGTACATATTGAAAAATTAGCGGTAAATGCAAAATGAATAAATTTTTATCGAACAAAATAAGTATAATTTGCAGTTTCTACATATCATAATTTAATTACAGTGCAATGAATCAAATAATGAATAACCAATTGCTAATATCGCTCTACATATTAGAAGTTGCAAATTTTGTAAAGATATTATACCTTTATTTCATGATGAACTTTTTGAACGTTGACAGTACAGATCTTTAGCCCAACAGAAGAAAGGGAAGGCATAAATCCAGCACCTGTATAAAGGTCCAAATCATTCAAACAGTGACGAAACACATAGAGTAATACATAGTTATTATAAGTTAGCCTTTTTTGGTCTATTTACATTGAAGTTTGGCTTACCTAGTTCATTGGTTTAGGACAAATAAGCGCCTCAATGGATTATGTCAAAAATTATTTTGCAATCGGCACACTCACCTTGCTGCTAAAACAGGAGGTAAAACTCAGAAAAGGATTTAATGATTAAAATACACGACCAGACTAATATTAATGTGCTATACTACAAAGGAGCCCTGTAGCATGCAAAGCTAAGGAAGAGCTAGTTTGGAATCAGCGCTATGACCATCCATGAAAAAGCCACCAAAATCGTAGTTTTCGCTGGTCGACTTAGCGCCAATCGGACCAAACACCCACTTCAAGTCAGTCCACGCTCCTAGTTTGGAATCAGCGCTATGACCATCCATGAAAAAGCCACCAAAATCGTAGTTTTCGCTGGTCGACTTAGCGCCAATCGGACCAAACACCCACTTCAAGTCAGTCTACGCTCCTAACTGTCATATACCATATATCTTTTCTTAGGCATTTAAAACATCAAACATTAAGTCTGTTTACCAGCATCCTTCAATTGATAATTCCATCCAATGGCATTAGTTAGATTCAGTTAACATTTCTGACTCTTTCTTTGTCCATGCTATCCTGCAATCTTGTACTTGGCACTTAAACATTGTTATCATACACATGCACCCAGATTTGCAAAGCTTTAAGACCAAAGCATCATCAGCACATTTTATTATAGATGCCATATCGCAGTATCTATGTCAGCTAAAGATTATAACTATAACACACTTGCCTTGAAAGATAAATTGCCCAAAGCCAGTAATTCCCCAAACTCGGCAAATGATTTATAATCAGATTTCACAAAAACAGAAAATCGCTTAAGCACTCCTTGGTTGTTTACTGATTTCCAACTGGTATTTGCCATATATATACATATACATATATATATATATACATATATATATATGTACATATATATATGTACATATATACGTATATACATATATATGTATATACATGTACATATATATACGTATATATGTACATATATACGTATATATATATACGTATATATATATACGTATATATATATATACGTATATATATATATATGTGTGTGTGTGTGTGTGTTGGTTATGTTAACCATTGTTACAGTCTTGCACTGCCATCTTAGAATCGTGAAATATAAAATAGATAATGATTAATATAATAAGGGACACCATTGTTTTCTGTTGGATATATGATATTAACCAATATAATGTGTTGATAAAATTAGCAGTGAGAAACAAACAGATTTTGCTAAAAGGTATCAGAGTTTACTGGTGCATGTAGGTGTAAAAAATACAAATTACGAAAGGAACATGTGAATACGACATCAAGTCCTAGTGATCTCAATCTTGGCTTCAATGCTTCTATGTCGTCCATTGATAATGTCAATTTTTTACATTTGATAAGCTTCATTCCATCTGTATCAGTACATATAAAAAAATCAACTCTTTACCAAAGAACATCAGATCAATTCATAGTACAACTAATACGACAACGTTAACACTTGAAAGGGAAAAAAACTACTACGTTTGTTGTCATCCACATATGACAGAAAAAGAGTTGCAACAACAACATTCCATAGATAAATCAATAATCATCGTCATCTTACTCAAATCTCACTCTTCGGACTCCACACTCAATTTCAAATCCTCCTCTTCAAAATTACTTTCTATATATGTAACCTTTGCGGGTGCCTTACTCTTCCTCTTTGGCTTGAACACGGCCGCCCCAACTACATTATTCATTTCATTTTCCAAATTGCTACTTACCGACGATGAGCCACCTCTTCCTCCGCTCCTAAGCACTGAAGCACTCTTCAAGCTGAATGGCGATTCACTCTTATCTTCCTCCCTTTTTTCTCAGGGGACTCCGCTAACTCTTTCAGCGCATCTGTTATCAGCTTCTGAGTTGCACGTGCCTTTTTTGCTTGCACCCCTCTCTTTCTATAAATTGCGGTTGCTGCAGCTATACTGGTTGTGGCTGTAGCCTTTGCCTTTGTGTTTCCCACTGCTTTCATCCCTTTCGGAGCAATTTCCATCACCTAAAAATCAAAGTTGTCTACTGATTCTTCAATGGAGATATCTTCAACGTCATCCGAAATAATTGTCGTTGCTTTGGGCTTTCTTGCTGCCTTTTTGGCTAGTGCTTCTTTGCAGCAACTTCGGGTTATGTTTCTGTGTCCACTGATGTTATTTTTGGCGAAGGCTCCAAGCTATAAGCAGCTAACCGATATTCCAGCTTATGCAAATCAGCATCCTCATCGTTGATTTCAACAACTGCCTTCTTTTGTGTACGTGCAGCTTTAGGTTTTGCAGAAGTAGAGGTGCATATTCACCATCAGCAGTGTTTTTCTTGGCTGGTTGACAATGTCATTTAAAATGGACATGGACATTAGTAAAAATAGTGAAGTGAAACATGAATATTTAGCAGTGTTATGGAGTAAGAAAGTGTCAAGTGTATAAAAGTTGAAAAGTGATCATCAAAAACACATTGCTTTAGGTTATTAAAAAAAGTTTAAAACACAGGAACTAAATGATAGCTGATGTATGCATGACATACTGTTTTGTGATTTAGCAAGTAGTTCCATAATGTTAGGAAGATTCATATATTTTTTTTCCAAAATTTTTGTTATAGAAATGACAAACTACAGTAAAATGGTCAGTAGCCCATAATATGAATATAACTTGCATTATGATTGTTCCACTGAGAATGAACTTTAGCAACGAAATAACATTGATACAATAATAAATTACCAATTGCGTAATGTATGTAGAACTTCATCTTCAAAAGGCCAAAATAGAAAAATGTTTTTCCCAATAATTTGCTAGAAAACCATAAGTGATTGTATATATTTTACAGTATTGAAATGGAGATAAACTACACTAAGTTAGTATAATTAAATTCCGCTTACTATTTAAAAAATGCACGTTTCTACTATGTTATTCTGGATATCAGCTTCAGCCAGGTAATCCAACAAGTACAACAAATGGAAACTTGCATGTGCAGTACACATGTATTTAAACAATCACAAGGGCAATAATTTTCAAGTTCCTACCTGCTTTATTTCTTTGTTGCATGATAGTTAGTTGATGGCACAAAAAGAAAAACTTGTTCAATACGATGAAAATAATTTGGGATAGCGAAAAACCTGTCCAGGAACTGGAAATGAACATCATAGAGGTACATAAATGCATGCTAATGATTTTGGCCAACATGTCTGACGTAAGATGGTATAATAAAGTTTGCTAAATATTATCTCTCTTGGAGATATGTGAAGAAACACTAATGTTAGGCAGAACACATTCGGAAGGAAAAACGTAACCGATAAATTTGCACATAACTGTTTTACGAAGTAAAATAGTATTAATGGTTTCTATTTTTTATTTATATTTAAAATGATTTTAAGTTTTTATGTGCATGGTAATAGTTATTTACATAGTTGTCAAGACCGAACCGTACGTCAAACCGTGGTAGTGAAAGATCCAAGGTTTTCGTGGTTTAACCGGTTAGACCGTGAGAACCGCGCTGATATTTATGTCTATTTTCCTGATTTAAACGTAACGTTATTTTAAATATAGATAAAATTTAATCAATTATGACAAACAACCGTATCTAAACTATCTAATTGAAATAAATGTATAACAACTTATCATAACAAAGTTGTAAATTTACTAATTTTTCATTGTGAAAAAAGGATTAGTTCAATTATAGATCGTAAAATGTATATAAAAATGAATTATATCATTCAAAATTCAATGCTAATGGCTATGAAATTATTTCTTATAGTAAAAAATAAAGAGTGAAGCAATTATTTTTTCATAAAGTTGAAGAACCGTGAGGTTCAAAGAGGTCCGATCAGAGTTTTATAGGGTTTTGAGGTTAAACCGCGGGTCTGTGAACACGCAAGGTTATTTCATTTTCAGAGCCGTGACACTCCAAGGTCGGAGGTTAACCGTGGTCGAACCGAGGTTGGGTTGGGTCTTTAAAACACTGGTTATTTATGCTTTATACAGTTGGTAAGCACTGTATGTGTTAAATTGGTTATTAACAGCGAAATGTTTGGGAGATCCCTTGATTGCATGAAATTTTTCAATAATTATCATTTTTTTTATTATATTATGCATCTGTATAGTACAAAAATACTACATGCGCATGATCCGTTCTGCAAACTTTTCTGAAGTTCATTATTTTGTCGTTAACTTATTCAATGATTTTAAACTATTTTTATTGTGCTAATAAGAACATCAACCTCCATGCTAAAGGCTACTACCAAAAAAAAATGAAATTACACTGCAGCCGACCGTCAACCACCGATCAAATAACATAAAATCGAATGCTCTTAGCATTAAACTATTTTTATTATCATCACTACTTTCTCCCTTATTTAATGTTGTGTGATTGTATTTCTTTTCTATATCTTAAATTTTTGTTTCACTTCTAGATGATTAGTAGTACCAACGGAGTATAGTTTGGGCGAAATTGTTATTTAGTAATGTTAAAGCATGAACTTAAACTTATACCATCTGTTATAAATGATCAACAAAAAATACATTCCAATATAAAAACTACCAGAGTGAAGATAATTACTGCTGTATAGCTAATCTTGCACAAAATGTTATAACAGGAATCAAAAAATATCCACGCATCTAGGAAATCAACCAAATTCGAAACTCAATAATAAAAAGCAACAATTTCTAATATATAGTTTCCATATTTTCCATGCCTAGTGCTAGTCTTATTATGAACCACATATTGGTACCTAAATTCATAAAAAAGGTCTTTTTATATAGAATAATTTAAACAAAAAATGGTCGAATCGATAAGTGAGTGGTCTGTACTATGCATACGGGTAATGTGAAGTAAAGAGTATGATAGTATTGGCCGATTCAGTAAATTAGTTATGTATCTGTATAGTTTGATGGTTTATGATTCTGTTTTTAATATAAACCTATGCAAGCTAACATAGTCAGTAGAAATGCATGTATGTAAATGAAAGGATATGTATATTATGTAGGTGCAAAGTGAGGTTATAAATCTTTTAATCGCTTTTCCCGTGACGTTACCCCCATAACCTAATATTGAAAAAACAATTATGGTTTAAATTACATAATTGGAATCTATGTATTTCGTTGTGAAATAGTACAAATTTTGTCTAGTGAACTATGAGGTAGGCAAACTATATTTTTAACAACCGAGTAAAGTAACATTTATAGGATACAAACATGTAGATATTTTGAAAATACATACACACACATATATACACACACACACATATACACACACACACACACACACACCCCCCCACCCCCCAATGACAACTCTATCAAATAAAAATTAGCTATGTTTGATAAACCATAGTGCAAAGAAATCAACAGATGAGAAGCATGTAACATAATACATACACATGTAAGGTTATACATGCAGTTGCTACTTTTCATTTCTTCATTGTAAATTAATGTGTACCATTGTTTACATTGATTATTTTTTGTATAAAGAAATCATAAATTGTAACATTGTGTTGGTCCATAAATGAAAGCCCAATTGTCAAGGGATTTTTGAATTAGAATTAAAATTTGATAGCAGCAACAATATACGGTTCACATGATGATATTAGGACACGATTTTTTTTTTACCAAATCTTATACTAAGAGACAAAATAACATCAAATGACAAGCATGTAGAGAATGGAAGATATAAGTACATGACATAATAGCTGCACTATAGTATAATAAGAGTAATATTATATTGTTGTCAATTACAACCCGAAATAATAGGCAATTAGAAAAGATTTGTATATCCTAACCTGAACGTCTACTTCTACTTTATAAGCATAAGATTGTTGCTTCAGTGCAATGAGGAGGAACTGGAGTAAGTTATAATATACTCAGGATTAAAAAAAAAATGAAAGTTGTTGCTCGTTCATATTCCTTGCTAAGTTGTACCAGCACAAAGCATTAACGTTACTGGAGGATCATGCATAAAAAATGAGGATGTCTCTACTAAATAAAATTATTTTGTGAGGAAAGCTGGAAAATAATTAGTATGTAAAACAGAACCAAGATATCATTGAAGCGTGTTGTGATAGTCTTGTCTAAGTTACAATGGGATATGTGACACACAAAATTGACGACCAAAATAAGTAGAATTATAGCAACAAAATTTAACTGAAATAATACTCATGATGTTAGGTATGGCTCACATTGTAATGGAGTGGATGCGTTGATTGAACATGAGAATTGTCCCATATCGCAAGATATTAAGAAAGATCATGGTATATATATGGTATTGGTGGCATGTAACAAAAGGGGATTCCTTTTATTACAACAAGTGCTTGCCAATACCAAATTATATGCTCGGTGGGAGGCGATGAGGGATGTTCAATCGGGACGCCGACATAGGAAACTTCGACTGTTGACTCCGATAGACACGGTGAAGCGCGTACGATACGCAGGGAATGCCGAAAATCAACATGGTATCAGAGCTCCATGGTTCGAGGGGACCAGTATGTGTAGCATGGCTCCAAAGGGCTTGAGCATGAGATGCTCGTCAAGGTGGAGATACAATGGTAAAACCAGTCTGACGTCACTGCTTATGAGAACTCGGGCTAGCAGCCTAGCCAACTGTGAAGAGGACTCAAGGTGTAACTCTAAGGTGACTTGAGCAATGCTCGGCAAGGTGGGGATTGTTAGGTATGACTCACATTGTAATGGAATGGGTGTGGTGGCATGTAACAAAAAGGGATTCCTTTTGTTACAATAAGTGCTTGCCAATACCAAATTATATGCTCGATGGGAGGCGATGAGGGATGTTCAATCGGGACGCCGGTATAGGAGACTTCGACCGTTGACTCCGATAGACACGGTGAAGCGCGTACGGTACGCAGGGAATGCCGAAAATCAACACATGACATCAGTGAACTTGCATGTATATAGTGATAGAAAATATAATAAACTAAAGAAATTATATAGAGTTGCAATGATGTATGATATTTAGCGGATTGCCAAACTCCCAAGCATCTTTTTTTTTTGGTCATTTGTCTTTGTGGTGCTCCCACTGGATTGAATCTGACTGATACTGATTCTAGGCATGCACCGTTCAGTTAAGGATTTCTTCATTGAAATTAATAGAGTTTCTTTACAACACTTCAGTTATTGGGATTAAAAACTGAATTGATATTTCTCTTTACTGCCCTGATGTTGTTTGCTACAAAAATGAGAGGAGATAACATAGAGCTTTTGCTGCTAAAAGCAGAAATGTTGGCTCATTATGGTTGAATTTAGTTAGTTGAAATAAGTAAATGTTTTTTAGTTTAAACATATAGATTATGGGGGAAAAACAAAAAAAGAGTGAAGGAGAATTGATAGTTTGTTAAAAGTTATACCCATGTTCATCATGGGAATAAAGTGGAGCAGCTCGTTATCTATCCATCCACCGTTGAGTTTTTGTTGCTCGATGACCAGCTTGACGCATTTCTACTTATGCTATTAGCGGGAATAGTCCCGCCTTGCAGTCCAAGTGCATAGACGCTATGTAGCAACTTAGATCAGTCAGCATATAGACAAAGGTTCTAATACAACCAACTTAATTTAAACCATGAAAGGGTATCGACAGAGGCAACATAGTATAGAGTTAACCGTGATAGGTGTTAATAACATATGTTTATTTTCTTAATATTGTTCGGGTATAATATATGATTTTATCCTTACCAAGACCATTATTCAAATGAAACTTGCCATTTGACCTTTCATTCCTTGCATATCTATTTTCATATAAATTGATACATATGGACCGATTGATCACTTGTGTTTTTACTCATAAAGATTTATATTCGGATTCTACAAACATACACAGACACAGGTGGTTCAATGACACCCCCAAACAGTGTAGCAACCTAATTGCCATCGATTTCCACCCAAAGTATCTGTTTAATCATCCTTTTTATTTCTCTTTACATTCACTCCAGCACACACGCACACACGCACACATTGTAGGGAAAATTTGGATATTTTCATATGCCTAATTCTACTTCATTTTGTGCTTATAACTTGTGGTAGACGAATATATGAATAAGCTTTTATTGAAAAGAAATAGATTCAGCAGCAATCCATATAAGTAACCATTGACGAATCATCGGGTTTCTACTAATATCATTTGGAAGTAAATTCATCAAAACCTATCTTTGACTGTACCGAAAATGACACATTATGTATACTACTAACTGTAAAATTTAATAAGTAAAGAAATAAATGTATATGCTCTTAAAAAATATTTTGTGCTACCATCAATAAGTTAATTCAAACACGTGCAGAAAAATCAGGCACTACCTAGAGAAAGTTTGTTAAATTTGTTAAATATAAGTAATAACGTCACTTACTTGTACACTATGCAATGTTACACAGACACACACTAAAGACTAAAAAGAAATAAATACAAAGAATATGATGTTAGTACCTTGATAGCTTTAGTAACTGCAAATCGTTATAACTATTATTACTTTTCCATGAGTAAATGTCGATTTTTTTCTAACAGATGGATTCCTTTCCAATCTTCTCAGCCTTGGCTATGACCTCTGTAATTCCTTCAACCATTTAAAATGATTAGGTAATCATATTTACCACCAAGAACACCCTGTCATAGTAATTAGTTAGATTTAAGATGCATTTGGAATAACATTTCAGGAATAAACTAATTATACCATTTTAGAAGTGAGTTAAGTTAAAAAAACAGAAAAATGCAGACTAATTCGAAAGTGAATTGTTGATCAAAAGCACATCATTAATAGAGACTTGTTTAACATGTTTAACCAACCAGACATTTAAGCCGTTGAGACGGTCAGTAAAAGGAGATGGTAAATAGGTTTTAATTCGGATGCCATCCAACAAACATGCTGGTTTTTCTCTGTAGTATTAAAATGTAGCAAAATTCCCAATCTCAGATAATAGGTGCTAAAATAACAGTGGTGACACAGGGAGCAGAGTCGTGCAAACCCAATATAAGAACACATATCATTATTTTAAGATTGAAATATTGGGGGGGGGGGGGGAACAATACTTCATTTTCGTTAAATATTTAAATTCACTATAAGGGGTTATCATTTGTTGTTGTTATACCTTCCTCTCCACTGCTTCACGATTTCGAGTAAAAAAACAAACGAATACAACTCAGAAAATAAATAAATGAATAGCCTACAAGTGAATGGGTTGAAAAGTTAATTAATCAACTCAACCATTAAACTAACATGATTTGAAAGTGAAAAAGCTCTAACGTGGAAAACAATTTGACGTAAATGAATGTAATTAGCTATTATCATACAAAATGGTATAAGTCATTCACTGTTAATGGTATCATTAACAATCTATATTCCATGATTATTCCATATTAGGTGAGAATAGTCGGTTTATTTTATATTTACCTTTTTAAAAATAAATGAGCTAAAAAATCCTGCTTTAGTATAGTGGAACAAATAGATTTGCCAAAAACCTCCCATATTAAAAAACAAAACAGCTCTAATTTGTGATAAATAGGTTTAGATCACAATTATCAAATTGATTAGCAAAATTCAACAGTAATGATATTTTTAATCTTTTAGTACACTTAACCATTCAATGAATCCCGAGGTTAATATCATGAAGAGGAGATGAGTTTATGTAGTCAAACTTTTAAAAGATGAACTTAGAAAAGAAAAAAAACTGCTATGATGCAAATTAGTTTAAATATTCACAAATTAAATTGCAATAATGTGTCACAACGAAAAATGTAAATAAGGGAAATGAACGTATTCTTACACCAATCTTGAAGTCGTATGCATTTTGATCCAATTTTCCCCTCCTTTGTTCCTACAATATTTAGCGTAGACAAATAAGTTATGTACATAAGTGCAAAAGGTACTCAAATATAGATAGAAGTAAACTAATCAGAATCAAACGTATAAAAATAAAATAATTGATTTAATTAATTATATAACATTATAAGTTAATTAAATATTACATCAAATACCTAATAGGTGAACTGTATTATCAGTTTTATTATTCAAGGCAGAATAAATTAGGCAATTAGCTTTTCTTTTACAATGAAGACTACATGGATGTACCACAATAAATTAAAACATTTTCCAAGTACATACTTCGAAATTAAAAATAAACTGTAGAGGAAGCTAACCCGTACAACATATAAAAGGAGCACTGGTAGAAGCCGTGAATATCTGATGCACAAATCTATAAAAAGGACTGGCAGAATTCAAGGAGTCTCGTTGATATTATAGAGCCAGACGAACAACAACCACAGTATGAGAATTAGGAAAATTTTTGTAGCACTGTTTCAGACCATCAAGTTTTATTGTTGAAATGCTTATGTAAACGAAAAGATAGGTAGTGATTTATTGAATTGCTAGCAGCATAATCAGAATTTTTCAAGCTTCCTCCTTCCCTTTTTTGAAGGCGATCTTTATTGATCCTGTAAATGATAAAATGAATTACATCCCTACAACTTTGATTCTCAATAGCCGGAATTTGTTCTTAGGTTGACGATTAAACTGTTAAAATAGAGCCGGACTGAAGTCAAATCAGAATCATAAAGTAAAACATTGAATTGAGAATGCTAAATGTACGAAGCGGGAAGAAAATAATTAAGAACCTTGTAAAAGAGAAGGGAAAGTTATTTCCTTATTTCCAGAGAACCACCGGTTGCAATTGGGAAAACAGTGGGAACAGCAACAAAAGCAGGCAACCTTCATCGAAAGAGATTCGACCTGTGTAAAAAAATTGTTGAATGGGCGATAGCTAATATCCCTTCAAGGGCAACTTGAAAAATGTGTTTCTGCGGCAGACGATGACGGCTGGGTTGTAGATCTCGCCGTCGCAGTAGAAATAGAGGATGGATTGTTGATACTCTGGTGGAATGTTATGCCAATTTTAAGATCGGAAGGGAATCAAAAAGTATGGAGTGGGGTTTAGGAGAACGATTTGTTTTCAGTTGCTAGAATTGGCGAAGTAGATGCTAATCATGTGGGCTGGTTTGTTTTATTTTTATTTTATTTCAGTTTTTTTGTTTATTAGTAAAAATGCGGTCGGGGGATTAAAGCGGAGTAGAGAATGTAGAAAAAGCTGCATTCTATAAAGCCACATAAGCGTAGTTAGGATTGCGCTTTTATGTTTAAGTAATAGATTTGAAAGGAAAAATCCTATTGGCCGAGGATTTATAGGAAATTTTAAATACTGTTTTTACAAACAAACTTGAAATCAAACCCAACGACTGTCGCCTCTAACTAAATACCCCCATTTTGGACACAATGGGATATGTTTCGTTAGCCATTTCGACTGTTACAGTCAGTTATTTTTCAAATTAAAATATAAAACATTTAATATTTAATTTGAACGTACATTTCTATTTGCCAGGGCCACAAACTGAATCGAAAAATTCCATAAAAATAAATCTAGCTTTGTTTTGACGATACGGTCCTAACAAAACCAATTTCGTCGAATTCTGAGCTCATTTGAAAAATGGCCATTTTTAGGTCGACCCATTTTAACAGAAATTGACCAATCACATTTTCTTTTGCCCCGCTCACATACTAGCTTCAAAAATTATGAGATTTGAAACCTAGTAATAGTTTGACATCCCGGACCCAACAAAAGTGGTTTCGTCGAATTCCGAGGTCGTATGCAAAATATCTATTTTCAAGGGCTATATATGGTATATAGCGGCCTTTCTGAAAATTCCTTTGGCCATAACTTTTGATTCCCGTTATGAAACTTCGATTTTTCAGATTCGTTACAAAGGTATTCATAAACAGATTTAAATATTTTCAGTTTCGCTAACATCCGTTACATTTTCCACCCGGTACATTCAGACAAAGTTTGTATTCAAAATTTCAAACTGCAATACTAGCCCCAATTCATTATTCTATTGAAATATGCTATTTCAATTATTCAAATTCTTTGGTAATACCCAATTTTAAAAATTTTAAATTGGTTCACATTTTCCGGATTATTACACATATACCCCTGGCAAGGGTAACGTGGTGGCAGACGCCTTAAGTTGGAAAAGGTTGTCCTTGAGTCCGTTGTTTGTTGAGCGGCGAAGCTTAGAGTTCATCTCTACGTTTGACTTTAGACCTTCCATTGACTTTGTACCCGGTTTGCTAGCATCCTTAGAGGTCAGACCTACATTTTTTGGATGGATTGGTGAGGCACAACGAGATGACCCACAGTTGGTTGAGTTAGTAGAGAAGCTCAAAAGGGGGGAGTTATCGAGCCATCTCAGTAGGTATACCCTAGATGATAAGGGTTGGTTACGTAGGGACGGTAGACTTTGTGTACCACGGGACGAGAATTTGAGGAAGACCATTCTTGATGATGCACATCGTTCGAAAATGACCATCTATCCCGGTGGGAAAAAGATGTACATGGACATGAGACGAGTTTACATTTGGGCCAGTATGAAGAGGGATGTAGTCGAGTTTGTCGCTAGATGTTTGGTATGCCAACAAGTAAAAACAGAGCAAAAGAAGCCCAGTGGGTTGTTGTACCCATTGGAGGTCCCACAATGGAAGTGGGAAGGTGCCTCGATGGACTTTACTGATGGGAAACCGAGATCGAGGAAAGGTAATATGGGGATTTGGGTCGTGGTAGACAGACTTACTAAGAGCTCCCATTTCATTCCCGTGAAGAGTAAGAGGATGCTCCATGGTTAGCCTCCGTACACATTCGAGAGATAGTTCGTTTGCACGGTGTTCCTTCTAGCATAGTGAGCGACCGCGATCCTATCTTTACTAGCGAGTTTTGTAAGAGCTTGCAAGAGACGGTAGGGACTCAGTTATGTTTGAGCACCGCATATCATCCTCAGACGGACAGCCAAACCGAGAGGGTGAATCGTATTCTAGAAGACCTATTGAGGTTTTGCGTCTTAGACTTCGTAGGTACATGGGAGGAACATCTTCCTTTGGTAGAGTTCACATATAATAATAGATTTCAGTCTAGCATTAGCATGGCACCGTTCGAGGCCCTTTATGGACGGTCGTGTCGATCGCCTACATGTTGGTGGGAAGCTACAGATAAGAACTTGCTTGGTCCCGATATGATCAGAGAGACTTCGGAAAAGATAGATTTGATTCGAAGGAGGATGAAGACGACACAAGATAGGCAGAAATCTTATGCGGACAAGAGGAGGACAGATCTTGAGTTTGATATTGGGGACATGGTTTTTGTCAAGGTGTATCCATTACGAAATGTTGTTCGCTTTAGGTCCATTGGGAAGTTAGCACCAAGGTTCGTAGGGCCGTTTCCTATTAAGGAGAGGATTGGACAGATGGCGTATAGAGTGGAGTTGCCCAAGAGACTTAGTGGTGTATATGATGTATTCCATATATCACATTTGAGGAAGTGCTTGCATGAGACCGCAGAAATTGTAGAGCCGAGCTTACTTAGAGAGGTGGAGATAGAGCGTGATGCGACGATTCGATGAGCTCCTACATGCATTCTTGGGTCTGAGATTAAGAAGTTGAGGAATCGAGAGGTCAAGCTAGTCAAAGTGCAATGGGGAGATGATGAGAGCGACACTACTTGGGAGACAGAAGAGAAGATGCGTTCACTGTACCCTTTTCTTTTCGAGGGTATGTCTTTTAATTTCTCTTTTATCTCTTAGCTTGTACTTGCTTTATCTTTAGTATGTCCTCTCGCTAGTTTCTTTGACCTTTAGATAGGGTAGTCCTATGGCTGAAACATGTGTTTGAGACATGTTATGTATGATGGATGCATGTGGATACAAGTAGTTTCTAGTGGTTGCTCGTGGATACATATACACACACTTTAGGCACTAGATCGGCTTAGTCACTTCATATTGCATATTGCATATAAATGTGTATTCATATTTAAGTTAATGAATGTATAATGGTTGTAATATCATATGGATGCTGCATTTTGGTGAATGGTTGTGCACACATGTATAAATAATATGTATCGATAGGATTCTTTCGCATACATAATGGACGCATGGCACTATCATGGTTTGCATTAAGGAGGTCAATTGAATCAGTAGACCGCCTGGTTTTGCATTAGATAAAGAACATATACACACACTTCTTGCATATGATCATACAGCATTAGGAATTTTATAAGAACAATGGATGTCTGTGTTTGTTGGTTGTGTAGATGGATGATTGGATGTTAGAATATGCATTCTCCTTAACTTGGAGATTTCAGGGGAGAAATCCTTTAAGGAGGGGAGAATGTAACACCCGTATTTCTGTTAACACTAAAGTAACAAATTAAAGAATAACTAATCTCAGATGTGAGAAATTAAGGGAAACGGGTTGCGCCATTGTGTTCGTCTCGGAATTCTGGTTGAGATAGAATCCGAGTTTGCGTGAATTGGACTTTGTATGAAGAAGTTATGGCCATCGGAAGTTTCAGAAAATTTAATCAAATTTCAAAAATTCGAATTTTAGAGTCAAATTGGGCTAGGTGGGAAATTTCCCGCTAGGGCCAGGTTGACCAAGGGGTCTACTTGGGGGTCGACCTACCCTTACCAGGTCAACCAGGGGGGTCGACCTGGGGGTCGACCTGCCCCTCCCCCGGGCAGATTTGTTTGATGACCTTTTAATGACTGTATGCTGAGTCATTAAGGTTTCTGATCTAGTCTGAATGGCTAGGGTTAATTCTGGGTTGGTCGAGCGGCCTAAATTAATCCTAAACTCTATAAAACACATGAAGACTCAAAACCTAAAATCAAATAAAAATTAGAATCATGGCCTCCATGCCGTCACTTTACAACCTAGAATAGCCGCCACCAATTAGAGAGGAAAAAAAGCTAATCAAATTCAATTCTAATCAAAACCGAAACAAATTGTCTTCTTCAAAGGAAAGCTAAATCAATTTTAGAACTTAGATTTCAGAACTCAAGATCTTCTTTGAGTTTTCGATTTCTTTAATAGGATAATTAACAATTTAATTGGATTGAGCTGTGATTTGGATTATATGGTTATGTTGTAAATCATTGACCGTATGTTATTATATATGTTGTAGATTCTATGATGTTATCATTTATGTTGTAAAGTTGTGATGTTACCATTTATGTTGTAATTCTATGATTGGCTTATGTATAATCAATTCATAATGATGTTTCATGTGCTAGTTTGGTTATGTTGTTGGAACTAATTCATATGATAAATCATAGGTAAGTATGCAAGTTAGTGAAAATTATATACAACCTTACATGTTTCATGACATCTATTTTATGTGTAAACTGGATCTAAAGTTAGGCTATGACATGTGTGATATATGCTAGTATACAAAATTCTATATGCTTGTTTACATGTTTAGATGTAAGTTTACACCATCGTTTATGTTGCATAAATCACATATGCAAGTATATATTTATGTTCGGAGTATGAATCATGTAATGTAAGTTTGTGGTTATTGCCTATGCAAGTTTACACCTTTAGATTTAGATCTATGACATACATGGTTTATGCAAGTTTGTGACTATTACCTAAACAAGTTTACACCTTTAGATTTAGAACTATGACATATGTAATTTTATGCAAGTTTGTGACTTTGGCCTATGCAAGTTTGTGATGAAGAACCTCATTCACACATGCAAGTTCACCCCTTATGTTTAGATGTAGTTTTATTTCTACGTATGTTGTGATGTTTTCTCTTTATTCCATAAGTTCGATTATTCGAGTCTAACGTATATTTTACGTTACACGAATGAATGTGCAACGTGGGGGCAATGGGATAATATTAAAAGATTTAATATTGAGAATTGGCATAAATGTCTTAAATGGCATAAAATAAATTTATGATGATAATTGGTATAATTTTGCATACCATAAATAGATGGACATAATTGAGTCAATTATGGACATAGTTAAATTTGGAATTGATTGATAATTTGAATAGGGAAATTAATTCAAATTGGGGGATTGTTAATCTTGTAATTAATTGCCTAAGACACGAGGTTAGGCTCTTTTGTGGTGTAAGACTGCCCGGACCTGCCCGGCAAATCCAGCTGCTACAAATGCCAGTCTAATGTGGGAGGTCTTAGGCATAAATTAAATGTGTAACATTTGTAAAAACATGAGGTTAGGCTCGTTTGTGGTGTAAGACTGCCCGGACCCACCCGGCAAATCTAGCTGCCACAAATGCCATTCTAATGTGGGAGGTCTTTATAAGGTTATGGTGTTAATGAATTAAGAAACACTTAACCAGATAAACAAGTGGTGTGACATGGGGGTTAAGTAGGTGCCTTGGGTGGCTTGTGAAATACGATTAGAAACACTTAACCAAAATTGAAACATGTAAGTGAACATGAATAAGAAGAGGGTTAAGTAGGATGTACTAGAGGGGCCCAAGCTTAGGTGGATAGCTTGTATCAAGTAATGGGGGCCCGTTTCAACCAGTAACCCATATATCTTTGTGGGCTCGACCCAAGTCGAGGACGGGACACTCATACTGGGCTTGACTGTAAGAGACCAAAACGGGTTAGCGGTGGCAATGCAAGTCCTACAGGTTCGTGTGCGTGTGTGGGCCCAGGCTGGTAGGTAAGACGTTGTTGCATCGTGTAGGCATAAGCCGTGCATTGTTGGCTGTATCGGGTTGCCACTTTGGGGAGTGATACACCCCACTGTGGGGCTAGCACGGGTATCTACGAGTTAGGAAGCCGATCGCTTGGGGGTAGTGGGTACACCTAGTGGATATAGGGGCAGGCGACACCTATGAAGGTAACTAGGGGTATACGAAACTACCATTATCATTATTAAAGTCTTGTAGGCGGGGCCAACCTTTAGGGTGACTAGTGGTGTTGCAGTATAGTAATTATCTTATAGTGGTTTAGGTGTGCCTTTAACGTTATCTTTGTTCATCTTATTTCTTTTTTTATTCTGCCATACCCAATTGTTCACAGTCATTTCCTTATTTTCCAACTTATGCCTTAGCCTAGTTATTTTGATAATTATATTGTTAAAGTTATTGCAGTCGCCAGACTTTATGTCTGACCCCCTTTGTTTCACGCTCTTTTCTTCCTTTCCCCCCAGGTGCTCAGGGTGGAACTAGCACTAGTGGAGCTTGATTTTGGACAGTTGTATCTCTTGCTTTTAGAATTTGCTTGGATCGGTGAAGTAAAAGTTCAGCCTATCTTATTTATGGCTATTTTGTGTTGGGGTTATGTCTTTCAATTTATGTAATCTGATTTAGTCAAGATGGATATTATGTACTTTGACTCTGGTTTTTGATGATGTAATCAAACCTATGTGTTTACCGCTGCAACGAATAAAATTTTAAAGTTTTAAGTACTGTTTATATCTGTCTTGTAGTTAGATTTCTGTTTTATACACACTTAAAACGCTCCGTAGAAGTTAATGCATTCCCTTTTATGAGTGACATTAATGGACGTGGGGTGTTACAAAAGTGGTGCAAATGTACATATAAAAATAAATACAGTTTTTGTATGTAATTTGCTTCAACTATTCTAAAATAAAAATATGTTACATATATTTCTTGTGATTTGGAAAAATGTCAATTCCACAAAATAGGCATGATTTGTTTTGATTTGCCTAATGGTCCTAGTGAGACTTGAAACCTTTTTAGCACGATTAAATATAAAGAGGGAAAATTTGGTTAATTGATTAGAACAAGTCATTAATTCAAATATAGGTATTGCAAAACAGTAAATAATAATAATAATATACTAATAACTATGTTGGCCGCACGAAAACATAAAAATAAATGTATACATATTGTCCGTCCAAATCAGCGTAAAACAATGAAATATAAATTGCATGGAATGTTTGAATGTTTGGTGTAACAACCCGGAAAATGTGAGCCAATTTAAAAATTTTTAATTGGTTATTTGAAATAAATTTAAACAATTGAAATAGAATATTTCAATAAAATAATGAAGTAGAAATAGTGCGGCAGTTTGAAAATTTTAATTCAAATTTTGACTGACTGTACCGGGTGCAAAATATAACAGATTTTAGTGAAACCAAAAATATTTAAATCTGTTTATGAATATCTTTCTAACGAATCTGAAAAATCGAAGTTTCATAGTGGGAATCAAAAGTTATGGCCAAATGAATTTTCAGAAAGGTCGCTATGGAGCATATATAGCCCTTGAAAATGGACATTTTGCAAACGACCTCGGAATTCGACGAAACCACTTTTGTTGGATCCGGGATGTCAAACTATTGCTAGGTTTCAAATTTCATAATTTTTGAAGCTAGTATGTGAGAATTGCAAAAGAAAACGTGTTTGGTTGATTTTTGTTAAATTGGATCGACCAGAAAATGGCCATTTTTCAAACGGTCTCAGAATTCA
Source organism: Allium sativum (assembly GCA_030737875.1). Taxonomy (NCBI): domain Eukaryota; kingdom Viridiplantae; phylum Streptophyta; class Magnoliopsida; order Asparagales; family Amaryllidaceae; genus Allium; species Allium sativum. Next base: position 690,193,607 of record CM060913.1, on the reverse strand, counting down.
ACGAAACTAGTTTTGTTATGACCGTATCGTCAAAACATAGCTAGATTAATTTTTCTGGAATTTTTTTAGAATCAGTAAGTGGCCCCGACAAATTGAAATGTACGTTCAAATCGAATATTGAATGTTTTATACTTTAATTTGAAAATAACTGATTGTAACAGTCGAATTGGCCTACGAAACAAATCCCATTGTGTCCGGGATGGGGGTATTTAGCTGGGGGGGACAGTCGTTGGGTTTGAATCGGTGTTCGTTTGGAGAAACATTGCTTTAAAATTAAATAAAACCATCGACCAATAGGATTTCTCCTTTCACAAATTAAAAATAAAAAAATTGCTCAAAATCATCCGCCTCCTTTAGCTTTCGACGACGCAAAGTACTCCTCCCTTCCCGATCCTTTTCCCGCCACCACAAGCGATGATAATCTCCGCCACCACCCGTCCTTTGAAGCGCTGCCTCCCCTCTTCAAATCAAGACAAGCCACACCACCCCTCATCGTCTGTGCCTCGTGAATCGCGCCCACGAAGTCAGCAACTTCCCGCCGACGCCACGATCGCCAGAGGCGATCGGATCTACCCCCTTCCCTATGCGCAGGCGCGCCTCAGACCCCCTTCGACGTCGCACCACCGGGTTGACGCAATACTTCACGGATTTGGCTAAAAATCCAAACCCTAGTTCGAACCCACTTTGAAAGGTATTGGCCTTGGCCATTTTAAACTGATTTAAACACTTTTAAGTGTTGCAAACTTTGAAAAATCATATCTTTATGGTGTGTTAACGAAATTTGATTAAACAGGAGACATCGTGATCGCAAGGACGCTCTCTACAATCTAGAAGAGACCGCGGATTTTTCTGAGCTAGCTACGATTTTTAGCATCTCGAAAACAAAAGTGAGAACTCTAACTCAAATGTGAATAGAAATGTGATGTATAAATTATATAAGAGAAATATAAATTATATACGTGTTGTATACCTCATGTACACGCGTTGTATAAGTTGTACGAGCGAAGTATGAATTATACATGCATAGTGTAAATGATATGTGTGTTGGAATGGAAATAAATATATTTATATACGAATATATATATATATATATATATATATATATATATATATATATACTCCCCTCGTCCGCAAACCATGGACGATATTTATTGATTGTGAATTGGTGTGAAAATTTTGGTGAATAATGCGAATGGTTGATAGAATTGTTTGTGGTAGATATTGTTTGGTTATGGTTGAAAAATACCAATTTGTGATTGAAATAAATTGTGGAAAAGAAAAATCATACTCGCCTGCGAGCGAAATAGATGTATGAAATCCCCATTGTCAAAAACCGCGAGGTTTTAAGGTAGAGCGAGGAGCCGTACTCGAGACGGTGCCAGTTTAAACTACCCTGCTGTTATGCTACCGAAATTTTGAATAATATTCATGTGTTAGAATTATTTTCATATGTTGAAATTATTTACGTGTGTTGAAACAAAAGTCATGTGTTGAAACCATATCCATGTGTGGAAATGCTCATGTGTTGAAAAATAATTCATGTGTTGAAAATAATTCATGTGTTGAATAAATAAATCGTTTTAACAATAAAAATCACACTTTTATTATATATATGAAGTATGTAAAATATTCATGTTATAAATAAATTGTTTCAATAATAAAACTAACATCTTTCTTACATGTACAAACCATATAAAATATATCCATGTGTGGAAATGCTCATGTGTTGAGAAGTTCATGTGTGAAAAAGGTTCATGTGTTGAATAAAAGATCGAACAATAAACGTTACATTTTTATTGAGAATATGAAGTGTTAAAAACATTCATGTGTCGAATAAATATTTTAGATGATAAAAATACCATTTTTATCATGTGTGTGAATTGCTAAAAATATACAATTGTTGAAATAAATATTTGTTAGCTATGAATATTATTTTTAACATGTATAGGAACTAAATAAAATAGCATGTGTTGTAATATATTTTAATTCGCTAAAAATATCGTTTTTAAGTGAAACTGAGTGTTAAAAATAACCATAAGTGGAAATAAACCTTTGTTCGCTAGAAATATAATTTTTATCTTAGTTTTGCACATATATATACATGTGTTGAACAGGAAATGGATTAGCTGTTGAGTAAAGAATTTGTGTGCCCGACAAATAGGTAAACCTTACTGAGTTAGATGTGCAAAATTTATTATTATATCAACTGCTGTGAATGCCGTAGGATGCGGAGTGCTAGTTGTTGTGTGTGTAATAATAAACATCGCCATAGGATAGTAACAATTAATTTTGAACTACATTACACGGCATACTTCTTGACGATAGGCATACTTCACCATATACCACATAAGCATTTGGAGCTTGTGTGAGGAGGTTGAAGATTTACCATACGAGCGAGAGGCTTGTATGGCAATGACTATATATTTTAGGTTGAACTGATGACTGATCTGGACTATATAAATTGTAACGGTAAATTGCAAGATTAATAAAAACCCCCACACGGGTCTGGAGATGACAATAAACACGTCTCTTTGGTCATTAAGGCACAAAAACCATTTATAGGGTGACGAGAATTTATTCTCTAGAGTTATGGTCTATACACACTCCCCTGTGGACACCAGAATATATCACTATGAATATGTGTATGCTTATTAGGATTTATTGGGTACCTAATACGGCCCAATAAATTTCCAACCCCCTTCCCGTACAAAGGAGGTTATGGCGAATTTTTTTGAAATATAAAGGTGTTGGTGAAATATTTGAAGTGAAAACGATATTGAAATCGTCGAATGAATTATATTTATATTTATATATATATATATATATATATATATAAATTAAATTAAAACGAATCGAGGCCGTGCAGTTCACGTTTTGAAATCGTAACTTCAAACGATTATACCGAATGATCTGACCATCGGATTTTCACGAAACTGGAACCGTTGGGTTCGCTTTGGGAATATCTTCCCAAGGATATAAACTTTGTTGAAATCCAACGGTTAGATTTCTAGATATGTGTAAAATAAATTTTGGGAAAAACAGCGCCAGTGCCTCGGCACGGCCTGAAACGTCGTTTAGTTAAATAGGGCCGTTTTTAAGTAAATAAAAATGGCGATATATCGTTATAAAATATTATAGAAGATATAAAGTAGAAATAAACTGATTCTGCTTGGTTCGCTTGATACTTGATGGTTGAATGTGTTTGACATGAAAATTATACAAAGAACTGAAATGTGAATGTCGAATGATTTAACCATGTGAAGAATTGATTTGAAAATCTAAATATACGTGGATTATTTGAAAAGGCCGAGTTAATTCTCATTTCAAATAATCGATCGACGGTTAGAGGTCGAAGAGTTGATGACGGTTCAAGACTAACGATCTTCACATTGGATGGATGGGTGCTACTGATGCTTGTGATTAAAGTAGCTACCCTGAAGGAGTTGAAGTGGTAGCCATTCAGATGTATTGTTGATTGTACGGATATGCAAGGAATTTGGTGCCTCCGGCTTCGTTCAAACCCTGAACGAACTTGTAAATGGACTGTGTGTCTGACATTGTATTTTGTTCTATGCTGATTGATCTCTATTAATATATATCTGTTTGGCGGTGGAGAATTTATTCTCTTGCTTAATGCCGTTCTCTGAGACGCACGAGCTCAGAGGTTATATATCGATAGAAATCAGTCGAATGGAGTGAATTGCCTATGTGGCATGCCTATGTGGCATGCCTATGTGGCATGCCTAAGTGGCATGTGATCAAGGCTTCTGTTGAAAAGCAAAGTCTTGTGATTTATGATCAAAGCATGGTCTGTGTGGCGTAGCTTTGTGTATAGCATGGATTCGCGAGCCTCACACCTCGGTATGAGTCAAAAAGGGATACGGACCGATGAGAGAACACGACGTATCTTTCTAGCTATGGTGGTGTTAGTGACTTACTAGCCATGACATTTATATATACTTTTCACCTATGTGGTTGTTGGAATGCGAGGCGCCTCGATTATAGATTTGTAAGGACCGGGAAACGTGTGTTCAGGAATTGCCAATCCTCAAAAGTAAGAGAGGACCGACCCAGCCGATTCCAAGGACCGTTGTGTGTGCGATCCTGAGGCATTTGCTAGAGTGTCTCTAACGGAGAGGAGCTTGCCCCTTGCCTCAAATCATGATGGAATCCAATTTCCAATACAAAATTGCGGATTTGATTGTATTACTAGTATGGTGACATAGTGGTATGGGTCATTTATGCCGTCTATGACTAATATTTATGATTGAATTTGCTTTTGAAACATATATGCACTAGTAATAATATCAAACACCTTTGTTTTATTCGTATGAAGCATTTCTTGGCCATTATAAGGTAAAACTCTATCCTCCGGCTTGCGTTGCATTGTGTGATGGGACCTGAGTCTTATAATGGCTTCATTTTTATAAAAAGCATTGCGATGATTTAATAACTTACTTTATTTCATGCACTAACGCTCATTGGAGTAAACCCGTTCCGCGAAAGTGGCGTGGTCCTTTGATTTGCCTTATTACTATTGTTTAATTAGTTAAGTAGATTTCTCATACTAGTCAAATGACTGACTCGTAGTTTGTTTCACCTTGCAAACTCGGGTGTCCTTATTTTCACACGGGCAGCCTAGTTACAGGTAGCTGACGTATTTTGGCTTAGCACCACAGCATAGGTGCACTTTTGGCTCATGGTGAGGCCTGACTACACTGTGATGACTATGATTATTCCACCATTACTATATATGTATTATGATTCCGCCTCAGGCGATGTAGACTGATGTTTCGTTTATGTACTTCCTATGTATATGATTCCGCCTCAGGCGATGTAGACTGATTATGTATTATTATGCACTAAGCTGTATGCTGCATTGTGCTATCTGATGTGGTGATATATATGATTCCGGTGTCATATTTGTGTAAATTATTCTATTTCCCATTTATGCTATTATCTGTACTCTGCTAATGATGATTAATGTGTTATATTCCAATGATTATCCTTAACACCATCACATGGGGTTTTGGGATCGTCACAGCTGGTATCAGAGCTTTAGTTAACCTTAGTTCTGGAATTTAACACATTAAAACACCTCGTCAGAATAGAATCAGTAGTATTCTAAGGCGAGTAGCTCATTAGAGATAGGACTAGTAATGTCCTAGAATGAGCTAATCAGAATAGCAAAAATAATTTGATCAGTACATCGTTGTATTTCCTTAAGTTCTTCTACAGTACCATATAATAAAATTTTCGTTTCTGAGAGCTGACTCTTTTCTTGCTTATACAGAATTAGACTAGATGGCTACCAGAGCTGCAACAGCAAGAGGAGGCCGTGGAGGTCGAGGCAGAGGCCAAGGGGATAACTCCGCTGCGGAAGGACCATTGATACAACCCCCTACCACTCAGCCATTCGAGTTCGACCGAGTGGCCAAAGGATACAAGAACCTAGGGGGCAAAAACTTCTATGGAATGGGCACTATGGTTGAGGCCTTGGCATGGCTGAAAACATGCGAAAAGATGTTAGGAGGCCCGAGGTTGGGAGATCAAGACAAAGCATTTATGGGTGCCTGGCTTCTGCAAGACGAATGCCGAATTATGGTGGGAGGCCATCACTGCAGAGAATAGTAATGCAGGTAGAACGTGGAATGAGTTCAATGACATGTTCAAAGAAAAGTTCATCCCAGAGCAGGCGATTGAGCGCATGCATGACGAATTTGCAAACCTCCAGCTAGGAGATCTCTCTGTGCAAGACTACCTGAACAAGTTTACACAATTATCCCGCGACCGCCAAGTCCAAGAACAAGAGGTTCATCCTCGGGCTAAAGCGTAAGTACCAAGACAGGGCAATTGCCCACATCAAGCTAGCATTCTCAGAGTTGGTGGAGATGGCATGCAATTATGAGGACCTGGATCAAAGGAATCTTGATTTGGACCATGCTAAAAGCCAGGCGGGCAATAAATGCAAACCCTCCACAAACCATCCAGAATCAAGCAACGCGGCATCCACAAATCAGCAGACTAGCAAGCCGCTAAAAGGAAGCTGCTACAACTGTGGCAAGGTGGGGCACTACGCTAATGTTTGCACAGCCCCGAAACAGTAGAAGACCAACTCTCAAGGGTCAAGCCAGAGCTCTCAGAACCCTCGTTCATGATTTAACTGCCGCAGGACAGGACATCTTGTCAGAGATTGTCCTTTGCTTAAGAAGGTGGAGGTTGCTATGTGTACGACGGGGCAAACCCGCCGGCTGCTTCCGATGGAGCAGGTAAACCCGATGTTTTGGGAGGTACCCTTACAATTAAAAATATTCTTGTTTCTGTATTATTTGACACGGGTGCATAACGTAGTTTTATTGCAAGTAACACAGTTCACAAATTAAAGTTAAAACAAAGAAAGCTTAAAGAATCAGTTAAGGTTCATAATCCAATAGGGGTCTCTATTATTCTCAGTTCATATTGTAAAGTACCCGCTTCTTTTTCTCGATACCGGTTTCCTTTTGATCTAGTCCTTATGGATTTTCTTGAGTTCGATATCATTCTCAGCCTGGATTGGTTAACGAAATATGAAGCCAAAGTAAATTGTGAAGAAAGAATAGTAAACATTAAAATGAAGCTTGGATATATTACTATACCATGCCATGGCTCGAATCCATATAGAAAGGAATTTTGGTCTGCGCTAGAAGTTATCCCCACTTCCATAGAAAAGATTCCTGTTGTTAGAAACTATGCGGATGTGTTTGAAGAAGTCGAAAACTTACCTCCGCAAAAAGAAATTGAATTCAGAATCGATCTAATTCCAAATTCCAGACCAGTGGTACATCCAATTCGAAGATTGACTCCAAAAGAAAAAGAAGAATTAGGCGATCAAACTCGTCAACTGGTATGGAAAGGTCTGATCAGACCTAGCTTTTCTAGTAGGGGTGCTGCTGTAGTATTTGTCCCTAAGTCAGACGGTACTCTCCGATTGTGTGTTGATTACCGAGACCTCAACTAACAAACGCTCAAAAACAAATACCCGTTACCCCGCATCGATGATCTGTTAGACCAATTAAATGGGATGGGAGTATTTTCCAGAATGGACCTAGCTACAGGCTTCCATCAACTGAGAATTGCCGAAGAGTGTGCTCCTTTGACAGCTTTTAGAGGTCCAGACATATTTTACAAATGGTTAGTAATGTCGTTCGGCTTATGCAACGCTCCAGCCTACTTCGTGGATCTATAGAGTGTTCAGGGAAGTTCTAAATAAATTTTTCTTGGTATTCATCGATGATATTTTAATCTACTCTAAGTCAGAAGCCGAGCATGAAAGGCATCTAGAACAAGTATTGAGGATTCTGAGAAAGAACGTCTTCAAAGCCAAATTCTCTAAATGTGTCTTCTGGCAAGAAGAGGTGAAGTTCGTTGGCCATGTCATGTCAAAGGAAGGAATTTCTGTAGATCCGAGCAAGATTACAACAATTCAAGACTGGAAACGGCCTACTACACCCACAGAAGTCAGAAGTTTTATGGAGTTGGCTAGTTATTATCGAAACTTCGTTAAGGATTTTTCGAAGATATCCGGTCCATTAACGAAGCTTACAAAGAAACACGAGAAATTTAAGTGGACTTCCGACTGTGAGGAAGCTTTCTATGAATTAAAATCGAAATTGACAACCGCTCCAGTATTAACCATTATCGATGGCAATCATGATTTGATGGTTTGGACAGATGCTTCTACTAGAGGTCTTGGTGCAGTTTTAATGCAAAGAGGCCAAGTAGTCGCTTATGCAAGCCGCCAGCTGAAACTACATGAGAAGAATTATGTAACTCATGATCTTGAGTTGCTAGCCATCGTTTTTGCTTTGAAAATCTGGAGGCATTACTTTTTGGGTGAGAAATTTGAATTGTTTACAGATCATCAATCATTGAAGTATTTGTTCACCTAGAAAGATCTGAACTTGAGACAGCAGCGTTGGCTAGAATTTCTTGCCACGTATGATTTAGATATTCTGTATACGCCGAGAAAGGCTAATGTAGTAACTGATGCGCTTAGTAGAAAGAATGAGATCATCGCCAGTTTTATCGTTACGTCTTCATTGAATGAAAAGATCTCTGTTCTATAGAAAAACAACAATTTTGTTAAAGAGATGATCAGAAGAATTCAAAAAGGCGAAAGCTCCAGTTTCCAAATGGATAGTGAGGGAGTTCTGAGATTAAATGGGACAATTTGTGTTCCCGACATCCCTGAGCTCAAAAGAGAGTTGCTCGATGAATGCCATAAGTCAAAGCTTTGCATTCATCCTGGAGTGAGTAAAATGTACAACGATATCAAGCGCACTTTCTGGTGGAAGGCGATGAAGAGGGATATTTCCTTATATGTGAGCAGATGCCCTACTTGTCAATTAGTCAAGAGCGACCAGCAAAAGCTTGCCGGATTGTTGCAACCGTTGGAATTCCCAGGTTGTAAATGGGAATAGATTTCCATGGATTTCATAGATGGTTTGCCCCAAACCAAAAAGGTGATGATAGTATTTGGGTGATCGTAGATCTCTTCACGAAGACCGCCCATTTCATACCTGTCAGATCCAATAGAATCGCACAAAGTCTAGCACAGATTTATTTCAAAGAAATTATTAAGCTGCATGGAGTTCCCATTAGCATAGTCAGTGATAGAGACCCAATTTTTGCTAGCAAATTCTGGGAAGCATTCCAGACGGAATTGGGAACGAAACTAAACATGAGCACCGCTTATCACCCTCAGACAGATGGCCAAACTGAGTAGGTGAATAGAATTCTAGAAGATTTACTATGGGCTTGTATTATTGATTTTGGCGGGTCATGGGAGGATCACTTGCATTTGGCAGATTTCTCTTATAACAACAGCTATCAGGCGAGTTTAAAAATGTCGCCATTTGAAGCATTATATGGTAGACTGTGCGGATCTCCCGCATGTTGGGTAGAACCTGGAAACAGACTTGTGTTGGGACCCGATATGATTAGAGGAGCATCTAATAAAGTCGATTTCATCAAGAAGCGATTGAAAACCACGCAAAGCCGACAGAAAAGTTATGCAGATCCTAGAACAAGAGATTTGGCATTCACTGTTGGTGATTTTGTATATTTGAAAGTTTCTCCGATGAGAGGAGTGATCCGATTCGGTAAAACTGGGAAGTTGGCACCGAGATTTATTGGTCCCTTTCCTATGCTTGAACGAATTGGAACCCTTGCTTATAGGGTTCAATTACCTGATTGGTTGCTTGGAGTGCATAATGTGTTTTACGTATCTCAACTTAGAAGACATGTGCATGATCCGGATCTTGTTGTGGAAGAAGCAGCGCAACAGGACTTGGAAATTACCTTAGAATTGGCAGTCAGAAGAGAGCCGTTAAAGATTGTTGGCAAAGAAACTAAAGAGCTAAGGAGCAAGAAGGTTCATTTAGTTAAAGTGCAGTGGAGTAGTGATCCTAGAGACTGTACTTGGGAGACCGAGGAAAGCATTAAGCAAGCTTACCCTAAATGTAGAGTGGACCTCTCTGACTAGCTCCGATGCAAGGTACCTTCACAATACTTTGCATTTACATTTTTGTTTCCTACTATACTATTGTTTCCTTTTTGGGGACGAAAAGTTTTAAGTAGGGGAGATTGTAACAACCCGGAAAATGTGAGCCAATTTAAATTTTTTAAATTGGTTATTTTAAAGAAATTTAAACAATTGAAATAGAATATTTGAATAAAATAATGAATTAGAAATAGTGCGGCAGTTTGAAAATTTGAATTCAAACTTTGACTGACTGTACCAAGTGCAAAATATAACAGATTTTAGTGAAACCGAAAATATTTAAATCTGTTTATGAATATCTTTCTAATGAATCTAAAAAATCGAGGTTTCATAGCGGGAATCAAAAGTTATAGCCAAATGAATTTTCAGAAAGGTCGCTATAGAGTATATATAGCCCTTGAAAATGGACATTTTGCAAACGACCTCGGAATTTGACAAAACCACTTTTTTGGATCTGGGATGTCAAACTATTGCTAGGTTTCAAATTTCATAATTTTTGAAGCTAGTATGCGAGCGTGGAAAAAGAAAACGTGTTTGGTTGATTTCTGTTAAATTGGATCGACCAGAAAATGGCCATTTTTCAAACGGTCTCAGAATTTGACGAAACTAGTTTTGTTGGGACCGTATCGTCAAAACATAGCTAGATTAATTTTTCTGGAATTTTTTTAGAATCAGTAAGTGGCCCCGACAAATTGAAATGTACGTTCAAATCGAATATTGAATGTTTTATACTTTAATTTGAAAATAACTGACTGTAACAGTCGAATTGGCCTACGAAACAAATCCCATTGTGTCCGGGATGGGGGTATTTAGCTGGGGGCGACAGTCGTTGGGTTTGAATCGGTGTTCGTTTGGAGAAACATTGCTTTAAAATTAAATAAAACCATCGACCAATAGGATTTCTCCTTTCATAAATTAAAAATAAAAAAAATCGCTCAAAACCCTCCGCCCCCTTCAGCTTTCGACGACGCACAGTACTCCTCCCTTCCCGACCCTTTTCCCGCCGCCACCGGCGACGACAACCTCCGCCACCACCCGTCCTTTGAAGCGCCGCCTCCCCTCTTCAAATCAAGACAAGCCACGCCACCCCTCATCGTATATGCCTCGTGAATCGCGCCCACGAAGCCAGCGAGTTCCCGCCGACGCCACGATTGCCAGAGGCGATCGGATCTTCCCCCTTCCCCATGCGTAGGTGCGCCTCAGACCCCCCTTCGACGTCGCACCACCTGATCGACGCAATACTTCACGGATTTGGCTAAAAATCCAAACCCTAGTTTGAACCCACTTTGAAAGGTATCGGCTTTGTCCATTTTAAACTGATTTATACACTTTTAAGTGTTGCAAACTTTGAAAAATCACATCTTTATGGTGCGTTAACGAAATTTGATGAAACAAGAGACATCGTGACTGCAAGGACCCTCTCTACAATCTAGAAGAGACCGCGGATTTTTCAGAGCCAGCATCGATTTTTAGCATCTCGAAAACCAAAGTGGGAACTCTAACTCAAATGTGAATAGAAATGTGATGTATAAATTATATAAGAGAAATATAAATTATATACGTGTTGTATACCTCATGTACACGCGTTGTATAAGTTGTATGAGCGAAGTATGAATTATACATGCATAGTGTAAATGATATGTGTGTTGGAATGAAAATAAAATATACTTATATACGAATATATATATATATATATATATATATATATATATATATATATATATATATATATGCTCCCCTCGTCCGCAAACCATGGACGATATTTATTGATTGTGAATTGGTGTGAAAAATTTGGTGAATAATGCGAATGGTTGATAGAATTGTTTGTGGTTGATATTGTTTGGTTATGGTTGAAAAATACCCATTTGTGATTGAAATAAATTGTGGAAAAGAAAAATCATACTCGCCTGCGTGCGAAATAGATGTGTGAAATCCCCATTGTCAAAAACCGTGAGGTTTTAAGGTGGAGCGAGGAGCCGTACTCGGGACGGTGCCAGTTTTAACTACCCTGCTGTTATGCTACCGAAATTTTGAATAATATTCATGTTTTAGAATTATTTTCATATGTTGAAATTATTTACATGTGTTGAAACAAAAGTCATGTGTTGAAACCATATCCATGTGTGGAAATGCTCATGTGTTGAGAAGTTCACGTGTTGAAAAATAATTCATGTGTTGAAAATAATTCACATGTTGAATAAATAAATCGTTTTAACAATAAAAATCACACTTTTATTATATATGTGAAGTATGTAAAATATTCATATTTTAAATAAATTGTTTCAATAATAAAAATAACATCTTTCTTACATGTACAAACCATATAAAATATATCCATGTGTGGAAATGCTCATGTGTTAAGAAGTTCATGTGTGAAAAATGTTCATATGTGAAAAATGTTCATGTGTTAAATAAAAGATCGAACAATAAAAATTACATTTTTATTGAGAATATGAAGTGTTAAAAACATTCATGTGTCGAACAAATATTTTAGATGATAATAATACCATATTTATCATGTGTGTGAATTGCTAAAAATATACAAGTGCTGAAATAAATATTTGTTTGCTATAAATATTATTTTTAACATGTATAGGAACTAAATAAAATAGTCATGTGTTGAAATATATTTTAGATCGCTAAAAATATCGTTTTTAAGTGAAACGTGAAGTGTTAAAAATAACCATAAGTGGAAATAAACCTTTGTTCGCTAGAAATATAATTTTTAGCTTAGTTTTGCACATATATATACATGTGTTGAATAGGAAATGGATTAGTTGTAGAATTTATTTGTGTGCCCGACAAATAGGTAAACCTTAATGAGTTGGATGTGCAAATTTTATTATTCTATCAACTCCTGTGAATGTCGTTGGATGCGGAGTGCTAGTTGTTCTGTGTGTAATAATAAACATCGCCATAGGATAGTAACAATTAATTTTGAACTAAATTACATGTCATACTTCTTGAGGATAGGCATACTTCATCATATACCACACAAGCATTTGGGGCTTGTGTGACAAGGCTGAAGATTTACCATACGAGCGAGAGGCTTGTGTGGCGATGACTATATATTACAGGTTGAACTGATGACTGATCTTGACTATATAAATTGTAACGGTAAATTGCAAGATTAATAAAAAACCCACACAGGTCTGGAGATGGCAATAAACAAGTCTCTCTAGTCATTAAGGCACAAAAACCATTTATAGGGTGACGAGAATTTATTCTCTGGAGTTATGATCTATACACATCCCCTGTGGACATCGGAATATATCACTATAAATATGTGTATGCTTATTAGGATTTATTGGGTACCTAATATAGCCCAATAAATTTCCAAACCCCTTCCCGTACAAACAAGGTTATGGCGAAATTTTTCGAAATATAAAGGTGTTACTGAAATATTTGAAGTGAAAACGATATTGAAATCGTCGAATGAATTATATGTATATATATATACATATAAATTATATTAAAACGAATCGAGGCCGTGCAGTTCGCATTTTAAAATCGTAACTTCAAACGATTATACCGAAAGATCCTACCATCGAATTTTCACGAAATTGGTACCGTTGGGTTCGCTTTGGGAATATCTTCCAAGGATATAAACTTTTTTGAAATCCAACGGTTAGATTTTCAGATATGTGTAAAACAAATTTTGGGAAAAACAGCGCCAATACCTCGGCACGACCTAAAACGTCGTTTAATTAAATAAAGCTGATTTTATATAAATAAAAATGGCGATATATCGTTATAAAATATTATAGATGATATAGAGTGGAAATAAACCGATTCTACTTGGTTTGCTTGATATTTGATGGTTGAATGTGTTTGACATGAAAATTATACTAAAAAACTGAAATGTGAATGTCGAATGATTTAACCATGTGAAGAATTGATATGAAAATCTAAATATACGTGGATTATTTGAAAAGGCTGAGTTAATTCTCATTTCAAACAATCGATCGACGGTTAGAGGTCGAAGAGTTAAAGACGGTTCAAGACAGACGATCTTCACATTGGATGGATGGGCGCTACTGATGCTCGTGATTGGAATAGCTACCTTGAAGGAGCTGAAGTGGTAGTCGTTCGGACGTATTGTTGATTGTACGGATATGCGAGGAATTTGGTGCCTCCGGCTTCGTTCAAACCCAAAATGAAGTTGCAAATGGACTGTGTGTCTGACATTGAATTTTGTTCTGTGCTGATTGATCTCTATTAAATATATATCTATTTGACGGCGGAGAATTTATTTTCTTGCTTAACGCCCTTCTCTGAGACGTACGAGCTCAGAGGTTATATATCGATAGAAATCAGTCCCATGGAGTGAATTGCCTGTGTGGCACGCCTAAGTGGGATGTGATCAAGGACTCTGTTGAAAAGCAAAGTCTTGTGGTTGATGATCAAAGCATGGTCTGTGTGGCGTAGCTTTGTATATAGCGTGGATTCGCGAGCCTCACACCTTGGTATGAGTCAAAAATGAGATATGGACAGCTGGGAGAACACAACGTTTCTTTTGAGCTACGGTAGTGTCAGTGACTTACCAGACCTGACATTTATATATACTTTTCACCTATGTGGTTGTTGGAATGCGAGGCGCCTCGATTATAAGTCTGTAAGGATAGGGAAACGTGTGTTCAGGAATTGCCAATCCACAAACGTAAGAGAGGACCAGCCCAGTTGTAATAACCCGCAAAATCTGGGCCAGTTTAAAATTTTTAATTTGGCAATTTTAGCTAATTTTGATTATTTAAAATGAATTATTTTAAATAATATCGACGAGAAATTTATTTTGAATATAAATCGAACGTATATATTATACGCGTCATCGTTAGAATATAAAATATTTATATATAATTATAAATAGAATTGAAAATGGCGCGGTAGTTCGATAATTCGATTTCAAACTTCAATTGAATGTACCGGGTGCAAAACAATCCGGATTTTAGTGAAACCAAAAACCTTAGGATCTAATTGATAATATCTTTCCAACGAATCCGAAGAATCAAAATTTCGTAGCGGGAAGTAAAAGATATGTCCAGTTGAAAATTCTGAATAGTCGCTATGGAATTCAGGCCCTTAAAAATGGACATTTTGCAAACGACCTCGGATTTCGACGAAACCACTTTTGTTGGATCCGCAGTGTCAAATTATTGCTAGATTCCAAATTTCATAATTTTTCGAATCAATATGTGAGCGTGGCAAAGGAAAACGTGTTTTGACCATTTCAGTTGATTTTAATCGACTGGAAATTGGCCATTTTTCTAACGGTCTCAGAATTCGACGAAACTAGTTTTGTTAGGACAGTATCGTCAATACGAAGCTAGAAAATATTTTTATGGAATTTTTAGAGTTCGTATGTGACCCCGGTAATTTGAAATGTACGTTAAAAATTCAATAAGTGATTTAAGGGTAAATTCAACGGAAACTGATTCAAACGATCAAATCAAACTACGAAACATATCCCATTGTGTTCGGAATGGGGGTAAAACGCTATGGGCGACAGTCGGTGGGCCTCGTTTCGAAGTCAAATAAAAAGTCAACTCCTTGAGATAAAATAAAATAAAATTAAATAATTAAGTATATATATTTTTCATATAACCCCCCTCCTCTCGTTTTCATTCAGAAGATTAAAAAAAAAAAAAAAGAAGAAGAAGAAAAGCTCCCGTTATTGCTCGACCTCGCGCCCCTCACGTCGACGGCCGCCACCTCCTCCTAATGTCGATCCTCCCCAGTCCCTCCGAACCTCCTCTCCTTCCTCCTCAGGGTTAGGCCGTAGCCCCAGAACCCCCAAATCAATCCACCAGAGCACGCCGACGCCACCAGTTCAGCGCCGCCACCATGGTTGGCCCCACTAGCCACCGATCCTCCTTTCCCCTCCCTCGCGACTGAATCCCCCCTCGATGCTGGCCTGAGGCCGATTGAAACCCGCATCCACCATTAATCAGCGCCGCCTCCGGTCATTGAGACCTCCGCCGTGGACTGACCATGTCCCGGCACCGCTCCTCAGCACCCCTTCCACCTTCGATGCTGCGTAGGAAGTTTTTTTTCAGCCGATAAGAAAGTAAGTCTTATTTACTTGTATATAGGAAATCTGATATTTCACATAGGTTTTAGTTTAAAAGAAAACCCGATTTTTAATATGTGTTTTAACTTAGAAAGACCCGATTTTTACTATATGTTTAAGATAGTAAAAATATGATTTTTATATGTTGAACTTCGAATTAAAAATATAATTTTTATATAAGGAAGATAATCAAAATATGATTTTTATGTTTTTAAAGTTTTAAAAATATAGTCTTTACTATATAGCGATTATAAAAATATGCTTTATATATTTTTAAAGTAGTAAAAATATAATCCTTTACATTGTAGAAAGATTAAAATATGATCTTTGCATAGTAGGAACTATAAAAATACCATCTTTGTATATGTAGCGAAATAAAAAATCTGATTTTTATTTTTATATACGTTGAGATAAAGTGGTAATTTTTATAAAGGCGAAAACTTTATTCTTATAAAGGCGAAATCTATATTTTTATAAAGGCGAAAACTTTATTCTTATAAAGGCGGAATCTATATTTTTATAAAGGCGAAATCTATAATTTTATAAAGGCGAAAACTTTATTCTTATAAAGGCGAAATCTATATTTTTATAAAGGCGAAATCTATATTTTTATAAAGGCGAAAACTTTATTCTTATAAAGGCGAAATCTATATTTTTATAAAGGCGAAAACTTTATTCTTATAAAGGCGAAATCTATATTTTTATAAAGGCGAAAACTTTATTCTTATAAAGGCGAAATCTATATTTTTATAAAGGCGAAAACTTTATTCTTATAAAGGCGAAATCTATATTTTTATAAAGGCGAAATCTATATTTTTATAAAGGCGAAAACTTTATTCTTATAAAGGCGAAATCTATATTTTTATAAAGTCGAAAACTTTATTCTTATAAAGGCGAAATCTATATTTTTATAAAGGCGAAATCTATATTTTTATAAAGGCGAAAACTTTATTCTTATAAAGGCGAAGTCTATATTTTTATAAAGGCGAAAACTTTATTCTTATAAAGGCGAAATCTATATTTTTATAAAGGCGAAAACTTTATTCTTATAAAGGCGAAATCTTTATATAGAAAATAGCGTGATAAAAATATAATTTTTATCTATATAACATAGGAGTAAAAATTCGATTTTTATATATTGAATAGCGAAGTAAAAATTCGATTTTTATATAAAGTATAACGAAGTGAAAATTCTATTTTTACAAATATGAAATAGCGTTGAAAATTCTATTTTCACAATATGAAGTTAGCGATAAAAATATGATTTTTATATAATGGAGAATATAAAAATGGGATTTTTATATATACAGCGTATACGGGCGACGAAGATGCGATGGCGATGAAGTTTTCTATCAAAGAAGTGCCGTGGAGCTAGGATAGCTATCGGTGAGAATTCTCACTCTTCAATTTTATTTCTAGTTATATATATATACTAGGATGCAGACGGTGTTTAGTAGCACCCGACACAATCGTCCACAGACCATGGACTTGTTTGTTTGGCTGTTTGGTGATTGATTGCGATATTGGTTTGAATGTGATTTGTGGTGTGAAAAATCGAATCGATAAATTGGTTAGGATTAGACGTGCGCCGTTATAAGGCGAAGGAGTAAGGCTAGGTTAGACCCTTACTCCAAATTTTGTGGTTTGCATAACGAAAGTGAATTTGATTGATGTGTGAATGGCGTGGGCCTTCACTAGACCGGGGATAAGGCTAGGCCTTGTCCCGTTTCTAGTATCGTGCCGTTATGCCGCCGAAATTTTCTAAAATATCTTATAAAAATAAAAATATCATTTTATTTAAAGAATGAACTGAATAGATATTCATATGTTAAAATAAAATGTTTTATCGTTAAAAATATAATTTTTAACGTGAAGTGAATAAAATAAAATATTCATTTACAAACCGGACGGTTTGTTTATGTACACTGATTTGACTGACATTGATTGGGACGATAAATTTTACACATCGCCCAACTGCACGAATAAAATCTGTGTTTGATTGTTTGAAACCCTACACGGGTGTTGGGATGAAATATGAAGTTCACTCATCCTAATCGATTAAATATGTCGAACGATTGATTGACAGGCTGTTATAAGCGTTAGATATCTATATTTGATGCTTATACAGTGTAGTGCACTTTGGTTGATGGTTGATTATTTTTCAATGCTATTATATACATGTGTTGTATGAAAATCCATGTAATTAACTTTATATGGTAATTGATTGGGCCTCATTCCAATTTGAAATATAAAGAATATTATAAAATAAAGGTTCATGTGTTGACTATACTCATCCGTTGGGAATAGCCATGTGTTGAACGAATTATTTTTATAATAAAATTTACATCTTTATCAATATAAAATAAGGTTCATGTGTTGACGGTACTCATTCGTTGAGATTAGTCAGGTGTTGAACGAAATATTGTAGCCAAAAATAGTCACACATGGACGGTACTCATTCGTTGAGATTAGTCGTGTGTTGACGAAAAGAAATATTTGAAACAGAATATATAAAGCCGTGTGGAATAGTGATGCGCCATTTGGACGCGAACGATATTTATATCGATTTTAACGATTTCGAAATGAATTGAATATATAACGATTTCGAAATGAATTGAATATTTAACGATTTCGAAATGAATTGAATATATAACGATTTCGAAATGAATTGAATATATAACGATTTCGAAATGAATTGAATATAAAACGATTTCGATTTGAATTGAATATGAAACGATTTCGATTTGAATGGAATAGAAAACCAATTTGATTTCAAATTGAATATATAATGAACTTGATTCAAATAGAAAACGAAACGAATTTGATTTGAATAGAAAATGAATTTGAATCGAATATAAAACCAATTTGAATTAAATTGAATTGAAAACGAATTCAAATTGAATTGAAAGCGAATTGAAATAAATTCAAATTTAATTGAAACTTGAATTGAATAGAAATGAATTTTTAAAACGAATTTTTAAAGAAGAATTCAATTTTGCTTTGGATTGAAATAGAAGTTGAAATGGTTCTTGAAACGAATTTAAAACTATTTATATATTTCGTTTTAAATAGAAATCGACGAAATATATATTAATATATACAATATAATGGCCTGAATAAAACGCGCCGCGCCGCGGCAGTTCCTAAATTTCGACCATTTATTTCAACCGGACATTACGGGAGATCCGACCGTCGGATTCTCCTAAAACCGGAACCGTTGGGTTCGTATCGAAAAGAGCTTTCTAAAGAATATTAGAAATTCAAAATCTAACGGTTGGATTTGGAGATACGTCCAAATCAAATTCGAAAAAGGTCGCTGTAAGTGCAGTTCGATGGCCACTGTTGGAAATCGACTGTACGGGCCTTGATAAAATTATTAAAAATATCAATAATTTTTGAAAAATCATAAGAAATGATTTGGAAAAAATTGGGGTGAAAAACTCCATATTTGAAAAGATAAAAATAGATTTTTATCGAAATGAACTAGTTTTGAACTAAATTTAAAACCTAATTAATTTTAAATAAATAAATTAGATTTAAAAAGGGGTTTTAAATAATCAGAATTTCTAATATATTTAAATGATTTTGAAATGGGTTTATCGTGAACGGTGTTTTAAATAACACTAGTTCTTTAACCCGATAAGAAATAGAATGTGATTTGGGTTTGTCGTGAACTGTGTTTTAAATAACACCTAGTTCTTAAACCCAGAAAAAGGAGCTTTATTGAATCTGCAATTAGATTGAAATTCGAATTGATAATCTAAATTACCAAATTTAGAAGATGAGCGAGAATGGAGTATCACCAGTTTGGCTCCAAAGCGATAGTTAAATCTTTAATTAGATTTGAACGTGAAATGGTAATTAATTTTACCGATAACACCACGGTGTTAGATATGGAGTATCACCAGTTTTGCTTCATGGATGAATAGGTTGGGATTGGGAAATAAAATAAATAATTACTTCGTTGTGGTTCGCTAATCTCGACTAGTTGGAAAAACCATAATTTGGTTTTAAATGACATCCAAAGGAAGATTACAGGATAAATTTTAAGGAATTTATCTTGGATAAAATTAATGGGAACCTTTCCCTAAGAATGTGGAATTTAGAAACTAGCTGTAGGTTGGCTAAGAAGAATGGTTTCCTGGACATTGATCTGATGTTGGTTTCGGCCTTCGGGGTTAATGTTTGGGAAATTGTTCTCTTGCTAATTTGCGGTTAGTGACTAATGAATTGGAATGAGGCGTATGTTGTGTTTGTGTAACATTTGTTTTCAATATACGCGGGTTATTCGGAAAGACCGGGTTTACACCCATTCTGAATAACCGATTCGACGATAAGTCGAAGATGAAGACGGTGGTCGAAGACCGGAAGTTTTCACATCGTTTGGGTAATTACTGACGATCCTGATTGGGCTGTACACCCATGAGGATGGAAATAGTTGGTGGTCGTCCAGACGTACTTGGATATGGATGGATATGCGAGGAAAGTGCCTCTGGTTTCGTTCAGACCCAGAACGGACTTGTAAATGGATTGTGTGTCTGACATTGGATTTTATTCTGTGTTGATTGATTTCTATTAAATATATATCTGCTTGGCGGCGGAGAATTTATTCTCTTGCTTAACGCCCTTCTCTGAGACGTACGAGCTTAGAGGTTATATATCGATAGATATCAATCGCATGGCATGAATTGCCTGTGTGGCATGCTAAGATGCAATGATCAAGGCTTCTGTTGAAAAGCAAAGTCTTGTGGTTGATGATCAAAGCACGCCTACGTGGCAGCTTTGTGTATAACGTGTATTCGCGAGCCTCACACCTCGGTATGAGTTAAAAACGTGATACGGACCGCTGGGAGAGCACGACGTTTCTTTCTAGCTTTGGTGGTGTCAGTGACTTACCAGCCCTGACATTTATATACTTTTCACCTTTGTGGTAGTTGGATGAGGCGCCTCGATTATAGGTCTGTAAGGACCGGGAAACGCGTGTTCAGGCATAATTAATCCTCTAACGTAAGTGAGGACCGGCCCAGCCGCATCCAGGGGTTACCCAGTGTGCGTAATCCTGAGATATTTGCTAGAGTGTCTCGAACGCGGAGAGGAGCTTGCCCCTTGCCTCGACTCATGACGGAAATCCAATTTCCAATACGTATATTTCGGCTTTATTTGTAGAGCCTAGTATGGCGACATAGTAGCATGGGATACTATGCCGTCTATGATTTATATTTATGATTGAAATGTTTTGACACTATACACTTATTATAGTATCAAATGATTTGTTTTGAACGTACCAAGCATGTTTGGCTGTTATAAGGTAAAACCCTATCCTCCGGCTTGCGTTGCATTGTGTGATGGGACCTGGGTCTTATAATAGCTTCATTTTTCGAAAAAGCATTGCGTTGTTTATTTTATGCACTGGTATTCTTGGGAGGAAACCCGTTCCGTGTTATACGGCGTGGTCCCTTGAATTACTTTCTTTTAAAATAAAGTTTTAAATAACTGTTTTAGTTCTCACACCAGTCACATGACTGACCTGGAGTTTATTGTTTTAACCTAAACTCTGGGTGCCCCTATTTTCCGCACGGGCAGCTAGTAGTTTTGGTTTTGCAGATTTATATTCACAGGATCCTGGTTTACAGCTGGAATGATATCCGGAAAGCTCTGTATCCGTATATCACCTTCAGTTGTGCTTTATATTATTTTTCCGCTGCTATGTATTTAAATGTAATTTAAATCTCTGATATTTCTGTGTAATATTTATTCATTTATACTCTGTATATTCTTGTAATCTGATGCATTGTTGTAATATACAAATGAAATGTTCTTCTGTTTGTGTTCTGATTTGTCATGTTCTCAACGTTCAGGGGTTTCGAACGGTTTAGATTGGTTTAACGACTGATTCTGATCGAGCGAAATTCCAGGCCGTCACATTTGGTATCAGAGCTTTGGTTTACAGAGCTCGAGAACAAGGCACATTAGAACCATACGAAAGAATTCATCAGATATGGATTAGTAATATCCAATTGGAATGACTCGTTAGAGATAGGATCAGTAGTATCCTAGAACGAGTGTGAAGAGTATATTTCCAAATAAAAACAATTTTGTTTTGAAAATTTAAACCATTTTAAACGTATTTGATTATTTATTTATTTTGAATATGGACAATCGAGTATATAAAGGTTTTGTATATACGCGTCATGAACGTATATTCGAAGTTTTAATATACTGGATAGATATAGAATCACATTCTAGTCGCCCGGACCTGATTCTGATGATTGACGCGTCATCATTAGTAATTAGTTTCGTGTTTCAAAGGTGTGCTTTCTATATGTTTCCATTAGACTGGTGTGAGAACCAAAACTTATATATAGTTAGAACACATTGTTGTGAATTGGCATCAAAAACATGATTTTCTTTATATATATATCAAAATTATGAATTTGAAACTCTAATCCACTAATTGATTGTTGTTTGTTTAAATTGTTTGCTGATTTTTAACCATTTATGCCTAATATAACCCAATATTGAACTATATTGAAAATTGGTCGCATTTGCTTCCATATACATATACTTACATTGAACAGGTCATAGCAAGGAGGCTAGAGCAGAGAATAAAATTTGTTTGCCCGACAAATAGGTACATGTTTACTACATAATTTCCTGTTTTGTTTGGGTGATGATGATTTTGTGAGCCTATTGGCTAGCCGCTTGGCTTTTTCTTTTTCTTTTTGAGATCTGAAGGACCGGGGAAGCTATTTGAAATTCCCCGATGCTCCCGGTGCAGGGGAGGTTATGGCGAAATTTTTCGAAAATTTAGGGTGTTAGCCAAATTTTTGAAATTTTGAAAATTCTCAGAAACCAAAGGGTTGGAGAATGCAAGCCGGATCGAACAGAGTGTTGAATAATCAAACCACTTTCGACTTTGTTCCTTTTCGGGGACGAAAAGTTTTAAGTGGGGGAGATTGTAATAACCCGCAAAATCTGGGCCAGTTTAAAATTTTTAATTTGGCAATTTTAGCTAATTTTGATTATTTAAAATGAATTATTTTAAATAATATCGACGAGAAATTTATTTTGAATATAAATCGAACGTATATATTATACGCGTCGTCGTTAGAATATAAAATATTTATATATAATTATAAATAGAATTGAAAATGGCGCGGTAGTTCGATAATTCGATTTCAAACTTCAATTGAATGTACCGGGTGCAAAACAATCCGGATTTTAGTGAAACCAAAAACCTTAGGATCTAATTGATAATATCTTTCCAACGAATCCGAAGAATCAAAATTTCGTAGCGGGAAGTAAAAGATATGTCCAGTTGAAAATTCTGAATAGTCGCTATGGAATTCAGGCCCTTAAAAATGGACATTTTGCAAACGACCTCGGATTTCGACGAAACCACTTTTGTTGGATCCGCAGTGTCAAATTATTGCTAGATTCCAAATTTCATAATTTTTCGAATCAATATGTGAGCGTGGCAAAGGAAAACGTGTTTTGACCATTTCAGTTGATTTTAATCGACTGGAAATTGGACATTTTTCTAACGGTCTCAGAATTCGACGAAACTAGTTTTGTTAGGACCGTATCGTCAATACGAAGCTAGAAAATATTTTTATGGAATTTTTAGAGTTCGTATGTGACCCCGGTAATTTGAAATGTACGTTAAAAATTCAATAAGTGATTTAAGGGTAAATTCAACGGAAACTGATTCAAACGATCAAATCAAACTACGAAACATATCCCATTGTGTTCGGAATGGGGGTAAAACGCTATGGGCGACAGTCGGTGGGCCTCGTTTCGAAGTCAAATAAAAAGTCAACTCCTTGAGATAAAATAAAATTAAATTAAATAATTAAGTATATATATTTTTCATATAACCCCCCCTCCTCTCGTTTTCATTCAGAAGATAAAAAAAAAAAAAAAAGAAGAAAAGCTCCCGTTATTGCTCGACCTCGCGCCCCTCACGTCGACGGCCGCCACCTCCTCCTAATGCCGATCCTCCCCAGTCCCTCCGAACCTCCTCTCCTTCCTCCTCAGGGTTAGGCCGTAGCCCCAGAACCCCCAAATCAATCCACCAGAGCACGCCGACGCCACCAGTTCAGCGCCGCCACCATGGTTGGCCCCACTGGCCACCGATCCTCCTTTCCCCTCTCTCGCGACTGAATCCCCCCTCGATGCTGGCCTGAGGCCGATTGAAACCCGCATCCACCATTAATCAGCGCCGCCTCCGGTCATTGAGACCTCCGTCGTGGACTGACCATGTCCCGGCACCGCTCCTCAGCACCCCTTCCACCTTCGATGCTGCGTAGGAAGTTTTTTTTCAGCCAATAAGAAAGTAAGTCTTATTTACTTGTATATAGGAAATCTGATATTTCACATAGGTTTTAGTTTAAAAGAAAACCCGATTTTTAATATGTGTTTTAACTTAGAAAGACCCGATTTTTACTATATGTTTAAGATAGTAAAAATATGATTTTTATATGTTGAACTTCGAATTAAAAATATAATTTTTATATAAGGAAGATAATCAAAATATGATTTTTATGTTTTTAAAGTTTTAAAAATATAGTCTTTACTATATAGCGATTATAAAAATATGCTTTATATATTTTTAAAGTAGTAAAAATATAATCCTTTACATTGTAGAAAGATTAAAATATGATCTTTGCATAGTAGGAACTATAAAAATACCATCTTTGTATATGTAGCGAAATAAAAAATCTGATTTTTATTTTTATATACGTTGAGATAAAGTGGTAATTTTTATAAAGGCGAAAACTTTATTCTTATAAAGGCGAAATCTATATTTTTATAAAGGCGAAATCTTTATTCTTATAAAGGCGAAATCTATATT
Source organism: Allium sativum (assembly GCA_030737875.1). Taxonomy (NCBI): domain Eukaryota; kingdom Viridiplantae; phylum Streptophyta; class Magnoliopsida; order Asparagales; family Amaryllidaceae; genus Allium; species Allium sativum. Next base: position 690,169,145 of record CM060913.1, on the reverse strand, counting down.
TTTATAAAGGCGAAATCTATATTTTTATAAAGGCGAAAACTTTATTCTTATAAAGGCGAAATCTATATTTTTATAAAGGCGAAATCTATATTTTTATAAAGGCGAAAACTTTATTCTTATAAAGGCGAAATCTATATTTTTATAAAGGCGAAAACTTTATTCTTATAAAGGCGAAATCTATATTTTTATAAAGGCGAAAACTTTATTCTTATAAAGGCGAAATCTATATTTTTATAAAGGCGAAAACTTTATTCTTATAAAGGCGAAATCTATATTTTTATAAAGGCGAAATCTATATTTTTATAAAGGCGAAAACTTTATTCTTATAAAGGCGAAATCTATATTTTTATAAAGGCGAAAACTTTATTCTTATAAAGGCGAAATCTATATTTTTATAAAGGCGAAATCTATATTTTTATAAAGGCGAAAACTTTATTCTTATAAAGGCGAAGTCTATATTTTTATAAAGGCGAAAACTTTATTCTTATAAAGGCGAAATCTATATTTTTATAAAGGCGAAAACTTTATTCTTATAAAGGCGAAATCTTTATATAGAAAATAGCGTGATAAAAATATAATTTTTATCTATATAACATAGGAGTAAAAATTCGATTTTTATATATTGAATAGCGAAGTAAAAATTCGATTTCTATATAAAGTATAACGAAGTGAAAATTCTATTTTTACAAATATGAAATAGCGTTGAAAATTCTATTTTCACAATATGAAGTTAGCGATAAAAATATGATTTTTATATAATGGAGAATATAAAAATGGGATTTTTATATATACAGCGTATACGGGCGACGAAGATGCGATGGCGATGAAGTTTTCTATCAAAGAAGTGCCGTGGAGCTAGGATAGCTATCGGTGAGAATTCTCACTCTTCAATTTTATTTCTAGTTATATATATATACTAGGATGCAGACGGTGTTTAGTAGCACCCGACACAATCGTCCACAGACCATGGACTTGTTTGTTTGGCTGTTTGGTGATTGATTGCGATATTGGTTTGAATGTGATTTGTGGCGTGAAAAATCGAATCGATAAATTGGTTAGGATTAGACGTGCGCCGTTATAAGGCGAAGGAGTAAGGCTAGGTTAGACCCTTACTCCAAATTTTGTGGTTTGCATAACGAAAGTGAATTTGATTGATGTGTGAATGGCGTGGGCCTTCACTAGACCGGGGATAAGGCTAGGCCTTGTCCCGTTTCTAGTATCGTGCCGTTATGCCGCCGAAATTTTCTAAAATATCTTAGAAAAATAAAAATATCATTTTATTTAAAGAATGAACTGAATAGATATTCATATGTTAAAATAAAATGTTTTATCGTTAAAAATATAATTTTTAACGTGAAGTGAATAAAATAAAATATTCATTTACAAACCGGACGGTTTGTTTATGTACACTGATTTGACTGACATTGATTGGGACGATAAATTTTACACATCGCCCAACTGCACGAATAAAATCTGTGTTTGATTGTTTGAAACCCTACACGGGTGTTGGGATGAAATATGAAGTTCACTCATCCTAATCGATTAAATATGTCGATCGATTGATTGACAGGCTGTTATAAGCGTTAGATATCTATATTTGATGCTTATACAGTGTAGTGCACTTTGGTTGATGGTTGATTATTTTTCAATGCTATTATATACATGTGTTGTATGAAAATCCATGTAATTAACTTTATATGGTAATTGATTGGGCCTCATTCCAATTTGAAATATAAAGAATATTATAAAATAAAGGTTCATGTGTTGACTATACTCATCCGTTGGGAATAGCCATGTGTTGAACGAATTATTTTTATAATAAAATTTACATCTTTATCAATATAAAATAAGGTTCATGTGTTGACGGTACTCATTCGTTGAGATTAGTCAGGTGTTGAACGAAATATTTTAACCAAAAATAGTCACACATGGACGGTACTCATTCGTTGAGATTAGTCGTGTGTTGACGAAAAAAAATATTTGAAACAGAATATATAAAGCCGTGTGGAATAGTGATGCGCCATTTGGACGCGAACGATATTTATATCGATTTTAACGATTTCGAAATGAATTGAATATATAACGATTTCGAAATGAATTGAATATTTAACGATTTCGAAATGAATTGAATATATAACGATTTCGAAATGAATTGAATATATAACGATTTCGAAATGAATTGAATATAAAACGATTTCGATTTGAATTGAATATGAAACGATTTCGATTTGAATGGAATAGAAAACCAATTTGATTTCAAATTGAATATATAATGAACTTGATTCAAATAGAAAACGAAACGAATTTGATTTGAATAGAAAATGAATTTGAATCGAATATAAAACCAATTTGAATTAAATTGAATTGAAAACGAATTCAAATTGAATTGAAAGCGAATTGAAATAAATTCAAATTTAATTGAAACTTGAATTGAATAGAAATGAATTTTTAAAACGAATTTTTAAAGAAGAATTCAATTTTGCTTTGGATTGAAATAGAAGTTGAAATGGTTCTTGAAACGAATTTAAAACTATTTATATAATTCGTTTTAAATAGAAATTGACGAAATATATATTATATATATTATATATACAATATAATGGCCTGAATAAAACGCGCCGCGCCGCGGCAGTTCCTAAATTTCGACCATTTATTTCAAACGGACATTACGGGAGATCCGACCGTCGGATTCTCCTAAAACCGGAACCGTTGGGTTCGTATCGAAAAGAGCTTTCTAAAGAATATTAGAAACTCAAAATCTAACGGTTGGATTTGGAGATACGTCCAAATCAAATTCGAAAAAGGTCGCTGTAAGTGCAGTTCGATGGCCACTGTTGGAAATTGACTGTACGAGCCTTGATAAAATTATTAAAAATATCAATAATTTGTGAAAAATCATAAGAAATGATTTGGAAAAAATTGGGGTGAAAAACTCCATATTTGAAAAGATAAAAATAGATTTTTATCGAAATGAACTAGTTTTGTTCTAAATTTAAAACCTAATTAATTTTAAATAAATAAATTAGATTTAAAAAGGGGTTATAAATAATCAGAATTTCTAATATATTTAAATGAATTTGAAATGGGTTTATCGTGAACGGTGTTTTAAATAACACTAGTTCTTTAACCCGATAACAAATAGAATGTGATTTGGGTTTGTCGTGAACTGTGTTTTAAATAACACCTAGTTCTTAAACCCAGAAAAAGGAGCTTTATTGAATCTGCAATTAGATTGAAATTCGAATTGATAATCTAAATTACCAAATTTAGAAGATGAGCGAGAATGGAGTATCACCAGTTTGGCTCCAAAGCGATAGTTAAATCTTTAATTAGATTTGAACGTGAAATGGTAATTAATTTTACCGATAACACCACGGTGTTAGATATGGAGTATCACCAGTTTTGCTTCATGGATGAATAGGTTGGGATTGGGAAATAAAATAAATAATTACTTCGTTGTGGTTCGCTAATCTCGACTAGTTGGAAAAACCATAATTTGGTTTTAAATGACATCCAAAGGAAGATTACAGGATAAATTTTAAGGAATTTATCTTGGATAAAATTAATGGGAACCTTTCCCTAAGAATGTGGAATTTAGAAACTAGATGTAGGTTGGCTAAGAAGAATGGTTTCCTGGACATTGATCTGATGTTGGTTTCGGCCTTCGGGGTTAATGTTTGGGAAATTGTTCTCTTGCTAATTTGCGGTTAGTGACTAATGAATTGGAATGAGGCGTATGTTGTGTTTGTGTAACATTTGTTTTCAATATACGCGGGTTATTCGGAAAGACCGGGTTTACACCCATTCTGAATAACCGATTCGACGATAAGTCGAAGATGAAGACGGTGGTCGAAGACCGGAAGTTTTCACATCGTTTGGGTAATTACTGACGATCCTGATTGGGCTGTACACCCAAGAGGATGGAAATAGTTGGTGGTCGTCCAGACGTACTTGGATATGGATGGATATGCGAGGAAAGTGCCTCCGGTTTCGTTCAGACCCAGAACGGACTTGTAAATGGATTGTGTGTCTGACATTGGATTTTATTCTGTGTTGATTGATTTCTATTAAATATATATCTGCTTGGCGGCGGAGAATTTATTCTCTTGCTTAACGCCCTTCTCTGAGACGTACGAGCTTAGAGGTTATATATCGATAGATATCAATCGCATGGCATGAATTGCCTCTGTGGCATGCTAAGATGCAATGATCAAGGCTTCTGTTGAAAAGCAAAGTCTTGTGGTTGATGATCAAAGCACGCCTACGTGGCAGCTTTGTGTATAACGTGTATTCGCGAGCCTCACACCTCGGTATGAGTTAAAAACGGGATACGGACCGCTGGGAGAGCACGACGTTTCTTTCTAGCTTTGGTGGTGTCAGTGACTTACCAGCCCTGACATTTATATACTTTTCACCTTTGTGGTAGTTGGATGAGGCGCCTCGATTATAGGTCTGTAAGGACCGGGAAACGCGTGTTCAGGCATAATTAATCCTCTAACGTAAGTGAGGACCGGCCCAGCCGCATCCAGGGGTTACCCAGTGTGCGTAATCCTGAGATATTTTCTAGAGTGTCTCGAACGCGGAGAGGAGCTTGCCCCTTGCCTCGACTCATGACGGAAATCCAATTTCCAATACGTATATTTCGGCTTTATTTGTAGAGCCTAGTATGGCGACATAGTAGCATGGGATACTATGCCGTCTATGATTTATATTTATGATTGAAATGTTTTGACACTATACACTTATTATAGTATCAAATGATTTGTTTTAAACGTACCAAGCATGTTTGGCTGTTATAAGGTAAAACCCTATCCTCCGGCTTGCGTTGCATTGTGTGATGGGACCTGGGTCTTATAATAGCTTCATTTTTCGAAAAAGCATTGCATTGTTTATTTTATGCACTGGTATTCTTGGGAGGAAACCCGTTCCGTGTTATACGGCGTGGTCCCTTGAATTACTTTCTTTTAAAATAAAGTTTTAAATAACTGTTTTAGTTCTCACACCAGTCACATGACTGACCTGGAGTTTATTGTTTTAACCTAAACTCTGGGTGCCCCTATTTTCCGCACGGGCAGCTAGTAGTTTTGGTTTTGCAGATTTATATTCACAGGATCCTGGTTTACAGCTGGAATGATATCCGGAAAGCTCTGTATCCGTATATCACCTTCAGTTGTGCTTTATATTATTTTTCCGCTGCTATGTATTTAAATGTAATTTAAATCTCTAATATTTCTGTGTAATATTTATTCATTTATACTCTGTATATTCTTGTAATCTAATGCATTGTTGTAATATACAAATGAAATGTTCTTCTGTTTGTGTTCTGATTTGTCATGTTCTCAACGTTCAGGGGTTTCGAACGGTTTAGATTGGTTTAACGACTGATTCAGATCGAGCGAAATTCTAGGCCGTCACATTTGGTATCAGAGCTTTGGTTTACAGAGCTCGAGAACAAGGCACATTAGAACCATACAAAAGAATTCATCAGATATGGATTAGTAATATCCAATTGGAATGACTCGTTAGAGATAGGATCAGTAGTATCCTAGAACGAGTGTGAAGAGTATATTTCCAAATAAAAACAATTTTGTTTTGAAAATTATAAAAACTGAATTTTCTTAAAGTATAAAAACCTGTTTTTGAAATAAAAAAATAAAAACTGCATTTTTTTAAAAATAAAGCCTGATTTGTTTTTAAAAAGTATAAAAACTGCATTTTTATTAAAAGTTAAAACTGATTTCAAAGATTTTAAAACTGATTTTTTAAAAGAAATAAAAACTCGATTTTTATATGTTGAACTTTGAAATAAAAACTCGATTTTTATATGTTGAACTTTGAAATAAAAACTCGATTTTTATATGTTGAACTTTGAGATAAAAACTCGATTTTTATATGTTGAACTTTGAGATAAAAACTCGATTTTTATATGTTGAACTTTGAAATAAAAACTCGATTTTTATATGTTGAACTTTGAGATAAAAACTCGATTTTTATATGTTGAACTTTGAAATAAAAATTCGATTTTTATATATATTGAATAGCGAAATAAAAATTCGATTTTTATATATATAGTGGCTACGGGCGACGAAGCTGACGAAGATGCGAAAACGACGAAGACTTCTGCAAATGAAGTGCCGTGGGGCTTGGATAGCTATCGGTGAGAACTTCTCACTCAAAATTTCTCTTTTGCTAGTTATATATATACATATATACTAGGATGCAGACGATGCTTAGTAGCACCCGACACCCGTCCACAGACCATGGACTTGTTTGTTTGGTTGAGTAGTTAGTTAGAATATTTGATTGAATGGAAATTGTTTGGTGAAATGAAATTGATTTGATTGATGTGTGAATGGCGTGGGCCTTCACTAGACCGGGGATAAGGCTAGGCCTTGTCCCGTTTCTAGTATAGTGCCGTTATGCCGCCGAAATTTTCTAAAATATGTTAGAAAAATAAAAATAACATTTTATTTAAAGAATGAACTGAATAGATATTCATATGTCGAAATAAAATATTTTATCGTTAAAAATATAATTTTTAACGTGAATATGAATATAGTGAAAGTGAATAAAATAAATATTCATTTACAAACCGGACGGTTTGTTTATGTACACCTATTTGACTGACATTGATTGGGACGATAAATTTTACACATCGCCCAACTGCACGAATAAAATCTGTGTTTGATTGTTTGAAACCCTACACGGGTGTTGGGATGAAATATGAAGTTCACTCATCCTAATCGATTAAATATGTCGATCGATAGATTGACAGGCTGTTATAAGCGTTAGATACCAACTGTGACGGCATGGAATTTCGCTCGGTCCGAACCAGTCGCTAAACCGACCCAGGTCGTTCGAAACGCCCTATCGTTTGAGAACACGACAAAACAGAACGCATGTAGAAGAACGTTCCATTGTATATTACAACAATGCATCAGAATACATGAATATACAGAGTATAAATGAATATTACACAGAAATATCAGAGATTCAAATTACATTTGAATACATAGCAGCGGAAAATAATACAATACACAACTAGAAGGAGATATACGGATACAAAGCTTTCCGGATATCGTTCCAGCTGTAAACCAGGATCCTGTGAATATAAATCTGCAAAACCAAAACTACTAGCTGCCCGTGTCAAAATAAGGGCACCCAGAGTTTAGGTTAAAACAATAAACTCCAGGTCAGTCATGTGACTGGTGTGAGAACTAAAACAGTTATTAATCTTTATTTTAAATCATTAGGTAAATCAAGGGACCACGCCGTATAACACGGAACGGGTTTCCTCCCAAGAATACCAGTGCATAAAACAAACAGCGCAATGCTAAATAAAGAAAAATGAAGCTGTTATAAGACCCAGGTCCCATCACACAATGCAACGCAGTCGAGGATAGAGTTTTCCCTTATAACAGCCAAAGGATGCTTGATACGTTTTAAAACAAATCATTTGATACAATTATAAGTGCATAGTGTATAAAACAACTTCAAATCATAAGTATCAATCATAGGCGGCATAAGCGCCCCATCCCACTATGTCGCCATATATAGGATTACAATTAAAACCGCAAATGTCACGTATTTGGAAATTGGATTTCCGTCTATGAACCGAGGCAAAAGATAGTCCTCAACCGATTCGAGACGCTCTAGTCCGTGTCTCAGGACCCAGACACAGGTGGGCCCTTGGATCGTCAGGGCCGGTCCACCGATGTGGATTAAAATGCCTGAACACTACGTTTCCCCACCCTATGGGGTGTAAGTCTGGTCCGTCAGCCGACCAGAATGCATCGGCCGAAACCGATATAACCGAGGCGCCTCGCAACAGCAACAACCACATAAGTCAAACTCGTCAGGGCGTGTAAAACCACTGACGCCACTTCTAACTAGAAAGAAACGCATGCCCTCCCTGAGGTCCGTCTCCCGTTTTTGATTCATACCGGGTGTGAAACTCGCGAATCAAACGTTACACAAAGCTACGCCACAAAGGCCGTGCTTTGATCATCAACCACAAGACTTTGCTTTTCAACAGAAGCCTTGATCATTTGCATCTTAGCATGCCACACAGGCAAGCCATCCTATGCAACCGATATCAGTCACACAGAATGAAATCCGATGTCAGACACACAGTCCATTTACAAGTCCGTTCTGGGTCTGAACGAAACCGGAGGCACCTATTACCCCGCATATCCATCGATCTCCAAGCACGTCTGGACGATCACTAACTGTTTCCATCTTCTTGGGTGTACAGCCCAATCAAGATCATCAGTTATCACCCAAAACGACGTGAAGACCTCCGGTCTTCGACCATCGTCTTCATCTTCGACTTATCGTCGTATCAGTTATTCAGAATGGGATAAACCCGGTCTTTCCGAATAACTCGCGTATATATTATAAAAGTGTTACACAAACACAACATACGCCTCATTCCAATTCATTAGTCACTAACCGTAAATTAATCAAGAGAATAATTTCCCAAATATTAACCCCGAAGGCCGAAACCAACATCAGATCAATATCCAGAAAACCATTCTGCTTGGCTAACCGACAGTTAGTTTCTAAATTTCACATTCATAGGGAAAGATTCCCATTAATTTTATCAAAGATAAATTCCTTGAATTTATTCTTTAATCCATTTTTGAATATCAATTCAAACTAGTCGGGATTAGCGAACCTTACCGAAGTAATCATTTGTTTTAATTTCCCAATCCCAACCTATTCATCCCATGAAGTAAAACTAGTAATACTTCATATCTAACACCACAGTGTTATCGGTAAATTCAATTACCTTTTCATGTTCAAATCTAATTAAAGATTTAACTATCGCCTGGAGCAAAACTGGTGATACTCCATTTTCGATCTTTTCAATCTAATTAAAGATTCATTAAAACTCCACTTAGTTTTAATCTTCGACTGGGTTAAAGAATCAGCGTCATTTAAAACACGGTTCACGATAAACCCAAAATCCCATTCATTAATTATCGGGTTAAAGAACAAGTGTTATTTAAAACACTGTTCACGATAAACCCAAAAATCAATATCAATTCCAATTAAATATTATTTAATTGGTGCACTTCATTAAATCTAAATAAAAAGATTTAATCTTTTCTCAACTGGGTTCAAGAACAGTGTTAGTGAAGACACCATTCACGACAAACCCAAATCACATTCGATATTCAATACAAGGCTCTAAATAGAAAATATATCGGCTTATATTCAATATCGAATTCTACGACTAACAAATGTCGTATTGGAAATAGCGATATAAATATATATCTTTCAAATTTCCATAACAACACCTGTATAATCACGAATTCCAACATCGAAATATTCCGAAGACAATTTCGATTCAAATCCACTCCAATGCAACCATTGGAAATTTTGGTTATTTTCAAAACCCTTTTCAAATTCAATTTATTTATTTAAAAATAAATAGAATTATAATTCTAGTTCAAAACTAGTTCATTTCGATAAAAATCTATTTTTATCTTTTCAAATATGGAGTTTTTCATCCCAAATCTTCACAAATCATTTCTTATGATTTTACACAAATTATTACTATTTTTAATAATTTTATCAAGGCCCGTACAGTCGATTTCCATTAACGGCCATCGAACTGCACTTACCGCGACCTTTTTCGAATTTGATTTGGACGTATCTCCAAATCCAACTGTTAGATTTCTAATTTCTAATATTCGTTAGAAAGCTCTTTTCGATGCGAACCCAACGGTTCCGGTTTTAGGAGAATCCGACGGTCGGATCTCCCGTAATGTCCGTTTGAAATAAATGGTCGAAATTCACGAACTGCCGCGGCGCGGCGCGTTCTATTCAGGCCATTATATTATATATATATATAATATATATAATATATACATCGTCGATTACCATTTAAAACGAATTATATAAATAGTTTTAAATTCGTTTCAAAAGCAATTTCAACTTCCATTTCAATTCAAATCGAAATTGAATTCTTCTTTATAAATTCGTTTCAAAATTCATTTCTATTCAATTCAAATTTCAATTCAATTTGAATTCGTTTTCAATTCAATTCATTTCGAAATCGTTTTCAATTCAATTCATTTCGAAATCGTTTTCAATTCAATTCATTTCGAAATCGTTTTCAATTCAATTCATTTCGAAATCGTTTTCAATTCAATTCATTTCGAAATCGTTTTCAATTCAATTCATTTCGAAATCGTTTTCAATTCAATTCATTTTGAAATCGATAAAATCGATATAAATATCGTTCACGTCAAAATGGCGTCAATCTAATCAACACGGCTTCATAAATTTCTATTTTCAAAATAGTTGTTATTATCAAAATATTTCGTTCAACACATGACCAATCTCAATGAATGAGTATTGTCAACACATGAACTTTTATTTCATATCGATAAAGATGTAAATTTTAATATTAAAATATTTCGTTCAACACATGACCAATCTCAATGAATGAGTACTGTCAACACATGAACTTTTATTTTATAATATTCTTTATTTTTCAAATTGGAATGAGACCCAATCAATTACCATATAAAGTTAATTATATGGATTTTCATACAACACATGTATATCATTGAACAGGTCATAGCAAGGAGGCTAGAGCAGAGAATAAAATTTGTTTGCCCGACAAATAGGTACATGTTTACTACATAATTTCCTGTTTTGTTTGGGTGATGATGATTTTATGAGCCTATTGGCTAGCCGCTTGGCTTTTTCTTTTTCTTTTTGAGATCTGAAGGACCGGGGAAGCTATTTGAAATTCCCCGATGCTCCCGGTGCAGGTGAGGTTATGGCGAAATTTTTCAAAAATTTAGGGTGTTAGCCAAATTTTTGAAATTTTGAAAATTCTCAGAAACTAAAGAGTTGGAGAATGGAAGCCTGATCGATCGTAGAGTTGATTAATCAAACCACTTTCGACTTTGTTCCTTTTCGGGGACGAAAGTTTTAAGTGGGGGAGATTGTAACAACCCGAAAATCTGGGCCAGTTTAAAATTTTTAAATTGGCAATTTTAGCGAGTTTTGATTATTTAAAATGAATTATTTTAAATAATATCGACGAGAAATTTATTTTGAATATAATTCGAACGTATATATTATACGCGTCGTCGTTAGAATAAAAATAATTATATATAATTATAAAAGGAATTGAAAATGGCGCGGTAGTTCGATAATTCGATTTCAAATTTCAATTGAATGTACCGGGTGCAAAACAATCCGGATTTTAGTGAAACCAAAAATAATGGAATCTAATAGTGAATATCTTTCCAACGAAGTTGAGAAACTGAGATTCCACTTTATAAATGATGAGATATGTCCAGTTGAAATTTAGAAATAGTCGCTGCGGAATTTATATATATTTTAATATAATATAAGGCCCTTAAAAATAGCAATTTTGCAAACGACCTCGGATTTCGACGAAACCAGTTTTGTTGGGTCCGTGATGTTAAGTTATTGCTAGGTTTCAAATTTCATAATTTTTCGAATCAATATGTGAGCGTGGCAAAGGAAAACGCGTTTGACCAGTTTCAGTTGATTTAATCGACTTGAAATTGGCCATTTTTCTAACGGTCTCAGAATTCGACGAAACTAGTTTTGTTAGGACCGTATCGTCAGTACGAAGCTAGAAAATATTTTTCTGGAATTTTTCTAGTTAGTATGTGACCCCGGTAATTTGAAATGTGCGTTTAAAATTCAATATAGTAATTTAAATGTAAATATTAATGGAAACTGATTCAAACAGTCGAATCAACCTACGATACATATCCCATTGTGTTCGGAATGGGGGTGAAACGCTAGGGGCGACAGTCGGTGGGCTTGATTTCGCGTTCAAACGAAAAGTCAACTTTAAAAGGAATTAAATAATTAAAATAAAATAAAATAAAAAAACCTTCTCCTTCTATAACTTCTGGCCCCCCCTTCTCATTTTCATTTCGATCCAGATAAAAAAAAAAAAAGAGAGAGAGAGAAGAGCAGGGAGCCGCCGCGCCAGGGAGCCGCCGCACGCGTCCCCTCCTCATCTTCCTCCTCTTCCCCCTCGACGCGCAACTACCCCCCCCCCCCCGCATCGAAGAACGCGAGCGTCGCCCCCCCTTTTCCTCCACCGCCGAGCACCCCAAGCGCCGCCATCCTCCACCTTCTTCCCTCCTTCTGCCGCACGTCCTCCTCCCCCTCTGTAAGTCTTTCTTTTTTTTAATTTTATTTATTTTATTTTAAACTGAATTTGATTTTATATAAAAAAAAAAACTGAATTTGATTTTATATAAAAAACTGAATTTGATTATATATATAAAAAAAAAACTGAATTTGATTTTATATAAAAAACTGAATTTGATTTTATATAAAAAACTGAATTTGATTTTATATAAAAAAAACTGAATTTGATTTTATATAAAAAAAACTGAATTTGATTTTATATAAAAAACTGAATTTGATTTTATAAAAAAAAAACTGAATGTTGTTAATTTTAAAAACTGGATTTTGTTTATTTTAAAAACTGGATTTTGTTTATTTTAAACTTCAAAAGGTAAAAACGGATTTTTAAAAGAAGTTAAAACTGATTTTGTTCTAAAGTAAAAACAGGATTTTTTATATGTTGAAAGTCGAGATAAAAATCATATTTTTATATATTGAAAGTCGAGATAAAAATCATATTTATATATATTGAAAGTCGAGATAAAAATTCGATTTTTATATATTGAATAACATAGAAAAAAATTCGGTTTTTACATATGTAGTGGAAGCAGCAACGAAGGTGACAAAAAGGCGAAACGACAAAGACTTCTGCAAATGAAGAGCCGTCGAGCTAGGATAGCTATATGTGAGAATTTCTCACCTTTCAATTTCTTTTCTAAGTTATATATATATATATACTAGGATGCAGACGGTGCTTAGTAGCACCCGATACAATCATCCACAGACCATGGACTTGTTTGTTTGGCTAGTCGATTCCAAGGACCGCTGTGTGCGATCCTGAGGCATTTGCTAGAGTGTCTCGAATGGAGAGGAGCTTGCCCCTTGCCTCGACTCATGATGGAATCCAATTTCCAAAACGAAATTATGGATTTGATTGTATTACTAGTATGGCGACATAGTAGTATGGGTCATTTATGCCGTCTATGATTGATATTTATGATTGAATTTGCTTTTGAAACATATATGCACTAGTAATAATATCGAACACCTTTGTTTTATTCGTATGAAGCATTTCTTGGCCATTATAAGGTAAAACTCTGTCCTCCGGCTTGTGTTGCATTGTGTGATGGGACCTGAGTCTTATAATGGCTTCATTTTTATAAAAAGCATTGCGATGATTTAATATCTTACTTTATTTCATGCACTAGTACTCATTGGAGTAAACCCGTTCCGCGAAAGTGGCGTGTTCCTTTGATTTTACTTATTATTGTTGTTTAATTAGTTAAGTAGATTTCTCATACCAGTCCCATGAATGACTCGTAGTTTGTTTCACCGTGCAAACTCGGGTGCCCTTATTTTCACACGGGCAGCCTAGTTACAGGTAGTTGACGTATTTTGGCTTTCAACCGCAACATAGGTGCACTTTTGGCTCATGGCGAGGCTTGACTACACCGTTATGACTATGATTTTTCTGCCATTACTATATACGTATTATGATTCCGCCTCAGGCGATGTAGACTGATGTTTCATTTATGTACTTCCTATGTATACGATTCCGCCTCAGGCGATGTAGACTGATTATGTATTATTATGTACTAAATTGTATCCTGCACTATGCTCTCTGATGTGGTGATATATATGATTCAGTTGTCATATTTGTGTAAATTATTCTGTTTCTCGTTTATGCTATTATCTGTACTCTGCTAATGATGATTAATGTGTTATATTCCAACTATTATCCTTAACACCGTCGCACGGGGTTTTGGGATCGTCACATTTGGATAAGGTTCAATTATGGAATTATGTGCAAATATAATCCATTTTGGGTTAATATATTTGGGGTGACCATTTGTAGCAATCAAGGCAATTAACTGCTATAAATAAGACCACAAATAATGAAATAACCATTGTAACTAATATTGATTTGGGAAAAATAAATGTGATGGAAAATGGTTACAATTCCTAAAATCAATTAGGATGATTGTTGTCGACCCTAATTAGGAAATATAAATCGTAACTGCATTTAGAGATGAGGTTAAACTCAACTTTTTGTGTAAGCCTTCTCGGAACTGACCGACAAATCCAACAACAACAGGTAGTCAGTTTATTATGAGAGGTCTGATGCATATAGTCGTACTAAGGCACGATGTTAAGTTCACTTGTGGTAGAAGTTTGCCCAGAACCGACTAGCATATCCAGCATGCACAAATAGTCAACTTAATGTGAGAGGCATGGTATGTAAAAATATACATATATACATATATATGTATACATACATACATACATACATATAACAGTCAACCAATAAATACATAAATGAATAAAAATAGAAATTGTCCATAAGGGTACAACAATAGATAATTTGGGATTGATAAACAGTTGCCTTAGGAAAATATGACCTTTAGAGTCATAAAGGGCAATGAAAATGAAATAAAAGAAATGGTTGTCAAAAAGGTGATTAATGGATATTGATTGTCATTTAAATACTAAGTCCGAATTAGGGATGAAACTAAATAAGTATCCAAGAGAAAAGGGAATATAATATTCCTTATTTATGTCAAGAAAACCTAAAATTAAAAAGATAGTTGGACTTAGTAGGTTAATAGTGTAAGATATTATTAAACATATAAAACTGTGATGTAAATAAATGGTGTACGTATAGTATTTTCGTATAAAGAAATTAAACAGGAATGACTTAATAACGTGGCATACTTTATCCAGAAAAGGGAACGGTGTTAAAGGAAAATGGGCGATGAACAAATAACCTTCACGTATAGTCTGCTTCCTGGGTCCAAAAAGGAAAAGTGATAGGGGTTAAAGAGTCCACCTGAGAATAGGTTTTTCAGTATAGGAATCTTAAATGGAAGGTGTGTGTGGGCCAACCCAAACCTGAAAATTAAAAGTGCCAGATATGGCTATCCATCCTACGGGAAGAAGTAAGTGATTAAGGAGGTTATCAAATAAGGTCAGCTAGAAGGTATAACATAAGATAAAATACCTTCTCTTACCTTATGCGGGCAAGGGTATATGTGTGAATGACGAAAGCCTTAAGTAGTAGGGCCCGTAGCTAGTGTCCCCTAGTTTATGTCATAGTTGAATATATTATCGAGGGTTAATAAGTGACCAATAGGTTTGCCTGGGGTCTTAAGTGATCAGGGAGCGTCCACCCTATCTATCATTTGATAGTGAGACATTAAATAATAAATAATAGTGATTAAGGTTATAGAAAGAAACCCCGTAAACTAGGGGCCCACTCTCGATAGAATTAACCAGTTAAACTTTGGTATAAAGGATTCATAGAAATGTATGTAAATATCCTATCTCGATAATATATTTTAGGAATGCTACTTTGGGCTAAATAGTAAAGTCGTGCGTAAACATTTACAAGGTTAGGCTAGAATCACTAACCTGGTAAGGCATACAGCTTGGGTTGAACCAAACAGAATATATCAGTGCTGTACATTTCTTAGTCACCAGAACCAGTTGTTCTAAGCCCCCACCTCCTCATTATAATCTTAAGGTTTCATAGGGAAGGTTGGGTTCTCATAGATGATTAAGTTTGGCTTTCGGTTCTTGTTCTCTCTCATGCTCGGTATTGGCAAAGTGACTAACTTTGAAAAAGGTAGTTGCTTGAGTTAATACTTGTTATCCTATTTCTATTTCTCTATGAGTTTTATATATCAAACTTTGATTATGCTCATGCTCATTTATTGCATGTACCAGATATACACCCTACGCTTGATGTATTCAAGTTTTTGTTTTTTATCAAAAATTTAGGTGTAGAAAAGTGTGGGGTGTTACATTTGGTTTCATAGTTAGGTTAAACTATTAAAGGGATTTAGTTAAATTTGGAATCATGAGAGAACGTAATTCGATTTTCTTTTCTGTGTTTCTTTGTATTTCTTGCTCGACTTTAATTTATTTGACAAAGAAATTAGTCATTGTCTAAATTGTATATATAATAGGTATTGAGCGACTAAGAGTAGAAAGATGTTGAGTTCAGGTTTATAGCCAATTCTGTCTTACCCCAAAGTACGTTGACAATCTTGTCGTGAAGAGTATGAGACGACATATGGTGGATTTCGTTGATTCAAGTTTTGGAAACTGGAAAAAAATATACGTTAATATAAAAAGCTAGCTACAACTGAGATAGTCATTAATTCTGGGTCTGGCTTCATTGGTAGTTCCAGTTAAGACCAATACTCGATCCAAAACGAAAAGAAAAGGCCCACGTTAATATGTCGTATCCATTTCGAAAATATAATTACTAGGTGTATCCATTTGTTACTTCGCTAAAATTCTGAATCTACCTTTATTAAGATATTTAATTGAGTTCTTAGCCTTGTATTTGAGGAAACTTACTTTTAAAACTACTTAGAAAAATAAAAATGGGTTTCAACCGTTTTGAAATACGGTTTTGGAAAATATTTTGTGAAGTTATGGTTTTAAATTTTAATCTATTCATGTTTCAAAATTTTAGAGCTATTATGTAATTTTAATAAATGTAGTCTGATTGATAGGAAAGATGGAATTAATAAGGACAAGGAATATTCCACTAAACATGAGAACAATAAATATCTATTCCTTGTGATTTTCAGTATCCATCTTCCTATATATATTGGATAGTTTATTAAAATTAGCAAAATTAATCCAAGCTGTTTTAAAGCTCCAATATTTTTTTAAGCACGAAAAGGTTTTTCCAGTTTAAATTATAAAGCTAGGAAAGAAATAATAATAAAATGGATTATAAATACGAAACCGTTAGTTTATAAACAAATTCCATTGTTTGAAAAGTTTTAATTTTTTTCTTCAAAAAGGCTAAGAAAAATCATTTAGTTTGATAAGTGGGGTATTTGAGTTAGAATCGCTTGAGTTAGAATCGCTTAGTTTAGGTCGGCTAGTAAGGGGAAAATATCCATTTTAGAATTTATTTCGAATTTCTAGCTGATTTTTTGTTTTAACTTCATTCGTTTCGGTAGTCACAAATCTTTTTGGAGGTAGGAAAAGAATGTTACAAAAGTTAAATTCTTGACTAGACGAGTGGTGAAAGTCGAAACGAGAATTTGGTTGGGAGTAGAAGTTGTTTCGACGTAAATTCAAATTTAAAATTTAATTTATGTAATTTAAAACGGGTCGTTGGGATGAGGTTTAAGACCACGCCCGGCATTAGGCAAGCGGTTGACCTCATAATGGTTGACAGGCGGTCGACCTCTACCCCACGCAAAAGCATGGTCGACCCGACCCGTCTTCTGCTGAACAATGTATATAACGTCGTTCAGCCGACCCTTCTCCTCCAAACCCTCTCTAACCCAAAAACCCAAACCCTCCACCTTTCCTCAATCTGAGTAGCCCCCGCTCCGTTTCTCCCCTAATTACCACCAAAATCCTCCTCATGCAAATCTCTACCCGGTTATACCCCGAATTTGCTATTTCTCTTGCCCGTTTCTCCAATCCCTACATGGCACCTCACAACCAATACCCGGTATCATGCCCTAGGAAGCTGCTTGGCTGGACTGTGATGATGTGAAGATGAAGCGCTTCCTATCCACAGCCAGTTATGAGTTCCAAATTGGTATCCCAGTGAAATTTGCTGATTTCACCGCATTTAGTCTGGAGGAGCTGTTTTTCACCATAGTCCTAGCATTGATCCTATGCTTCGACACTTTTGAGTACGATGTGTATCCGCGTTGTATCCGTTTGTTTGATGCCCATATGGATGCTGATATCGATGACGAGTCCTGCATCATCAGATTTCAGGTCATGGGCACCCGCATTGAGTTCACTGATGCTAATTTGGCCCAGATTTTGGGTATCTCGGCAAATGGAGCCGAGCTTGATGCTATTGAGATTGAGGACCCTTAGATCCTTTAGCGCATCTTTGTTGGACAGCCCGTAGTTTGGACCACCGCCAGTCTGCGACCAGTAGCCCGTGTAGCTGTTCGCATCATACAACACAACATTATCCCGAAGACGGGAAGCTTAGAGCAGATTTATCCTTCTGTTTGCCACGCCACCTATGTTATTGTTAGCAGCATAGCCGTCAACTGGGCGTGCATGCTTATGATTTATCTCAATAAGCCCTTCGCCGACACCCCCACAGAGCCATTTTCCCTATATCCATCTTCTCACCTGCATTTTCTGGCACCTCCAGGTTAGACTTTCTGGAGAGACGCCTATGAAGAAGGCCGCGACCGCCATCAGTCGTGCCACTCTCCGAAAATGGGTATTCATCTACCCGATGATCCTGAACCTGCACCGCCGGCTCCAACTCGGCAGCCTAGTCATGGGAGCCCTGAGCTCACTGTCATACGAGCCATGCAGGCTGACCTTCAGCAGGTTCGTGAGGAGCAACGCCGACATGCACGAGTGATTGGCTGCATTTCTGTTATACTACGCTCCTGGTGCGGATGTGGTAATGGATCTAGTTCAGCAATGGAGGTAGACCAGCCTATAGTGGGTAGTGTTAGTCATTGTCGTCGTCGTCGTCGTTGTTGTTAGAACATGCTTCGTGCGTTTCGTATCTTGTATCATGTGTTTCTCTTTCCAGCATTTTTTTCTTTGATGTAGTGAGTGTTGAAATTGCTAGTAAATTAAAATTTCGCACGACTTTAGTAAAGAGATTTCTATGTTGGAAAAAAATTTTGTTATTCATGCACGATCACTTGAACGAAATCTTGTTATATACTAGCATTTATCCAAGAGCTGGAAGGATTAAAATTCTGTGTTGGATAAATTTTTGTAATGGAATGTTTCCACATCATGGGTACAAAAATAAATAAAACACCGTTCCTTGTCGAAACTAAAATTTATTTTTGTCTTTTGTGTGATTCCAGTTTCCGCATTTTTGGCGTGACTGACTTCCTTATTCTACAATATATGAGATGAATCATTTAAATTTTCGCAATTTTCATTTTTAAAAGTTTATGGATAATGTTGTTTGAAAAAAAACCATTTTTACCATTTTCTTAACTTATAGGAAAATGAAACGGTTTTGAAAGAAAATTTTCAAAATAAACATGAGAAGTTTTCAAGGGAAAATTTATTTTTATGAATTTTTTTGATTTTTGGTCACATGAACATTTTAAGGAAGATTTTTGAATGCTTTGTGCGCACGCTTTAGTTGTGCAATAGAACCGACGATGCGATAAAAAGTTAACGGTAACGAGGAAAATCTTGTTTTAACCTTGGAAATGTTGTTTCCATGCCTTATCAACGATGCGCTCGAGCTATTATTAACTCGTTTTATGTTTTAGAACTTATTTTAAGGCTGCTTTACAGTCTACAGTTGGAACTTATTGGGGAATTTCGGGTAATTGAGGTAAAAATTCCACTATACGTCCGAAAATGGAATATTTGAAAGCAAAGGAATGTTAAATTTATTTTCCTTAGTTTCCTTTTTTCGATTTAGGAGAAACTAAATCGGAAACGATTAGATTGCGTACATTTTGGATGGTAGGGTTTGGATACAAAAATTGGTTGCTTCACACATTTATTCGTAATTGTATGGAGGTTATGGATGATAATGAATTTTCAAAATTAGCATTCAAATAGAACTGCCAGTATATTTAGGATGTACCGCATCATGTTTTCTAAAATATTTCAAAAAGTTTATGCAAACATATAGGAGGATCCGATTAGAATCATCTTGCATGCATGTTTTTGGCTGAAATTGCATTATGTACATCATGCACATATACATATGGTTGCAAAGTGTACACAAATTGGTTGTGTAGCATAGGATTATAGGCATCAGAATTTCGGGATGAAATTCCTTTTAAGGATGGAAGAATGTTACAACCCAGAATTTTGACAATATAAACTAATTATTGGAGTTTCAAAAATAGGAATTTTTTCAAATGATGAAATTTGGCCACAAAACTTTAACAATTGCGTTCGTCTCAAAATTCCGGTCAACTTTCATGTTTGGAGTTTCGCCAACGGGGTCCATATGAAAAATTTAAGGACGAAATACGAAAATAGACGAAAAATAAATAAACCGAATATTTAATTAATAATTTAACATATATAACCCAGGTGACTTGGGTAGTTTGATGCCTAGGCAGTCGACATGGGGATTAATCCACGGTCGACAACCCAGGTCGACCTACTGGGCGTCAAACGCCCAGTGACGGCTAGGTTTTGATGTTTTATTTTATTATATTATTTATAACGAATGGACGAATATAACTTAAAACTAATCCGATGGTTCTAGGCTATTTCCACCCCTATAAATAAAGGGGTAGATTTTCACTCTTTTTCTATTCAAATCTATGAAGGCAGCAGAGCTATTGTAATAACCCAGAATTCTGAGCCAATTTAAATTTTTTATTTTGGCTATTTTAATGAATTTTGAATATTTAAAATGAATTATTTTAAATAATAACGATGAAAAATTTATTTTCGACGAAGTTAAATCGAATAAATTTATTTTAATTATATAACGAGCCTGAAATGGCGTGGTAGTTTAAAATTTCGATTTCGAATTTCAAATGAATATAAAGAATTCGTTTTAAGTCGGAATTAGAAGAAAGTAGAAATATCTAAATCTAATTGAGAATATCTTTCCAACGAATCTAAGAAATCAAAATTTCATAGCGGGAATCAAAAGATACGTCCTATTGAAATTTTAGAATAGTCGCTATGGAATTCTAGCCCTTAAAAATGGCCATTTGGCAAACGACCTCGGTTTTTCGACGAAACCACTTTCGTTGGATACGTGATGTCAAGTTATTGCTAGGTTTCAAAATTCGTAATTTTCTGAAACAATATGTGAGCATGGCGAACGAAAACGCATTTGACCAATTTTAGTTGATTTTAATCGACAGGAAAATGGCCATTTTTCAAACGGTCTCAGAATTTGGTGAAATTAGTTTTGTTAGGACCATATCATCAATACGAAGCTAGAAAATATTTTTCAGGAATTTTTAGGGCCCGTATGTGACTCCGGTAAATTGAAATGTGGCTTCAAATTCAATATATAGATTTATATGTTGATTTTGATAGAAACCGATCGAAACAATCGGATCATCTTACGATACATATTCCATTATGTTCAGAATGGGGGTAATTAGCCCGGGACGACAGTCGGCGGGTTTGATTTCGATTCCAAATGAAAAAATTAACTTTTTGAAGGACAAAATAATTAAATTATATTTATACTAAACCCCCTCTCCTTTTTCTCTTCCCCCCTTTACCAAATAGACAGAAAGTAAATTAAAAAATGACGACAAAGAAACTCGATCGCGCCCACCATCCTCCTGCCGTCGACTGCCTCCAGCCGCCTCCAAGTCTGTCGCCCTCCCCCTTCCTCTCCCCAGTCTATCGAAACCCCCCTCCCCCGATGCTGCGAGCCACAAAATCGCAAACCCCCAATCCAAAAACCCCAAATCGACGCAACCGCCCACCACCTCAGCCATCCGGCCGCGCCCCTCTGACCGCAACCACCATGCCAAGTCGCAGCACCTCCACTTCGAGCCCCCCCATCTCCGACGCAACAAATCACCCCCTTCCAATGTAAGTTTTTTCCCTCTTTTCTACGATTTTAAAATCCTTAGAAAAACTGATTTGCTTATAGGAAAAACGGATTTTTATTTATTGAAAGCTTTGGTTTTTATTTAAATAAAGGTTTTATTTTTATTATATGAACATGAGAATAAAGACAGGATTTTTAAAAATATAAAGACTTGATTTTTGACAAAGTAAAGATATGTTTTTTATAATGAAAACTGAATTATAAAAATATAATTTTTATAATATAAACATCAACATAAAAATATGTTTTTTATGTATGAAATAACAGTATAAAAATGTGATTTTTTTGATAATCAACTGCGTAAACAGATGGCGATGGACTAGACTGAAATCAAATCAAAATCCGAACCGTTCAAAAATAAAGAATGGAGGAGTGGATCCCGAAGGTGAGAACTCCTCACCTTTAATTTATTTCTAGTTTGAAATATATACTAGGATGCAGACGGTGTTTAATAGCACCCGACACCCGTTGTCCACAGACCATGGATGACTTGTTTGTTTGATTGTTGTGTAGTGAAATTTGATTGTGTGATAGTGAATGAAATAAAATATTTTATAGTGGAAAATATTTTATAGTTAAAAATATGATTTTTAACGTATATATAAAATAAATATTTATAAACAAATCGAACGATTTGTTTATGTACACTGATTTGACTGATACCGATTGGGACGATAAATTTTATACATCGCCCAACCGCACAAATAAAAATATTTGTTTGTTGATTTGAAACCCCGTACGGGTATTGGGATGATATTTGGCTTACACTAATCCTAATTATTTAGCTGTATGTCGATCGATTGATTGACAGGCTGTTATAAGCATTAAATATTTATATTTAATGCTTATGCAGTTGTGTGGTGCACTCTGGATGATGGTTGATTATTTATCATTGTTATTATATACATGTGTTGTAGAAAAATCCATATAATTAACATTATATGGTAATTGATTAGGCCTCATTCCAATACAGAAAATAAATTCATGTGTTGAATTGAAAAATATTCATGTGTTGAATAGAATAAACATTCATGTGTTGAATAAAAGCTGTGTTGATTAGATTGACGCCATTTTGAAGTGAACGATATTTATATCGATTTTATTCATTTTTCAATGAATATTGAAAGTGATTTCAAAATTCGAATTAAATTGAAATTAATTGAAATTCAAATTAAATTGAAATGAAATTCGAACTAAATTGAAATGAATTGAAATTCAAATTAAATTGAATAGAATTGAAATTCGAATTAAATTGAAATGAATTGAAATTCGAATTAAATTGAAATGAATTGAAATTCGAATTAAATTGAATAGAATTGAAATTCGAATTAAATTGAATAGATTTGAATTTTCAAATTAAATTGAAATGAATTGAAATTCGAATTAAATTGAAATGAATTAAAATTTGAATTAAATTGAAATTTAATTGAAATCGATTTGAAATGAAATTAAAATGAATTTATATTGAAAAATTCGATTTTGGTTTGAATTTGAAAAGGAAGTTGAAATCGTTTTGAAAACGAATTTAAACGATTTATAAAATACGTTTTAAAAGGAAATCGATGAAATATATGTAATATATATATATATATATATATAATGGCCTGAATAGAACGCGCCGCGCCGCGGCAGTTCGTGAATTTCGACCAATGACTTCGAGTGGACATTTCGGAAGATCCGACCGTCAGATTCTCCTAAAACGGAACCGTTGGGTTCGAATCGACAAGGGCTTTCTATTGAATATTAGAGATTGGAAATCTAACGGTTGGATTTGGAATTATGTCCAAATCAAATTTGGAAATGGTCGCTGTAAGTGCAGTTCGATGGCCGTTGATGGAAATCGACTGCACGGGCCTTGATAAAATTATTAAAAATAGTAATAATTTATGTAAAATCATAAGAAATGAATTGTGAAGAATTAGGATGAATAACTACACATTTGAAAAGATAAAAATAGATTTTTATCGAAATGAACTAGTTTTGAACTAGAATTATAATTCTATTTATTTTTAAAAACAAATAAATTGGATTTGAAATGGTTTTAAAAGTAACCAGAATTTCCAATAACTGAATTGGAATGGATTTGAATCGAAATTGTCTTTGGAATATTTCAATGTTGGATTTCGTGATGATACAGATATTGTTACGGGAATGTGAAAGATATATTTATATCGTTATTTCCAATACGATATTTGTTGGTCGTAGAATTTGATATTGAATATAAGCCGATATATTTTCTATTTAAAGCCTTGTATTTAATATCAAATGTGATTTGGGTTTGTCATGAATAGTGTCTTCATTAACACTGTTCTTAAGCCCAGTTGAAAAAAAGATTAGATCTTTTTATATAGATTTGATGAAGTGTACCAATTAAATAATATTTAACTGGAATTGAATTGGGATTCATTTTTGGGTTTATCGTAAATGGTGTTTTAAATAACACTTGTTCTTTAACCCGATGATTAATGGAATGTGATTTGGATTTGTCGTGAATGGTATCTTCATTAACACTGTTCTTAAACCTAGTTGAGAAAAAGATTAAATCTTTTTATTTAGATTTAATGAAGTGTACAAATTAAATTGTATTTAATTGGAATTGAATTTGAATTGATTTTTGGGTTTATCGTGAATGGTGTTTTAAATAACACTTGTTCTTTAATCCGATAATTAATGGAATGTGATTTTGGCTTGTGGTGAATGGTATCTTCAATAATATTGTTCTTAGACCCAACTGAATTAAGAAAATCAGAAATTAACTGGAGATTAGTTAAGTTGAATGGTTTCTTGGGTATTGATCTGATGTTGGTTTCGGCCTTCGGGGTTAATACTTAGGGAATTGCTCACTTGCTATTTTGCGGTTAAAAGCTGATAGAATGGAATGTGATTTTGGGTTTATCGTGAACCGTGTTTTAAATGACACTGATTCATTAACCCAGTTGAAGATTAAAACTAAGTGGAGTTTTAATGAATCTTTAATTAGATTGAAAAGATCGAGAATGGAGTATCACCAGTTTTACTTCAGGCGATAGTTAAATCTTTAATTAGATTTGAACGTGAAATGGTAATTGAATTTACCGATAACACCGTGGTGTTAGATATAAAGTATGACCAGTTTTACTTCATGGGATAAATAGGTTGGGATTAGGAAATAGAATAAATGATTACTTCGGTATGGTTCGCTAATCCCGACTAGTTTGAAGTGATATTCAAAGGAAGATTAAAGAATAAATTTAAAAGAATTTATCTTTGATAAAATTAATGGGAACCTTTCCCTAAGAATGTGAAGCTTAGAAACTAACTGTAGGTTGGCTAAGATAAATGGTTTCTTGGATATTGATCTGAAGTTGGTTTCGGCCTTCGGGGTTAATATTTGGGGAATTATTCTCTTGCTAATTAGTGACTGATGAATTGGAATGAGGTGTATGTTTTGTTTGTGTAACACTTATTTATTATATACGCGAGTTATTCAGAAAGACCGGGTTTATCCCATTCTGAATAACTGATTCGACGTGGTGTCAAGGATGAAGACGGTGGTCGAAGACCGGAAGTCTTCACGTAGTTTGGGTGATTACTGATGATATTGATTGGGTCGTACACCCAAGAGGAGGGATTCATTTAGTGGTCGTCCAGACGTACTTGGAGATCGATGGATATGCGAGGTACAAGGTGCCTCCGGTTTCGTTCAGACCCAGAACGAACTTGTAAATGGATTGTGTGTCTGACATTAGATTTCAGTCTGTGTGATTGATTTCTATTAAATATATATCTGTTTGGCGGCGGAGAATTTAATCTCCTGCTTAACGCCCTTCTCTGAGACGTACAAGCTCAGGGGTTATATATTGATGGATATCCATCGCATGGAGTGAATTGCCTATGTGGCATGCCTAACTGGCAATTGATCAAGGCTTCTATTGAAAAGCAAAGTCTTGTGGTTGATGATCAAAGTACCTCCTGTGTGGCATAGCTTTGTGTAGCGTTGATTCGCGAGCCTCACACCCCGGTTTGAACCAAAAACGGGAGGGGACGTTAGGGTGGGCATGCGTTTCTTTCTAGCTAGAGGTGGTGTCAGTGCTTGAACTGATCGACATTTATATTATTTTCACTTGTGTGGTTGTTGCTGTTGCGAGGCGCCTCAGTTTGATCGGATGATCCGGGTCCGATGGAGTCATTCGTTGGCTCATTTACGCCCCATAGGGAGGGGAAACGCATGTTCAGGGTTTAAGTTTAATCCACATCGGCGGACTGGCCCTGAGGATCAAAGGGTCACTCGAGTTCTGATCCTGAGGCTCGAGCTAGACAGTCTCGAATCGATAGAGAACTATCTTTTTCCTCGGTTCACAGATGGAAATCCAACTTCCAATACGTGACAGTTGCGGTTTTGATTGTAAACTTTTATATGGTGACGTAGTGGCATGGGACGCTCATGTCGCCTATGATTGATATTTATGATTGTATATAAAATCAGAAACTAACTGTAAACGAGTTAAGATGCGTGGTTTCTTTGTTATTGATCTGATGTTGGTTTCGGCCTTTGGGGCTAATACTTAGGGAATCATTCTCTTACTAATTTACGGTTGGAGTCTGATTAGGAATCAAAAGATGAAATTTAGCGTATCAAGCATTCTTGGCTATTATAAGGTGAAAACCCTATCCTCCGTCTTGCGTTGCATTGTGTGATGGGACCTGGGTCTTATAATAGCTTCATTTTTCTTTATTTAGCATTGCGCTGTTGTTTTATGCACTGGTATTCTTGGGAGGAAACCCATTCCGTGTTATACGGAGTGGTCCCTTGATTTACTTAACTTTAAAATAAAGATTAGTAACTGTTTTAGTTCTCACACCAGACACATGACAGACCTGGAGTTTATTGTTTTAACCAAAACTATGGGTGACCCTATTTTCCACACGGGCAGCTAGTAGTTTTGGTTTTGCAGATTTATATTCACAAGATCCTGGTTTACAGCTGGGACGATACTCGGAAAGCTCTGTATTCGTGTATTACTTCAAATTGTGTTTTGTATTATTTTCCGCTACGATGTATTTAAATGTTACTTAAATCTCTGATATTTTCTGTGTAATATTTATTCTTACTCTGTATATTCTTGTATTCTAATGGAATTGTTGTAATATACAATGAAATGTTCATTTTTCCGCTTTCTTTTGTGTGTTGTTCTCAAAGAATCCGCTCTTTCCTTACCGGGGAAGTTCGGGTCGTTTCATTTTGGTATCATAGCTTTTGTTTACAAAGCTTGAGAACAAGACACGTTAGAACCAAACGACAGAATTCATCAGAATTGGATTAGTAATTTCCAGTAAGAATGACTCTTTAGAGATGGGATCAGTAGTATCCTAGAACGAGTATGAAGAGTATATTTTTAAAGTGATAACAAATTTTGTTTTGAAATTTAAATCATATTATACGTATTTGAATAATTTATTTTGTATTGAATTTAGACAGCCAGTATATAAAGATTTTGCGTATACGTCTGATCCACGTGTATTCGAAGTTTTAATATACTGGATAGATATAGAATCACACTCTAGTCGCCCGGAGATGATTCTGATGATTACTCGAGTATCATCAGAATTTATATTCGAGTGCCGAAAGTGGAACTTTTATATGATTCCATTAGACTGGTGTGATAACCTAAATTAGATAGGGCTTATTGTTGTGATGTGGCATCAAAAAATCTGGTTTGTAGACTATATATCAAAATTATGAGTTTGAAATGATAACCAACTAATTGATTGATGGTTGTGTTGTTGGATTATTGTTTGATTAATTAAATCTGAACCATATAGCCAATTTGAACCAAATAGTAAATTGTATTGAAAATTTATCGCATTTGCTTGCATATACATGTACTTACATTGAACAGGTCATTGCAAGGAGGCTAAAGCAGAAGAATAAAATTGTTTTCCCGACAAATAGGTACATGTTTACCATAATTTACTGTTTTGTTTGGGTGATGATGATTTTATGAGCCGATTGGCTTTTTCTTTTTCTTTTGGATTAAAGAAGACCATGGGAGGCTATATGAAATATCCCGAAGTCCTCGGTGCAGGGGAGGTTATGGCGAAATTTTTCAAAATTTAGGGAGTTAGCAAAAATTTTGAAAAATTTGAAAAGTTCTTAGAAACTGAAAAGTTAAAGAACTTAAGCCGTAATGAAAATAATGGAAGTTGAGTTGATTAGTTAAACAACTTTCGGCTTCGTTCCTTTTCGGGGACGAAAATTTTTAAGTGAGGGAGATTGTAATAACCCGGAATTCTGAGCCAATTTAAAATTTTTATTTTTGCTATTTTAATGAATTTTGAATATTTAAAATGAATTTTTTTAAATAATAACGATGAAAAATTTATTTTCGACGAAGTTAAAATGAATAAATTTATTTTGATTATATAACGAGCTTGAAATGGCGCGGTAGTTTGAAATTTCGATTTCAAATTTCAAATGAATATACAGAATTCGTTTTAAGTCGGAATTGGACGAAAAAAAAAATATCTAAATCTAACTGAGAATATCTTTCCAACAAATCCGAAAAATCGAAATTTCATAGCAGGAATCAAAAGATACGTCCAGTTGAAATTTCAGAATAGTCGCTATGGAATTCTGGCCCTTAAAAATATCCATTTTGCAAACGACCTCGGTTTTTCGACGAAACCACTTTTGTTGGATCTGTGATGACAAGTTATTGCTAGGTTCCAAAATTTGTAATTTTTTGAATCAATATGTGAGCGTGGCGAAGTAAAACGCGTTTGACCAGTTTCATTTGATTTTAATCGACTCGAAAATGGCCATTTTTCAAACGGTCTCAGAATTTGACGAAATTAGTTTTGTTAGGACCATATCATCAACACGAAGCTAGAAAATATTTTTCGGCAATTTTTAGGGCCCGTATGTGACTCCGGAAAATTGAAATGTGCGTTCAAATTCAATATATAGATTTATATGTTGATTTTGACAGAAACAATCGAATCAACTTACGATACATATCCCATTGTGTTCAGAATGAGGGTAATTAGCTGGGGACGACAGTCGGCGTGTTTGATTTCGAGTCCGAACGAAAAATTTAACTTTTTGAAGGATAAAATAATTAAATTATATTTATACTAAACCCCCCTCTCCTTTTTCTCTTCCCCCCTTACCAAATCGACAGAAAGTAAATAAAAAATGGACGACGACAAAACTCGATCGCGCCCACCATCCTCCCGCCGTCGACTGCCTCTAGCCGACGCCTCCAAGTCCATCGCCCTTCCCCTTCCTTTCTCAAGCCTGTCGACCCCCCCCCCCCCCCCGCCCCCCGGTGTTGCCAGCCACAACCCCCAAATCGATGCAACCACCCACCCCCTCTGCCACCTAGCCGTGCCCCTCTGACCGCAACCACCACGCCCAGTCGCAGCACCTCCACCTCGAGCCACCCCACCTCCGACGCAACAGACCACCCCCTTCCAATGTAATTTTTTCCCCCTTTTCTTCGATTTTAAAATCCTTAGAAAAAATGATTTGCTTATAGGAAAAACTGATTTTTATTTATTGAAAGCTTTGGTTTTTATTTAAATAAAGGTTTGATTTTTATTATATGACCATGAGAATAAAGACAGGATTTTTAAAAATATAAAGACAGGATATTTGACAAAGTAAAGATATGTTTTTTTATAATGAAAACTGAATTATAAAAATATAATTTTTATAATATAAACATCAACATAAAAATATGATTTTTATGTATGAAGTAACGGTATAAAAATGTAATTTTTTAATAATCAACTGAATGAAACAGATGGCGATGGACTAGACTGAAATCAAATCCAAATCCGAACCGTTCAGAAATAAAGAATGGAGGAGTGGATCCCGAAGGTGAGAACTCCTCACCTTTAATTTATTTCTAGTTTGAAATATATACTAGGATGCAGACGGTGTTTAGTAGCACCCGACACCCGTCGTCCACTGTAACGACCCAGAAAATCTGAACCAATTTAAAATTTTTTTATTGGCTAAAATAATGGATTTCAAGTATTTAAAATAAATATTTTAAATAATGGCAATGAAAAGTGAGTTTGAATCGACAATTGAAAACGAATATAATTAATTATAATTATAAACAAGGCCTGAAATGGCGCTGTAGTTTCAAAAATTGAATTCAAACTTTGTCGGACTGTACCGGGTGCAAAACAAAACGGATTTTAGTGAAACCAAAAATATTTAAATCTGTTAGTGAATACCTTTCTAACAAATCTGAAAAATCGAATTTTCATAACGGAAAGCAAAAGTTATGGCCAAATGAATTTTCAGAAAGGTCGCTATGGAATTTATATAGCCCGTGAAATTGGCCATTTTGCAAATGACCTCGGAATTCGACGAAACCACTTTTGTTGGATCCGGGATGTGAAGTTATTGCTAGGTTTCAAATTTCATAATTTTTGAAGCTAATATGTGAGCGTGGCAAGGGAAAACGTGTTTTGGTCAATTACAGTTAAATTGGATCGACCAGAAATGGGCCTTTTTGCAAACGGTCTCAGAATTCGACGAAACTAGTTTTGGTGGGACCGTATCGTCAAAACATAGCTAGATTTATTTTTCTGGAATTTTTCGAATTAGTTTGTGGCCTTGGGAAATTGAAATGTACATTCAAATTAAATATTGAATGTTTCATACTTTAATTTGAAGGAAAACTGACTGAAACATTCGAATGGGCCTTCGGAACATATCCTATTGTGTTCGGAATGGGGGTAAAACGCTAGGGACGACAGTCGTTGGGTTTCAATTGGTGGTTGTGTCAGAAAACCCCTTTAAAGACCCACCGACCAATCAGAATTTAAATAAAAAAATCCTCAGACCCCCCCCCCCCCCCGATCGACGACGGAAACGCCTCCATACCTTCCCGATCATTTTCCGACCACCACGCGCATCGATAGCACAAGCTCCAGTTCCACTTTTTGAAGCCCCTCCTCCCAGCTTCAAATCCATCCTGGTCTCGCTCGGTATAGTGGAGAAATCGTCGAGTTCTGGGCTCAGGAAGTTCGCCCACGTCGGAGAAGATTCCGCCGCCACCTGGAGATCGAGCTGAGCAACACTCACCTCATCGGGAAGCCCTCTCATAGGCGGAGGTCATGGTCAACCCCGATCAGCCCCTAACGCAACGGATTTCGCGAGAGATCGAAACCTAGTTTTGAAGATCTAGGGAGGTAATCGACTGTTTAATTTAAAACTGATTTTAACAGTTTAAAACCGTTGCAAACTTCGAAAAATCATATCTTTTTCGTTCGTTAACGAAATTCGATGAAACATGAAACATCGTGACCGTGAGGACGTCTTCTACATTTTAGAAGAGACCGCATATTTTTCAGAGCCTTCTGCTATTTTTGGTGGAGTGGAACCCAATGTGAGATTTCTAATTTATAAACGATATGGAAAACGACGATGTATAAATTATATATTCGATGTATGAGTTATATAAGCGTTGTACACCTCATGTATAAGCGTTGTATAAGTCGTAGGTTCGATGTATAAGTTATATATGCGTTGTAAAAATTATATATGTGTTGAAATAGAAGTGAATTGCTATATATAAATATATATATATATATATATATATATACACACGCCCCTCGTCCACAAACCATGGACGATATTTATTGGTTGTGATTGGTGTGAAAATTGATTGATAGCGAATGGTTGATTGGGATTGTTTGTGGTTGATATTGATTGATTGTGGTTGAAAAATACCCATTTGTGGTTAAGAAATATTTGGTTGAAACCACATAGGATTAGTTTGTGGAAATGAAATAAATATATACATGCCGCCTGCGTGCGAACTAGATGCATGATCCCATTGTCAAAAACCGCGAGGTTTTAAGGTAGAGCGAGGAGCCGTACTAGGGACGGTCCCGGTTTTAACTACCCTGCCGTTATGCTGCCGAAATTTTGAATAATATTCATGTGTTTGAATTATTTTAATTTGCTGAAACTATACTTACTCGTTGAATAGAAAACCTTCATGTGTTGAATCGATATTCATTCGTTGAATGGAAATTCATGTGTTGAATGGTATTCGTGTTTTAAATATAAAAATCACATTTTTATCTATATATATAAACAATAGAAAACCTTTATGTGTTGAATCGATATTCATTCGTTGAATGGAAATTCATGTGTTGAATGATATTCGTGTTTTAAATATAAAAATCACATTTTTATCTATATATATAAACTATAGAAAACCTTCATGTGTTGAATCGATATTCATTCATTGAATTGAAATTCATGTGTTGAATGGTATTCATATTTTGAAAGAAATTGTTTTATAATAAAAATCCCAATTTTAACATCAATATAAACTATATAAAATAATAGTGTTTTGAAATGAATTGTTTTACAATAAAAACCACATTTTTATTATATACATGAATTGTTGAAATGTGAAGTGTTAAAAATAGCAACTTGTTCAAATAAATATGCATGAGTTGAAATATTCATTAATTAGCTAATGATATGATTTTTGCCTATGCATGCAACATTAGAATGAATGGTGTTTTTAAAACCAAATGGAATCAAATATGAAGTTGAATAGAAAATGATAAGTGATAAGAACTGTATATATGTACATGCATATTTATTGAACAGGTTATAGCAAAAGGGGCTAGATAAGAGGAATAAAATTTTGTGCCCGACAAATAGGTACACATTTACTGTTTTGTTTGGGTGATGATTTTATGAGCCTGTTGGCTAGCCGCTTGGCTTTTCCTTTTTCTTTTTTTGACATGAGACGCCCGTGTGGCTATTTGGGAATTTTCCCAGCCCCTCCCGTACAAAGGAGGTTATGGCGAAATTTTCCAAAATTTAAAGGCGTTAGTGAAATATTTGAAGAGAAAACAATATTGAAATTGTTGAATGAACTATATTTATATAAATATATAAATATAAATAAAATTGAAACGAAACGTGGCCGTGCAGATCGTGTTTTAAAACCGTAATTTCAAACAATTAGTGTGGGAAATCCGACCATTGGATTTTCCCGAAACCGCAACCGTTGGGTTCGCCTTGGAAATATCTTTCCAACGGCACCAACTTTGTAAAAATCCAACGGTTGGATTTTCTGGAATGTTTAATTCAAATCTGAAGAAAAACAGCGCCAGAAATGATTATATTTATATATATATAAAAATATAATTATATTTAATCAAATAACGACGCTGCAGTTCGTATTTTGAAAACGAAATTTCAAACGATTGTACCGGGAGATCCGACTGTCGGATTTTCCCGAAACTGGAACCGCTGGATTCGTTTTGAAAAGACCTTTCAAATGATGTAAATTTTGTGAAGATCCAACGGTTAGATTTTTAGGTATGTGTAAATCAAATCTGAAGAAAAACAGTGCCACGACCGCGTTATGGCCCGAAGCGTCGTTTTGAATAAATTGGATATTTTAAAATAAATAAAAATAGCGATAAATCGTTATAAAATATCATAAACGATATGGAATGGAAATAAACTGAATTTGCTCGATTTATGTGGTATTTGATGGTTGAATGTGTTTGGTGTGAAAATTACATTAAAGAACAAAATTGGTGTTGTCGAATGATTTAACCATTGAAATAAATTGATTTGAAATTCTAAATATACGTGAATTATTTGAAAATGACGAGTTAATTCTCATTTCAAATAATTGACCGACGATTGAAATTCGAAGATGAAGACGGTGGTCGAAGACCAGAGATCTTCACCTCGTTTGGATGGTAACCGAGGTCCTGATTGGGAGGCATCCCGAAATATGGATAATGAGTGGTGATCGTCCAAACGTACGTGGTGATCGATGGGTTTGCGAGGTATTTAGTGCCTCCGGTTTCGGTTAGACCTAGAACGGACTTGTAAATGGACTGTGTGTCTGACATTGGATTTTATTCTGTGTTGATTGATATCTGTTAAATATACATCTGTTTGGCGGCGGAGAATTTATTCTTTTACTTAACGCCCTTCTCTGAGACGCACGAGCTCAGAGGTTGTATATCAGTGGACATCAGTCGCATGGCATGAATTGCTAGTGTGGCATGCCTAAGTGGCAAATGAACAGGGCTTCTGTTGAAAAGCAAAGTCTTGTGGTGATGATCAAAGCGCCGCCGGTGAGGTGTAGATTTGTGTATAATGTGAATTCGCGAGCCTCACACCCCGGTATGAACCAGAAACGAGAGAAGGACCTCAGGGAGGGCATCGTTTCTTTCTAGCTAGGGTGGTGTCAGTGACCTACCAGCCCTGACATTTATATACTTTTCACCTGTGTGGTTTTTGCTGTTGCGAGGCGCCTCGGTTTGATCGGACGATCCGGGTCCGATGGAGTCATTCATTGGCTCGTTAACGCCCCAAAGGGCGGGGAAACGTATTGTTCAGGCATAATAATCCACATCGGTGGACCGGCCCTGACGATCTAAAGGGTTGATGCGTTCTGATCCTATGGCTCAGGCTAGAGAGTCACGAATTCGGTAAGGACTATCTTTTTCCTTAGTTCATGACGGAAATCCAATTTCCAAATACGACATCGTGCGGTTTTGATTGTATACCTAAATATGGCGACATAGTGGCATGGGACGCTCATGTCGTCTATGATTGATAGTTATGATTTGAAATTGTTTTCGAAACATATAAACACTAGTAGTAATATCAAATGCCTTTGTTTTATTTGTACCAAGCATATTTTGGCCGTTATAAGGTAAAAACTCTATCCTCCGGTTTGCGTTGCATTGTGTGATGGGAACTGAGTCTTATAATGGTTTCATTTTTATAAAAAAGCATATCGTTGTTTCAAAGAATGATTTGTTTTAAAGCACTGGCAATCCAATAGGGTAAACCCGTTCCACGAAAGTGGCGTGGTCCTGTGATTAGCCATATTATATATGTGTTGAGTAGATTTCTCATACCAGTCCCATGACTGACTCGTAGTTTGTTTCACTTTCAAACTCGGGTGCCCCCTTTTTCTACATGGGCAGCCTTGTATTCAGGTTTAGCTGGTTATTTCTGGATAGCTGGAGCTGAAGATGGATTCTATCATTTATCTCTTTTTATGCTGTTCAGCTCCTATTGTACATAATTTGTTTGTTTTCCGCTGTAGACATTTATGTATAGCTGAACTGTATTTGTACTAAGTAAGATCCTGTATACTGTGTAACTCTGATGATTACTTTTATCCAGTATATTCTATTGTTCATTATCTGGTGTATTTATTTAATTTTGTTCTGCTATTATTCTGTTTCTGTGTTATATTCCAAGGATTACCCTTGCCACCGTCAGTACGGGGTTTGGGGTCGTCTCATCCACAGACCATGGATGACTTGTTTGTTTGATTGTTGTGTAGTGAAATTTGATTGTGTGATGGTGAATGAAATAAAATATTTTATAGTGGAAAATATTTTATAGTTAAAAATATGATTTTTAACGTATATATAAAATAAATATTTATAAACAAATCAGATGATTTGTTTATATAAACTGATTTGACAGATATTGATTGGGACGATAAATTTTACACATCGCCCAACCGCACAAATAAAAATATGTGTTTGTTGACTTGAAGCCCGACACTGGTATTGGGATGATATTTGGCGTACACTAATCCCAATTATTTAGCTGTATGTCGATCGATTGATTGACAAGCTGTTATAAGCATTAAATATTTATATTTAATGCTTATTTAGTTGTGTGGTGCACTCTGGATGATGGTTGATTATTTATCATTGCTATTATACACATGTGTTGTAGAAAATCCATATAATTAACATTATATGGTAATTGATTGGGCCTCATTCCAATATAGAAAATAAATTCATGTGTTGAATAGAAAATAAATTCATGTGTGAATTGAAAAATATTCATGTGTTGAATAGAATAAACATTCATGTGTTGAATAAAAGCTGTGTTGATTAGATTGACGCCATTTTGACGTGAACGATATTTATATCGATTTTATTCATTTTTCAATAAATATTGAAAGTGATTTAAAAATTCGAATTAAATTGAAATGAATTGAAATTCAAATTAAATTGAAATGAATTGAAATTTGAATTAAATTGAAATGAATTGAAATTTGAATTAAATTGAATAGAATTGAAATTCGAATTAAATTGAAATGAATTGAAATTCGAATTAAATTGAAATGAATTGAAATTCGAATTAAATTGAATAGAATTGAAATTCGAATTAAACTGAATAGAGTTGAAATTCGAATTAAATTGAAACGAATTGAAATTCGAATTAAATTGAAATGAATTGAAATTCGAATTAAATTGAAATTGAATTGAAATCTATTTGAAACGAAATTAAAACGAATTTATATTGAAAAATTCGATTTTGGTTTGAATTTGAAAAGGAAGTTGAAATTGTTTTGAAAACGAATTTAAACGATTTATAAAATACGTTTTGAAAGGAAATCGATGAAATATATATAATATTATATATATATATATAACGGCCTGAACAGAACGCGCCGCGCCGCGGCAGTTCGTGAATTTCGACCATTGACTTCGACTGGACATTTAGGGAGATCCGACCGTCGGATTCTCCTAAAACTAGAACCGTTGGGTTCGAACCGAAAAGGGCTTTCTAATGAATATTTGATAATGGAAATCTAACGGTTGGATTTGGAATTATCTCCAAATCAAATTTGGAAAAGGTCGCTGTAAGTGCAGTTCGATGGTCATTGACGGAAATCGATTGCACGGGCCTTGATAAAATTATTAAATATAGTAATAATTTATGTAAAATCATAAGAAATGATTTGTGAAGAATTGGGATGAAAAACTCCATATTTGAAAAGATAAAAATAGATTTTTATCGAAATGAACTAGTTTTGAACTAGAATTATAATTTTATTTGTTTTTAAAAATAAATAAATTGGATTTGATATGATTTTAAAAGTAACCAGAATTTCCATTAATTGAATTGGAATGGATTTGAATTGAACTTGTCTTTGGAATATTTCGATGTTGGATTTCGTGATGATACACATATTGTTATGGGAATGTGAAAGATATATTTATATCGTTATTTCCAATACGATATTTGTTGGTCGTAGAATTTGATATTGAATATAAGCCGATATATTTTTCTATTTAGAGCATTGTATTTAATATCAAATGTGATTTGGGTTTGTCGTGAATGGTGTCTTCATTAACACTGTTCTTAAGCCCAGTTGAGAAAAAGATTAAATCTTTTTATTTAGATTTAATGATGTGTACCAATTAAATAATATTTAATTGGAATTGAATTGGGATTGATTTTTGGTTTTATCATGAACGATGTTATAAATAACACTTGTTCTTTAACCCGATGATTAATGGAATGTGATTTGGGTTTGTCGTGAATGGTGTCTTCATTAACACTGTTCTTAAACCCAATTGAGAAAAAGATTAAATCATTTTATTTAGATTTAATGAAGTGTACCAATTAGGTATTTAATTGGAATTGAATTTGAATTGATTTTTGGGTTTATCGTGAACGGTGTTTTAAATAATACTTGTTCTGTAACCCGATAATTAATGGAATGTGATTTTGGGTTGTCGTGAACGGTATCTTCAATAATACTATTCATAGACCCAACTAAATTAAGAAAATCAGAAACTAACTGGAGATTAGTTAAGTTGAATGGTTTCTTGGGTATTGATCTGACGTTGGTTTCGGCCTTCGGGGATAATACTTAGGGAATTGCTCATTTGCTATTTTGCGGTTAAAAGTTGATAGAATGGAATGTGATTTTGGGTTTATCATGAACCGTGTTTTAAATGACACTGATTCTTTAACCCAGTTGAAGATTAAAACTAAGTGGAGTTTTAATAAATCTTTAATTAGATTGAATAGATCGAGAATGGAGTATCACCAGTTTTACTCCAGGCGATCGTTAAATCTTTGATTAGATTTGAACATGAAATGGTAATTGAATTTACCGATAACACCGTTGTGTTAGATATGAAGTATGACCAGTTTTACTTCATGAGATAAATAGGTTGGTATTGGAAAATAGAATAAATGATTACTTCGGTGTGGTTCGCTAATCCCAACTAGTTTGAAGTGATATTCAAAGGAAAATTAAAGAATAAATTTAAAAGAATATATCTTTGATTAAATTAATGGGAACCTTTCCCTAAGAATGTGGAGTTTAGAAACTAACTGTAGGTTGGCTAAGATGAATGGTTTCTTGGATATTGATCAGATGTTGGTTTCGGCCTTCGGGGTTAATATTTGGGGATTTATTCTCTTGCAAATTTACGATTAGTGACTGATGAATTGAAATGAGGCGTATGTTGTGTTTGTGTAACACTTATTTATTATATACGCGAGTTATTCAGAAAGACCGGGTTTATCCCATTCTGAATAACTGATTCGACGTTATGTCGAGGATGGAAACGGTGGTTGAAGACCGGAAGCCTTCACGTCGTTTGTGTGATTACTGATGATCTTGATTGAGCCGTACACCCAAGAGGAGGGAATCAGTTAGTGGTCGTCCAGATGTACTTGGAGATCGATGGATATGCGAGGTACAAGGTGCCTCCGGTTTCGTTCAGACCCAGAACGAACTTGTAAATGCACTGTGTGTCTGACATTGGATTTCAGTCTGTGTGATTGATTTCTATTAAATATATATCTGTTTAGCGGTGGAGAATTTATTCTCTTGCTTAACGCCCTTCTCTGATACGTACGAGCTCAGGGGTTATATATTGATGGATATCCATTGCATGGAGTGAATTGCCTGTGTGGCATGCCTAAGTGGCAATTGATCAAGGCCTCTGTTGAAAAGCAAAGTCTTGTGGTTGATGATCAAAGCACCGCCTGTGTGGCATAACTTTGTGTAGCATTGATTCGCGAGCCTCACACCCCGGTGTGAACCAAAAATGGGAGAGGACGTCAGGGAGGGCATGCGTTTCTTTCTAGCTAGAGGTGGTGTCAGTGCTTGAACTGGCTGACATTTATATTATTTTCACCTGTGTGGTTGTTGCTGTTGCGAGGCGTCTCGGTTTGATCGGACGATCCGGGTCTGATGGAGTCATTCGTTGGCTCATTTACGCCCCATCGTGCGGGGAAACGCATGTTCAGGGTTTAAGTTTAATCCATATCGGCGGACTGGCCCTGAGGATCCAAGGGTCACTCGAGCTTTGATCCTAAGGCTCGGGCTAGATAGTCTCGAATCGGTAGAGGACTATCTTTTGCCTCGGTTCATAGATGGAAATCCAACTTCCAACACGTGACAATTGCGGTTTTAATTGTATACTTATATATGGCGACATAGTGACACGGGACGCTCATGTCGCCTATGATTGATATTTATGATTGTATATAAAATCAGAAACTAACTGGAAACGAGCTGAGATGGGTGGTTTCTTTGGTATTGATCTGATGTTGGTTTCGGCCTTCGGGGTTAATACTTAGTGAATCGTTCTCTTACTAATTTACGGTTGGAGTCTGATTAGGAATCAAAAGATGAAATTTAGCGTATCAAGCATTCTTGGCTATTATAAGGTAAAAACCCTATCCTCCGGCTTGTGTTGCATTGTGTGATGGGACCTGGGTCTTATAATAGCTTCATTTTTCCTTATTTAGCATTGAGCTGTTGTTTTATGCACTGGTATTCTTGGGAGGAAACCTGTTATGTGTTATACAGCGTGGTCTCTTGATTTACCTAACTTAAAATAAAGATTAATAACTGTTTTAGTTCTCACACCAGTCACATGACTGGCTTGGAGTTTATTGTTTTAACCTAAACTATGGGTGCCCCTATTTTCCACATGGGCAGCTAGTAGTTTTGGTTTTGCAGATTTATATTCACAGGTTCCTGATTTACAACTGGGACGATACTCGGAAAGCTCTGTATCCATGTATTACTTCTAGTTGTGTTTTGTATTATTTTCCGCTGCGATGTATTTAAATGTAATTTAAATCTCTGATATTTTCTGTGTAATATTTACTCTTACTCTGTATATTCTTTTATTCTGATGGAATTGTTGTAACATACAATGAAATGTTCTTCTGTCTACGTTCTTTTGTGTGTTGTTCTCAAAGTATCCGCTCCTTCCTTACCGGGGAAGTTTGGGTCGTTTCAGCTATCCCATTTTTCTTCCTCTTCAAATTTCTAAATAAAATATATTCACACATATACTAAATAAAATCAAATTCATATGGAATTGAGAATATAATAGATTCAGTAAAAGATGATGCTCAACGATAAATTTCTTCGCTCTCTTCCATTTTTCATACATTTCTACAGATATAGAATTTTCCCCTTGGTAGATAAATTGTGGATTTATAAGAATTTGGGGATTGTAAGCCTAAAATGTTAAAATCAGAGAAATTGGAGGATATAAGTTGAGTGGGAAATTTACTAATATAGATATAATGATTTATCTATTTTGTTTGAATCCAATCTTTTTATGCCTATCAGAACTATTATTTAAATAATTGTAAATTGTGGCAGCCCTTTGATCTAATCATGAATATGTTTAAAAATTGGCAAATGAAAAGTGTGACTATGTACAGCGTGAATTCTAGGATTTTTATATCTTTCCCACATATTCTGTAACAACCCGTATTTTTAACGGATAATAAATAAATTATTTAAATAATGGTTTGGTAATTTTTAATGACCAGAATTAAATAATATTGAATTTTTAATTAATATAAATAATAGAAAAATATATTTAATTTTCGAAACAGTCGGACATAGTGGAATTCATAATATTGTGTGAATTAGACAAATTTGAAAATTTAATTCAGTTTAGAATTTGATTTATAATGACGAATATATTATTTAAACGAAGTTTGAACGAATAATTAAATTATAATAATAATCGAGCTCGAAATGGCGCGTCAGTTCGTAATTTGGCGATTGAAACTTTAAAGAATATACAAAATCCATTTTAAGTCGGATTTCTGTGAAACAAGAAACGTTCGGAGTTGGTGAAGTATATTTTTCTAATGGAAGAGAAAAATTGAGATTTCATTATGTAAATTATGAGTTATGTCCAAATCAAATTTTCGAAAAGTCGCTGTGGATTTTTTTAATAATTTATAACTATTTAATTATATTATAAACGGATTTTTAATATAAATGGAATATCGATTTAACATTTGATCTTGAAATAGGGAGTTGTAAATCCAGATATATATATATATCAAAGCTGTATGATATTTTAGGGGAATATATATGGTAATATTAATTTATTAATATTAAATTTAATTATTTTAAATATATTAATATTTAATTGGATTTATTTAGAGCTTTAAAAATAGCAAGTTTTGCAGATGACCTCCCTTTTCGACGAAACTAGTTTTATTGGATCCGAAATATTAAATTATTGCTAGATTTCAATTTCCATGATTTTTGGAGTCAGTATGTGGCTGTACGGAATTTTATTGTAAACAACAGTCGATAATTTGACTTTAAAAAAACGTTGTGTGAGCTGACGGACTAGGAATTCGGCGAAACAAGTTTCGTTGGGCCCGTAATGTCGAAATGTAGCTGCATGCCCACTTTCGTGATTTTTGGATATTGTATGTGATCATACGGATTTTCAATCAGCGAATATGTATTGCGATTGATTATAATTGAATAAAATAATCAATTAAAAATAAAGTAAATTATAAATCCTATCCTATAAATAACCCACCATCTTAC
Organism: Allium sativum; assembly: GCA_030737875.1. Lineage (NCBI taxonomy): Eukaryota > Viridiplantae > Streptophyta > Magnoliopsida > Asparagales > Amaryllidaceae > Allium > Allium sativum. The sequence continues at coordinate 690,127,820 of CM060913.1, read as the reverse complement.
CGAACCCTAATATTTTCTTCTAGAAGTCAATGAAAATTCCACGCCGCATTTTCTCTTCTCAACAGCTAAAAACGTGGGATTTAAAAATCCTAAGTAATTCAAATAAAATTCCTGAATTTATAAAACACATATATTTGAATTCCCTGTAACTAGAGCTTCAAGATGATGTCCACCTGGATGGGTGCGGGGGCATTGAGGCTGTGCGTGTTTCTCAATAGCGGCATTAGGGTTAAGGGTAGGTGGAATTGTTGGAGGTTTTGAGGAAAATGGGGACGTGAGTGTTGATGAGGAGGAAGAGGCGCACCCTTGGAGGCATTTTGGTGGTGTTTGATGGAAGAACTTGTCGAGCGGTTCCCGTACAGTTTCAGGAAGGACTCGAAGTCGCTTTTTCAAATGCTCGTTTGAGTTTTACCAAAATAGCATGGTAGGATAGAGATTTCAGTAAGAAGGGTTTTGGTGAAATTTGTTTGAATTGTAATCGAGGGGTTTGCGAGATATCGGAGTTGCAAGGAACAAAAATGGCTTAGGAACACAGCAGTTTGGAGAGATGGAGTAGCTTTCCTATTAGGACATGGAAGAAGAACACTGTAATTTGGGGGCTAAGGGGGTAATGGGCTGAAAATTAAAGTTGCAGCCCAACTAAAATATATATTACGTTTATTTTAAATTAAAATAGAATACGCTCTTATATCTTCAATATCTTGTACCCACGTGATCATAATTTGACAAACCAAGATTCGTTGGGATCGTGTGGACGGTGGCTACACAATGGAACTGATTAGGAGTGAATTAGAGCTCGTCACAATTTATAGCGCAATAAATTGTCTGTCTGAATCAACCGATAATTATCGTTATTTAACGATGATCGTCCAATGTGAGTAAATCTCACTAACTCTGTACAGTTTATATTTTTATAAATATAATCTAGTATTGATAAATGATGATTGATTGCTGTGTGTTGACTATTTGGTTGAAATGCTGATTTATTGGTTAAAATTGTAGATAACGATATATATATATATATATATATCGTTAATCAAATATTGATTCTGCTTATCAGAATTGAAATGAAATCGATGTTATTTATATTGTTTAATGTCCGTGAATGCATGGAGACAGGCTGGAGGGATCCAACCGGATTCTTCAATATTATAATACTGTTTGTTTTCATATATTGTGATATAAGATGTGATAAAAAATCTGTGATTAATTATGATGGCACTGGTCATGTTATTTGGTATTTTAATTACCATACGAAATACTGGAAGGTAAAAAGGGAATTTTCAAAGTGAATATTGAAAATGAAATATTTATATATTAAATAAATAGGATATTATAAAAGGTAATGTTTGGAAAACAAATATTGGGAAATATAATTAAGGAAATATTTGGGAAATAAATAAAATTATATAAAAGTATTTATATAAAATAAATAGAATTATATAAAAGGATTTATATAGAATAAATAGAATTATATAAAGGGAATTATAAATGTCGGAAATGAAATAAGATTTGCATGAATAATTCTGCAAATAAAAATATAAATGGAATTTAGGTTTGAGATATTGTTTTTAAATACGAAATCAAACTGTTTAGGCTTTATAAAGAAATATTTTTCACATTCTATGTGAAAATTAGATTAAAGTAAATATTTTGCTAATAAAATATTTATAATGGAAATAGGATTTGAAATAGGAATTCAAATGGAGTTAAAGGAATTAGGAACTGACAGGAGATTTGTTAAGCTGAACAGCTGTCTGGGTATTGATCTGATGTTGGTTTCGGCCTACAGGGTTAATACGTAGGGGTTGTTCCCTTACTAGTTTACAGTTAGAGACTGATATATGTGACAAGATAGTGATGCGTGTATCAAAAATGGAAACGTTCTCCAAAGTTAATAACGTATATTTTCAAAAATTAGAAAATAAGGATTTGAGGAATATACGGAATGGGGAAATGAATAAATGTTGATTAATGATTGATCGATAGAATTTTCTTCTGGAAATAATATCGTTGTTTGCACACTTGTTTTTCTTTGATAGTTAAATCACCGACTGTCGAAGTTTTTGACCATTTTTCCGTCGTCTATACGGAGAGACCGGGATCAGAGTCATTATCTGAAAACCACTCTGTATGGGCGTTAGCGTTGCGATCAAATATGATGAAGATAATTGAAGACGGAGTTATGCAAGGGTTGTCCCGTTTACAGATTCGTGCCTTCGGTTTGTCCAGTCTGAGGACGACCTGTACGGAAGAATATCTGATAGGGTATATTTAATAGATTGCCTAAGTTGATCTCTTCAAACGTATTTATGTTTGGTGGTGGAGGAATTCATTTCTCTTAGCTGTATACCCGTGGTACTTTTGGGGAAATCAATTTGTGATTTGGCGGGTATTAAGATGGGGCATTCAAAGTAAATAATTGTGTGATCTATACGTTATGGCCTCTAACCTCACTACCAGGAAAAGGTACAAAATCGGGTAGATCACATGGCTAAGTGGTTAGCTGTCAATTAGGGTGTATTGTCACCTGATCCAGAGAAATTCCATTTACTTCTACAATCTATTTCGATGTTGTCCCTTTCGGGAAATGGTTGTTGATCCCAACCGTTGGTGATAATACATTCGGTACACTCAAGCGAAATGAGTGATCGGTCATGTTTAGCCTGGGTTGCAAGATGTTCTTGCTGAACCTAGTGTATTCCTCTCTAGAGATACACTGTTCGAAGGTTGTCCCATACCTTGCCAGTTGGAATCCATTATCCAATAAGCGCCCACGGTTTTTGATTATATATTACGTATATGGAACATAGGATGAAAGTGTTCTGCTAGATGATTATTATATTGTGGTTGATAGACATTATTATAATATCAATTGAGTTTTATATAAAGATTATCGTTCCTTTCAAAAGGTTTTCGAATGTTGGACCAAGTATTTTGGATTCTCATCGGGGGAAAACCCGTTCCGTTATAAGGCATGGTCTTATGAGATATCGTTTAATTGCTCAAACTATTTTAAATGATTTTACTCATACCAGTCCCATGACTGACCCGGAGTTTATTTTATTTTGATTTTCCTAAACTCTTGGGTGCCCAATTTTGTACAGGCAGTCAAGTAGTCAGGATTTTTCAGATATAATTGGAAAGCTAGAGCAGGAGGCTTTAGGATTATATAGCAATTGTTTATTTTCGCTATGTTGTAAGTATTGTACTTTGATAATGATACGTATATTCAATTAGATATTTTGTTTTAAAGTTATGTTATATAGTATATTTTATTTGTTCCGCTGTGAGGTATGGGTTATTCTATTGTTGTGATTTTCTTCTTCTTCTTCTATTCTAATTTTCTATCTTATCTATTCTCACCCTCTAACTTCTTTCTATTAACTATCCGGTATTTCCGATGATTAGATAGTCGACATTGAGTTTATGTCGATAGTAAGGTCGTGATTTCCCCTGGTCGTTACAGTGGTGTCAGAGCGTAAGGTTAAGTGATTACCTTGGCTCTGTGGTGTGACTCAGTAGAGATGGGGTTAGTAATACCCTAGATTGAGTTGAGTGTATATATACGAGTGAACGCATTTGTTATTTGATATAAAATAATTTTATATTGTGGAGATTTATTGGTTAAGTTGTTTATGCGTTCTGATCGATCAGTTTGATCCACTGTATCGGTAGGAGTTTATAAACACTCAAATACGATAAACCGACACTGTATGTTCTGAAAACAGGTAAATGAAATAATTTAACCCAAATTATATTTTTATATAAAAAAATGATTAAAATTCGAATTATTATAGTATATTAGATGTGTTGGTTGGTATATAAATCGAATAAGATTAAAATTGATTTAGTTATGTATATATAACAAAATAAAATTCATACAAGTGTTATGAAATGAATTAAATCCGAATTTGGAGTTAGAACTTTTGGAAAACTAGGAAAAGTGTTTGTAAATGGATTTGGATTAATTTTATGAGAATTTTAAAATCCTGGGAGAATTTAAATTGTTTACAAGCATTATGAATGATATTTTGAAAGTGATTTCAAAATGAAGGTGTTTAAATATGATTTTGAAATTTGATATAGCATTGAACTCACTTCGATAGCTGGAAAATAACCCTGATGATGATGGCCACATCATCAGTGTCATTTTCGAGTTGCTAAGTGACGGATTATTACCAAGGTTTTTGTTTTTGAATTGTTTTGTGAAAAGCAAGTTGTTTTGAATCCTAAAAGGGGATATCTGGTTTTAGAAAAGCTAAAATGTTTAAAAATTCCCTAGGGGGGGATTGTATGGATTGAAAAAAATTAAATTAGAATTTGTAAAAGCAAATAGAAATAGAAATTGAATTGAAACCAGTTAAGGGGAAAATGAATTGAGATAGAAAATATCGAATTAGATTGGATTGGAGATAATCCGAAATGAAAAATTATTGGTAAGCTAAGAGTTGAAATTAAAAATGGAATCTGAGTTAAGAACAGAATTTGGCTTGGGTATAACCGAATGATTGGGATGGCATTGGTACATGCAGAATTGGCAACAGATGAAAATGATGTATTGATATGCCCGACAAAAAGGTACCAGTATATATTTATATTGGGTATGAGGTTTTATGAGCCGAATGGGCAAGCCGCTTAGCTGTTTGATTTTCTTTTGGGTTGAAGAAGGCTTAGAGAGGCGAGTTGGAGTTTGAGCTATTGACCAGTACAATGGAGGTGCTAGCGAAATTTTCCATAAAATTAAGGTGTTAGAAAATTTTCAGGATTTTTGAAAATTTTGTAAGCAGGAATGAATAAATATTCAATTGAAATTAAATTGGTTCAATTGAAACTGATGTTAAGAAGTGAGCAAATAATTTTTAACCAGTCAATAGAGTTTGTTTTCTACCTTAGAAATTTCGAGGATGAAATTATTTTAAGGGGGGAAGAATGTAATGACCCGTATTTTTAGCGGACAATAAATAATTTATATAATTATTTAAATAATGGTTTGTTAATTTATATTAACCAAAATTAAATAATAATTAATATTTAATTAGTATAAATAATAGAATAATATATTTAATTTCCGAAGACATAGCGGAGTTCACAGTATTGTGTGAATTGGACAATTTAGAATATTTAATTCAGTTTAGAATTTGATTTTAATAACGAATATATTGTTTAAACGAAGTTTGAACGTATAATTATATTGTAATTATAATCGAGCTCAAAATGGCGCGGCAGTTCATAATTTGGCGATTCGAACTTTAAACGAATATACAAAATCCATTTTAAGTCGGATTTCTGTGAAACAAGAAACGTTCAGAGCTAGTGAAGTATATTTCTCTAATAGAAGAGAAAAATCGAGATTTCATTGTGTAGATTTTGAGTTATGTCCAAATCAAATTTTCGAAAAGTCGCTATGGAATTCCTTTATAATTTATAACGATTTAATTATATTATAAAAGAATTTTTAATAAAAATGGAATATCGATTTAACATTTGATTTTGAAATAAGGAGTTATAAATCCAGATATATATATTTCAAAGCTGTATGATATTCTAGGTTAATATATATGGTAATATTAATTTGTTATTATTAAATTTAATTATTTTAAATATATTAATATTTAATTGGGTTTATTTAGAGCTTTAAAAATAGCCAGTTTTGCAAACGACCTCCGTTTTCGATGAAACTAATTTTGTTGGATTCGGAATATTAAATTATTGCTAGATTTCAATTTCCATGATTTTTGGAGTCAGTATATGGCCGTACAGAATTTTAATGTGAAAAACAGTCGATAGTTTGACTTTAAAAATACGCTATGTGAGCAAACGGACTCGGAATTCGATGAAACGTGTTTCGCTGGGTCTGGAATGTCAAACTGTAGTTGCATGCCCATTTTCATGATTTTTGGAAATTGTATGTGATCATACTAATTTTCAAACAACGAATATGTACAGCGATTGATTATAATTGAATAAAATAATCAATTAAAAATAAAATACAAATCCTATTCTATAAATAACCCACCCTCTTACCGAACCATATTGTTTTCTTCCAGAAGTCTGTGAAAATTCCACGCCGGATTTTCTCTTTTCAACAGCAAAAAACATGGGATTTAAAAATCCCAAGTAATTCGAATTAAATTCCTAAATTTATAATAACACATATATTTGAATTCCCTGTAACAAGAGCTTCAAGATGATGTCCACCTGGATGGGTGCGGTGGCATTGAGGTTGTGCGTGTTTCTCATTAGCGACATTAGGTTTAAGGATAGGCGGAATTGTAGGAGGTGTTGAGGAAAATGGGGACTTAAGGGTAGATGAGGAGGAGGAGGAGGCGCACATCTGGAGGCATTTTGTTGGTTTTTGATGGAAGAACTTGTCGCGCGGTTCCTGTATAGTTTCAAGAAGGAATTGAAGTCGCTTTTTCAAATGTTGGTTCGAGTTTTACCAAAATAGCATGGAAGGATAGAGATTTCAGTAAGAAGGGTTTTGGTGAAATTTGTTTGATTTGGAATGGAGGGGTTTGCGAGATATGGGATTAGCAAGGAACGGAAATGGCTTAGGAACACGACAGTTTGGAGAGCTGGAGCAGCGTTCCTATTTGGACGTGGAAGAAGAACACTATTCATTTGTGGGCTAAGGGGGTAATGGGATGAAAAGGAAAGGTGAAGCCCAACTAAAATAAATATTACGTTTATTTTAATTTAAAATAGAATACGATCTTGCATCTTTAATATCTTGTACTTGCGTGATCAGAATTTTCAGAATTTGACAAAACAAGATCCGTTAGGATCGTATGGATGGTGGCTACATAATGGAACTGACTAGGCGTGAATTGGAGCTCATTCCAAATTATAGCGAAATAAATTGTCTGTATGAATCAACCGACAATTATTGTTATTTAACGATGATCGTCCAATGTGATTAAATCTCACCAACACTGTATAGTTTATATTTTTATAAATATAATATAGTATTGATAAATGATGATTGATTGCTGTGTGTTGACTGTTTGGTTGAATTGCAGATTTATTGGTTAAAACTGTAGATAACGATATATATCGTTAATCAAATATTGATTATGTTTATCAGAATATTTCATATTGAAATGAAATCGATGTTATTTATATTGTTTAATATATATGAATGCAAGGAGACAGGTTGGAGGGATCCAACTGGATTATAATACTGTTTGTTTTCATATATTGTGATATATGATGTGATATAAAATCTTTGATTGATTATGATGACACTGGTCATGTTATTTGGTATTTTAAATGCCATATGAAATACTGGAAAGTAAAAAGGGAATTTTCAAAATGAATATTGAAAATGAAATATTTATATATGAAAAAAATAGGATATTATAAAAGGTAATATTTATAAAACAAATATTAGGAAATATAATTAAGGAAATATTTGGGAAATAAATAGAATTATATAAAAGGATTTATATAAAATAAATAGAATTTTATAAAAGGATTTATATAGAATAAATAGAATTATATAAAGGGAATTATAAATGTTGGAAATGAAATAAGATTTGTATGAATAATTCTGCAAATAAAAAAATAAATAGAATTTGGGTTTGTGATATTGTTTTTAAATACGAAATCAAACTGTTTTGGTTTCATAAAGAAATATTTTTCACATTCTATTTGAAAATTAGATTAAAGTAAATATTTTGCTAAAAAAATATTTATAAAGGAAATTGTGTTTGAAATAGGAATTAAAATGGAGTTAAAGGAATTAGAAACTGACTGGGGATTTGTTAAGTTGAACAGCTGTCTGGATATTGATCTGATGTTGGTTTTGGCCTTCGAGGTTAAAACATAGGAGGTTGTTCTCTTACTAGTTTACAGTTAGAGACTAATATATGTGAGAAGATTGCGATGCGTGTGTCATAAATGGAAACGTTCTCCAAAGTTAATAACGTATATTTTCTAAAATTAGAAAACAAGGAGTTGAGGAATATATGGAATGGGGAAATGAATAAATGTTGATTGATGATTGATCGACAGAATTTCCATTTGGAAATAATATCGTTGTTTGCACACATGTTTTTCTTTGATAGTAAAATCACCGACTATCAAAGTTTTTGACCATTTTTCCGTCGTCAATATGGAGAGACCGGGATCAGATTCATTATCTGAAAACCACTCTCTATGGGCGTTAGCGTTGTGATCAAATATAATGAAGATAATTGAAGACAAAGTTATGCAAGGGCTGTCTTGTTTACAGATTAGTGCCTTCGGTTTGTCCAGTCCCAGGACGACCTGTGTGGAAGAATGTCTGACAGAGTATATTTAATAGATCCTGTAAGTTGATCTCTTCAAATGTATTTATGCTTGGCGGTGGAGGAATTTGTTTCTTAGCTGTATACCCGTGGTAGTTTTGGGGAAATCAATTTGTGATTTGGCGGGTATGACGATGGGGTATTCAAAGTAAATAAATATGTGATTTATATGTTTTGGCCTATAACCTCACAACCAGGAAATGGTATAAAATCGGGTAGGTCGCATGGCTAAGTGGTTAGCTACCAATTAGGGTGTATTGTCACCTGATCTTGAGAAATTCCATTTACTTCTATAATCTATTTCGATGTTGTCCCTTTCGGGAAACGGTTGCTGATCCTAACCATTGGTGATAATACATTTGGTACACTCAAGCGAAATGAGTGACCGGTCATGTTTAGCCTGGGTTGCAAGATATTCTTGTTGAACCTGGTATATTCCTCTCTAGAGATACACAGTCAGAAGGTGGTCCCATACCTTGCCAGTTGGAATCCATTACCCAATAAGCACACACATTTTTTGATTATATATTATGTATGTGGAACGTGAGATGAAAGCGTTCTGCAAGATGATTATTATGTTGTGGTTGATAGGCATTATTATAACATCAGATGAGTTTGATATAAAGATTATCATTCCTTTCAAAAGGTTTTCGAATGTTTGACCAAGTGTTTTGGATTCTCATAAGGGAAAAACCCGTTCCGTTATACGACATGGTCTTATGAGATATCATTTAATTGATCAAACTATTTTAAATGGTTTTACTCATACCAGTCCCATGACTGGTCCAGATTTTATTTTGTTTTGTTTTCCCTAAACACTTGAGTTCCCAATTTTGTACGGGGAGTCAAGTAGTCAGGATTTTACAGATATAATTGGAAAGCTAGAGCAGGAGGCTTCAGGATTATATAGCAATTGTTTATTTTTGCTGAGTCGTTAGTGCTGTACTTTGATAATGATATGTATATTCAAGTACATATTTTGTTTCAAATTTATGTTGTATAATATATTTTATTCGTTCCGCTGTGAGGTTCGTGTTATTTTGTTGTTGCGATCTTCTTCTTATATTCTAATTTTCTATCTTATCCATTCTCACCCTCTAACTTCTTTCTATTAACTATCCGGTATTTTCGATGCTTGGATAATCGACATTGAGTTTATGTCGATAACAAGGTCGCGATTTCCTCGGGTCGTTATAGTGGTATCAGAGCATAAGGTTAAGTGATTACCTTGGCTCTACGGTGTGACTCAGTAGAGATGGTGTTAGTAATACCCTAGATTGAGTTGAGTGTGTATATACAAGTGAACGTATTTGTAATTTGATATAAAATAGTTTTATATTGTGGAGATTTATTGGTTGAGTTGTTTATGGGTTTTGATCGATTAGTTTGATCCGCTCTATCGGTAGGAGTTTATAAATACTCGAATATGATAAACCGACACTGTGTGTTTTGAAAAAAGGTAAATGATACCCAAATTATATTTTAATATAAAATATGATTAAAATTTGAATTACTATAGTAAATTTGATGTGTTGGTTGATATATAAATCGAATAAAATTAAAATTGAGTTGGCTATATGTATTTAAGAATTTGAAGATAGAAATTCTGGAAAATTGGGAAAAGTGTTTGTAAATGGATTTGGATTAAGTATATGAGAATTTTAAAATCCTGGGAGATTTTAAATTGTTTTACAAGCATTGTGAAGGATATTTTGAAAGTGATTTCAAAATGAAGGTGTTTAAATATGATTTTGAAATTTGTTATAGTATTGAACTCACTTCGATAGCTAGAAAATAAAACGGATGATGATGGCCACATCATCAGTGTCATTTTTGAGTTGCTAATTGATGGATTACTATCAAGGATTTGGTTTTTGAATTGTTTTGTGAAAATCAAGTTGTTTTGAATCTTGAAAAAGGATATTTGGTTTTAGAAAAGCAAAACCATTTAAAAATTCCCTATGGGAGATTGTTTGGATTGAAACAAATTAAATTAGAATTTGTAAAAGCAAATAAACATAGAAATTGAATTGAAACCAGTAAATAGGAAAATGAATTGAGATAGAAAATATCGAATTAGATTGGATTGGAGATAATTCGAAATGAAATTGGATTGGTAAGTTAACAGTTGAAATTAAAAATGGAATCCGAGTTGAGAACGGAATTTGGCTTGGGTATAACCGAATGATTGGGTTGACATTGGTATATGCAGAATTGGTAATAGATGAAAAGGATATATTGATATGCCCAACAAAATGGTACCAGTGTATATTTTTGTTCGGTGTGAGGTTTTTATGAGCCAAAGGGGCAAGCCGCTTGGCTATTTGATTTTCTTTTGGGTTGAAGAAGGCCTAAAGAGGTGAGTTGGAGTTTGAGCTATTGACCAGTACAAAGGAGGTGCTGCAAAATTTTCCGTAAAATTAAGGTGTTAGAATATTTTCAGGATTTTTGAAAATTTTCGTTAGCAAGAATGAGTAAATATTTAATTGAAGTTAAATTGATTCATTTGAAACTATTGTTAAGAAGTGAACAAATAATTTTTAACTAGTCAATAGGGTTTGTTTTCTACCTTAGCAATTTTAAGGACGGAATTATTTTAAGGGTGAAGAATGTAACGACCCTTATTTTTAACTGATAATAAATAATTTATTTAATTATTTATATAATTGTTTGGTAATTTATAATGTCCAAAATTAAATAATATTGAATATTCAACTAATATAAATAATAGAATAATATACTTAATTTTCGAAATAGTCGGACATAGTGGCATTCACAATGTTGTGTGAATTGGACAATTTAGATGTGTGATCTATACGTTATGGCCTCTAACTTCACAACTAGGAAATGGTATAAAATCGGGTAGGTTGCATGGCTAAGTGGTTAGCTGCCAATTAGGGTGTATTGTCACCTGATCTAGAGAAATTCCATTTACTTCTACAATCTATTTCGATGTTGTCCCTTTCAAGAAATGGTTGTTGATCCCAACCGTTGGTGATAATACATTCGGTACACCCAAGCGAAATGAGTGACAAGTCATGTTTAGCCTGGGTTGCTAGATGTTCTTGTTGAACCCGGTGTATTCCTCTCTAGAGATACACTATCGGAAAGTGGTCCCATACCTTGCCAGTTGGAATCCATTACCCAATAAGCGCCCATAGGTTTTGATTATATATTATGTATGTGGAACGTGAGATGAAAGCGTTCTGCTAGATGATTATTATATTGTGATTGATAGATATTATTATAATATCAAATGAGTTTGATATAAAGATTATCATTCCTTTCAAAAGGTTTTCGAATGTTGGATTAAGTGTTTTGGATTCTAATAAGGGAAAAACCGTTCTGTTATACGGCATGGTCTTATGAGATATCATTTAATTGCTCAAACTATTTTAAATGGTTTTACTCATACCAGTCCGATGACTGACCCGAAGTTTATTTTGTTTTGTTTTCCCTAAACTCTTGGGTGCCCAATTTTTGTGTGGGCAGTCATGTAGTCAGGATTTTACAGATATAATTGGAAAGTTGGAGAAGGAGGCATCAGGATTATATAGCAATTGTTTATTTCCGCTGTGTTATAAAGGCTTCACAAAAATGTATGTAAATGTCATATCTCGGTAATATATTTTGGGAATACTACTTTAGGCTAAATAGTAAAGTTGTGCATAGACATTTACTAGGTTTTGCTAGAATCACTAACCTGGTTAGGCATATAGCTTGGGTTGAACCAAAAGGAATATATTTGTGTTGTACATTTCTTAGTCACCAGAAACTGTTGTTCTGACGCCCCTCCTCATTACAACCTCCAGGCTTCGTAGGGAAGGTCGGGTTCTCACAGATGATTAAGTTTGGCTTTTGGTTCTTGTTCTCTCTCATGCTCGGTAATGGCAAAGTGACTTACTTTGAAAAAGGTAGTTACTTGAGTTAATACTAGTTATCCTACTTCTGTTTCCACTACGAGTTTTATTTATCATACTCCGATTATGCACATGCTCATTTATTGCAGGTACCAGATATACGCTCTATGATTGGATGTATTCAAGTTTTTTGTTTTTGTCAAAAATTTAGGTGTAGAAAAATATGAGGTGTACAAAGTCCATAATGGAAATCGATCCGGATTACTTGCAACACTATAGTGATGAGGCCGATCCAAGGGCATGTCTATCAAGTGTAGTTTGACTCAGTCGATTAAGGACGATGAAGGAGGTCGATCCAAATTTGGGGAGATTTAAATTGAGGAGTTTGCAAGGTCCATATTCTGATTCTGAAAATTCTGAGCTTGAGTACAATCATGCTCGAGTCCTGAAAGAACTAACTATGAGGGGTCAGAAGTGTGGCGTTTTTGTTAAAGGCGGATCAACAACGGTTGAACTGTCTACTCTTTTTAGTATCGTTTTTGATATGGTAGTAATCTTCATTAGAATAATATTAAGGAAAAGTCATGTTGTTCCCATAGTCATGATACTTGATTCGTTTTTGTTTGTATAAAAGGCGAATCATGCTTCCTTTGATTGCGCCTCCAGATGAGTCAGTAAATTAAGGGCGTTCTGATCGAAGATTTGCGACAGGCACATGTAACTACACAAACGCTATTAAGCTAAGGGTTGAGTAATTCTTTTAAATTAGTTTTGTATGTCAAGTTGTTGTCTCCCGCAAGCACTTGTGTGCGTGTTGGTTGTCGTCTTACAACATCGATGTATGCGCTAGTTGAGCACGTTGTCGAACTAAGTCAAATTCATCTTGCAAGTTTTCCGCAACCTCTCTTCATATTTGATGATAACATCCCCTTTCACTATTTTCTCCTTTTTTTTCAAATAAGTCCAGGTTGTTGATCAAGCCATATTTGATATATTTACCCCAAATTAGTATGGACCAAAGAAGTCCTTTCTATTCGTGGGGAGAAGAAAAGTCTCCTCCTTTTACATTACAAAAGGATAGCCCACAACTTCTCCCATATCACTTATCGTCTACCTCGTTATTGTTCCAAACCCTACCTTCTTACCTTCTCAATTTCGAACCCACCGATTACTTCATGCCCCTAATTCCTTCATTCTCGCGTGTTTTGCCTCACCGATTGTTGGTTTCCATCCCCACCTCCATTACAAGATGCGTTTAATTTCCTTATCATTAGTGTATTGTGTATTTATAGCTAATTCGTGGAGGCAAGGAGGAGAAGTGGATGTACAAGGAAGTTGAGGGTATGGTGGAGCAGTTCTAGGTGGATATGCTATATTGAGAAGGAGGAAGGAAATGGATTAGCCCGGTTAATTGGAGTGAATGGAAAATCAAGAGAGTGGAGATGGTGTTTGGACACATTGGATAAGGGGACAAGTAAAGAGGGAAGATGTAATGGGTATAAAGATGGGAGAATAACAGTCAAGGTTGGATGGATGGCTTGCTCGGTTCAGCATTGTCCATTTCGGTAAGGCCATAGGCCGATTCGAAGGAGCCGACACGGATAGACCAATCCAAATAGGCCGATCTGGATAGCTTGAAGTTCTAACTGACGAAGTTGGGCTGATACAGGTCAGTGTAGTCCACTTTCCTGATCGTGAGCAACTTTTGAGACATCATAACTTACGGAAAAATGACGAAGCGCCTTCATATGCAAACTGCACAATGGAACTTCTGGATAGCTAGGATTAGAGCACATCTGGACTTGCATATGAACATGACAGGACATACACATGGCTACGAACTACCATATGATTGTGTGTCTTCCTCCCAAGTATTACGTATATAATTACTCGTGATCGGTACTTAGTGAGAAAGTCAAAAACGATGGTTGATTCAGTTGCTATTCGTAGAGTCTTTTCAGTATTTTATCTTTGTGAATGTTGTTCCACATGTCTTCAAACTAAACTGAACACACCTTACTAATTCATGCATGGGGGGTATAGGTCAATCACTCTTACTAATGACGTTTAAATAATAATATGAAAAGATAAGAAAAAGAAGATATTCTATAAGATTTTCAGATATTGAAGCCAAGAAGGATGGTGCATGTAAGGAACCAGGCTTAGTATGTAGTTTGACTTTCGAGTAAGATAGAAATGAGTCATGGTATCAAGTGCAAGTGCAAATTGAGCAGCCAGTTACTCCAATAGTTGAGGAACAAGTTGATATCAAGGGTGGAGATGAAGGGAAAGTTGTCGAAGTCGCTTTGGCTTTCGATACTCTTCCCAGGTCAATTTTCTTGAACAATCTCGAGATTCATGGCCCTCAGTGATTGACAAACCAAAGATAAAATATTATGCGCCAAGCATGAAATTCCTTTCGATCAAGTTTGAGTGCTAGCTATCATACAAACAACTCACAACTCTCAAAGGGTTACATGGTGTGCTTTAGGAATATGTGCACCTTCGGCTACGTTCCTCCATTTAGTACTTAATTTTGGAAGAATCTTCATCATATGAGGATATCGTGGACGCAACTACATTTGACTGCTTATGCTTATCTTCATGCCCTGCATGTCATATATTCTGAGCACCTCCATCGACCACCCATGATTGATGACATCCGGCTCTTTTATAATTTCAAGCATTGAAAAGACACCCAGTTATATGTATATTTCGAAGTGACCGTGAACAATCGGGTCATCATGGATGGAACTCCAAGCAGGCCTATCAGCGATGCATTCAAGTCAGCGATGGAAACTTTATGGGAAGTCCTTGAGGCCTAAAGGCATGTGTTGAGGTGCATTTTCGGTGAACTGTTGCACATATTCCGTTTGCTTAGCAACAATTTAAGAACTGGTTAGGGTGGCGCCCTAATCAGAGGACGAGGCAAAGTAGGAGCTCACATATTTTTGCCTTGAATCGGGAGGCCTAGATGTGATGAACCATACGATCAAGTCCACGTCAAGGGTACCAATAGAGGGGCTAGCGTCAGGCTAAGTAAAGATCTTGTGGTTGAAAAAGAAAAGGTCAATGACAACCACCTTTGATCATCGAGAATCTAGTTATAGGAGGCTCTGTCTATGGTATACTCATCAGCCTATGACATCGATCTGTGAACATTAATGATCCTTTAAGGGTTTGAGCAGCCTTCCACTACCAATAAAACAGTTTGACTTTGCGGACTTGGATCCCTATACTTTCTTTCCTATGTCAGAAGGAGAAAATATACGTATGACTTCCGAAGAAGTCAAGCCATCTAGCAAGACTCAAGGACCGCTCCCACCGAGGTGATCACTAGGACACACAAAGCACAAGCACTACATGTAATTCGCTATGAGATGATTGAATTATGGTACAGGTCTATTTTGGTTTACAGGTACAATGCTTAGGAGACACAATTATCATAACACTTTGGTTTCATACTCTCAAAAAGTGAAATGCAACTCAAGTATCTATCGGATTATGACCACGATCGTAGAGAGGATCGTGACAGAAAATAGAGGGAAAGGCACCATCGCGACTATGCTCATCATTCCTGCTCTCGCTCTTCAGTCAGTCGATACTCTGATAGGCCTCCAAATTATGTAAGTGACCCACAGAGTAACTAGCAGCTGGTTGTTAAAACCTCAATCCCTAAAAAGGGCACGACAAGCGAATCTCACTCGAAAAGGCCCTGGAGGCAAACGAGAACGCCATAGTTGCGCCAATCAAGCATAAATCAAAGGCTACTAAAATTGTGGGGCCCAAGTTCTAGAGCCCAAAACTCAAAAGCGGAAGAAAGAGCTTGTGACTCAGTTCCCGTAGTTCTACTTCGGCAAAATGCACTTCATACCCTTTTCATTTCTTTAGACCATGATCAAAGACTCAAGTCATGGATAGAGAAATTATACAAGCAGTATCGAAAGATGGCTAAATACACCAAAAAGTTGTTATAATTTATCAGGTCATTAAAACTCGACACTAAGAACATGAAGCAAGATTGGGACTATATAAAAGTGCATAGATCGCCCAGAATAAGGAGCTTATAGAACCCAAGGTAAAGGTAGCGGCCATCGAAAAAGCCACTGAGACTTATAAAAAAAACAAGATAAAGATTTCAAGGTGAGATTCCATAAGTAACGTAATGATCGGAGACTAAAGCAAAAGTCTACTTAAGATGATTTAAAATTAGCATCACTACAAAAAACAACCTTTTTACAATGGGCAATACCCAATGTAATATGGGTTCCACAACGTGCATACGATCATTGCATTATGTCACATTGTAACAGGTCATCTTTTCACAAAGGTCATTGGTCGTTGTAATAGATTATATAACAATAATTAATGTCCATTGTATTAGGCCACGTTCTAATAGGTCACCCTTTTACAACAGTCATTGGTCGATGCAATATACTCTTTAACAATAATTTATGCCTTTTGTAAAATGTCAAAATTTGCAAAGGGTTCTGACCATTATAATATAAAATATTTGTATAATTAAATATTTAAATCGGAATTTTCAATTCTGAGTAGATATTTAGTTCAAATAAATACTTTATTACACTTTTTAAGAGTACATAGTTCTATTTCTCTCTATTACATTTTCACTATACAAAATACACATTTGTATAAATATTGCCTCACTACGTACACTCAGTCACACTCACTCACTCACTCTAAAATTCAGTGTCTTCATATTTAGTGATTGTTCAAAAAAATTCCAACCTATTAGTATAGAATAACACAATAAACTGAAAAAGAAACACTTTAACTTAGTTTCTACGTTAATATAATCAAATAATATTTGACATATACATTTTAATTCATTAAATAAAATATCATTGAAAATTTCTTGGGGAAAAATATCTCACACATCCATTTTCATATTAGGATGTGTGTATTGTGTTTACAACTGCAGATAACCACAAAAGATATCATAGTTTATAGCGGTCAGAGTTTATGGGAAAAGACAGTTTACTACGATCTGATTCGAGATTTTGTACTATCTCGTAAGTGCTAATTACTTAGCATAATGTTTTCATGATCAATTTTTTTTTATTTATTTATTTGTCCCTAGGTTATTTATTTCTAGTTTGAAAAAAGACTATTTCAGTTTATAAGTACCAACCAATATGACATAAGATGGAAGAGCGCTAGTTGTAAAAAAGACTATTTACAGGGTTCAACAAGAAAAAATCAAGAAATCTAAGTGGGCGAATCGAAGGCTTTTTGAAGTTTAGTCTTAATTTAGGTTAAGGATAATCAAAACTGTAGATCCGAAGCATAATCAAAACGTTAGTTCTAACACTTTTACTTTATCTCATTGACGATTAATCTCATCAAAATTATCTATGAAGCTTTCAACCAAATGCAGCTTGTTCAGGACTACAAACAATGAAGATTTTGTTGTTATATAAGAAATCTATATTGTCACAAAATAATACAATAGTTATGCCAACTTGAACAGCAAACACAATGTCCATAAACATCAGAACAGTGGTTTACTGAAGCAAATTCTTACAATATTTTATTAATCAGGTCAGGTATATGAAAAGTTAATTGCATGTAATTTAGTAGGGAATAAACTGTTTTAGTGTCAGTTAACTACAACATAATAGCAAGAAAATATATTATATCGATACCAAAATTTGCATCAACTTAATAAAAGAGTGAGAGCCCTGAAATTGGAAGAATAATGGGGCTTAAGATAACGAAGCTGGAATCAAGTAGAAAGATCCTTGGGGGAAGCTTGATTGAAACCAAAGTAGGGATTGAAAGCCAGAAATGATACCAAGATATAAATGGAAAAGCATGGAAGCAACACATAGAAGCGCGCATGGCGAAGAATAAAACTATGGAACTAATATCGAAAGAAATGGAAGGAGAGACTACAATACCAGCACCGGTAACAAAGAGTCAAAAGACAGCAACCACGCAACAATACTGAAAAAGAATGAGGAGAAGGAAATGAAAGTGTGTTGTCAACACCAACAAATGAAGAGCAATTAGCTTGGGCCGACATCAAGACAGGAGGGCAAGTATATAGAACCAATACCAGGATAATAAAAACAATAGATGAATGCTGGAGTAACAAGGAAAAGAAATCAGTTAATCCGACATGAAGGCCGATACCGAAACCGCGCTACCAAAGGGTTAGAGAAGGAAACATAGGTTTGACATTCAATATGAAGGCAACAAGACCAAAGACAATTTTTGAGAAATAGCATTATGAAGGACGATGTCGAACCCTAAGTAAGGAAAAATAGTTGGGTCGACACCAAATATTTGAGAAGAGGGCACGAAGCCGAAATTGGACTAATCAAGAAAGTAAAGAGCTAGAAACAGGCGTGAATGGAGAAAAGTAAAGCAATTAGAACATTACCAAGTATTCAAGATGGAGGCACGATACCAAAACCTAATTCATAAAAAAAGCAAAGAGCTAGAAGCATATACAATGGGACAAAGAAGAGTATACCTATCAATAAACTCAATACCAAACAATTGGACAAGATGGGAGTCTTATTAGAAAAAACGAAAAGAGGGGAACCGAGGGCTAAACGTTGTATCTAACAATTCTATGATTTTTGTTTGATGATAACAAACACACACACACACACACACACACATATATATATACACACACACACACACACACACACACGTGTGTGTATATATATATTACTATAAATGTTTTTGTAATTGTACTGTTATACTACATAACATAAGGAAATAAATATTTACATTTAAATAGAGTACTACTGCACAAGTATTTAAATATTCAAACAATATTTTATTTAAATATAATATTTCATTTCAACATCTCAACAGTACAAATTTATAACTCCACTCTTTGTACAACTCATTATAATACAATACATTCATTTCATTTGTATACATTGCTCCTCACTACAGTTCACTCAGCCTCCCATATACAGTCACTCGCTCAGTTTATACATTCAACACTCAACACTCAGATTGTACAATCACTCACTTTTATTCAGTTACTGTCTTGTCCTCTGCAAGCTTAATAGTCAGTCCAGTCTTCTGCTTACCTATTGTAACACCCCGTGTATTCTATAGCTGTGAAATTAACAGATTAAAGTATAATTAATTGGAAATCACAGAACTAAGGGAAACGGGATACGCCATTGCGTTCGTCTCGGAAAAATACGCGAAATAGAGTCCGAGTTTTCGAAAAACGGAGTCCGTATGAAGAAGATATGGCCTTCGGAAGTTTCTAAATCAAGTTTAAATTCGAATATGGGGCCCAATGGGCCAGGGTGGAAAAACGCCCGCCTAATGCACCCAGGTCGACTGGGCTGTCGACCTGGTCTAGCCAGGTCGACAGGGCTGTCGACAGGCATGTCGACCTGGTCCAGACCCAGGTCGAGCCCAGTCTAACCCGGTTGGCCTATTCTCTGTTAGTCGATTTTCTGTGGTCTGCTTTGTCATTAGGGCTAGGTGGCAGGCTCTAATTGGTCTCTCCTTAGGATGAATGGCTACGATCAATCCAAGCAACATCAATGGTCCTAATCAGTTCCTAACCTCTATAAAAAGGACCCTAGACTCTACCTAGGTTTCTTGCACAATCCTCTAGCCTCCATTGCTCTCTTCTTCTAATAAAAAAAAATAAAAATGGCGTCTCTGCTCTGCTGGAATTAAAACTAGAAGATAATCAACATCAGCCTAAGCAACTCAATTCAAACTAGAGATTAAAGTTCTACAAAGATTCTACAACAAGTTAAAGTTATTTCTTTAATCCAATCAAGGCAAGTACAGTTATTCTCCGCTATAAACGTTAATTATAATTTTGATATGCTTTTAAATCTGAGTTTGAGGTTGTATATATATTCTCTTCTGTTAGATCTGTTTTCTGTGACTGTTATGTATTCCTTTCTTCTTTTCTGTTTCTATAGCCAGGCTACCACGAGCCTGTGCCCAATCTCATAAAGAGATTAACGTATGAACGCAAAATTTGGGACAATTAATGAATGATGCGAAATTTGAAAAGACTGAATTGAACGTATGACTTTAGATCTGAAGCATAAAATATATTGGACATGTGACTTGGGATTGGATGCATAAATTTGACTATGAACATATAATTTATGCATGTTGTATGCATAGTTATGTTGTAATTTAGACCTGTAATTAATTAGAAAAAAAATAGCATATGTTATAAACTAGTTTTAGACCTATGCATATTTTGTGATAAAAGAAGAAGAGGAACCACTGTAAAGATTACATATGATTTGAGACTTTGGACAAAATTCATATAAAAAGGCAAGATCTGATTTTTAGAAGATATGGTTTAAAGATTTATATTATTGGGGATAGTTTGCATAATAATTCATGACATGAAAAGAAGGAAGATATGGAAACTTAAGATTTACATTAATTAGGATATCTATTATTGAAATTACACCTAAATAGGGATTTTTGGATATATGACATGCATTGAAATTAATGGTTATATTTGGTATAATCTATATTGGAACATATGTTATATGGCAAATTATGTCCATATTCTGCGCTTAAGCAAACATGGAATATATGTTGTGAATCATGAAAAATTATGTAGGCATATGAATTTAGGCCTAATTTATGACTAGGCAAGGCATGTAAATAGAACCTTTAGAATTATTAGATTTGCTAAACTGCTAGTTTTGTTATATTGCCTAGACTGCTAATTAGATTGAAATGCCAAATCTGTTAAATTTGTCTGTTGAGATGCCTAATCTGTTATGTGCCAAAATCTGCTAAGTGCTAAATCGGTTAAATCTGTTAAGTCACCCAATCTGCTAAAATCTGTTATCTGCTATATCAGTTGAGTTGATGTGATCATTCTGTTATTGATATAATCTGAATTGGCATATATATTGGGTGTGTGCATAAACGGTAAATAATTAATTAATTGGCCGCAAAGATGAAAATGGCTAACTCGAGGTTAGAATGAGTTTGCGACGTAAATCTGCCCGGAACCGCCCGGCACATCCAGTGGCCGCAAACAATAGGTTCTAATGTGAGAAGTTAGTCATAACATGCGTAAGACACGAGGTTAGGTCTGGCTTGTGGCAGAAGTCTGCCCGGAACCGCCCGGCATATCCAGCGGCCACAAGCTACCGACCTAATGTGAGAGGTCTGTGCATTAATAATTAATTAATGCAAATCTAAGATAAGAATGACGTCTAAAACGTATTGGGGAAAATAGGGTTAAACCAAAGGGATTAATAGATATAGTAAAACCCATCCATGAATCTGTAGGCCCAATACAAAGTTAGACAAATCTGAAAAATCTGTACATCGGACCCATTAGTCTGAAAACTTGTTAACTTAATTTGTGAATTAGTAAAATCTGAATTCTGTATGTCTGAACTTGTAAACAAGTTAATCTGAAATCTGTTAGTCTGGGGACACAAGGTTAGGAGGGGAATTACTTGTGTCATCTGTTGTTTGGGACCCATATTAGTCAGTAACCCTTTCTGGTATCAAAACTTTGACCCAACAGTAAGAAGGGTCCGGGCACGCTTACTGAACTAATTATAAGAGGTTCATTCTGATAATGGCGAGGGGTGTTGATGGTGCGTTCCTACCGGGTCATGTGCGTGCATGGATCCCGGTCTGCCTCTGAGGATGTAAGACACCGTGACATCTGTAAATAGGTCTGTGCCAATTGGTTGTCACTTTAGGGAGTGATACACCCTACTGTGGGGCCGACACAGGATATTTATCTATTAGGGAGCCGATCGCTTGGGGTAGGGTTTTAGGGTACGCTTAGTTCTGTCTGTTTCTGTTGGTACCGTCTGTTTCGGTTGGGTGGTAACACCTGTCTGTTTCTGTGTGGTACCGTCTGTTCGGGTGGTAAAGGCCCATTACTAGTGTACACCTAATTCCACATTCTGTTTCCATAGGGATAAATCTGTTTCTTCTTCTGTCTGTTTCTGATCGGGTAGTAAAGGCCCATTATTAGCATTCTGTTTCTGTTAAAGTATTCTGTACCCGTTCCTGCTTCAATTTAGACATTAGGGTGACCCCTAATTCTGTTATAATAGTATTAGTGCAGAGAAGTGTAAAACAATAGTTTATATCATTATGTTTTTCTGTTATATCTGCTACACCTGTTATAGTTATCTCACATCC
The DNA here is from genome assembly GCA_030737875.1 of Allium sativum. Classification (NCBI taxonomy): domain Eukaryota; kingdom Viridiplantae; phylum Streptophyta; class Magnoliopsida; order Asparagales; family Amaryllidaceae; genus Allium; species Allium sativum. Next base: position 690,105,505 of record CM060913.1, on the reverse strand, counting down.
AGTTTTATGTTCATATCATATTATTATTATCTGTTCATATGCTGAAAGTCACTGGACTTGCCAGACTTTTTGTTTGACCCTTGTTGTTTCGCCTTCTTTCTTCCGTTCCCCCCCCCCAGGTTATCCAAGGAGGGAAATACTTTAGCTTGATCCGGATTTCTCTTTGCTTGAAGTGCTTAAAGTATGGCTTGGCTCTGTATAGCTTCCGTTCCATGGGGATTATGATTTTAAACTATGCATTTTGAAGGCTTTTGTACAAGACTGATATTTTGTACTTGAATTCTGAAATTGAAAGGATGTAACCATACTAATTTCTGTTTCCGCTGTAATAAAGTTAAAAAATTTCAAGTACTGTTTTATCTGTCTTGTAAGTTTCTGTTCTGTTTACTAAAATGCTCCACCAAAGTTAAGGCATTCCCTTTGTGAGTGACCTTAACGGAGGTAGGGTGTTACACTTGGTATCAGAGCTGAAGGTTACCAGATTGGGTAAAGTTTTTGAAAACTATTTTCAAAAAGGTTTTGGAAAGGAAGTATTTTCAAAAAATAAAGCTTATTTTGAAAAACATGATCCCCAAGAGCCATATATCTTTCTTTCAGTCCTTTTTGTATTGAACCTTTCCTTTTTCGTTCCAGCATGTCTGAAGCATCTGAGATACTAGAGGGTGTTCATGTACCCGGTTGGTTTCGTCAATATCTTGAGGCTAGGACCGCCGCTGCAGGTCCAGCAAATGATCCCCCTCATCCACCCCCTCCTCGTGCAATTGCTTTCTCAAAAATCTGTAGAGATTTTAGGGCCATGGGTGGGAAGGATTTCAAAGGAACTGAATCATTCGTAGAAGCAAGGAATTGGCTCAAAGAAACTGAGGATCTGTTCGTTATCTTCGAGGTGGACGATAGGCAGAAGGTATAGTTGGCAGTATGGCTGCTCAAAGACGAAGCTTCCTACTGGTGGGAAGTCACTAACGCCGAGAGGCCGGTTGAGACATGGATGGATTTCAGAACAAGGTTTGAGACAAAATTCCTCTCGCAAGCTGAACGAAGTTTACAATTGGAAAAGTTCTTGTCTCTTAAGCAAGGAAGTATGACGGTCAAGGAATACGTCAACCAGTTCAACCAACTAGCAAGATTCGGATTGGATTTAGTCAACACTCAGCATAAAAAGGCTCTCCGCTTTGTTAAAGGATTGAATGAGCCACTGCACAGCCTAGCCATGACCCATGTACCCATGGGAGCAACTTACGAGAAATTGGTGGATATGGCACTACTGCACGAGGAAGACAAGGGCCCGAAGAGACAAAGAAGGAAGAACCACAGAATAAGAAAGCGGGGCCCAAAAAGTAAACACAAAATAAGGATGAGAAGTCTGAAGATAAGAAGGGGAAAAAGTGCTTTACTTGTGGGAGCTCAACTCATCTGAACAAGGATTGCAGAAAAAGGAAGGGCGCTTGCTTCAACTGTGGGGAGATGGGACACTTCACTAGGGACTGCCCGAAGAGACAAGGACAAGGAGGGCAGGAGAATAATCTTGAGGCTAGTGGCTAGGATAGAAATAGGAAAATTTCTATAGTAGGTTTAATTTCTTTATCTGATTATGGAGTTAAGACTTTTTCTGATTCTGGTATTTTGATTTTGTAATCGATACTCTGCACTTTAATACTAGTATTATTTCTGAATTCCGCTATAGACTCAGACCCATAAGGGTTATGGATCATCTGTTTGAGATTGGGGTTTGAGGGATATCTGTGTTAGGCGTCAAGTATGACGCATACATTCTGAGTTTTCGTAGGGTATGATTTTACCATGCTTAGCTTCCTAAGGATCATTAGGGAACCTGATCTGTATCAGTAGTCTGTAAATATCTGAATAATTCTGATTTCCAGTTTTGACATTGTCTAAAGAAGGTAATCCTCTGAGTGTCAATCTGATATTGATTTCGGTCTTTGGGGTTGATACTTAGGGGAATTATTTTCTCAACCAATGTCTAATGGGAACCAAGTCTTCGTTCTATCTGTACTCGCTTCCATCATTCGACTGTATCCTATCGATCGAATATTTGAACTTTAGGTAGAAACTAATGGGTGTAAACATGTGTTTGAGCCATGTTATGTTTGATGGTTGCAAGTGGATGCAAGTGGTTGCTAGTGGTTGCCCGTGGATGCATATACACACACTAGGCACTAGATCGGCTCGAAAACACTCTCATACTGCATATGGATGGGTGAGCATTTTTCAATTCTTGTGAATGCAAAATGGTTGATTCAGCACATGGATGTTGCATTTGAGTGAATGATTGTGCACTCATATAGAAATAATATATATCATTAGGATTCTATTGCATACATGTTGGACTCATGGCACCGACATAATTCGCATTAAGGAGGTCAACTGAATCAGTAGACCGCCTGATCTTTGCATTAGATAAGGAACATATACACACACTTTTGCATATGTTCATACAACATTAGAAGTTTTCTAAGGACAATGGATGCTTGTGGATGATGGTTGAGTAGATGGGTGATTGTATGGTAGGACACATTCTTCTTAACTTGAAGATTTCGGGGACGAAATCCTTTTAAGTGGGGGAGAATGTAACACCCCGTGTATTCTATAGCTGTGAAATTAACAAATTAAAGTATAATTAATTGGAAATCAAAGAACTAAGGGAAACGGGATACGCCATTGCGTTCGTCTCAGAAAAATACGCGAAATAGAGTCCGAGTTTTCGAAAAACGGAGTCCGTATGAAGAAGATATGGCCTTCGGAAGTTTCTAAATCAAGTTTAAATTCGAATATGGGGCCCAATGGGCCAGGGTGGAAAAACGCCCGCCTGATGCACCCAGGTCGACTGGGCTGTCGACCTGGTCTAGCCAGGTCGACAGGGCTGTCGACAGGCATGTCGACCTGGTCCAGACCCAGGTCGAGCCCAGTCTAACCCGGCTGGCCTATTCTCTGTTAGTCGATTTTCTGTGGTCTGCTTTGTCATTAGGGCTAGGTGGCAGGCTCTAATTGGTCTCTCCTTAGGATGAATGGCTACGATCAATCCAAGCAACATCAATGGTCCTAATCAGTTCCTAACCTCTATAAAAAGGACCCTAGACTCTACCTAGGTTTCTTGCACAATCCTCTAGCCTATATTGCTCTCTTCTTCTAATAAAATAAAAATAAAAATGGCGTCTCTGCTCTGCTGGAATTAAAACTAGAAGATAATCAACATCAGCCTAAGCAACTCAATTCAAACTAGAGATTAAAGTTTTGCAAAGATTCTACAACAAGTTAAAGTTCTTTCTTTAATCCAATCAAGGCAAGTACAGTTATTCTCCGCTATAAACGTTAATTATAATTTTGATATGCTTTTAAATCTGAGTTTGAGGTTGTATATATATTCTCTTCTGTTAGATCTGTTTTCTGTGACTGTTATGTATTCCTTTCTTCTTTTCTGTTTCTATAGCCAGGCTACCACGAGCCTGTGCCCAATCTCATAAAGAGATTAACGTATGAACGCAAAATTTGGGACAATTAATGAATGATGCGAAATTTGACAAGACTGAATTGAACGTATGACTTTAGATCTGAAGCATAAAATATATTGGACATGTGACTTGGGATTGGATGCATAAATTTGACTATGAACATATAATTTATGCATGTTGTATGCATAGTTATGTTGTAATTTAGACCTGTAATTAATTAGAAAAAAAAATGGCATATGTTATAAACTAGTTTTAGACCTATGCATATTTTGTGATAAAAGAAGAAGAGGAACCACTGTAAAGATTACATATGATTTGAGACTTTGGACAAAATTCATATAAAAAGGCAAGATCTGATTTTTAGAAGATATGGTTTAAAGATTTATATTATTGGGGATAGTTTGCATAGTAATTCATGACATGAAAAGAAGGAAGATATGGAAACTTAAGATTTACATTAATTAGGATATCTATTATTGAAATTACACCTAAATAGGGATTTTTGGATATATGACATGCATTGAAATTAATGGTTATATTTGGTATAATCTATATTGGAACATATGTTATATGGCAAATTATGTCCATATTCTGCGCTTAAGCAAACATGGAATATATGTTGTGAATCATGAAAAATTATGTAGGCATATGAATTTAGGCCTAATTTATGACTAGGCAAGGCATGTAAATAGAACCTTTAGAATTATTAGATTTGCTAAACTGCTAGTTTTGTTATATTGCCTAGACTGCTAATTAGATTGAAATGCCAAATCTGTTAAATTTGTCTGTTGAGATGCCTAATCTGTTATGTGCCAAAATCTGCTAAGTGCTAAATCGGATAAATCTGTTAAGTCACCCAATCTGCTAAAATCTGTTATCTGCTATATCAGTTGAGTTGATGTGATCATTCTGTTATTAATATAATCTGAATTGGCATATATATTGAGTGTGCGCATAAACGGTAAATAATTAATTAATTGGCCGCAAAGATGAAAATGGCTAACTCGAGGTTAGAATGAGTTTGCGACGTAAATCTGCCCGGAACCGCCCGGCACATCCAGTGGCCGCAAACAATAGGTTCTAATGTGAGAAGTTAGTCATAACATGCGTAAGACACGAGGTTAGGTCTGGCTTGTGGCAGAAGTCTGCCCGGAACCGCCCGGCATATCCAGCGGCCACAAGCTACCGACCTAATGTGAGAGGTCTGTGCATTAATAATTAATTAATGCAAATCTAAGATAAGAATGACGTCTAAAACGTATTGGGGAAAATAGGGTTAAACCAAAGGGATTAATAGATATAGTAAAACCCGTCCATGAATCTGTAGGCCCAATACAAAGTTAGACAAATCTGAAAAATCTGTACATCGGACCCATTAGTCTGAAAACTTGTTAACTTAATTTGTGAATTAGTAAAATCTGAATTCTGTATGTCTGAACTTGTAAACAAGTTAATCTGAAATCTGTTAGTCTGGGGACACAAGGTTAGGAGTGGAATTACTTGTGTCATCTGTTGTTTGGGACCCATTTTAGTCAGTAACCCTTTCTGGTATCAAAACTTTGACCCAACAGTAAGAAGGGTCCGGGCACGCTTACTGAACTAATTATAAGAGGTTCATTCTGATAATGGCGAGGGGTGTTGATGGTGCGTTCCAACTGGGTCATGTGCGTGCATGGATCCCGGTCTGCCTCTGAGGATGTAAGACACCGTGACATCTGTAAATAGGTCTGTGCCAATTGGTTGTCACTTTAGGGAGTGATACACCCTACTGTGGGGCTGACACAGGATATTTATGTATTAGGGAGCCGATCGCTTGGGGTAGGGTTTTAGGGTACGCTTAGTTCTGTCTGTTTCTGTTGGTACCGTCTGTTTCGGTTGGGTGGTAACACCTGTCTGTTTCTGTGTGGTACCGTCTGTTTGGGTGGTAAAGGCCCATTACTAGTGTACACCTAATTCCACATTCTGTTTCCATAGGGATAAATCTGTTTCTTCTTCTGTCTGTTTCTGATCGGGTAGTAAAGGCCCATTATTAGCATTCTGTTTCTGTTAAAGTATTCTGTACCCGTTCCTGCTTCAATTTAGACATTAGGGTGACCCCTAATTCTGTTATACTAGTATTAGTGCAGAGAAGTGTAAAACAATAGTTTATATCATTCTGTTTTTCTGTTATATCTGCTACACCTGTTATAGTTATCTCACATCCAGTTTTATGTTCAAATCATATTATTATTATCTGTTCATATGCTGAAAGTCACTGGACTTGCCAGACTTTTTGTCTGACCCTTGTTGTTTCGCCTTCTTTCTTCCGTTCCCCCCCCCCCCCCAGGTTATCCAAGGAGGGAAATACTTTAGCTTGATCCGGATTTCTCTTTGGTTGAAGTGCTTAAAGTATGGCTTGGCTCTGTATAGCTTCCGTTCCATGGGGATTATGATTTTAAACTATGCATTTTGAAGGCTTTTGTACAAGACTGATATTTTGTACTTGAATTCTGAAATTGAAAGGATGTAACCATACTAATTTCTGTTTCCGCTGTAATAAAGTTAAAAATTTTCAAGTACTGTTTTATCTGTCTTGTATGTTTCTGTTCTGTTTACTAAAATGCTCCACCAAAGTTAAGGCATTCCCTTTGTGAGTGACCTTAACGGAGGTAGGGTGTTACACCTATCATAGGAACACACAGTAATCTAGTACAAAAATGTTTTTAAATTCTAGAAGATACAATTTTACTTTAAAATTTATTTTCCTTATAATTTTGGTGTGTTTTTGATCATTTTTCATGACTTGATCTGATTTATATGGACATCCATCTATGTCTAGATAGCTTGTGATATTCACAGTGATACACTGTAAATACCACAAGGTAGACAAATCATCTAGTGCTCACGTATATAAACTACATGTGCACAGTACATGTAAACACATACATGTGTATATATACACATATTTCTGTGCAAGGACAATATGGCCGTATATCGTAAATGAACATGAACCAAGAAATCCAATACAAATGCAAACACAAACGAAAACACATATATATACACACACACATCTGTGCGTATATATATTATAACATCCCACAATTTTAAAAGACATTATAATGAAAAACTAAATAATACTTAATTAAATATTGGGAATTAAGGAAAAACAGACTGCACCATTGCGTTTGTCTCGGAATTCTGCTTAAAACGAAATCCGAGTTTTGCATAAAACGAACACCATATGAAGAAATAATTAAGGTTTGAAGTTTGTATACATATAAGCAAAAAATATATAAATAAGTTGGTCCAGAAAATCAAATCGGAGAGGAAAAATCGCACGGGAAATCGACCCATTGGGGGTCGACCCATGCCCAATGGGGGTCGACCATAGAGTCGACCTACACATATGTGTGTCGATCGTGTGGTCGACCTCTGGGTCGAACCCAACCAGATTTGGGCTAGATCCATTTTTTTGAAAATGGACACATTTCTTAACCAGATTCGTTGGCTTGAGGCTATATATAGGATCTCATTTTTATTGTTTTATTCATCTAAAACAATGTAGACAACGAGATGCTGGCCAACTCAGATTAAATTAGCCTATTCTTGTGCAACAACGATTTATATGTATTCAAGAATCTCTGCTTTAACATTAACATTATTTTCTCAGTTCTTTAGATCTAGTCCCTATGAGTTTATGTTATTTTTAGTATACACGTTTAATAAGTAATCTTGACATGTTTATAAGTTTGGATCTAAACATATGCCTGTCAATAACCTAAACCATAATTAAACTGATTTGTCGTTACTTGTACACCTGATCAACTATTCAGTTATCATTGCCCAATTCTGTCATCATATGCCTATTCTTTTATTATGCCCAATTCTTCCATCATATGTCTATTCTGTTATTATGCTCAATTTTATCATCATATGCCTGTTTTGTTATTATGCCTATTTATGTTCTCTTCTCTCCCTCTTTTCCTTTTTATTTATATAGCCTAGTTTACCTTCGAGCCTAGGCCTACCACTGAAGTATGCGAGCAGACGAAATTGGGAATAGTTGGCAAAGATGAATTGGGGCATAACTTGTATCATGAATAAGACTAGTGTAACACACCACGTCCGTTAGTGTCACTCACAAAGGGAATGCACTAAGTTTTGTGGAGCATTCAGGGTAAAAGATGCAGATAAATTACAAGACAGACAGAATTTAAACAGCGGAAAATAAAACTTTGCTTTATTGATAAAATAGTTTGTACAAAGATTTCTTTACAATATCAGACTGGCATCTGTCTTACAAAATAAAGAAGCATAAAAATACATTTATATTCCCAAATGTGGCAAGAACCAGCCATAGCATCTAAAAAGAGGATCCAAGCAAAAATTCGACAAATCTTCAAGCTGGGAAAGAGTGACAGTCCAACTTAACCTGAGTTATACTACTTCCTCCTCTACTACCTGGGGGGGGGGGGAACGGAAGAAAAGAAGACGAAAGGAAAACAGAGTCAGACATAAAGCCTGAGTAAGTTCAGTAACTTCTAGCATGTGAACATGGAAAAACAAAACAAAATGAATTAACTGAATACAAGATTACACCATGACCATAGGGTCAGCAGGATTAGACAAGATAATCACAAGATATGATAAGATAAGATAAATAGGATATGCTCTAATACTTTCGCCGCTTCGCTATTTTCTTGTCCTACTGGTTTCTATATCTCTACAACACCTAAATAGTGTTTCAACTAGTAACGATAACGTGATCCCAACCCCTGTAATTTCCATTGCCTTCAGGCATACATTTTTATTTATTACCTAGATCTAATCTAAGGTTTTCTATCAAGTGCTTTGTAGATTTAACTAGAGTTTACGCTATCTGCTGAACGCTTCTCGAGTTCATGGTTTATGCCACCTAGTCCAACTAGGGATTACGCTACCTGTCGAATGATGCCCCCAAGTCTAGGACACACTACCTTGAGTGGTATATGTTCCTATACTTCCCCACGCATGTATCGCGAATCGTTATCGCTTTTCTAGATGCACATGTCCTGTAATGTGCGGTCCGAGTCCTGTGATAGGGCAAATCAAGGAATACGGAACTCGGTCGGGAGCTTTCAGATATCTGCCGATGCAGATGCTAAGATCTATTTTTATTCCAGTGGCTATGGTCCCACTTGACCCCTCCCTCAACTAATGAAAGGCACCCTTTGTAAAATGAGAACTATACGCCGGCCCCCGGTGCCCCACTATCCTATGGCCATCCTCACCCATAACTGGATAGCAATTATGGTCTTTTGGAGTTGTCCGCCTTCCTGCTTCACATATCTCGACTGACTCAAGATGGATGGTAGACGACGAGTTGCTATCACAGGGCTACCGTTCTCTCACCGAATCACGCCGGTCCATCCTAGTCTTTAGGTTGCCATATATATTGCAACCAAGGCATACCCCTGGTTCTTCTATGCAGACCTTAATCTCTGTGAGCCCAGGAGGATCATCTGAAGTCTCACAGAGGGATACCAAGAGTACCCTCACGTCCCCTCGAAGCCTCGGGCTTCGTAACCCAATTCGTTGGAGCCTTCTCAGACGGACGTTCGCTCCTTCCCGTGTTATACTAAGAATTACTACTTAGTTTTACTAACTAAGATTTACCACTTAGTTTCCAGAATCGTTGTTTTCTTAACTAAGGTTTACTACTCAGTTCCCTTTCCCGCCAATTTGGATTGGTTAAGTGTCATTAGTCAATTCAAGCTATCTTAACCCTCTTCATTTATCCTGTCAAACTGGTTAAGTGTTATCAGTGATTCATGTTGACTTAACCCGACCACAAACCCAGTTTTATTGGTTAAGTATTTCTTATTACTTAACCCTACCCATTCGTCCTGTATTGGTTAAGTGTTCCTTTTTAACTTAACCTTCCCCGTCTGTTTTAACTAACATGTTATTAATGGTTAGGTATTATCCCTTCATGTTTTAGACCTAACCTTATTCCTTTATCACAACCTGATGGTTAAGTGTTCAAGTTTACTTAACCCCAACGGTCCAGCCCAGCTAACATATTAAATTGGCTAAGTGTATTAGATTTTACTTAACCCCAACTTCTGGTCTAGTTAACATGTTAATTTGGCTAAGTGTATTAACTTTACTTAACCCCAACCTCTAGTCTAGTTAACATGTTAATTTGGCTAAGTGTATTAACTTTACTTAACCCCTACAAATCTTGTCTTATTACCTTGAGTCTGGTTAAGTGTTTCTATGGACTTAGCCCTCCCATTCTAGCTTAACTGTGTTAAGTTGGTTAAGTGTTCCTATGGACTTAACCCTCACATTCTTGTTTTAGATTTAATTAAGTAGATTAAAGCCACGCCCACTCACATTAGACAGTTATTGTTGCGAATACTGGATGTGCCGGTTGGTTCCGGGCAGGTTTACATCGCAACTCAGTCTAACCTCGGGTTAGGCATATTCGTGTTTCTAAATTCAAAGGGTTTTGATTAGTTTTCAATTCAGGTTTTGAAAGTAACCATACTGTCCGTCGGATCAGTTAGGGATAGCCAGGGAGAGCAGGAAACTTGTATTTTCCAAACCCAAGCCTAGACACTATCCTCTCTGTCACCCTAGAACTTTCTGGTGTGTTATTAAAAGAGATGTCGTTTAACAAACCTTTAATTTGTCTATGTTTACATTTCTCGTTTAGAAAAAATTCTATAAGTAAATTATTCCTAATTTACTTATTTCCTAATTTCCCTTTTAATGTAAATTGTCAACATTCATTCTTATGGCCCATTTTTCCCTCTAAATCATGTTTATGCTTTTTGGTATGTAAACTATACCAAATCAAGTGTCATTAACCATGATTTTGCTAAACCTGCCAATTACTCCCTATTATGGCCAATTTCAAATTTAGGCCAATATATTTACCGTTCCAAATTAGCTAATCCCATTCCAATTCAACATTCTAATTCATGTCAAACTAGACTTATTACTCTAGTTCACTATTCATGTAAATGCTAGATTGACATGTCGATACTAGATTCAGGCTACTCAATCTATAGATCATGTCAAATTTATCCAACTTGCATTCTTATGAACAAGCCATAATGCGTGTTCCCGATTTATGCCAATTTCCAAGTTAAACTACGTTTTTAGTAAATTTCATATTTTGCCCAAACCGCATTCCCACCGTTCGTATAATCGTGATTCAGTCTAGATTTATAAATAAAGCTAGGTTCGTAGAAAATAGTGAATGAACCAAAGATGCTATGCGAAAGATAGACATACTAACTGGCATAAAAAGGGTTGAATAACGACGTCGGTTCAAGAACATGGGTAGACCTAACTTAATAGGTAAATTCCCAAGGTCTAAAACCAAAGAAAACCAAGAATAGACTGAATAGAGACGTAGGTTCAAGAACAAGGGTAGACCTAACTTAATAGGTAAATTCCCAAGGTCTAAAACCAACGAAAACAAAGGATAGACTGAATAGAAAGATCAGGTTTAGACCCAATTTCACAGCAACCCTTTCCTAGTCAGAAATCATAGGTGTTTAGTCACAGTTGTCCTTGTTATGTCATAGGCAATAGTTTATGTTTCCAAATCAAAAGCATAAGCTTAGTCAAGGAAATAATTCTCATAGTCACAGTCACAGTCATAGGAAATGTCCATAGTCATAGGCAATGTTCATAGTCATAGGCAACGTTCATAGTCGTAGGCAATGTCCATAGTCATAGGCAATGTTCATAGTCATAGGCAACGTTCACAGTCATAGGCAATGTTCATAGTCAAGAGGCATACAGTCTTATTTGTCCTTGAATCATAACAGTTCTTGATTAGGTCCAAGAATATAGGAACTGATTCGAATAGAGAGAGAGAGAGAGAGATTAGGCATATTCTTTTATTCCTTTAATTTCATGTCACGAACAAAGAAAAACGTTCAAATCTAAAAATAACCGACTTATAGAGATTAGATTAGAACAGAAAGATGGCGTTGCTAAGATTCGTAGAAAAACAGTCGTTGAAGTCGTTTGAACCTTCTCTTGAATCCTAGCTTGACTTGAACCTCCTCTTGAAAATCTTTTAGCAGCATTTCCTCGTCTTGGTTTATTATATATATATATATTATTTTATTTATATGCTTTAGAGGAGGAGGAGAAGCCATGTCTAACAAGAATCTTTGCAGCATAATGGTAGAAAGGAATTGTGAACAGAGAAGAAGACCAAGGCTGTTTATATAGTGTTAGGCGGACGAACCTGGTCAGAAAACGTGACCAAATACAGCAGAACGAACCAGGTGCAGAAAGCTGGAAAAAGCGGGTAGGTCGACACCCATGTCGACTGGGCAGTCGACATAGGGGGGTGTCGACTGTGCAGTCGACACCCCTGTCAACTTGACCTGGGCGGGAATTTTCCCGCCCTGCCCCCTGCGCGTTTGAATTCGAATTTAACTCTATTTTGAACTGTTTTGAACTTGGAATTTTCTGAAAACTTTGACGGGCCATATCTTGGTCATACGGACTCCGATTTTTGAAAACTCGGACTCTATTTCGCGTATTTTTCCGAGACGAACGCAATGGCGCAGCCTGTTTCCCTTGATTTTGATTTTAACTTTTAATTATTCCTTTATTTGCGAATCTTAGTGTTACAGAATTACGGGGTGTTACATTCTCCCCCACTTAAACGGATTTCGTCGCCGAAATCTCCAAGTTAGGAAGAATGTGTCCTACCATCCAATCACCCATCTACTCAACCATTCAATCACAGGCATTCATTGTCCTTAAAATATTTCTAATGCCTTCATGTTCATATGCATAGTGTGTGTATATGTCTTTATCTAATGCAAAATCAGGCGGTCTACTGATTCAGTTGACCTCCTTAATGCGAATCATGTCAGTGCCATGCGTCCAATCATGTATGCAAGCATCCCTAGTTATGTAAATACTACATGCATTCACAGCCATTCATCCATATGCAACATCCATATGATAACATATCAAGTTCAACTTACAAACAAATACATATCTGTAAATGCAATATGAAAGAGTCTGAACTTGATCTAGTGCCTAATGCGTATGCATATGCATTCACGAGCAACCATTTGCAACCACTTGCAACCATTCAACCATAACATGTTTCAAATACATGTTTACATCCATTGGCTTCTACCTAAGGATCGATGATACATCCTAGAGGATATACTTTGGAAAGAGAGAAACAATTATGTGTAAAGCTCCTACAAACAAAAGAAATCAAGGATGCACCCAAGGAAAAAGGGTATAATGCTAGTATCTTGCCTTCTTGAGCTTTACTCCGCTGTATCTTAACTAATTTAACTTCACAATTGTGAAGTTTCTGACCTCCATCTCTAAAGTAAACAGATGTCAATTATGATACCAAGTGTATATACTAAGATGATTAGAGGTCTCTCCTCTAAGCTTAACCATCACGCTATAACTATGAGGGTAAAAAGGTCACTACGCACTTTCTAGAGTGCCTGCAACAACTATTCATTTCTCAAGCAAACCACCCTAGTCGAACTCGACATTCCTCAAGTACAAGCCCCATAGGCCTAAACCAATATCAGACAAGCATCCAAGGAATATCGCCTCCGAATTTAGACGACCTACGTGAGATGATATAAGCAAACTCGATAGCTATCCTCAAATCCCTACTAAAAATAGACTGCTCGGACCACCAATTGGATTTGAGACTCTAGTGGGATATTTCTACTATACAAGTACTATGGTGCATAGACTCAACTAGGAAAGCAAATATGAACAAATGCGAAGCACTAAAACCAAAGTAAATAATACGAACAACAAAACTAGACTCTGCCAACAGAACTTTTCTACCTTTCTCCTAGGTACGCTTGGTGGTGAAAGTATGTACTTGCCCTTCTGAAAATCTTGTTCCTCATTCTTGCCCTTTTCCCTAATTATATGCCCTATCATACCCTAGCAAAGATACCTCCTCTTGTCTTAGGTTTTATGATTTCTTTCTCCTTTGTGAGCTAAATCTACATCCATGAATTCTTCATCCTCGGGTTGTGCTCCTTAGCCAAATTCCTCATCCCCTTCTGTGTGTTGTCATGTTGACAAATCCCTCGAAAGCTGCCTCCATCGTACGGAAAATCCTACTAAGCTTGGCAGAAAACTAACCGCAGGTGAAACTACTACGGTTATAGATGGAAGTCGGGCACTACTTCGCCCATCGATGAGGTTACCTCCCAGAAAGCCAGGAGCCCCAGAGACTCAAGAAAGAAGGAGACAAGAATTCAAACAGAGGAAGAGAAGACAATGCGTATGGCTTTGGGGAATATGCCTTTAAAACAAATCTATTCTCTTGAAAATGCTTCTTTTAAAACCGTTTTGAAAATAATTTTTCAAATCTTTTATCTGATCCGGTAACCTTCAGCTCTGATACCACGTGTAACACCCCACGTTCGTTAGTGTCACTCACAAAGGGAATGCACTAAGTCCTGTGGAGCATTTAGGTTAAAAGATGCAGATAAATTACAAGACAGACAGAATTTAAACAGCGGAAAATAAAACTTTGCTTTATTGGTAAAATAGTTTGTATAAAGATTTCTTTACAATATCAGAGTGACATCTGTCTTACAAAATAAAGAAGCATAAAAATACATTTATATTCCTCAATGTGGCAAGAACCAGCCATAGCATCTGAAAAGAGGATCCAAGCAAAACTTCGACAAATCTTCAAGCTGGGAAAGAGTGACAGTCCAACTTAACCTGAGTTATACTACTCCCTCCTCTACTACTTGGGGGGGGGGGGGGAACGGAAGAAAAGAAGACGAAAGGAAAACAGAGTCAGACATAAAGCCTGAGTAAGTTCAGTAACTTCTAGCATGTGAACATGGAAAAACAAAATGACATGAATTAACTGAATACAAGATTACACCATGACCATAGGGTCAGCAGGATTAGACAAGATAATCACAAGATATGCTAAGATAAGATAAACAGGATATGCTCTAATACTTTCGCCGCTTTGCTATTTTCTTGTCCTACTGGTTTCTATATCTCTGCACCACCTAACTAGAGTTTCAACTAGTAACGATAACGTGATACCAACCCTTGTAGTTTCCATTGCCTTCAGGCATACATTTATTATTTATTACTTAGATCTAATCTAGGGTTTTCTATCAAGTGCTTTCTAGACTTAACTAGAGTTTACGCTATCTGCTGAACGCTTCTCGAGTTCAGGGTTTATGCCACATAGTCCAACTAGGGATTACGCTACCTGTCGAATGATGCCCCCAAGTCTAGGACACACTACCTAGAGTGGTATATGTTCCTATACTTCCCCACGCATGTATGACGAATCGTTATCGCTTGTCTAGATGCACATGTCCTGTAATGTGCGGTCCGAGTCCTGTGACAGGGCAAATCAAGGAATACCGAACTCGGTCGGGAGCTTTCAGATGTCTGCCGATGCAGATGCTAAGGTCTGTTTTTATTCCAGTGGCTATGGTCCCACTTGACCCCTCCCTCAACTAATGAAAGACACCCTTTGTAAAATGAGAACAATACGCCGGCCCCCGGTGCCCCAGTATCCTATGGCCATCCTCACCCATAACTAGATAGCAATTATGGTCTTTTGGAGTTCTCCGCCTTTCCGCTTCACGTATCTCGACTGACTCAAGATGGATGGTAGACGACGAGTTGCTATCACAGGGCTACCGTTTTCTCGTCGAATCATGTCGGTCCATCCTAGTCTTTAGGTTGCCATATATATTGCAACCAAGGCATACCCCTGGTTCTTCTATGCAGATCTTAACCTCTGTGAGCCCACGAGGATCATCTGCAGTCTCACAGAGGGATACCAAGAGTACCCTCACGTCCCCTCGAAGCCTCGGGCTTCGTAACCCAATTCGTTGGAGCCTTCTCAGATGGACATTCGCTCCTTCCTGTGTTATACTAAGAATTACTACTTAGTTTTACTAACTAAGATTTACCACTGAGTTTCCAGAATCGTAGTTTTCTTAACTAAGGTTTACTACTCAGTTCCCTTTCCCGCCAATTTGGATTGGTTAAGTGTCATTAGTCAATTCAAGCTATCTTAACCCTCTTCATTTATCCTGTCAAACTGGTTAAGTGTTATCAGTGATTCATGTTGACTTAACCCGACCACAAAACCCAGTTTTATTGGTTAAGTATTTCTTATTACTTAATCCTACCCATTCGTCCTGTATTGGTTAAGTGTTTCTTTTTAACTTAACCTTCCCCGTCTGTTTTAACTAACATGTTATTAATGGTTAGGTATTATCCCTTCATGTTTTAGACTTAACCTTATTCCTTTATCACAACCTGATGGTTAAGTGTTCAAGTTTACTTAACCCCTACTGTCTAGCCCAGCTAACATATTAAATTGGCTAAGTGTATTAGATTTTACTTAACCCCAACCTCTGGTCTAGTTAACATGTTAATTTGGCTAAGTGTATTAACTTTAATTAACCCCAACCTCAAGTCTAGTTAACATGTTAATTTGGCTAAGTGTATTAACTTTACTTAACCCCTACAAATCTTGTCTTGTTAACTTGAGTCTGGTTAAGTGTTTCTATGGACTTAGCCCTCCCATTCTAGCTTAACTGTGTTAAGTTGGTTAAGTGTTCCTATGGACTTAACCCTCCCATTCTTGTTTTAGATTTAATTAAGTAGATTAAAGCCACGCCCACTCACATTAGACAGATATTGTTGCGAATACTGGATGTGCCGGTTGGTTCCGGGCAGGTTTACATTGCAACTCATTCTAACCTCGGGTTAGGCATATTCGCGTTTTCTAAATTCAAAGGGTTTTGATTAGTTTTCAATTAAGGTTTTGAAAGTAAACATCCCGTCCGTCGGATCAGTTAGGGAGAGCAGGAAACTTGTATTTTCCAAACCCAAGCCTAGACACTATCCTCTCTGTCACCCTAGAACTTTCTGGTGTGTTATTAAAAGAGATGTCGTTTAACAAACCTTTAATTTGTCTAAGTTTACATTTCTCGTTTAGAACAAATTCTATAAGTAAATTATTCCTAGTTTACTTATTTCCTAATTTCCCTTTTAATGTAAATTGTCAACATTCATTCTTATGGCCCATTTTTCCCTCTAAATCATGTTTATGCTTTTTGGTATGTAAACTATACCAAATCAAGTGTCATTAACCATGATTTTGCTAAACCTGCCAATTACTCCCTATTATGGCCAATTTCCAATTTAGGCCAATATATTTACCGTTCCAAATTAGCTAATCCCATTTCAATTCAACATTCTAATTCATGTCAAACTAGACTTATTACTCTAGTTCACTATTCATGTAAATGCTAGATTTACATGTCGATACTAGATTCAGGCTACTCAATCTATAGTTCATGTCAAATTTATCCAACTTGCATTATTATGAACATGCCATAATGCGTGTTCCCAATTTATGCCAATTTCCAAGTTAAACTACGTTTTTAATAAATTTCATATTTTGCCCAAACCGCATTCCCACCGTTCGTATAATCGTGATTCAGTCTAGATTTATAAATAAATCTAGGTTCGTAGAAAATAGGGAATGAACCAAAGATGCTATGCGAAAGATAGACATACTAACTGGCATAAAAAGGGTTGAATAACGACGTCGGTTCAAGAACATGGGTAGACCTAACTTAATAGGTAAATTCCCAAGGTCTAAAACCAAAGAAAACCAAGAATTGACAGAATAGAGATGTAGGTTCAAGAACATGGGTAGACCTAACTTAATAGTTAAATTCCCAAGGTCTAAAACCAACGAAAACCAAGGATAAACAGAATAGAAAGATCAGGTTTAGACCCAATTTCACAGCAACCCTTTCCTAGTCAGAAATCATAGGTGTTTAGTCACAATTGTCCTTGTTATGACATAGGCAATAGTTTATGTTTCCAAATCAAAAGCATAAGCTTAGTCAAGGAAATAATTCTCATACTCACAGTCACAGTTATAGGAAATGTCCATAGTCATAGGCAATGTTCATAGTCATAGGCAACGTTCATAGTCATAGGCAATGTCCATAGTCATAGGCAATGTTCATAGTCATAGGCAACATTCACAGTCATAGGCAATGTTCATAGTCAAAGAGGCATACAGTCTTATTTGTCCTTGAATCATAACAGTTCTTGATTAGGTCCAAGAATATAGGCACTGATTCAAATAGAGAGAGAGAGAGATTTGGCATATTCTTTTATTCCTTTAAGTTCATGTCACGAATAAAGAAAAACGTTCAAATCTAAAAATAACTGACTTACAGAGATTAGATTAGAACAGAAAGATGGCGTTGCTAAGATTCGTAGAAAAACAGTCGTTGAAGTCGCTTGAACCTTCTCTTGAATCCTAGCTTGACTTGAACCTCTTCTTGAAAATCTTTTAGCAGCATTTCCTCGTCTTGGTTTATTTTTTATATATTATTTTATTTATATATTTTAGAGGAGGAGGAGAAGCCATGTCTAACAAGAATCTTTGCAGCATAATGGTAGAAAAGAATTGTGAATAGAGAAGAAGACCAGGGCTGTTTATATACTGTTAGGCGGACGAACCTGGTCAGAAAACGTGACCAAATACAGCAGAACGAACCAGGTGCAGAAAGCTGGAAAAAGCGGGCAGGTCGACACCCATGTCGACTGGGCAGTCGACATGGGGGGGGGGGTGTCGACTGTGCAGTCGACACCCCTGTCGACTTGACCTGGGCGGGAAATTTCCCGCCCTGCCCCCTGCGCATTTGAATTCGAATTTAACTCTATTTTAAACTGTTTTGAACTTGGAATTTTCTGAAAACTTTGACGGGCCATATCTTGGTCATACGGACTCCGATTTTCGAAAACTCTGACTCTATTTCGCGTATTTTTCCGAGACGAACGCAATGGCGCAGCCAGTTTCCCTTGATTTTGAATTTAACTTTTAATTCTTCCTTGATTTGCGAATCTTAGTGTTACAGAATTACGGGGTGTTACAACTAGGTATTTGGACGCATAACCTATGATGCGTGTAACACCCCACGGCTATTAATGTCACTCACGAAGGGAATGCATTAATTTCATGAAGCGTTATAGTAGTTTAGAAAAGATAAATTACTTGAATAAATAAATTAAACATAGCGGAAGATAAAACTTATTTCATAGCATAATAATTTCAAAACAAGCTTACATAAGTAGTCTCCAATAACCATTACAACAGGATCAATTGTCTTTTCCAAAAACTTCAAAGTACATAAAGAAGCAAATACTTAAATAACATAAATGCATAAATCCCCACTGAGCATAAGCGAAGCCATAAAGATGAGAGAGTCCAAAGCGATACATCTACTCTCTTCAAGCAACTGGAAGAAATCGACATTAAGCTGTAGCGTTCCCTCCTTGCAAACCTAAGGGGGGTGGGGGGAAGGAAAGAAAAGAGGTGGAAACAAAACAGGTCAGACATAAAGTTTGGCGCGTCCAGTAATTTTAACAAATAATAGGTAAGGTAAATGATCAAGACATAAATAGGTATCTTGATATGGCTGTTGCATAGATAAGGTAGATAAAAAGGATGGACAAGATGATTCCATTCCTAAGTACTAAGGCAATCATACACCTTGGCTAAGCGAACAACCCTCCATGTACTAACCCGGAGACCGAAGTCAACATCAAACTAGCACCCAAAGGACTATCTAACTCAACCAACATGTATTTCATTACACCGCACTTTTGCTAAGTTACACAACATTACTTAATTACACCGCACATCTACTAGTCTCTATTTACTAAGGGCTGATCCCTTCATACTAACTGTACCCATACACGCACATGAACCCGTTGGACTCGCATTGCCACCGCTATTCACGTTTTGACTTCTTACATTCAAGTCCAGTAAGCATGCCCCAACCCCGGCCTAGTACCAGGCCCAATTAGATACTCAAACGGGTTACTGGTTGAAACGGGTCCCCATCCGACACAAGCCTCCCACCTATGCTTGGTCCCCAGTAGGTTTTTCTCCCACTTAACCATTTTAATTTAAATGTCCATGTCTTACACATGCTATGGTTAAGTCCATACTTACATGTCATAATTTACATGTCTTATCTTATATCGGTTAAGTTCATATTTACATGTCATAATTTACATGTCACCCTACTTAACCCTCTAACCATAACCATGTATTATTATGGTTAGTATTCCTTAATTCATTCCTTATGACGAATGGTGCATGACCTCCCATATTAGACCGAACGCTTTGTGGCCGCTGGATTTGTCGGGCGGTTCCAGGCAGTCTTACGCTGCAAACCGGGTCTAACCACGTGTCATTAACTGTTGCGCCTACAATTCATTCCTTTGACCTCTCACATTAGACGTCCAATTGTGGCAGCTGGATTTGTCGGGAGATTCCGGGCAGTCTTACACCACATTTGCGCCCAACCTCTTGTCAAAGGTTTATTAATAATCGTATTTTACCCATACCCAATTTTCATGTCATGTACATCCAATTAAACATATAATCATGTTTATAATATTGCATATTCCAAATTGTCACTAATTACATATTAATTAACCTCAATTACAAATTTACAATTATAGGCAATTTCATCAATTCCATGTAATTCATACCCAAATACGCCAATTTCACGTATTATCCAAAATATCCAATAATATCCAATTTTCCAAATTTCCCATATTCCCAATATTCCACATCGTTCCCACGTATTCGCATTCGCGTGTATTTTTAATATAGGCTCGAAGGTAGCCTAGATCCACAAATAAAAGGAATAGGGGTAAGAAGAGAGAATCAATTCATAGAAAATTGGAATAAAACCACATCATGAAATAAAGAGGCATATAGACTGGGATAAAGGCATAATAAAAGATTCAACATGAATAAACTGACCAAAGGTATGAACTTACATAGAAACATAGGCATATGATGACATGAATCAAAAAGGTGAAGATTGGTGAGATTTTCATTACAAACATATATATGACCCTTTTTACAACTTTTTCATGTTACTTTAATCCCATTAAATTTGTGAAAATAATTGTACTCAGCATTCATAGTTAAAGAATAGAATTATGCACTGAAATTGGTGTAGAAACGTTGCAGTGTTGTTGATTTATCTTCTTGAATTGTTGTAGAAGCTCTAATCTTTAATTTGAGTTGATGTTGAACACTTGAGATTTGATTTAGAGGCGGCAGCTAGGTTTTAAGAGAGAATTTGACAGCATAATGGAGTCATAGATAATATTTATGAATTAGGGTTAGGTCTTAGGGTGTATATATAGGTGTAGGAAGTTATTTAGGCCTTAGGATTAACCCTAGAACTGATCTGGACCACTTAGATGCCATATCAGCCCTTGGGCGAATTGGGCCACGGGTTGGCTACCAAACACCCTGGATTGACCTCTAGTCGACCCAGCGGGGCTTGGGTCGACTCCAAAAATGGTGCGATTCGGCTATTCCCCCTCCCGATTCGTTGTTTTGAACTTTTTTTGAATATTTATTTATTTAATTTTTATATATATCTATATATATATATTTCTCTCATATGCATACAAACTTCATGGCTTAATAACTTCTTGAAAATTAACCATTTTCACACAAAACCACTTTTTTAACTGCGTTCACACTAAGCCACTTTTTAGCCATTCCCCTAAAACAAAAATATGGCGCTAGCGGGGATCGAACTCCATACCTCTTATATACAAGTCACATGTTCTAACCAAATGAGCTACTAAGTCTTTTGCTTACAAACCTTAGAACAATGCTAAACATCATTCTTTTCTCATTCCTCTTTTTCAAATAAATTATTCTTTAATTTATTTTTTTAATATTCTCAGAAAATACGGGGTGTTACATTCTCCCCTACTTAAAGGATTCCGTCCTCGAAATATCTAAGTCAAGAAGAACGTATCCTACCATCCAATCATCCATCTACTCAACCATCAACCACTAGCAACCATGGTCCTTAAAAGATTTCTAATGCTTTTCATGTACATATGCATAGTGTGTGTATATGTACGTATACTAATGCAAAATAAGGCGGTCCACTGATTCAGTCGACCTCCTTAATGCAAATAATGATAGTGCCATGTATCCATCATGTATTCAAAGAACCATATACATATCATTACTACATGTGTGCGCAACCATTCATTTAAATGCAACATCCATATGATACACACATTCAACGTACATTCATTTTACTAAATACATCCATTTATATGCAATATGCAATATGAAAGTGACTGAGCCGATCTAGTGCCTAAAGTGTGTGTATATGCATCCACGAGCAACCACTAGAAAAACTTGCATCCACATGCATCCACCATACATAACATGTCTCAAACACATGTTTCAACCATAGGACTACCCTATCTAAAGGTCAAAGATACTAGTGAGAGGACATACTAAAGATAGAACAAGTACAAGCTAAGCGATAAAGGAGAAATTAAAAGACATACCCTCGAAAAGAAAAGGGTACAATGAACGCATCTTCTCTTCTGTCTCCCAAGCAGCGTCGCTCTCATCATCTCCCCATTGCACTTTGACTAGCTTGACCTCTTGATTCCTCAAATTCTTAATCTTCGACCCAAGAATGCATGCAGGAGCTCGTTGAATCGTCGCATCACGCTCTATTTCCACCTCTCTAAGCAAGCTCATACAAAACTCGCTAGTAAAGATAGGATCGCGATCGCTCACTATGCTAGAAGGAACACTGTGCAAACGAACTACCTCTCGATTGTATACGGAGGCTAACCATGGAGCAGTCCTCTTACTCTTCACGGGAATGAAATGGGCGCTCTTAGTAAGTCTGTCTTCCATGACCCAAATCCCTGTAATACCCTTCCTTGATCTTGGTAACCCATCAGCAAAGTCCATCGAGACACTCTCCCACTTCCATTGTGGGACCTCCAATGGGTGAAGCAACCCACCTGGCTTCTTTTGCTCTGCTTTTACTTGTTGGCGCACCAAGCATCTAGCGATAAATTCGGCCACATCCCTCTTCATACTGACCCAAAAGTAAACCCGTCTCATGTCCATGTACATCTTGTCCCTACCGGGATGAATGGTCATCTTCGAACGATGTGGATCATCAAGAATGGTCTTCCTCAAGTTCTCGTCTCGTGGTACACAGAGTCTACCATCCCTACATAACCAACCCTTATCATCTAGGGTATACCTACTGAGATGGCTCGATAACTCCCCCTTATAAGATTCTCTACTAACGCAACCAACTGTAGGTCATCTCGCTGTGCCTCACCAATCCGTCCCAAAAGCGTTGCTCTGACATCTAAGGATGCTAGCAAACCAGGTACAAAATCAATGGAAGGTCTAAATTCAAACGTAGAGATAAACTCTAAGCTTCGCTGCTTAACAAACAACGGACTCAAGGACAACCTTTTCCTACTTAAGGCGTCCGCCACCACGTTACCCTTGCCAGGGGTATATGCTATCTCGAAATCGTAGGATGCTAAGAATTCCATCCACCTTTGCTGCCTTAAGTTCAAGTCCTTCTGAGAGAACAAGTATTTTAGCGATTTGTGGTCTGTAAACAATTCTAATTTCTCGCCAAGAAGATAACGACAGCTAGACTTAAGCGCAAAAACAATAGTAGCCAACTCTAGGTCATATGTAGGGTAATTTTTCTCATGAACTCTCAACTGCCTTCCTCCATAGGCTATTACCCTCCCCTCTTGCATTAAGACAGCGCCTAGTCCTGTCCCACAAGCATCGGTATAAACTGTAAATGGCTTACTCCCATCTAGCAACACTAAGACTGGGGCTGTGGTTAAAGCTCTTTTTAAACATTGGAACGCCTCATCACAATCTACGTCCCACGTGAAAACTAGGTTCTTCTTCGTCAAGCGTGTCAATGGGGCTGATATCTTTGTGAAGTCCTTGATAAACTTCCTATAGTATCCAGCTAACCCCAAGAAACTCCTCACCTCGGTAGCACTTTTAGGGACCTTCCAATCTTGGATGGCCACTACCTTCGCGGGATCCACAGCTATCCCTTCTTTGGAAACCACGTTCCCTAAGAATCACACTTCTTTCCTCCAAAAGTGACATTTAGAAAATTTAGCTTTAAGGTTATGCGCTCGAAGGATTTCCAACACTTCCCTAAGATGTAGGGCATGCTCTTCCTCGTTCTTAGAAAAGATAAAATGTCATCCACCAAGACCACCACGATTTATTAAGGTACTCCCTAAACACCCTACTCATCAAGTCAACAAAGTATGCGGGGGCGTTTGTCAAACCGAAGGGCATCACAAGCCACTCATAGAAACCGTCCGGAGTCCTAAAGGCAGTCTTGTCTATGCTATCCTCAGCCACTCTCAACTGATGGAAACCAGTGGCTAAGTCCAACTACGAAAACACACTTAGGCGCCAACTAACTGATCCAAGAGATCGTCAATCCTCGGCAGTGGGTGCCTATTCTTCTTAGTAAGCTTATTAAGTTCTCTATTGTCCACACAAAGTATAAGGGACCCATCTGCCTTTGTGGAAAATACTTCTGGAGCACCCCACTCTGATATACTATGTCTTATGAACCCCTTCTCAAGCAACTCCCCTACTTGCTTATTGAGTTCCCTCCTCTGACGAGGAGCCATGTGACGTACTGGCAGAGATACGGGTTTTGCATTATCTACAAGATAAATACGAAAGTCTATCTCACGTTTTAGGGGTAGACCCCTCACCTCATCGAAGACTTTTGATTGTAAGGAGTTTTGACCTGAAACCACTTCCATTTGATTTGAATTGATGGTTTACCTTTCCGTAGAGTAGTCACATTTGTCAAGAGGACTTCTCGTTTGGGAGATATGGCTTAAATAAGGTTTGGATGGTGAAAAACTGCATAATTGGCCTTAACCGAGTGATTAACAGCTAAGCCCATAACCCATTTTGGGATTAGGTTTAAGGGAGGGCTGATAGTGTTTGGGAAATCAGTTTGTTCATTTTTCTTACTGCCATTTACCTTCCTTTAACTCGAGCAATGGCCTTCAACTCCTGAATCACCTACTAAACACATTCTAATCCTATATTAAGCTAATCAACATCTAATCAAGGCAAATTAACATCAAATTGGAGGTAGAGCTGCTATGCTGCATTGGGATTCGAACCAAATCAGAGATATTTTAAGATTTGAGATTCATTTGTGGCTAAGGTGAGTGATTAACATCTTTTTACACTAATTATGGCTAATTAGGGGGTGATTAGTGATAATTAGTGATATTACACCTCAGAAAAATGTGGAAAAATATGTAGAAATTCTTAAATATTATTTTATGCATCTTATATGAATTTGGGTTAATTTGGACATATTTTGCTAATCCTAGAGTTAAAACATGATTAAAGGGATTAAGGGGAAAACCGTGGATTTGGGTGCGTTGGATCCACATTAACATGTTAAATTGTTGTTTTGGTGTTCATGGTTGATTATACATGTTCTACTACTATTTAGTATGATTTGTGATTGAATAGAAATGTTAGAATGATCGAAAACGCCGTCGTATGGCGTAAACAGCTTGCTGGAAAAGTTATCGGAAATTGGTCGTAACCCTGATCGTGAAACACCCTACAAGCCGACCACGATCGTGAATCCCCTTCATGAGCCGCCTTGTCCCCTACGAATCGATGCCACGAACATGATCGTAAAGCACCCTCCATCAAGAGCCACCAGGGAAGTACCACTCACGAACGGGGTCCATTTGAGGACCACGAGCCGAACCAAAAGACCGTGACCAAGACAGGGATCATCAGTGGGTCCCATGAACCAAATATGGTCCACGAGCTGACCATGAGTAACGAACCGAAGCATCGATGAACCGCGATCCGAGATGAGGACTTGATCATTGAACCGAGAGATGACGAAGGGTATGAGCTGAACCAAACGGAAACTGAAATACGATCCGGGATGATGACCAAAACCCGAGATGCAAAGGTAGTCCGAATAGGAAGTTAGACCTCAGGATCCAGATGGGAACCGACGAGTTAACTTCACAAGTTGGGCTTTGCTACGGGACGTGTGCAAAGTGGTTATCGATAACTATAGCTTTAGTTCACCAGGGGGAGACATATTAGTGGCTATGGATCAGCGCAATGGGATCATCAAGTCTCCTAAGGGCAAGTGATCGTAGCATGGCTACAAGCCAGTGCAGTGGAGTCGTCATGACTCCAAAGGGGCAAAGTGGACATAGCAAAGGATTAGCAACTATGGAGTAATGCAATGCGGTCACTGAGACCCCAAGGGGAAAGTGGTCATAGTATAGGATTTGGATGATAAAAGTGGTGGATGTCTTATACTTTACGCACTGAGTGAGAAACGTGAGGTCGATTGCTATGTTTGATGGTTGTTATCACCATGACATGCACACTTCCACTTTACACTTTATGTTAGTGTTACCTTAGAATACTGTAAATCTTGTTGTGCTAACTCTTCGGTTGCAGATCCAGGTTCAGGTATAATTATTTATACCTGTTTTTGTTCTGTTTTGCTGCTATAGCCCATACCAGACTTTTGTCTGGCCCAAAGTTTTATGTCTCTTCTTATTACATTATTTGCTCCTAAACGAGCAGACTAGAGACAATTTAGGTGGTATGCATGAGTAGCTGTCTAGAGACGAGCAAGTGGCTTCTACGTACTATTTACATATATTCTCCCTGTGTTGTTGATGGCCACTGCTTTGGTCATGAGTAGTGTACCTTTTCTATTTTTCTTTAGAGATAGTATTTTGGAGTTATAATAATCTTGGTTTGGATCATATGCTGTATTTTGGATTTCGCTGCTATGATGGTTTAGTTTTTAGCTTATACACTGACTCGCCCATTTTCTGTCTAGATATGTTATTAATTTATTTTATTCCAGGCGTTGTTAGATATACTACAGGTTCTTTGGTGATTTATAGTTTCAAATCCCTTTCCTTTGACGACCGTCCCGTGCTAATCGGGCATTGGTACATCGCATTTCTAGGGAAATGTCGGCTGTGCCGGGGCGGGCCGTCACATAATTGCGCCTCTCCCATCTGCAGTGGCTGTTCCTTAAACTCCTCCACGAGCGGATAATTTCTCCATGATATGCAAGGATTTCTGTGCTATGGAAGGAAAGCCTTTCCGAGGGACTGAGACTTTTTTAGAAGCAAGGAATTGGCTTAAGGATACGGAGGATTATTTAGGATTTTTGAGGTTGATGACCATAAGAAGATTCAGTTGGCCGTTTGGCAACTGAAAGATGAGGCTACATTTTGGTGGGATGTGATGCAAGCAGGGCATCCAGTTGGGACTTGGGGGTATTTACGATATAGATTCGAGATGAACCTTTTTCAGGCAGAAGAGATTATGCAAATGGAAAGGTATCCGGCACTTAAGAAATGTGGCATGTCTGCCAAAGAGTATGTCAATAAGTTCAATCAGTTGGCGAGGCTTGGTTTGGAGCTAGTGAATACCAACACAAGAAAGCTTTTTGGTTTGCAACTGGGTTGAATGAACCTCTCCATGTATTGACTATGTCTCATATTTCGATGGGGGCAACATTCGAGTAACTCGTTGATATGGCATTGATGCATGAAGAAAATAAAGGTGAAAAGAAAGAAGCTAAGATTGATGAGACAAAAAACAAGAAAGTATGGCCTAAAAAAGTTCAACAACAGCAAAAGAAGGGCAGAAGGAATGACAAAGCCCGAGAAAAGAGGAAATTTCATAGTTGTGGATGCGTGGGTCGCTTGAGCAAAGATTGCAAAAAAAGGAAGAATGCTTGTTTCCAATGTGGTGAGGTCGGACACTTTACTAGGGATTGCCCGAAGAAGCAAGCATAGGGCCAATTGTAATGGCGCGTTTTGTAAGGTATAATAATTAAGTTATTCAATTATTTAAATAACGAATATAGTAAATAAACGATAGTTGAACGTATAATTTATAATATAATTATAATCGAGCTTGAAATGGCGCTGCAGTTCATTAATTGGAGATTCGAACTTCAAACGAATATACAGAAGCCGTTTCAAATCGGATTTCTGTGAAACAAGAAACGTTAGGAGCTGGTGGAGTATATCTTTCTAGTGGAAGAGAAAAATCGGGATTTCATCGTGTGGATTTTGATGTATGTCCAAATCAAATTTTAAAATAGTCGTTGTAGAATCGTTTATCGACTGTAACGGTTTATTCGTTATAACTAGAGATCGGGCTTGAATTTAGACAAGGTTCTTTTGGGAAATAGTGATAATTTAATTTTTAGAACTTTATGGAAATTTTTAATTAATTAAATAAGCAACTTTTTATGTAGAGTATTTTGCACCCTGAAATCAACATTTTGAAGTTTCAAAATATGAGTCCATCTACCGGTATTATTATATTTTCGGGATCGTGACACTGAGCTAAACACAATGGTATCTTTAGTTCTGTCCGTGCTTAAGGAGAGTTTTACGGAACAAGGTACACTAAAGTTTTAAATACAGTTAAACTAAAATGGTGGCGATGCTTTACAACCGCAAGTTTCTATGGCAGTTAAACTAAAACGTGGACTTGTTTGTGTGGCCTAAAAGTTGAAACGTGGATAAACTAAAGCCTTATCCCCAAGTCTTCTGTAAATGAATCAAACTTAAATACTTCGCCGAAAACCTGAAAAACCAATACTTTCAAAACCCAAAATAAATAAAAAAATATATCCTAAGTCTACTAAGGACCAACGCTAGCCACGTCCTCCTTATTTTTCAACCGCACACTCCATGATTTAAAACGCAAGAACCCATTTCACTTTCTCAAAAAAAACGCAGCTAAGTAAAATCCTTAGAAAAATAAAATCAAATACAATAAATCACCACATTCATGTTTTTAGACTCGTGGTGTAATGCTCCTCAATGCTGTATGGATCCTATGAAGCTCGACGCAACCTTTTTCCGAGTTCGAAATCCTACAGTAGAACTAGGGTTTTCTTTTCCAGAAAATGGGTGAGGGTGAAGGCAAATTGGAGGTTGTTTCCGTGTTAAGGGTGGAAATCCGCACTCGGTTGCATCGTTTTGATGAAGTTCGATGTTTGTGTGCCGCTACCTACAGGTGACGATCGAACTCGAGTTTGACAGTGGGTTTCGGGGTGGTTGAATGGGGATTTCGAGTTGACTGAAAATGGGTTGAAGGGATAAAGCGTTGGATGAGGGGAGGAATGGTGTTGAGTGGAAGTTAAATACTGGTGTATCGGAGGAGATTGATGGATCGAAAGCTGGTGGAAATGACGGGTTTTGGGGTAACCTGGAAGAGCGACTGTTTGAGGAAGATGAGCGTAGCGGGTCGGATTTCTTAAGTATGGGGGGGCGGGTCAGATTTGTTAGTGGGCTGAAGTAAGAAGGGTTTAGGCCCATCTTTAAATTGAATTCAAGTTTTGCTTTTAATTAAATATAGTGCATAACTTTGAAAATGCGTAACTTTATCATAGTTTATCAGAATTTCAAACCGTAAGTTGCGCTGGGATCGTATGGACGGACACTACCAAATGGAACTGACTGGAAGTGGATTGGGGTTCGTTACAATTTATGGCAAAATGAATTGTCCGTCTAAATCAAAGACAGTTAATCGTTTTTAACGATAACAGTCCATGTGAGTAAATCTCACTAACTCTGAACAGTTTATAATTTCATGTTGTATTGTTAGAACTGTTAAAATTGTCTGTTTGACTGTGTGTTGATTGTTTGATTTAACTGCTAGTCAGTTAGTTAAATTTCTATATTGATTCTGTTTAACAGAATACATCATATGGAACTGGAAGTGATGTTATCTATATTGTCTAACATCTGTGATGCAGGGAAACAGGTTAGAGGAATCCGACTGGATTCCTCAACATTTATTTTACCGTTTTTCATATATTGTGATATATGATGTGTTATGAAATCTGTTATTAATTTCATATGTTTGAATGATACCGATCATTGTTATACGACACGTTAAACACCGTAGGTGATACTAGAATGTAAAAAGGGAATTTTCAATGTTTATACTGAAAATAAATCTTATTTATAAAATCGATAGGATTTTATAAAATGAAAACATTTATTTATTTAGGAAATAAATAAAGGAACATTTATTTATATTATAAATAAATGGAATAAAGGAATATTTATTTAGGGAATGAATAAAGGAACACTTGTTCAGAAAATAAATAGAATTATATAAGGATAGATTTAAACACGTGCTTCGCACACGGTATAACACGATATGGATTTAAATGAGATATTAAATAGGAAATCTGTTTTAAACAAATAAATTGAAGTAGATTAATTTATAAATAATGTTTTATAAATTAAATAAATTATTTATCGTGGATAAATGGAATATATATAAGTCTGGACTTATATAGAGAAGTAGAAACGTTATTAAAAGGACATTTATAAAGTGAAGAACCGTTATTAAAAGTAAATCTTTATAAATGGATAAACGTTGTAAAAAGTAAATCTTTATAAATGGATAAACGTTCTAAAAAGTAAATCTTTATCAATGGATAGACGTTGTAAAAAGGAAATCTTTTGAAATGAATAAACGTTAATAAAAGGAGTTAATCGAATTTAGTTATTCGAAATAAGTTATTCGAATTAGATATTTGAATAGAGTTAAACACATTAGAGTGATTCGAATTACTTATTCGAATAGAGTTAAACAAAGTAATTTGTTAGGTTAACCAAAGCAAGATAGTCGAGTTAATCAAAGTAATTGGTTAAGTTAACCAAAGTAAATTAGTTAAGATAAACTAAGCGGTTAATCGAAGTGAATTAGTTAAGTTAAACTAATTGGTAAATCAAAGTGAATTAGTTGCGTCAAACTAAGTGAATTAGTCAAGTTAAACTAATTGGTTAATCGAAGTAAATTAGTTGGGTTAATCAAAGTGAATTAGCTGAGTTAAACTAAGTAAATCGGTTAGAGTAAATCAAAGTGAATTAACTAAGTTAAACTAAGTGGATTAGTTCAGTTAATCAAGACAAGTAAATCAAGTTACGTTAAACCATTTGAGTTAACCAGTTAGGTTAAACCATTTAAGTTAACCAGTTAAAGTTGACCAGTTAAAGTTGACCAGTTAGAGTTGATCAGTTAGAGTTACTCAGTTAGAATTAACCAGTTAGAGTTGACCAGTTAGAGTTATCCAAGTGGAGTTAATCGAGTAGAGTTGCCGAATATCCCTTATTCGAAGTAGAGTTATCGAATATGGTATATTCAAGGGAAGAGTAATCGAATATAGTTTATTCGAGTGGAGAAATCAAATGTTATTCATTTGGGAAGAGTTACCGAATATTATTTATTCGAAGAATAGTATCGAATATTGGTTATTCGAAGTTAGTTAATCCAAAGGAGTTATTCGAAGTTAGTTAATCCAAAGGAGTTATTCGAAGTTAGTTAATCCAAAGGAGTTATTTGAAGTTAGTTAATCCAAAGGAGTTATTCGAAGTTAGTTAATCTAAAGGAGTTATTCGAAGTTAGTTAATCCAAAGGAGTTAGTCGAAGTTAGTTAATCCAAAGGAGTTAGTCGAAGAGTTAATTGAATATTAGTTATTCAATTTGAGTTAATCGAATGTAGTTATTCGAGAAGAGTTAAATCGAATTTAGTTATTCGAAAGGAGTTAATCAATTTGAGTTAAGTTAATCGATTTGAATTAAGTTGAATCGAAATGGAGTAAATCGATTAGAATTAAGTTAATCGAGTTAGAGTAAATCGAATATGGGTTATTCGAAGGTAAGTTATTCGAATTAGTTATTCGAAGGAGTTAATCAAATGAGTTGATCCAAAGGAGTTAGTCGAATATTAGTTATTCGAATAGAGTTAAAGGAGTTATCGATTTTAGTTTGATCGAAAGGAGTTATCGATTAGTAAATCGAAAGGAGATTTTCGAATATAGCATATTCGAAAGAAAGAGATCGAATATTGTTTATTCGAAAGAGAGAGATTTTGAATATGAGTTATTCGAAGAGAGATAATCGAATATAGGTTATTCGAAGAAGAGTTAATCAAATAGAGATTACTCGAAAGAGAGTTATACGTCGAATTCGATTATAGCGAATTCGGGAAAGTACTATTTACTTTCCAGGGTTTAAATCAAGATTTAGTTATTGATTTAGAAATTAGATGTCTGTTAAATTATTCGAGTTAGGAGATAAAGTTATAATTTAGATTAGATATTGCAGAAGTAGGAATTATAACGTTATAGTTATAATCAAACGTTTTCATATAAGAAGTAGATTCGTAACCTGAATCCGAGAATTTGCGTAAACAGATGATTGGAAAAAGTGAGTGATGAGCTTCATCTATTTCACAGTAAAGGACGTTGTTCAATTTAGGTCTGAGAGGTAATTATACCCCAACTTGATTGACTTCAGAATTGACAAAGGAATAGTTGTGGTTCGATCTAAAAGGGTGATTAGGAATAAAGTTAAGGAATAAGCGATAAATGGATTAAGCGAAACGATGTTTTAGACAACGTTCATTGGAAATCCGTAAATGAGTTTTGGAAACGTTTTCCAAATATAGTCAGATATGTTTTCTAAACATAGAAAATGAAATGTTTTCATGATAAGAATTTAAGAAATAGAGTTAAGCAAATTCAGAAACTGACTGGAGAGGGTAAGTTGAATGGTTTTCTAAGTGACGATATGATGTTGGTTTCGACCTTCCGGATTGATACTTAGAGAATTGTTCTCATACTAGTTACAGTTAGGGACTGATAGTTGCGAAATAAATAGTGATGTGAAAATAAGCTATGGAAATGTTTTCCAATGATTAATAACATATATTTTCTAATATATGAAATAAGGAAATATGAACATGTGATGATTGATCGATCGAATTTCCATTTGGAAATAAGATCGTTGTTTCTACACCGACATGTTTTCATTTGATAGTTGAATCACAGACTATCAAAGTTTTTACCATTTTAACGTTGTTAATATGGAGAGACCGGTGGGATTATTATCCAAAGAACCACTCTGTATTGGCATAAGCGTTGCGAGCAATATCTGCCAAAGATAAATTGAAGACGGAGTAAAGTGCAAGGGCTGTTGTATAAGTCTTAGATAACAGTGACTAAGATGGATATACTGAATAGTGCCTTCGGTTTGTCCAGTCCCAGGACAACGTATATGGAAGAAGGTCTGACAGAGTATATCCAATGGATCGCGTAAGTTGATCTGTTCAAACGTATTCACGTTTGGTGGCGGAGGAATTCATTTCTCTGAGCTATATACCCGTGTTATTTTTGGATAAGTCAATTTGTGATTTGGCGGGTATGACGATGTGGCATTAAAAGTGAATGGTGATCAGATGTTCTGAAGATAGACGTAGCTTCTAGCCTCACACCGGGAAGTAACAAAAGTTGGGCTAGGCAGCATGGCTAGTTGGGTCATTCCCAAGCAGGGTGTATCGTCACCGATCTAGGGAATATTCATATTTATACTTCTTTTTGATTATGTATCTTAGGATGACGGTTTGATGGCCTATAACCGTGGTGGCAATATATTCGCGACACTCAAGCTAAATGAGTGAGCGGTCATGTGTGGCCGGGTTGCAAGACGTTCTTGTTGAACCCTGAGTGTATCACCTCTAGAGTACACTATTCAGAAGGTGCTCCCATACCTTGTCTGTTGGAATCCATTCTCCGATAAGCGCCCTGCGGTTTATGATTTTATACTATGTATGTAGAACGTGAGATGCAAGCGTTTCTGCTAGATTGATACCTATTTGTACTTAGACATTATTATAATATCACAATGATATTGCTTGTCAAAGTTGTTCAGATACTCATAAGGGAAAAACCCGTTCCGTATTCACGGCGTGGTCTTATGAGATATCCTATACCTGTTTTAAACTATTTTACTCATACCAGTCCCATGACTGACCCGGAGTTTACTTTGTTGTTTTCCCTAAACTCTTGGGTGCCTAAATTTGTACGGGCAGTCAAGTAGTCGGGATTTACAGATATACTTGGAGAGCTTGGAGTAGGAGGCTGCAAGATTCTATAGCTATAGTTATTTCCGCTGTGTTGTAAGTGTTGTACTCTGACAAGTGCTATTGTATATATATAAATGTTTACTTCAAAGCTATGTTATATATTATATGTTATTCGTTCCGCTGTGAGATTCGTGTTACTCTGATGATTCTGATGTTCTTCTTCTTCTTCTATTCTATTAGTTCTATCTTTTCTTTCTCACCTTCTAAATTCTTTCACTAACGTCTCGGAATTTCCGACTCTCGAGGAGTCGGAAATTTCCAGCCGTTACAGTTGGTATCAGAGCTTAAGTTAAGTGATTAACTTGGCTCTGTGGCATAACTCGATAGAGATGGGATTAGTAATATCCTAGATTGAGTTTGAGTGTATATATATGAGCGCGTAATTGTTATTCAATATAAAATGGTTTTATATTGTGGAGACTCATTGGTTGAGTGGCTTATGAATTCGGGTCGATCAGTTGATCCACTATATCGATAAGGGTTACTAAACACTCGAATACGATGAACCGTCATGGTATGTTTTGAAAGAGGGTAAATGAAATAATTTTTCCCAAAATATATTTGTTTATAGAAGAAATATATATCTTGGAATTATTATAGTATATTGATTGTGTTGGTTGTTATTATAATCGAATAAGATTATAAAAGGGTGAAATGGTTATAAATGACCGATCATAATTCATATGAATGAAATATATGAAATAGATGAATTAAATCTGAATTAAATCAGAATTGCAATTAAAATAAGGAAATTTTAAGTTCCTGGGAGATTTGAAAATGTTTTTCAAATTTAAAACGATATAGTATTGAACTCACTTCGATAGCTGGAAAATAGATTCTGATGATGAATCTAGACATCATCAGTGTTCATTTTCGAGTTCTAAGTGACGGATTACTACCAAAGGTTTTGTTTTTGAATTTTTTTGAGAAAACAAGTTGTTTAGAAATTCAAAGGTTTTGAATTGACATTATTATTTCAAATTAATTTGAAATAAGACCCAGGAACTTAAGTTCTGGAATTGAAATTTAACTAATGAAGTTAAATAAAATGAGATGGGAAAAATAAATTGAAATTTAACTTGGACCGAGTTAAATAAAATTGAATTGAGATTAGAGATAATCTAGAATGGAACCAAATTGATAAGTCAATAATTTGGAATTTGATATTAGAGTTCGAATGAAATTCGATTTGG
Source organism: Allium sativum (assembly GCA_030737875.1). Taxonomy (NCBI): domain Eukaryota; kingdom Viridiplantae; phylum Streptophyta; class Magnoliopsida; order Asparagales; family Amaryllidaceae; genus Allium; species Allium sativum. The sequence goes on along the minus strand of CM060913.1, from coordinate 690,070,897 downwards.
ATTTGAGGATATGAACTGATTGGAGATCAATTGGAATGGATAACATTGGTATATGTTGAAGTGGTAGCAGATGAAAGGGATAGAGTTAAATGCCCGACAAAAAGGTACAAGTTTATATCATATATGAGTTTGGATTTTTGAGCCGAATTGGCAAGCCGCTTGGCTATTTTGATTTCTTTTGGATTGGAGGAGGCCTAGAGAGGCGAGTTGTGGTTTGACGTATTGAGCCGTACAAAGGAGGTTATGGCAAAAAATTTCGAAAATTCCAGGCGTTAGAACATTCTCATGATTTATGGAAATTCAGTTAGCCAGAATGAATTAATAATTTAATTGAAAATTAAATGGTTCAGTTGAAACTGGAGTTGAGAAGTAAACTAAAAGATATTTGAATCTAGTTAGTAAAGTTGGTAGCATTTTCCTAGCTTAGCAATTTCGAGGACGAAATTATTTTAAGGGGGGAAGTCTGTAATGGCGCGTTTTGTAAGGTATAATAATTAAGTTATTTAATTATTTAAATAACGAATATAGTAAATAAATGATAGTTGAACGTATAATTTATAATATAATTATAATCGAGCTTGAAATGGCGCTGCAGTTCGTTAATTGGCGATTCGAACTTCAAACGAATATACAGAAGCCGTTTCAAATCGGATTTCTGTGAAACAAGAAAGGTTAGGAGCTAGTGGTGTATATCTTTCTAGTGGAAGAGAAAAATCGGGATTTCATCGTGTGGATTTTGATGTATGTCCAAATCAAATTTTAAAATAGTCGTTGTAGAATCGTTTATCGACCGTAACGGTTTATTCGTTATAACAAGAGATCGGGCTTGAATTTAGACAAGGTTCTTTTGGGAAATAGTGATAATTTAATTTTTAGAATTTTATGGAAATTTTTAATTAATTAAATAAGCAACTTTTTATGTAGCGTATTTTGCACCCTGAAATCAACATTTTGAAGTTTCAAAATATGAGTCCATCTACCGGTATTATTATATTTTCGGGATCGTGACACTGAGCTGAACACAATGGTATCTTTAGTTCTGTCCGTGCTTAAGGAGAGTTTTACGGAACAGGGTACACTAAAGTTTTAAATACAGTTAAACTAAAATGGTGGCGATGCTTTACAACTGCAAGTTTCTATGGCAGTTAAACTAAAACGTGGACTTGTTTGTGTGGCCTAAAAGTTGAAATGTGGATAAACTAAAGCCTTATCCCCAAGACTTCTGTAAATGAATCAAACTTAAATACTTCGCCGAAAACCTGAAAAACCAATACTTTCAAAACCCAAAATAAATAAATAAATATATCCTAAGTCTACTAAGGACCAACACTAGCCACGTCCTCCTTATTTTTCAACCGCACACTCCATGATTTAAAACGCAAGAACCCATTTCACTTTCTCAAAAAAAACGCAGCTAAGTAAAATCCTTAGAAAAATAAAATCAAATACAATAAATCACCACATTCATGTTTTTAGACTCGTGGTGTAATGCTCCTCAATGCTGTATGGATCCTGTGAAGCTCGACGCAACCTTTTTCCGAGTTCGAAATCCTACAGTAGAACTAGGGTTTTCTTTTCCAGAAAATGGGTAAGGGCGAAGGCAAATTGGAGGTTGTTTCCGTGTTAAGGGTGGAAATCCGCACTCGGTTGCATCGTTTTGATGAAGTTCGATGTTTGTGTGCCGCTACCTGCAGGTGACGATCGAACTCGAGTTTGACAGTGGGTTTCGGGGTGGTTGAATGGGGATTTCGAGTTGACTGAAAATGGGTTGAAGGGATAAAGCGTTGGATGAGGGGAGGAATGGTGTTGAGTGGAAGTTAAATACTGGTGTATCGGAGGAGATTGATGGATGGAAAGCTGGTGGAAATGACGGGTTTTGGGGTAACCTGGAAGAGCGACTGTTTGAGGAAGATGAGCGTAGCGGGTCGAATTTCTTAAGTATGGGGGGGCGGGCCAGATTTGTTAGTGGGCTGAAGTAAGAAGGGTTTAGGCCCATCTTTAATTTGAATTCAAGTTTTGCTTTTAATTAAATATAGTGCATAACTTTGAAAATGCGTAACTTTATCATAGTTTATCAGAATTTCAAACCGTAAGTTGCGCTGGGATCGTATGGACGGACACTACCAAATGGTACTGACTGGAAGTGGATTGGGGTTCTTTACAATTTATGGCGAAATGAATTTTCCGTCTAAATCAAAGACAGTTAATCATTTTTAACGATAACAGTCCATGTGAGTAAATCTCACTAACTCTGAACAGTTTATAATTTCATGTTGTATTGTTAGAACTGTTAAAATTGTCTGTTTGACTGTGTGTTGATTGTTTGATTTAACTGCTAGTCAGTTAGTTAAATTTCTATATTGATTCTGTTTAACAGAATACATCATATGGAACTGAAAGTGATGTTATCTATATTGTCTAACATCTGTGATGCAGGGAAACAGGTTGGAGGAATCCGACTGGATTCCTCAACATTTATTTTACCGTTTTTCATATATTGTGATATATGATGTGTTATGAAATCTGTTATTGATTTCATATGTTTGAATGATACCGATCATTGTTATACGACACGTTAAACACCGTAGGTGATACTAGAATGTAAAAAGGGAATTTTCAATGTTTATACTGAAAATAAATCTTATTTATAAAATCGATAGGATTTTATAAAATGAAAACATTTATTTATTTAGGAAATAAATAAAGGAACATTTATTTAGATTATAAATAAATGGAATAAAGGAATATTTATTTAGGGAATGAATAAAGGAACACTTGTTCAGAAAATAAATAGAATTATACAAGGATAGATTTAAACACGTGCTTCGCACACGGTATAACACGATATGGATTTAAATGAGATATTAAATAGGAAATCTGTTTTAAACAGATAAATTGAAGTAGATTAATTTATAAATAATGTTTTATAAATTAAATAAATTATTTATCGTGGATAAATGGAATATATATAAGTCTGGACTTATATAGAGAAGTAGAAACGTTATTAAAAGGACATTTATAAAGTGAAGAACCGTTATTAAAAGTAAATCTTTATAAATGGATAAACATTGTAAAAAGTAAATCTTTATAAATGGATAAACGTTGTAAAAAGTAAATCTTTATCAATGGATAAACGTTGTAAAAAGGAAATCTTTTGAAATGAATAAACGTTAATAAAAGGAGTTAATCGAATTTAGTTATTCGAAATAAGTTATTCGAATTAGATATTTGAATAGAGTTAAACACATTAGAGTGATTTGAATTACTTATTCGAATAGAGTTAAACAAAGTAATTTGTTAGGTTAACCAAAGCAAGATAGTCGAGTTAATCAAAGTAATTGGTTAAGTTAACCAAAGTAAATTAGTTAAGATAAACTAAGCGGTTAATCGAAGTGAATTAGTTAAGTTAAACTAATTGGTAAATCAAAGTGAATTAGTTGCGTCAAACTAAGTGAATTAGTCAAGTTAAACTAATTGGTTAATCGAAGTAAATTAGTTGGGTTAATCAAAGTGAATTAGCTGAGTTAAACTAAGTAAATCGGTTAGAGTAAATCAAAGTGAATTAACTAAGTTAAACTAAGTGGATTAGTTCAGTTAATCAAGACAAGTAAATCAAGTTAGGTTAAACCATTTGAGTTAACCAGTTAGGTTAAAACATTTAAGTTAACCAGTTAAAGTTGACCAGTTAAAGTTGACTAGTTAGAGTTGATCAGTTAGAGTTACTCGGTTAGAATTAACCAGTTAGAGTTGACCAGTTAGAGTTATCCAAGTGGAGTTAATCGAGTAGAGTTGCCGAATATCCCTTATTCAAAGTAGAGTTATCGAATATGGTATATTCGAGGGAAGAGTAATCGAATATAGTTTATTCGAGTGGAGAAATCAAATGTTATTCATTTGGGAAGAGTTACCGAATATTATTTATTCGAAGAATAGTATCGAATATTGGTTATTCGAAGTTAGTTAATCCAAAGGATTTATTCGAAGTCAGTTAATCCAAAGGAGTTATTCGAAGTTAGTTAATCCAAAGGAGTTATTCGAAGTTAGTTAATCCAAAGGAGTTATTCGAAGTTAGTTAATCCAAAGGAGTTATTCGAAGTTAGTTAATCCAAAGGAGTTAGTCGAAGTTAGTTAATCCAAAGGAGTTAGTCGAAGAGTTAATTGAATATTAGTTATACAATTTGAGTTAATCGAATGTAGTTATTCGAGAAGAGTTAAATCGAATTTAGTTAGTCGAAAGGAGTTAATCAATTTGAGTTAAGTTAATCGATTTGAAATAAGTTGAATCGAAATGGAGTAAATCGATTAGAATTAAGTTAATCGAGTTAGAGTAAATCGAATATGGGTTATTCGAAGGTAAGTTATTCGAATTAGTTATTCGAAGGAGTTAATCAAATGAGTTGATCCAAAGGAGTTAGTCGAATATTAGTTATTCGAATAGAGTTAAAGGAGTTATCGATTTTAGTTTGATCGAAAGGAGTTATCGATTAGTAAATCGAAAGGAGATTTTCGAATATAGCATATTCGAAAGAAAGAGATCGAATATTGTTTATTCGAAAGAGAGAGATTTCGAATATGAGTTATTCGAAGAGAGATAATCGAATATAGGTTATTCGAAGAAGAGTTAATCAAATAGAGATTACTCGAAAGAGAGTTATACGTCGAATTCGATTATAGCGAATTCGGGAAAGTACTATTTACTTTCCAGGGTTTAAATCAAGATTTAGTTATTGATTTAGAAATTAGATGTCTGTTAAATTATTCGAGTTAGGAGATAAAGTTATAATTTAGGTTAGATATTGCAGAAGTAGGAATTATAACGTTATAGTTATAATCAAACGTTTTCATATAAGAAGTAGATTCGTAACCTGAATCCGAGAATTTGTGTAAACAGATGATTGGAAAAAGTGAGTGATGAGCTTCATCTATTTCACAGTAAAGGACGTTGTTCAATTTAGGTCTGAGAGGTAATTATACCCCAACTTGATTGACTTCAGAATTGACAAAGGAATAGTTGTGGTTCGATCTAAAAGGGTGATTAGGAATAAAGTTAAGGAATAAGCGATAAATGGATTAAGCGAAACGATGTTTTAGACAACGTTCATTGGAAATCCGTAAATGAGTTTTGGAAACGTTTTCCAAATATAGTCAGATATGTTTTCTAAACATAGAAAATGAAATGTTTTCATGATAATAATTTAAGAAATAGAGTTAAGCAAATTCAGAAACTGACTGGAGAGGGTAAGTTGAATGGTTTTCTAAGTAACGATATGATGTTGGTTTCGACCTTCCGGATTGATACTTAGAGAATTGTTCTCATACTAGTTACAGTTAGGGACTGATAGTTGCGAAATAAATAGTGATGTGAAAATAAGCTATGGAAATGTTTTCCAATGATTAATAACATATATTTTCTAATATATGAAATAAGGAAATATGAACATGTGATGATTGATCGATCGAATTTCCATTTGGAAATAAGATCGTTGTTTGTACACCGACATGTTTTCATTTGATAGTTGAATCACAGACTATCAAAGTTTTTACCATTTTAACGTTGTTAATATGGAGAGACCGGTGGGATTATTATCCAAAGAACCACTCTGTATTGGCATAAGCGTTGCGAGCAATATCTGCCAAAGATAAATTGAAGACGGAGTAAAGTGCAAGGGCTGTTGTATAAGTCTTAGATAACAGTGACTAAGATGGATATACTGAATAGTGCCTTCGGTTTGTCCAGTCCCAGGACAACGTATATGGAAGAAGGTCTGACAGAGTATATCCAATGGATCGCGTAAGTTGATCTGTTCAAACGTTTTCACGTTTGGTGGCGGAGGAATTCGTTTCTCTGAGCTATGTACCCGTGTTATTTTTGGATAAGTCAATTTGTGATTTGGCCGGTATGACGATGTGGCATTCAAAGTGAATGGTGATCAGATGTTCTGAAGATAGACGTAGCTTCTAGCCTCACACCGGGAAGTAACAAAAGTTGGGCTAGGTAGCATGGCTAGTTGGGTCATTCCCAAGCAGGGTGTATCGTCACCGATCTAGGGAATATTCATATTTATACTTCTTTTTGATTATGTATCTTCGGATGACGGTTTGATGGTCTATAACCGTGGTGGCAATATATTCGCGACACTCAAGCTAAATGAGTGAGCGGTCATGTGTGGCCGGGTTGCAAGACATTCTTGTTGACCCCTGAGTGTATCACCTCTAGAGTACACTATTCAGAAGGTGCTCCCATACCTTGTCTGTTGGAATCCATTCTCCGATAAGCGCCCTGCGGTTTATGATTTTATACTATGTATGTAGAACGTGAGATGCAAGCGTTTCTGCTAGATTGATACCTATTTGTACTTAGACATTATTATAATATCACAATGATATTGCTTGTCAAAGTTGTTCAGATACTCATAAGGGAAAAACCTGTTCCGTATTCACGGCGTGGTCTTATGAGATATCCTATACCTGTTTTAAACTATTTTATTCATACCAGTCCCATGACTGACCCGGAGTTTACCTTCTTGTTTTCCCTAAACTCTTGGGTGCCTAAATTTGTACGGGCAGTCAAGTAGTCGGGATTTACAAATATACTTGGAGAGCTTGGAGCAGGAGGCTGCAAGATTCTATAGCTATAGTTATTTCCGCTGTGTTGTAAGTGTTGTACTCTGACAAGTGCTATTGTATATATATAACTGTTTACTTCAAAGCTATGTTATATATTATATGTTATTCGTTCCGCTGTGAGATTCGTGTTACTCTGATGATTCTGATGTTCTTCTTCTTCTTCTATTTTATTAGTTCTATCTTTTCTTTCTCACCTTCTAAATTCTTTCACTAACGTCTCGGAATTTCCGACTCTCGAGTAGTCGGAAATTTCCAGCCGTTACACCAATGGTCAGGATCTTCTGGAGGGTAGTGAATGCTCCCGTGGTCGATGTACCGGATAGAGGTAGGGAAGTTTCAATTGAAGGTTTGACTTCTATTTTCGATCATCCAGTTAGAACTCCTTCTGCTTCTGGCGCTTCACATTTTCTTATATTTGATTTTGGGGTTGAGTTTCTGCACCTTATTACTAGTACATTTTGGATCCACTTGTTGTCTTATAACCCATTGGGGGCACGAATCATATGTCTATGGTTTGTTGGGGTTTGAGAATATTTGTGACGGGCATTGAGTTTGAGTGTGATGCATATGTGCTTTGTTTCATGGGCAACGGATTGATTCTAGGGATGGATTAGCAAGCCAAGTATGGTGCCATTCTGGACTGTGAGAGGAGGGTCGTTAAGCTTTTGACTTGCCATGGGAGGACTCTCGAGATGTCTATCATGCTTAGTTTCCTAGAATCGCTTGATGCTTCTATCGATTACTTACGATCTGTACCAATAGTCTGTAAGTATCCTGATGTTTTCGAGGAGGTTCAGGGCTTACCTCTAAGGCGCGAGATTGATTTTCGGATATGCTTGGTGGACAATGCAAAGCCGGTTGTAACACCCCGTATTTTATGTGAATGTATACGTAACTAATCAGAGCATAATTAATTTTTTAAAATAAGAATTAGGGAAAACGGGTTGCGCCATTGTGTTCGTCTCGAAATTCTGCTTGAAAACGAGTCCGTGTTTGTGAGAATCGGAGTCCGTATGACCAAGTTATGACCCTCCGAAGTTTCAAAAATTTTCAAAATCGAAAACAGCTCGAAATTCGAATTCAAAATCCGAATTCAAACCCAGAAGTGGGCTGGGCGGGAAATTTCCCGCCTAGGACCCGGGTCGACTGGGGAGTCAACTGGGTAGTCGACCCCCCAGACCTAGGTCGACTGGGCAGTTGATCCCCCCAGACCAGGTCGACTGGGCAGTCGACCTGGGGGTCGACCTCCCTGGTCGAACCTGGTGCGTGTGTGTATGCGATTTTGGGGGCTGTGACGTGATTGAATGGACCTGATGAGTTCTAGGGTTAATCTGAGGGCCTAAATGAGTTTCTACACCTATAAATACATCCTAAGACCTAACCTAATGGATAACAAAACATTCTTACATCAAAATGTTGCTGGACTTCTTCTTGATCATGGCCGCCGCTCTCTAAGAAATTCTCTTAGCCTCCAAACTCAATCAAACTAGAGATTAAAGCTCCTACAACGATTCTTCAACAAATTAAAGTTCTTTCTTTAACCACGGAAGGCAAGTGCAGTTATTTTCCGATATAAACTTTAATCATAATTGTGACATGATTGTAAATCTGAATTTGAGATTGTGTATGTTCTGTTCTGATCTATTTTATTCTGTATCTCTTCTTCTTTCTATTCTATAGCCAGGCTACTACGAGCCTGCGCCAATCTCCTAAGAGACTAACGCACGAACGCTAAAATGTTTGGGAAAAAATAATGAATGTGGCATAATTGGGCATGGCTAATCTGTGACTGATTTAAGAAAAAGGACATAGGTTGTAAACTAGACTTAGATCTATGCATATTCTGTGAATTGGAATAAGAGGAACCATTGTATGTTAACATGTGACTTGAGACTTTGGACATAACGCATATTTCTAAATTAAAGATCTGTTATAATTTAAAGATTGTTGGGCATATTGTTTATATAACAATTCATGGTTTGGGATAAAAAGAGAATATGACTTAGGTTGAAGGTCTATACTAAGATTTGATAACTATCAAATGTGAATAACACCTAAGTAGGAGATTTTTGAATATATGACATGCATTGAAATCGATGGCTATATTTGGTATAATTTATATGTGAATCTTTTGTACTAGGCAAGTTGAACTAAATTGGGACATGTAAATTATGACCATAATCTGTGACATGTAAATTCAATGTAAACATGGGGTATATGATCATAGTGTGAATGATGACAACTATTTAGGCATGCAAACTTAGGCCAAATTTATAATTAGGCAAGATATGTTTGTGAAACTTTAAGGAATGATTAAATCTGTTATATTTGCCTAATTTGCTAGTTCTGCTATATTTGCCTAATCTGCTAGTTCTGTTATATTGCCTAATCTGTTAGTTCTGCTATATTGCTTAATCTGCTAGTTCTGCTCTACGGCCTAGTCTGCTAGATCTGTTCATCTGCTAAATCTGTCATCTGCTAAGTCTATTGAAAATGCCAAATCTGCTAAGATAAATCTGTTGAGATGCCTAAACTGCTAAATCTATTGAGATGCCTAATCTGTTATCAGCTAAATCTCCTAGTTTGCTTAATCTGCTAAATCCGTTAAGTCGCCTAATCTGAAAAATCTGTTATCTGCTATATCTGTTAAGTTGATATAATTAGTCTGTTATTGACATAATCTGAATTGGCTATAGTTATGAATAATTGACATGTATATTAGGCTTGGGCATAAATGGTAAATTATTAATTAATTGGCCACAAAGATGAACATGGCTAACTCGAGGTTAGAATGAGTTTTTACGGCGTAATCCTACCAGGAATCGCCCGGCACATCCAGTGGCCACAAACAATAGGTTCTAATGTGAGAAGTTTGTCATAATATGCTTAGACACGAGGTTAGGTCTGGCTTGTGGCAGAAGTCTGCCCGGAACCGCCCGGCCCATCCAGCAGCCACAAGCTAGCAACCTAATGTGAGAGGTCTATGCATTAATAATTAATTAATGCAAATCTGAGATAAATATGATGTCTAAAACGTGTTGGGTGGGTAAGGTTAAACCAATTGGACCAATGAAACTGATAAACCCGTTTCGTGAATCTGTAGGCCCAATACAAAGTTAGACACGGTAGATACTGGTCTTTCATAAAGAACAATTCTTATTTTTTTCCCAAGATATCAACATGGAATTTAAGGAAAGCAATCAAGCCATTAATCTCACGTACATTTTTTTAATCAATTTTTTAAAGGACTGCCTAAAATCAATGTTTTTAGACACGGTAGATACTGGTTATTTGTTACCAGGAAATCATGCAAGTAAACAAATATGTTTCCAGAATTGTTCAAGTCGTTCTCAAGGCTAGAAAATCAAATACAGGATTAATGACAATTTACAGAGCAAAAAATCACACAAATATTGCCAAGAAAATTATTCTTTCAAGGCCGATTAAATCATGGCAACAGAAAGGGGAAATGGAAAAAAAAATCAAACCAATGTCATTCGTGAAATCAGAGTAAATTTAGTTTTTCTATAACCTATACATTACGCCATTTTACGTCACCGGCATAGCATATTGATCGAAAATCAAAGCAATAAAAAACCGAAGAGCAATAATAGAAATCAAATACGAATACTCAAAATTGATTTCGATAGGCACCCCATTTCAATCGACTAAGAACAATCATCCTCGAAGATCATCGTAGCAAAATATCCAAAAGAAATCACGTTGTGATTTGGGGGAAAGAGAAAGCCCTAATTTTGTTTCAGTCGACTGTTAAAAAGAAACAAGAGAGGAATTTTTTTGTGACAAAGCATGTATGACCCAAACTTTCTCTTAAGAGAAGTCCCAGACTGCTTTGAGAACATGAATCATTAGAAAACAGACAATAGAACAGTTCATTGCTATTACAACAATTTACATCAGAGTACAAAAATATCAGAGTTCAAATGAATAATATACATCGAAAAATTATTAGAGATTTAAAATTACAAAAGTAGCGGAAAATAATACATGAACAAAATGCGTAGCGGAAAATAACAACTGACACAATTGAAAGAGATATACGGATACAAAGCTTTCCGAATATAGCTCCAGCTGTAATCCAGGATCCTGTGAAAAGAAGTATCTACGAAAACCAAAACTGCTAGCTGCTCGTGTGGAAAATATGGGCACTAAGAGCTTAGGTTAAAACAAAAAACTCCGATTCAGTCATGGGACTGGTGTGAGAACCAAAACATTTATTAAATCTTTACTTTAAAGGTTCAGAAATCATGGGACCATGCCGTATAACACAGAACGGGTTTACTCCACATGAATCTCAAATTAAAATAAAACATCACAAAGCTTTTAAGAAAGAAGCTATTTTTAGACTCCGGACCCATCAACAATGCAATGCAAGCTAGAGGATAGAATTTTCACTTACAATGGCCAAACAATGTTTGGTACATTTGAAACAAATCATTCTGATATTACTATAAGTGCATAGTGTCAAAAACAACTTCAAATATAAATGTATCAATCATAGACGACATAGGTACCAGATATTATATCGCCATACTAGGTTTACAACTAAAACAAAACAATGTCATATTGGAAATTGGATTTCCATCATGAATCAAGGCGAGGGATGGCTCCTCCCCATTCGAGACACTCTAGAAAATGCCCCAGAGCTCGGACGCTGGCAAGCCCTGGATCCTGTAGGGCTGGTTCATAATTAATTTAGTGGATTGGTTATTCCTAAACACACTTAATTTAGACCTATCACTTGGCCAGTAGCGACCAATATTTGAGGCGCCTCATTCCATCATCCACATAAGTTAAAATGTCTGGGCTCCATACCATGACACCTCTCCTAACTAGAAAGAAACATCTTGCACTCCCTGCATCCCCGATCCATATTAGACTCATACCGAGGTGTGAGGCTCTCGAATTAACGCTATACACCAAGCTATGCTATTTAAAGCCGTGCTTCGATCATCAACCACAAGACTCTTCTTTTAAACAAAAGCCTTGATCATTTGCATCTGAGCATGCCACACTGACCATTCACTCCATATAACTGATGTCTATCAATATATAACCTCTACGCTCGTACGTCTCAGAAAAGGGTGTTAAGCAAGAGAATAAATTCTCTGCCACCGAACAAATGTATATTTAGTAGAAATCAATCAACATAGAATGAAATCCAATGTCAGACACACATCCATTTACAAGTCCGTTCTGGTTCAGAACGAAACCGGAGGCACCTTATCCCTCATCCCATATGTATAATACAGAAGAGAGGTCCTGGCATATCCAGTCAATCTCCAAGTACATCTGGACGATCACCACTTATTACCTTATCTTGGGTGTACAGCCTGATCAAGACATCAGTAATCATCCAAACGATGTGAGGATCTCTGGTCTTTAACCACCGTCTTCATCATTGACTTTTCGTCATTGTATTAGTTATTCAGAATGGGTTAAACCCGGTTTATCCGAATAATTCGCGTATTTTATAATCAATAGTCAAGTGCTATAAAAACACATCCTATGCCTCATTCCAATTCAGAATATTCTTTTATTCAAATATTCACATTTTTAGGGAAAGGTTCCCATAAATTTTATCAAAGATAAATTCTTTTAAGCTTATTCTTTTATCTTCCCTTGGATATCAATTTCAAAAGATTTTATTTTATCTTTTCACAATTCTACACCAAATTAAGGTTTATAAAACTAGTCGGGATTATTGAGCTATACTGAAGTAATCATTTCTTTTATTATCCCAACCCCAATCTATTCATCACATGGGGCAAAACTGGTAGTACTCCATATCTAACACCCACGGTGTTATCGGTAAAATTAATTACCATTTCATGCTCAAATCTAATTAAATATTTAACTATCACCTGGAGTAAAACTGGTGGTACTCCATTCTCGATCACTTCTCAAATTTGGAAAATTTAATTACCACATTAACTTTTTTAATCTAATTAAAGATTCATTAAAACTCCGCTTAGTTTTAATATCCAAAAATCATTATTTAATGATTATTCAAATTTAGGAAATAAATCCCATCTTTAACTGGGTTAAAGAATGAATGTCCTTTAAAATGTCATTCACGATAAACCCAAAATCATTTTCCATCAAAATGGAATCTACACGGAAATCATATCAATGCATAATCGATATAAATTCCCGTATCAGACTAATAATATAATTGGAATAGCGGCAAAGCCTTTATATTCCATGTATAGTAACGGTCTTCATTCATAGAAGCTTATCTCGATTATTGCCAATTCGAATTCCATTTAATTCGAATTTAATCTATTAAATTGGAAAACTTTACTTTGGAAAATTTCCATTAAATCTTAATAAACAGATTTATAAATTCCAAATCATGTCTTCACGGTTAATTGGGTTAAAGAACAAATGTTATTTAGAACATCTTCACAATAAACTCCATAATCAACTTTCATTTCAATTCCAATTAAATTAATTAATTAATTAGTAAATTTCTCTAAATCTTAATTAATAGATTTATACCTTTCTCAAGGTGGTTTAAGGATAGTGTTATTAAAGACACCATTCACGACAAACCCAAAATACAATTTGATATTAAATACAAGGCCATGAATAGAAATTTTATCGGCTTTTATTCAAATCAAATCCTGAAACTAACGAATATCGTATTGGGAATAATGATATTTATATCTTCCAAATTCCTCAACAATATTTGTATAATCACGGAATCCAATATCGAAATATTCCGAAGATTATTGTAACACCCCACCTCCGTTAAGGTCACTCACAAAGGGAATGCCTTAACTTTGGTGGAGCATTTTAGTAAACAGAACAGAAACTTACAAGACAGATAAAACAGTACTTGAAAAATTTTAACTTTATTAAAGCAGAAACAGAAAATTAATATGGTTACATCCTTTCAATTTCAGAATTCAAGTACAAAATATCAGTCTTGTACAAAAGCCTTCAAAATGCATAGTTTAAAATCATAATCCCCATGGAACGGAAGCTATACAGAGCCAAGCCATACTTTAAGCACTTCAAGCAAAGAGAAATCCGGATCAAGCTAAAGTATTTCCCTCCTTGGATAACCTGGTGGGGAAACGGAAGAAAGCAGGCGAAACAACAAGGGTCAGACAAAAAGTCTGGCAAGTCCAGTGACTTTCAGCATATGAACAGATAATAATAATATGATATGAACATAAAACTGGATGTGAGATAACTGTAACAGGTGTAGCAGATATAACAGAAAAACAGAATGATATAAACTATTGTTTTACACTTCTTTGCACTAATACTAGTATAGCAGAATTAGGTGTCACCCTAATGTCTAAATTGAAGCAGGAACGGGTACAGAATACTTTAACAGAAACAGAATGCTAATAATGGGCCTTTACTACCCGATCAGAAACAGACAGAAGAAGAAACAGATTTATCCCTATGGAGACAGAATGTGGAATTAGGTGTACACTAGTAATGGGCCTTTACCACCCGAACAGACGGTACCACACAGAAACAGACAGGTGTTACCACCCAACAGAAACAGACGGTGCCAACAGAAACAGACAGAACTAAGCGTACCCTAAAACCCTACCCCAAGCGATCGGCTCCCTAATACATAAATATCCTGTGTCGGCCCCACAGTAGGGTGTATCACTCCCTAAAGTGACAACCAATTGGCACAGACCTATTTACAGATGTCACGGCGTCTTACATCCTCAGAGGCAGACCGGGATCCATGCACGCACATGACCCGGTTGGAACGCACAATCAACACCCCTCGCCATTATCAGAATGAACCACTTATAATTAGTTCAGTAAGCGTGCCCGGACCCTACCTACTGTTGGGTCAAAGTTTTGATACCAGAAAGGGTTACTGACTAATATGGGTCCCAAACAACAGATGACACAAGTAATTCCCCTCCTAACCTTGTGTCCCCAGACTAATAGATTTCAGATTAACTTGTTTACAAGTTTAGACATACAGAATTCAGGTTTACTAATTCACAAATTAAGTTAACAAGTTTTCAGACTAACAGGTCAGATGTACAGATTTTTCAGATTTGTCTAACTTTGTATTGGGCCTACAGATTCATGGACGGGTTTTACTACATCTATTAATCCCTTTTGTTTAACCCTATTTTCCCCAATACGTTTTAGACGTCATTCTTATCTTAGATTTGCATTAATTAATTATTAATGCACAGACCTCTCACATTAGGTCGGTAGCTTGTGGCCGCTGGATATGCCGGGCGGTTCCGGGCAGACTTCTGCCACAAGCCAGACCTAACCTCGTGTCTTACGCATGTTATGACTAACTTCTCACATTAGAACCTGTTGTTTGCGGCCACTGGATGTGACGGGCGGTTCCGGGCAGATTTACGCCGCAAACTCATTCTAACCTCGAGTTAGCCATGTTTATCTTTGCGGCTAATTAATTAATAATTTACCGTTTATGCGCGTGCCCAATATATATATGCCAATTCAGATTATATCAATCACAGGATGATTATATCAACATAGCAGATAACGGATTTTATATGACATAACGAATTTAACAGATTTAGCAACTTAGCAGATTTTGGCATATAACAGGTTATGCATTTCAACCGACAAATTTAACAGATTAGGCATTTCAATCTAATTAGCAGTCTAGGCAATATAACAAAACTAGCAGTTTAGGCAACTTGGCAAATTAGCAGATTTAGCAAATTTAATATTTCTAAAGGTTCTATTTACATGCCTTGCCTAAACATAAATTAGGCCTAAGTTCATATGCCTAAATAATGTCATGATTCACAATATGATCATATACTTCCATGTTTGCATACATTTACATAGCGCAGAATATGGACATAATTTACCCTATAACATATGTTCCAATTTTTGTTAAACTAGCATTTTACAGCAGATTCACATATAAATTATGCCAAATATAACCATTAATTCCAATGCATGCCATATATCCAAAAATCCCTATTTAGGTGTAATCTCAATAATAGATATCCTAATTAATGCAAATCTTTTACACCTAAGCTTCCATATCTTCTTCTTTTTAAGTCATGAATCATTATGCAAACTATACCCAAAAATCTAAATCTTTAAATCATATCTTCTAAAAATCAAATCTTGACTTTTATATGCATCTTGTCCAAAGTCTCAAATCATATGTAAGGTTCCTCTTCTTCTTTTATCACAGAATATGCATAGGTCTAAAACTAGTTTATAACATATGCTCATCTTTTCTAATTAATTACAGTATCTAAATTACACCATGCATAAATTACATGTTCATAGTCAAATTTATGCATCCAATCCCAAGTCACCTGTCCAATATATTTTATGCCTCAGACCTAAAGTCATACATTCAATTTAGTCTTGTCAAATTTCGCATCATTCATTAATTGTCCCAAATTTCGCGTTCATACGTTAATCTCTTTATGAGATTGGGCACAGGCTCGTGGTAGCCTGGCTA
Organism: Allium sativum; assembly: GCA_030737875.1. Taxonomy (NCBI): domain Eukaryota; kingdom Viridiplantae; phylum Streptophyta; class Magnoliopsida; order Asparagales; family Amaryllidaceae; genus Allium; species Allium sativum. The sequence goes on along the minus strand of CM060913.1, from coordinate 690,054,795 downwards.
TAGAAACAGAAAAGAAGAAAGGAATACAGAACAGTCACAGAAAACAGACCCAACAGAAGAGAATATATATACAACCTCAAACTCAGTTTTAAATGCATATCAAAATTATAACTAACGTTTATAGCGGATAATAACTGCACTTGCCTTGATTGGATTAAAGAAAGAACTTTAACTTGTTGTAGAATCTTTGCAGAAACTATAATCTCTAGTTTGAATTGAGTTGCTTAGGCTGATGTTGATTATCTTCTAGTTTTAATTCCAGCAGAGCAGAGACGCCATTTTTATTTTTAATTAGAAGAAGAGAGCAATGGAGGCTAGAGAATTGTGTAAGAAACCTAGGTAGAGTCTAGGGTCATTTTATAGAGTTTATGAACTGATTAGGACCATTGATGTTGCTTGGATTGATCATAGCCATTCATTCGCAAGAGGGACCAATTAGAGCCTGCCACCTAGCCCTAATGACAAAGCAGACCACAGAAAATCGACCAACATAGAATAGGCCAGCCAGGGTGGACTGGGTTCGACCTGGTCTGGACCAGGTCGACACCCCTGTCGACAGCCCTGTAGACCAGGTCGACAGCCCAGTCGACCTGGGTGCGTCAGGCGGGACTTTTTCCGCCCTGGCCCATTGGGCCCCATTTTTGTTTTCTGAGCTTATTTTATTCTGTTTGAATTTTAAACTTAATTCAAAAACTTCCGAAGGCCATATCTTCTTCATACGGACTCCGTTTTTCGAAAACTCGGACTCTATTTCGCGTATTTTTCCGAGACGAACGCAATGGCATATCCCGTTTCCCTTAGTTCTTTGATTTCAAATTAATTATACTTTAATTTGTTAATTCCACAGTTATAGAATACACGGGGTGTTACATTCTCCCCCACTTAAAAGGATTTCGTCCCCGAAATCTTCAAGTTAAGAAGAATGTGTCCTACCATCCAATCACCCATCTACTCAACCATCATCCACAAGCATCCATTGTCCTTAGAAAACTTCTAATGTTGTATGGACATATGCAAAAGTGTGTGTATATGTTCCTTATCTAATGCAAAGATTAGGCGGTCTACTGATTCAGTTGACCTCTTTAATGCGAATTATGTCAGTGCCATGAGTCCAACATGTATGCAATAGAATTCTGATGATATACATTATTTCTATATGAGTGCACAACCATTCACTCAAATGCAACATCCATGTGCTGAATCAACCATTTTGCATCCACAAGAATTGAAAAAATGCTCACACATCCATATGCAGTATGAAAGTGCTTTCGAGCCGATCTAGTGCCTAGTGTGTGTATATGCATCCACGGGCAACCACTAGCAACCACTTGCATCCACTTGCAACCATCAAACATAACATGTCTCAAACACATGTTTACACCCATTAGTTTCTACCTAAAGTTCAAATATTCGATCGATAGGATACAGTCGAATGATGGAAGCGAGTATAGATAGAACAAAAATTTGGTTCCCATTAGACATGGGTCCTAAGTATCGGCCCCAAAGACCGAAACCAATATCAAATTGACATCCTACGAAAACTCAGAATTTATGCGTCATACTTGACGCCTAACACAGATATCCCTCAAACCCCAGTCTCAAACAGATGATCCATAACCCTTATGGGTCTGAGTCTATAGCGGAATTCAGAAATAATACTAGCATTAAAGTGCAGAGTATCGATTACAAAATCAAAATACCAAAATCAGAAAAAGTCACAATCAGATAAAGAAATTAAACATACTATAGAAATTTTCCTATTTCTATCCTAGCCACTAGCCTCAAGATTATTCGCCTACCCTCCTTGTCCTCGTCTCTTTGGGCAGTCCCTAGTGAAGTGTCCCATCTCCCCACAGTTGAAGCAAGCGCCCTTCCTTTTTCTGCAATCCTTGTTCAGATGAGTCGAGCTTCCACAAGTAAAGCACTTTTTCCCCTTCTTATCTTCAGTCTTCTCATCCTTCCTTTGTGTTTCCTTTTTGGGCCCCGCTTTCTTATTTGGTGGTTCTTCCTTCTTTGTCTCTTTCGGGCCCTTGTCTTCCTCATGCAGTAGTGCCATGTCCACCAATTTCTCGTAAGTCGCTCCCATAGGTACGTGGGTCATGGCTAAGCTGTGCAGTGGCTCGTTCAATCCTTTAACAAAGCGGAGAGCCTTTTTATGCTGAGTGTTGACTAAATCCAATCCGAACCTAGCCAGTTGGTTGAACTGGTTGACGTATTCCTTGACCGTCATACTTCCTTGCTTAAGAGATAAGAACTTTTCTAGTTGTAAACTTCTTTCAGCTTGCGAGAGGAATTTTGTCTCAAACCTTGTTCTGAAATCCATCCATGTCTCGACCGGCCTCTCGGCGTTAGTGACTTCCCACCAGTAGGAAGCTTCGTCTTTGAGCAACCATACCGCCAACTGTACCTTCTGCCTATCGTCCACCTCGAAGATAACGAATAGATCCTCAGTTTCTTTGAGCCAATTCCTCGCTTCTACGAATGATTCAGTTCCTTTGAAATCCTTTCCACCCATGGCCCTAAAATCTCTACAGATCTTTGAGAAAGCAATTGCACGAGGAGGGGGTGGGGGAGGGGGATCATTTGCTGGACCTGCAGCGGCGGTCCTAGCCTCAAGATATTGACGAAACCAACCGGGTACATGGACACCCTCTAGTATCTCAGATGCTTCAGACATGCTGAAACGAAAAAGGAAAGGTTCAATACAAAAAGGACTGAAAGAAAGATATATGGCTCTTGGGGATCATGTTTTTCAAAATAAGCTTTAATTTTGAAAATACTTCCTTTTAAAACCTTTTTGAAAATAGTTTTCAAAAACTTTTATCTAATCTGGTAACCTTTAGCTCTGATACCAAGTGTAACACCCCACCTCCGTTAAGGTCACTCACAAAGGGAATGCCTTAACTTTGGTGGAGCATTTTAGTAAACAGAACAGAAACTTACAAGACAGATAAAACAGTACTTGAAAAATTTTAACTTTATTACAGCAGAAACAGAAAATTAATATGGTTACATCCTTTCAATTTCAGAATTCAAGTACATAATATCAGTCTTGTACAAAAGCCTTCAAAATGCATAGTTTAAAATCATAATCCCCATGGAACGGAAGCTATACAGAGCCAAGCCATACTTTAAGCACTTCAAGCAAAGAGAAATCCGGATCAAGCTAAAGTATTTCCCTCCTTGGATAACCTGGGGGGGGAAACGGAAGAAAGGAGGCGAAACAACAAGGGTCAGACAAAAAGTATGGCAAGTCCAGTGACTTTCAGCATATGAACAGATAATAATAATATGATATGAACATAAAACTGGATGTGAGATAACTGTAACAGGTGTAGCAGATAAAACAGAAAAACAGAATGATATAAACTATTGTTTTACACTTCTTTGCACTAATACTAGTATAGCAGAATTAGGTGTCACCCTAATGTCTAAATTGAAGCAGGAACGGGTACAGAATACTTTAACAGAAACAGAATGCTAATAATGGGCCTTTACTACCCGATCAGAAACAGACATAAGAAGAAACAGATTTATCCCTATGGAGACAGAAAGTGGAATTAGGTGTACACTAGTAATGGGCCTTTACCACCCGAACAGACGGTACCACACAGAAACAGACAGGTGTTACCACCCAACAGAAACAGACGGTACCAACAGAAACAGACAGAACTAAGCGTACCCAAAAACCCTACCCCAAGCGATCGGCTCCCTAATACATAAATATCCTGTGTCGGCCCCACAGTAGGGTGTATCACTCCCTAAAGTGACAACCAATTGGCACAGACCTATTTACAGATGTCACGGCGTCTTACATCCTCAGAGGCAGACCGGGATCCATGCACGCACATGACCCGGTTGGAACGCACAATCAACACCCCTCGCCATTATCAGAATGAACCACTTATAATTAGTTCAGTAAGCGTGCCCGGACCCTACCTACTGTTGGGTCAAAGTTTTGATACCGGAAAGGGTTACTGACTAATATGGGTCCCAAACAACAGATGACACAAGTAATTCCCCTCCTAACCTTGTGTCCCCAGACTAACAGATTTCAGATTAACTTGTTTACAAGTTCAGACATACAGAATTCAGGTTTACTAATTCACAAATTAAGTTAACAAGTTTTCAGACTAACAGGTCAGATGTACAGATTTTTCAGATTTGTCTAACTTTGTATTGGGCCTACAGATTCATGGACGGGTTTTACTACATCTATTAATCCCTTTTGTTTAACCCTATTTTCCCCAATACGTTTTAGACGTCATTCTTATCTTAGATTTGCATTAATTAATTATTAATGCACAGACCTCTCACATTAGGTCGGTAGCTTGTGGCCGCTGGATATGCCGGGCTGTTCCGGGCAGACTTCTGCCACAAGCCAGACCTAACCTCATGTCTTACGCATGTTATGACTAATTTCTCACATTAGAACCTATTATTTGCGGCCACTGGATGTGCCGGGCGGTTCCGGGCAGATTTACGCCGCAAACTCACTCTAACCTCGAGTTAGCCATGTTTATCTTTGCGGCCAATTAATTAATAATTTACCGTTTATGCGCGTGCCCAATATATATATGCCAATTCAGATTATATCAATCACAGGATGATTATATCAACATAGCAGATAACGGATTTTATATGACATAACGAATTTAACAGATTTAGCAACTTAGCAGATTTTGGCATATAACAGGTTAGGCATTTCAACCGACAAATTTAACAGATTAGGCATTTCAATCTAATTAGCAGTCTAGGCAATATAACAAAACTAGCAGTTTAGGCAACTTGGCAAATTAGCAGATTTAGAAAATTTAATATTTCTAAAGGTTCTATTTACATGCCTTGCCTAAACATAAATTAGGCCTAAGTTCATATGCCTAAATAATGTCATGATTCACAATATGATCATATACTTCCATGTTTGCATACATTTACATAGCGCAGAATATGGACATAATTTACCCTATAACATATGTTCCAATTTTTGTTAAACTAGCATTTTACAGCAGATTCACATATAAATTATGCCAAATATAACCATTAATTCCAATGCATGCCATATATCCAAAAATCCCTATTTAGGTGTAATCTCAATAATAGATATCCTAATTAATGCAAATCTTTTACACCTAAGCTTCCATATCTTCTTCTTTTTAAGTCATGAATCATTATGCAAACTATACCCAAAAATCTAAATCTTTAAATCATATCTTCTAAAAATCAAATCTTGACTTTTATATGCATCTTGTCCAAAGTCTCAAATCATATGTAAGGTTCCTCTTCTTCTTTTATCACGGAATATGCATAGGTCTAAAACTAGTTTATAACATATGCTCATCTTTTCTAATTAATTACAGTATCTAAATTACAACATAACTATGCATACACCATGCATAAATTACATGTTCATAGTCAAATTTATGCATCCAATCCCAAGTCACCTGTCCAATATATTTTATGCCTCAGACCTAAAGTCATACATTCAATTTAGTCTTGTCAAATTTCGCATCATTCATTAATTGTCCCAAATTTCGCGTTCATACGTTAATCTCTTTATGAGATTGGGCACAGGCTCGTGGTAGCCTGGCTATAGAAACAGAAAAGAAGAAAGGAATACAGAACAGTCACAGAAAACAGATCCAACAGAAGAGAATATATATACAACCTCAAACTCAGTTTTAAATGCATATCAAAATTATAACTAACGTTTATAGCGGAGAATAACTGTACTTGCCTTGATTGGATTAAAGAAAGAACTTTAACTTGTTGTAGAATCTTTGCAGAAACTATAATCTCTAGTTTGAATTGAGTTGCTTAGGCTGATGTTGATTATCTTCTAGTTTTAATTCCAGCAGAGCAGAGACGCCATTTTTATTTTTAATTAGAAGAAGAGAGCAATGGAGGCTAGAGAATTGTGTAAGAAACCTAGGTAGAGTCTAGGGTCATTTTATAGAGTTTATGAACTGATTAGGACCATTGATGTTGCTTGGATTGATCATAGCCATTCATTCGCAAGAGGGACCAATTAGAGCCTGCCACCTAGCCCTAATGACAAAGCAGACCACAGAAAATCGACCAACATAGAATAGGCCAGCCAGGGTGGACTGGGTTCGACCTGGTCTGGACCAGGTCGACACCCCTGTCGACAGCCCTGTCGACAGGCCTGTCGACCTGGTTAGACCAGGTCGACAGCCCAGTCGACCTGGGTGCATCAGGCGGGACTTTTTCCGCCCTGGCCCATTGGGCCCCATTTTTGTTTTCTGAGCTTATTTTATTCTGTTTGAATTTTAAACTTAATTCAAAAATTTCCGAAGGCCATATCTTCTTCATACGGACTCCGTTTTTCGAAAACTCGGACTCTATTTCGCGTATTTTTCCGAGACGAACGCAATGGCGTATCCCGTTTCCCTTAGTTCTTTGATTTCAAATTAATTATACTTTAATTTGTTAATTCCACAGTTATAGAATACACGGGGTGTTACAATTATTTCCATTCCAATTCATACGTTGGAAAATTCTGGTTATATCAAAACCTTTTCAAGTCCAATTTATTTATTTAAAAACATTGGATTGTTCTTCTAGGTAATAACTAGTTCATTTTGATAAAAAATATTTTTATCTTTCCAAACTTGTAATTTTTCATCCAAAAACCTTCCAAATTATTTATTATTATTTTACATGATTTCTTCATATTTTTATTAATTTTATTAAGGCCTTTAGAGTCGGTTTCCAATATCGGCCACCAAACTGCAATCATAACGACCTTTTCTGGATATTATTTGGACATATTTTGAATCTATCTATTGAAATTTAAATTTCTTATAACCATTGGAAAACTCTTTTCGATACAAACCCAACGATTCCAGTTTTAGGAGAATCCGATGGCCGGATCTCCCGTCACATCAATTTGAGTTTAATGGTCGAAATTCGCGAACGGTCGCTGCACGGCGCATTCTGTTCAAGTCATTAAATATATACAATATATATCATTTATTTCCGTTTAAAACCAATTTTTTAAATTGTTTATACATTCGTTTTAAAACGATTTCAACTTCCTTTTCAATTTTAAATCAAAATTGAATTTTCCGTATTGTTATAAGATTAAAAATGATAATATTTTCAAAATATCAGATTTTGAAATTAATTCTTTTCGATATTATTTTATAATGAATAAAATCGATCGATAAACCCGTTCGGGTTAAAATGGCGTTTAGCTACTTACTCGGCTTCATATATTTCCATATTTTCGTGTCCATCCAAAATCGAAAATCAAAGTCATATTTTAATTATTTACCGAATTTTAATTTAAAATATTCGTTATTTTAAAATAATCGTTATCTTTGAATCGGAATGCGACTCAATCAATTACCATATAATTTCAGTTATATGGATTTCATATATGACATGTATTCAACAATAATGATGAATAATCATTCAACATTCAAACATCATCCAGAGTGCATTTTACAACTGTATAAACAGCAAAATGAATAAATAATGCTTGTCACAGCCCGTCGACCAGTCGGTGGACATACAACTAAATATTGGGATTAGTGTATGTCAAACATCATCCCAATACCCATGTCGGGTTTTCAAACAACAACAATTTATTTAAATAAATCATTGGTTAAAAAATTTAACCAATTCAAATTCAGTTTGAATTATTTTTCTATTTAGAAAATTTTCGATATTTTAAATAATAAATGGATATTTATAATTTAATTTCAACTACCACGTTAATGATAACATTATTGTTAATATGTTAAACAGTACAATCATAACACAAATCACCAAACCATCCAAATAAATAAATACTCAGCTACCTAATGCCATTTATGGCGCCATGAGTGGCCATTCGTTGATTATGAAATCCATGTTTCGGAAATATTAGTACATCGCTTCCAATTTATGTGATTTGAGCGAATTTCAGTGTTGAACTCCATGCAAGAGATAAAAATCTATGCTGGTAATTTCTGTATATTTACAGTTACAAAATAAATTAAATAACTATACCAAATTTTAGTGAGAGAATCCTCGCTATAGGTTACACTCCTCCATTCTTTATTTGAAGATTCCAGTATGGTTTGGGTTTTAGTTTGCTTGAAATTCTAACTTGCTATGTTTCTGTCCAAATCAGTTCCATTGTGAAGCTATCATCTTTCTGATTCCAACGCAACTGAAATTTATGAATTCCGAAATCAGGTGGCCTATATGTTTATTTTACGAGCTTTATACATAATTTAAACACTATTAATATAATTAATTATTAATTAACTCCTTAACCTTCTGTTCACATCGTAATCCTGAAGCCGTAACCCAAAAATCTCATCGTCTTCTCTTCACATCGCGTGCTACCAGGATGGACGGGAGCTCGATCAAAGTGGGCCATGATGTTGGCCTTTGAGTGCGCTACCGCCGGCTCGAGGCATAGTCTAACAACCCGTAAAATCTGAACCAATTAAAAATTTTTAAATTGGCTATTTTAGTGGATTTTAAATATTTAAAATAAATATTTTAAATAATAACGACGAAAAGGTAGTTTGAATCGATGTTGAAAATGAATATAATTAATTCGAATTATAAACAAGGCCTGAAATGGCGCGGCAGTTTCAAAAATTGAATTCAAACTTTGACTGACTGTACCAGATGCAAAACAAAACTGATTTTAGTGAAACCAAAAATATTTAAATCTGTTAGTGAATATCTTTGTAACGAATCTGAAAAATCGAAGTTTCATAGTGGGAGTCAAAAGTTATGGCCAAATGAATTTTCAGAAAGGTCGCTATAGAATTTATATAGCCCATGAAAATAGACATTTTGCAAACGGCCTTAGAATTCGACGAAACCACTTTTGTTGGATCCGGGATGTGAAGTTATGGCTAGGTTTCAAATTTCATAATTTTTGAAGCTAGTATGTGAGCGTGGCAAAGGAAAATGTGTTTTGGTCAATTATAGTTAAATTGGATCGACCAGAATATGGCCATTTTTCGAACGGTCTCAGAATTCGACGAACCTAGTTTTGTTGGGACTGTATCGTCAAAACATAGCTAGATTTATTTTTCTGGAATTTTTCGAATCAATATTTGGTCCCGGAAAATTGAAATGTACGTTCAAATTAAATATTGAACGTATATTTTAATTTGAAAGAAAACTAACTGAAACAGTCGAATGGGCCTACGAAACATATTCTATTGTGTTCGGAATGGGCGTAAAACCTTAGGGACGACAGTCGTTGGGTTTGAATTGAAGTTCATTTCTAAAAACCCTAATTTTTGAAATTATAAAACCATCGGCCAATGAAATAATTTCTTTTATTATTTAATTTTCCAAAAGGGGTTAGAAAACTCGATTCCCTTCAGCGACAAACGGCGGCTGAGCCTCCCACCTTCTCTCCTTTGTTTCTCCAATTCCGCTCAATAAAAACGCATGCTTCTTTGGGAGTTTTTGAAGATCGAAGCTTCCTCTTTAAATCCATATAGGATTCAGAATTTTTCGTGGAGTAAATCTTGAGAATCACGCCCTTGAAGCTCGCGACTTTGAACTGCCGTTGCTCCCTCTATTGGCGATCGATCGCCGGCGCTCCACCATGCGCAGGAAGCTCCTCCGACCCCCTTTAACGCTACGCATCCCGATCTTGACGAAGTGCCTCGGATTAAAAGATTTTGGTCGACCTAGTTTTGAACTAATTAGTGAAGGTACGGGTTCTATATTTTTGAACTCTTCCAACAGTTTAGAACCATCGCGAAATTCAATTAACTTTTAAAAATGATATCTTTTTCGTGTATTGACGAAATTCGATGAAACATGAGACATCGGGACCGTGTGGACGTCTTCTGCATTCTAGAAGGGATCGCATATTTTTCTGAGCCTTTTGCTATTTTTGGTGGAGTGGAACCCAATGTGAGATTTCTAAATTATAAACGATATGGAAAAACAACGATGTATAAATTATATAGTCGATGTATGAGTTATATAAGCATTGTACACCTCATGTATAAGCATTGTATAAGTTGTATGTCCGATGTAGAAGTTATATATGCATTGTAAAAATTATATATATGATGAAATGACATTGAAATGAATTGAAGTAAATCGAAATATATTTATATACGAATATATATATATACTCCCCTCGTCCACAGACCATGGACGATATTTATTGGTTGTGATATTGTTTCGGATTATTCGGTTGATGAGAAATTGGTTGATAAAATTGTTTGTGGCTGAGAATGAATGATCGATTGTGGTTGAAAAATACCTTTGTGGTTGAAAAATACCCTCTTGGGGTTGAAACAAATTAGAATAGGATTGTGGAAATGAAAATAAAACATGCCGCATGCGTGCGAACTAGATGCATGATTCCCCATTGTCAAAAACCGCGAGGTTTTAAGGTAGAGCGAGGAGTCGTACTAGGGACGGTCCCGGTCTTAACTACCCTGCCGTTATGTTGCCAAAATTTCCTGAAATCTTTCTGTGTTTGATTTATTTTCATTGGTTGAGACTATATTCATTTGTTGAATAGAAATCCATGTATTGAAAAATAATCGTGTTTTGAAATAAATTGTTTTACAATAAAAATCACATTTTTATTATATATACAAACTATAGAGAACATTCATGTGTTGAATAGAAATTCATTCATTGAATAGAAATTCAAGTGTTGAGTGATACTCGTATTTTAAATAAATTGTTTTAAAATAAAAATCACATTTTTATTAAATATACAAACTATAGAGAACATTCATGTGTTGAATAGAAATTCATGTGTTGAGTGGTACTCGTATTTTAAATAAATTGTTTTAAAATAAAAATCACATTTTTATTATATATACAAACTATAGAGAACATTCATGTGTTGAATAGAAATTCATTCGTTGAATAGAAATTCATGTGTTGAATGGTACTCGTATTTTTAAAATAAATTGTTTTGCAATAAAAATTATATTTTTATTATCGATATGTACTATATAAAACAGTCGTGTTTTTGAAATAAATCATTTTATAGTAAAAATTACATTTTTATGATATGCATGAATTATTAAAAATAGTGAAGTTTTGAAATAAACGTCTGTTAGATAAAAATATCATTTTTATCAAATGTATAAAATAAATATGGTTTTGAAATCGAAGAATCGATTATTTATATATATATATATATATGAATATAATTAAAATGAATCGAATAGCGATGCTACAGTTCGTATTTTGGAACCGTGATTTCAAATGATTATTGCGGAAGATCCGACTGTCGGATTTTCCCGAAACCACAACCTTTGGGTTCGCCTTGGAAATATCTTTCCAACAGCACCAACTTTGTAAAGATCCAACGGTTGGATTATCTGGAATGTGTAATTCAAATCTGGAAAAAAACAGCCAGAATCGATTATATTTATATATATATATAAATAGAATTAAATTAAATCGAATAACGACGCTGCAGTTTGTATTTTGAAATCCTAACTTCAAACGATTAGTGCGGGAGATTCGACCGTCTGATTTCCCCAAAACTGAAACCGTTGAATTCGTTTTCAAAATATCTTTCTAATGGTATAAAATTTGTGAAGATCCAACGGTTAAATTTTCAGATATGTGTAAATCAAATCTGGAGAAAAACAGCGCCACGGCCGCGTTATGGCCTGAAGCGTTGTTTTGAATATATTGGCTATTTTTAAATAAATAAAAATAGCAATAAATCGTGATAAAATATTATGAACGATATAGAATGGAAATAAACTGAATTTGCTCGGTTTACGTGATATTTGATGGTTGAATGTGTTTGGCGTGAAAATTACACTAAAGAACAAGATTAGTGATATCGAATAATTTGACCATTGAAATGAATTGATTCGAAATTCTAAATATACTTGAATTATTTGAAAAGGCCGAGTTAATTCTCATTTCAAATAATTGATCGACGTTCGAAAGTCGAAGATATGAAGACGATGCAAGACCGATGATCTTCTCATCGAATGGAGGGGTGCTACTGATGCTCATGATAGGAGTATCTACCTAGAAGGGGTTGAAGTAGTAGCCGTCAGGACATACATGTTGATTGTACGGATATGCGAGGAATAAAGATCCTCCGGTTTCGTTCAGACCCAGAACGGACTTGTAAATGGACTGTGTGTCTGACATTGGATTTCATTCTATGTAATTGATAAACGTCAGTTACATGGCGTGAATTGCCGGTGTGGCATGCTGAGATGGAATGACCAAATCTTCTGTTGTAAAGCAAAGCTTTGTGGTGGATGATCAAAGCAACGCCTGTGTGGCATAGCTTTGTGTATAACGTGAATTCGCGAGCGTCACACCCCGGTATGAACTAGAAACAGGAGAGGACTTCAGGGAGGACATGCGTTTCTTTCTAGCTAGGAGGTGTGTCAGTGTTTTTACACGGCTTGACATTTTACTTATGTGGATGATGGATTGTGAGGCGCCTCGGATATATCGGTCGTTCTCGAACCGATAGAGTCATTCTTTGGCTCATTTGCGCCCCATAGGGCGGGGAAACGCAGTGTTCAGGCATTTTAAATCACATCGGTGGACCGGCCCTGACGATCTAAGGGGTAGTTGCGGCTGTTCCTGAGACGTGGTAGGCTAGATTGTCTCGAAGCGGTGAGGACGATCCCTGGCCTCGGTTCATGACGGAAATCCAATTTCCAAATACGACATCGTGGAGTTTTGATTGTATACCTATATATGGCGACATAGTGGTATGGGGCATTAATGCCGCCTATGATTGATATTTATGATTGTATCTAAAATTAGAAACTAACTGGAAACGAGCTAGGACGGATGGTTTCCTGGGTATTGGTCTGATGTTGATTTCGACCTTCGGGATTTAATACTTAGAGAATCGTTCTCTTACTAGTTTACAGTTGGAGTCTGATTAAGAATTAAACAATAAAATTTGCATTTCAAATGATTTGTTTTCCTCGTATCCAGCATATTTGGCCATTATAAGGTAAAACTCTATCCTTCGGTTTGTGTTGCATTGTGTGATGGGAACTGAGTCTTATAATGGCTTCATTTTTATAAAAAGCATTGCGATGTTTAAAAGATTTATTTGTTTTAAAGCACTGGCAATCCAATGGAGTAAACCCGTTCTGCGAAAGTGGCGTGGTCCTGTGATTAGCCATATTTGAAAATGTGTTAAGTAGATTTCTCATACGGGTCCCATGATTGACTCGTAGTTTGTTTCACTTGCAAACTCAGGTGCCCCTCTTTCTACACGGGCAGCCTTGTAGTCAGGTTTTAGCCGACTCTTTCTGGATAGCTAGAGCTGAAGATGGATATTATCATTTATCTCTTTTTATGCTGTTCAGCTTCTGTTGTACGTACTATGTTTTCTTTTCCGCAGTAGATATTTATGTATAGCTGAACTGTATTTTGTACTAAGTATGATCCTATATACTGTGCAACTCCGATGATTATATTTATCCAGTGTATTCTATTGTACATTATCTGGTGTATTTATTTATTTATGTCCTGCTGTTATCTGTTTATGTGTTATATTCCAAAGATTACCCTTGCCACCGTCTTATCGGGAATGGCATTGTCACACACGGCGAGCTCGAGATCACCCCTCAACCAGAAAACGACTTCAAATAAGGAGACTATGGGCATGAAATTCCCACTCAAAACTTCACGAAATATGATCATCCTAGTACGGATCGATAGCCCTTGAGAATCTCTTCGATATTGGCTTTAAAAATTCAATAAATTGATTTGAGGATTCGAAGAAAAATCGATTTGAAGTTGGGAGGTTTTCAGCCCTTAATCGGCTTGTTCGCAGCGGAAAGAATGAAAAGGTTAGGGTTTGACCTAGGGTTTGACTAAGGGCATATATGTATTCATTTAATGGAATATGTTCTGTAAATTGTTCCGGACATAATGGAATATGTTCTGTAAGCCAATTCAACAGTTTCAGTCAGTTTTCATCAAAATTGAAATATAAATAAATATATATTGAAATTAAACGTATATTTTAATTTACCGGGGCCAGATACTGACACAAAATATTAACAAAAAATAAAACTAGCCATGTTTTGACGATACGGTCCTAACAAAACTAATTTCATCGAATTTGGAGACCATTTGAAAAATGGCAATTTTCTAGTTGGTCAAATCCAAACTGAAATTACCAAAACATGTTTAACTTCACCACGCTCACATATTAATTCCAAAAATTGTGAAAATTGAAACCTAACAATAATTTGACATTCCGGATCAAACAAAAGTGCTTTCGTAAAAAACGGAGGTCGTTTGCAAAATGGCTATTTTTAAGGGCTAAATATATTATATATATATATATATGTATCTTCCATTGCGACTATTTTAAATTTTGAACTGGACACAACTTACAATTTATATTATGAAATTTAAGTTTATTACCTTCGTTAAAAAGATATAATTAAATAGGTTCTAACTTTTTTGTTTTTACTGAAATCCGATTTATTTTGAATCCTGTACATTCATTTGAAATTAAAAATTGAATTTTCAAACTACTACGCCGTTTCATGCTCGTTTTATAATTAATATAAATATTTACATTCTAAATTCAATTTAAATAAATTTTTTAGTTGTTATTATTTACAATAAATCAATTTAAATATTCAAAATCCTTTAAAATAGCTAAAATAAAAATTTTAAATTGGTTCAGAAATACCGGTTGTTACAATCTCCCCCACTTAAAATCTTTTCGTCCCCGAAAAGGAATGGAGCTAAAAGTTGTTTTACTAACAACCTCAACTTTCATTCGGTCTTTCATTCTTCAACTTTTCAGTTTCTAAGAATTTTCTAATTTCTCAAAAATTTGGTTAACACCCTAAATTTTCGAAAAATTTCGCCATAAGCTCCTTTGTACGGGTTGACCAGTAAAACCACAACTTGCCTCAAAGGGTCCTCATTAATCCAAAAGAAAAAGAAAAAGACAAGCGGCTAGCCAATCGGCTCATAAAATCATCAAACCCCAACAAATACAACAAACATGTACTTATTTGTCGGGCTTAAAACTTTATTCCTCTTCTTAGCTTCCATGCTATGACCTGTTCAACATATATACATGTGTATGTATGCAATCTCAATCAATTTTTAATTCATTTCAATATTTGATTCGATTTGGCTTAATTTACCTTACATTCACATATAGGTATTATCATTCCAATATTTTAATCAGTTAACTGATAATCACACATCGCAACCAGCAATCAATAGTTAATTAGCTTTTCAAATATATATCTTCTATATATACTTAAAAATCATATTATTAGTGTTAAATCACAAATAATAAAATCTAACAAAGGTTTTGGTTCTCACACCAGTTAATTAGAAATATGTGTATATATATATACCACTTCTGAAACTCGAACATAAATGGTGATGATGCAGCCGCATCACCAGAATTATCCCCGGGCGACTAGAATGTGATTCTATATCTATCCAGTATATTTGAGGCTTCGAATATATGCTTGCTAGGTATATATGCAAAATCTTCATACACCTGATAGTCCAAATTTAATACAAAATAAAATAGTCAAATTTATAATTTTCAAAATTAAATATGTTTTTTATAAAATACTCTTCGAACACATTCTAGGGTATTACTAACCCTATCTCTAACGAGTCCTCATAATAGGATGTTACTAATCCTATCTTTGATGAATTCTTTCATTCGACTCCAATGTGTCTTGTTCTCGAGCTTTGTAAACCATAGCTCTGATACCAAACTGTAATGACCCAAACTTTCCCTTAGGGAAAGCCCAAACTGCTTTTAGAACACAACTCATCAGAACACAAATAATAGAACATTTCATTGCTATTACAACAATTTACATCATAGTACAAAAATATCAAAGTTCAAATGAATAATATACATCGAAAAAATTATCAGAGATATAAAATTACAAAAGTAGCGGAAATATAATAAATGAATAAAATGCGTAGAGGAAAATAACAACTGACACAACTGAAAGAGATATACGGATACAAAGCTTTCCGAATATAGCTCTAGCAGTAATCCAGGATCCTGTGAAAAGAAGTATCTGCGAAAACCAAAACTACTAGCTGCCTTGTTGAAAATATGGGCACCCAAAGTTTAGTTTAAAGCAATAAACTCCGAGTCAGTCATGGGACTAGTTTTAGAACTAAAAAAGTTATTAAATCATTACTTTAAAGGTTTGGAAATCATGGGATCACGCCGTATAACACGGAACGGGGTTACTCCACATGAATCTCAGTTTAAAATAAAACAACACAATGCTTTTTGGAAAATGAAGCTATTATGAGACTTAGGTCCTGTCACACAATGCAATGCAAGTCGGAGGATAGAGTTTTCCCTTATAATAGTCAAACATGATTGGTACGTTTAAAACAAATCATTTTGATATTACTATAAGTGCATAGTGTCGTAAACAACTTCAAATATAAATGTATCAATCATAGACGACATAGGTACTATATATTATGTCGCCATACTCGGTTTACAACTAAAACCAAAAAATGTCGTATTGGAAATTGGATTTCCATCATGAGTCAAGGCGAAGGATGGCTCCTTCCGATTCGAGACACTCTAGCAAATGCCTTAGGGCTTGGACGCTGGGGAGGCCTGGATCCTGCAGGGCCGGTCCACACTTACTTTAGTGGATTGGTTATTCCTAAACACATTTTCCCAGTCTTATCACTTGGCCAGTAGCGACCAATATCCGAGGTGCCTTGTTCCATCATCCACATAAGTAAAAATGTCTGGGCTCCATACCATGATACCACTCCTTGCTAGAAAGAAACGTTTTGCACTCCGTGCGTCACTGATCCCATTTTAGACTCATACCGAGGTGTGAGGCTCGCGAATTAACGCTATACACAAAACTGTGCTATATAAGCCGTGCTTTGATCATTAACCACAAGACTCTGCTTTACAACAAAATCCTTGATCATTTGCATCTTGGCATGCCACACTGATAATTCACGACATACAACTGATGTCTGTCAATATACAACCTCTAAGCTCGTTCGTCTGAGAGAAAGGTGTTCACCAAGAGAATAAATTCTCCACCACCAAACATATATATATATATATATTTAATAGAGATCAATCAACAAAGAATAAAATCCAGTATTAGACACACGTCCATTTATATGTCCGTTCTGGGTCTAAACGAAACCGGAGGCACCTTATTCCTCGTCCCATATGTCCAATATAGGAGAAAGCTTCTCGCATATCCATTCGATCTCCAAGTATGTCTGGACGATCACCACTCATTACCTTGTCTTGGGTGTACAACCCAATCAAGACAACAGTAATTATTCAAACGATGTAAAGATCACCGGTCTTCAATCACCGTTTTCATCGTCGACTTTTAGTCATCATATTTGTTATTCAGAATGGGTTAAACTCGGTCTTTCTTAATAATTCACGTATTTTATTTTTAATAATCAAGTTCTATAAAAACACATCATACGCCTCATTCCAATTCAGAATATTCAAATATTCATATTTTTAGGGAAAGGTTCCCATTAATTTTATCAAAGATAATTCTTTTAAACTTATTCTTTAATCTTCCCTTGGATATTAATTTCAAAAGATTTTATTTTATCTTTTCACAATTCTAAACCAAATTAAGGTTTATAAAACTAGTCAGGATTATCGAGCTATATCGAATTAACCATTTCTTTTATTATCCCAACCCCAGTCTATCCGTCCCATGGAGCAAAACTAGTAGTACTCCATATCTAACACCCATGATGTTATCAGAAAAATTAATTACCATTTCATGCTTAAATCTAATTAAAGATTTAACTATCGCCTGGAGTAAACTAGTGGTACTCCATTCTCGATCACTTCTCAAATTTGGAAAATTTAATTACCACATTTACTTTTGAATCTAATTAAGGATTCATTCAAACTCCGCTTAGTTTTAGTCTCCAAAAAATCATTATTAAATGATTATTCAAATTCAGGAAATTAATCCCTTCTTTAACTGGGTTAAAGAATGAATGTCCTTTGAAACGTCGTTCGCGACAAAGCCAAAATCATCTTCCATCAAAATGGAATCTACAAAGAAATCATAACAGTGTATAATCGATATAAATTCCCGTATCAGACTAATAATATAAATGGAATAGCAGAAAAGCCTTTTAAATTCCATTTATAGTAACGGTCATCATTCATAAAAGCTCATCTCGTTATTACCAACTCGAATTCCATTCAATTCCAATTTAATCTATTAAATTGGAAAACTTTACTTTGGGAAATTTCCATTAAATCTTAATAATAAGATTTATAAATTCCAAATCATATATTCATGGTTAATTGGGTGAAAGAACAAATGTCATTTAAATCATCGTTCACAATAAACCCCAAAATCAACTTTTATTTCAATTCCAGTTTAATTAACTAATTAGTTGGTAAATTTCTCTAAATATTAAATAAAAGATTTTTTCCTTCATCAACCATGTTTAAGGATAGTGTTATTAAAGACATCATTCACGACAAACCCAAAATCCAATTTGATATTAAATACAGGGCTCTGAATAGAAATTTTATCGATTTATATTCAATATCAAAATTCTGAAACTAATGAATGTCGTATTGGGAGTAATTATATTTATATCTTCCAAATTCCTCAATAATATCTGTATAATCACGAAATCCAGCATAAAAATATTCTGATGATTATTTCCATTCCAATTCATACGTTGGAAAATTCGGGTTATATCAAAACCATTTCAAATCCAAAAAATTTATTTAAATACATTAGATTATTCTTATAGTTGATAACTAGTTCATTTCGATAAAAATATATTTTTTAATTTTCCAAACTTGGAAGTTTTCATCCAAAAACCTTTTGTATCATTTTACATGATTTTTTCATATTTTTATTAATTTTATTAAGGCCTTTACAGTCGGTTTCCAATATCGGTCACCGAACTGCATCCAAAGCGACCTTTTTTGATTTTGATTTGTACATATTTCCAAATCTAACCATTCAAATTTAAATCTCTTATATCCATTGGAAAGCCCTTTTCGATACGAACCCAATGGTTCCGGGTTTAGGAGAATCCGACAGCCGGATCTCCCGTTGCATCAATTTGAATTTAGTGGTCGAAATTCGCGAACGGTCACTGCATGACGCATTCTATTCAAGCCATTAAATATATATAATATATGTATCATCGATTTCCATTTAAAACATGTTTTACAAATCGTTTGTAAATTCAATTTAAAACGATTTCAACTTCCATTTCAATTTTAAATCAAAATAGAATATTCCATATTATTATAATATTAAAATGATGATATTTTCTAATATCAGATTTTGAAATTAATTTTTTTCAATATTATTTTATAATAAATGAAATTATTATTGAAATGTTAAACAGTACAATTACAACATGAATCACCAAATCGTCCAAATAAATAAATACTCAACTACATAATGCCATTTACGATGCCTCAAGTGGCCATTGGCGGAGTATGAAATCTGCGTGTCGGTAATATCCATACATCGCTTCCAGTTTATGTGATTTGTGCGAATTCGAGTGTTGAAATCCACAAAACAAATAAAAATATATACTGGCAATTTATATATATTTACAGTTATAAAATAAATTAAATAGCTATACAAAATTTTAGTGAGAGAATTCTCACTTTGGGTTCAACTCCGCCATTCTTTATTTGAAGATTTCAGTATGGTTTGGGTTTTAGTTTGGTCGAAATTTTAACATGCCCTATTTCTGTCTTAGTCAATTCCATTGCGAAGCTCTCATTTTCCCGATTCCAACGCAACTGAAATTTCTGAATTCCGACATCGTATGGCCTAGACAGTTATTTTACAAACTCTATACACAATTTAAACATTATTAACATAATTAATTATTAATTAACTCCTTAACCTTCTGTTAATTACTTTCTTCCTTTAACCTTCCTTCTTCGATCATATGCCTGAAGACGTAACCTAAAAATCTCACCATCTTCTCTTCACATCGCGCGCCACCAGGATGGACGGGAGCTCGATCAAAGTGGACCACGATGTTGGCCGTGGAGTGCGCCGCCACCGGCCAGAGGCACGGCGAGCTCTAAATCACCCATCAGCCGGAAAACAACTTCGAATGAGGCAACTTTGGGCACGTAATTCGCACTCAAAACTTCACAAAATGCGATCATCCTAGAATGGATCGATAGCCCTTGAGATTCTGTTCGATATTGGCTTCGAAAAATCATTAAATTAATTTGAGGATTCGAAGAAAAATCGATTTGAAGTTGGGAGGTTTTCAGCCCTTAATCGGCTTGCTGGCAGCGGAAAGAATGAAGGTCTTTATTTTTGTCTAGGGGCTTATATATATTCGCTTAATTATTATTTAATTCAAAAATACTCGTTTATCGTTACGAACTCCAAATCCGACCCAACGACTATCGTCCCTAGTTAAATACCCCCATTCCAGACATAATGGAATATGTTTCATAAGCCAGCTCGGCTGTTTCGATTAGTTTTCATCAAAATTTAAATATAAATCAATATATATTAAACTTAAACATACATTTTAATTTACCGGGGCCACACGCTGACTCCAAAAATTACCGAAGATTAAATCTAGCTATGTTTTGGTGATACGGTCCCAACAAAATTAATTTCGTCGAATTTGGGGACCATTTTCAAAATGGCCATTTTCTAGTCGATCAAATCCAAACTGAAATTACCAAAACACGTTTATATTCACCACGCTCGCATATTAATTCCAAAAATTATGAACGCTGAAACCTAACAATAATTTGATATTCCGGATCCAAGAAAAGTGGTTCCATCGAAAATGGAGGTCGTTTGCAAAATAACTATTTCTAAAGGCTATATATATTATTAAATATATATATATATATATATATATATATATATATTCCATAGAGACTAATTTAAATTTTAAACTGGACATAACTTACAATTTATATTACGAAATCTCAGTTTCTAACATTTGTTAGAAAGATATAATTAAATAGATTCTAAGTTTCTGGTTTTACTGAAATCCAATTTTTTTTGAATCCTTTATATTCATTTGAAATTAAAAATCAAATTTTCAAACAACCATGCCATTTCAAGCTCGTTTTATAATTAATATAAATATTTACGTTCTGTAACAACCCGAAAATCTGGGCCAGTTTAAAATTTTTATTTTGGCAATTTTTGCAAATTTTGAACATTTAAAATGAATTATTTTAAATAATGATGACGAGAAATTTATTTTGAATATAAATCGAACGTATATATTTTATACGCCGTCGTTAGAATATAAATAATTATATATAATTATAAATAGAATTGAAAATGGCGCGGTAGTTCGATAATTCGATTTCAAACTTCAATTGAATGTACCAGGTGCAAAACAATCTGGATTTTAACGAAACCAAAAACATTAGGATCTATTTGTGAATATCTTTCCAACGAATCCGAAAAATCAAACTTTCATAGTGGGAATCAAAAGATATGTCCAGTTGAAAATTCTGAATAGTCGCTATGGAATTCAGGCCCTTAAAAATGGGAATTTTGCAAGCGACCTCGAATTTCGACGAAACCACTTTTGTTGGATCCGTGATGTCGAGTAATTGCTAGATTCCAAATTTCATAATTTTCTGAATCAATATGTGAGCGTGGCAAAGGAAAACGCGTTTGACCAGTTTAAGTTGATTTTAATCGGCTGAAAAATGGCCATTTTTCAAACGTTCTCAGAATTTGACGAAACTAGTTTTGTTAGGACCGTATCGTCAATACGAAGCTAGAAAATATCTTTCGGAAATTTTCAGAGTTCGTGTGTGACCCCAGTAAATTGAAATGTGCGTTCAAATTCAATATATAGAGTTATATGTTGATTTTGACGAAAACTAGTCGTAACGGCCGAATTGGCTTACGCAGCATATCCCATTGTGTTCGAAATGGGGGTAAAACGCTAGGGACGATAGTCGTTGGACTTGATTTCGAGTTCAAATGAAAAGTCAACCTTTTAAAGAAGAAAATAATAAAATAATAATTAAATTAAATTTTATATATTAGCCCCCCTACTTTATCTCCCTCCCTCCCACGTTATTTCAGATCTGAGAAAATAATAATAAAATAAAAAAAATCTCCACGCGATCTCGTTTTGCTCCACGCCACCGAGGATGATCCGCCGCCGTTCCCTCCGACACACCGCAACCGAGCTCCGCCTCTCCTCGACCCCGCCAGCGACGTCCAGACTCCATCCGCATTCCTCCTGCGCGAGCCCCAAATTGAGCCATCGGAGAACGATGGCGCCACCAGTCCAACGCCGCCACCTCGAGTGCTACGCCAGCAGAAACCATCGCGAACCCCCACGTCCAGTCGAGCGCGCACCCACCGAAGACCTCCAGCGACTTCTGGTTCGGGTGAAAAACAGTGAGCACCTTTTTTCTAATTATCCATTGTCTTTTAAATCTGAAACTATACATCATCTTTTAGATCTGAAAATATACATTGTTTTTAGAATTGAAAACTTTGAGTTTAAAACTGAAAACTTACATTGAATTTAAAACTGAAAACATTAAAGATGTAGTCTCTAAGCAGGAAAAGGTTCGATTTTTATATATTGAATGGCAAAGTAAAAAATTTGATTTTTTATATATTGAATAGCAAAGTAAAAATTCAATTTTTCTATATTGAATGGCAAAGTAAAAATCCGATTTTTCTATATTGAATGGCAAAGTAAAAATTCGATTTGTATATATTGAATAGCGAAGTAAAAATTCGATTTTTATATATTGAACAACGAAGTAAAAATTTGATTTTTGTATATTGAACAACGAAGTAAAAATTCGATTTTTATATATGTAGTGGCTACGGTCAACGAAGGTGACAAAAAGGCGAGAACGACGAAGACTTCTGCAAAAGAAAAGTCGAGATGGTTGGATAGCTATCGGTGAGAACTTCTCACTCAAATTTCCTTTTTCTAGTTATATATATATATTAGGATGCAGACGGTGCTTAGTAGCACCCGACACCCGTCATCCACAGACCATGGATGGCTTGTATGCTTGTTTGACGTGTTGTGAAAATTGTTTGTGATGTTGATGTGAAATCGAAAATAAAATGTAGACAGTTAAAAATATTTTATCGTTAAAAATATAATTTTTAACGTGAATGTGAATAAATAAATATTCATTTACAAACTGGACGGTTTGTTTATGTACACCTATTTGAAGGACATTGATTGGGATGATAAATTTTACACATCGCCCAACTGCACAAATAAAATTTGTGTTTGATTGTTTGAAACCCCACACGGGTATTGGGATGATATTTGACGTACACTAATCCCGATGTTCAGTTGTATGTCGATCGATTGATTGACAGACTGTTATGAGCGTTAAATATTTATATTCGATGCTTATACAGTGTAGAATGCACTTTGGATGATGGTCGATTATTCATCGTTGTTATTGTATACATGTGTTGTAGAAAATCCATATAATTAACATTATATGGTATTTGATTGGGCTTCATTCAATATTTGAAATAGAAATATTTGAAAAGAAATATTTGAAAAGAAATATTTGAATAGCAATATTTGAAAAAAGAAATATTTGAAATAGAATATTTGAAAACAAAAATGTATGAAGCCGTGTTGATTAGATTGACGCCATTTTGATGTGAACGATATTTATATTGATTTTATTAATTTTATAATGAATATCGAAAGTGATTACAAAATCTGATATTTTGAAAAGAATTGAAATTCAAACTGAATTTGAACTTAAATGAATGAATTCGAATTGAATTGAATAGAAAACGAATTCAAATTTAATTGAATAGAAAACGAATTCGAATTGAATTGAATAGAAAATGAATTCGAATTGAATTGAATTGAAAACGAATTCGAATTGAATTGAATAGAAAATGAATTCGAATTGAATTGAATAGAAAACGAATTCGAATTGAATAGAAAATGAATTCAAATTTAATTGAATAGAAAATGAATTCGAATTGAATTGAATAGAAAACGAATTCGAATTGAATTGAGTAGAAAATGAATTTGAATTGAGTAGAAAACGAATTTGAACTGAGTAGAAAACGAATTTGAATTGAACAGAAAACGAATTCGAATAGAATTGAATTGAAAACGAATTTGAATTGAATCGAATAGAAAACAAATCTGAATTGAATTGAATTCAATTGAAAACGAATTGAAATAGAATTGAAATCGGTTTGAATTGAAATC
Source organism: Allium sativum (assembly GCA_030737875.1). NCBI lineage: Eukaryota > Viridiplantae > Streptophyta > Magnoliopsida > Asparagales > Amaryllidaceae > Allium > Allium sativum. The sequence goes on along the minus strand of CM060913.1, from coordinate 690,030,573 downwards.
AAATAGAAGTGAATGTAAAAAGAATTTATAAAGGAAAATTCAATTTTGATTTGAATTTGAAATAAAGGTTGAAATTATTTTTGAAACAAATTTGAAATGATTTATAAAATTCGTTTTAAAAATGAAATCAACGAAATATATATATATATATATATATATATATATATATATATATATATATATATATATATATATATATATATAATGGCATGAATAGAACGCGCTGCGCCGCGGCAGTTCGTGAATTTCGACCATTGACTTCGAACGGACATTGCGGGAGATCCGACCGTTGGATTCTCCTAAAACCGGAACCGTTGGGTTCGTATCGAAAAACGCTTTCTAACGAATATTAGAAATTTGAAATCTAACGGTTGTATTTGGAGATACGTCCAAATCAAATTTGGAAAAGGTCGCTGTAAGTGCAGTTCGATGGCCGTTGATGGAAATCGACTGTACGGGCCTTGATAAAATTATTAAAAATATCAATAATTTGTGTAAAATCATAAGAAATGATTTGGGAAAAATTGGGATGAAAAACACCATATTTGAAAAGATAAAAATAGGTTTTTATCGAAATGAACTAGATTTAAACTAAATTTAAAACCCAATTATTTTTAAATAAATAAATTGGATTTAAAAAGGGGTTTCAAATAATCGAAATTTCTAATACATTTGAGTGGAATGGAATTAGATTGTGAATTGATAATTTAAACTATCAAATTTGGGAAAAGGATCGAGAATGGAGTATTACCAGTTTTGCTCCAAAGCGATAGTTAAATCTTTAATTAGATTTGAACGTGAAATGGTAATTGAATTTACCGATAACACCGTGGTGTTAGATATGAAGTATTACCAGTTTTGCTTCATGGGATGAACAGATTGGGATTGAGAAATAAAATAAATAATTACTTCGGTGTGGTTCGCTAATCCCGACTAGTTTGGAAAACCATAATTTGGTTTGAAATGACATCCAAAGGAAGATCAAAGAATAAATTTCAAAGAATTTATCTTTGATAAAATTTATGGGAACCTTTCCCTAAGGACGTGAAATTTAGAAACTAACTGTAGGTTAGCTAAGAAGGATGGTTTCCTGGGTATTGATCTGATGTTGGTTTCGACATTCGGCGTTAATATTTGGGGAATTGTTCTCTTGCTAATTTACGGTTAGTGACTGCTGAATTGGAACGAGGCGTATGTTGTGTTTGTGTAACAATTGTTTATAATATACGCGGGTTGTTCGGAAAGGCCGGGTTTATACCCATTATGAATAACCGATTCGACGATAAGTCGAAGATGATGACGGTGGTCGAAGACTGAAAGTCTTCACATCGTTTGGGTGATTACTGATGATCTTGATTGGGCTGTACACCCAAGATGAGGGAATTAGTTGGTGGTTGTCCAGACGTACTTGGAGATCGACGGATATGCGAGGAAAGTGCCTCCGGTTTCGTTCAGACCTAGAACGGACTTGTAAATGGATGGTGTGTCTGACATTGTATTCCTTTATATTCTATTCATTGATCTTTGCTAAATATATATCTGTTTGGCGGCGGGGAATTTATTCTCTTGCTAAACGCCCTTCTCTAAGACATACGAGCTCAGAGGTTATATATTGGCAGAAATCAGTGGTATGATATGGATTGATAGTGTGGCATGCTGAGATGCAGTGATCCAGACTTTTGTTGAAAAACAAAGTTTGGTGGATGATGATCAAAGCACAGCTTTGATATAGCATGGCTTTGTGTGTAGCGTTGATTCGCGAGCCTCACACCTCGGTATGGTGGTAAACTGATGGTTTGATCAGTATGCTTTTAGTGGATGGGCACCTTAGTGGTGTCGTGGATTCGGTCGACCGAGATGAGCTTAGTGCTCAGGGATATATAGAGTAAGCAGTGTTTTCTCTCGCTGGGACGTAAGCTGCGGTGGTACTCTGGTCCCAAATGTGCGGATGTGCAGACGGTGTTTTCTCTTGTGGGGATGTAAGCCGTGGGGAATTGCATTACGCGATCGATCTTTCAAATCAGGAGCCACCATGATGGAAATCCAATTTCCGATACGTGTATTTCGGTTTTATTTGTAGAGCCTAGTATGGCGACATAGTGGGATGGGGCGCTTATGCCGTCTATGATTGATACTTATGATTTGAAGATATTTTATACAATATGCACTTATAATAGTATCAAATGATTTATTTTAAACGTATCAAGCATTCTTGGCTATTATAAGGCAAAAACCCTATCCTCTGGCTTGCGTTGCATTGTGTGATGGGACCTGGGTCTTATAATAGCTTCATTTTTCTTTATTTAGCATTGCGCTGTTGTTTTATGCACTGGTGTTCTTGGGAGGAAACCCGTTCCGTGTTATACGGCGTGGTCCCTTGATTTACCTAACTTTAAAAATAAAGATTAATAACTGTTTTAGTTCTCAAACCAGTCACATGACTGACCTGGAGTTTATTGTTTTAACCTAAACTCTGGGTGCCCCTATTTTCGACATGGGTAGCTAGTAGTTTTGGTTTTGCAGATTTATATTCACAGGATCCTGGTTTATAGCTGGAATGATATCCGGAAAGCTTTGTATCCGTATATCTCTTCTAGTTGTGTATTGTATTATTTTCCGCTGCGATGTATTTAAATGTAATTTAAATCTCTGATATTTCTGTGTAATATTCATTTATACTCTATATATTCTTGTATTCTGGTGCATTGTTGTAATATACAATGAAATATTCTTTCGTCTACGTTCTGTTGTGGCTTGTTCTCGAACTATCCGCGCTTTCCTCACCGGGGAAGTTACGGGTTTTCACACGTTCTAAATTCGATTTAAATAAAAAAAATTGTCATTATTATTTAAAATGTATCGTTTTAAATATTCAAAATCGATTAAAATCGCTGAAATAAAATTTTTAAATTGGTTCAGAAATTTCGGGTTGTTACAAAGCAAACAAGGGGTGACCAACCTTTTATTTAGAAAACTGGTTCTTTGTTTTGGTTTTTATTTTATAATGCTTTGTTTTTTAATTAACTTTTTATTCATTTAATCGGTTTTCTAGTGTTTGTAATAACTAGGGTTTACTAGCTGTGGGTTTGTAGCCAGGGGAAACTCTGGTTTCGGGGACAGAAATCAGTGCAAGTTTTTGAGCGTAGAATTAGAACAGGAGAAGGTTTTGCGAGTGCACAAAACTTTATAGGCGGTTTGCAAGGGGTTCCCGAGTTTATAGGATTTTGCATGATGGTGTTTGTTTAATACCTAGTAAAAACCTTGGCGAATGCAGTAGAAGGCAGGGTTTTCTAAAGCTGATAAAATCTGCGTTATTTACGTTCGGCGTTTATTTTATCTACTGCAATCTATGTTGTGATATTTCAATATCTTGATAAAATTAAATAAACCCTGTTCACCCCCTATAGGGTTAATCTAGATCCAACAAGTAGTACCAGAGAAGGTTTTTCATTAACTTAGAGTTATGGTGTTCCCTAGTTGTCAACCCACTGAGAGTCAGTCGGTCATTTTCCAACTATTTTTAACAGTACATATTTTTTAAATTCGAAATCAGAAATGGAGTCCTATTTAAAATCGGTTAATATTAAATGTTGGGATATTGTTGTTAATGGGTATTATACGGTTGAAAGAAATGACATTGGATTTAATTCTCGTGCTACACATATTGTATATTCCTATATTGGTGATGTTGAATATAACCATATCTCCCACTGTTTAACTGCATAGGAAATCTGGAATACACTCAATACGAAGTTTGGAAGAATTGACAACTTGTCAAAGCCCTCGAAGATCAACTCTGATTCAGATTTGTGCTTAACAAGTTATATGGATGGAAATTCAGATGGGGACTCAACAGGAGATTTTTATTATAAAGAATTAATTCATCCTCTAAATGGTTTAACTGAATCTGTTAAGCATATCAAATGTAAAATTAAAACTATGAAATCTAAGAAACTTGAGTTGATCAACAAAAATAATATTTTGGAATCAAAAATTAAAATAGTTAAGAAGTCTTCAAACTCTAATTGCAAAAATTGTTTGAATTTGAAAAATGATTTTGTTCATCAAAATGAAAATATTCAAAAACTTGAAAATGGAATCATGTTTTTAAATGAAAACAAGATTGGGATTGAAAGCACAAACATTTTTTTTTGCAAAAGGTATTTGAAAGTTTAAACTAATAAAAATTCCGAATATTAATTTGTTAAAAAACAAAAAAATTTGAAAATATATTTGATCTTGAATGAACTTGAAAGTGGAATTGACAAATTCGGGAATTTTGAAAAACATGAATTTGAAAAGTAAAAACATTTTGATTTTGAAATCTCTACGTCCCAAGCAAAAAATTAAATTACTTAAAAAATGAGAATTTAGTTCTAAAATAGTCCAATGCTGAAAAGAAGATCACTATAAATCATTGCTCAAATCTGACAAAAGAAAATAGCGATCTTAAATCCAAAATTCAGCGATTAGAATCAACTTTGGCTAAATTTTCTAATGGGGAAAAATCATTGAATATGTTGGTACAAAACCATGTTTCTATTGGAAATAAATGTGGTATTTTCTTTGGGAAAAATAATGTTTTGTAAAACGGAATTCAAATTATTTAAAAAATCCTTCAAACTTCTTTGAAAAGAATCAACTTGATAATTTGAACGCTGATAATTTCAAAGGACTTTTGAATCACGAAGAAGATGTGAATTTGTTGTGTAACGGTCCATTTAAATATCATGGATTCAAAAAGGAAATAAAACAACTTTGACTAAAGTGAAATAAATTTGCGTTCCTGAGGGTACAAAGGTAAATTCTGATGGATTGTTGTACAAACAAGTTTAGGTGCCTAAAACTGTGAACAAAATTGTTAGTGGTTTTACAAACTTTGTTAGACCAGTCGATCCCCTAAATTCTTCGGTGGCGATGTTGGATGAGGAACTACTTTGCAAAAGAGAATTGAATTCAAGTTGTTCCATATTTATGTATCATCCAGAGTTCCTTAGCCATGATTATTTTGAGTTAGAGATTTATTTGCTCACGTCAATGTCAGGTACGAACTCTAGAATCACATTTGTGTTTATTTTTTGTTTTATACTCTTTCTATTTTTTTACTCCTTATACCCCTTCTATTTTTTTTGGATTTGCAATTGACAGTGCCATATTATTATTATTTTCTTTTATTTTGACTTTCTTAACTTCCAATTACAGAGTTCTTGGCATTCTAGAAATTCGCTTCATTTGAATAAAACTATGATGTTTTAATGATTACTAAATCTTGAATTCGAAATTATAATTTTCTATAATTATTTTGAAGTTCAATTCTTTTTTGATTTTTGAATTCCTAACAATGTTGAAGCATTCTTATTATATCATGAACACTGTTATTTTGAATTCTAAAATTTTCAAGATCTGAAAAATTAATTAAATTTCATACACCTCCACTATTTAGAGTATTTTTTAATTCATTTTTGAAAGACTTGAAAATTTATACTCATTACAGCCCACTGCTATTTTTCAGTTGCGATAACTTCATTGATTTTTGGATTGGCTTAATTATTTCTGAATTGAAAACGTTTGGCTTGAATCATTGTGATACATCTTGAAATTAATTATTATTCATGATCATCTGGCTTAGATATTTGTTTGCTGAATCATTTGAAATTTTTGACAATTTAAATCTCACGCACTTCTTAGATTTGAAATTAATAATCTTGTCTGATTGATTCTTTGTATCTCAAAATTTATATTTATTCAAGGATTTCAAATAAATCGTTTTAATTTTGGAACACGAATATCTCTCAAGATTGATGTAAATATTCTTAAAATATCTCTTATGCTTATAAAAAATAATTGTGAAAAATTCTTTGAAAAATTGGTCTTGAAACTCGCTATTTTTCTTGATCATTTGGCTTGAATAGTTGATTACTTGAAATCATTTAAAATTGTTGGTTTCTTGAATCTCACACACATCTTGGATTTGAAATTTATAATCTGGTGTGATTGATTCATTGTTGTGATTTTCATATTCCTTCAAATGATTTCAAATAAACAATACTTTAATATTGAATCATGAATCATTGTTTGTGATTGTCAGAAATATCCGAAAAATTCTCTTGAAAATCTGCCTTGAAATTGTGTGTTGTGTTTCTCTAAAAAAGGAACCATTTTGAAAATGTATTGGTGACTGCTTGTTTTTGTAAATATTGATTTGTTGCTCTGATAAAATGGTCTAAACTGAATAATGATTTCTCCTCTTGGGTTTGTTGAAAATTGTCTGAGAACTTTCTTGTGAAACTTATTCTGAACGTGTCTTGTTGCTCTAGTTGATGGAATTGAATTGTTATATTTGCCTGCTTGGGATTTGTGATTGGATATTGTTGTTTGAGACACCATTTTTAGCCACTAGTTTCATATTAAATTCTCGTTAATGGAGACAACAAGTGGCATCAGAAGTGTCTTATAATTTTCTCACTCATCTGTTTTGATTCTTTATTCAGATCTTCATCTTGTATAGATCTCTTTCATTTCTTCTTGTCTTGTATAAATCTTTCTGATTCCCTTTTATAATTAATTTTTTAATTTAAAAATCATTTATTGATTATTTATTCAGAAATTGAAATCAATAACCAAAATGAACTGTATTTAGAACTTATCAAAACTATTATCAGATTATTGAAATTGTGATGAGTTGTGACTACAATATATTTCACAACAAGTGGAAATTTTATTTAAACTCTCATGATGATTGAACAATTTTTATAATATCTTTGAATTGGCCTTTTATCATGAACGTCTTTTTAAGTCTATCATTATCTTCCATCCATCATGATTTTATATAAATGTGGAGAGTTTAATATTTGTTTAAATCATCTTAAATATACGGGTCAATATTTGTGATGGATATGTGACTATGTTATTTTTTAGAAACAGAGACAATTGAAAATTTTCAATAATCCTAGTACAGTTGAGTATATTTCATAATATAATTAATTTAGAAATTTATTTCACAACCATTTCTGTACCTACCATATTTCTATCACCCGTATTGGTTTTCTATACTGAGGAGCTATTTGAAAAAGAAAATAATAAAAATATAATATACGTAAGTGTTTCTCTAACCTCATTTAAAATCAAAGCACTAGTCATGCATGGTTAAGAGATTACTTATGTTTAAGCTGCAATTGACCTCATTTAAAAATCCAAGATCTGGTTATGTGTGGTCAGTGTGCTCTTAAATTAAAAAAAAGGAAAAGAAAGGTCAATGTGAATAAATGATTTTTTATATATTAAATTATCCTTGGTGTGTTAAAACTAACCTATCAATCCATTTTCTAATTTGTGAAATATGTTAATATTTTATGATATATATTATGTTCTGTTGATTGATAGTTATTAGGATTTGAGATTACTTGATTGCTTCATTTGAATTAGATTTATAATCATAGTCCAAATCCATCACTATTTTTGTGCTCATTTTTATAAAAATCTTTTGAAAATAATTGGAATCCATATTTTTTTAAACTCTCTCCATTTTTATAAAGTTCTTCCTAAATCTTTCACGCTACAATGTGAAATTTGCCACTAGTTGTTAGAATACTATGCTTTTTGTTTAATTGATTGAGATTTATGATGATTATTCTCTCTCTTAAGCTGATTATATATTTCTACTCAATTTTTCTTCACTGTTTTAATTTCTGTATCCTTTTGATGATAACACAAGGGGAGAATGGGTTAAAATTTTGGTTTGTGAGTGAATATTTTATATACATTTTAATACTGAAGTTTGAATTATTATTTATCACTCACGCGCATATCTACGGGAGTTTTGTTGTAGGGGGAGTTTAATAATTCACTGACAAACACATTTATAATTATATTCAAAATCTTATTTTATGTTTGTCATCATCAAAAGAGGGAGATTGTTGTATCTAACAATTCTATGATTTTTGTTTGATGATAATAAACATATGTGTATATATATATGTGTGTGTGTGCGTATATATATATTACTATAAATGTGTTTGTAATTGTACTGTTATACTACATCACATATAGAAATAAACATTTACATTTAAATAGAATACTACTGCACAAGAATTTAAATATTCAAGTAGTATTTTATTAAATATAATATTTTATTTCAACATCTCAACAGTACAAATTTATAACTCCGCTACTTGTACAACTCATTATAATACAATACAATACATTCATTTCATTTGTTTACATTGCTCCTCACTACAGTTCACTCAACCTCTCATATATATCCAGTCACTCAGTTTACACATTCAACACCCAACACTCAGAATGTACAATCACTCAGTTTTATTCAGTTACATTCTTGTCTTCTATCTTCTACAAGCTTCACAGCCAGTCCAGTCTTTTGCTTAACTATCACATGAACACACGGTAATCTAGAACAAAAATGTTTTTAAATTCTAGTACACACAATTTTATTTTAAAATTTATTCGCCTTTGGATTTTGGTGTGTTTCTCAACATTTTTCATGAATTGATCTGATTTATATGGACATCCATCTGTGTCTAGACAACATGTGATATTCACAGCGAGACACTGTAAATACAACGAGGCAAACAAATCCTCTAGTGCTTAGATATATAAACTACATGTGCATAATACATGTATACACATACATGTTTACAAATACTTGTGTATGTACATACACATATTTCTGTGCAGGGACAATGCGGTCGAACATCGTGAATGAACATGAACCAAGAAATCTAGTTCAAATGCAAACACAAACACACAGACATATATATATATATACACACACACATCTATGCATATATATAAATATATGTATGTATGTATGTGTATACATTGAAGGAGCAGTGCTTCAACATGATCAAAATGGAACAGTCATCATATACAAGTTACTCAAGTTCAACATGATTCATGCAAAACTCATGGCAAATTTCAACTCAATCAATACAAGACTATATGGCACAATCAAAATGGATAGTTCAAGTGCCAAGATTGTTCAATGTTACAGCATCAATGAAGTGGCAACTCACACACATATGTATACATATACATATACATATATATATATATATATATGTATGTTTGTATATATACACACAAACACATATGGTCAAGCTGGTCCAAGTGTACAAGTGTACGACTAAAATCCAAATACAAGTTTAAGCAGCAAGAGGATAGGGACACGACAACACGGTAAAATAAGTATACAAGGCAGCATGTACAAAGTATCAAGAGTGACCAATGCTCTCAATGCAAACATGAACCCAGTGTGCACAAGCAAAACTGATCAAGGCAAAATTACAGAACATGGCTCAAGAATCACCAATCAAGCATGTCAAGAAATGTTTTACATATGAAATGAATCTTCATAAAAAAACTTGGCAAATGATAAAAGGGGAATGGACACACATCAGAAATCACTATGTGGATTTGGTGCCAGAGTGCATGCACACTGATCTTCTTAGTGGACAAAAGACAATGCACAAATATATGCATATGTAAATATGTGTAACCAAATAAAGATTCTGAAATAATCAAGTAACAAGGAGGAGTGGGATGAATGAAACATCATGAAAAAATAAACAGAATTTGCAATTTAGAATTCAACATGCAAGTTAGAACACATGGATTACATGTGTAAATTTTTGGACAAGAAACAATTTGCCAGAACTCTTCAGAATGTTTCTAGATTTGGACAAGTAAATTTTAGCAATCTGTTTTTGGCAAAACACAATTCATATTTGGCAACAGTGAATTCAAATGTTCGAATTCTTTCCAATAGTATCAATTTAAAAAAGTTACAAAGGGCCAAAATCAAGATCAGGAACCACAGTAAAAAGCAAGCATTCAAATTGGCATGCATGAATAAAATTGGTATGAAAATATTATCTGAAATTTCTAGTTTCGCCAAATTGTATTTTTCCAGTTTTCGAATGAGTTAAGTTTGGACATTGTTTGTTTCAAAATCAATGCTTTCCAGTCTTTCATAAAGAACACTTCTTATTTTGTTCCCAAAATATCAACATGGAATTTAAGGAAAGCAATCAAACCATCAATCTCACGTATATTTGTTTTTCGGTAAGTGTTTAAAGGATTGCCAAAAATTAATGTTTTTAGACACAATAGATACTAGTTATTTGTTTATAGGAAATCACACAAGTAAACAAATCTGTGTCCAGAATTGTTCGAGTCGTTATCAAGGCCATAAAATCAAATACAGGATTCACCATAATTTACAAAGCAGAAAATCAAACAAATTTGCCTAAAGAATTATTCATTCAAGGCCGATTTAATCAAGGGAACAAAAAGGGGAAACACGCAAAAAAACAAACCAAAGTCATTTGTGAAATCAGAGCAAATTTAGGTTTTCTATTACCTATATATTACACGATTTTACATCATTGGCATGGCATATCGATCGAAAATCAAAGCAACAAATTGGAAGAGCAATCAGAGAAATCAAATAAGAAACCTCACAATTGATTTCGATCAACCCCCCCATTTCAGTCGACCAAGAATAATCATCCTCGAAGATCATCAGAGAAAATTTCCAGAAATTATCACATTTGTTATTTGGAGGACAGGGAAAGCCCTAATTTCATTTCATCCGGCCATTAAAAAGAAACAAGAGAGGAAGTTTTTTTGTTACAAAGCAAATAAGGGGTGACTGACCTTTTATTTACAAAAGGGGTTCTTTATTTTGGTTTTTATTTTAGAATGTTTTGCTTTTCAATATCTTTTGTATTCGTTTAATCAGTTTTCTAGGGTCTATAATAACTAGCGTTTACTAGCTACGGGTTTGTAGCTAGGGGAAAATCTGGTTTCGAGGGCAAAAATCAGTGTAGGGTTTTGAGCGTAGGATCAAAACAGTAGCAGGTTTTACGATTGTAAAAAACTGTATAGGTAGTTAGCGAGGGATTCGCGAGTTTATAGGTTTTTGTATGCGGGTGTCTATTTAGTACCTCGTAAAAACCTTGGGGAATGCAGCAGTAGGCAGGGTTTGCCGAAGCTAGGTAAAATCTATGTTATTTACTATCTACATTTATTTTCTCTACTGCAATCTATGTTGTGATATTTTTTATATCTGGTTAAAATTCAGTAAACCCAATCCACCCCCCTCTAGGGTTAATCAAGATCCAACACAAAAGGCTAGTATAATTAAAGTCAAAGCAAAATACAATGAGAAGAAAGAGGCTAAGCCGGCACAAGAGCCATTATGAAGATCCAACACTGAAGTATTTATGCAGTACCAACACCAAAACCTCATAACTTCAGCCTTAAAGCAATGGATGTGAAAGTTGGTCGTCATCGATACCATAAGATCGAAACAGAGAAAAACAGATCGAAGCCAGTGGTCCCAAAATCAAGAGCTGCTAAGGCGAGCCGATAACGAAAGATTGAGGCATCACCCAGTTTCTTACCTGAATGTTACCAAAGGGGGCCAGACTGCCTATAAATAAGTTGACAAGGGTCACATTTTGGAGGAATCGGAATTCTTTCCTTATTCTAACATCTTGTATTCTATTCTAAGAGCCTAAACACTAATTTGGTAATCAAATTGAGATCTCTTATGTAACCTCCTCCATAATAAATCAACAATGCCCTTAAAATGGACGTAGGTTCAATCCAAACCAAATCACTATAAATTGTTGTGTTCTTTACTATTTTGCATATTATACTATATAGTATTAAGCTTTCGAATATCAACGTTCCCTAATCCAACATTCTAAGTAATTACCAGACTACCCTTAATGCGTATTCTAGCAACAATTAGTAGATGGTTGAACCCCCATCCCAAGGTAACTACTGATCCTAAAGTCTCATAATTGTGATACTTACTTCTTAAAGGAAGCGTAACTAATCTTCAAGCTTAGGGTTCTATATCTAAGGAACGGTGAATTTAGTCATGCTTAAAAGGACTGGATTACCCTTGGTCCGCGACCACAACCCTATATTTCGATGTTGACGGAAAATATCGTTAATATTTTGGCACTATAAGGAGGGCTTGAACCTCCGTCCTTATTTCCAATCACATCACAAAAAGTAACTCTCGATTCAGATTAAAGATGGTTAGAACGAGAAAGAGTTGTGAGCCAGATTTCAACACTTCGTCCACTCTAGAAGATGACCTACTTTCTAACTTCAACTTAGAAAATATGTAAACCGGGGATCCTTCGAACTTAACAAAGGGAGCAAGTGAGGACTTAAAAATATTAAACTTGTCTTCGTAGACTGATGGCACTCAAAGATTTATTGAAAAAGACTTGGCCAAAAGATCTTCTGAAAATGAGCACTATGAAGAAGAATCAAAGACGATGGCACTTCATGAGTTTAGCAGCCGAATTAAGTCTCTATCAAGTCTGCATGATAATCCATTTTTTCAATGAAACAATCAAATAATTAGAGAGGTGGATAATTTGTAACAACCCGGAAATTCTGGGCCAATTTAAAAATTTTATTTTGGAAATTTTAGTAATTTTGAATATTTAAAATGAATTATTTTAAATAATAACGACGAGAAATTTATTTTGAATAGAAATTGAACATATATATGTATTCGAATCGTCGTTAGAGTATAATATTTTATTTATAATTATATAACGAGCCTGAAATGGCGCGGTAGTTCGAAAATTCGATTTTAAATTTCAAATGAATATACAGGATTCGTTTTAAGTCGGAATTGGACGAAACCAGAAATATCTAAATCTATTTGATGATATCTTTCTAACGGATGTAAGAAACTGAGATTTCACTTTAGAAGTTGAAAGATATGTCCAGTTTAAAATTCAAAAAAGTCACTGTGGAATTTATATTTATTTTAATATATATAAAGGCCTTTTAAAATGGAAATTTTGCAAATGACCTCGGTTTTCGACGAAACCACTTTTGTTGGATCCGTGATGTCAAATTATTGCTAGATTCCAAAATTCGTAATTTTTCGAATCAACATGTGAGCGTGGCGAAAGAAAACGCGTTTGACCAGTTTTAGTTGATTTTACTCGACTGGAAAATGACCATTTTTCAAACGGTCTCAGAATTTGACGAAATTAGTTTTGTTAGGACCGTATCGTCGATACGAAGCTAGAAAATATTTTTCGGGAATTCTTAGAGTCCGTATGTGGCCCTGGTAAATTGAAATGTGCGTTTAAATTGAATATATAAAGATTTATATTTTAAATTCAACGAAAACTGATTGTAACGGTCGAATTAACCTACGATACATATACCATTGTGTTCAGAATGGGGGTATTTGGCTAGGGGCGACAGTCGTTGGGTCTCATTTGGAGTGGGTGGTGTTAAACAAGTAAAATTTGAATTTATTGAATTAAATATTAATATAAATTTATATAAATATCCCACTCCTTGAAACCCTAATCCCCAATCACGATTGAGCCGCCAGTTGAAAAGAAGAATGGACAATGCGCTCTGATTTTTTTCCCTCGATTCCATGAAATCCACTCCGAATTAAAAGGGAACAAATATACGAAATTGCAGAGCTCTCCTGGCTCTTCCAATCCATACTCGTTTGAACTTCTATCGAAGTGTGTGGTGTTCGATTTTTGAGCGAGAACGGAGCAATTTTGGGGAGGTTTTCTGGCTACCAGGGCCCAGCGAGTTGGCCGCGCTGTCAGCGTGGAAGGAGGGGGTTCGGCTCTTCGTCGTGGGGGTGGCTAATCGTCGGATAGTGGCCTTGGGGGTGTGCAATTTGGGAGGGAGGAAATCGACAGTGGGTTTTCACAATGGAAAAGGGGCCAGGCTATTTCGAGAGGAAGATCGTAATTATTGCAAAACAAAAAGTGATTAAGGAATTTTAATTTTAATTTTTACTTAATTATATAAATAGTAATCAAATGTTCACAACACCATAACTTCTTCATACGAGATCGTATTTTGGTGATTTGAGTTGCGTTGCGCTCGTATCAGCGAACGCTACGCAATGAAACTGACTGGGGCAGAAAAAGAGTATGTCAGAATTTAAGGCAATTTCAAATCGAAACAGAACAGAAATTCAGATAAAACTGACGGAGTGGATCCCAATGTGAGAATTCTCTCACTTTAAATTTTCTGTACAGTTATGAACTGCTCCCCATCGTCCACAGACCATGAACGACTTGTTTGATTGTATTCTTTGTGAAAATTTACCGTGATGTGAAATGAAAACGATATATATATATATATATATATATATATGTATATATATGAAAAGTGAAAATATCGTATATATTGAAAGTTAAAATATCGTATATATTGAAAGTGAAAATATCGTATATATTGAAAGTGAAAATATCGTATACATTGAAAGTTAAAATATCGTATATATTGAAAATAAATAATATATATATGTATATATTGAAAGTGAAAATATCGTATATATATTGAAAGTGAAAATATCGTATATATGTTGAAAGTGAAAATATCGTATATATATTGAAAGTGAAAATATCGTATATATATTGAAAGTGAAATTATCGTATATATATTAAAAGTGAAAATATCGTATATATATTGAAAGTGAAAATATAGTATATATTGAAAAGTGAAAATATTTTATATGTATATATATATATATATATGAACGGTGGAAATAATATATATATATATATATATATATATATATGAAATGTGAAAACGATATATACATGAAATGTGAAAACGATATATATATGAAATGTGAAAACGATGTATATATGAAATGAAAACGATATATATATATATATATATATATATGAAATGTGAAAACGATGTATATATGAAATGAAAACGATATATATATATATATATATATATATATATATATATGAAATGTGAAAACGATATATATATGAAATGAAAACGATGTATATATGAAATGTGAAGACGATGTATATATGAAATGAAAACGATATATATATATATATATGAAATGTGAAAATGATTTGATTGTTAAAAATATAATTTTTAACATATATATACACTGTATAAAATTGTTGTGTATATGGAATATTAGCTTTTGATTAGAAATTGAATATGAAGTTGAAATCATTTTGAAAACGATTTATAAAATACGTTTTAAAAAGGAAATCGACGAAATATATATAATATATATTATATGTATAATATAATGGCCTAAATAGAATGCGTCGCGCTGCGGTAGTTCGCGAATTTCGACTGTTGACTTCGAACGGACATTACGGGAGATATGACCGTCGGATTCTCTTGAAACTAGAACCTTTTGGTTCGTATCGAAAAGAGCTTTCCAACGAATATGAGAAACTATAAATCTAACGGCTGGATTTGGTATTATGTCCAAATCGAATTTGGAACAGGTGGCTATAAGTGCAATTCGATGGCCGTTGATGGAAATCGACAGTACGGGCCTTGATAAAATTATTAAAAATATCAATAATTAGTGTAAAATCAAAAGAAATGATTTGGAAAGAATTGGGATGAAAAATTCCATTTTTGAAAAGATAAAAATAGATTTTTATCGAAATGAACTAATTTTGAACTTGAAAAATTAATCCAATATTTTTGAATAAATAAATTGGATTTGAAATGGTTTTTAAAAATAACCAGAATTTCCAATATATGAATTGTAATGGATTTGAATCGAAATTATCTTCGGAATATTTCGATATTGGATTCCCGGATTATACCGATATTGTGATGGGAATTTGGAAGATATCGATATCGCTATTCCCGATATGATATCTGTTGGTTTTAGAATTTGATGTTGAATATAAGCCGATATATTTTCTATTCAAAGCCTTGTATTTAATATCAAATTGGATTTGGGGTTTGTCATGAAATGTGTTTTAATGACATTAGTTCTTTAACCGCATAAAAGCAGGATTAATTTCCAAAAATTAGAACAATCAATATGAAATGATTTTAGAGATGAAACCAATTGGGGTTTGAATAAATCTTTAATTAGATTTGGATGAATGAATGGTGATTAAATTTACCAAAACACGTGATGTGATTAAACCAATTTTACTTAGTTTTTTATATTGATTGTGGTTGATTGAATGTTTGGATGGTGCTCGACCAGTTTATGAGCATAATATGCCTTTACATTTAGCATTGGGTTAGGTAAAGATATTTGTGTGCTAACACCTTGTGAAACACTTCACGATTTGATGGTAAGGTGTTTAGCGATGTGTTCATTTGAAATTTAATGAATGATTGTGAAATGATATTTTTCTCAAGTAAAAAGAAATGTATTCCCGATTTTGGAAAAGGAATGTTTTATAAAAATGTTTTATAAAACAGAAATGATTTCGAGGCCCAAAACCAGATGATTTCTAAAATGATTTAGAAATGTATTATGGTTTTACAATGTATTTCATCGCGTATTGATTAGTTGCTATTAATGATGTATCTGTTTGGTGGCGGAGAATTTATTCTCTTGCTTAACACCCTTCTTTGAGACGTACAAGCTCAAAGGTTATGTGATTAATAGTGACTGATCATATGTGTGAATTACTAATGTGAAGTACTATATTTTGAAAGTACTTGTGATTATTATGTTGTGAAATGATTTTCCCTACTTCGTGATATGAAATGATTTAGTACGTGGCTAAAGAGTCGGGCAACCCTGAGACTAAAAGTATGGGTGAAAGGGCGGTGTATGCTCTCCATGTGTGGGAGGTGCATCATCGGTGTGGCCTGCTTCTATGTGGGGTAGGTGCACATTTATATATATCAAGTTGCGAGGTGTGTACCCTTGGCCTTCTCGATGGGGAGCACGATATTTGGTTGCATAATTGTTTGTATGCATTGTCATGTTTTGGAATTCATATTTCCAAACCATTTGATTTGAGATCCCGAACTGAAATCTACTTTGATATAGATAGTTAGATATGTAT
Source organism: Allium sativum (assembly GCA_030737875.1). Lineage (NCBI taxonomy): Eukaryota > Viridiplantae > Streptophyta > Magnoliopsida > Asparagales > Amaryllidaceae > Allium > Allium sativum. The sequence continues at coordinate 690,013,723 of CM060913.1, read as the reverse complement.
TTTAAATGATTTGAAATAAGAAATTGGGAATAAAATCCAAAGGAATAATTTCTGTAAATTGAATTGATTTGGAAAATCTAAATGTGGTGATTAATCTAAATGGGTAGATTTGGATATTGCATGTTGATTGATGCATAGTAGATCCATATATCTTTATTGATTATTGTCTATACACTGGCATTCATGGAGGTAAACCCGTTCCGCTTTAGCGGCGTGGTCCAGTGATTTGTCTTATGATTAAATAAGTTAATTTTAACTGCAGAGTTTCTCACACCAGTCCCATGACTGACCTGTAGTTTGTTTTTCCCTTGCAAACTCGGGTGCCCTTATTTTCCACACGGGCAGTCGAGTAGTTTATTTTGCAGATATATAAGCCGGATTCTGGATCGAAGCGAAAAGTTGTGTCCAGAGTATTGGTAGTCTTCCGCTGTGCATTGTATTACATTTATGTAAATTTATCTTCCGCTGTGTATTATTTTTGATATACTCTAATATTCTGTACTCTGATGAAACATTATTATGATGTTTATAAAAAATCTTCTGTTATTTGTTCTGATGTGTTGTATGCCCAGAGTTAGCGTATGTGGGATTCGAACGGTCTTGGTCGATTTAGCGATCGACTAGGTCCGGGCGAAATCCGTGTCGTTACTTGTAACACCCAGTATTTTCTATGTTTATTAAGGTAACAAATTAAAGAATACATAGTTATAAAAGTGAAAACTAACGGAAAAAGGTTACACCACTGCGTTCGTCTTGGAATTCTGCTTGAGATAGAGTCCGAGTTTGCATGAGTCGGACTCCGTATGAAGAAGTTATGGAGTTCATAAGATTTCATGTTTAAACAGAAAAATTATATAATTAAATAATTTAATAAATAAAACAGTTCGAATTTCAAAAATCATGTGGCTCAGATGGGCGGAGAATTCCCACATATATGGGTCGAGATAGGTGTCGACCCCCCTAGAGGGGTGTCTACTAGGGTGTCGACCCCCTATAAGGGTCGACCCCCTCACCCATATCCAAACAGTGACAATTTTCTGACTTGTCGCTGAGTCACTAGGTCATAGGTGGTAATTTCTGGATAACTCTATCTAGTATGGACTGTTGTGATCGCTCCTAGGATGATCTAACAGCTCACACAAGTTTAAACATCTATAAAAGCAACCCTAGTCCTTAACCCTAAATCACACAATTTCATTCCAAGGAGCCACCATGCTGTCCATGATCAACCTAGCCTAGCCACCATTTCTTCTCAAACTAGAAAGCAAGTTAGAAACTACGAGTCTAATCTAAATTTGAGAATCGATAGTCTACATCAAGGGATTGCTTTTCAGTTTCAGAAAACAGATCCCAGAAAACAAGACTTTCTTTTGTTTATAAGTCCTGTTATTATTTAGATGTGAATAGCTAAAAGTTATGATTTGTAATAAAGTGAAAACTAGAGTTGTGCCTATGTTGTAAGATAATGGTGATGCTGATACACGTCTATTCTTGTAATGATTCTATCATATATGCCTATGAGACTATTGTGGTTTATTGGACATATTATGTTGTATGTTAAAAGAATCGTGTATTATGTAAACTTGGTGACTCTTTCATGTTATGTTACATGTAAGTTTTTAGGCTAAGTCATATATAAATATATTTAGATCTACATTCTCATATGTTAGATCTATGATTATTGGATCCAAAATACAAGTTTCTAATTGGATTTGTGTAATTCTATGTAAGTCCCCATTTATATGCTTAAGATTAATATTAATTGGATCCAAATTGCAAGTTTACATTTACATGTCTAGTTGGATTTGTGTAATTTCATATGCTTAAGATTCATGTTAATTGGATCCAAAAATGCAAGCTCATGCCAAACTTATATGACACATGTTTAGTTAGATCCTTATTATTTATGTTGTAGGAAAGGTACATGCTCCTTTCTTTCCCCTTTTGTATATAAGTTTGGCTAAGTTACGAGCCTAACATTCTATGTGAATTTTGCGAACTTATAATGGGGGTAACGTTGGGAAAAACCTTAAATTTCATATTATTAGCATAGTTTGGCCCATAATCATATAAATGATTAGTGGCATAAATTGTTATAATTTATATACATAAAAATTATGAACATGATCTAGTGGGTAAATGGGGCATGCCTTGAATGACAATAATTGGGGATAATTTACATATATTTATAAAGAGTAAATATGTAAATTAAGTAAAAGACGAATATGCCTAACCTGAGGTTAGATTGACTTACGGTGTAAGACTGCACGGAACCGCCCGGCACATCCAGCAACTGTAACAATATAGATCTAATGTGAGAGGTTAGCGCATCAAGCCCAAAAGAACCCGAGGTTAGATTGAGTTGTGGTGTAAGGCTACCCGGGACCAACTGGCACATCCAGCGACCGCAACAATACATATCTAATGTGAGTGGTTGGTGCTTTGATGAATAAATTAAAGTTTAGACATGAATGGTAGGGTTAAGTTAGTTAAGGCAACACTTAACCAATGCAATATGTTAACTAAACTGATGGGTGAGGTTAATTTAATTTGAGAACACTTAACCATTCTAACATGTTTGTTAGGAAACCCTGGTAACGGGGACCCATTTCAGCAGTAACTCACATAGATGTATCATGCTACCCTGAACTAGGAAGGGTGGGGCACGATTACTGGGCTGATTATAAGCAGTCAAAACCACGACGGGTGGTGCGTCAATGTAGGTTCCGACAGAGTGCATGCGTGCACGTACTAAGGAGTGGAAAAAGCAGGCACTGGGCATTAGTAGTTATACACTATGCATCTTGAATTGTGTCGGGTTGCCACCATCGGATTTGATACACGCCATGGTGGGACCAGCACAGGTTTCTACAATCAAGCGGGGCCGAATGACACAAGCGGTAAACGTATACGAATAGGAGCCGATCGAAAAAGGGGATCATTTATCTTGAACACATGGTGCTAGTTGAAACACTTGTATGTGGGTGTAGAGAAATAGAAATGTGTGCGATAGCATATTCAGTTTTATTATCTTATCTTTAGTGTAATGTCCTAGTTTCAGTTTATTCATGTCATAATCCTTTTTCTAGTTTACATGCTAAATAATCACTGTACTTACCAGACTTATGTCTGACCCATTTTCATTCGTCTTCTTTTCTTCCATTCCCCCCAGGTCCGTAGGGAGGGAATACTTCAGCTTAGTTCGGACCATTTCCAGCTTAAAGAGAGTATATGTATTGCTTGGATTCACTTTCCTTGGGCTATGGCTTTGGATACTCTCTTATTCGGGATTTATGTGCCTTACTGTTATTTTAATGCATCTTTATGTTTTAAGTCAAGACATAGATTTTGTTGTAATAATTTGGAAGTTGGTTTGAGACAGTTGTTGTAATGTTTTAACTAAACTACGTACTTATGAAATAAATTTAGTTTTTCTGCTGTTTATATGTATGTCTTGTAAATTATCTGTATCATTACCTATAATGCTCAACCAAAATTAAGGCATTCCCTTTGTGAGTGATCTTAACGAAGGTGGGGTGTTTCACTTGGTATAAGAGCTGATGGTAACCAGATCAGATAAAAATTTTGGAAACTAATTTTCAAAAAGAAGTTTAAAGAAGCATTTTCAAGAAAAAGTGTTGTTTTTATTTTAAAAGGCATAATCCCCCAATGCCATATGCACAGTCTTTCTATCCTTTGTTCTGAATCTTTTCTTTTTCGTTTTATCATGTCTGGGGATTTTAACCTTCCAGATGGCGTACCGGTACCTGGCTGGTTCAGAAGCTACCTAGAGGCTAGGGCTAATGATGCAGTCCCAGCAGACGTTCCTCCTCCCCCACTTGCATCTGTTCCTCCTCCACCTCCTCGTGCAAATGCCTTCTCAAAGATATGTAGAGACTTTCAAGCCATGGGTGGAAAGAACTTTAATGGGACTGAGTCATTTGTAGAAGCAAGGAACTGGTTCAGAGAAACCGAGGACTTGTTTGTTATCTTCGAAGTACTAGATAGGTAAAAGATAAAGTTGGCCGTATGCTTGCTTAAAGACGAAGCCTGTTATTGGTGGGAATTTACTAATGCTGAGAGACCAGTTGAAACTTGGGAGGATTTCAGAATGAGGTTTGAAATGAAATTCCTCTCACAAGCTGAACGTAGCCTATAGATGGAGAAGTTCTTAGCTCTCAAACAGGCAAGTATGTTGGTCAAGGAATACGTCAACCAATTCAACCAACTGGCTAGATTCGGACTGGAGTTAGTGAACACTACCCATAAGAAGGCTCTCTGTTTTGTTAAAGGGTTGAATGAGCCACTGCACCGCCTAGCTATGTCCCATATACCTATGGGTGTGACTAATGAGAGACTGATGGACATGGCACTGTTACAGGAGGAAGACAAGGACGGCTAGAAAGAGGCAAGGGTGGAAGTACCTCAAGATAAGAAAGTGGAAGGATCGCATAATAAAAAGACAGATTCAAAGAAGAGCGGGAAGAAAAACAAACCCCGTAACAAGAGGAAGTGTAATTTTTGTAGCATTCCTGGACATCTGATTAAGGACTGCAGAAAGAAAAAGAGGAAGATGGGTGGTTGTTTTCACTGCGGCGAGACACGATACATGGCTAAGGACTGCCCACGAAAGCAAGGGCAAGGGCAGAGGACTAGATCTACTTCTGGAGAGCAAGTTCATGCTCTCATAGCACCTTCGTAATAACGAGGTAGAAATATTTCTGTTGAGAGTTTAGTTTATCTTTTTGATTATCATATTCGTACACTCTTTGATTCTGGCGCATCGCACTCTTTTATATCTACTACTCTAGTTGAATCTCTACACCTAGACACCAGTATAGTAGAGGATCCCTTGGTTGTTTCAAATCCAATTGGGGGCTCGGCTTATTTTCAATGATTTGTTTGGATTTGGAAATTTATATACTAAGCGTTGGGTTTAGATGTAATGCCTACGTTTTGGGCTTCACGGGCTATGGGTTGATTATAGGCATGGATTGGTTATCCAGTAATGGTGCCATCCTCAATTGTGAAAAGAGAGTGGTTAGACTTATGACTCGCCTTGGTAACACTCTCGAAATCTCTTATAATCCCATGAATTCTGTTATGCTTAGCTACCTAGAATCTCTTGATGCGTCTATTGAAAACATGCAGTCTGTTAGAGTAGTCCGTGAGTACTCAGATGTATTTGAAGAGGTGAAGGTCTTACCTCCGAAGCGGGAGACAGACTTCCGCATATACCTTGTTGATATAGCAAAACCCATAGCTCTACCTGTTAGACACATGGCTCCAAGGGAGAGGAAAGAGCTCAGCAAGCAAGTTAAAGAGCTACTCAAAATGGGGATTATAAGGTGGAATATTTCTGAATGGGGTGCTCCAGTAGTGTTCGCAACCAAAACAGATGGTTCGCTTCGCCTATTCGTTGACTATAGGGAGTTAACAAGCTGACCAAGAAGAATAGGCACCCACTTCCAAGAATAGACGAATTGTTTGATCAACTTGTAGGTGCATTGGTTTTCTCCTAACTAGATATGGCTACTGGGTTTCATCAACTAAGAGTGGCTGAAGACAACATTGATAAGACTGCGTTCAGAACCCCGGATGGTTTCTTCGAATGGCTTGTCATGCCTTTCGGCTTGATAAACGCACCTGCTTATTTCGTTGACTTGATGAGTAGGGTGTTCAGGGAGTTCCTTAACAAGTTTGTGGTGGTCTTCGTGGATGACATCTTGATTTTCTCGAAGAATGAAGAAGAGCTTGCTTTGCATTTAAGGGAAGTCATGGATACTCTTCGTGCACATCAGCTGAAAGCCAAATTCTCCAAATGTCATTTCTGGAGAGAAGAAATGAGGTTTCTTGGACATGTGGTGTCAAAAGAAGGGATAACTGTGGACCCTGCAAAAGTAGTTACGGTGCAAGATTGGAAGGTTCCACGGAATGCAACCGAAGTCCGAAGCTTTCTCGGGCTAGCGGGCTTTTACCGAAAGTTCATTAAAGACTTTGCAAAAATCTCATCCCAACTCACAAGATTGACAAAGAAGAATCTAACTTCGTTCAGGATCTGGATTGCGATATTGCTTTCCAATGCTTGAAAAAGGCTCTAACAACAGCCCCAGTTCTGACATTGCTGATGGGAGAAAAATGTTTACCGTATACACAGACGCTTGTGGTACATGATTAGGCGCTGTCTTTATGCAAGAAGGGAAGGCAGTTTGTTATCGGGGAAGGCATTTGAAGGTACATGAGAAAAACTATCCCACTCATGATTTGGAGCAAGCTGTCATTGTTTTCTCTCTTAAGTCATAGCGTCATTATCTACTAGGAGAAAGGTTTGAATTGTTTACTGACCATAAATCATTAAATTACCTTTTCTCACAGAAAGATCTTAACTTAATACAACAAAGGTGGATGGAATTTCTGGCCTCATATGATTTTCAGATTTCCTATTGTAACGACCCGGATTTTGAGCGACTTTGGTTATCGACATAAGCTCGATGTCGATAACCAAAACATCGAAAAATCCTAGTAATTAGTGAAAGAAATTAGAGGGTGAGGAAAGATAAGATAGAAACTTAGAATAGAAGAAGAAGAAGAAGAACACAACATCAGAGTAACACGAATCTCACAGCGGAACGAATAACATATAATATATGTAACATAACTTTGAAATATACATCTGTATTTGAATATACATCATTATCAAAGTACATCACTTACAACATAGCGGAATAATAATAGCTATATGATCCTAAAGACTCCTGCTCCAGCTCTTCAAGTGTATCTGTAAAATCCCGACTACTTGACTGCCCGTACAAATTTAGGCACCCAAGAGTTTAGGGAAAACAACACAAAATAAACTCCGGGTCAGTCATGGGACTGGTATGAGTAAAACAGATTTAAAACAGGTTGAACAAGTAATTGATATCTCATAAGACCACGCCGCATAACGGAACGGGTTTTTCCCTTATGAGAATCCAAAATATCTTTGTATCAAAAACCTTTTGATATTATAATAATGTCTATCAACCACAGTATATATAATCATCTAGCAGAAACGCTTTCATCTCACATTCTACATATATAGTATACAACTCAAAACCGCAAGCACGTATTGGGTAATGGATTTCCAACTATGACAAGGTATGGAACCACCTTTCGCTAGTGTACCTCTAGAGAAGAATACACTGAGTTCAACAAGAACATCTTGCAACCCGGCCACACATGACTGACCACTCATTTCGCTTGAGCGTATCGAATGTATATCACCAACGGTTGGGATCAGCAACTGTTTCCTAAATGGGACAGCATCAACAATAGATTTTTAGAAGTAAATGAAACTCCAGATCAGGTGATTATACACCCTACTTCGGTGCGACCAACTTAGCCATGCTGCCTGCCCGATTTCTGTCATTTACCGGATGATGAGGCTAGAAGCTACGCTTTATCATCATACCAGATTCACTTTGAATGACAAATCATCAAATCCATCCAATCACCAATTGACGTCCTCAACAATACATTATGTGTTAGCTAAAAGAAGTTTCCTTCTCCGCTTCCACTCTTGGTACGGTTGGAGAAATCAATATACGTGATCGTCTGGAAATACTTTGTCAGACATCCGTCCATACAAGTCACCCAGGAACAGGATGAACCGAAGGCTCTATTCTGTAAACAGGATAGCCCTTGCATAACTCCATCTTCAATTTCCTTTGGCATATATGATTCGCAACGCTTATGCCAATACAGAGTGGTTCTTTGGATAATAATCCAACCGGTCTCTCCATATTAACAACGTTAAAATGGTCAAAACTTCGATAGTCTGTGATTTAACTATCGAAGGAAAACAGGTGTGAAACCAACGATATTATTTCCAAATGGAAATTTATATCAATCAAACATCATTCAACATTTATCTCTTTATTTCATAAATTTACTTATCTCCTGTTTCCCTATATTCAATATTTCTATTTTTCTAAATTTGGAAAATATATGTTATTAACAATGGAAAACATTTCCATTTCTTGTTTTCTTTATTAGAAAACATTTCTGGTTTCTTATTTGGAAAACATTTCCAAAGCTTTATCATTGGACTTAGACAGATGTTTAAACAAACATCGCTATGCCAACTCAAACCATTTCCTTTACTGCCGAACCTTAACTGTTCCTTAGTTAAAAACGAAGCCAATCAAGTTGGGGTAGAATTACCTCTCAGACCTTAACTGAACAACATTTCTAACTTTGAAATAGACAATGTTCACTTTATATCCCTTTACTAACTTCCTTACTTAACCCTCCTTCGAATAGCTATATTCGATTGACTCTTTTCACTTAACTCTATTCGATTAACCCTTATCAATTAACTCTATTGGACTAACACTATTGATTTACTCATTTCACTTAACTCCTTTCGAATAAACTATATTCGATAGCTCCTTTTACTTTCTTCGAATAAACTATATTCGATTAACTCATTTGCTTGTATTTGAATAACTATATTCGATTAACTCATTTTCTTTCTATTCGAATAAACTATATTCGATTAACTCATTTGCTTCTATTCGAATAACTATATTCGATGAACTCATTTGCTTTCTATTCGAATAACTATATTCGATTAACTCATTTGCTTTCTATTCAAATAAACTATATTCGATTAACTCATTTGCTTCTATTCGAATAACTATATTCGATTAACTCATTTGCTTTCTATTCGAATAACAATATTCTATTTAACACCTTTGCTTTAACTCTAATCGATTAAACTAACATCGATTAACTCCTTTTATTTTAACTCTAATCGATTAAACTAACATCGATTAACTCCTTTTTCTTTATTCTCTAATCGATTAACTAACATCGATTATCTCCTTTTACTTTATTCTCTAATCGATTAACTAACATCGATTAGCTCCTTTATTCTATTCGAATAAACTATTCATTTATAAAGATTTACCTTTAGTAACGGTTCTTCACTTTACAAATGATTTCCTTTTATTCTAACTTATCCTTTGATTTTATAAATATTTCTTTTATAAAAATTCTTTTCCTTTTCTATATAAAATCCATCGATTTTATATAAATAATTCATTTTCAAAATACACTTTGAAAATATTCCTTTATCAACATTCGGTATGTTATGGTATTCAACATATCAAATCACGATGATCAAAATCGTCCAAACACCTAAAATCGACAACATATTATATATCACAATATATGAATCACAGTAAAATAAATGTTGAGGAATCCAGTTGGATTCCTCCAACCTGTTTCCCTGCATCACAGATGTTAAACAATATAGATAACATCACTTTCAGTTCCATATGATATATTCTGTTAAACAGAATCAATATAGAAATTCAACTAACCGACTAGCAGTTCAATCAAACAATCAACACACAGTCAATCAGCCAATATCTAACAGTTTTAAAAATAAAACATTAAATTATAAACTGTTCAGAGTTAGTGAGATTTACTCACATTGGACGATCATCGTTAATAACGATAACCATCGCATGATTCAGACGGCCAATTTATTTCGCCATAAATTGTAACGATCTCGGATTCACTCCCAGTCGGTTCCATGTTGTGGTCGTCGTCCCTACGATCCCAACGGATCTGACCGTTCATAAAACCGTTTTGTTTAACTCGGCCCAACAGAAATTCCTTGAACCATGCACCCGCCCTTTACTGATTTCCTTCATCACGAGCCATGTTACAGAGCTACTCCCATCCATCTCTTCATATTATAATCCCCCCTTTTTTCTTTTTTTCTTCTTTCTTTTTAAAGAAAACGACTGGGCCTTACCATTATACACTGGCCCATCGTCATAAACCCACGCCCATAACATCCATCTTCTTCCATCGTGAGGAACAAAACGGTGTCCTGTTCCAGATTTATCTTCATGGCTGAACTACTCCTGCACCCTCACTCTTGTTCCAATCACCAACGTTCACCTTTTTCCGGTGCTCTACCACTTCATACTCACGAACTGTACTCACCAAAAATGGCATGCTCCAGTACAACGCTGAATGCTCCACAACGTGCCCACTCAAATCAGTAAAGACCCCAACTCCCCCTTCGCTGAAACAACCACTCCTTCACCCTTTCCGATCTGGAGCCACTTTCGAGCATTGTAGCTTGACACCGCGATCACCAATTCAAAGCCGACAGCCACCAAAGTCCGGCAACAGATGCTCCGCAACAGCTACAAGCCCAACTCCACTTCGTTCTCTCCCATAACCGCATCTCTTCAACTATCGTACACTTGAATACTCTCCAGAAGTTCGAAGCAACGCAGGTACAGGCATCGCGTTCCAAAGACCCGAGACCATTGATGAGATTAGAGGGAAAAAATGAACTCGATTGTCTTTAGGGGCTTGCAAATTCATTTCTATTTTCCTTGATTCATTCTTGCTGCGGGAATTGTTTTTTCCTGAAGAACGAGATAAAAGGAAAGAGTGACGGCGGATAAGTTTAGGAAGTGAATTAGGTTTAGAAATAAATCATGTATTTATAGATTTTTGTTGGAATTCTTGAGGATTATTTGAAAACCACGATTCCTGCTTTGAGGCCAAGAGAAAATAGGCGGTTGAGAAGAATGGGCGTGGATGCTTGTTTGATCAGAGAAAAGGGATGGACTAGGTCAATTTGTATTGATATTTTTTTTATTTTTATTTATTCACATAGTTACGTCTTGCTATGGACAGATATAAAAACACCATCGTGACGAGCGAGGTTCCCTGACTCCAGAAATATAATAATATCGGTAGGTTGACTCATTCTGTGAAATCTCAAAAATGCTGATTTATGGTGCACAATACTCCAAATAAAAAGTTTCTTATTTAATTAATTAAAAATTCCAGAAAAATTATAAAAATTAAATTATCACTACTTCCGAAAAGAACCTTGTCTAAATTCAAACCCGATATCTAGTTATATCGAATAAACCGTTACGGTCCATAAACGATTCTATAGCGACTATTTTAAAATTTGATTTGGACATATCTCAAAATCTACACGACGAAATACTGATTTTTCTCTTCCACTGGAAAGATACACTCCACCAGCTCCACCATTTTCTTATTTCACAGAAATCTGATTTAAAACGAACCCTGTATATTCAGTTGAAGTTCAAATCGCCAAATAGCGAACTGCAGCGCCATTTCAAGCTCTATTTTAATTATATTATAATTCTATGTTCAAACTGTCGTTTATATAATATATTCGTTATTCAAATTAAATTCCAAGTTGAATTAAATATCACAGATGGTCCAGTTCACACCATATTGTGAATTCCACTATTTCTGACTATTTCAGAAATTAATATGTTATTTAATTATTATTTTAATTAAATATTTACTATTATTTAATTCCACGATCATTTAATTCACTAAACCACCATTTATATAATAAAATAAATTAATCATAATACCTCTGCCAATGCGGGTCATTACAATCTTTCCCACTTAAAATAATTTCGTCCTCGAAATTGCTAGAAGGTAAGGGACGACCCTATCGACTAGTTAGAACATATTTGTTCACTTCTTAACTTTAGTTTCAACTGAACCAATTTAATTTCAATTAAATTATTAATTAATTCTTATCAACGAAAATTTTCAAAAATCCTGAAAATTTTCTAACGCCTTAATTTTTAGAAAAATTTGGCAGTACCTCCTTTGTACTGGTCAATCGGTCAAACCAAAACTCACCTCTCTGGGCCATCTCCGTCCCAAAAGAAAATCAAACAGCCAAGCGGCTTGCCAATTCGGCTCATAAATCTTATATCCAATAGAAATATAAACTTGTACCTTTTGTCGGCATATCATTATACCCTTTCCACCTGTTATCAATTCAGCGGATACAAGGGTCATCCCAATCAAATTCCAATCTGCTTTTATCCACAACACAACCATTTGCTTATATCCGAGCCAAATATCATTTCAACTCGAGTTTCTTCTCGATTCCCAACTCTTAACTTGATTATCCCATTACACTTCAAATTTGAATCTCACAATCTGATTTGTCTTGATGTCATTCTAGTTCAATCTCAGTTACCATTTTGCTGGCTTTACTTTAATTCAAATTTGCTTTCACAAATTTCTATTAAATTGGTTTTTAATTCAAACAGCCTTTCCCTGGGAGTTTTCAAACAGTTTACTCATTTCAAAATCAATTTTTCCTTTTTGAACATGTCACTGAGCCCTTAATTAATATTCCATTAGTTAAATCACTTCTCTATTTCTTTATCAATATTTGTTAACCAAATATTTTCAATAACCATATTGGCCTTTTATGTTATTTGGAAAACATTTCCGAATATCGCCTTCCTTTATTTTCTAAACCTTAGAAAATATATGTTATTTATAATTGGAAAATATTCCAATTACTTATCTCTTTTCCGATCTCGTTTATTTCTTTACTTAGGAAATATTCTTTATTATATTTCCTAGCTTACACTTATTTGGGTTAAAACGGATGTTGTGTAAAACATCGTTATGATAACCCAAATACTATATTCACTATCTCTTACTCAACATTGATCTTCGAGCCTGAAATCTTGCTATTTATTTGTTAATAATGAAATCAATCAAGTTGGGGTACAACTACCTCTCAGACCTTGACTGAATAACATTTATAACGTCAAAACAGATATGACTACTTACTAGAATAATCAATACCATACAACTACTTATTCACTTTTAAATATGTATACGCTTCCTCTTTCTATTCTTATTAGATTTTGCTCTTAGTCTTCCTTTTTAATTTTACTATTCTATTACTAAGTTTGTTTCCTTATCGACTTCTATATATATATAGATACGTTGATTTCTAACTATCAAATTATCGTAAAAATATTCTAACTCCTTAAATTCTCGGAAAAATCTTTGTACCTGGAGCATCGGAATATTTCAAATAGCCTCCCATGGCCCTCACCAATCCAAAAGAAAAAGAAAAAGCCAAGCGGTTAGCCGATACGGCGCATAAAATCTCATATATGAATTAAATACATACCTTTTCGTCGAGCATTTTATTTATATACCTTCATACCTTATTCATACATATCTCGTGTATATTTATACATTTCTAATTCATTTCAACTTAATCCAATCATTTTGACTTAGTTCGTTAAGTGATTTTCAAATTACTGGTTTGCCCATTTCACCTTTTTATTTGAATATACACGTTCAAATATCGGTTTAACTTGTTTATCAACTAATTGAATTCCATTTCAATTTTATTTGAATTTCGTATATTCAAATTCCATTTCAATTCTCTTATTCAAAATCTATATTTGAATTTCATTTCAAATCTCTTATTCAAATTCTATATTTGAATTTCGTTTCAATTTTCTTATTCAAATTCCATATTTGAAATTTTATATTCAAATCTATTTGAATTCTCTTTATTCAAATCCCCTTTGAATTTTCTTATTTACATTCTATGTTTGAACTTCCTTTATTCAAATTCCTTTTCAAACTTTCTTTATTCATTCTTTATTATAAATCCCATTTGAAATTCAACACAACTTGTCTTTCCCAAAACAATTTCAAAACAGTATCTCTGGTAATAATTCGTCACTTACAACTCGAAAATGAATACTGATGATGCAACTGTCATCATCAGAATCTATTTTCCAGCGATCGAAGTGAGTTTAATACTATAAAACCATTTCTAAACATTTCCACATTGAAATTCATTTCAAAATATAATTCACACTGCTTGTAAAACAATTTAAAATCTCCCAGGATCTTAAATTTTCCTTATTTTTAATCCAAATCCATTTACAAACGCTTATCCAATTTTCCAGAGTTTTAACTCAATTTCTGGTTTAAAATTTCAGATTCAGCTCATCTGATTTCACGTATTTCACTTATATGAATTCTGATTGGTTATTTACATAACCATTTAATTTATAATCTTACTCGATTATAATAACAACCAATATATCCATTATACTATAATTTTGATATATATATCTTCTCTATATCAAAATATACCTTGGGTAAACTTATTTTAATTTACCCTCTTTTAAAACATATCGTGTCGACTCATCGTATTCGAGTGTTTATAAACTCCTACCGATACAGTGGATCAAACTAATCGACCATAACTCATAAACTACTCAACAAATAAATCTACACAATATAAAACAATTTTTATATCCATAACAAATACGTTCACTCGTATCTATACACTCAACTCAATCTAGGGTATTACTAACCCTATCTCTACCGAGTCACGCCACAGAGCCAAAGTATTAACTAAACCTTTGCTCTGATACAAACCGTAACGACCCGGATTTTGAGCGACTTTGGTTATCGACATAAGCTCGATGTCGATAACCAAAACATCGAAAATCCTGGTAATTAGTGAAAGAAATTAGAGGGTGAGGAAAGATAAGATAGAAACATAGAATAGAAGAAGAAGAAGAAGAAGAACACAACATCAGAGTAACACGAGTCTCACAGCGGAACAAATAACATATAATATATGTAACATAACTTTGAAATATACATCTGTATTTGAATATACATCATTATCAAAGTACATCACTTACAACACAGCGGAATAGTAATAGCTATATGATCCTGAAGCCTCCTGCTCCAGCTCTTCAAGTGTATCTGTAATATCCCGACTACTTGACTGCCCGTACAAATTTAGGCACCCAAGAGTTTAGGGAAAACAACACAAAATAAACTCCGGGTCAGTCATGGGACTGGTATGAGTAAAACAGATTTAAAACAGGTTGAACAAGTAATCGATATCTCATAAGACCACGCCGCATAACGGAACGGGTTTTTCCCTTATGAGAATCCAAAATATCTTTGTATCAAAAACCTTTTGATATTATAATAATGTCTATCAACCACAGTATATATAATCATCTAGCAGAAACGCTTTCATCTCATGTTCTACATATATAGTATACAAATCAAAACCGCAAGCACGTATTGGGTAATGGATTTCCAACTATGACAAGGTATGGAACCACCTTTCGCTAGTGTACCTCTAGAGAAGAATACACAGGGTTCAACAAGAACATCTTGCAACCCGGCCACACATGATCGACCACTCATTTCGCTTGAGCGTATCGAATGTATATCACCAACGGTTGGGATCAGCAACCGTTTCCCGAATGGGACAACATCAACAATAGATTTATAGAAGTAAATGAAACTCTAGATCAGGTGATTATACACCCTACTTTGGTGCGACTGACTTAGCCATGCTGCCTGCCCGATTTCTGTCATTTACCGGATGATGAGGCTAGAAGCTACGCTTTATCATCATACCAGATTCACTTTGAATGCCACATCATCAAATCCATCCAATCACCGATTGACGTCCTCAACAATACATTATGTGTTAGCTAAAAGAAGTTTCCTTCTCCGCTTCCACTCTTGGTACGGTTGGAGAAATCAATATACGTGATCGTCTGGAAATACTTTGTCAGACATCCGTCCATACTAGTCACCCAGGAACAGGATGAACCGAAGGCACTATTCTGTAAACAGGATAGCACTTGCATAACTCCATCTTCAATTTCTTTTGGCATATATGATTCGCAATGCTTATGCCAATACAGAGTGGTTCTTTGGATAATAATCCAACCGGTCTCTCCATATTAACAACGTTAAAATGGTCAAAACTTCGATAGTCTATGATTTAACTATCGAAGGAAAACAGGTGTGCAACCAATGATATTATTTCCAAATGGAAATTTATATCAATCAAACATCATTCAACATTTATCTCTTTATTTCATAAATTTACTTATCTCCTGTTTCCCTATATTCAATATTTCTATTTTTCTAAATTTGGAAAATATACGTTATTAACAATGGAAAACGTTTCCATTTCTTGTTTTCTTTATTAGAAAACATTTCTGGTTTCTTATTTGGAAAACATTTCGAAAGCTTTTTCATTGGACTTAGACAGATGTTTAAACAAACATCGCTATGCCAACTCAAACCATTTCCTTTACTGCCGAACCTTAATTGTTCCTTAGTTAAAAACGAAGCCAATCAAGTTAGGGTAGAACTACCTCTCAGACCTTAACTGAACAACATTTCTAACTTTGAAATAGACAAAGTTCACTTTATATCCCTTTACTAACTTCCTTACTTAACCCTCCTTCGAATAGCTATATTCGATTGACTCTTTTCACTTAACTCTATTCGATTAACCCTTATCAATTAACTCTATTGGACTAATACTATTGATTTACTCATTTCACTTAACTCCTTTCGAATAAACTATATTCGATAGCTCCTTTTACTTTCTTCGAATAAACTATATTCGATTAACTCATTTGCTTCTATTTGAATAACTATATTCGATTAACTCATTTGCTTTCTATTCGAATAAACTATATTCGATTAACTCATTTGCTTCTATTCGAATAACTATATTCGATTAACTCATTTGCTTTCAATTCGAATAACTATATTCGATTAACTCATTTGCTGTCTATTCGAATAAACTATATTCGATTAACTCATTTGCTTCTATTCGAATAACTATATTCGATTAACTCATTTCCTTTCTATTCGAATAACTATATTCTATTTAACTCCTTTGCTTTAACTCTAATCGATTAAAGTAACAACGATTAACTCCTTTTATTTTAACTCTAATCGATTAAACTAACATCGATTAACTCCTTTTACTTTATTCTCTAATCGATTAACTAACATCGATTATGTGACGGCCCGCTCCGCACCAGCCTGCATTTCCTCCGGAAGTGCGCTGTACACATGTCCCGACTAGCACGGAACGGTCGCCAAAGAAAGGAAACAAGGGAATGAACTAATCAAGGAACCTGTAGAATATCTCACAGCGCATGGAATAAAATATAATAATAACATACTTGTCATAAAACAGGTGAGACAGTGCATAACCTTATAACTAAAATCAACATCAATCATCAGAGCAGCGGAAATTCAAATACAGCTTATTACAATTTTCCAAATTTACTGTCTCTAAACAAAAGAAAGCTAAAGTAGAAGATGCACCACCAATGCCCAAGCAGTGATCTTTAACAACACAGGGAGAATACTATGTATATATTACGTGGAAGCCTCCTGCTCATCTCCGGATCATCTACCCGTGCATCACCAGCTAACCTATCTCTAGTCTGCTCGTGTGAGCACCCAGAGTAATAAGAGGGGACATAAAACTCTGGGTCAGACATAAAGCCTGGTATGAGCGATAAGCATCTAAACAGAATGATAACAGGTATACTAAACCATACCTAAACCTGCAACCAAAGAGTTAGTACCACATACCGTACAATACTCTAAGGTGCCATAATAAATAGTGCAAGAATACGGGGGTGGGGTGTGCATGTCATAGTGATAGCAAACAAATCAACCATAGCAACCATCCTCACATCTCTCACTCAGTGCGTAAAGCATACGATGTCTACCACTTTGGGACACTAGACGACTTGAGGTAACGACGAATCCCGACTTGTAGAAACCCTGTTGTGACCAAGCTAAACACATGGGGTCATGACCAAACATTTCAATGACCCACTTCATTGGCCGTAGCCCTTGGTTCTACCGATGCCATAATGGCCCTGAATCCGCCTTCATACCTCCTACCATAGTGGTCCAAAGCTATAGACACCGATAACCCCTTGGCACGCGTCCCGCAGCAAAGCCCAACCATGAAGCGAACTCGTTGATTCACATCTGAATCTTGAGCTCTAACTTCTCATTTGGACTTCCTTTGCATCTCGGGTTTGCTCGAATTCGAGTGGGTCTTCAGAAGAATTGTCGCGCATTAACAGTCCTAGAATTCGGTTCGGTTCGGTTGTCATCACCTTCGTCGGTTCGGTTCGGTAGTCATCTTTCCATTCGGTTCGGTGCACCTTCGGTTCGGGCTCTCCACTCGGTTCGGTTCGGAAGTGTAGTGCCTATTCTCTGCTTGGTTCGGTGGTTACTTCCTTCTAAGTTCCTGGATCCGATCCTGTCCTTCTCCATTTGCCCGATCCGCTCCCACTCGCTTGTTTGCTCCGATCCACTCCGCTCCCTAGCTTACTCCGATCCGATCCGCCCTCTAGCTTACTCCGATCCGATCCGCTCTCTAGCTTACTCTGATCCGATCTGCTCTCTAGCTTACTCCGATCTGATCCGCTCTCTAGTCTACTCCGATCCGATCCTGCTCCATGGCTCCGATCCGATCCTCTGCCCAACTCCAACTCTAAGTAAACGGCCTTCCTTCTCGCCAATCCTCCTCCAGTGACAAGTTCCAATCCAGTTCGAATTCCCTTGGTCAGTTCACAAATCCAATCTGACCCCTACTCCGATCCGATCCGATCCGGTTCGGAACCTGCACATTTATGCAACTCTCCAGCGAGCTTTATACGCCATTTGACGGCGTTTTCGACTAATCTAACTATTCTAATCAATCATAAAGCATACCATAGAGTCATATCAACATGTAAGAGCAACCACAAACACCAAACAACAATTCAAATAAATCAAAACGGATCAAAAGTGGCCAAAACTCCTTATTTTCCCTTAAGCATGTTTAAGTAAAACTAATCATAGGGTTAACAAAACTTAATCAAATCGAACCAAATTTCTAACAGAAGCAAAAAACCATATTTAAGAATTTCTAAACATTATTCCAGAATTTTTCAGTGTATAAATTCGCTAATCTCCACTAATTAACCTTAATTAACTGTAATTAGTGTCAAAACGATGCTATCACTCACCTTGGCCACAAAATAAAACACCAAATCTGAAATACTCTCTGTTTGGGTCGAATTCATATGTATAGCAGCAGCTCCAACCTTGCTTTGTTGCTATTTGGCCTTGTTTTGATGTAGTCTAGGCTTAATCTTCACTAAAAATGTGTTTTGGAGTGGTTTTAGAGGATGGAAGCCATTACCAAGGTCTTAAGAAGGTTTGTGGCGGCTCAAAACTGAAATGAAAGTGATTTCCTAACCCTAATCAGTCCTCCTATACTTCTAAACTCGAAATTCCCCTTTGGGCCTAGCTGCTAATCACCCGGTTAAGCCCAATTAAGCTGTTTTTCACCATCTGAAACTTGTTACAACCATATCTCTCAAACGGTGAGTCCGTTTGGCTAATGTGACCACTCTACGGAAAGAGAAACCATAATCCGGAGCCAATGGAAGTGGTTTCAGGTCAAAATTCCTTTCTAGTCAGATGTTTTGGCCAAAGCAGTACCAACTAGGGGTAAAATGGTCATTTAAAAATCGTGAAAAATCATGAACATGGGAAATGACCCCAATAGTCGTCCCCCAAAGTTACATGACCATACGACTTCGTATGTGAAATAAATAAATATCCTACGATCCTATGATGCGTAGAATACGGGTCGTTACACTCTCCCCCCCTTAAGAAATTTCGTCCCCGAAATTCCTTAACCCTAAACACACAAAGGGTCCCACATGACTAACAACCACATACAACAATCAAACATGCAAAACAAGCAAACAAGCCTATCCTAGCATGCGGAAAACTAAATCGAAGTCAAAATCTTATCAGGCAAAGAGTTCTGGGTGTGTCTTCCTAATGTCCTCCTCTGTCTCCCAAGTACAATCATTCTCGTCCTCGCTCCACTGTACCTTGACTAGCTTCACCGCCTTCCTTCGAAGTTGCTTCATGTCGTGCGCGACAATACGGGCCGGCTTGCGGTTCCCAACCGCCTCGGGTTCTACTTCGAAGTCCTCTAACTGATCAGGTGAAATAGTCATATCTGAGTCGTGAACGAACTTCCTTAGTTGGGAAACATTAAAACGTTGTGAACTCCCGCCATCTTCTCTGGTAAGTCAATTCTATATGCCAAATTCCTGACTAGTTCAAGAATAGGGAATGGGCCAACGAATCTTGGTGCCAACTTGCCTCTCCTGCCAAATCGTATTATGCTCTTCAACGGAGAAATCTTGACAAACACCAAGTCACCAACGGAGAATTTTAAGTCTCTTCTTCTCTTATCAGCATAACTCTTCTGCCTATCTTGGGCTGCCTTCATTCGTTGTTGAATGATCTTGATCTTATCTGAAGTTTCCCTCACCACATCTGGTCTAAGCATAAACTTCTCGCCAGTCTCTATCCAACATGATGGTAAGTTACACGGTCTTCCGTACAAAGCTTCAAACAGAGCCATACCGATACTGGATTGGTAGTATTTATTATATGCAAACTCTACTAGATGCAAATGGTCATCCCATGATCCACCAAAATCCAATATACATGCTCTCAAGAGATCTTCCAAAATACGATTCACCCTCTCCGTCTGACCGTCGGTCTGAGGATGATATGCGGTACTGAGATGTAACTATGACCCTAGAGCCTCTTGTAAGCTCTTCCAAAACCCACTAGTGAACAACGGGTCTCGGTCACTCACAATGCTTTTGGGTACTCCATGAAATCTCACTACCCACTTCATATACAATTCTGCCAACTTGGCTGCCGTTCTAGTCGATTTGACTGGTATAAATCTTGCACTTTTAGTCAATCGGTCCACAACTACCCAAATGCTATCATGTCCCGATCTAGTCCTTGGTAAACCATCAATGAAATCCATCGAGACTTGCTCCCATTTCCATTCGGGAATTTCTAAGGGCTGTAACAACCCACTAGGCTTCTTTTGCTCGGTTTTAACTAGCTGGCAATTCATGCACTTGGATATAAACTTTCCAATGTCTCTTTTCATCCCTTCCCAGTAGTAGGTTTGCTTCATGTCTCGATACATCTTATTACCACTGGGGTGTATAGTCATTTTTGAGTGATGACATTCTCTAAGCACTTCATCTCTCAATCCATTGACATTGGGTACAACAAGCTTTCCATTCTTTCTAAGCCATCCATCTCGATCAAGCCCATACTTGTTCATCTCCTCATCGACACACATCTCTAACTTGGAGATGATTTCCAATAGGTTAGGATCGTCCCTCTGACTAGAGCCGATCCGCTCAATTAAAGTGGGTCTGATCGTCAAACTTGCTAACATTTCTGGACCCAATTTGCACTTTGGTCTGAAATCAAACCCCGCGATATACTCCAGTTGCCTCCATTCAAGGAACATAGCCCCTAAACTGGCTTGTCTTCTACTCAATGCATCAGCCACTGCATTGCCCTTTCCCGGTGTGTATGCGATGTCAAAATCATAGGAAGCTAAGAACTCTAACCATCTCTGCTGACGGAGATTCAGATCTTTCTGAGAGAAGAGATACTTTAACGACTTATGATCTGTAAACAGCTCAAATCTTTCTCCCAAGAGATGGTGCCTCCACATCTTTAACGCGAACACGATCGCTGCCAATTCTAAATCATGGGTAGGGTATCTTCTCTCGTGCGGTTTCAATTGCCGACTTGCGTAAGCTACAACCCTACCGCCTTGCATCAATACAGCACCCAGTCCGGTACCACAGGCATCCGTGTATACCGTCATCTCTTCATCCCCCTTAGGAATGACTAACACTGGTGCGCTTGTCAACTTGTCCTTTAGAGTTTTGAATGCATTCTCGCACCTTTCATCCCAGACAAAAGCTTGATTCTTCTTGGTCAACTGGGTCAATGGTGCTGCTATCTTGGAGAAACCTTGGATAAACTTACGATAATATCCGGCTAATCCCAAGAAACTTCTTACATCTGTTGCGTTCTTGGGCGTAGGCCAATCTTGTACCGTAGCCACCTTTGCTGGGTCCACGGCAATACCAAAGTATATTATACAACATGGCCCAAGAACCTCACTTCCCTCTTCCAGAAGTGACACTTAGAAAACTTTGCTTTCAATTGGTGTTTTCTCAACACCTCCATCGCTACTCTTAAATGTTCCTTGTGTTCTTCCTCTGTCCTCGAATAGACCAAAATATCATCAACGAACACAAGGACAAACTTATTCAACTGATCTCTGAATACCCTATTCATAAGATCCACAAAATATGCTAGGGCATAGGTCAGCCCGAATGGCATGAACAACCACTCATAAAATCCGGACGGCGTTCGAAATGCCGTTTTAGCTATACTCTCAGCTTCCACTCTAAGCTGATGAAAACCTGTCGCGAGATCCAACTTAGAAAATACTTTCGCGCCACTCAACTGATCGAACAAATCATCTATCCGCGGTAGAGGATACTTGTTCTTCCTCGTCACTTTATTCAACTCGCGGTAGTCTACACACAACCGAAGGGAACCATCCGCCTTGGTAGCAAATACAACTGGTGCTCCCCATTTAGAAACACTCCTTCTGATAAATCCCTTCCTCAAAAGATCACTGACTTGCACCTCGAGCTCTCGCTGCTCCCTTGGTGCCATACGACGAAGTGGCATCACAATAGGCCTGGCATCCTTTACCAAATCAATACGAAACTCAATCTCTCGGTGTGGTGGAAGTCCAGTCACTTCTTCGAAAACATCCGGATACTGGCCAACCACGGGCAAACCTGACAACTCACTATGCGGAATGTCGAGGGAATTTAGAAAACTAGCCAATACCCCCTTACTGGGTAGACCACCAAACACTATCCTCCGCCCATCATCCGCTCTAGCTGTCACTAAAAAGCCCTCACAGTTTACCACCACCCCGTATCTTTGGAGCCAATCTACTCCCAAAATAATGCCAAACCCAGTAAAGCCCAAAACAAAGCAATCACAAACAAACATGCATCCATGACTCAATAAGACCACCTTACGACAAATCATGCTAAGGCTAGTCGAACCACCAATCGGGTTCGTCACTACTAAAGGTCTATCGACAATCTCGGGCTCTAATCCCAACCTATCTACCAGATCACTAGATATGAAAGAACTGGAAGCTCCGGTATCAAACAAAACTCTAACAGGAACATCATAAACAGAAAGCATACCTTGAATGACGACATTCTTTCCCTTCTCCGCCGCAGTTGGGGCATTCGACGAAGAAGGAATAGCATTAAGAGCGTAGGCTTTCACCATTTGCTTTTCTTTAGGGGGCCGTGGACACTTGTCCTTGTGATGTCCCATTTGGCCACAGTTGAAGCACTTCCTATCCGCTGGCTTGGCCCGACAATTACTAGCATAATGGCCCTTCTTACCACAGCTGAAGCACTCCACATCTTGCTTATTCTTTTTCTTCTGGCCATCCTTAGTCTGATTCTGCTTTCTCTTATTCTGGGAACCACCCTTGCCTCCACCACTTGCTTGTGGATTTGGCTCTTCCGTAGATGCAACCTCAGTCTTCGGCTTAGGGTAGAGACTTTCTGATCTTAATGCTTTCCCCACAATTGATTCAAACGTCTCATCGATGTGGTTAATAAGTCTTTCCCCCAAGTACTGATCCAAACCTGTTATGAATTTCTCATTCTTTTTCTCGGCAGTATCAATAAGAGATAACCCATATTTTGACAAAGTGTCAAATTCAGCAATATACTCCGAGACAGCTCTGCCATTCTGCTTGAGCTGACTTCTGAGCAGCTGGAATGAACTTCTCGCTAAAGCGAGCCTTAAACTGCTCCCAAGTAATCTGATCTTCGGGAGTAGCTGCCTTTATAGCATTCCACCAATTTATTGCCCGCCCTTGCAGCTGACGGGACGCTAGCTTTCTCTTCATCGCATCCTCGATACCCAAATCCTCGAAGATACGTTCGCAACTATCCAACTAATCCTGAACATCCGTGGCCGACTCCGTTCCGTGGAACGGCTTCCCACCAAGACTAGTATAATCCTTATTCAGCTTGGCGAAGTCGACTCTTGGCGCCTGCACTATTGGACCACCACCATTTCCACCATTAGGAGCTGCCCTCTGTACATCTCTCAGAATCTCTCTCATGATGTCAGTAAACATCGTCCTCATGTCAGCAACATTCCCATTATTGGTTCCCCTACCAACACCTCTAGTATATCGGCTCATCGTCAATCTGAAAAAGGAAACGATTAACGACTCCATAGTGGTGCTAGTGCAGTACGACTTCATCCTTATACTAGTAATAGTATATATATATATATAGCTTTTAAAAACCAAAGTAATCACAAATACGCTCTCTCGTATACGTATATTATCTCTCCCTGATAACTTCCCTAGGTTAACTACGCAACCTAGAGCTCTGATACCAAATGTGATGGCCCGCTCCGCACCAGCCTGCATTTCCTCCGGAAGTGCGTTGTACACATGTCCCGACTAGCACAGAACGGTCGCCAAAGAAAGGAAAGAAGGGAATGAACTAATCAAGGAACCTGTAGAATATCTCACAGCGCATGGAATAAAATATAATAATAACATACTTGACATAAAACAGGTGAGACAGTGCATAAGCTGATAGCTAAAATCAACATCAATCATCAGAGAAGCGGAAATTCAAATACAGCTTATTACAATTTTCCAAATTTACTGTCTCTAAACAAAAGAAAGCTAAAGTAGAAGATGCACCACCAATGCCCAAGCAGTGATCTTCAACAACACAGGGAGAATATTATGTATATATTACGTGGAAGCCTCCTGCTCGTCTCTGGATCATCTACCCGTGCATCACCAGCTAACCTGTCTCTAGTCTGCTCGTGTGAGCACCCAGAGTAATAAGAGGGGACATAAAACTCTGGGTCAGACATAAAGCCTGGTATGAGCGATAAGCATCTAAACAGAATGATAACAGGTATACTAAACCATACCTGAACCTGGACCTGCAACCAAAGAGTTAGTACCACATACCGTACCATACTCTAAGATGCCATAATAAATAGTGCAAGAATACGGGGGTGGGGTATGCATGTCATAGTGATAGCAAACAAATCAACCATAGCAACCATCCTCACATCTCTCACTCAGTGCGTAAAGCATACGATGTCTACCACTTTGGGACACTAGACGACTTGAGGTAACGACGAATCCCGACTTGTAGAAACCCTGCTGTGACCAAGCTAAACACATGGGGTCATGACCAAACATTTCAATGACCCACTTCATTGGTCGTAGCCCTTAGTTCTACCGATGCCATAATGGCACTGAATCCGCCTTCATACCTCCTACCATAGTGGTCCAAAGCTATAGACACCGATAATCCCTTGGCACGCGTCCCGCAGCAAAGCCCAACCATGAAGCGAACTCGTTGATTCCCATCTGAATCTTGAGCTCTAACTTCTCATTTGGACTTCCTTTGCATCTCGGGTTTGGTCGAATTGGAGTGGGTCTTCAGAAGAATTGTCGCGCATTAACAGTCCTAGAATTCGGTTCGGTTCGGTAGTCATCACCTTCGTCGGTTCGGTTCGGTAGTCATCTTTCCATTCGGTTCGGTGCTCCTTCAGTTCGGGCTCTCCACTCGGTTCGGTTCGGAAGTGTAGTGCCTATTCTCTGCTTGGTTCGGTGGTTACTTCCTTCTAAGTTCCTAGATCCGATCATGTCCTTCTCCATTTGCCCGATCCGCTCCCACTCGCTTGTTTGCTCCGATCCGCTCCGCTCCCTAGCTTACTCCGATCCGATCCGCCCTCTAGCTTACTCCGATCTGATCCGCTCTCTAGCTTACTCCGATCTGATCCGCTCTCTAGCTTACTCCGATCCGATCCGCTCTCTAGTCTACTCCGATCTGATCCTGCTCCATGGCTCCGATCCGATCCTCTGCCCAACTCCAACTCTAAGTAAACGGCCTTCCTTCTCGCCAATCCTCCTCCAGTGACAAGTTCCAATCCAGTTCGAATTCCCTTGGTCAGTTCACAAATCCGATCCGACCCCTACTCCGATCCGATCCGGTTCGAAACCTGCACATTTCTGCAACTTTCCAGCGAGCTTTCTACGCCATTCGACGGCGTTTTCGACTAATCTAACTATTCTAATCAATCATAAAGCATACCATAGAGTCATATCAACATGTAAGAGCAACCACAAACACCAAACAACAATTCAAATGAACCAAAACGAATCAAAAGTGGCCAAAACTCCTTATTTTCCCTTAAGCATGTTTAAGTAAAACTAATCATAGGGTTAACAAAACTTAATCAAATCGAACCAAATTTCTAACAGAAGCAAAAAACCATATTTAAGAATTTCTAAACATTTTTCCAGAATTTTTCAGTGTATAAATTCGCTAATCTCCACTAATTAACCTTAATTAACTGTAATTAGTGTCAAAACGATGCTATCACTCACCTTGGCCACAAAATAAAACACCAAATCTGAAATACTCTCTGTTTGGGTCGAATTCATATGTATAGCAGCAGCTCCAACCTTGCTTTGTTGCTATTTGGCCTTGTTTTGATGTAGTCTAGGCTTAATCTTCACTAAAAATGTGTTTTGGAGTGGTTTTAGAGGATGGAAGCCATTACCAAGGTCTCAAGAAGGTTTGTGGCGGCTTAAAACTGAAATGAAAGTGATTTCCTAACCCTATTCAGTCCTCCTATACCTCTAAACCCGAAATTCCCCTTTGGGCCTAGCTGCTAATCACCCGGTTAAGCCCAATTAAGCTGTTTTTCACCATCTTAAACTTGTTTCAGCCATATCTCCCAAACGGTGAGTCCGTTTGGCTAATGTGACCACTCTACGGAAAGAGAAACCATCGTCCGGAGCCAATGTAAGTGGTTTCCGTTCAAAATTCCTTTCCAGTCAGAAGTTATGGCCAAAGCAGTACCAACTAGGGGTAAAATGGTCATTTAAAAATCGTGAAAAATCATGAACATGGGAAATGACCCCAATAGTCGTCCCCCAAAGTTACATGACCATACGACTTCGTATGTGAAATAAATAAATATCCTACGATCCTATGATGCGTAGAATACGGGTCGTTACAGATTAGCTCCTTTTACTTTATTCTCTAATCGATTAACTAACATCAATTAGCTCCTTTATTCTATTCGAATAAACTATTCATTTATAAAGATTTACCTTTAGTAACGGTTCTTCACTTTACAAATGATTTCCTTTTATTCTAACTTATCCTTTGATTTTATAAATATTTCTTTTATAAAAATTCTTTTCCTTTTCTATATAAAATCCATCGATTTTATATAAATAATTCATTTTCAAAATACACTTTGAAAATATTCCTTTATCAACATTCGGTATGTTATGGTATTCAACATATCAAATCACGATGATCAAAATCGTCCAAACACCTAAAATTGACAACAGATTATATATCACAATATATGAATCAAAGTAAAATAAATGTTGAGGAATCCAGATGGATTCCTCCAACCTGTTTCCCTGCATCACAGATGTTAAACAATATAGACAACATCACTTTCAGTTCCATATGATATATTCTGTTAAAAAGAATCAATATAGAAATTCAACTAACTGACTAGCAGTTCAATCAAACAATCAACACACAGTCAATCAGCCAATATCTAACAGTTCTAAAAATAAAACATTAAATTATAAACTGTTCAGAATTAGTGAGATTTACTCACATTGGACGATCAACGTTAATAACGATAACCATCGCTTGATTCAGACGGACAATTTATTTCGCCATAAATTGTAACGAGCTCGGATTCACTCCCAGTCGGTTCCATGTTGTGGTCATCGTCCCTACGATCCCAACGGATCTGACCGTTCATAAAACCGTTTTGTTTAACTCGGCCCAACAGAAATTCCTTGAACCATGCACCCGCCTTTTACTGATTTCCTTCATCACGAGCCATGTTACAGAGCTACTCCCATCCATCTCTTCATATTATAATCCCCCCTTTTTTCTTTTATTTCTTCTTTCTTTTTAAAGAAAACGACTGGGCCTCACCATTATACACTGGCCCATCGTCATATACCCACGCCCATAACATCCATCTTCTTCCATCGTGAGGAACAAAACCGTGTCCTGCTCCAGATTTATCTTCATGGCCGAACTACTCCTGCACCCTCACTCTTGTTCCAATCACCAACGTTCACCTTTTTCCGGCGCTCTACCACTTCATACTCACGAACTGTACTCACCAAAAATGGCATGCTCCAGTACAATGCCAAATGCTCCACAACGTGCTCACTCAAATCAGTAAAGACCCCAACTCCCCCTTCGCTGAAACAACCACTCCTTCACCCTTTCCGATCTGGAGCCACTTTCGAGCATTGTAGCTTGACACCGCGATCACCAATTCAAAGCCGACAGCCACCAGAGTCCGGCAACAGATGCTCCGCAACAGCTACAAGCCCAACTCCACTTCGTTCTCTCCCATAACCGCATCACTTCAACTATCGTACACTTGAATACTCTCCAGAAGTTCGAAGCAACGCAGGTACAAGCATCGCGTTCCAAAGACCCGAGACCACTGATGAGGTTAGACGGAAAAAACGAAATCGATTGTCTTTAGGGGCTTGCAATTTCATTTATATTTTCCTTGATTCATTCTTGCTGCGGGAATTGTTTTTTCCTGAAGAACGAGATAAAAGGAAAGAGTGACGGCGGATAAGTTTAGGAAGTGAATTAGGTTTAGAAATAAATCATGTATTTATAGATTTTTGTTGGAATTCTTGAGGATTATTTGAAAACCACGATTCCTGCTTTGAGGCCAAGAGAAAAGAGGCGATTGAGAAGAATGGGCGTGGATGCTTGTTTGATCAGAGAAAAGGGATGGACTAGGTCAATTTGTATTGATATTTTTATTATTTTTATTTATTCACATAGTTACGTCTTGCTATGGACAGATATAAAAACACCATCGTGACGAGCGAGGTTCCCTGACTCCAGAAATATAATAATATCGGTAGGTTGACTCATTCTGTGAAATCTCAAAAATGCTGATTTAGGGTGCACAATACTCCAAATAAAATGTTTCTTATTTAATTAATTAAAAATTCCAGAAAAATTCTAAAAATTAAATTATCACTACTTCCGAAAAGAACCTTGTCTAAATTCAAACCCGATATCTACTTATATCGAATAAACCGTTACGGTCGATAAACGATTCTATAGCGACTATTTTAAAATTTGATTTGGACATATCTCAAAATCTACACAACAAAATACTGATTTTTCTCTTCCACTAGAAAGATACACTCCACCAGCTCCACACTTTTCTTGTTTCACAGAAATCCGATTTAAAACGAACCCTGTATATTCAGTTGAAGTTCAAATCGCCAAATAGCGAACTGCAGCGCCATTTCAAGCTCTATTTTAATTATATTATAATTCTACATTCAAACTGTCGTTTATATAATATATTCGTTATTCAAATTAAATTCCAAGTTGAATTAAATATCACAGATGGTCCAGTTCACACCATATTGTGAATTCCACTATTTCTGACTGTTTCAGAAATTAATATATTATTTAATTATTATTTTAATTAAATATTTACTATTATTTAATTCCACGATCATTTATGTGACGGCCCACCCCACACCAACCGACATTTACTCCAAAAGTGCGCTGTACACATGCCCCGACTAGCACGGAACGGTCGCCAAAGAAAGGAAAGAAGGGAATGAACTAATCAAGGAACCTGTAGAATGTCTCACAGCGCGTGGAATAAAATATAATAACAACATACTTGACATAAAACAGGTGAGACAGTGCATAAGCTGATAACTAAAATCAACATCAATCATCAGAGCAGCGGATATCCAAATACAGCTTATTACAACTTTTCAAATTTTCTGTCTCTAACAAAAGAAAGTTAAAGTAGAAGATGCACCACCAATGCCCAAGCAGTGATCTTCAACGACACAGGGAGAATACTATATATATATATATTACGTGGAAGCCTCATGCTCGTCTCCGGATCATCTACCCGTGCATCACCAGCTAACCTGTCTCTAGTCTGCTCGTGTGAGCACCCAGAGTAATAAGAGGAGACATAAAACTCTGGGTCAGACATAAAGCCTGGTATGAGCGATAAGCATCTAAACAAAACAATAATAGGTATACTAAACCATACCTGAACCTGGACCTGCAACCAAAGAGTTAGTACCACATACCGTACAATGCTCTAAGGTGCCATAATAAATAGTGTAAGAATACGGGGGTGGGTGTGCATGTCATAATGATAGCAAACTAATCATCCATGGAAACCATCCTCACATCTCTCACTCAGTGCGTAAAGCATACGATGTCCACCACTGTCAATCACTAGACCCATCGAAGTAGTGACGGAGTTCAACTTGTACAACTACTGCTACTACCAAGCTTACCACATGGAGTAATGACCAAATCTTTACAAATGACCCCACTTCATTGGTTTATAGCCCTTTAGTCGTACCTTGGCCACCTTGGCCCTGAATCCATTCACGTACCTCCCATACATAGTGATCCAAAGTCACAGACATCGATTGCCCCTTGGCACACGTCCCGCAGCAAAGCCCAACTCATGAAGTGAACTCGTCGGTTCCCAACTGGATCCTGAGCTCTAACTTCCATTTGGACTACCTTTGCATCTCGGGTTTTGGTCAACGTCTTTATCCCGATCGGTCGTCATCATTCGGATCGGTCTTCATTCAGTCTTCTCCTCGGATCGTGCTCCCTTGGATGGTTCGGTTCGTGACGCGCCTCCCCAATCGGATCGGGTCGAGTTCCTGCTAGCTCGTGGTGCTCCAGCTCCATCGGATCGTGTCGCACCATACGGATCACGCCTCAACAGCTCGTGGCGCTGGCAACCCATTGGGTTCGGGTTGTGCTACCTCGTCTGGATCATCGCGCCTCATCTCGGATCGCACCTTCTGATCGGTTCGTGGTCCACCAAGCTGGAGCGATTCGGATCGAGATACTTCAGTTTGGACACGGCGCTGCATCGGTTCGTGGCCTTCGAAGGGGAACGGATCGTGGCGCATGGTGGCGTGAGCTTCCATCAGATCGTGCTCATTGAGGGGGCGATCCGATCCGGGTAAATTCCTGCACTTCGTTCCAGCGACAGTCTTTCGCCATTCAACGGCGTTTTTGACCAAACTAACACTTCTAAACAATCACAAAACATCTCATACAGTCATAGCAACATATAGTATCGACCACGAACACCATAACACAAATCATAGCATGTAAAGTGGATCAAACGTGGTCAAAACCCCAAATTTTCCCTTAAGCATGTTTAAGCAAATCAAGTGATATACTTGGCAAAACTTAATAAAATCGAACCAAACTTCTGTCAGAGGTTTAAAATAACATTTCAGAATTTTAGAATATTTTTCCAGGATTTTATAGTGTAAGAATTTACTAATTATCACTAATCACCCTGATTAACTGTAATTAGTGTCAAGACTAGGCAAATCACTCACCTTTGCCACAATAAAACTTTCAAATCTGAAGTGAACCTCTGATATGCACGGATTCCAATATATAACAGCAGCTCTACCTCGGTCCTTGTGCTAATCCTCCTTGATTTGATGCCTCTAAGCCTTAATCCTTGATTAGGAAGTGATCTTGGGTGTTTTAGAGAGATTTAGAGTGTGGAGGCCATGGCTAGATCAAGAGGAATGAATAGTGACGGCTGAAAAATGAGAAAAAGGTATTCTCCAAACCCTAATAGCCCTTTTAAACTCCTAATCCCGAAATTCCCCTTTGGGCCTAGCTGTTAATCACCTGGTTAAGCCCAATTAAGCTGTTTTTCACCATCTTAAACTTGTTTCAGCCATATCTCCCAAACGGTGAGTCCGTTTGGCTAATGTGACCACTTTACGGAAAGAGAAACCATCATCCGGAGCCAATGGAAGTGGTTTCAGGTCAAAATTCCTTTACAGTCAAAAGTTATGGCCAAAACAGTGCCAACTAGGGGTAAAATGGTCATTTAAAAATCGGGAAAAATCATGAACATGGGAAATGACCCCAATAGTCGTCTCCCAAAGTTACATGACCATACGACTTCGTATGTGAAAGAAATAAATATCCTATGATCCTATGATGCGTAGAATACGGGTCGTTACACTCTCCCCCCCTTAAGAAATTTCGTCCCCGAAATTCCTTAACCCAAAACATACAAAGGATCCCGCATGCCTAACTACCACATACAACAATCAAACATGCAAAACAAGCAAACAAGCCTATCCTAGCATGCGGAAAACATACAGACCGATCCAAATCATACAAGGAACATAGCCTCTTGTAAGCTCTTCCAAATCTCACTACCCACTACATATATAATTCTGCTAACTTAGCTGCCGTTCTGGTCGATTTGACTGGTATGAATCTTGCACTCTTAGTCAACCGATCCACAATTACCCATATGCTATCATGTCCCGATCTAGTCCTTGGTAAACCATCAATGAAATCCATCGAGACTTGCTCCCATTTCCATTCGGGAATTTCTAAGGGCTGTAACAACCCACAAGGCTTCTTTTTCTCGGCTTTAACTAGCTGGCAATTCATGCACTTGGATATAAACTTCCCAACATCTCTTTTCATCCCTTCCCAGTAGTAAGTCTGCTTCATATCTCGATACATCTTGTTACCACCGGGGTGTATAGTCAGCTTTGAGTGATGACATTCTCTAAGCACTTCATCCCTCAATCCATTGACATTGGGTACAACAAGCTTTCCATTCTTTCTAAGCCATCCATCTCGATCAAGCCCATACTTGTTCATCTCCTCATCGATATCCATCTTTAACTTGGAGATGATTTCCGATAGGTTAGGATCGCCCCTTTGACTAAAGCCGATCCGCTCAATCAAAGTGGGTCTGATCGTCAAACTTGCTAACATTTCTGGATCCAATTCGCACTTTAGTCTGAAATCAAACCCCGCGATAAACTCCAGTTGCTTCCATTCAAGGAACATAGCCCCTAAGCTGGCATGTCTTCTACTCAATGCATCAGCCACCGCATTGCCCTTTCCCGGTGTGTATGCGATGTCAAAATCATAGGAAGCTAAGAACTCTAACCATCTCTACTGACGGAGATTCAAATCTTTCTGGGAAAAGAGATACTTTAACGACTTATGATCTGTAAACAGCTCAAATCTTTCTCCCAAGAGATAGTGTCTCCACATCTTTAACGCGAACACGATCGCTGCCAATTCTAAATCATGGGTAGGGTATCTTCTCTCGTGCGGTTTCAATTGCCGACTTGCGTAAGCTACAACCCTGCCGCCTTGCAAAAATACAGCACCCAGTCCGGTACCACTAGCATCCGTGTATACCGTCATCTCTTCATCCCCTTTAGGAATGACTAACACTGGTGCGCTTGTCAACTTGTCCTTTAGACTTTTGAACGCATTATCGCACCTTACATCCCAGACAAAAGCTTGATTCTTCTTGGTCAACTGGGTCAATGGTGCTGCTATCTTGGAGAAACCTTGGATAAACTTACGATAATATCCGGCTAATCCCAAGAAACTTCTTACATCTATTGCGTTCTTGGGCGTAGGCCAATCTTGTACCGTAGCCACCTTTGTCGGGTCTACGGCAATACCATTCTTTGATACAACATGGCCCAAGAACCTCACTTCCCTCTTCCAGAAGTGACACATAGAAAACTTTGCTTTCAATTGGTGTTTTCTCAACACCTCCATCGCTACTCTTAAATGTTCCTTGTGTTCTTCCTCTGTCCTCGAATAGACCAAAATATCATCAACAAACACAAGGACAAACTTATTCAACTGATCTCTGAATACCCTATTCATAAGATCCACAAAATATGCCGGGGCATTAGTCAGCCCAAATGGCATGACCAACCATTCATAAAATCCAGACGGCGTTCGAAATGTCATTTTAGTTATACTCTCAGCTTCCACTCTAAGCTGATGAAAACCTGTCGCGAGATCCAACTGAGAAAATATTCTCGCGCCACTCAACTGATCGAACAAATCATCTATCCTCGGTAGAGGATACTTATTCTTCCTCGTTACTTTATTCAACTCGCGGTAGTCTACACACAAACGAAGGGAAGCATCCGCCTTGGTAGCAAACACAACTGGTGCTCCCCATTCAGAAACACTCCTTCTGATAAATCTCTTCTTCAAAAGATCGCTGACTTGCACCTCGAGCTCTCGCTGCTCCCTTGGTGCCATACGACGAAGTGGCATCACTATAGGCCTCGCATCTTTTACCAAATCAATACGGAACTCAATCTCTCGGTGTGGTGGAAGTCCGGTCACTTCTTCGAAAACATCCGGATACTGGCCAACCACGGGCAAACCTGACAACTCACTATGCGGAATGTCAAGGGAGTTTAGAAAACTAGCCAATACCCCCTTACTGGGTAGACCACCAAACACTATCCTCCGCCCACCATCCGCTCTAGCTGTCACCAAAAAGCCCTCACAGTCTACCACCACCCCGTACCTTCGGAGCCAATCTACTCCCAAAATAATGCCAAACCCATTAAAGCCCAAAACAAAGCAATCACAAACAAACATGCATCCATGACTCGATAAGACCACATTACGACAAATCATGCTAAGGCTAGTCGAACCTCCGATCGGGTTCGTCACTACTAAAGGTCTATCGACAATCTCGGGCTCCAATCCCAACCTATCTACCAGGTCACTAGATATGAAAGAACTGGAAGCTCCAGTATCAAACAAAACTCTAACAGGAACATCGTAAACAGAAAGCATACCTTGAATGACGATATTCTTTCCTTTCTCCGCCGCAGTTGGGGCATTCGACGAAGAAGGAATAGCATTAAGAGCATATGCTTTCACCATTTGCTTTTCTTTAGGGGGTTGTGGACACTTGTCCTTGTGATGTCCCATTTGGCCATAGTTGAAGCACTTCCTATCCGCTGGCTTGGCCCGACAATTACTAGCATAATGGCCCTTCTTACCACAGCTGAAGCACTCAACATCTTGCTTATTCTTTTTCTTCTGGCCATCCTTAGCTTGGTTCTGCTTTCTATTATTCTGGGAACCACCCTTGCCTCCACCACTTGCTTGTGGCTTTGGCTCATCTGCGGATGCAACCTCAGTCTTCGGCTTAGGTTAGAGACTTTCTGATCTTAATGCTTTCCCCATAATTGATTCAAACGTCTCATCGATGTGGTTAATAAGTTTTTCCCCCAAGTACTGATCCAAACCAGTTATGAATTTCTCATTCTTTTTCTCGGCAGTATCAATAAGAGATAACCCATATTTTGACAAAGTGTCAAATTCAGCAATGTACTTCGAGACAGCTCTGCCATTCTGCTTGAGCTCTAAGAATTTCTTAAACGGCACTGACTTCTGATCAGCTGGAATGAACTTCTCGCTAAAGCGAGCCTTAAACTGCTCCTAAGTAATCTGATCTTCGGGAGTAGCTGCCTTTATAGCATTCCACTAATTCAATGCCCGCCCTTGCAACTGACCCGATGCTAGCTTTCTCTTCATCGCATCCTCGATACCCAAATCCTCGAAGATACGCTCGCAACTATCCAACCAATCCTGAACATCCGTAGCCGACTCCGTTCCGTGGAACGACTTCCCACCAAGACTAGTATAATCCTTATTCAGCTTGGCGAAGTCGACTCTTGGCTCCTGCACTATTGGACCACCACCATTTCCACCATTGGGAGCTTCCCTCTGTACATCTCTAAGCATCTCTCTCATGAGGTCAGTAAACATCGTCCTCATGTCAGCAGCATTCCCATTATTGGCCCCTCTACCGATACCTCTAACATATCGGCTCATCGTCAATGTGAAAAAGGAAACGATTAACGACTCCATAGTGGTGCTAGTGCAGTACGACTTCATCCTTATACTACTAATAGTATATATATATATAGCTTTTAAAAATCAAAATAATCAAAAATACGCTCTCTCGTATACGTATATTATCTCTCCCTAATAACTTCCCTAGGTTAACTACACAACCTAGAGCTCTGATACCAAGTGTGACGGCCCGCCCCGCACCAACCGTCATTTACTCCAAAAGTGCGCTGTACACATGCCCCGACTAGCACGGAACGGTCGTCAAAGAAAGGAAAGAAGGGAATGAACTAATCAAGGAACCTGTAGAATGTCTCACAGCGCGTGGAATAAAATATAATAACAACATACTTGACATAAAACAGGTGAGACAGTGCATAAGCTGATAACTAAAATCAACATCAATCATCAGAGCAGGGGAAATCCAAATACAGCTTATTACAACTTTTCAAATTTTCTGTCTCTAACAAAAGAAAGTTAAAGTAGAAGATGCACCACCAATGCCCAAGCAGTGATCTTCAACGAAACAGGGAGAATACTATATATATATATTACGTGGAAGCCTCATGCTCGTCTCCGGATCATCTACCCGTGCATCACCAGCTAACCTGTCTCTAGTCTGCTCGTTTGAGCACCCAGAGTAATAAGAGGAGACATAAAACTCTGGGTCAGACATAAAGCCTGGTATGAGCGATAAGCATCTAAACAAAACAATAACAGGTATACTAAACCATACCTGAACCTGGACCTGCAACCAAAGAGTTAGTACCACATACCGTACAATGCTCTAAGGTGCCATAATAAATAGTGTAAAAATACGGGGGTGGGTGTGCATGTCATAATGATAACAAACTAATCATCCATGGCAACCATCCTCACATCTCTCACTCAGTGCGTAAAGCATACGATGTCCACCACTGTCAATCACTAGACCCATCGAAGTAGTGACGGAGTTCAACTTGTACAACTACTGCTACTACCAAGCTTACCACATGGAGTCATGACCAAATCTTTACAAATGACCCCACTTCATTGGTTTATAGCCCTTTAGTCGTACCTAGGCCACCTTGGCCCTGAATCCGTTCACGTACCTCCCATACATAGTGATCCAAAGTCACAGACATCGACTGCCCCTTGGCACACGTCCCGCAACAAAGCCCAACTCATGAAGTGAACTCGTCGGTTCCCAACTGGATCCTGAGCTCTAACTTTCATTTGGACTACCTTTGCATCTCAGGTTTTGGTCATCGTCTTTATCCCGATCGGTCGTCATCATTCGGATCGGTCTTCATTCAGTCTTCTCCTCGGATCGTGCTCCCTTGGATGGTTCGGTTCGTGACGCGCCTCCCCAATCGGATCGGGTCGAGTTCCTGCTAGCTCGTGGTGCTCCAGCTCCATCGGATCGTGTCGCACCATACGGATCGCGCCTCAACAGCTCGTGGCGCTAGCAACCCATTGGGTTCGGGTCGTGCTACCTCGTCTGGATCGTCGCGCCTCATCTCGGATCGCACCTTCTGATCGGTTCGTGGTCCACCAAGCTGGAGCGATTCGGATCGAGATACTTCAGTTTGGACACGGCGCTGCATCGGTTCGTGGCCTTCGAAGGGGAACGGATCGTGGCGCATGGTGGCGTGAGCTTCCATCAGAACGTGCTCATAGAGGGGGCGATCCGATCCGGGTAAATTCCTGCACTTCGTTCCAGCGACAGTCTTTCGCCATTCAACGGCATTTTTGACCAAACTAACACTTCTAAACAATCACAAAACGTCTCATACAGTCATAGCAACATATAGTATCGACCACGAACACCATAACACGAATCATAGCATGTAAAGTGGATCAAACATGGTCAAAACCCCAAATTTTCCCTTAAGCATGTTTAAGCAAATCAAGTGATATACTTGGCAAAACTTAATCAAATCGAACCAAACTTCTGTCAGAGGTTTAAAATAACATTTCAGAATTTTAGAATATTTTTCCAGGATTTTATAGTGTAAGAATTTACTAATTATCACTAATCACCCTGATTAACTGTAATTAGTGTCAAGACTAGGCAAATCACTCACCTTTGCCACAATAAAACTTTCAAATCTGAAGTGAACCTCTGATTTGCACGGATTCCAATATATAACAGCAGCTCTACCTCAGTCCTTGTGCTAATCCTCCTTGATTTGATGCCTCTAAGCCTTAATCCTTGATTAGGAAGTGATCTTGGGTGTTTTAGAGAGATTTAGAGAGTGGAGGCCATGGCTAGATCAAGAGGAATGAATAGTGACGGCTGAAAAATGAGAAAAAGGTATTCTCCAAACCCTAACAGCCCTTTTAAACTCCTAATCCCGAAATTCCCCTTTGGGCCTAGCTGTTAATCACCTGGTTAAGCCCAATTAAGCTGTTTTTCACCATCTTAAACTTGTTTCAGCCATATCTCCCAAACAGTTAGTCCGTTTGGCTAATGTGACCACTCTACGGAAGGAGAAACCATCATCCGGAGCCAATGAAAGTGGTTTTAGGTCAAAATTCCTTTCCAGTCAAATGTTATGGCCAAAACAGTGCCAACTAGGGGTAAAATGGTCATTTAAAAATCGGGAAAAATCATGAACATGGGAAATGACCCCAATAGTCGTCTCCCAAAGTTACATGACCATACGACTTCGTATGTGAAAGAAATAAATATCCTACGATCCTATGATGCGTAGAATACGGATCGTTACAATTTAATTCACTAAACCACCATTTATATAATAAAATAAATTAATCATAATACCTCTGCCAATGCGGGTCATTACACCTATACCCCTAGCAAGGGCAATGTAGTAGCAGACGCCTTGAGTAGAAAGAAGCTGAACTTAAGATCTGTCTTTGTAGAAAGGCAAAACTTGTAGTACATAGCAAACTTTGACTTTAAACCCTCCTTTTAATTTGTGCCTGGTTTGTTAGCATCGCTAGAGGTGCGGCCTACTCTTTTGGACTCAATAGGAACCACACGACGTGAAGACCCACAGCTAGTTGATATACTGGGTAAGCTAATTAAGGGTGAGACTTCTAGTCACCTCAATAAATACTCCATCAATGATAAGGGTTGGTTGAGATAGGATGGAAGACTATGCGTCCCACAAGCAAGGGATTTGGTGAAGATGGTTCTCGAAGAAGCACACCATTCTAAGCTGACCATACACCCAGGTGGAGACAAGATGTATAAAGACATAAAAAGGTTATTCTTTTGGAATGGCATGAAGAGGGATGTAGTTGAGTTCGTCGCTAAGTGCTTGATATGCCAGCCAGTCAACGGAGCAGAAGAAGCCTGGTGTTCTGCTTCATCCTCTAGAGGTCCCACAGTGGAAATGGGATAGCATTTTGATGGACTTTGTTGATGGGTTGCCTAGGTCAAGAAGGGGCAATACCAGTATTTGGGTAATAGTGGACAGGCTCACTAACAGCACCCACTTTGTACCTGTTAAGAGTAGAAGGACTGCCTCGTCCTTAGCATCCATTTATCTTAAAGAGATAGTTCGACTCCATGGGATACCTCTAGCATAGTGAGTGATCGAGATCCTATCATTACGAGCGAGTTTTGGAAGAGTTTGCAAGAGGTCGTATGTACACAACTATGCTTAAGCATGGCCTATCACCCCCAAACCGATGGTCAAACGGAAAGGGTGAACAGAGTATTGGAAAACCTCTTGAGATTGTGCATTCTTGACTTTGGAGGAACATGGGAGGACCATCTTCCTTTAGTGGATTTCGCTTACAACAATAGCTACCAAGCCACCATAGGCATGGCACCCTTCGAGCCTTTATATGGAAGACCATGCTGAACACCAACTTATTGGTGGTAGTATACAGACAAGCTCGTTCTTGGGCAAGACATGAAGAGAGAAACTTCAGAAAAGGTGGACTTGATAAGAAGATGGATGAAGACTGCACAAGATAGACAAAAATCCTACGCGGACAAAAGAAGGACCGACCTTGAGTTTGAGGTAGGAGATAGGGTGTTCCTTAAAGTATCTCCTTTGAGGAATGTCATTTGCTTTGGGTCCGTAGGAAAGTTGGAATCAAGATTTGTAGGACCATTTACTATCATTGAAAGGACTAGGACGATGGCTTACAGAGTAGAGCTACCCGAAAGACTGGCTGGAGTTCATAATGTTTTTCATGTTTCTCAACAACAAAAGCGCTTACATGAGTCTGCGGAAATTGTGGAGCCAAGTATACCAGGGGAAGTAGAAGTAGAATGCGAAGCGACTATGAGAAGAGTTCCAACTCGTATCTTGGGTACGGAAGTCAAAAAGTGTAATGTCCCGTATTTCTACGATGCTATAGTTAATTTATTTAATTATTTATAAAGTGATTTAGAGAATCAAATGGTCGTTTAATTAAATAAATTTGAATATTTAATTAAAATAATAATTAAATAATATATTTAATTCTGAATATAATCAGAATTGGTCGACATGGCAATATTGTGTGAATGGGGAAATTCAAAATATATAATTCAGTTTAAAATTGAATTATAATAACGAATATATTTAATTAGCGATGGTTGAGTGCATAAATTATATAATAAATATAATCGAGCTCGAAATGGCACGGCAGTTCGTACTTTGGCGGTTCGTACTTTAAATGAGTATACAGGAGCTGTTTTAAATCGGATTTCTGTGAAATAAGAAATGTTAGGAGCTGGTGAAGTATATTTTTCCAATGGAAGAGAAAAATTGGGATTTCGTCGTGCAGATTTTGATTTATGTCCAAATCAAATTTTAGAAAAGTCGGTGTGGAATTCCTTTATAATCTATATCGATTTATTTATATTTAAAAAGGTTTTTATATATGAATCGAATATCGATATAACTGGGAATTTTGAAGTATCGAGTTATAAATACAATGAGAGCTGTAGGGTAATCCAATGTGAATATATATGATAATATTTATTTTTAAATATTAAATGTAATTGTTTTTAAATATATTTATATATTTAAAAGGGTTATTTAGAGCTTTAAAAATAGCCAGTATTGCAAACGACCTCAGAATTCGATGAAACTAATTTTGTTAGATCCGCAATATTAAATTATTGCTAGATTTCAATTTCCATGATTTTTGAAGTCAGTATGTGGTTGTACCGATTTTTAAAGTGAAAAACAGTCGATATTTTAATGGTTAATAATACGCTGTGTGGGCGTATGAAGTCGGAATCCGACGAAACCAGTTTCGTTAGGAACGAAATGTTGAACTGTTGCTGCATGTTAATTTGCATGATTTTTGAAAATCGTATGTGACCACACGGATTTTTAGAAGACGAAATTAATGAATAATTGACTGAAATAAAATATCTAAAATAACTAAATTCCCTATAAATACATCTACTAGCCTATCCTAAACCTAATCTCATACTTCTCCTAGTCAAACAAAGTCTAGCCGTCACCAGCTTCTTATCCAACGTGAAGAATAAGCTTTCAAAAATTCTATAAATCCAAATCAGATGCCAAAAATCCCGAAATATATGTAGTTGAGTTCAGGCCGACTTGCTCTTCAATATGATACGAGTTTTACCAGTTTCGAACTGGATTTCAGTCGCTCGTTTGTGTAAGCGCATGGGTTTTTTATCTAGGATTGGGATTTTTGGCAAGTGTAAGCATCAATGGTGGTTTTCGACGTTGTGTTGGTGTTCAGGAATCGAATGGATCTAGCTGACGAAGTTTGGGGTGATTCTGTCGTATTTGGTTTCACGGATTTCGCTGTACGGGAGCTCCAGGAGATTGCGATGGGATTTGCAGGGGTGGTGCAGATTCGAATGTGATGGGCGGAGATGGTGGAGAATCAGACGAGATTAAGTTTGGAGGTGGTTTCGTACGATTTATTGATGTATAGAGGGAGAACGAGATCGGAGATGTGGTGGTAATGAAGGAGGATACTTCTGTATTTCGTTTAAAGAAGAAGGGGGTACTGTTGAGCAGGTTTGGCTTTAAAGGGTTGATGGGCCGACGTGAAATGAAGGGTGAGGCCCTACGGATTTAAATCTCTAAGTTTTTATTTAATTAAGGTATATTAACTTCGTAATGTTATAACTTGGTCATACGATATCATAATTTAGCGAAACAAGATACGGTGGGATCGTATGGATGGTGGCTACAACATGGAACTGACTAGGATTGAATCTGGTCTCGATACAATTTATAGCAAAATAAATAGTATGTCTGAATCAAGTGATGGTTATCGTTATTAACGATGATCGTCCAATGTGAGTAAAACTCACCAACTCTAAACAGTTATATTTTTATAGCATATTTTTAGAAATGATTATTATCTGTTGATTGCTTTGTGTTAACTGTTTGGTTGAATTGTTTATGTATTGGTTGAAATTATAGATAACGATATATATATATATATAAATCGTTAATCAATAATTGATTCTGTTTAGCAGATTATTTCATAGTGAAATGAAGTTGATGTTAATTATATTGTTTAACATCTGTGTTTACAGGGAAACAGGTCGGAGGAATCCAACTGGATACCTCAACATTTATTTTAGTGTTTTTCATATATTGCAATATATAATGTGATATATAATCTATGTTGATTATGTGTGTTTGATATCAATCATTGTTATTTGGTGTTTTGAATACCGTAAGAAATACTAGGATGTAGAAAAGGGGATTTTCAAAGTATATTTTGAAAACAAATTATTTATACAAAATCAATGGATTTTATATATAAATGAAAATTGATTTTATAAAAGAAATTAATTATAAAATCAAAGGAGATATAAAAAGGGATATTTATTTGTTAAATAAATAGAAAGATAAAAAGAATATTCATTTGTTAAATATATAGAATAAGAAATAAAGGAAATATTTGTGAAAACAAATAGAAAGGGAACTATTTGTGAAAACGAATAGAAAAGGAAATATTTGTGATAACAAATAGAAAAGGGAAATATTTGTAGAACATTTACAAATAAAATTTGAAAAGGGAAATATTTGTAAAATATTTACAAACAGAATTGAAAAGGGAAAATATTTGTAAAACATTTACAAATAGAATAGAAAAAGGAAATTTTTGTGAAACAAATAGAATAGGAATGGAATATTTATTTTTATAATAAATAGAATTATATAAAGGAATATTTTGAAAATGAAAAGAATTTTATAAAAAGAGAATTTTACATTTGATAGGTTTAGACCCGTGCTTCGCACACGGGTATAACAGAATATGAATTCAAAGTGTACATTTAAGAGAATATGTTTTAATAGATAAAGTAAGAAGATTAATTTATAAATAAGGTTTTATAAATTAGATAAAATATTTATCACTGGATAAATTGAATATATAAGTCAGGAGTAAGAATCGATTTCAACATCGATATTTGAACTAAATATGGATGAAGAGTGAATTGGATAGAGTTAATCAGTTAGAGTTAACCGTTTAGAGTTAATCAGTTAGAGTTAACCAGTTAGAGTTAACCTGTTAGAGTTAACCAGTTAGAGTTAACCAGTTAGAGTTAACCAGTTAGAGTTAGCCAGTTAGAGTTAATCAGTTAGAGTTAACTAGTTAGAGTTAATCAGTTAGAGTTAACAAGTTAGAGTTAATCAGTTAGAGTTAACCAGTTAGAGTTAATTAGTTAGAGTTAACCAGTTAGAGTTAATCAGTTAGAGTTAATCGATTAGAGTTAAATCGAACTAGAGTTATTCGAATAGAGTTAATCGAACAAGAGTTAGTCGAATATTAGTTAATCGAATATAGTTAATTGAATTAGAGTTAGTCGAATTAGAGTTATTCAAATATAGTTTACTTGAGGAAAGATTTATCGAATATAGTTTATTCCAATAAAGAAAGGAGTTATCGAATATTAGTTTATTCGAAGAAAGGAATAATCGAATATTAGTTATTCGAAAGGAGTTATCAAATATTAGTTATTCGAAAGAAATTATTGAATATTAGTTATTTGAGAGGAGTTAATCGAATATAGTTTATTCGAGAGGAGTTATCGAATATTAGTTATTCGAAGGGAGTTATCGAACATTAGTTTATTCGAAGAAAGAAATTATCGAATATTAGTTATTCGAAAGGAGTTAATCGAATATTAGTTATTCGAAAGAAGTTATCGAATATTAGTTATTCGAAAGGAGTTAATCGAATATTAGTTAATCGTAAGGAGTTAATCGAATATAGTTTACTCGAAAGGTGTTAATTGATAAGAGTAAATTAGTTAGAGTTAATTGAATATAGTTAATCCAGTAGTGTAACACCCCGTGTATTCTATAACAGTGAAATTCACAAATTAAAGTATAACTAACTTCAAATCAAAGA
This sequence comes from Allium sativum, assembly GCA_030737875.1. Classification (NCBI taxonomy): domain Eukaryota; kingdom Viridiplantae; phylum Streptophyta; class Magnoliopsida; order Asparagales; family Amaryllidaceae; genus Allium; species Allium sativum. The sequence goes on along the minus strand of CM060913.1, from coordinate 689,969,930 downwards.
ATTAAGGGAAACGGGATACGCCATTGCGTTCGTCTCGGAATTCTGCTTGAGATAGAGTCCGAGTTTGCATAAAATGGACTCCGTATGAGGAAGATATGGCCTCCGAAAGTTTCAGAATTCAGTTTAAAATTCAAACAGACCAAAACAGCTCAGAAAAACCAATTTGAAATTCAAAATCGGGCCCAATTGGCCAGGGCGGGAATTTTCCCGCCCAAGGCACCCAGGTCGACTTGGCAGTCGACCTGGGGCAAACCAGGTCGACTGGGCAGTCGACCTGGGTCACCCGTGTCGACTGCCAAGTCGACACGGTGTCGACTGGCATGTCGACCTGGCCACTGAGCCAGGTCGAACCCAGCCCTCATGGCTGGCCTGGTCTGTGTTTGGTCGATTTTCTGAGCCTTGCCTTGTCACTAGGGCTAGGTGTCAGCTCCTGGTTGGTCTCTCTTTCTAATGAACGACTATTATTAAAACAAGCTCCATCGACGGTCCTAATCAACTCACAAACACTATAAAACGACCCTAAGACCTAGCCTAAATCATACTATTTCATTTTAGCCTCGTGCAGCCGCCAATAAACCTAGAACTCTAAATTAAAAATACAAAGAACAAAATTATAGAAGACGAAGGACGATTATTGAAGGCTACAACTAGAAGCTACAACAACTACGGCGCTTTAGACAACGGATTTGGGGCTATTTGATTTGGAATTTTGATTACTTGCTTCATATTGTAAGTTCTATGTCACTTTTTAGGCAAAAACGCTAAAATAACATGGACATGGCATGAATTGAAACCGGATTTAGGAACTATTATTAATCCATGTTTATATTGTTTAACTTTGAATCATAATTTGGGAATATTGCTATGTCAATGTTGCAAGTTAAACTTATCATGATTTTGATGTTGTTATGAATCACTTGGGCTTAATTATGGCAAGTTGGACTAATACATGTCCATGGAATCACTATGTTTACTGAAATCTTTATGTTGATTAAACCTTGCCTATGATGCTAATTAAACCATGTCTATGATGTTGATGGAACTATGCCTGTGATGTTAATATACCTATCGTGTTAATGACAAATTGGGAATTACTAGGTTATGATGAAAAGTTGGAATCATTATGTTTATAATGCTAGATGAGAATCATTATGTTAAAAATGCTAAATTGGAATCCACTATGCCTATTAGAATTACCATGCCTTTAATGTTTCATGTTTGTAATAAAATTATTATTATGCCCGCAATGATTATTATGCCTATGATGTAAAGTTGAAATCATCATGTTAAACTAAGTTGGAACCATTACTATGCCAAGATATCATCATGCTAGTATTGAAACCATGTGATATGTTATAGCCTGTTTATTATGCAAGTGATGTTGGAATTGTCACATATGCCTATCACATGTTTGGTGTTATTCCCCTTTATCTCTTGAATTGTTTATGCTTGTGAACGAAGTACGTTTATATACGTTGGGGATACGATTGGGTAGAATAGGCAAAACTTGAGTTGATTATAATCATAAACCGTGAAATTTGGCATAAGTAGAACATGAAATATGGCACGAAAACTTGACTTGAACATGCCATAACTTGACTTAAATCGTGCCTTAGTAGGTCACGAAGTTGACATATGAACATGCTATGGAAATAGCACGAATCTGCTAAGAACATGGGCATGACTTTAGAAAACAAGAAAGTGGCCAACTCGTGGTTGGGTTGAGTTTATAGTGTAAATCTGCCCGGAACCGCCCGACAAATCCAGTTGCTACAAACAATAGGGTCCAATGTGGGTAGTTGGTCACATCGCGCTTGAAACCCCGAGGTTGGGTTGAGTTCGTAGCGTAAACCTGCCCGGAACCGCCCGGCTAATCCAGTGGCTACGAACAACAGGATCCAATGTGAGTGGTTCGGTGCATTAACGAATTAATTAATGCCAATTAGGGTTAAGTCATGAACATGAAAAGACAACTTAACCAAATTGAACACGATTTGTAGGGCTAAGTCATGAACTTGAAACGACAACACTTAGCCAACTTGACATGACACGTAGGCGGGTTAAGTCGCGAATTTAAATGACATACTTAACCACCTTGACATGACTAGACTGGAAAAGGATTAAGTCACGAATTACATGATTTAATCGGTTAGGCGTGTTAGGTCACGAATTACATGACCTAATCTATTAGGCGAAACCCTAGACACGACCCTTTTCAGCAGGAACCCTCTAGATGTATCAAGGTACCCTGGGGCTAGGCCAGGTGGTGCACGATTACTGGGCTGATTGTAAGAGGTGAACGACGGCAGTGGGGTACGCCTGTGTAGGTTCGGTGGACTACGGTCGTGCACGTATTCCGGGGCAGACACTTGGTATCCGTAGATTTATCTGTGCATCTTGAATCGTGTTAGGGGTTGACACCCTAGGGCTGATACACCCGAAGGTGGACCCAGCACAGGTGACTACATTCGTGATTAGCCATATGACACGGACACTTAGCAAGCTAGAACTTGTAGGGAGCCGATCGACTAGATAAGCGCTTCGTAGGACCACGTACTTGGGTCAGGCCCCGTTTCAGGGTCATTTCACGATATTGGGCCGTGGGATTTATTTCGTGATTAACTTGGGACCTGGGCTTAGTATACTAGTACAGTCGATGCAATGAATCTTGAACATGTGCTGCTTTATTTGACTTGTCTTGACTTATCATGATCACCTTAGTCTATCTTGCCTACCTTGACTCCATTCTTAAGTTTAGTTCCAGCTCATACATGACATGTTGTTTTAACCGTTTTTACACTGAAAGTCACTAGGACTTACTCAGCCTTTATGACTGACCCTTTTCCTTTCGCCTCTTTTTCTTTCGTCCCCCCCCCCCCCCAGGTCCATAGGGAGGGAATACCGCAGCTTGACCAGCTTTCACATCCAGCTTGAAGATTAAGAATGTATTGCTTGGATCTTTTTCGTTTTGGACTATGGCTTTGGGCAGCAATTATGGGACTTATGCAGTTTATTTATGTTTTCTTTATGCTTCTTTAAATAATGTACTCAAGACAGTTATGAAGGTGTTATGTTTTTGGAAGTATTGTAAGACAAGTTATGACATGGTTTGTGTAACACGTATTTTAATGAAATAAAAATTGCTGTTGTTTTCCGCTGTTCAAAAATATGTGTATTCATATCTGTCTTGTATATCTGTGACTTATACTTACAAACCTCCACCAAAATTAGGGCATTCCCTTTGAGAGTGACCCTAACGGAGGTGGGGTGTTTCACTTGGTATCAGAGCATAGGTTTACCAGATAAGATAAAAGCTTTGAAAATTTATTTTCAAAAGAATATTTAAAGAAGCATTTTTAAAGATAAAATATTATTTTATATTAAAAGGCAAAGTCCCCCAAAACCATAGGTACTATCTCTTATCCTTCGTTTTGAATCTATCCTTTTTGTTTCAGCATGTCCGAAGAACTTAACTTGCCAGAGGGTATACCAATACCTGGTTGGTTTAGACGATTCTTAGAAGCAAGGGCCACTCAGCCAGGTCATACCGTTCCTCCTCCTCCAGTTGCAGGAAATCATCCAGCTGCAGCAGCACCTCTTCCTCCACCTCCTCCACGAGGAAATACTTTTGCTAAGATTTGTAAAGATTTTAAAGCTATGGGAGGGAAGGACTTTCATGGAACTGAGTCCTTCGTGGCAGCTAGGAATTGGCTAAAGGAAATCGAGGACTTATTCTTTATCTTTGAGATAGAAGATAGGAAGAAGGTACAACTGGCAGTATGGCTACTTAAAGGCGAGGATTCCTACTGGTGGGAAGTCACCAATGCAGAAAGACCGGTGGAAACATGGGAGGACTTTAGGGCGAGGTTTGAGGCTAAATTTCTCTCAGACGCTGAAAGGAGTTTGTAGTTGGAAAAATTCTTATTTCTTAAGCAAGGGAATATGACAGTCAAAGAGTATGTTAATCAGTTCGATGAGCTGGCTAGGTTCGGACTAGACCTAGTCAACACCCCGCACAAGAAGGCTCTCTGCTTTGTCAAGGGATTGAATGAGCCCTTACACATTTTGGCCATGACCCATATACCCATGGGAGCTACGTATGAAAGGTTGGTGCAGATGGCATTGCTGAACGAAGAAGATAAGGGCAAGAAGGAGACAAAGGCAGAAAACTCTCAAGGGAAGAAAGAGGTCAAGCCCAACGATTCTCAGAATAAGAAGGTAGACTCCGAGAAAGGAGGCAAGAACGACAACTCACGTGATAAAAGGAAATGCAATTTCTGTGCTACGGAAGGGCACATAGCCAAGGATTGTAGAAAAAGGAAGAGAAAGCAAGGTGAATGTTTTCATTGTGGGGGAGACTGGACACATCAGCAAAGACTGCCCTAAGAAGCAGACCGGACCTTCTGGGAGTACATCGTTAACTTCTTCTAGATGCTTTGTTTTATCTTGTTTCTCTCCTCGATCCTATCTTGAGAACCATAGGTAGAATCTTTTTGGATGTAAACATGTAATTGAAACATGTTATGATTGTGAAATGGTTGCAAGTGGTCGCAAGTGGTTGCTCGTGGTTGCATATATACACACAACCTAGGTTTTAGATCGGCTCAGTCACTTCATATTGCATATGCATAAATGTATTTATATTCGTATATGGTTGAGGTTTAATGTGTTGTCATATGAATGTTGCATTTGTATGAATGATTGTGCACTCATGTAGAATCATGAATAGGAGAATTTGCATACATAATGGATTCATGGCACTTACATAATTCGCATTAAGGAGGTCAACTGAACCAGTAGACCTCCTGATTTTGCATTAGATAAGTACATGTACACATACACTTCGCATATGATCATGAAGCGTTAGAAGTCTTTTAAGGACAATGGATGCTCGTGTTTGATGGATGAGTAGATGGATGTTTGGATGTTAAGATGTACATTCTTCCTGAACTTGAAGATTTCGGGGACGAAATCCTTTTAAGTGGGGGAGAATGTAACACCCCGTATACTCTATAACAGTGAAATTCACAAATTAAAGTATAACTAACTTCAAATCAAAGAATTAAGGGAAACGAGATACGCCATTGCATTCGTCTCGGAATTCTGCTTGAGATAGAGTCCGAGTTTGCGTAAAACGAACTCCGTATGAGGAAGATATGGCCTCCGGAAGTTTCAGAATTCAGTTTAAAATTCAAACAGACCAAAACAGCTCAGAAAAACCTATTTGAAATTCAAAATCGGGCCCAATTGGCCAGGGCGGGAATTTTCCAGCCCAAGGCACCCAGGTCGAGTTGGCAGTCGACCTGGGGCTATCCAGGTCGACTGGGCAGTCGACCTGAGTCACCCGTGTCGACTGGCATGTCGACCTGGCCACTGAGCCAGGTCGAACCCAGCAGTCCTCGCTGGCCTGGTCTGTGTTTGGTTGATTTTCTGAGCCTTGCCTTGTCACTAGAGCTAGGTGTCAGCTCCTGGTTGGTCTCTCTTTCTAATGAACGACTATTATTAAAACAAGCTCCATCGACGGTCCTAATCAACTCACAAACACTATAAAAAGACCCTAAGACCTAGCCTAAATCATACTATTTCATTTTAGCCTCGTGCAGCCGCCAATAAACCTAGAACTCTAAATTAAAAATACAAAGAACAAAATTATAGAAGACGAAGGACGATTCTTGAAGGCTACAACTAGAAGCTACAACAACTACGGCGCTTTAAACAACGGATTTGGGGCTATTTGATTTGGAATTTTGATTACTTGCTTCATATTGTAAGTTCTATGTCACTTTTTAGGCAAAAACGCTAAAATAACATGGACATGGCATGAATTGAAACCGGATTTAGGAACTATTATTAATCCATGTTTATATTGTTTAACTTTGAATCATAATTTGGGAATATTGCTATGTCAATGTTGCAAGTTAAACTTATCATGATTTTGATGTTGTTATGAATCACTTGGGCTTAATTGTATGGCAAGTTGGACTAATACATATCCATGGAATCACTATGTTTATTGAAATCTTTATGTTGATTAAACCATGCCTATGATGCTAATTAAACCATGTCTATGATGTTGATGGAACTATGCCTGTGATGTTAATATACCTATCGTGTTAATGACAAATTGGGAATTGCTAGGTTATGATGAAAAGTTGGAATCATTATGTTTATAATGCTAGATGAGAATCATTATGTTAAAAATGCTAAATTGGAATCCACTATGCCTATTAGAATTTCCGTGCCTTTAATGTTTCATGTTTGTAATAAAATTATTATTATGCCCGCAATAATTATTATGCCTATGATGTAAAGTTGAAATCATCATGTTAAACTAAGTTGGAACCATTACTATGCCAAGATATCATCATGCTAGTATTGAAACCATGTGATATGTTATAGCCTGTTTATTATGCAAGTGATGTTGGAATTGTCACATATGCCTATCACATGTTTGGTGTTATTCCCCTTTATCTCTTGAATTGTTTATGCTTGTGAACGAAGTACGTTTATATACGTTGGGGATACGATTGGGTAGAATAGGCAAAACTTGAATTGATTATAATCATAAACCGTGAAATTTGGCATAAGTAGAACATGAAATATGGCACGAAAACTTGACTTGAACATGCCATAACTTGACTTAAAACATGCCATAGTTGGGCACGAAGTTGACATATGAACATGCTATGGAAATAGCAAGAATCTGCTAAGAACATGGGCATGACTTTAGAAAACAAGAAAGTGGCCAACTCGAGGTTGGGTTGAGTTTGTAGTGTAAATCTTCCCGGAACCGCCCGGCAAATCCAGTTGCTACAAACAATGGGATCCAATGTGGGTAGTTGGTCACATCGCGCTTGAAAACCCGAGGTTGGGTTGAGTTCGTAGCGTAAACCTGCCTGGAACCGCCCGACAAATCCAGTGGCTACGAACAACAGGATCCAATGTGAGTGGTTCGGTGCATCAACGAATCAATTAATGCCAATTAGGGTTAAGTCATGAACATGAAAAGACAACTTAACCTACTTGAACACGATTTGTAGGGCTAAGTCATGAACTTGAAACGACAACACGTAGCCAACTTGACATGACACGTAGGCGGGTTAAGTCGCGAATTTAAATGACATACTTAACCACCTTGACATGACTAGACTGGAAAAGGATTAAGTCACGAATTACATGTCTTAATCGGTTAAACGAGTTAGGTCACGAATTACATGACCTAATCTGTTAGGCGAAACCCTAGACACGACCCTTTTCAGCAGTAACCCTCTAGATGTATCAAGGTACCCTGGGGCTAGGCCGGGTGGGGCACGATTACTGGGCTGATTGTAAGAGGTGAACGACGGCAGTGGGGTACGCCAGTGTAGGTTCGTTGGACTACGGTCGTGCACGTATTCCGGGGCAGACACTGGGTATCCGTAGATTTATCTGTGCATCTTGAATCGTGTCAGGGGTTGACACCCTAGGGCTGATACACACGAAGGTGGACCCAGCACAGGTGACTACATTCGTGATTAGCCGTATGACACAGACACTTGGCGAGCTAGAACTTGTAGGGAGCCGATCGACTAGATAAGCGCTCCGTAGGACCCCGTACTTGGGTCAGACCCTGTTTCAGGGTCATTTCACGATATTGGGCCATGGGATTTATTTCGTGATTAACTTGTGACCTGGGCTTAGTATACTAGTACAGTCGATGCAACGAATCTTCAACATGTGCTTCTTTATTTGACTTGTCTTGACTTATCATGATCACCTTAGTCTATCTTGCCCTCCTTGACTCCATTCTTAAGTTTAGTTCCAGTACATACATGACATGTTGTTTTAACCGTTTTTACACTGAAAGTCACTAGGACTTACTCAGTCTTTATGACTGACCCTTTTCCTTTCGCCTCTTTTTCTTTCGTTCCCCCCCCCCCCAGGTCCACAGGGATGGAATACCGCAGCTTGACCAGCTTTCACATCCAGCTTGAAGATTAAGAATGTATTACTTGGATCTTTTTCGTTTTGGACTATGGCTTTGGGCAGCAATTATGGGACTTATGCAGTTTGTTTATGTTTTCTTTATGCTTCTTTAAATAATGTACTCAAGACAGTTATGAAGGTGTTATGTTTTGGGAAGTATTGTAAGACAAGTTATGACATGGTTTGTGTAACACGTATTTTAATGAAATAAAAATTGCTGTTGTTTTCCGCTGTTCAAAAATATGTGTATTCATATCTGTCTTGTATATCTGTGACTTATACTTACAAACCTCCACCAAAATTAGGGCATTCCCTTTGAGAGTGACCCTAACGGAGGTGGGGTGTTTCAAGTAGGATAAATCAAATAGAGTTAATCCAATAGAGTTAATAGAATTGAGTTAATAAAATAGAGCTAATAGATAAGAGTAAATCGATTAGAGTTAATCGAATAGTGTTAATTGAATAGAGTTATTCGAATACAGGTTATTCGAAGAAGAGAGATTATAGAATATAGTTTATTCGAAGGAAAAAGTTATCGAATAGAGATTTATTCGAAAGAGAGTTACGTAAGGGAGTTTGTTAAAGATTTAAAAGTTAAACTTGGACTATTTCAAAGTTAAAACGTTGTTCAGTTAAGGTCTGAGAGGTAGTTATACCCCAACTTGATTGACTTCCTTCTTAACTAAGGAATGGTAAGGTCTGATAGTGAATGATGGTTAAGTGAATTTAGCTAATGAGCGTAATGATTTGTGTTGGCCTAGCGATGGTTATTTAAACATCAGTTTAAATCCAATAAAGGAGTTTTGGAAATGTTTTCCAAATAAGAATCAGAAATGTTTTCTAATAATAGAAAACAAGAAATGGGAGAGATATGGAAATGTTTTCTAGTGATTGACAACGTATATTTTATAAACTTAGAATATAAGAATATACGAATATATGGAAGTGGGAAATAAGGAAATGAATAAATTAATGTTAAATTAATTTAAAGGGGTTAAATGTGGATTATTGTTTGATCGATAGAATTTCCATCTGGAAATAATATCGTTGTTTGCACACGTGTTTTTCTTTGATAGTTAACTCACCGACTATCAAAGTTTTGACAATTTTTCCATCGTCAATATGGAGAGACCTGTTGGACTCTTATCCAAAGAACCACTCCGTATGGGCGTTAATGTTTCAAATCAAATAGATCAAAGACAAATTGAAGACGGAGTAAAGTGCAAGGGCTGTTGTATAAGTCTTAGGTAGAGATTGCTTAGGATGTGTGTACAAAATAGTGCCTTCAATTTGTCCATTCCCAGGACAACTTGAATGGACTAATGTTTGACAGAGTATATCTACTAGATCAAGTAAGCTGATCGTTTCAAATGTATTTAAGTTGGTGGCAGAGGAATTCGTTTTTCTTAGCTTATACCCGTGGTATTTTTGGGGAGATCAAATTGTGATTCGACGGGTATGACGATGTGGCATTCGAAGTAAATGGAGGAGTGATCTGTTAAAAGGTACATTTTGGTCTCGAGTCTCATCAACTGGGAAATGACAGAAATCGGGCAAGCAGCATGGCTAAGTGGTTCGTAACCATGAAGGGTATATTGTCACCATCTAGAGAATATTCATATTTGCTACTTCTTTCAATTCTGTATCTCCCGGGAATGGTTATGTTGGTTTACCAACTGTAAGGTGACAATATATTCGATACACTCAAGCGAAATGAGTGGTCGGTCATGTGTGGCCGAGTTGCAAGATGTTCTTGTTGAACTCCAGTGTATCGCTTCTAGAGTACACTGATCAGAAGGTGGATCCATACCTTGTCATATTTGGAATCCATTCCCCAAATAAGAGCCCACGGTTTTGATTGTATATTATATATGTAGAACGTTAGACGCAAGTGTTTCTACTAGATTAATATTACTTGTTTTAGACATTATTATAATATCAGAATAATATTGTTTACAAATGATTTGGGTTATCGTAAGATAAAAATCATCCGTGTTTACGTGTGGATCGATCTTACGGTTATTCTTTCTTTGAAAGGATCTTTAAAGTTAAACAAAAGATTTGAGTTTACTCACATCAGTCACATGATTGACCCGGAGTTTGTTTTGTTTTCCCTAAACTCTTGGGTGCCCAATTTTGCACGGGCAGTCAAGTAGTCGGGATTTACAGATATATTTGGAGAGCTGGAGCAGGAGGCTTCATAATTATATAGCTATCTTTATTTCTTCTATGTTGTAAGTGTTGTACTTCAGAAACGATATGTATATTCAAGTACAGATTTATAGTTCAAGTTATGTTATATATTATATGTTATTCGTTCTGCTATGAGGTTCGTGTTACTCTGAAGTTGTGTTGTTCTTCTTCTTCTATTCTAAGTTTATATCTTATCTATTCTCACCATCTATTTTCTTTCCATTTTTTTTGTTTTCCAGTGCAATTGGGGTTGGACTTGTGTTATTTGGCCAGCTCAAATTGGACCAGAAATTTCGGGACGCTACAGTTGGTATCATAGCAAAGGTTAAGTAATTACCTTGCCTTTGTGGCGTGACTCAGTAGAGATGGGGTTAGTAATACCCTAGATTGAGTTGAGTATATATATATATATATATATATATATATATATATATACGAGTGAACATATTTGTTATTCAATATAAAATAATTTTATATTGTGGAGACTTATTTGTTGAGTTGTTTATGGGTTCTGGTCGATCAGTTTGATCCACTATGTCGGTAGGTGTTTATAAACACTCGAACACGATGGGTCGACACGATATGTTTGAAAAGACGGTAAATGAAATAATTTTACCCAAATTATATTTTGATATAAAGGAATTTTATTGAAATGATTATAATATATTGGATATATTGGTTGTTATTATAATCGAGTAATAATATAATTGAATGGTTATGTAAATAACCAATTAGAATTCATATAAGTGTAATATATGAAATCAGATGAATTAAATTTGAAGTTAAAATCAGAATTGGAATTAAAAATCTAAAAATTTGAATAAGTATTTATTAACAGATTTGGAATAAATATATGAAAATTTTAAAATCCTGGGAGATTTTAAACTTTTTAAAGCATTGCAAATGATATTTTGAAATGTATTTTAAAATAGAAATGTTTAGAAATGGTTTTGAAAGTGTTATAGCATTGAATTCACTTCGATCGCTGGAAAAAAAGTTCCGAAGATGACTTTGCAGCATCATCGGTGTTCATTTTCGAGTTCTAAGTGACGGATTACTACTAAGTATTTTGTTTTTGAATTGTTTTGAGAAGACAAGTGTTTGAAATCCGAAAAGGGAAAGTTTAATTTTTATATGGTAAACTATTTAACATTCCCCAGGAATAGACTGTTTGAATTAAAAACAAATTTAAACAGAAATTTTTGAAGGCAAATTGAAAGTGAGTTAAAGTCAGTTAAGTGGTAACTGAAATTGAATTAGAATGATATCGAAACAAATTGAATTTGTGAGATTCAAATTTGAAGTGTTATTTGATAATCAAGTAAAGAGTTCGGAATCGAGAATGAAACTCGAGTTTGAAAGGAAATTCGACTTTGGTATAACAGAATGATTTGGTTTGAGAATGGATTGATTGGAGTTTGATTGGGATGACATTGGTATATACTGAATTAGCAGCAGATATAAAGGATATAATGATATGCCCGACAAAAAGGTACAAGTTTATATTATATATTGGGTATGAGATTTTGCTAGCCAATTGGCAAGCCGCTTGGCTGTTTAATTTTCTTTTGGGTTGAAGAAGGCCTAGAGAGGCGAGTTGGAGTTTGAGTTATTGACCAGTACCAAGGAAGTGGTGGCGAAATTTCTCGGAAAATTAAGGTGTTAGAAATTTTTCAGGGTTTTTAAAAATTTTCGTTGATAAGAATTAATTAATATTTTAATTGAAGTTTATTGGTTCAGTGAAACTGAAATTAAGAAGTAAAACAAATAAATTATAACCTAGTTGATAGGGTTTGTTTTCTACCTTAGCAATTTCGAGGACGAAATTATTTTAAGTGGGGAAGAATGTAATGTCCTTTATTTTTACGATGTTATAATTAATTTATTTAATTATTTAATTATTTATAAAGTGATTAAGAGAATTAAATGGTCGTTTAACTAAATAACTTTGAATATTTAATTAAAATAATAAATAAATAGTATATTTAATTCTGAATATAATCAGAATTGGCCAAAAAGGCAATATTGTGTGAACGGGGAAATTCAAAATATATAATTCAGTTTAAAATTGTACTACGATAACGAATATATTTAATTAACGAAGGTTGAGCGCATAAATTATATATTAAATATCATCGAGCTCGAAATGGCACGATAGTTCGTACTTTGGTGATTCGAACTTTAAACAAGTATACAAGAGCCATTTTAAATCGGATTTCTGTGAAACAAGAAACGTTAGGAGCTGGTGAAGTATAATTTTCTAACGGAAGAGAAAAATTGGGATTTCATTGTGTAGATTTTGATTTATGTCCAAATCAAATTTTAGAAAAGTCGTTGTGGAATTCCTTTATAATTTATATCGATTTATTTATAATTAAAAGGGTTTCTATATATAAATCGAACATCGATATAACTAGGAATTTTTAAGTATCGAGTTATAAATCTAATGAGAAATGTAAGGTATTCCATTGTGAATATATACGATAATATTTACTTTTAAATATTAAATTTAATTGTTTTTAAATATATTTACATATTTAAAAGGGTTATTTAGAGATTTAAAAATAGCAAGTTTTGCAAACGACCTCAGAATTCGACGAAACTAATTTTGTTGGATCCGCAATATTAAATTTTTGCTAGATTTCAATTTTTGCGATTTTTGAAGTCAGTATGTGGCCGTACCGATTTTTAAAGTGAAAAACAGTCGATATTTTGGTGGTTAAAAATACGCTGTGTGAGTACACGAAGTCGGAATTCGACGAAACCAGTTTCATTGGGACCGAAATGTCGATCTGTAGCTGTATGTCAATTTCCGTGATTTTTTAATATCATGTGTGATCACACGGATTTTTAGAAGACGAAATTAATGAATAATTGACTAAAATAAAATATCTAAATTCCCTATAATTACACCCACTAGCCTATCCTAAACCTAATCTCATACTTCTCCCAGTCAAACAAAGTCTGGCCTTCACCAGCTTCTTATCCAACATGAAGAAAAAGCTTTCAAAAATTCTATAAATCCAAATCAAATACTAGAAATCCCGAAATATATGTAGTTGAGTTCAGGCCGACTTCCTCTTTAATCTGATACGAGTTTTACCAGTTTCGAACTGGATTTCTATCGCTCGTTTGTGTACAGCGCATGGGTTTTTTAGCAAGGTTTGGGAATTTTGGCAAGTGCAAGCATCAATGGTGGTTTTGCGATGTTGTTTAGGGGATCGAATGGAGCTAGCTGACTAAGTTTGGAGTGATTCGGTCGGATTTGGTGTCACAGGTTTCACTGTACGGGAGCTCCAGGAGATTGCGACGGGATTTGCAGAGGTGGTGCGGATTCTAAGGTGATGGGCGGGGATGGTGGAGAATCGGACGAGTTGAAGTTTGGAGGTGGTTTCGTACGATTTATTGATGTATAGGGGAGAACAAGATCAGAGAAGTGGTGGTAATGAAGGAAGACACATCTGTATTTCGTTTGAAGATTGAGCATGTTTGGGCTTTGAAGGGTGGATAGGCCGACATGAAATGAAGGTTAAGGCCCGACGGATTTAATTCTCTAAGTTTTTATTTAAATAAAGTATATTAACTTCGTAATGTTATAACTTGGTAATACGATATCAGAATTTAGCGAAATAAGATCCTATGGGATTGTATGGACGGTGGAGATTATATGTTGATTGTTGTGTGTTAACTGTTTGGTTGAATTGCTTATGTATTGGTTGAAATTATAGATAACGATATATATATAAATCGTTAATCAAAAATTGATACTGTTTAGCTGAATAGTTCATAGTGAAATGAAGTTGATGTTAATTATATTGTTTAACATCTGTGGATGCAGGGAAACAGGTTGGGGGAATCCATCTGGATTCCTCAACATTTATTTTACTATTTTTCATATATTGTAATATATGATGTGATATATAATCTGTGTTGATTATGTGTGTTTGAATGATACAATCATTGTTATTTGGTGTTTTGAATACCGTAATGAAACACCCCACCTCCGCTAGGGTCACTCACAAAGGGAATGCACTAGCTTTGGTGGAGCATTATCTAGGTAAACATACACAGAAATATTACAAGATAGAACATATAAAACAGCGGAAGAAAAACCAAATTTCATTTCTTTAAAATCTAGAAAGGTCTAAATCCTTTTACATCAAAATGCCATTAAATCCATTACATCGAAATCTTCCTTGCAATAGTAAAGAAGCATAAAACCATAGTCATAAATCATTCCCCAAGTAAAACAGTAAAGCAAGACATAGCAAAGAGAAATCCAATCCGCTCGTGAAAGAGCCTTGGAGCTTGGTAAGATCCGAACTAAGTTGTATTCCCACCCTGCAAACCTGGGGGGGAGAATGGAAGAAAAAGAGGCGAAACAAAACGGGTCAGTCATAAAGACTGAGTAAGTCCAAGTGATTTTCGACATAGAAACAAGTAAAGATAACATGACATGTATAAACTGAAGGTAAACATAAGGATGATGACAAGATAGGCAAGTTAAACTAAGATGACAAAATAAACTATACTAACCAGATAAACTACGGTAACAATATAAACTATGAAAACCAGATAAACTACGTATATCATCACATGTTTAACATTCTCTGCACCAACTGTACTAGTACTCCAACCCGTATCATCCTTTCCATGTATATGTACAGTCTCTTGCCGTATATCGTATGGGTTTCATCACGTATTTCTATACTACTTCAACGTAGTGCCACCATTCTTGAAATCGTTTGGAGTGTTACCCTTTTTCTGGCTAGGTTTCCTTATCATGAACTATCGTGTGTTCAACTAGGATTTATGCCACCTAGGACCACTAAGTATTATGCTACCTGTTGAACGTTTTCTAGATTCGATTAGGGTTTATGCCACCTAGGACCACTAAGGATTATGCTACCTAACAAACAACACCCTTTTTCCATGTACAATATATTAATCGACCGGCTCCCTACAAGTCCAAGCTCGTTCATGTGTCTGTGTCATACGGCCCAATCACGAAATGTAGTCACCTGTGCTAGGTCCACTATATGGTGTATCAAGCCCTAGGGTGCCAACCACCGACA
The DNA here is from genome assembly GCA_030737875.1 of Allium sativum. NCBI lineage: Eukaryota > Viridiplantae > Streptophyta > Magnoliopsida > Asparagales > Amaryllidaceae > Allium > Allium sativum. The sequence goes on along the minus strand of CM060913.1, from coordinate 689,954,697 downwards.
CGAATCAAGCATGCACTGTGTAAACCTACTGGTGCCAATGCCTGCTTTTTCAACTCCGGACTACGTGCACGACATAGTCCTCCTGAACCTAAAATGGCGCACCAACTCGGCCGTCGTTCTGGTCGCTTATAATCAGCCCAGTAATCGTGCCCCACCCTGCCTAGTTCTAGGGTACCGTGATACATCTAGTGGGTTACTGCTGAAAAGGACCGCGTAACTAGGGTTTTCGTCCAATAGGTTAAGTGTTGTCATTTAAATTCGAGACATAACCCCATCAGTCTAGCAAGTCAAGTTGGTTTAGTGTTGTCATTCAAGTTCGTGACTTAACCCGCCTACGTGTCATTTCAAATTGGCTAAGTGTTGTCGTTTAAGTTCATTACTTAGCCCTACGAATCATGTGTCAAGTTGGTTAAGTATATTCAAGCGGTTCATGACTTATCCCTATCAAATCATCGTGTCAAATTGGTTATGTATATTCAAGTGGTTGATGACTTAACCCTATCAGATGGCATTAAATCATTAATGCACCCCAACCTCTCACATCAGACCTGTTGTTGTGGTCACCGGATATGTCGGGCGGCTCCGGGTAGAATTACACCACAACTCAGTCTAACCTCGGGTTTTCAAGTGCGATATGACCAACTACCCACATTGGATCCTATTGTTTGCAGTAACTGGATTTGCTGGGCGGTTCCGGGCAGAATTACACTGCAAAGTCAACCCAACCTCGAGTTGGCCATTTTCAAGTTCATTCTAAGTGTCATGTCAATGTTCAAGTTCTATGTCAAGTTCGTGTCAAGTTTCATGGCGAGTTTCATGTCCATATCCAGGTTCAGGTTATAACAACGTTCATGTTTCAAGTTTTGCCTTTTATCAAGTTCATAATTCATGTTCATAACCAATTCATGTTATGCCTATTCTACCCAAATCGTGTTCCCATCGCATGTAAACGTGATCAATCCATACTACAAATAAATCCAAATCTCGAAATAACATTAAAACTATGATAGGCAAGAGGGACGACCATAAAGCGATAAAAGGGGTAACAAGACTAGCATGACATAAATTGCTTACAACATCACTGGCATATAGGATTCCAAATCTAGCAAGATAAGGCGATAGTCATGGTAAACGCTGACATAAAAGAATAGGCATGAAAAAGCAAGCCAAATACAAAGATACTAGATCCAATGGTTTTGGTGTACATAATAGCGAATATACTAAGCAAGTCACACCCTAGGAATACGATCCAACAAAATGCCAATTCGGTGCGCAACATGGTTTTCAACTATAGTGTTATGGGCATGAATAATCAACTATAATAGTCTTAGGCAATTAACCCCCATAGTCATAGGTAGAAATCTCATAGTTATGAATCATAAGAGACTAATCACAATAATCATGGATAATTATCAAAAATAGTTCTAGGCAAATAGTCATAGGCAATTAATAGTAAAAGTTTCAAAGTCATGGTCATAGATAATGGCCTTATGTTCATAATCATAGGTAATAATTCTCATAGTCAAGAGTCATAGGTGATTAGCCATAATTGTCCTCGTCATATTCATAGGCATAGTCTTATGTTTTCAGTCATAGGCATAATCTTATGTTCTTAGTCATAGGCATAGGCATAGTCTTATGTCCATCGTCATAGTCATAGGCATATTAAGGTTATAGACATGAAAGAATTTGATTTACAACAAGATTAGGCCCCAAATAGAAATATTCCCACAAGTCAAGATCCAATAATTTATGTTATAATCTAGCGTTTGAATAATAAACTAGGTCCAACAACATGAATGGGAATGATTCAGTCGATAAGAAATAATCCCAAAATCATAGATTCAAGAAGAGACAAGAACATATCCAAATAGATAATCAAGCTTAGGTCCAATTTCATTTTATTCCATGTCCATATCAAATTTAACAAGTTTCAATGTCAAAGTAACTAGAACTTACAGAGCGCTGATCGAGAATTAGAGTGCAGAGATTTGATTCTAGTAATGGTTGTTACAGTTGTTGAATCTCTATTTGTTTTGTCTTGTTCTAGTTGAAAACTCCCAATTTGCAATTCCTAGATATTGTCTTGACGAAGAAGAAGTAGCCATTCTCTCTTTAATTTAATTATTTCAGAAGCAGCATAAGGACAGAATGAAATGGTGTGGAGAGAATGAGACTAGGGGTGAGTTTATATAGGATTAGAGTCACGAATCTAGTCACGAAGCAAGTCTAAATACATCAGAATTCATCTGGTTTAGGAAATAGGTTCGGGAGGCAGGTCGACCCCCAGGTCGACTCCCCAGTAGAACTGGTCATTGGGAGGTCGACACCCCAGTCGACTCCCCAGTCGACCTGGTTGGGGGGAGATCGACTCCCCAGTCGACCTGGTTGGGGGGAGGTCGACTCCCTAGTTGACCTGGGTATATGGGCGGGAATTTTCCCGCCAGCCTTCTCTGGGTTTGAATTTCGAATTTTCTGGCTTTATTTTCGAGCTTTTTTATTTTATTCAATTTCTTGAAACTTCTGAAGGGCATAACTTGGTCATACGAACTCCGATTTTCGGAAACTCGGACTCGATTTCATGCAGAATTTCGAGACGAACGCAATGGCGCAACCCGTTTCCCTTGGTTCTTATTTTAAAATTTAATTGTACCTGTATTTATGGTTATAACATGTTATTAAAATATGGGTTGTTACATTCTTCCCTCCTTAAAGGATTTCGTCCCCGAAATCTCTAAGTTAGGAAGAATGTATCCTACCATCCATCATCCATCTACACAAAACATCATCGACAAGCAATCATTGTCCTTAAAAGATTCCTAATGTTGTATGTATATATGCGGAAAGTGTGTGTATATGTACTTATCTAATGCAAAAGATCACGCAGTTACTGATTCAGTAAACCTCCTAAATACAAAGTATGCTTGTACGATGAGTCCAACATGTATGCAAATTCCTATTACATTTCACAATTTCTACATGAGTGCTCAAACATTCGTTCATATGCAACATCCAAATGATAGCATATCAAGTTTCCATCCATGTACAAGTATAAACATTCATGCATATGCAATATGAAAATGTGACTGAGCCGATCTAGTGCCTAATGTGTGTTATGCAACCACGAGCAACCACTTGCCAACACTTGCAACCATTTGCAAACATCAACCATAACATGTCTCAAACACATGTTTACACCCAATTGTTCCTACCTAAAGATATAGTCGAACGATAGAAGAAAGTAAAAATTTTGTGCCCATTAGGCAATGTCAAAACTGGAAATCTATGTCACATATATACTGATTATGAGAAGAACTCCCTAGGCACCAGCCCGAAGACTGAAATCAACATCAGGCTGACACCCAAAGAATTACTCAACCCAGCGGACAACCTCAAGCCCCAACATGCATTACTAACAGATGATCCCTATGGGGTTTTGCAACAGAAATAGGATTGAGATTAGGACCGAGAGGTTATACTTAAGAGATAGCATGCAAATAAGCTCTACAGGAAAAGAGGGATCAAGGATATACTCTTAAAAAGAGATATGATGCGCGTGTCTAGTCTTCAATCTTCTAAGTCACATTTCCTTATGCTTAACTCCATTATGCTTTGATCGTATTTAACTTCACATTTCATAGCTTCTTAATTCCTATTTCCAAAATGTGAGTTGGAACTTATTTCACTGTCGCCTCTCGTTCCACTTTCACTTATTCTTTTTCTAGTACACTCAGCTTAAACATAACTGTGTACTCATGGTTTCGTGCAAGCTCTCCAAAATTCACTAGTGAATCTTGGATCTCATTCACTTACTAGAAGGTATTCCAAAATGAATTATCTCCTGAAAATAAACAAATGCCAACAATGTTGCCGAATGTACTTACTAAGGTAATTTTCTATATCTCATTCATAAGAGAAACGAACCATCCGCCTTAGTGGCGAACACTACTCGAGCGGATCAACAAATGTATCAATAGATTCTAGGTAACTAAGCATGACAAAACCCTAAGGGTTACACTAGACTTCGAGGGCATTACCAAGGCAAGTCAAGAGTCTAACTACCATGGAACTAGTACAAACAAGTCATGAATATACACTTAGCATATACATTCTCAAATCCAAACAAGTCATGAATAAATGAGCCGATTCCCCAATAGGATTTGAGACACAAAAATGGGATCCTTTACTTCGCTAGTACTAAGGTGCAGAGACTCAACTATCGAAGCGGAATTAAAAGAATGCGATGAACAAAAACAAAGTTCTAACAGGATGAAACTAAACCTTCAACAAAAACATTACCACCTCCCTTAGGTATGCTAGTAATGAGAGCATACAATTGCCCTCTCGACGATCTTGTTCTTTGTCCTCGTGCTTATCCTATAACACTTAACTACATGTCCCTTTTTACCATACTAAGGATACTCTTTCTTGTCATGGGTTTTATTATTCTTTCACTTTGGCCTCTTCCTTTTCACTTTTTCCTCCTTCGTGGATTAAGCCATATCAAAAAGTTTCTTATTCTTAGGCTTGTGTTCATTTATCCTCGTTCTTACTATCCTTGTATAGCTTGTTGACAGGTTTCTCAAAATCTACCTCCATTGCACGACAACCCTACAAAGCTTGAAATAATATTAGGTGCAAATGGAACTACTGCGGCTACTGATGGAGGTTGGGCACTCCTTTGCCCTTCGACAAGTGTCGTACGCCTACAAACTATGATGAAAGAGAAAGAGAGAAGAGACTCAAGGAGAGAATCAAAAGATAGTGCATATGGATTTGGGGAATATGTCTTTTCAAAAATATAACACTTTTTCTTGAAAAATGCTTCTTTAAGCTGTCATTTGAAAATAGTTTCAAAAAAACTTTTATCTAGTCTGGTAAACCTATGCTCTGATACCAAGTGAAACACCCCACCTCCGCTAGGGTCACTCACGAAGGGAATGCACTAGCTTTGGTGGATCATTACCTAGGTAAACATACACAGAAATATTACAAGACAGAACATATAAAACAGCGGAAGAAAAACCAAATTTCATTTCTTTAAAATATAGAAAGGTCTAAAGCCTTTTACATCGAAATGCCATTAAATCCATTATATCGAAATCTGCCTTCCAATAGTAAAGAATCATAAACCATAGTCATAAATCATTCCCCAAGTAAAACAGTAAAGCAAGCCATAGCCAAGAGAAATCCAAGCCGTTCGTGAAAGAGCCTTGGAGCTTGGTAAGATCCGAACTAAGCTGTATTCCCACCCTGCAAACCTGGGGGGGAGAACGGAAGAAAAAGAGGCGAAACAAAACGGGTCAGTCATAAAGACTGAATAAGTCTTAGTGACTTTCAGCATAGAAACAAGTAAAGATAAAATGACATGTATAAACTGAAAGTAAACATAAGGATGATGACAAGATAGGAAAGTTAAACTAAGATGACAAGATAAACTACACTAACCAGATAAACTACGGTAACAAGATAAACTATGCAAACCAGATAAACTACGTATAGCATCGCATGTTTAACATTCTCTGCACTAACTGTACTGGTACCCCAACCCGTATCATCCTTTCCATGTATATGTACAGTCCCTTGCCGTATATCTTACGGGTTTCATGACGTATTTCTATACTACTTCAATGTAGTGCTACCATTCTTGAAATCATTTGGACTGCCACCCTTGTTCTGGCCAGGTTTCCTTATCATGAACTATCGCGTGTTCAACTAGGATTTATGCCACCTAGGACCACTAGGGATTATGCTACCTATCGTACGTTTTCTAGATTCGATTAGGGTTTATGCCACCTAGGACCACTAGGGATTATGCTACCTAACGAACAACACCCTTTTTCCACGTACGATCTATTAATCGGTCGGCTCCCTGTGAGTTCTAGCTCGTTCATGTGTCTGTGTCATACAACCCAATCGCGAAATGTAGTCACCTGTGCTAGGACCACCATAGGGTGTATCAAGCCCTAGTGTGCCAACCACCGAAACGAATCAAGCATGCACAGTGTAAACCTACTGGTGCCCAATGCCTGCTTTTTCAACTTCGGACTACGTGCACGACCATAGTCCGCCTGAACCTACAATGGCGCACCAACTCAGCCGTCGTTCTGGTCGCTTACAATCAACCCGGTAATCGAGCCCCACCCTGCCTAGTTCCAAGGTACCGTGATACATCTAGTGGGTTACTGCTGAAAAGGACTTGGTAACTAGGGTTTCCGTCTAGTTGGTTAAGTGTTGTCATTTAAATTTGAGACTTAACCCCATCAATCTAGCATGTCGAGTTGGTTAAGTGTTGTCATTCAAGTTCGTGACTTAACCCGCCGACGTGTCAAATTGGCTAAGTTTTGTTGTTCAAGTTCATGACTTAGCCCTACGAATCATGTGTCAAGTTGGTTAAGTATATTCAAGCGGTTCATGACTTATCCCCATCAAATCATCGTGTCAAATTGGTTAAGTATATTTATGAATTTAATGACTTAACCCTATCAAATCATTGTGTCAAATTGGTTGAGTATATTCAAGCGGTTCATGACTTAACCCTATCATGTGGCATTAATTCATTAGTGCACCCCAACCTCTCACATTAGACCTGTTGTTGTGGTCACTGGATATGCCGAGCGGTTCTGGGCAGAATTACACCACAACTCAGTCTTACCTCGGGTTTTCAAGTGCGATATGACCAACTACCCACATTGGATCCTATTGTTTGCAGTAACTGGATTTGCCAGGCGGTTCTGGGCATAATTACACTACAAACTTAACCCAACCTCGAGTTGGCCATTTTCAAGTTCATTCTAAGTGTTATGTCCATGTTCAAGTTTTATGTCAAGTTCGTGTCAAGTTTCATGGCGAGTTTCATGTCCATATCCAGGTTCAGGTTATAACAGCGTTCATGTTTCAAGTTTTGCCTTTTATCAAGTTAATAATTCATGTTCATAACCAATTCATGTTTTTCCAATTCTACCCAAATCGTGTTCCCATCGCATGTAAACGTGATCAATCCATACTACAAATAGATCCAAATCTCAGAATAACATCAAAACTATGATAGGCAAGAAGGATGAGCATAAAGCGATAAAAGGGGTTACAAGACTAGCATGACATAAATTGGTTACAACATCACTGACATATAGGATTCCAAATACAGCAAGATAAGGCGATAGTCATGGTAAACGCTGACATAAAAGATTAGGCATGCTAAAGCATGCCAAATACAAAGATAATGGATCCAATGGTTTTGGTGTATATAATAGCGAATAAACTAAGCAAGTCACACCCTAGGTATACGATCCAACAAAATACCAATTCGGTGCACAACATGGTTTTCAACTATAGTGTTATGGGCATGAACAATCAACTATAATAGTCTTAGGCAATTAACCCCAATAGTCATAGGTAGAAATCTCATAGTTATGAATCTTAAGCGACTCATCACAATAATCATGGATAATTATCAAAAATAGTTCTAGGAAAATAGTCATAGGCAATTAACAGTACTAGTTTCAAAGTCATGGTCATAGATAATGGCCTTATGTTCATAATCATAGGTAATAATTCTCATAGTCAAGAGTCATAGGTGATTAGGCACAATTGTCCTTGTCATAGTCATAGGCATAGTCTTATGTTCACAGTCATAGGCATAGTCTTATGTTCTTAGTCATAGGCATAGTCTTATGTCCATAGTCATAGGCATATTAAGGTTATACACAAGAAAGAATTTGATTTACAACAAGAATAGGCCCCAGATAGAAATATTCCCACAAGTCAAGATCCAATAATTTATGTTACAATCTAGCGTTTGAATAATAAACTAGGTCTAACAACATGAATGGGCATGATTCAGTCGATAAGAAATAATCCCAAAATCATAGATTCAAGAAGAGACAAGAACTGATCCAAATAGATAATCGAGCTTAGGTCCAATTTCATTTTATTCCATGTCCATATCAAATTTAACAAGTTTCAATCACAAAGTAACTAGAACTTAGAAAGCGCTGATCGAGAATTAGAGTGCAGGGATTTGATTCTAGAAATGGTTGTTGCAGTTGTTAAATCTCTATTTGTTTAGTCTTGTTCTAGTTGAAAACCCCCAATTTGCAATTCCTAGATATTGTCTTAACGAAGAAGAAGTAACCATTCTCTCTTTAATTTAATTATTTCAGAAGCAGCGTAAGGACAGAATGAAATGGTGTGGAGAGAATGAGGCTAGGGTTGAGTTTATATAGAATTAGAGTCACGAATCTGGTCATGAAACAAGTCTATATACATCAGAATGCATCTGGTTCAGGAAAGTCGACTCCCCAGTAGACCTGGTCATTGGGAGGTCGACACCCCAGTCGACTCCCCAGTCGACCTGTTTGGGTGGAGGTCGACTCCCCAGTCGACCTTGTTGGGGGCAGGTCGACTCCCCAGTCGACTTGGGTATATAGGCGGGAATTTTCCCGCCAGCCTTCTCTGGGTTTGAATTTCGAATTTTCTGGCTTTATTTTCGAGCTGTTTTTTTAATTCAAATTCCTGAAACTTCTGAACATCATAACTTGGTCATACGAACTCCGATTTTCGAAAACTCGGACTCGATTTCATGCAGAATTTCGAGGCAAACGCAATGGCGCAAACTGTTTCCCTTGGTTCTTATTTTTAAATTTAATTCTGCCTTGATTTATGGTTATAACAAGTTATTAAAATAGGGTTTGTTACACGTAAGAAATACTAGGATGTAGAAAAGGGGATTTTCAAAGTATATTTTGAAAACAAATTATTTATATAAAATCAATGGATTTTATATATAAATGAAAAGGAATTTTGTAAAAGAAATTAATTATAAAATCAAAGGAGATATAAAAATAGATATTTATTTGTTAAATAAATAGAAAGATAAAAAGAATATTTATTTGTTAAATAAATAGAATAAGAAATAAAGGAACTATTTGTGAAAACAAATAGAAAGGTAACTATTTGTGAAACGAATAGAAAAGGAAATAGTTGGGAAAACAAATAGAAAAGGGAAATATTTGTAAAACATTTACAAATAGAATTTTAAAAGGGAAATATTTGTAAAACATTTACAAATAGAATTGAAAAGGGAAATATTTGTAAAACATTTACAAATAGAATAGAAAAACGAAATATTTGTGAAACAAATACAATAGGAAAGTAATATTTATTTGTAAAATAAATAGAATTATATAAAGGAATATTTGGAAAATGAAAAGAATTTTATAAAAAGAGAAATGTACATTTAAAAGGTTTAGACCCGTGCTTCGCAAATGGGCATAACAGAATATGAATTCAAAGTGAACATTTAGAGAATCTGTTTTAACAGATAAAGTAAGAAGATTAATTTATAAATAAGGTTTTATAAATTAAATAAAATATTTATGATTGGATAAATTGAATATATAAGTCAGGACTTATATAGAGAAGTAGGAATCGATTTCAATATCGATATTTGAACTAAATATGGACAAAGAGTAAATTGGATAGAGTTAATCAGTTAGAGTTAATCAGTTAGAGTTAACTAGTTAGAGTTAACCAGTTTGAGTTAACCAGTTAGAGTTAACCAATTAGAGTTAACCAGTTAGAGTTAACCAGTTAAAGTTAATCAATTAGATTTAATTAGTTAGAGTTAACCAGTTAGAGTTAACCAGTTAGAGTTAATCAGTTAGATTTACCAGTTAGAGTTAATCAGTTAGAGTAAACTAGTTAGAGTTAATCAGTTAGAGTCAACCAGTTAGAGTTAATCAGTTAGATTTAATCGATTAGAGTTAAATAGAACTAGAGTTATTCGAATAGAGTTAATCAAACAAGAGTTAGTAGAATATTAGTTATTCGAATATAGTTAATTGAATTAGAGTTAGTCGGATTAGAGTTATTCGAATATAGTTTATTCGAGGAAAGATTTATCGAATATAGTTTATTCGAATAGAGAAAGGGGTTATCGAATATCAGTTTATTCGAAGAATGGAGTAAACAAATATTAGTTATTCGAAAGGAGTTATCGAATATTGGTTATTCAAAAGAAATTATCAAATATTAGTTATTCTAGAGGAGTTAATCGAATATAGTTTATTCGAGAGTAGTTATCGAATATTAGTTATTCGAAGGGAGTTATCGAATATTAGTTTATTCGAAGAATAAAATTATTGATTATTAGTTATTCGAAAGGAGTTAATCGAATATTAATTATTCGAAAGGAGTTAATCGAATATTAGTTATTCGAAAGGAGTTAATTGAATATAGTTTATTCGAAAGGAGTTAATTGATAAGTGTAAATTAGTTAGAGTTAATTGAATAGAGTTAATCCAGTAGGATAAATCAAATAGAGTTAATCCAATAGAGTTAATCAAACAGAGTTAATAGAATTGAGTTAATCAAATAGAGCTAACTGATAAGAGTAAATCGATTAGAGTTAATTGATAGTGTTAATTGAATAGAATTATTCAAATATAGGTTATTCGAAGAAGAGAGATTATCAAATATAGTTTATTCGAAGGAAAAAGTTATCAAATGGAGATTTATTTGAAAGAGAGTTACGTAAGGAAGTTTGTTAAAGATTTAAAAGTTAAACTTTGACTATTTCGAAGTTAAAACGTTGTTCAGTTAAGCTCTGAGAGGTAATTATACTCCAACTTGATTGAATTCCTTCTTAACTAAGGAATGGTAAGGTTTGATAATGAATGATGGTTAAGTGAATTTAGTTAATGAGCGTAGTGGTTTGTGTTAACATCGAGATGTTTATTTAAACATCTGTTTAAATCCAATAAAGGTGTTTTGGAAATGTTTTCCAAATAAGAATCAGAAATGTTTTCTAATAATAGAAAACAAGAAATGGGAGAGATATGGAAATGTTTTCCAGTGATTGATTTCGTATATTTTCTAAACTTAGAAAATAAGAATTTACGAATATATGGAAGTGGGAAATAAGGAAATGAATAAATTAATGTTAAATTAATTTAAAGGGGTTACATGAGGATTGTTATTTGATCGATAGAACTTCCATCTGGAAATAATATCGTTTTTTGCACTCGTGTTTTTCATTGATAGTTAACTCACCGACTATCAAAGTTTTGACCATTTTTCCGTCGTCAATACGGAGAGACCGGTTGGATTCTTATCCAAAGAACCACTCCGTATGGGCGTTAGTGTTTCGCATCAAATAGATCGAAGACAAATTGAAGACGGAGTAAAGTGCAAGGGTTGTTGTATAAGTCCTTGGTAGATATTGCCTAGGATGGGTGTATAGAATAGTGCCTTTGGTTTGTCCAGTCCTAGGACCACATGAATGGATGAATGTTTGACAGAGTATGTAACACCCCGTAATTTTATAACATTAAAATTCACAAACTAAAATATACTTAATTTTTAGAAGAAGAATTAAGTGAAATGGGTTGCGCTATTATGTTCATCTCAAATTTTAGGTCAAGATTGACATCTGGTTTGCATAAAACGAATAACTTATGAAGAAGTTATTAAGCCCTAAAGTTTGTATGCATATGATATATATATATATATATATATATAATATTCAAAAAAAGTTCAAAACAGCGAATCGAGAGGGGGAATAGCAGAACTGCACCATTTTTGGAGTGACCCGAGCTTCGCTCGGTCGACTAGGGGTCGATCCAGGGTATTTGGCTGTCAACCCGTGGCCCGATTCGCCCTAAGGGCTGATGTGGCATCTAAGTGGTCCTGATGGTTCTGGTTATCCCTAGGTTGATCCGACGGCTCTTATTAAATTAAACTTCTATAAAAACACTCCTAAACCCCTAACACTATTCACATTAATTCATAAAAAGAGCCGCCATGCCATCAATGGAGAACCTATAGTAGCCGCCATACACTTTCAACCCTAAAGAAAGACAGAAGCTTGAATCAAAATCAAAATCAAATCAAATCTAAATAATGATTAGTCTACATCAAAGGCGAGCAATTCAGTTTCAGAATACAGATCCCAGAAAGACAAGACTATACTTTTAATTTTGAGTATGATAGCTTTCATGAAGTAATTAATTAATTGAATTATGATAAGATATAATTGGGATTATGAGAATATAATTTTGAATCATGTGATGTAAATTATATGTATGTTTGTTGTAGTGAATCGTATGTTAGTCTTGTGCAAGTTGGATCATATGTTAGTTCTTATGTGAATCTTATGCAAGTTGAATCATATATCTTATGCAAGTTTGTGATGGTTGGATCATATATTCTTGTATGAATCTTATGCAATTTTGGGTTGTTAAAATATATGCGAGACATGTATATGCGTATGCTAGTTTATGTGACAATAATCTTTATGTCCAGATCCATATGCAAGTTTACATCTTTATGTTTAGATCCATATGCAAGTTTAAATCTTTATGTTTAGATCTATATGCAAGTTTACATCCTTATGTTTACATCCATATGAAAGTTCACACCTTTATGTTTGGATCTATAACAGTACATAAGTTATGCAAGTTTATGCCCATTACATTGCTAGTTTTGTATCATATGCTAGTTTGAAAGAAATTCATATGCATGTTATTGGCTATGTAATCTTACGCCATGATCCTTAGATCTATTTTACGCGTTACGTGATGTTTTTTTTCTTTTTATAAGTTAGACTATTTATGAGTCTAACATTTGTCATACGAAAACATACGAATAGCGTAGGGACGATGGGATAATAATAAATTGTGAAATGGCATAAAATGGCCTTAAAAAGCATATAATTAATCTGAGACATTAATTGGCATAATTGGTATTTATGGACATAATTTTAAGAGACAATTATGGACATAAATAAATTTGGAATTTATTGACAAATTTGAATAGGGATATTAATCCAATTTGGAGTTAAATAAAGATGTGTAATAATTAACCGCCTAAAACACGAGGTTAGACTCTTTTGTGGTGTAAGACTGCCCGGACCCGCCCGGCAAATCCAGCAGCCACAAATGCCAATCTAGTGTGAGAGGTCAAAGGCACGAATTAAATGCGTAACAATTGTAAAGACACGAGGTTAGGCTCATTTGCGGTGTAAGACTGCCCGGACACGCCTGGCAAATCCAGCAATCGCAAATGGCGGCCTAGTGTGGGAGGTCTTTACAAGCTTACGGTTCTAATGAATTAAGTAACACTTAACCCGATAAACATGTGATGGGACACGGAGGTTTATGTGGGTGCCTTGGGAGGCATGTGAAATTAAGTGGGTGCCTTGGGTGGCATGTGAAATACGATTATATGCAATTAACCAAGATTGAAACATGCAAGAAGACATGAATAAGAATGGGGTTAAGTGGGGAAACCATAGTGGGGACCAAGCATAGGTGGAAGGCTTGTTCAAGCATGGGGGCCCTTTTCAAACCAATAACCCATTACGTATCTTTGCGAGCTCGACCCAAGTCGAGGATGGGACACGCTTAACGGATTTGATTGTAAGAGGTCAAAACGGTTTAGCGGTGGGAATACAAGTCCAACGGGGTCATGTACGTGCGTGGGTCTAGGCCGATAGGTAAGACGTTGTTGCATCGTGTAGATATAAGCCGTGCATTTTTGGTGGTACCGGGTTGCCACTTTGGGGAGTGATACACCCCACTGTGGGACCAACACAGGTATATACGAGTTAGGGAGCCGATCGAATGGGGGTAGTGGGTACAACTAGTTGAGATAAGGGCAGACGACACCTATGAAGGCAGCTAGGGGTACACGAAACTACAATTATCATTATTAAGTTCTGTAGGCGGGATCAACTTTTAGGGTGACTAGTGGTGGTGCAGTATAGTAATTATCCTATAGTGATTAGGAACGAGATTAACGCCAAAATATTCCTCATATTTTCTTTGTCATGCCCACTTGTTTCATGGTCATATCTTATCTTACCAGTTTATGCCTTATCCTAGATACTTTAATAATTATATTGTTAAAGTTATTATACTCGCCAGACTTTATGTCTGACCCCTTGTTTTCACCTCTTTTCTTACTCCCCTCCCCCCCCCCCCCCGGTTCTCAGGGTGGGGCTAGTACTAGTGGAGCTTGATCTAGGATCTCTTTCTCTCTCTTTTGGAAGTGCTTGGATTGCTGAAAGTAAAGTTCAGCTCATCTCTTTTATGGCTACTTGTGTTGGGGTTTATGCTTTTAATTTTATATACTCTGAAACAATTTATCAAGATGGATATTAAGTGTACTTGGTTTATGAAGTTGTTGTAATCAAACTATTTCTCCGCTGCAATAAAAGTTGTTTTAAAATTTTCAAGTACCATTATTTATATTTGTCTTGTTATATTCTGTTCTATACACTAAATATGCTCCATGGAAGTTAATGCATTCCCTTTGTGAGTGACATTAATGGATGTGGGGTGTTACAAAGTATAGCTGGTAGATCACGTAAGTTGATCGTTTCAAATGTATTTACGTTGGTGGCGGAGGAATTCAATTCTCTTAGCTTATACCCATGGTATTTATAGAGAAATCAATTTGTGATTTGATGGGTATGACGATGTGGCATTCGAAGTAAATGGAGGAGTGATCTGTTAAAAGATACATTTTGACCTCGAGCCTCATCAGCCGAGAAATGACAGAAATCGGGCAGGCAGCATGGCTAACTGGTTCGCAACCAAGTAGGGTATATTGTCACCATCTAGAGAATATTCATATTTGTTACTTCTTTCAATTCTGTATTTCCCAGGAATGGTTATGTTGGTTTACCAACTGTAAGGGGACAATATATTCGCACACACAAGCGAAATGAGTAGTCGGTCATGTGTGGCCGAGTTGCAAGATGTTCTTGTTGAACTCCAGTGTATCGCTTCTAGAGTACACTGATCGGAAGGTGGATCCATACCTTGTCATAGTTGGAATCCATTCCCCAAATAAGAGCCCGCGGTTTTAATTGTATATTATATATGTAGAACGTTAGATGCAAGCGTTTCTACTAGATTAATATTACTTGTGTTAGACATTATTATAATATCAGAATAATATTGTTTACAAATGATTTGGGTAATCGTAAGATAAAAACCATCTGTGTTTATGTGTGGATCAGTCTTATGATTATTCTTTCTTTGAAAGGATCTTTAAAGTTAAACAAAAGATTTGAGTTTACTCACATCGGTCACTTGACTGACCCGGAGTTTTTTTTGTTTTGTTTTCCCTAAACTCTTGGGTGCCCAATTTTGTACGGGCAGTCAAGTAGTCGGGATTTACAGATATATTTGGAAAGCTGGAGCAGGAGGCTTCAGAATTATATAAATATGGTTATTTCAGCTATGTTGTAAGTGTTGTACTTTGGAAATGATATGTATATTCAAGTACAGATTTATAGTTCAAAGTTATGTTATATATTATATGTTATTTGTTCCATTGTGAGGTTCGTGTTACTATGAAGTTGTGTTGTTCTTCTTCTTCTATTCTAAGTTTTTATCTTATCTATTCTCAATCGCTATTTTCTTTCCATTAGTTTTCAGTTTTCCAGTGCAATTGGGGTTGGACTTGTGTTATTTGGTAAGCTAAAAATTGGACCGGAAATTTCGGGACGCTACAAAAAGCTACACAATAGTGAAGTCAAACTTGTTAAAGTTCAATGGAGTGATGCTGAGGAAGACGCGACTTGGGAAACTGAGAGAAAAATACGCACAGCCTAACCTTTTCTTTTTGAGGGTACCTCCTTGATCTCTTTTTCCATAAGTTTATACATGCTTATGTTTATCTTTTTAAGTATATCTCCTTGGTCCTATTCTTTATCCTTAGGTAGAAACCAATGGATGTAAACATGTATTTGAAATATGTTATGATTGATGGTTGCGAGTGGTTGCAAGTGGTTGCCCATGGATGCATATACACTCACATTAGGTGTTAGATCGGCTCAGTCGCTCTCGTATTGCATATGCATATATGTATTTGTATATGGACTGAAACTTGAATGTTATCAAATGGACATTGCATTTATATGGATGATTGTGCACTCATGTAGAAAGTATGATGAGCAACTCTCTCGTAATTAAAATCATCTTCCATGTTTCTTTTGTCCTCTATAATCATGTTATGTAAAATAACACAAGTGTACTAGTCATTTTAATTGGTGACCAAAGTCTGCCTGGGTTACTGACTATGGAATATCTGGATTGATGAACGCCAAATGCTCTTTCAACATCCTTTCTTTCTCCTTCTTGCATTGCTGCAAACCTTGCATATTTACTGTTTTGTGGGTTCGGAATTGTCTTGACTATGGTACTCCATTTCGGGTATATACCGTCGCCTAGATAATATCCATGGTCGTACACGTGACCCTCTAAAGTAAAAAAGTACATGAAATGATCTACCGTTTTCCAAATTAGTAAACAATATTAAACGTTCAACTACGTTTAAATCATTTTTCGAGCCCAACATTCCAAAAAATGCATGCCAAGTCCATAAGTCGTATGACGCTACAACTTCAAGTATAATAGTTGACATATGGGACTTACCCTTATAAGCTCCAACATATGCTTTTGGATAATTCACTCCCAATGCATGCAATATAAACTACCTAACATTCCAGGAAATCCTCTACTACCATGCATATTCATTAATATTGCTATATCTTTCTTGTTTGGTCTACGTAGGTATTGATCACTTTAAATGTCTACAATAGCTTGGGAGAAATGGTCCAAGTACTCTAATACCGTGCTTTCCTCCACTTTTAAGTTTTCATCTTGAGTGCCATCTGGAACTCCATATGTTATCGTACACAATGCAATTATCATATTTTGAATTCCAGTGAGGCCCATTGTATGAGATGCATTAAATTTGTAGATAAAGTATGAATCATGATGTTTGATACACTTCTGTATTCGAAGAAAAAAAGGTAATCTCATGGGGAATCTTCTCCTAAAATCTTCAACAAACACCTGAAAAAGTCAACATACTGAGGCATTTGTTTATTTATAAATTCTGGTCATCCTCAGTTTAGGTAATCATTCAAAAGCTTTGGAAATTGTTGCTCGAACAGTATACCGTCAGCCTAATAGTGCACGGCAGTATGTAAAGTAGATTCCCTATAATTTACCGTCAGGCTTAATAGTGCAAGCTTGTACGTAAAGCAGATTTGTTGTAGTATACTGTCAAGCCTAATATTGCAGGCCAGTACGTAAAGCAATCTGGGAACAGTGACTGATCACATCACAAATTATTTTAATTAACCCAATACTATGCGACTATATATCTCTACGGGTTTTAGTCATCATTTTTCACTCAAAGAAGTTTTTTGTTCTCACAACTAAGTATACCAAAAGTTATGCCTTCATGGCCCTCATCTATGGATTCTGACTAGTGGCCAGCTGTGACGTCCCCAAATCCCGTTCCGACGGAGACAAGGGTTATCTTTGGAATATAACACAGAAACAGATAATTGCAGAACATAAATAAATAAATACACCAGATAATGAACAATAGAATATACTGGATAAAAGTAATCATCAGAGTTACACAGTATACAGGATCTTACTTAGAACAAATACAGTTCAGCTATACATAAAAGTTTACAGCGGAAATAAACAAAATATGTACAATAGGAGCTGAACAGCATAAAAAGAGAGAAATTGTAGAATCCATCTTCAGCTCCAGCTATCCAGAAAGAACCAGCTAAACCTGAATACAAGGCTGCCCGTGTAGAAAAAGGGGCACTCGAGTTTGAAGGTGAAACAAACTACGAGTCAGTCATGGGACTGGTATGAGAGATCTACTCAACACATATATAATTTGGCTAATCACAGGACCACTCCACTTTCGTGGAACGGGTTTACTCCATTGGATTGCTAGTGCTTTAAAACAAATTTTCTTTTAAACATCGCTACGCTTTTTATAAAAATGAAGCCGTTATAAGACTCAGTTCCCATCACACAATGCAACGCAAACCGGAGGATAGAGTTTTTACCTTATAACGGCCAAAATATGCTTGAAACGAATAAAACAAAGGCATTTGATATTATTGCTAGTGTTTATATGCTTTGAAAACAATTTTAGATCATAACTATCAATCATAGACGACATGAGCGTCCCATGCCACTATGTCGCCACATATATATATATATATATATATATATATATATATATATACAATCGAAACCGCATCGTCACGTATTTGGAAATTGGATTTCCGTCATGAACCAAGGCAAAAGATAGTCCTTATCGAATTCGAGACTGCCTAGCCCGAGTCTCAGGATCAGAGCTCGAGTGAACCTAGGAGCGACAGGGCCGGTCCACCGATGTGGATTAAAATTCCTGAACAATGCGTTTCCCCGCCCTTTGGGGCGTAAACGAGCCAACGAATGACTCCATCGGACCCGGATCGTCCGATCAAACCGAGGCGCCTCGCAACAGCAACAACCACATAGGTGAAAAGTATATAAATGTCAGGGCTGGTAGGTCACTGACACCACCTTAGCTAGGAAGAAACGCATGTCCTCCCTGAGGTCCTTCCTCCCGTTTCTGGTTCATACCGGGGTGTGCGGCTCGCGAATTCACGTTACACACAAAGCTACGCCACACAGGCGGTGCTTTGATCATCACCACAAGACTTTGCTTTTCAACAGAAGCCCTGATCACTGCATCTTAGCATGCCACACAGGCAATTCATGCCATGCGACTGATGTCCATCGATATACAACCCCTGAGCTCGTGCGTTTCAGAGAAGGGCGTTAAGCAAAAGAATAAATTCTCCGCCGCCAAAGAGATGTATATTTAATAGAGATCAATCAACACAGAATAAAATCCAATGTCAGACACACAGTCCATTTACAAGTCCGTTCTGGGTCTGAACGAAACCGGAGGCACTAAATACCTCGCAAACCCATCGATCACCACGTACGTCTGGACGATCACCACTCATTATCCATATTTCGGGATGCCTCCCAATCAGGACCTCGGTTACCATCCAAACGAGGTGAAGATCTCCAGTCTTCGACCATCGTCTTCATCTTCGACTTTCAATCGTCAGTCAATTATTTGAAATGAGAATTAACTCGGCCTTTTCAAATAATTCACGTATATTTAGAATTTCAAACCAATTTATTTCAATGGTTAAATTATTCGACAACACCAATTTTGTTCTTTAATGTAATTTTCACACCAAATACATTCAACCATCAAAAGCCACATAAATCGAGCAAATTCAGTTTATTTCCCTTCCATATCGTTTATAATATTTTATAACGATTTATCGCTATTTTTATTTATTTTAAAATCGCCAATTTATTCAAAACGACGCTTCGGGCCATAGCGCGGTCGTGGCGCTGTTTTTCTTCAGATTTGATTTACACATATATGAAAATCTAACCGTTGGATCTTCATAAAATTTACATCATTAGAAAGGTATTTTCAAAACGAATCCAACGGTTTCAGTTTCGGGAAAATCCGACGGTCGGATCTCCCGGTACAATCGTTTGAAGTTTCGATTTCAAAATACGAACTGCAGCGTCGTTATTCGATTAAATATAATTATATATATATAATCGTTTCTGGCGCTGTTTTTCTTCAGTTTTGAATTAAACATTCCCGATAATCCAACCGTTGGATTTTTACAAAGTTGGTGTCGTTGGAAAGATATTTCCAAGGCGAACCCGACGGTTGCGGTTTCGAGAAAATCCAATGGTCGGATTTCCCGCACTAGTTGTTTGAAATCATGGTTTTAAAATGCGAACTGCACGACTACGTTTTGTTTTAATTTTATTTATATTTATATATTTATATAAATATAGTTCATCCAATAATTTCAATATCGTTTTCACTTCAAATATTTCACTAACGCCCTAAAATTTTGGAAAATTTCGCCATAACCTCCCCTGCACCGGGAGCATCGGGAAATCTCAAATAGCTTCCCCGGTCCTTCTAATCTCAAAAAGAAAAAGAAAAAGCCAAGCGGCTAGCCAACAGGCTCATAAATTCATCACCCAAACAAAACAATAAATGTGTACCTATTGGTCGGGCACAAAATTTTATTCCTCTTCTCTAGCCCCTTTGCTATAACCTGTTCAATGAATATGCATGTACAAATATATAGTTCTTATCATTTATCATTTTCTATTCAACCTCATATTTGATTTCTATTTGGTTTAAAAAACCATTCATTCTAATGTTACATACATAGGTACAAATCATATCATTAGCTAATTAATGAATATTTCAACTCATATATATTTATTTGAACAAGTGGCTATTTTTAACACTTCACATTTCAACGATTCACGCATATAATAAAAATGTGATTTTTATTGTAAAACAAATCATTTCAAAACACTATTATTTTATATATTTCATATTGGTGATAAAAATAGGATTTTTCTTATAAAATAATTTCTTTCAAAACGAGATTATTTTACACAGTTCATATAGTCGATAAAAGGTGATTTTTATTATCAAACAATTTATTTCGAAATATGAATACCATTCAACACATGAATTTCTAATCAACGAATGAATATCAATTCAACACATGAAGGTTTTCTATTCAATGAATAAATATAGTTTAAGCAGATGAAAATAATTCAAACACACGAATATTATTCAAAATTTCGGCAGCATAACGGCAGGGTAGTTAAAACCGGGACCGTCCCTAGTACGGCTCCTCGCTCTACCTTAAAACCTCGTGGTTTTTGACAATGGGGATCATGCATCTAGTTCGCACGCAGGCGGCATGTATATATTTATTTCATTTCCACAAACTAATCCTATGTGGTTTCAACCAAATATTTCTCAACCACAAACGGGTATTTTTCAACCTCAATCAATCAATATCAACCACAAACAATCCCAAACAATCATTCGCTATCAATCAATTTTCACACCAATCACAATCAATAAATATCGTCCATGGTTTATGGACGAGAGGCGTATATATATATATAACAATTCACTTTTATTTCAACACATATATAATTTTTACAATGCATATATAACTTATACATCGAACATACAACTTATACAACGCTTATACATGAGGTGTACAACGTTTTTATAACTCATACATCGACTATATATTTTATACATCGTCGTTTTCCATATTGTTTTTAAATCAAAAATCTCACATTGGGTTCCACTCCACCAAAAATAGCAGAAGGCTCAGAAAAATATGCGGTCTCTTCTAAAATGTAGAAGGCGTCCTCACGAGTCCACTGTCTCTTGTTTCACTGAATTTCGTCAAAATAGCAAAAAGATATGTAATTTCAAACACTGGTTACATTAAACGATTAACTAAATTAATTAGCAACAAATAAAGTCGTTACTGTTGCATCTTCTTCTTCGTTAAAATTCGAACCCGACATTCACCACCCAGGTTCACCAACACGCACTGCCAGAGGTTGATTGACGTCGATCCACCTCCACCACCAGGAGCGCGCTACCCTGGTTGATCGTCGCCCTCGTCGTGGTGCAACTCGGAGCTCCAGGTGCTCCGTTATTCAGGCGTGAAACGGCGGACTTTGAGCCCCAAATTTGAACGATTTACTCAATAAAATCAGATCTTGCCCGTTGGATCTGTAGAGCTCTCGATGCTCTTTGATTTGGTTCCTTGAATCCTCGAAAACGTGGTGCGGAGAGGGAGATCGGGGAGGAGGAAGTTGGGGCAATTTCCGTCGTTCAAAATAAAAGGGTGGCGGCTCGTTAATTTAGGGTTAGGGTTTAACGTAGGGGTGTATTTATATATAAATATATTTTAATATTTTATTCAATTTGATTCTCTAATTAATTCAACTTTGATCGAACCCCAAATCAAACCCAGCAACTGTCGTCCCTAGCGTTTTACCCCCATTCCGAACACAATGGGATAGGTTTCGAAGGCCCATTCGAATGTTTCAGTCAGTTTCCATTCAAATTAAAATATAAAACATTCAATATTTAATTTGAACGTGCATTTCAATTTGCCAGGGCCACAAACTGATTCGAAAAATTCCAGAAAAATAAATCTAGCTATGTTTTGACGATACGGTCCCAACAAAACTAGTTTCGTCGAATTCTGAGAGCGTTTGCAAAAAGGCCCATTTCTGGTCGATCCAATTTAACTGAAATTGACCAAAACACATTTTCTTTTGCCACGCTCACATATTAGCTTCAAAAATTACGAAATTTGAAACCTAGCAATAACTTCTCATCCCGGATCCAACAAAAGTGGTTTCGTCGAATTCCGAGGTCGTATGCAAATGGCCATTTTCACGGGCTATATAAATTCCATAGCGACCGTTCTGAAAATTCATTCGGCCATAACATTTACTTTCCGCTATGAAAATTCGATTTTTCAGATTCGTTAGAAAGGTATTCACTAACAGATTTAAATATTTTTGGTTTCCCTAAAATCCGTTTTGTTTTGCACCCGGTACAGTCCAACAAAGTTTGAATTCAATTTTTGAAACTACAACGCCTTTTCAGGCCTTGTTTATAATTATAATTAATTATATTCGTTTTCAATTGTCGATTCAAACTCAGTTTTCATCTCAATTATTGAAAATATTTATTTTAAATATTTAAAATCCATTATTTTAGCCAATTTAAAATTTTTAAATTGGTTCAGATTTTCTGGGTCGTTACAATCTCCCCCACTTAAAACTTTTCGTCCCCGAAAAGGAACAAAGTCGAAAGTGGTTTGATAATTCTACAATCACACAATACAGCAACCAATCAAATTGTTTTTAACCTTTCAAAACCATACAAATCAAATCCTATATTCCCTTAAAAATCATTCAGAGTATAGAATAAATAATGCACATCCATGGGAAGGAAATAGCAACAGAATAGAGAATTAAATGGTAATGCAAAGTATGGTAAATGTACCTTGCACCAGAGTCAATCAGAGATATCTACTCGGCATCTGGGGTAAGCTTTCTGAATGCTCTCCTCAGTTTCCCAAGTACAATCTCGTGGATCTCCACTCCATTGCACTTTGTGTAATAACCCGGAAAATCTGGGCCAGTTTAAAATTTTTATTTTGGCAATTTTAGCGAATTTTGATTATTTAAAATGAATTATTTTAAATAATATCGACGAAAATTTATTTTGAAGAGAATTCAAACGTATATATTTATATGCTTCGTCGTTAGAATATATAATAATTATATATAATTATAAAAGGAATTGAAAATGGCGCGGTAGTTCGAAAATTCGATTTCTAATTTCAAATGAATATACAGAATTCAATATAAGTCAGAATTGAACGAAACAAGAAATATTTGAATATGTATAACTATATCTTTGTAACGAAGTTAACAAACTGAGATTTCATCTTAGAAATGATAAGATATGTCCAGTTTAAAATTAGAAATAGTCGCTGTGGAATTTATATATATTTTTTTATATATATAAGGCCCTTAAAAATAGCAATTTTGCAAACGACCTCGGATTTCGACGAAACCAGTTTTGTTGGGTCCGTGATGTTAAGTTATTGCTAGATTCCAAATTTCATAATTTTTCGAATCATTATGTGAGTGTGGCGAAGGAAAACGCGTTTGACCAGTTTCAGTTGATTTTAATCGACTGGAAAATGGCCATTTTTCAAACGATCTCAGAATTCGACGAAACTAGTTTTGTTAGGACCGTATCGCCAATATGAATCTAGAAAATATTTTTCTGGAATTTTTCTAGTTAGTATGTGGCCCCGGTAAATTAAAATGTATGTTAAAATCAATATTGACCGTTTTAATTATTTATACTTTAATTTTAGCAGAAACTAATCGAAATAGTCGAATTGGCTTACCGGACATATCCCATTGTGTTCGGAATGGAGGTAATACGCTAGGGACGACAGTTGTTGGGCCTCGTTTGGAGTTCGAATTTTAAAGTTACTTATTGGAAATTTAAAAATTAAATTAAATAAATAAAAATATAGGGTCAACCCCTTTATCCCCTTCCCTAGGTCAGTCAAACCCCTACCCCATTCATTTCAAAACGAAATTAAAAAAAAAAAAAAAGAGGAAGGGCTTGTGCCCTAGCTAATCGCGCCGCGCCTCCTGGGGGGGGCGACCACCGCGCCTCCTATTCCGCCGAGCCCCCTCCACTCCAGATGCCTCCGCCTCCCGCAGCGCACGCGTGCCTCCTCAACTCCTCTTCCTCCAATCAGTTCTCCCCAATCCCGTCCAAGAAACACCGCGCCTCGACGCCAGCCCTCCCCCTGACGACCTTCGACCCTCTGCACCGCCTCTAGCGTCCCCGCCTCCAACTGAGCGGCCCTCCTCCCCCTTTTAATAGCAAATGTGAGTTTTTAAAATATCGATTTTTATTTTCAGTTTTATTTAAGTTTATACAGCATTATATAAACAGCTAGGAATTTCATGTGATAAAAGTTTAAATTTTTATTGGAAAGTTAGACTTTTAATGAATAAAAAGATATGATCTTTTAATGTAAAAAGTTCGGATTTTTAGTCATAGAAAAGGCGATGTTTTTAAATAGAAAAAGCAAAGTAAAAATTCGATTTTTATATATTTAAAAGCAAAGTAAAAATTCGATTTTTATATATTGAAAAGCAAAGTAAAAATTCGATTTTTATATATTGAAAGGCAAAGTAAAAATTCGATTTTTATATATTGAAAAGCAAAGTAAAAATTCGATTTTTATATATTGAATAACGGAATAAAAAAAAATTCGATTTTTAAATATATGAAGTGATTATAAAAATATGATTTTTAAATTGAAAGTAAACAAATAAAAATGTGACTTTTATTTTAAAGACATCAAAATATAAAAATGTGTGATTTTTATATATGTAGTGACTACGGGCAACGAAGATGGAAGAAAAGGCGAGAACGACGAAGATCTCTATAAATGAAGAGTCGTGGTATTGGATAGCTTTCAGTGAGAATTTCTCACCTTTCAATTTTATTTTCTAGTTATATATATATACTAGGATGCAGACGGTGCTTAGTAGCACCCGACACAATCGTCCACAGACCATGGACTTGTTTGTTTGGTTGCATAGCTTAGTTATATGATTTGATTTGAATTTAGTTGTTTGGTGATTTTGATTGATGTGTGAATGGCGTGGGCCTTCACTAGACCGGGGATAAGGCTAGGCCTTTTCCCATTTTTAATATCGTGCCGTTATGCCGCCGAAATTTTCTAAAATATGTTAGAAAAATAAAAATATCATTTTATTGAATAAATGAATTGAATAGAAATTCATAGGTTCAAATAAAATGTTTTATCGTTAAAAATATAATTTTTAACGTGAAGTGAATAAAATAGAATATTCATTTACAAACCAGACGATTTGTTTATGTACACCTATTTGAATGACATTGATTGGGTCGATAAATTTTACACGTCGCCCAACTGCACAAATAAAGTATGCGTTTGATTGTTTGAAACCCCACACGGGTTGTTGGGATGAAATTTGAAGTTCACTCATCCTGATTGATTAAATATGTCGATCGATTGATTGACAGGCTGTTATAAGCGTTAGATATCTTTATTTGATGCTTATACAGTGTAGTGCACTTTGGTTGATGGTTGATCATTTTTCAATGCTATTATATACATGTGTTGTGTGAAAATCCATATAATTAATTTTATATGGTAATTGATTGGGCCTCATTCCAGTTTAGAAATGGAAATATTTGAAATAGAAATATTTGAAATAGAATATTTGAAAATAGAAATTTATGAAGTCGTGTTGATTAGTTTGACGCCATTTTGACGTGAACGATATTTATATCGATTTTAAACGATTTCGAAATGAATTGAATTGAAAACGATTTCGAAATGAATTGAATTGAAAACGATTTCGAAATGAATTGAATTGAAAACGATTTCGAAATGAAGTGAATTGAAAACGATTTCGAAATGGAGTGAATTGAAAACGATTTCGAAATGAATTGAATTGAAAACGAATTCAAAGTGAATTGAAAACAATTTCAAAGTGAATTGAAAACGATTTCGAAATTAAGTGAATTGAAAACGATTTCGAAATGAATTGAATTGAAAACGAATTCAAAGTGAATTGAAAACGATTTCAAAGTGAATTGAAAAAGATTTTGAAATGAATTGAATTGAAAACGATTTCGAAATGAATTGAATTGAAAACGATTTCGAAATGAATTGAATTGAAAACGATTTCGAAATGAATTGAATTGAAAACGAATTCAAATTGAATTGAAATTTGAATTGAATAGAAATGAATTTTAAAACGAATCTATAAAGAAGAATTCAATTGTGATTTGAATTGAAAAGGATGTTGAAAATGTTTTTGAAACGAATTCAAAACTATTTATATAATTCGTTTTAAATAGAAATCGACGAAGTATATATTATATATATTATATATATAATATAATGGCCTGAATAGAACGCGCCGCGCCGCGGCAGTTCGTGAATTTCGACCATTTATTTCAAACGGACATTACGGGAGACTTGACCGTCGGATTCTCCTAAAACCGGAACCTTTGGGTTCGTATCGAAAAGAGCTTTCTAACGAATGTTAGAAATTTGAAATCTAACGGTTGGATTTGGAGGTGCGTCCAAATCAAATTTGAAAAAGGTCGCTGTAAGTGCAGTTCGATGGCCGTTGTTGGAAATCGACTGTACGGGCCTTGATAAAATTATTAAAAATAGTAATAATTTGTGTAAAATCATAAGAAATGATTTGAGAAGAATTGGGATGAAAAACTCCATATTTGAAAAGATAAAAATAGATTTTTATCGAAATGAACTAGTTTTGAACTAGAATTATAATTCTATTTATTTTTAAATAAATAAATTGAATTTGAAATGGTTTTGAAAATAACCAAAATTTCCAATGATTGCATTGGAGTGGATTTGAATCCGGAATATTTCGATGTTGGAATTCGTGATTATACAGGTGTGGTTATGGAAATTTGAAAGATATATATTTATATCGTTATTTCCAATACGACATTTGTTAGTCGTAGAATTCGATATTGAATATAAGCCGATATATTTTCTATTCAGAGCCTTGTATTGAATATCGAATGTGATTTGGGTTTGTCGTGAATGGTGTCTTCACTAACACTGTTCTTGAACCCAGTTGAGAAAAGATTAAATCTTTTTATTTAGATTTAATGAAGTGTACCAATTAAATAATATTTAATTGGAATTGAATGGATATTGATTTTTGGGTTTATCGTGAACAGTGTTTTAAACAACACTCGTTCTTTAACCCGATAATTAATGAATGTGACTTTGGGTTTATCGTGAACTGTGTTTTAAATGACACTGATTCTTTAACCCAGTCAAAGATTAAAACTAAGTGGAGTTTTAATGAATCTTTAATTAGATTGAAAAGATCGAGAATGGAGTATCACCAGTTTTACTCCAGGCGATAGTTAAATCTTTAATTAGATTTGAACGTGAAATGGTAATTGAATTTACCGATAACACCGTGGTGTTAGATATGAAGTATAACCAGTTTTACTTCATGGGATGAATAGGTTGGGATTGGGAAATAAAATAAATGATTACTTCGGTGTGGTTCGCTAATCCCGACTAGTTTGAATTGATATTCAAAGGAGATTAAAGAATAAATTTAAAGAATTTATCTTGGATAAAATTAATGGGAACTTTTCCCAAAGTATAGGAAATTCTGAATAAAAGAATATTCTGAATTGGAATGAGGCGTATGTTGTGTTTGTGTAACACTTTTATAATATATACGCGAGTTATTCAGAAAGACCGGGTTTGTCCCATTGTGAATAACTGATTCGATGTGGTGTCGAAGATGAAGACGGTGGTCGAAGACCAGAAGTCTTCACGTCGTTTGGGTGATTACTGATGATCTTGATTGGGCTGTACACCCAAGAAGATGGAAACAGTTTGTGATCGTCCAGACGTACTTGGAGATCGATGGATATGCGAGGTACTAGATGCCTCCGGTTTCGTTCAGACCCAGAACGGACTTGTAAATGGACTGTGTGTCTGACATTGGATTTTAGTCCGTGCGATTGATCTCTATTAAATATATATCTGTTTGGCGGCGGAGAATTTATTCTCTTGCTTAACGCCCTTCTCTGAGACGTACGAGCTCAGGGGTTATATATTGATGGATATCAAACGCATGGAGTGAATTGCCTGTGTGGCATGCCTAAGTGGCAATTGATCGAGGCTTCTGTTGAAAAGCAAAGTCTTGTGGTGATGATCAAAGCACAGCCTGTGTGGCACAGCTTTGTGTAACGTGAATTCGCGAGCCTCGCACCCCGGTTGTGAACCAAAAACGGGAGAGGACGTCAGGGAGGGCATGCGTTTCTTTCTAGCTAGGAGTGGCGTCAGTGGTTTTACACGCCCTGACGAGTTTGACTTATGTGGTTGTTGTTGTTGCGAGGCGCCTCGGTTATATCGGTTTCGGCCGATGCATTCTGGTCGGCTGACGGACCAGACTTACACCCCATAGGGTGGGGAGACGTAGTGTTCAGGCATAATAATCCACATCGGTGGACCGGCCCTGAGGATCTAAAGGCTTGCCTGCGCGCTTGCCTATGGCTCGGGCTAGAGAGTCACGAATCGGTTGAGGACTATCTTTTGCCTCGGTTCATAGACGGAAATCCAATTTCCAAATACGTGACATTTGCGGTTTTAATTGTAGAACCTAGTATGGTGACATAGTGGGATGGGGCGCTCATGCCGCCTATGATTGATACTTATGATTTGAAGTGGTTTTATACACTATGCACTTAATATAGTATCAAATGATTTGTTTTAAACGTATCAAGCATTCTTGGCTATTATAAGGTAAAAACCCTATCCTCCGGCTTGCGATTGCATTATGTGATGGGAACTGGGTCTTATAATAGCTTCATTTTTCTTTATTTAGCATTGCGCTGTTTGTTTTATGCACTGGTATTCTTGGGAGGAAACCCGTTCCGTGTTATACGGCGTGGTCCCTTGATTTACCTAACTTTAAAAATAAAGATTAACTGTTTTAGTTCTCACACCAGTCACATGACTGACCTGGAGTTTATTGTTTTAACCTAAACTCTGGGTGCCCTTATTTTCGACACGGGCAGCTAGTAGTTTTGGTTTTGCAGATTTATATTCACAGGATCCTGGTTTACAGCTGGAATGATATCCGGAAAGCTTTGTATCCGTATATCTACTTCTAGTTGTGTATTGTACTATTTTCCGCTGCTATATATTTGAATGTAATCTAAATCTCTGATATTTCTGTGTAATATTTATTCATTTATACTCTGTATATTCTTGTAATCTGATGCATTGTTGTAATATACAATGAAATGTTCTTCTGTATGCGTTCTGATTTGTCTTGTCCTCACAGTAATTCGTTCTTTCTCATCTCTTAGGAGACCGGGGAAGTTTCGGGTCGCTTCACTTTGACTAAGTGAACCTTCTTATTCCTCAGCTCTTTGGTTTCTTTGCCGATAATCATTAGCGGCTCACGTCTCACGGCTAATTCTGGAGTAATTTCAATGTCATGTTGAGCTGCTTCTTCCACGATCAAGTCTGGATCATGAACATGCTTTCGAAGTTGAGATATGTGAAATACATCATGAACTCCAGGCAACCAATCAGGCAGTTTGACCCTGTAAGCGAGAGTTCCGATCCGTTCTAGAATAGGAAACGGACCAATGAATTTGGGTGCCAACTTTCCAGTTTTACCGAACCGGATAACTCCTCTCGTCGGCGATACTTTCAAATACACGTAGTCGCCAACAGCAAAAGATATATCTCTTCTTCTTTTATCGGCATAGCTCTTTTGTCGGCTTTGAGCGGTGAGTAATCGCTTCTTAATAAAATCGACTTTATCGGCGGCTTCTCGAATCATATCAGGACCCAACACAAGTCTATTACCAGGTTTGACCCAACAAGCAGGGGATCGGCACGGTCTACCATACAATGCTTCGAATGGCGACATTGTCAGACTCGCCTGGTAGCTATTGTTATATGAGAATTCAGCCAAATGCAGATGGTCTTCCCATGATCCACCGAAATCTATAACACAAGCCCGCAATAGATCTTCTAAAATGCGATTCACCCTCTCAGTCTGACCGTCTGTCTGAGGATGATAAGCGGTGCTCAAGTTCAACTTCGTTCCCAGTTCGACTTGAAATGCTTCCCATAATTTGCTATTGAAGATTGTATCTCTATCACTTAATATACTGAGCGGCACTCCATGTAGTTTAACTATTTCCCTGAAGTATATCTGCGCCAGACTCTGAGCAATTCTGTTTGACCTGACAGGTATGAAATGGGCGGTCTTCGTGAAGCGATCTACGATCACCCAAATACTGTCATTTCCTTTTCTGGTTCTGGGCAGACCATCAATGAAATCCATTGAAATATGTTCCCACTTCCAACCTGGAACTTCCAGCGGTTGTAATAATCCAGCCAATTTCTGTTGGTCGCTTTTGACTAGTTGGCAAGTAGGGCATCGACTAACATATATCGAGATGTCTCTTTTTAACGACTTCCACCAGAATGTGCGTTTGATATTGTTATACATTTTATTCACACCCGGATGGATACTGAGCTTAGATTTTTGGCATTCATCAAGCACATCCCTTCTGAGTTCAGGAATTTCTGGAACGCAAATTCGTCCTTCTAACCTCAGAATCCCTTCGCTGTCTAGCTGGAAATCCGAAGCATTGCCTTCACGAATTCGCTAACTCATTCCTTTGATAAATTGGTCGTCTTCTTGGAGAGCCAATATCTTATCAATCAACGAAGTCGCAATGATAAAACTGGCGATCATCTCATTCTTCCGGCTTAACGCATCGGCCACGACATTGGCTTTCCCTGGAGTGTATAGAATTTCAAAATCATATGCTGCAAGAAACTCCAGCCAACGTTGCTGCCTCAGATTCAAGTCCTTCTGAGTGAACAGATACTTTTACGACTGGTGATCTGTAAACAGTTCAAATCTCTCACCCAGAAGATAGTGTCTCCAGATTTTCCAAGCGAATACTATAGCCAATAACTCAAGATCATGACTTACGTAGTTCTTCTCGTGCGGCTTCGGTTGACGGCTAGCATAAGCAATCACTTGGCCCCTTTGCATTAACACTGCGCCAAGGCCTTCTCTAGAAGCATCAGTCCAGACTTTCAAATCCTGGTTGCCATCGATGATGGTTAACACTGGAGCAGTTGTTAATCTCAACTTTAGCTCTTCGAAAGCCTCCTCACTTTCTGGAGTCCATTTGAATTTAGAGTGCTTCTTTGTAAGCTTCGTTAAGTGACCTGATATCTTCGAAAAGTCTTTAACGAATTTCCGGTAATAACTAGCCAATCCGAGAAAACTGCGGACTTCAGTGGGAATACTAGGCTGTTTCCAGTTCTGAATAGATGTGATTTTACTTGGATCCACAGCGATTCCTTCTTTCGATACGACGTGGCCCGGAAATTTTACTTCATCTTGCCAGAAGATACATTTGGAAAATTTGGCTTTTAATACATTCCGTCTCAGAATTTCTAGAACCTGTTCCAGATGCTTTTCATGTTCAGCCTTTGATTTAGAGAAGATTAGAATATCGTCAATAAAAACCAGAACAAATTTATTCAATACTCCTCTGAATACTCTGTTAATCAGATCGACGAAGTAAGCTGGAGCGTTACATAAGCCGAATGGCATTACTAACCACTCGTAGAATAAGTCGGGACCTCTGAATGCTGTCATTGGAACACACTCTTCGGCAATTCGAAGTTGATGGAAGCCTGTAACTAGGTCCATTCTTGAGAATACTTGTGCTCCATTTAATCGATCCAATAAATCATCAATCCGCGGTAATGGATACTTGTTCTTTATTGTCTGCTTGTTCAGATCACGATAGTCCACGCATAGCCGTAGAGTACCATCAGATTTTGGGACAAATACCACTGTTGCACCCCAATCAGAGAAACTAGGCCTTATCAGACCTTTCCATACTAGCTGTCGTGTTTGATTGTCTAATTCCTCCTTCTCTTTCAAGGACATTCTTCGAATAGCGTGAACTACCGGCCTTGCATTCGAAATTAAAGCAATTTTGAAATCTATTTCTCTCTGCGGAGGTAAGCGAACAACTTCCTCGAACACATCCACATAGTTCTTGACGACAGGAATATCTTTGATGAAGTCGGGAATATTCTCTGCAACTTCTGGGATATTTCCTATTTGAGCTGGAGAAACATCGAGAGCTGACTAGAAATCTTTTCTATTTGAAGTTGGGCCTTCACATGGTATGGTTATATAATTCCCCGATTGGGCCTTTGCTTTAACCACTCTCTCGGCGCATTTAACTTCCGCTTCATATTTGGTTAGCCAATCCAATCCCAGAATAAGATCGAATTCATTAAAATTCATGACCATAGAGATAGTAGGGAATTTATAGCAGGAAAAAGAGACAGGTACTGCACAAGCCCAACTGAGATTGATGGAACCTCCAACTGGATTTTGGACAGTCATTGGCTCTTTGAGCTTCTTCAAATTCAAATCCAACTTCTTGACTACACTCTTTGCAATAAAGCTTCGTGACGCGCCTGTGTCAAACAGTACTTTAACTGGAATGTTTTTGACATTGAGCGTGCCTTCTAAAACATCAGACCTTTCCTGAGCAGACGAGGAGGCAGGTACTTCTACCACTTCATTTACATGTACTGCTTTAGGTTTTCTGAATAGCGGGCAGGCCTTTGAAAGATGACCGGACTGATGGCATTGACTGCACTTTCTATTCTCCTGGAACTTCTTACCGGATTTAGTTTCATCTTTCCTTAGCTTCTTCGAGGGTTTACAACTCCTTGTCAAATGCCCCTGTTTATGGCAGTTACTGCATACAGCTGTCGTTACTGGTTCTTTTTCGGATCTGGCCCTTTTTCGATTTACTTCGGGCTCCTTACTGACTTCAGACATTGTACTGGCCTTAGGTCGATCAGTTTCAGACTCAATTTTATTACTAGAGCTGACTTCCTCTTCGTCGCGCAACATGCCTTTCTTATGGAGATCTTCATACTGATAAGCCATATAAATCATTTCTGAAAAAGGGAGGTTCACATGCCCCATTACTTTATTCTGATATTTCCTTTGAAGCCCGTAAATAAATCTCAAATTCTTTCTCCTCGTATTCTGAATTAGATGGGGAGCAAAGTGAGAAAGTTCGTTGAATTTATTATGATATTCTGGGATGGTCATATCTCCTTGTATCAAATAAGAAAATTCATCACAAAGGCGCTCAGTTGCTTCGGGAGGGGTAAATCTTTCTAGGAAAATCACTTTGAATCTGTCCCAGGTGATATCACCTTCTGGATTGTCTTTAATGATTGAATCCCACCAAAATAAAGCTTCTTCTTTGAGTGCCCAGGAGGCCAGTAATCTTTTCTGGTCATCCCTCAGCTTTAATGCTTTAAAGATTTTCTCAGTCGAACGAATCCAAGCTTGTGTTTTCATAATTGCTTCTTCACCCGCAAAGGGTTTTCCACCCAGATTTCTATACTTCATGAATAGAGCTTCTATATCCGGGTCAGTATTACTTCTTTTGTTTCTGGCACTCATTTTCTAGTTCTTCTGCAAATAGCAGATCAAGTGTCAGGTCAATAGGAAAGATTTTCAAAATATAGATACAAATACTTGGATGTAAATGTGTCTATCTAGGTGTAATTTCATTCTGCTTTACTTATACTAGGATATTACTGATCCTATCTGTATAGAGTTACCCGTCCTAGAACATTACTGGTTCTAAATCTGATGGGTTCGTTCAAATGTTATATTCCAAAACTAAGCTTAACCTGGCTCTGATACCACGTTGTGACGTCCCCAAATCCCGTTCCGACGGAGACGAGGGTTATCTTTGGAATATAACACAGAAACAGATAATTGCAGAACAGAAATAAATAAATACACCAGATAATGAACAATAGAATATACTGGATAAAAGTAATCATCAGAGTTACACAGTATACAGGATCTTACTTAGAACAAATACAGTTCAGCTATACATAAAAGTTT
The DNA here is from genome assembly GCA_030737875.1 of Allium sativum. Classification (NCBI taxonomy): domain Eukaryota; kingdom Viridiplantae; phylum Streptophyta; class Magnoliopsida; order Asparagales; family Amaryllidaceae; genus Allium; species Allium sativum. Next base: position 689,920,819 of record CM060913.1, on the reverse strand, counting down.
ACAGCGGAAATAAACAAAATATGTACAATAGGAGCTGAACAGCATAAAAAGAGATAAATTATAGAATCCATCTTCAGCTCCAGCTATCCAGAAAGAACCAACTAAACCTGAATATAAGGCTGCCAGTGTAGAAAAAGGGGCACCCGAGTTTGAAGGTGAAACAAACTACGAGTCAGTCATGGGACTGGTAAGAGAGATCTACTGAACACATATATAATTTGGCTAATCACAGGACCACGCCACTTTCATGGAACGGGTTTACTCCATCGGATTGCCAGTGATTTAAAACAAATCTTTCTTTTAAACATCGCTATGCTTTTTATAAAAATGAAGCCGTTATAAGACTCAGTTCCCATCACACAATGCAACGCAAACCGGAGGATAGAGTTTTTACCTTATAACGGCCAAAATAAACTTGATACGAATAAAACAAAGGCATTTGATATTATTGCTAGTGTTTATATGCTTTGAAAACAATTTCATATCATAACTATCAATCATAGACGACATGAGCGTCCCATGCCACTATGTCGCCACATATATATATATATATACAATCGAAACTGCATCGTCACGTATTTGGAAATTGGATTTCCGTCATGAACCAAGGCAAAAGATAGTCCTTACCGAATTCGAGACTGCCTAGCCTGAGTCTCAGGATCAGAGCTCGAGTGACCCTAGGAGCGACAGGGCCGGTCCACCGATGTGGATTAAAATTCCTGAACAATGCGTTTCCCCGCCCTTTGGGGCGTAAACGAGCCAACGAATGACTCCATCGGACCCGGATCGTCCGATCAAACCGAGGCGCCTCGCAACAGCAACAACCACACAGGTGAAAAGTATATAAATGTCGGGGCTGGTAGGTCACTGACACCACCCTAGCTAGGAAGAAACGCATGTCCTCCCTGAGGTCCTTCCTCCCGTTTCTGGTTCATACCGGGGTGTGAGGCTCGCGAATTCACGTTATACACAAAGCTACGCCACATAGGCGGTGCTTTGATCATCACCACAAGACTTTGCTTTTCAACAGAAGCCCTGATCACTACATCTTAGCATTCCACACAGGCAATTCATGCCATGCGACTGATGTCCATCGATATACAACCTCTAAGCTCGTGCGTTTCAGAGAAGGGCGTTAAGCAAAAGAATAAATTCTCCGCCGCCAAACAGATGTATATTTAATAGAGATCAATCAACACAGAATAAAATCCAATGTCAGACACACAGTCCATTTACAAGTCCGTTCTGGGTCTGAACGAAACCGGAGGCACTAAATACCTCGCAAACCCATCGATCACCACGTACGTCTGGATGATCATCACTCATTATCCATATTTCGGGATGCCTCCCAATCAGGACCTCGGTTACCATCCAAACGAGGTGAAGATCTCCGGTCTTCGACCATCGTCTTCATCTTCGACTTTCAATCGTCGGTCAATTATTTGAAATGAGAATTAACTCGGCCTTTTCAAATAATTCACGTATATTTAGAATTTTAAATCAATTTATTTCAATGGTTAAATTATTCGACAACACCAATTTTGTTCTTTAATGTAATTTTCACACCAAATACATTCAACCATCAAAAGCCATATAAATCGAGCAAATTCAGTTTATTTCCCTTCCATATCGTTTATAATATTTTATAACGATTTATCGCTATTTTTATTTATTTTAAAATCGCCAATTTATTCAAAACGACGCTTCGGGCCATAGCGCGGTCGTGGCGCTGTTTTTCTTCAGATTTGATTTACACATATATGAAAATCTAACCGTTGGATCTTCATAAAATTTACATCATTAGAAATGTCTTTTCAAAACGAATCCAACGGTTCCAGTTTCGGGAAAATCCGACGGTCGGATCTCCCGGTACAATCGTTTGAAGTTTCGATTTCAAAATACGAACTGCAGCGTCGTTATTCGATTAAATATAATTATATATATATATATATATATATATAATCGTTTCTGGCGCTGTTTTTCTTCAGTTTTGAATTAAACATTCCCGATAATCCAACCGTTGGATTTTTACAAAGTTGGTGTCGTTGGAAAGATATTTCCAAGGCGAACCCGACGGTTGCGGTTTCGGGAATATCAAATGGTCGGATTTCCCGCACTAGTTGTTTGAAATCATGGTTTCAAAATACGAACTGCACGACTACGTTTTGTTTTAATTTTATTTATATTTATATATTTATATAAATATAGTTCATTCAATGATTTCAATATCGTTTTCACTTCAAATATTTCACTAACGCCCTAAAATTTTGGAAAATTTCGCCATAACCTCCCCTGCACCGGGAGCATCAGGAAATCTCAAATAGCTTCCCTGGTCCTTCTAATCTCAAAAAGAAAAAGAAAAAGCCAAGCGGCTAGCCAACAGGCTCATAAATTCATCACCCAAACAAAACAATAAATGTGTACCTATTGGTCGGGCACAAAATTTTATTCCTCTTCTCTAGCCCCTTTGCTATAACCTATTCAATGAATATGCATGTACATATATATAGTTCTTATCATTTATCATTTTCTATTCAACCTCATATTTGATTTCTATTTGGTTTAAAAACACCATTCATTCTAATGTTACATACATAGGTACAAATCATATCATTAGCTAATTAATGAATATTTCAACTCATATATATTTATTTGAACAAGTGGCTATTTTTAACACTTCACATTTCAACGATTCACGCATATAATAAAAATGTGATTTTTATTGTAAAACAACTCATTTCAAACACTATTATTTTATATATTTCATATTGTTGATAAAAATAGGATTTTTCTTAGAAAACAATTTCTTTCAAAACGAGATTATTTTACACAGTTCATATAGTCGATAAAAGGTGATTTTTATTATCAAACAATTTATTTCAAAATATGAATACCATTCAACACATGAATTTCTAATCAACGAATGAATATCAATTCAACACATGAAGGTTTTCTATTCAATGAATAAATATAGTTTAAGCAGATGAAAATAATTCAAACACACGAATATTATTCAAAATTTCGGCAGCATAACGGCAGGGTAGTTAAAACCGGGACCGTCCCTAGTACGGCTCCTCGCTCTACCTTAAAACCTCGCGGTTTTTGACAATGGGGATCATGCATCTAGTTCGCACGCAGGCGGCATGTATATATTTATTTCATTTCCACAAACTAATCCTATGTGGTTTCAACCAAATATTTCTCAACCACAAACGGGTATTTTTCAACCTCAATCAATCAATATCAACCACAAATAATCCCAAACAATCATTCGCTATCAATCAATTTTCACACCAATCACAATCAATAAATATCGTCCATGGTTTGTGGACGAGAGGCGTATATATATATATATATATTTATTTATTTATTTATAGCAATTCACTTTTATTTCAACACATATATAATTTTTACAACGCATATATAACTTATACATCGAACATACAACTTATACAATGCTTATACATGAGGTGTACAACGTTTATATAACTCATACATCGACTATATAATTTATACATCGTCGTTTTCCATATTGTTTTTAAAACAAAATCTCACATTGGGTTCCACTCCACCAAAAATAGCAGAAGGCTCAGAAAAATATGCGGTCTCTTCTAAAATGTAGAAGGCGTTCTCACGAGTCCACTGTCTCTTGTTTCACTGAATTTCGTCAACATAGCAAAAAGATATGTAATTTCAAACACTGGTTACATTAAACGATTAACTAAATTAATTAGCAACAAATAAAGTCGTTACTGTTGCATTTTCTTCTTCGTTAAAATTCGAACCCGACATTCACCACCCAGGTTCACCAACGCGCACTGCCAGAGGTTGATTGACGTCGATCCACCTCCACCACCAGGAGCGCGCTACCCTGGTTGATCGTCGCCCTCGTCGTGGTGCAACTCGGAGCTCCAGGTGCTCCGTTATTCATGCGTGAAATGGCGGACTTTGAGCCCCAAATTTGAACGATTTACTCAATAAAATCAGATCTTGCCCGTTGGATCTGTAGAGCCCTCGATGCTCTTTGATTTGGTTCCTTGAATCCTCGAAAACGTGGTGCGGAGAGGGAGATCGGGGAGGAGGAAGTTGGGGCAATTTCTGTCGTTCAAAATAAAGGGTGGCGGCTCGTTAATTTAGGGTTAGGGTTTAACGTAGGGGTGTATTTATATATAAATATATTTTAATATTTTATTCAATTTAATTCTCTAATTAATTCAACTTTGTTCGAACCCCAAATCAAACCCAGCGACTGTCGTCCCCAGCGTTTTACGCCCATTCCGAACACAATGGGATAGGTTTCGAAGGCCCATTCGAATGTTTCAGTCAGTTTCCATTCAAATTAAAATATAAAACATTCAATATTTAATTTGAACGTGCATTTCAATTTGTCAGGGCCACAAACTGATTCGAAAAATTCCAGAAAAATAAATCTAGCTATGTTTTGACGATACGGTCCCAACAAAACTAGTTTCATCGAATTCTGAGACCGTTTGCAAAAAGGCCCATTTCTGGTCGATCCAATTTAACTGAAATTGACCAAAACACATTTTCTTTTGCCACGCTCACATATTAGCTTCAAAAATTATGAAATTTGAAACCTAGCAATAACTTCTCATCCCGGATCTAACAAAAGTGGTTTCGTCGAATTCTGAGGTCGTATGCAAAATGGCCATTTTCACGGGCTGTATAAATTCCATAGCGACCGTTCTGAAAATTCATTCGGCCATAACTTTTGCTTTCCGCTATGAAAATTCGATTTTTCAGATTCGTTAGAAAGGTATTCACTAACAGATTTAAATATTTTTGGTTTCCCTAAAATCCGTTTTGTTTTGCACCCGGTACAGTCCAACAAAGTTTGAATTCAATTTTTGAAACTGCAGCGCCTTTTCAGGCCTTGTTTATAATTTTAATTAATTATATTCGTTTTCAATTGTCGATTCAAACTCAGTTTTCATCTCAATTATTGAAAATATTTATTTTAAATATTTAAAATCCATTATTTTAGCCAATTTAAAAATTTTAAATTGGTTCAGATTTTCTGGGTCGTTACACCAGCTGAACCTCTGCCAGATAGTCCAAGAACTGATATTGATTGGCTTATCTAATACCAAGAGCAACACTACGAGGATGTGTGTCGTGAGTACCCAGATCTGAACCTACTTAGACTTCAAGAACATATTGATACTCCGACCGTAGATTTTAGTCATCATGTAATTCAACAACTTTATGAACAAGAGGTACAAGGCACTTCAATTACTCAACCTCCAACCCAAGAAATGAGAGAACAATCCTCGGTAATTCAACCTCTATATAAGCAAGAGGTACGAGCAGCTTCAGTTACTCATCCTCCAAACGAGTAAGAGGTTGACTCATATCCTGTTTGTTTCCACTGTGGGTCCGTGGTGAAGGTAGTGGTAAGGGTGGATGGAGAAAATATCGGTCGAAGGATCAAGTTATGCTCGTTATGGTCGAATAGCTGCAATTACTTTGAATGGATTGACAACCGTTTATGTCTAAGTGGTATTTCTTACACCAATGAGTTAGAACAAGAGATATGGCGCCTTAGAATTGCTTTAGAATCCCTTGAGATTGAACATTTAGTTTGGTTGCCTAATTATTTTTCTAGTTAACATCTATTGTATCATAAATTTTAGTACATATTTCCTATGTATGCTTCGATGTTTTAGTTGTTGTGCTGTATCGGGTTATGTTTGTATTCATATGTCCGATGGATAATGAAACAATCAAATTAAGTTAACTTTATTTCCAAATTAATTTTTAGTAACTGATGTGAATCAGGCGTTTGTTGTATGGGGTCCTGTTTGTAATTATATGTCCGTTGGATCATGAAACAATCAAATTAAGTTAACTTTGATTTCCAATTTAAGTTTTAATAATTGATGGAATCAGGCATTTATTGAACAAAGCCTGATTCTCAGGCCTTTGTTTAATAAAAGCTTTATTTTTAGGCATTTTTTCAACAAACGCTTGATTACCAGGCGTTTGTTGAACAAGCGCTTGTTTTCAAAAACTATTGGGAATTATCTCATTCCAACAATTCGAGATGCGGAAAATTGAAAACCCGCACCTCAAACTGTTGGAGTTTCTGTAAAAACGAGTGTAAATGGAACATGTTGTGCTTATTTATTTATTTATTTATTTTATTTAATGTTGATATTTACATGTTTAAGTAGTATATATAACCTCTTGCACCTTATTCAAATGTCTTACCACTTTAAACAAATGTGCTTATCGTGTTCATCTCTAGCTCCAATTTATGTGATGGAGTAGAAAATATGCTTCCTTGTATCTTTCTGCTCCTTGGATAATCTCCACTCTCCCGTAGCCTTATACTGAATGTGAAAACTAATGCGATGAATATTCAAGGTACTGCTCAGAATCCAATTTAGGTTCATGTTCATCTTCAGTGAAATCTAATATGATATATACAGCATGTACGTATACAGTTGAAAACTACTGTGTGATCCATAAAGTAATTATTGTCATACAAGTTCCGACCATGAATTAGATTAGTTCTTCCTGTATGTATCAGCAGCTGAACTATCCGCCTGGCAATTTTGGTATCATGCACCGGAATTTCACTATCTTCTTGAAGAAGAGATTGAAAATAAGAGTTCGAAGTGGGAGTACAAGGATATCCAACAAGTAAATAATAATTCAATATATTATATGAGATTACATATGAGGTGATATCTATTCAAACAACTGATCCGAGGTTGCCTCTCAACTAGGGCTGTCAACGGATACTTTCAAATAAGAATAGTGTTGTATCTATATCCGCATCCGAAATCATTTTTGAATATCAGATATCCGTATCCGTGGATTAGACGGATATCGGTTAATTGTCTTATTTGTCAATGATCGATAAATTAAAAAAAATGATTTTTTTTAGTTTAAATAAATGTTTTTTCAATTTCATTGATCATAAAAGTGTCAAAATTAAACAGATATAATAAAATTAAATAAATGCGAGTAACTAATATGCATTTAGTCCATATAGTATAAACCTTCAACCTAATAAAATAATAAATAAATCTCATTCATTTTATTAAAATATATATAATTTAGAGCAAAATTTTATAAAAAAGCGAAAGGATAATTTTCAAATGTGGATATCTACGTATCTGTACCAATATCCATTTTTTGGGATACCAGATATTTATCTGCTTTTCAGATACGGATGCAGACGAATTTCAGATTTTTCGAGTATTTGTTGACAGCCTTATTCCCAAATTATGGTAATTTGGCTACACTATCACAAATTCAATAATTTGCTGCACAAGCACAAGTAACGAGGATAGACAAATATGATATGATCGATGGATAGTGAAGACTGTCTAAGTAAGGAGAATCACTTGGTACTTGGTTTTAATTAAGAGAAAATGACCATGATGTACTAGTTGTTTTTATATATACACACAAACAAGCGCGCGCGCGCACACACACACATACACACATACATACATACATACATACATACATACATATGTGTGTGTGTGTGTGTGTATATATATATATATTTGGGGTTATTTGACATCCCTTTTTCTTGGCACCCTTTTCCATCCAAAAAAGAGCCAAAAGTTTATAATTAAACAAATTACTGAAAAGTGAGAGAATTAGTGGAAGGAGAAAGAAACAGGAATGTGTGGTGGAAATCAGTGGGCTTTAAGGGTGCTGCACTATTTAGGTGCTTTTGATCCTATCCCATATATATATATATATATATATATATATATATATACACACACACACACACACACACACACACATACACACACACACACACAGGGATAGATCTATGGCCACAGCAACCTGGGCTATAGCTGGGGCCATTAATTTGCAACGTAATTATAAATTACTAATCTAGCCACTAAAATTTTTCACCCTTCAGCTAGAAAACAAGCCAAAATATGTTGTACAATTATACATTTGACATTAAAGAAATTAATTACTAAACTAACATATAATGAATATAATATGTTACCTGAAGTGAAGATGAGAAATATAATATTTATTTATTATTTTATCCTCATTTTCCACTCATTGTTGGCATAGAGTTTGTAAATTTAAATAATTTTGTTGTGAATACGTTTGATTCTAATATTTTCATATTCGTGTTTTATTATTAGATTTTCAATATTTTTAATTTATCTTCTAATGTTATAAAACTACCTATATTTCTTTAATTTATCAACTATTTTCTACTTTTTGATGAAACACCAATTCTGCAATAGCCCGGCCGGGTTGACCGCAGTTCCTGGCTCTTTCTCTCTGTATGTGTGCGGGTATGTGTCTACCATTTGAACTTAAAACGAGGAATATTTATTAGTAATTGTGACATTAAGTAACCATGAGCATGTGTGGATCACGGTTAAATACATTTGGTACTATAAGTCACACTCACATTGTATGCTTAAGCTCTGAGATGGGTAGTTTGAGATGTGTGACATTTACCTAGATTAATATGTGATCATCATGCATACTGCAGAGCAATACACTCACATTTATTTCTAATCTGATTCGAAGGTGTGTTAATCGTTTGATATTGCATCAGACTGGGGTTGTTTTTCACAGGATATGTATCATAGTTGCATATATATATATATATATATATATATATATATATATATATATATATATATATATATATATATATATATATATATGTATATATATATATTTCTCTTGACACTAGAGTTGGTGACAAGATCGAAAATGATATTATTTTTAAATATTCTGTGCCTAATGATACTGATATATATAATGATATCATTGATTAGGGGTGGGAATAAAGAGAGCAAATCCTCTGTAATAAACCGCACCGCCATAAGAAAATCGCCCACACTGAATCATAAAAGTAGTGCGGAAAATCAGATCGAATCTTTTCTTTAAAGCTGGTACTTCAAACCAGACCAACTCGGAACGATACAGTCCAGTTACGGTTCGAGTTGTTGATCCAATCGTATTAAACCGGACCGAACCAAATAGTTGCACTAGCAATCTTATAATAAAATTATGGCTAATTCCCATCTAATTGTTGATTTTTACAGTATATATTCTATTTTAGGATATGTTATTAGTATTTTAATAATAATCATTATCACAAAGGAGAAAGTTATAGCTTTAAAATAATAGTTTTTATATCTTTTTTTTGGATAAATGCGAGTTATAATCTTGGTTGAGTTATCTTACTTAATTGTTATGCATTAATTAAAATTGATGTTTGGTCAATATATTAAAACAATCACACTTGTCATTAAATGTAAAATTGTACTATTCAAACAGTTAGAAATTAATCTTTCAATTTTGGGTAATATTGTGTACTTTACCCTCTAAGTGACACTATATGACACAGTTGTTTATTGATTAGTGATGGAAGTAATTCTTTTATTACATATTTAATGTGGGTTCAAACTGGACCGAACCAAACCGAACCACAATATATTAAAACCAAACTGAAACTGAACCATTTAAACGAGTAGTACAATGGGTTGTATTTTTTTATTAACCGTTTAATGCAGTGGGGAAGCTATTTGAACTCCAAACCGCAACAAACCACCCCTATGACATTAGTATCATGTGATGTAGACCATGTATATCATTATGCAAAGACAATATTTGTATTATTTTGCGTTATTTATTATATTTTTAGCTGCGTTTCGAGGCACTCTGCTTTCTATTTATGTTATATGATGGTTTTATTGTTTTGTACGGATAATGAGTACGTATATTTGATGCATTTTATGAGAAAAGAATACACTTCAGTATTGTTTTCTACCAAGCCTAATTTTGTATACTATCAAATAAACTTGCTATGTTATTATTTATTGGCATTAGTGCGTAACTTTTGCCCAAAATGTTTTGGTAAATTTTATTTGCACGTACATGTTTAATAACTTAATCTCCACTATAAATTAAGATTTATGATTTTTAAGAATATATAAAATTTAATTTATTTATCCATCTAATATAAAATTTATTTATTTCTTTTTGATTGCTCTTCTTCTTAAAATTGTACGTCTGAATCCAGGTCTTGTCGTGTATAATTGTATATTTTAATACCGTCATTACTACATAGAATTTGTTCATAGCTATGTTCTGAAATCCTAAAAAATGGGTAGCAAAATGTGTGATAAAAGCGATTTTAAGTATGATGGATTTTGATAAGCAAATTTAGATTTGCATCATTTGTGATCTGTAAACAATATTAGTACGTGACCAGCAGTTTTGTTTCCGTTTCTTATTCTCTCATACAGAAAGTCTTTGCTTCATCAATTTCATATTTCCCATCAATGCCTAATGTACACGGATTACTCCAGTAAAGTCTTGTCAACAGGGAATGTGTTACTATGTTTTTACAGTTAGCGTCCTACTTAAGTGAATATATTTTAAATTTTCATATTTTACTGCTTAGGTTTGTTTGTATCAATTTAAACTAGTCATTTTTTTGAATTTTTAAAAGCCAATTTTGGTTTTTTCTTTCAAAAAAGGAAAACATAGAAGGATTTATTGAAATAGAGTCCTACTGAGTCAACCACTATAAAATTCGCAGATCCTTTTTATAAACAAAAAACTGGTCCTTTGATTTACCTTTTCCTGGTCGCGTTTGGTATCATTAGTTCATGCACATGTCCAATATCTACCCTATACAAAATAGGCTTTTATGGGGCATTTAACTTTCCAAGCAACGTTGCTTTAGTTTAGGTGCAAATATACTAATCCCAATTTGCAACAATGATTCAGTGTCTTATATCATGTATATTTTGAAATGCCAAGACTTTCTACTGAATGCTGATGCAGTACCAGCATTAAGTTGACGTATAATTGTTGTTATTCTAAGTGCTAACTTGAGTTTAACAAAATTACTGGCCATGCACTTCATTTCATTGATCTTGCAGCTTTAAATGTGAAGATTCTCCGATTATATATGAACATATACCATTAACAATAATTTGGGTAAAGTGAGTATATATGACCTAATTGGTCCCGATTTGCTGTCGAAATGGGGAGGGAGGGCATTCCTAAAAGCAAGAATAGGGCTCATTGAGGTGAACACGCATTTGTTCTTTGTAGCTTTAGAAGTTTGTCACTAAGCCTCATCCAGAAATTTCACAAATGTCGAGGCAACTCTTTAAGCTTGAACCGTTGGCAATTCGTGAAGTTATCATGAGTCCATGACATCTTAGATTAGTGGGGGTCATAATTTTTACCAGGATTAACAGAAATACCTGTAGAAACTGGCAAATCCATTTACTATCAGCCATCAGGCCAGGAATGTTGTCATACGTTGCATATATTTTATAATTAATGTAGACTTGCTAGGTGGGATAAATATGAAAAACGCAAACTACGAAGTTGGGGGGACGATCCCAAATACCAATAGGTCACTGGTCTAGGTTTGTTTTGACCAGTATTTTGTTTCTGTCAGCCCCTGATTGACAATTTGGGGGCTCAGAGCATGCTCAATGCAGATAGGATATGATGCTAATTAAATCTCAATGTCCAATGATAAATCACAATGTTAACTCAACATAATTTCTAACATTTAAACATGGCATTAAAAAGAAATCGCATTAAAACAAAATCGCATTAAAAAGAAGAAAAACACTTCAATGCATATGTGTTCATAAAAAGAATTTGAATATATTCCCCAATCAAAATTTAAGTAAAGAAAAATAATATTAAAAAACTGCCCCATTATGCATGTTTATTATTTCACATTGTAAAGTGTAATGACTAAAACTAGACATTGCACTAGATAATGCCTAGAAATTATTTTGCCGAGTCATCATAACATTTCCATTTACATTGACGTTGAAGGTGCAAATTTAAGCTAAACTAATATAACCGTACAACAGCGGGAAAACCGTCCGCTAAATCAGATAATATAAAATGAAAAAAAAAAAAATTGATCAATATTGTTTTAATTATGACTTCCGCGAAAAAATGACTACATTGTTTAAGAGAAAATGAATGGAGAAGTGCAAAGCACATTTTCTCAGTTTATAATTATGAAATAAGAGAAAAAAAATGATAGCATGCTATAAATTTTGATATAAAGGAAGTCATATTTATGTTAGTTGATTTTGCCACTTTGAGAATTTTTTTTGGTAAAATAGCTTATGTCATAAAAAATCAAACAACCCTATCATATGACAAAACCATAAAAGAAAAATTATAACCATGCAAATTGAATACTAAAATTGCTCAAATGTATGATCAAATCAACAAAGTATGAAATTAGTAACCGAATAATAATGAAGCGAACCGATACACATCAGTAGTAGTTGTTATTGAACCCATGAAAATCTGCAGAAGATGTCGGTTTGTAATCTAAATCTTAGTAGGTTTGATTATTAATAGAAGCCCAAAAGGCTACACATCTCTAACCTCCACTTTTGATATATACCACAAATTTTTATATACTGTAACAATAATGTATTTGGTTTTAATTTAAAAAAAAAATCCAAGTTTCTATCTAAAGCCCAACTTATTAAGGTGATATCAATTCTCATGTTTGTGATACAAAAAAGTATTCACAATAAAGCACCATGGAAAGATCTTATAATGCTTATTTTGTTTTTGTTATTGCTATTGCTATGTACTACACATTTGAGTTTGTCGTTTTCATACATAAAAAATAGATTCAATTAGTGACCTTTTACTGCTTGTATTTTATGTTACTGACTATTTTTTTTGTTGACTTTGACCGAAAGTGACATAACTACCACTATTTTTACGAAAACCAGTGTTATTTGTCCTTCTATTATCTTGTTTCATTAATTCTCTTTTATTTTTTTTATATGCTTATAGCATATTTTCATTTTCTTTTGTACTTAGCATTTAAGACCAGATCTGGATATATTGATCGAATTCCATTCTGGTTATCATCGAAACTGGAATGAAAAAACCAGAATGACCACAATTCCGATGAAATTTTGAACCATGGCACAAGTAACATATTGCATATTCTCATGTGTTTAGCGAATCTTACTAACATATCGGTAACTTGTTTTTCTAACTTTTTACATTTACTCGTAGTTAATACTACTATATGCCTATTAAAAGTTTGAAGGCATCATGGGTCTTCCTCTTTGCCATGGCCTGGAAAAAGCTAAACCTCTTTGCCAAATATGTGCTAACATCAACTATGATTGGTTGCAGCCTCTGAGCTCTGTAACATAAATTCCATGAATTCAATTGAGAGACCTATTTTGCTTTACCAAAGAGATTGTAACGGTCCGAAATCCCCCGGTCTTCGAATAGACGGGAAACAGTGGATTGTTTTGAGAACACGACTCATCGAAACACAAGCCACAGAACATTTCATTGCTATTACAACAATTTACATCAGAGTACAAGAATATATCAGAGTATGAATAAATAATATACAGCGGAAAATATCAGAGATTAAAATATATAGCAGTGGAAACTTAAAATGTATAAATACAAAGCATAGCGGAAATACATCAACTAACACAACTGAATGAAATATACGGATATAAAGCTTTCCGAATATAGCTGTAACACCCTGAATTTTGAATGATTGAATTAACTAAATTTAAGAACACTTAATTTTTAAAAGAGGAATGAAGAGAAATGGGTTGCGCCATTGCGTTCGTCTCGGAATTCTGCATGGAATAGAGTCCAAGTTTTCGAAAAACGGAGTCCGGACGAAGGAGATATGACCCTCGGAAGGTAACAAGAAATATATATATATATATGTGTGTGTGTGTGTGTGTGTGTGTGTGTGTGTGTGTGTGTGAGCAGGCCGACCAGGGAGGGGAGGTCGACCATGGTGTCGACCAGGGTACCCCCAGGTCGACCTCCCCCTTTGGGAGGTCGAACCTGGTTCGGCCAGTTTTGTTGCATGGTGCGATTTTTGGGTCTGGGACGATTTCGATGGTCCAGATCAGTTTTAGGGTTAATCCTAAGGCCTAAATAACTTCCTACACCTATAAATATGTCATCAACCTAACCCTAGTTCATAAAATAATTTCTAAGACACCATTATGCTGCCAAACTCTTTCTCTTGAACCCTAGCCGCCGCCTCTAACTCAAATTGCAAGCATTCAACTTCAACTCAAATTAAAGATTAGAGCTTCTACAACGATTCAAGAAAATAAATCAGCAACACCACAACGTTTCTACACCAATTTCAATTCGTTAATCCTTTTCTTAAGCCACGAAAGGTGAGTTCAATTTCTTTAATAAGATAATTAATATGTTAATTGGGTTGAGATATAAATTGGATTATATGGCTATGTTTGTGAAGCATTGGAAAATGTAATATTGGGTGAATATATGCTAGTTGTTCATAATGATAGTTTTAGTTTATTTGTGTTGTGGATCCTTATCATATGCTCAATCACCTATGCTCAACTTGATTCATAGTTCTATATGCAAGTTTGGATGTTAATTTATATAGGAATCATATGCAAGTTGATGAGAATCATATACAATCCTTACATGTTTCATGACATCTATTTTATGTGTAAATTTGGATCTAAAGTTTAGGTTAAGACATGTGTGAGTTATATGCAAGTATGTGTGCGGATTATAAAATTTTTTATATGATAGTTTACATGTAGATCTTAATTTACATGTTTAGGTGCAAGTTTACATCATAGTTTATGTTGCATAAATCACATATGTAAGTATATATATATATGTTTGGGGTATGAATCATATAATGAAAGTTTGAGATTCCTATGCAAGTTCACACCTTTATGTTAAAACTACATAAGCTATTAAAGTACATGTGTTATACACCCATTGTCTATGCAAGTTTAGATGAAACACCTTATTCACACATGCAAGTTCACCCCTTATGTTTAGATCTATATGTCAATTCATGTTATGACTTTTATTCGTAAGTTAGATCTAATTTATATTCTATGCATGTTGTGATGTTTTCTCTATATTCCATAAGTTAGACTATTCGAGTCTAACGTATATTCACGTTAAACGAACGTACGTACAACGTGGGGCAATGGGATAAAATCAAAATATTTAATATGGAGAATTGGCTTAAGTGCCTTAAAATGACATATAATTAATTTGGGATGTTAATTGGTATAATTTTATATACCATAAATAGATGGACATAATTAAGGTGTCAATTATGGACATAGTTAAATTTTGAATTGATTAACAATTCAAATTAGGGACATTAATCCAATTTGGGGTTAAATGAAATGTGTAATAATAAACCGCCTAAGACATGAGGTTAGACTCGTTTGTGGTGTAAGACTGCCCGGACCCACCCGGAAAATCCAGCAACCACAAATGCCAGTCTAATGTGGGAGGTCTTAGGCATAAATTAAATGCGTAATAGTTGTAAAGACACGAGGTTAGGCTCGTTTGTGGTGTAAGACTGCCCGGACCCGCCCGACAAATCCAGCTGCCACAAATGTCAGTCTAATGTGGGGGTCTTTACAAGGTTACGGTGTTAATGAACTAAGAAACACTTAACCAGATAAACATGTGGTGGGACATGAGTGGGTTACGTGGGTGCCTTGGGTGGCATTTGAAATACGATTAGATGCACTTAACCAAGATTGAAACATGCAAGAAGACATGAATAATAATGGGGTTAAGTGGGAAAACCTTAGAGGGGACCAAGCATAGGTGGAAAGCTTGTGTCATGCATGAGGGCCCTTTTCAAACCAGTAACCCATTAAGTATCTTTGTGGGCTCGACCCAAGTCAAGGATGGGACACGCGTACTGGATTTGATTGTAAGAGGTCAAAACGGGTCAGCGGTGGCAACGCAAGTCCAACGGGTTTGTAACACCCCGAATTTTAGTTAATACTAAAATTCACTAATTACAGGATAAATAATCTCAGACGTGGGAATTGGGGGTAACGGGCTGCGTTATTGCGTTCGTCTCGGAAAAATACGCGAAATAGAGTCCGAGTTTTCGAGAATCGAAGTCCGTATGGCCCGGTTATGGCCCAAAGAAGTTTGCAGAAAATTCAAAGTTAAAAACAGATTTAGAAATTTAAATTCAGAATTCAAATTAGAACCAGCGGGGCCAGGCGGGAAAATTCCCGCCTTGACCATGTCGACAGGGCTGTCGACAGGCCTGTCGACAGGGGGAGTCGACTTGCCTGTCGACACGGCGTGTCGAACCAGGGTGCTTGGGTGCACCAGATCTGGTTTTCTGGCTAGGGCTGGGCTGGGTTCTAGAGATTTCCTAAATCTAACGGACCTAATCTAATTTAGGGTTAATCTAAGGGCCTAAAACACTCTCCTAATCTATAAATACACCCTAAACCTACCCTAATCCATACTAAAAATAGAAATGATGGCCTCATGCCGCCAAATTAAATCTTAGAAAGAGCCTCCACTTGTTTATGAAGGAAGTTGCAAGCTAATCATTCTCTAATCAATCTCTAATCATCACCATCTTCATATTTAGCAACTAATCCTACTTCATAAGTTTGCTAATCTTGGTTTTGGTGAGTTTCTATCACTTTAACATCAATTGTTAAAGTAAGTAGATGAGGTGTAATGAGACTTATGGTCTTAGATGCGGATTAGTGAGTTTGAATCATTTGTAATGATATGCTACTCTATGTTTTTCTATGTTTATGCATAATTAATAAGTGAGTTTATGCATGTTTGATAAGTTGGTTTATGCATGCTTAACAAGTTGGTTTATGCATGTTTAATATGTGGGTTTATGCATATTTAACAAGTGGATTTATGCATGTTTAATAAAATGAGTTATGCAAGTTCATATGCAAGTCATGTGTATGATGTTATGTAAGTTATGTATGCAAGTTCATATGCAAGTTGTGTATATGCTTAAATGCAAGTTTAACATGATATGCAAGTTATGCATGTTTATGCAAGTATGTGAATGTTTATGCAAGTATGTGAATGCTTATGCAAGTATGTGAATGCTTATGCAAGTATGTGAATGCTTATGCAAGTTATGTGTATGCTTAAATGCATGTTTAACATGTTATGCAAGTTATGAGAAAGCTTATATGCAAGTTCAACATGTTATGCAAGATATGTGTATGATAATATGCAAGCTCATATGCAACATGTTATGCAAATCATGTGTATGATAATATGCAAGTTTGGGTTAAATGTAGTTGGGTCAATATGTGCTCATATATGCAAGTTGACATCCTCTTAACCCATGACAAAGTTATATGCTAAACCCATGATATTTGTAATGGATCTTCCCCTTTTCTATGTCATGAGAACGATTTACGTGGGGAACGATGGGGTTGGTAAATATGTTAAGAAAAGTATGATTGGGTATGATTAAACATACCATAAAAATAAATTACCATAAGTGGGAATTTACCTATTGAGTTAGGTCTACCCCATGGGAATTTACCTATTGAGTTAGGTCTACCCATGTTATGGAAAACTTGATATTAATTAGGGATAATTAATATGGGGGTGATTAATTAGGTGTAATTAATCGACTAAGACACGAGGTTGGACTCATTTGTAGTGTAAAACTGCCCGGACCCAACCGGCTTAACCAGTTGCTACAAATGTCAGCCCAATGTGAGAGGTCTTAGCCATAAATTAAATACGTGATTAAAGTAAAGACACGAGGTTAGACTCTGTTATGACGTAAGACTGCCCGGACCCTACCGGCTTAACCAGGCGGTCATAACAGCCAGTCTAATGTGGGAGGTCTTTATGGGGGATCACGGTCTTAATTAATTAAGAAACACTTAACCATATTAGCATGTAGTGGGACATGAGGGGTTAAGTGGGTGCCTTGGGTGGCATGTGGAAATTTAATGGTTGCCTTGGGTGACATGTGGAATCTAGTGGGTTGCCTTGGGTGGCAATAGAAAATACGATTAGAATACTTAACCAAGTGAAACATGTAATTAAACATGATAAAAGGGTTAAGTGGGATACACTAGATAAGTGACAAGCTTAGGTGGGTAGCTTGTGGGGGGCCCATTTCAACCAATATCCCAAACGTATCTTTGTGGGCTCGACCCATGTCGAGTGACGGGACACGCATATTGGGCTTGATTATAAGAGGCCAAAACGGGTTAGCGGTGGCAACGCAAGTCCAACGGGTTTCATATGCGTGTGTGGGCCCGGGCTGGTAGATAAGCCGTTGTTGCATCGTGTAGATATAAAGCCGTGCACCGTTGATATTATCAGGTAGCCACTTTAGGGGAGTGATACACCCCACTGTGGGACCAGCACGGGTATCTACGGTAGGGAGCCGATCGCTGGGGAGTAGTGGGTACACCTAGTAAAGATAGGGGCAGACGGCACCTATGTAGGGGTACACGAAACTACTGGGTAAAATTACTAAGTACACCTAGTGGAGATAGGGGCAGACGGCACCTATGTAGTGGCTAGGAGTACAAGAAACTACTGGGGAAATTTTCTAAGTCCTTGGGAGGGATCAACCTTTAAGTAGGAATGACTGGTGTGGTGCAGTTAGTAATTATCCTTGGGTGGGTAGATGCGTCTTTACGGTTATCTTAGTTTATCCTAAGTCTATCAAGCTGCTTAGTGTAGCCATTCATCCCCAGACATTACCGTGGGTCAAGTTTATATCTTCTCTGGTTACTTTAATGATTGTATTGTTAAAGTTATAGGACTCGCTCAGACTTATGTCTGACCCCGTTGTTTTTATATTTTTCCCAACCCTCAGTTCCTACGGTGGATCCTAGCAGTAGTGGAGCTTGATCGGATTGCTGTTCCAGTCTTTAGGAGCTTGGATAGATGTAAAGCTCCAGTTATCCAGTTATCTTTTCTTTTGTTCTGGCTATTGTATGAGAGAGTGGGATTATGTACTTCTTTATTTTGACGGATATTGTATTTGACTTTTATCATGGTTTTATGATGTAACCAGACATGTTTATTTCCGCTGTTATGAGATGATGTTTTAAATTTCAAGTACTATTTATATCTGTCTTGTTGTAATTTTTCTGTTCTATATTCACTAAAATACTCCACCGATGCTATGGCATTCCCTTAGTGAGTGACCATAGCGGGCGTGGGGTGTTACACGTGGTATCAGAGCAAAGGTTACCGGAACAGATAAAATTTTTAGAAAACTATTTTTCTAAAACATTTTTGGAAGAGATATTTTCAAAAACATGTCTTTAAAGAGAAAGGTTTTTGAAGGAAAAGCATAATCCCCAATAGCCATATCTATATCCTTCGAATTCTCCGTTTTGAATCTTTCCTTTTTCGTTTCAGCATGGCCGAGAATCTTAACTTTCCGGAGGGTGTGACGGTACCAGCATGGTATAGGAGATTGATGGAGGCTAGGGCTACCACTGCGGGTCCAGCAAATGTTCCTCCACCAACCGTAGCACCCGATCTTCCTCCTCCCCCTCCTCCTCGCACGGATACTTTTGCTAAGACTTGCAAGGAATTTAAAGCTATGGGAGGGAAACCTTTTCAAGGATCTGAAACTTTTGTGGAGGCTAGAGATTGGCTTAAGGAGGTGGAAGAATTGATAGATAGCTTTGAGATGGAAGAAGGAAAGAAAGTCAAATTGGTTGCTTGGTTAATAAAGGGAGAGGCCTCATTCTGGTGGGAGGTCACTAATGGAGAACGCCCCGTTGACTCTTGGGCGGATTTTAGGCAAAGATTTGTGGCAAAGTTTCTCTCAAGGGCGGAGGAAAACTTGTATATGGAAAGATTCTTGACTCTAAAGCAAGGAAATCTCTCGGTGAAGGAATATGTCAACAAGTTTAATCAATTGGCAAGATTTGGCCTAGACATGGTGAATACACCGGAGAAGAAGGCTTTGAGGTTCGTGAAAGGCTTGAATGAACCGATGCATGGGTTGGCTATGACTCATATCCCTATGGGGGCCACCTTTGAGAAGCTAGTTGACATGGCACTCATGTATGAAGAAGAGAAGGGTCCCAATGCTAATAGGGCACCCGAGAAGAAGGGAGATCAAAAGAGACCTCAGCAACAACAGCAAAATAAAGGTGGGAAAGGCAACAGTGGCAAGGGCAAGAAGAAGAAGTGTTTCAATTGTGGGACACCTGACCACCTAAGCAAGGATTGTCGCAAGAAGAAGAAGACTAGCTGCTTCCACTGTGGCGAAGCAGGGCATCTAGTGAAAGATTGTCCTAAGAAGGGGCAAAGGACGGGGTCTACCTCAGGAGGACATGTGCAAGCTCTTATGGCACCGAGTCAGGCTAGGGGGCAAGTACAGGCTCTCGCAGTCCCACCAATTCAGGAAAGAGGTAGAACTATCTCCATTGAAAGTCTGGTTTTTCTATTTGATCATCCTGTCCGTACATTGTTTGATTCAGGCGCATCGCATTCGTTTATCTCATCATCATTAGTTGAGTCACTGCACTTAGACACCAGTCTGGTAGATGATCCCTTGGTAGTTTCAAACCCAATTGGGGGCTCCACTTATTTGTCCATGATATGTTTGGGTTTGAAGATTTCTATACTTAGCATTGAGTTTAGATGTGATGCTTTTGTGTTGGGCTTCACGGGCTATGGGTTGATTTTGGGCATGGACTGGTTATCCAGTAATGGTGCCGTTCTTGATTGCGAAAGGAGAGTTGTTAGGCTCATGACCCGCTTGGGTAACACTCTCGAGATTTCTTGTAATCCCAGGGACTCTATTATGCTAAGTTTTCTTGAATCGCTTGACGCTTCGGTTGAGAGTTTGCAATCTGTTAGAGTGGTCCGGGAATATCCGGATGTGTTTGAGGAGGTGAAGGGCTTACCTCCGAAGCGGGAGATTGACTTCCGAATATATCTGGTGGATAATGCTAAACCGGTATCTTTACCAGTGCGCCACATGGCTCCTCGTGAGAGGAGGGAACTCCATAAGCAAGTAGGGGAGTTGCTTGAGAAGGGGTTCATTAGACGAAGTATATCGGAGTGGGGTGCTCCAGTAGTATTTTCTACGAAGGCGGATGGGTCCCTCAGACTTTGTGTAGACTATAGAGAACTCAACAAGCTCACAAAGAAGAATAGACACCCATTGCCGAGGATTGATGATCTTTTCGATCAGTTGGTTGGCGCTTCAGTATTTTCTCAGTTGGACTTAGCCACGGGGTTTCATCAGTTGAGGGTGGCTGAGGATAGCATAGACAAGACTGCCTTCAGAACTCCGGATGGTTTCTATGAGTGGCTGGTGATGCCATTTGGGTTGACGAACGCCCCTGCATACTTTGTTGATTTGATGAGTAGGGTGTTCAGGGAGTTCCTTAATAAATTCGTGGTGGTCTTTGTGGATGATATCTTAGTATTTTCTAAAAGTGAAGAAGAGCATGCCCTACATCTTGGGGAGGTATTGAAGACTCTTCGGGCACATAGCCTTAAGGCTAAATTCTCTAAATGTCACTTCTGGAGGAAAGAGGTGCGGTTCTTGGGGCACGTGGTCTCCAAGGAAGGGATAGCTGTGGATCCCACGAAGGTAGTATCAATTCAGGATTGGAAGGTTCCGAAAAATGCTACCGAAGTAAGAAGTTTCTTGGGGTTGGCAGGTTATTATAGGAAGTTTATCAAAGACTTCGCAAAGATATCAGCCCCGTTAACCCGCTTAACAAAGAAGAATCTTGTTTTCGCATGGGACGTAGATTGTGATGATGCGTTCCGACGGTTAAAGAGAGCTTTAACCACCGCTCCAGTTTTAGTGTTGTCAGATGGGAGCAAGCCATTCGTTGTCTATACTGATGCTTGTGGGACAGGGCTGGGCGCAGTCTTAATGCAAGAGGGAAGGGTGATAGCCTATGGTGGAAGGCAGTTGAGGGCACACGAGAAAAATTACCCTACCCATGATTTAGAGTTGGCCGCTATTGTTTTTGCGCTTAAGATTTGGCGCCATTATCTTCTTGGTGAGAGATTCGAATTGTTCACTGACCACAAATCATTGAAGTACTTGTTTTCTCAGAAGGATTTGAATCTGAGACAGCAAAGGTGGATGGAATTGTTAGCATCCTATGATTTCGAGATAGCGTATACCCCTGGCAAGGGTAACGTGGTGGCGGACGCCTTGAGCAGGAAGAGGTTGTCCTTGAGTCCATTGTTCGTGGAACGACGAAGATTGGAGTTTATCTCGATGTTTGATTTCAGACCTTCCATTGATTATGTACCCGGTTTGCTAGCTTCCTTGGAGGTTAGACCTACTCTTTTGGGGCGGATTGGAGAAGCACAGAGAGACGACCCATAGTTGGTTGAGTTGGTGGAGAAGCTCATAAGGGGGAGTCGTCCAGCCATTTGAGTAGGTATACCCTAGACGATAGGGGGTGCTTGCGTGGAGATGGTAGACTTTGTGTACCGCAAGACGAGGGTTTGAGGAAGGCTATTCTTGATGATGCACACCGTTCTAGGATGACCATTAATCCCGGTGGGGACAAGATGTACCAAGACATGAAGAGGGTTTTATTCTGGGCCGGTATGAAGAAAGATGTGGCCGAGTATGTCGCTCGATGTTTGGTGTGCCAACAAGTGAAGGCGGAGCAAAAGAAACCTGGTGGGTTGCTTCACCCATTGGAAGTTCCGCAATGGAAGTGGGATAGCGTCTCGATGGATTTTATTGACGGGTTACCCAGATCGAGGAAGGGTAATACAGGAATTTGGGTGGTGGTAGACAGACTTACTAAGAGCGCCCATTTCATACCTGTTTGAAGAGCAAGAGGACCGCTCCATGGCTAGCTTCTGTATATCTTCGAGAGATAGTTCGATTGCATGGGGTACCCTCTAGCATAGTGAGTGATCGAGATCCTATCTTCACTAGCGAGTTCTGGAGAAGTTTGCAAGAAGCAGTGGGGACTCAATTGTGTCTGAGCACCGCATATCATCCTCAGACAGATGGCCAGACTGAGAGGGTGAATCGTGTTCTAGAAGACCTTTTGAGGCTTTGTATCCTAGATTTTGGAGGTACATGGGAAGAGCATCTCCCGTTGGTGGAGTTCGCATATAATAACAGCTTTCAGTCCAGTATTGGTATGGCTCCTTTCGAAGCTCTCTATGGAAGGCCTTGTCGATCACCTACATGTTGGTGGGAATCTACGGATAAGATCTTGCTTGGGCCTGATATGGTTAGGGAGACTTCTGAGAAGATTGACTTGATTCGAAGAAGGATGAAAGCACCGCAGGATAGGCAAAAATCTTATGCGGACAAGAGAAGGACGGATCTTGAGTTTGAGGTTGGGGACATGGTTTTTGTCAAAGTATCTCCGTTGAGAAATGTTGTTCGCTTTGGATCCGTTGGGAAGTTAGCACCGAGGTTTGTTGGGCCGTTTCCTATTAAGGAAAGGATTGGACGGATGGCATATAGGGTGGAGTTGCCCGACAGACTTAGTGGTGTTCATGATGTATTCCATGTATCACATCTGAGGAAGTGCTTACATGAGACGGCAGAGGTGGTAGAACCGAGCTTGCTTAGAGATGTAGAGGTAGAGCGTGATGCGACAATTCGACGAGCTCCTACTCGCATCCTTGGGTCAGAGACTAGGAAATTGAGGAATCGAGAGGTTCAGCTGGTCAAAATGCAATGGGGAGAAGATGAGAGCAACGCAACTTGGGAGACGGAAGCAAAGATGCGTTCATTGTACCCATTTCTTTTTGAGGGTATGTTTTTACTTTCTCCTCTATCGTTGTCTAGTACTTATCTTATCTTTAGTATATCCTCTCGTTAGTACTAATTGACCTTTAGATAGGGTAAACCTATGGTTGAAACATGTGTTTGAGACATGTTATGGTTGATGGATGCAAGTGGATGCAAGTGGTTGCTAGTGGTTGCTCGTGGATGCATGTACACACACTCTAGGCACTAGATCGGCTCAATCACTTCATATTGCATATTGCATAAAATTGTGTGTAGGAAGCTATATTTATGGATGTATAATGATTGTGTTATCATATGGATGATGCATTTTGGTGAATGATTGTGCACTCATGTAGATATTGTATGTGTCGATAGGGTTCTCTCGCATACATAATGGATGCATGGCACTATCATGGTTTGCATATGTTCATACATTAGATAGGGAACATATACACACACTTTTGCATATGCTCATACATCATTAGAAATTGTTTTAAGGACAATGGATGCCCGTGTTTTGATGGATTGAGTAGATGGTTGTTTGGATGGTAGGATATGCATTCTCCTTAGCTTAGAGATTTCGGGGACGAAATCCTTTAAGGAGGGGAGAATGTAACACCCCGAATTTTAGTTAATACTAAAATTCACTAATTACAGGATAAATAATCTCAGACGTGGGAATTGGGGGTAACGGGCTACGTTATTGCGTTCGTCTCGGAAAAATACGCGAAATAGAGTCCGAGTTTTCGAGAATCGGAGTCCGTATGGCCCGGTTATGGCCCAAAGAAGTTTGCAGAAAATTCAAAGTTAAAAACAGATTTAGAAATTTAAATTCAGATTTCAAATTAGAACCAACGGGGCCAGGCGGGAAAATTCCCGCCTTGACCATGTCGACAGGGCTGTCGACAGGGGGAGTCGACTTGCCTGTCGACTTGCCTGTCGACACGGCGTGTCGAACCAGGGTGCTTGGGTGCACCAGATCTGGTTTTCTGGCTAGGGCTGGGCTGGGTTATAGAGATTTCCTAAATCTAACGGACCTAATCTAATTTAGGGTTAATCTAAGGGCCTAAAACACTCTCCTAATCTATAAATACACCCTAAACCTACCCTAATCCATACTAAAAATAGAAATGATGGCCTCATGCCGCCAAATTAAATCTTAGAAAGAGCCTCCACTTGTTTATGAAGGAAGTTGCAAGCTAATCATTCTCTAATCAATCTCTAATCATCACCATCTTCATATTTAGCAACTAATCCCACTTCATAAGTTTGCTAATCTTGGTTTTGGTGAGTTTCTATCACTTTAACATCAATTGTTAAAGTAAGTAGATGAGGTGTAATGAGACTTATGGTCTTAGATGCGGATTAGTGAGTTTGAATCATTTGTAATGATATGCTACTCTATGTTTTTCTATGTTTATGCATAATTAATAAGTGAGTTTATGCATGTTTGATAAGTTGGTTTATGCATGCTTAACAAGTTGGTTTATGCATGTTTAATATGTGGGTTTATGCATATTTAACAAGTGGATTTATGCATGTTTAATAAAATGAGTTATGCAAGTTCATATGCAAGTCATGTGTATGATGTTATGTAAGTTATGTATGCAAGTTCATATGCAAGTTGTGTATATGCTTAAATGAAAGTTTAACATGATATGCAAGTTATGCATGTTTATGCAAGTATGTGAATGTTTATGCAAGTATGTGAATGCTTATGCAAGTATGTGAATGCTTATGCAAGTTATGTGTATGCTTAAATGCATGTTTAACATGTTATGCAAGTTATGAGAAAGCTTATATGCAAGTTCAACATGTTATGCAAGATATGTGTATGATAATATGCAAGCTCATATGCAACATGTTATGCAAATCATGTGTATGATAATATGCAAGTTTGGGTTAAATGTAGTTGGGTCAATATGTGCTCATATATGCAAGTTGACATCCTCTTAACCCATGACAAAGTTATATGCTAAACCCATGATATTTGTAATGGATCTTCCCCTTTTCTATGTCATGAGAACGATTTACGTGGGGAACGATGGGGTTGGTAAATATGTTAAGAAAAGTATGATTGGGTATGATTAAACATACCATAAAAATAAATTACCATAAGTGGGAATTTACCTATTGAGTTAGGTCTACCCCATGGGAATTTACCTATTGAGTTAGGTCTACCCATGTTATGGAAAACTTGATATTAATTAGGGATAATTAATATGGGGGTGATTAATTAGGTGTAATTAATCGACTAAGACACGAGGTTGGACTCATTTGTAGTGTAAAACTGCCCGGACCCAACCGGCTTAACCAGTTGCTACAAATGTCAGCCCAATGTGAGAGGTCTTAGCCATAAATTAAATACGTGATTAAAGTAAAGACGCGAGGTTAGACTCTGTTATGACGTAAGACTGCCCGGACCCTACCGGCTTAACCAGGCGGTCATAACAACCAGTCTAATGTGGGTGGTCTTTATGGGGGATCACGGTCTTAATTAATTAAGAAACACTTAACCATATTAGCATGTAGTGGGACATGAGGGGTTAAGTGGGTGCCTTGGGTGGCATGTGGAAATTTAATGGTTGCCTTGGGTGACATGTGGAATCTAGTGGGTTGCCTTGGGTGGCAATAGAAAATACGATTAGAATACTTAACCAAGTGAAACATGTAATTAAACATGATAAAAGGGTTAAGTGGGATACACTAGATAAGTGACAAGCTTAGGTGGGTAGCTTGTGGGGGGCCCATTTCAACCAATATCCCAAACGTATCTTTGTGGGCTCGACCCATGTCGAGTGACGGGACACGCATATTGGGCTTGATTATAAGAGGCCAAAACGGGTTAGCGGTGGCAACGCAAGTCCAACGGGTTTCATATGCGTGTGTGGGCCCGGGCTGGTAGATAAGCCGTTGTTGCATCGTGTAGATATAAAGCCGTGCACCGTTGATATTATCAGGTAGCCACTTTAGGGGAGTGATACATCCCACTGTGGGACCAGCACGGGTATCTACGGTAGGGAGCCGATCGCTGGGGAGTAGTGGGTACACCTAGTAAAGATAGGGGCAGACGGCACCTATGTAGGGGTACACGAAACTACTGGGTAAAATTACTAAGTACACCTAGTGGAGATAGGGGCAGACGGCACCTATGTAGTGGCTAGGAGTACAAGAAACTACTGGGGAAATTTTCTAAGTCCTTGGGAGGGATCAACCTTTAAGTAGGAATGACTGGTGTGGTGCAGTTAGTAATTATCCTTGGGTGGGTAGATGCGTCTTTACGGTTATCTTAGTTTATCCTAAGTCTTTCAAGCTGCTTAGTGTAGCCATTCATCCCCAGACATTACCGTGGGTCAAGTTTATATCTTCTCTGGTTACTTTAATGATTGTATTGTTAAAGTTATAGGACTCGCTCAGACTTATGTCTGACCCCGTTGTTTTTATCTTTTTCCCAACCCTCAGGTCCTACGGTGGATCCTAGCAGTAGTGGAGCTTGATCGGATTGCTGTTCCAGTCTTTAGGAGCTTGGATAGATGTAAAGCTCCAGTTATCCAGTTATCTTTTCTTTTGTTCTGGCTATTGTATGAGAGAGTGGGATTATGTACTTCTTTATTTTGACGGATATTGTATTTGACTTTTATCATGGTTTTATGATGTAACCAGACATGTTTATTTCCGCTGTTATGAGATGATGTTTTAAATTTCAAGTACTATTTATATCTGTCTTTTTGTAATTTTTCTGTTCTATATTCACTAAAATACTCCACCGATGCTATGGCATTCCCTTAGTGAGTGACCATAGCGGGCGTGGGGTGTTACAGGGTTCATATGCATATGTGGGCCCGGGCTGGTAGGTAAGACGTTGTTGCATCGTGTAGATATAAGCCGTGCATTTTCGGTAGTATCGGGTTGCCCCTTTGGGGAGTGATACACCCCAATGTGGGGCCAGCATGGATATCTACGAGTTAGGGAGCCGATCGAATGTGTGGCGGCCCGCCCCGCACCAACCGACATTTACTCCAAAGTTGCGCTGTACACATGTCCAGTTAGCACGGAACGGGTCGTCAGAAGGAAAAGGAAGAAGGAAATGAACATACAAAGAACCTGTAGAATGTCTCACAGCGCATAGAACAAAATATAATAATAACATACTTGACATAAAACAGGAGAGACAGTGCATAAGCTGAAAATCGGAACTAAACATCATAGCAGCGGAAATCCAAAATACAGCTTATTACAACCTTCAAATTGTCTCAAAGAAAAAGTAAGATAAAGGAGGTACACTACTAATGCCCAAGTAGCGACCACCAACGACACAGGGAGAATGTGTATATATATATATATATCATACGTGGAAGCCTCCTGCCCGCCTCCGAATCAGCTACTCACGCATCACCAGCTAACCTGTCTCTAGTCTGCTCGTGTGAGCACCCAGAGTAATAAGAGGAGACATAAAACTCTGGGTCAGACATAAAGCCTGGTATGAGCGATAAGCATCTAAAGTGAACAATAACAGGTAGACTAAAACATACCTGAACCTGGACCTGCAACCAAAGAGTTATGTGACGGCCCGCCCCGCACCAACCAACATTTACTCCAATAGTGCGCTGTACACGTGTCCAGTTAGCACAGAACGGGTCGTGAGAAGGAAAAGGAAGAAGAGAATGAACTAATCAAGGAACCTGTAGAATGTCTCACAGCGCATGGGATAAGATATAATAATAACATACTTGACATAAAACAGGCGAGACAGTGCATAAGCTGATAACAAAATCAACATCAATCATCAGAGCAGCGGAAATCCAAATACAGCTTATTACAACTTTCCAAATTTACTGTCTCTAACAAAAGAAAATTAAAGTAGAAGATGCACCACCAATGCCCAAGCAATGATCTTCAACAACACAGGGAGAATATTATGTATATAGTACGTGAAGCCTCCTGCTCGTCTCCGGATCATCTACCCGTGCATCACCAGCTAACCTGTCTCTAGTCTGCTCGTGTGAGCACCCAGAGTAATAAGAGGAGACATAAAACTCTGGGTCAGACATAAAGCCTGGTATGAGCGATAAGCATCTAAACAGAATGATAACAGGTATACTAAACCATACCTGAACCTGGACCTGCAACCAAAGAGTTAGTACCACATACCGTACAATACTCCAAGGTGCCATGATAAATGGTGTAAGAATACGGGGGTGGGGTGTGCATGTCATAATGATAGCAAACGAATCATCCATAGCAACCATCCTCACATCTCTCACTCAGTGCGTAAAGCATACGATATCTACCACTTTGGAACACTAGACAAACTGAGGTAACGACGAATCCCGACTTGTAGAAACCCTGCTGTGACCAAGCCAAACATTTGGAGTCATGACCAAACATTTCAATGACCCACTTCATTGGTCGTAGCCCTTGGTTCTACCTATGCCATAATGGCCCTGAATCCGCCTTCGTACCTCCTACCATAGTGGTCCAAAGCTATAGACGTCGATAACTCCTTGGCACGCGTCCCGCAGCAAAGCCCAACCATGAAGCGAACTCGTTGATTCCCATCTGAATCCTGAGCTCTAGCTTCTCATTTGGACTTCCTTTGCATCTCGGGTTTGGTCGAATTGGAGTGGGTCTTCAGAAGAGTCATCATGGAGTAGTAAAAGTACACGTCCGGTTCGGTCCGGTCACCCATGCTCGGTTCGGTTCGGATACGTACCCCGGTTCGGTTCGGAGTGCCACCATCCTCTGGGTTCGGGTCCTTCTCCCTCATGCGGTTCGGTTCGGTGCTCTCCCTCATGCGGTTCGGTTCGGTGATTCTGAAGCGGTTCGGTTCGGATACTCCATAGCTTGAGTGCCTCCGTCTCCGTCTCGTCAGCATCAGTTCGGTTCGTGTATTGCTCTCGGTTCGGTTCGGAATATGGTATCCATGCTCCTCTTTCTTCCACTTCAGTCCTCCTTGTTCCTTCCGATCCCACGCTACGCCCCTCCGATCCGACCAGGCCTTCCTTATTGCCTCTTCACGTCATGCTCCAGAAAGTACCACGCCCCGGTCCGGTTCGGATATGTCCGATCTGATCCCCTACCCGATCCGATCCGGATCCCTGCAGTATTTCCTGCAACTTTTCTAGCTAGCTTTCTACGCCATTCGACGACGTTTTCGACCAATTTAGCTATTCTAATCAATCATGAAACATACCATAGAGTCATAGCAACATAGCAAACTAACCACAAACACCAAAACAATGAATTCATATGTCAAAATGGATCAAATGTGCCCAAAACCCCTTATTTTCCCTTAAGCATGTTAAGTAAAACTAATCATAGGGTTAACAAAACTTAATCAAATCGAACCAAATTTCTAACAGAGGCATAAAATGTTATTTACGAATTTCTAAACATTTTTCCAGAATTTATTAGTGTATAAATTCGCTAATCCTCACTAATTACCCTTAATTAACCGTAATTAGTGTCAAAATGATGCTATCACTCACCTTGGCCACAACTAAAACCCCAAAACTGAAATATTCTCTGATTTGGTGCTGTTCCCAATCTTACACAGCAGCTCTACCTCGGTTCTCGTGCCAATACTCCTTGATTTGATGTTTGCTAAGCCTAATCTTCAATTAGAAAGTGATTTTTGGGTGTTTTAGAGAGATTTAGAGAGTGGAGGCCATGGCTAGGTCAAGAGGAATGAAAGTGGCGGCTGGAAAATGTCTAAAGAAATGTTTTCTAACCCTAATCAGCCCCTATACACCCCTAAACCCGAAATTCCCCTTGGGCCTAGCTGCTAATCACCCGCTTAAGCCCAATTAAGCTGTTTTTCACCATCTGAAACTTGTTTCAGCCATATCTCACAAACGGTGAGTCCGTTTGGCTAATGTGACCACTCTACGGAAAGAGAAACCATCATCCGGAGCCAATGGAAGTGGTTTCAGGTCAAAATTCCTTTCCATTCAAAAGTTATGGCCAAAACAGTGATAACTAGGGGTAAAATGGTCATTTAAAAATCGGGAAAAATCATGAACATGGGAAATGACCCCAATAGTCGTCCCCCAAAGTTACATGACCATACGACTTCGTATGTGACAGAAATAAATATTCTACGATTCTATGATGCGTAGAATGCGGGTCGTTACACTCTCCCCCCCTTAAGAAATTTCGCCCCCGAAATTCCTTAACCCAAAACATACAAAAGATCCCGCATGCCTAACAACCACATACAACAATCAATCATGCAAAACAAGCGAACAAGCCTATCCTAGCATGCGGAAAACTAAATCGAAGTCAAAATCTTACCAGGCAAAGAGTTATGGGTGTGACTTCCTAATGTTCTTCTCTGTCTCCCAAGTACAATCTTTCTCGTCCTCGCTCCACTGTACCTTGACTAGCTTCACCACCTTCCTTCGAAGTTGCTTCATGTCGTGCTCGACAATACGGGCCGGCTTGCGGTTCCCAACCGCCTCGGGTTCTACTTCGAAGTCCTCTAACTGATCAGGTGAAATAGTCATATCTGAGTCGTGAACGAACTTCCTTAGTCGGGAAACATGAAATACGTTGTGAACTCCCGCCATCTTCTCTGGTAAGTCAATCCTATATGCCAAATTCCCGACTAGTTCGAGAACAGGGAATGGGCCAACGAATCTTGGTGCCAACTTGCCTCTCCTGCCAAATCGTATTACGCTCTTCAACGGAGAAATCTTGACAAACACCAAGTCGCCAACGGAGAATTTTAAGTCCCTTCTCCTCTTATCAGCATAACTCTTCTGTCTATCTTGGGCAGCCTTCATTCGTTGTTGAATGGTCTTGATTTTACCTGAAGTTTCCCTCACCACATCTGGTCCAAGCATAAACTTCTCGCCAGTCTCTATCCAACATGATGGTGAGTTGCACGGTCTTCCGTACAAAGCTTCAAACGGAGCCATACCAATACTGGATTGGTAGCTATTATTATATGCAAACTCTACTAGATGCAAATGGTCTTCCCATAATCCACCAAAGTCCAATATACATGCTCTCAAGAGGTCTTCAAAGATACGGTTCACCCTCTCTGTCTGACCGTCGGTCTGAGGATGATATGCGGTACTGAGATGTAACTCTGACCCTAGAGCCTCTTGTAAGCTCTTCCAAAACCCACTAGTGAACAACGGGTCTCAGTCGCTCACAATGCTTTTGGGTACTCCATGAAATCTCACTACCCACTTCATATATAATTCTGCTAACTTAGCTGCCGTTCTGGTCGATTTGACTGGTATAAACCTTGCACTTTTAGTCAGTCGGTCTACAATCACCCAAATGCTATCATATCCCGATCTAGTCCTTGGTAAACCATCGATGAAATCCATCGAGACTTGCTCCCATTTCCATTCGGGAATTTCTAAGGGCTGTAACAAACCACTAGGCTTCTTTTGCTCGGCTTTAACTAGCTGGCAATTCATGCATTTGGATATAAACTTCCCAACGTCTCTTTTCATTCCCTCCCAGTAGTAAGTCTGCTTCATATCTCGATACATCTTGTTACCACCGGGGTGTATAGTCAACTTTGAGTGATGACATTCTCTAAGCACTTCATCCCTCAATCCATTGACATTGGGTACAACAAGCTTTCCATTCTTTCTAAGCCATCCATCTCGATCAAGCCCATACTTGTTCATCTCCTCATCGATATCCATCTTTAACTTGGAGATGATTTCCTATAGGTTAGGATCGTCCCTCTGACTAGAGCCGATCCGCTCAATCAAAGTGGGTCTGATCGTCAAACTTGCTAACATTTCTGCATCCAATTCGCACTTTGGTCTGAAATCAAACCCCGCGATAAACTCCAGCTGCTTCCATTCAAGGAACATAGCCCCTAAGCTGGCATGTCTTCTACTCAATGCATCAGCCACCGCATTGCCTTTTCCTGGTGTGTATGCGATGTCAAAATCATAGGAAGCTAAGAACTCTAACCATCTCTGCTGACGGAGATTCAGATCTTTCTGAGAGAAGAGATACTTTAACGACTTATGATCTGTAAACAGCTCAAATCTTTCTCCCAAGAGTTAGTGTCTCCACATCTTTAACGCGAACACGATCGCTGCCAATTCTAAATCATGGGTAGGGTATCTTCTCTCGTGCGGTTTCAACTGCCGACTTGCGTAAGCTACAACCCTACCGCCTTGCATCAATACAACACCCAGTCCGGTACCACAGGCATCCGTGTATACCGTCATCTCTTCATTCCCTTTAGGAATGACTAACACTGGTGCGCTTGTCAACTTGTCCTTTAGACTCTTGAATGCATTCTCGCACCTTCCATCCCAGACAAAAGCTTGATTCTTTTTAGTTAACTGGGTCAATGGTGCCGCTATCTTGGAGAAACTTTGGATAAACTTACGATAATATCCCGCTAACCCCAAGAAACTTCTTACTTCTATTGCATTCTTGGGCGTAGGCCAATCCTGTACCGTAGCCACCTTCGCCGGGTCCATGGCAATCCCATTTTCTGATACAACATGGCCCAAGAACCTCACTTCCCTCTTCCAGAAGTGACACTTAGAAAACTTTGCTTTCAATTGGTGTTTTCTTAACACCTCCATCGCTACTCTTAAATGTTCCTTATGTTCTTCCTCTGTCCTCGAATAGACCAAAATATCATCAACGAACACAAGGACAGACTTATTCAACTGATCTCTGAATACCTTATTCATAAGATCCACAAAATATGCTGGGGCATTGGTCAGCCCGAATGGCATGACCAACCACTCATAAAACCCAGACGGCGTCCGAAATGCCGTTCTAGCTATACTCTCAGCTTCCACTCTAAGCTGATGAAAACCTGTCGCGAGATCCAACTGAGAAAATACTCTCGCGCCACTCAACTGATCAAACAAATCATCTATCCGCGGTAGAGGATACTTGTTCTTCCTCGTCACTTTATTCAATTCGCGGTAGTCTACACACAAACGAAGGGAACCATCCGCCTTGGTAGCAAACACAACTGGTGCTCCCCATTCAGAAACACTCCTTCTGATAAATCCCTTCTTCAAAAGATCGCTGACTTGCACCTCGAGCTCTCGCTGCTCTCTTGGTGCCATACGACGAAGTGGCATCACTATAGGCCTGGCATCTTTTACCAAATCAATACGGAACTCAATCTCTCGGTGTGGTGGAAGTCCGGTCACTTCTTCGAAAACATCCGGATACTGGCCAACCACGGGCAAACCTGACAACTCACTATGCGGAATGTCAAGGGAGTTTAGAAAACTAGCCAATACCCCCTTACTGGGTAGACCACCAAACACTATCCTCCGCCCATCATCCGCTCTAGCTGTCACCAACAAGCCCTCACAGTCTACCACCACCCCGTATCTTTGGAGCCAATCTACTCCCAAAATAATGCCAAACCCAGTAAAGCCCAAAACAAAGCAATCACAAACAAACATGCATCCATGACTCGATAAGACCACATTACGACAAATCATGCTAAGGCTAGTCGAACCACCAATCGGGTTCGTCACTACTAAAGGTCTATCGACAATCTCGGGCTCCAATCCCAACCTATCCACCAGGTCACTAGATATGAAAGAACTGGAAGCTCCGGTATCAAACAAAACTCTAACAGGAACATCATAAACAGAAAGTATACCTTGAATGACGACATTCTTTCCCTTCTCCGCCGCTGTTGGGGCATTCGACGAAGAAGGAATAGCATTAAGAGCATATGCTTTCACCATTTGCTTTTCCTTAGGGGGCTGTGGACACTTGTCCTTGTGATGTCCCATCTGGCCACAGTTGAAGCACTTCCTATCCGCTGGCTTGGCCCGACAATTACTAGCATAATGGCCCTTCTTACCACAGCTGAAGCACTCAACATCTTGCTTATTCTTTTTCTTCTGGCCATCCTTAGCTTGGTTCTGCTTTCTCTTATTCTGGGAACCACCCTTGCCTCCACCACTTGCTTGTGGCTTTGGCTCATCTGCGGGTGCAACCTCAGTCTTCGGCTTAGGGTAGAGACTTTCTGACCTCAATGCTTTCCCTACAATCGACTCAAACGACTCATCGATGTGGTTAATAAGTCTTTCCCCCAAGTACTGGTCCAAACCAGTTATGAATTTCTCATTCTTTTTCTCGGCAGTATCAATAAGAGATAACCCATATTTTGACAAAGTGTCAAATTCGGCAATATACTCCGAGACAGCTCTGCCATTCTGCTTGAGCTCCAAGAATTTCTTAAACAGCACTGACTTCTGAGCAGCTGGAATAAACTTCTCGCTAAAGCGAGCTTTAAACTGCTCCCAAGTAATCTGATCTTCGGGAGTAGCTGCCTTTATAGCATTCCACCAATTCATTGCCCGCCCTTGCAGCTGACGGGACGCTAGCTTCCTCTTCATCGCATCCTCGATACCCAAATCCTCGAAGATACGTTCGCAACTATCCAACCAATCTTGAACATCCGTAGCCGACTCCGTTCCGTGGAATGACTTCCCACCAAGGCTAGTATAATCCTTATTCAACTTGGCGAAGTCGACCCTCGGCGCCTGCACTATTGGACCACCACCATTTCCACCATTGGGAGCTGCCCTCTGTACATCTCTAAGCATCTCTCTCATGAGGTCAGTAAACATCGTTCTCATGTCAACAGCATTCCCATTATTGGCTCCCCTACCGGTACCTCTAACATATCGGCTCATCGTCAATCTGAAAAAGGAAATGATTAACGACTCCATAGTGGTGCTAGTGCAGTACGACTTCATCCTTATACTACTAATAGTATATATATATATATATATATATAGCTTTTAAAAACCAAAGTAATCACAAATACGCTCTCTCGTATACGTATATTGTCTCTCCCTGATAACTTCCCTAGGTTAACTACGCAACCTAGAGCTCTGATACCAAGTGTGACGGCCCGCCCCGCACCAACCAACATTTACTCCAAAAGTGCGCTATACACGTGTCCAGTTAGCACAGAACGGGTCATGAGAAGGAAAAGGAAGAAGAGAATGAACTAATCAAGGAACCTGTAGAATGTCTCACAGCGCATGGGATAAGATATAATAATAACATACTTGACATAAAACAGGCGAGACAGTGCATAAGCTGATAACAAAATCAACATCAATCATCAGAGCAGCGGAAATCCAAATACAGCTTATTACAACTTTCCAAATTTACTGTCTCTAACAAAAGAAAATTAAAGTAGAAGATGCACCACCAATGCCCAAGCAGTGATCTTCAACAACACAGGGAGAATATTATGTATATAGTACGTGAAGCCTCCTGCTCGTCTCCGGATCATCTACCCGTGCATCACCAGCTAACCTGTCTCTAGTCTACTCGTGTGAGCACCCAGAGTAATAAGAGGAGACATAAAACTCTGGGTCAGACATAAAGCCTGGTATAAGCGATAAGCATCTAAAAAGAATGATAACAGGTATACTAAACCATACCTGAACCTGGACCTGCAACCAAAGAGTTAGTACCACATACCGTACAATACTCCAAGGTGCCATGATAAATGGTGTAAGAATACGGGGGTGGGGTGTGCATGTCATAATGATAGCAAACGAATCATCCATAGCAACCATCCTCACATCTCTCACTCAGTGCGTAAAGCATACAATATCTACCACTTTGGAACACTAGACAAACTGAGGTAACGACGAATCCCGACTTGTAGAAACCCTGCTGTGACCAAGCCAAACATTTGGAGTCATGACCAAACATTTCAATGACCCACTTCATTGGTCGTAGCCCTTGGTTCTACCTATGCCATAATGGCCCTGAATCCGCCTTCGTACCTCCTACCATAGTGGTCCAAAGCTATAGACGTCGATAACTCCTTGGCACGCGTCCCGCAGCAAAGCCCAACCATGAAGCGAACTCGTTGATTCCCATCTGAATCCTGAGCTCTAGCTTCTCATTTGGACTTCCTTTGCATCTCGGGTTTGGTCGAATTGGAGTGGGTCTTCAGAAGAGTCATCACGGAGTAGTAAAAGTACACGTCCGGTTCGGTCCGGTCACCCATGCTCGGTTCGGTTCGGATACGTACCCCGGTTCGGTTCGGAGTGCCACCATCCTCTGGGTTCGGGTCCTTCTCCCTCATGCGGTTCGGTTCGGTGCTCTCCCTCATGCGGTTCGGTTCGGTGATTCTGAAGCGGTTCGGTTCGGATACTCCATAGCTTGAGTGCCTCCGTCTCCATCTCGTCAGCATCAGTTCGGTTCGTGTATTGCTCTCGGTTCGGTTCGGAATATGGTATCCATGCTCCTCTTTCTTCCACTTCAGTCCTCCTTGTTCCTTCCGATACCACGCTACGCCCTCCGATCCGACCAGGCCTTCCTTATTGCCTCTTCACGTCATGCTCCAGAAAGTACCACGCCCCGGTCCGGTTCGGATATGTCCGATCCGATCCCCTACCCGATCCGATCCGGATCCCTGCAGTATTTCCTGCAACTTTTCTAGCTAGCTTTCTACGCCATTCGACGACGTTTTCGACCAATTTAGCTATTCTAATCAATCATGAAACATACCATAGAGTCATAGCAACATAGCAAACTAACCACAAACACCAAAACAATGAATTCATATGTCAAAATGGATCAAATGTGCCCAAAACCCCTTATTTTCCCTTAAGCATGTTAAGTAAAACTAATCATAGGGTTAACAAAACTTAATCAAATCGAACCAAATTTCTAATAGAGGCATAAAATGTTATTTACGAATTTCTAAACATTTTTCCAGAATTTATTAGTGTATAAATTCGCTAATCCTCACTAATTACCCTTAATTAACCGTAATTAGTGTCAAAATGATGCTATCACTCACCTTGGCCACAACTAAAACCCCAAAACTGAAATATTCTCTGATTTGGTGCTGTTCCCAATCTTACACAGCAGCTCTACCTCGGTTCTCGTGCCAATACTCCTTGATTTGATGTTTGCTAAGCCTAATCTTCAATTAGAAAGTGATTTTTGGGTGTTTTAGAGAGATTTAGAGAGTGGAGGCCATGGCTAGGTCAAGAGGAATGAAAGTG
The DNA here is from genome assembly GCA_030737875.1 of Allium sativum. Taxonomy (NCBI): domain Eukaryota; kingdom Viridiplantae; phylum Streptophyta; class Magnoliopsida; order Asparagales; family Amaryllidaceae; genus Allium; species Allium sativum. The sequence continues at coordinate 689,883,241 of CM060913.1, read as the reverse complement.
GCGGCTGGAAAATGTCTAAAGAAATGTTTTCTAACCCTAATCAGCCCCTATACACCCCTAAACCCGAAATTCCCCTTGGGCCTAGCTGCTAATCACCCGCTTAAGCCCAATTAAGCTGTTTTTAACCATCTGAAACTTGTTTCAGCAATATCTCCCAAACGGTGAGTCCGTTTGGCTAATGTGACCACTCTACGGAAAGAGAAACCATCATCCGGTGCCAATGGAAGTGGTTTCAGGTCAAAATTCCTTTCCAGTCAAAAGTTATGGCCAAAACAGTGATAACTAGGGGTAAAATGGTCATTTAAAAATCGGGAAAAATCATGAACATGGGAAATGACCCAAATAGTCGTCCCCCAAAGTTACATGACCATACGACTTCGTATGTGACAGAAATAAATATTCTACGATTCTATGATGCGTAGAATGCGGGTCGTTACAAGTTAGCACTACATATTGTACAACACTCTAAGGTACCATATCAAACAGTGTAAAGATACGGAGGTGGGGGAGGTGTGCATGTCATAGGGATGGCAAACAATCAAACATAGCATCCATCCTCACATCTCTCACTCGGTGCGTAAAGCATACGATATTCACCACTTCGATCACCCAACATACCTTGCTACGATCACTTTGCCCCATGAAGTCATAAATGGCTTCACTGCACTGATAACGTAGCCACAAATCCTTTGCTATGTCCACTTTGCCCCATGGAGTCACAAGAACCCCACTGCACTGGCTCATAGCCTTACTAATCCTTACTATGTCCGCTCTGCCCCATGGAGTCGCAATGACCCCACTGCACTGGCTCATAGTCTTACTACGCATCACCTTGCCCCTCAGGTCATAATGACCCTACTGCACTGATAACGTAGTCTTGCTACCATCACTTTGCCCCTCAGGTCATAATGACCCTACTGCACTGATAAGTAGCCCATCATCCATTTCCAGTGGTGAATCGAAGTTATGAAAGTCGACAACTCCTTAGCACACGTCCCGCAGCAAAGTCCAACTCATGAAGTCCACTCATTGGTTCCTATCTGGATCCTGAGTCAATACCCTTCATTTGGACTACCTTTGCATCTCGGGTTATCAGTCTTCATCGGTTCGGTTCGGATCAGAATGCTCCTTCTTCACTGGATCGGGTCGCATCGCCGTCACCCCTGGCGGAACGGGTCGGGTCTCCAGATTGCCACGGTTCGGATCATATCGCGGCCTTCTTTCTCTCTACTTCAGATCGTGCTCCTCTCCTCGGTTCGGATTGGAATACCCCACACGGGTCGGATCGCGCTCCTCCTGCTCGTGGCTCCCCCTGCTTCGAATCGGCGTCTCGTAGTGCCTCGGATCGTGGATGTTGCTTCCCTCTAGTCGGATCGTGATGCGAAGCACAAGTGGTTCGGATCGGGTAGCAGTTCGCGGTTGGTGCTCGTGGGCCTGGCGTAGATGGTTCGGTTCAGAGGAGATGACTCGACTCGTGGTGATGTCCCACGATCCCATAGGGCGATCCGATCGACCCTCAATCCCCTATCCGATCCGAATTCCTGTACCTTGTCCAGCGAGTTGTTTACACCTCTCGACGGCGTTTTCGACCATTCTAACTATTATAATCAGTCACAAAGCATTTCATACAGTCATAGCAACATGCATAATCAACCACAAACATCAAAACATCAATATGATAGGTAGAAATGGATCAAACATACCCAAAATCCCATATTTCCCCTTAAGCATATTTAGGTGAAACTAATGATAGGATTAACAAAACTTAACCAAATTAACCCAAATTCACATCAGAGGTCTAAAACATCATTCCGAATTTTATAAATATTTTTCCAGAATTTTATCACGTTTAAATTCACTAATTAACACTAATCACTCCTAATTAGCCATAATTAGTGCAAAACTATGCAAATCACTCACCTTAGCCACAAATAAACTAAGATCTAAAATAAAGCTCTGATTTGATGTGAATCTCTATGCTAAACAGCAGCTCCAATGTTGATTTGGTGTAGATCTTCCTTGATTAGGGGTTGCTAAGCCAAATCCTTGACCAAAAAGTGATTTGGAGGTGATTTAGAGGTTGGAGGCCATTTTTAGGGTTCCTTGGTGATAAATGGAGGCTAGAAAACTGAAATGGAATTATCCTCTATCTCATTTAAGCCTCCCCATAACCCTAATCCCGAAATGGGTTATGGGCCTACTCACTAATCACCCGATTTGGCCAAGTTAAGCAGTTTCACCCTCCAAACCTTATTTCAGCCATATCTCCCAAACGGTAAGTCCGTTTGGCTATTATGACCACTCTACGGAAAGGTAAACCATCAAACGAATCCAATGGAAGTGGTTTCAGGTCAAAATTCCTTTCCAATCAAAAGTTATGGCCAAAACAGTACTAACTAAGGGCAAAATGGTCATTTAAAAATCGACAAAAATCATGAACATGGGAAATGACTCTAATAGATGTTTCCCAAAGTTACATGACCATACAACTTCATACGGGAAAGAAATAAATATTCTACAATCCTATGATGTGTAGAATACGGGTCGTTACACTCTCCCCCCCTTAAGAAATTTCGCCTCCGAAATTCCCTAATCAAAACACACACAAAGGCTCCCGCATGCCTATCAACCATAAAACAACCATCAAACATGCAAAACAAGTAAAATAAGTCTATCCTAGCATGCGGAATAACTAAATCGCAAAGTAAATCTTACCAGGCAAAGAGTTCTGGATATGCCTTCCTAATGCTCTCCTCTGTCTCCCAAGTACAATCATTCTCGTCCTCGCCCCACTGAACCTTGACTAGCTTCACCGCCTTCCTTCGAAGTTGCTTCGTATCGTGCCCCACAATACGAATCGGCTTGCGGTTCCCAACCGCCTCGGGTTCTACTTCGAAGTCCTCTAACTGATCAGGTGAAATAGTCATATCTGAGTCATGGACGAACTTCCTTAGTTGGGAAACATGAAATACATTGTGAACTCCCGCCATTTTCTCTGGTAAGCCAACTCTATATGCCAAATTCCCAACTAGTTCAAGAACAGGGAATGGGCCAACAAATCTTGGTGCTAATTTGCTTCTCCTACCAAATCGTATCACGCTCTTCAACGGAGAGATCTTGACAAACACCAAGTCACCAACGGAGAATTTCAAATCTCTTCTCCTCTTATCAGCATAACTCTTCTGCCTATCTTGGGCAGCTTTCATTCGTTGTTGAATGATCTTGATCTTATCGGAAGTTTCTCTCACCACATCTGGTCCAAGCACAAACTTCTTGCCAGTCTCTATCCAACATGATGGTGAGTTGCACGGTCTTCCATACAAAGCTTCATATGGAGCCATACCGATACTGGATTGGTAGCTATTATTATATGCAAACTCTACTAGATGCAAATGGTCCTCCCACGATCCACAAAAATCCAATATACAAGCTCTCAAGAGATCTTCCAATATACGATTCACCCTCTCCATCTGACCGTCGGTCTGAGGATGATATGCGGTACTGAGATGTAATCCTGACCCTAGAGCCTCTTGTAAGCTCTTCCAAAACCCACTAGTGAACAACGGGTCTCGGTCACTCACAATGCTTTTGGGTACTCCATGAAATCTCACTACCCACTTCATATACAATTCTGCCAACTTGGCTGCCGTTCTGGTCGATTTGACTGGTATAAATCTTGCACTTTTAGTCAATCGATCCACAATTACCCAAATGTTATCATATCCCGATCTAGTCCTTGGTAAACCATCGATAAAATCCATCGAGACTTGCTCCCATTTCCATTCGGGAATCTCTAATGGTTGCAACAACCCACTAGGCTTCTTTTGCTCGGCTTTAACTAGCTGGCAATTCATGCATTTGGATATAAACTTCCCAACGTCTCTTTTCATCCCTTCCCAGTAGTAAGTCTGTCTCATGTCTCGATACATCTTATTACCACCGGGATGTATAGTCAGTTTTGAGTGATGACATTCTCTAAGCACTTCATCTCTCAATCCATTCACGTTGGGCACAACTAGTCTTCCATTCTTCCGAAGCCATCCATCTCGATCAAGCCCATACACATTCATCTCCTCACCGTTGATGTTCATCTCTAACTTGGAGATGATTTCTAATAGATTAGGATCGTCCCTCTGGCTAGAACCAATCTGCTCTATCAAAGTGGGTCTGATCGTCAAACTAGCTAGCATGACTGGATCCAATTCGCACTTTGGTCTGAAATCAAACCCCGCGATATACTCCAGTTGCTTCCACTCAAGATACATTGCCCCTAAGCTGGCATGTCTCCTACTCAAGGCATCGGCTACCGCATTACCTTTCCCAGGTGTATATGCGATATCAAAATCATACGAAGCCAAGAACTCTAACCATCTCTGCTGACGGAGATTCAGATCTTTCTGAGAGAAGAGATACTTTAACGATTTATGATCGGTAAACAACTCAAATCTTTCTCCCAAGAGATAGTGTCTCCATATCTTCAGCGCAAATACAATCGCTGCCAATTCCAAATCATGGGTAGGATACTTCTTCTCATGCGGCTTTAGCTGTCGACTAGCATAAGCTACAACCCTACCTCCTTGCATCAATACTGCACCCAGTCCGGTACCACAAGCATCCGTGTATACCGTCATCTCTTCATTCCCTTTAGGAATGACTAACACTGGCGCACGCGTCAACTTCTCCTTTAGACTCTTGAAGGCATCCTCACACACTTCGTCCCAGACGAAGGACTGATTCTTCTTAGTCAATTGAGTCAACGGTGCTGCTACCTTGGAGAAGTCCTGGATAAACTTACGATAATGTCCAGCTAATCCCAAGAAACTCCTTACGTCTGTCGCATTCTTGGGCATAGGCCAATCCTGTACCGTAGCCACCTTCGCAGGGTCCACGGCAATACCACTCTCTGAAACAACATGACCCAAGAATCTCACTTCCCTTCTCCAAAAATGACACTTAGAGAATTTCGCTTTCAATTGGTGTTTCCTCAACACCTCCATCACTATCCTCAAGTGCCCCTTGTGTTCCTCCTCTGTCCTTGAATAAACAAGGATATCATCCACGAACACAAGAACAAACTTATTCAACTGATCTCTGAATACTCGATTCATAAGATCCACAAAATAGGCTGGTGCATTGGTCAACCCAAATGGCATGACCAACCACTCATAAAATCCAGACGGCGTCCTAAATGCCGTTTTTGGAACACTCTCATCTGCTACTCGAAGCTGATGAAATCCTGTCGTGAGGTCCAACTGTGAGAACACTCTTGCTCCTTCCAGTTGATCAAACAAATCATCTATCCGTGGCAGAGGATACTTATTCTTCCTCGTTACCTTATTCAACTCGCGATAGTCCACACACAAACGAAGGGAACCATCTGCCTTAGTGGCAAACACAACTGGTGCTCCCCACTCGGAGACACTCCTTCTAATAAATCCCTTCTTCAAAAGATTGCTGACTTGCACCCCGAGCTCTCGCTGCTCCCTTGGTGCCATACGACGAAGTGGCATCACTATAGGTCTGGCATCTTTCACTAAATCAATATGGAACACAATCTCTCGGTGTGGTGGAAGCCCGGTCACCTCCTCGAAGACGTCCGAATACTGGCCAACCACGGGCACATCTGACAACTCATCCTACGGGATGTCGAGGGAATTTACAAAACTAGCCATAACCCCATCACTAGGTAGAATACCAAACACTACCCTCCGCCCATCATCCGCCCTCACTGTCACCAAAAAGCCCTCACAGTCTACCACCACCCCGTATCTTTGGAGCCAATCGACTCCCAGTATAATGCCATACCCAGTAAAGCCCAAAACAAAGCAATCACAAACATACATCCATGACTCGATAAGACCAAATTCCTGCAAATCATACTAAGGCTAGTCGAACCACCAATCGGGTTCGTCACAACCAATGGTCTATCGACTATCTCGGGTTCCAGTCCCAACCTATCTACCAGGTCACTAGATATGAAGGAACGGGAATCCCCAGTATCAAACAAAACTCGAACTGGTACATCATAAATAGAAAGCATACCTTGAATAACAACATTCTTTCCTTTCTCCGCCGCAGTTGGGGCATTCGACGAAGAAGGAACAACATCAATAGCATATGCTTTCACAATCTGCTTCTCCTTAAGAGGTTGCGGACACTTATCCTTCTGATGTCCCATTTGACCACAGTTGTAGCACTTCCTTTCCGCTGGCTTGGCCCGACATTCTTTAACATAATGGCCCTTCTTTCCACAGCTGAAGCACTCAACATCCTTCTTGCTCTTTTTCTGGCCACCTTTAGATTGGTCATGCTTCCTCTTATTCTGAGAGTTATTCTTTCCTCCACCGCCTGCTTGCGGCTTTGGCCCTTCTGCAGATGCAGCCTCAGTCTTCGACTTAGGGTAAAGACTCTCTGATCTCAAAGCTTTCCCCACGATCGATTCAAAAGTCTCATCGATGTGGTTAATAAGCCTTTCCCCCAAGTACCCATCCAAACCAGTAATGAACTTCTCATTCTTCTTCTCAGGAGTATCGATAAGAGATAGTCCATATTTCGACAAAGTGTCGAACTCAGCAATATAGTCAGAAACTGCCCTTCCGTTCTGCTTGAGTTCCAAGAACCTCTTAAACAATACCGACTTCTGGGCAGCTGGAATAAACTTCTCGCTAAAGCGAGCCTTGAACTGAACCCAAGTAACCTGGTCCTCTGGAGTAGCTGTTCTAATGGCATTCCACCAATTCATCGCTCGCCCTTGCAGCTGACGAGACGCTAGCCTTCTCTTCATCGCATCCTCAAGACCCAAGTCATCAAAGATACGATCACAGCTATCCATCCAATCTTGAACATCTGTGGCCGACTCCGTTCCATGGAACGGCATCCCACCAAGGTTAGTGTAATCCTTGCACAACTTGGCGAAATCGACCCTAGGCGCCTGCACTACTGGGCCAACACCAACTCCGGAATTGGGAACTGCCCCTTGAACTTCTCTAAGCATGTCTCTCATGAGGTTAGTAAACATTGCCCTCATGTCAGCGGCATTCCCTTGGTTGGTCCCTCTACCAGCACCCCTCGTATCTCGGCTCATCGTCAATCTGAAAAAGGGAAACGATTAACGACCCCATAGTGGTGCTAGTGCAGTGCGACTTCATTCTTATACTACTAATAGTTTATATATACATAGCTTTTGAAAACCAAAGTAATCACAAATACGCGCTCTCATATACGTACTATCTCTCCCTAGTGTCTTTCCCTAGGTTAACTACGCAACCTAGAGCTCTGATACCAAGTGTGGCGGCCCGCCCCGCACCAACCGACATTTACTCCAAAGGTGCGCTGTACACATGTCAAGTTAGCACGGAACGGGTCATCAGAAGGAAAAGGAAGAAGGAAATGAACATACAAAGAACCTGTAGAATGTCTCACAGCGCATAGAACAAAATATAATAATAACATACTTGACATAAAACAGGAGAGACAGTGCATAAGCTGAAAATCAGAACTAAACATCATAGCAGCGGAAATCCAAAATACAGCTTATTACAACCTTCAAACTGTCTCAAAGCAAAAGTAAGATAAAGGAGGTACACTACTAATGCCCAAGTAGCGACCACCAACGACACAGGGAGAATGTGTATATATATCATACGTGGAAGCCTCATGCCCGCCTCCGAATCAGCTACTCGCACATCACCAGCTAACCTGTCTCTAGTCTGCTCGTGTGAGCACCCAGAGTAATAAGAGGAGACATAAAACTCTGGGTCAGACATAAAGCCTGGTATGAGCAATAAGCATCTAAAGTGAACAATAACAGGTAGACTAAAACATACCTGAACCTGGACCTGCAACCAAAGAGTTAGCACTACATACTGTACAACACTCTAAGGTACCATATCAAACAGTGTAAAGATACGGAGGTGGGGGAGGTGTGCATGTCATAGGGATGGCAAACAATCAAACATAGCATCCATCCTCACATCTCTCACTCGGTGCGTAAAGCATACGATATTCACCACTTCGATCACCCAACATACCTTGCTACGATCACTTTGCCCCATGAAGTCATAAATGGCTTCACTGCACTGATAACGTAGCCACAAATCCTTTGCTATGTCCACTTTGCTCCATGGAGTCACAAGAACCCCACTACACTGGCTCATAGCCTTACTAATCCTTACTATGTCCACTCTGCCCCATGGAGTCGCAATGACCCCACTGCAATGGCTCATAGTCTTACTACGCATCACCTTGCCCCTCAGGTCATAATGACCCTACTGCACTGATAACGTAGTCTTGCTACCATCACTTTGCCCCTCAGGTCATAATGACCCTACTGCACTGATAAGTAGCCCATCATCCATTTCCAGTGGTGAATCGAAGTTATGAACGTCGACAACTCCTTAGTACACGTCCCGCAGCAAAGTCCAACTCATGAAGTCCACTCATTGGTTCCTATCTGGATCCTGAGTCAATACCCTTCATTTGGACTACCTTTGCATCTCGGGTTATCAGTCTTCATCGGTTCGGTTCGGATCAGAATGCTCCTTCTTCACTGGATCGGGTCGCATCGCCGTCACCCCTGGCGGAACGGGTCGGGTCTCCAGATTGCCACGGTTCGGATCGTATCGCGGCCCTCTTTCTCTCTGCTTCAGATCGTGCTCCTCTCCTCGGTTCGGATTGGAATACCCTACACGGGTCGGATCGCGCTCCTCCTGCTCGTGGCTCCCCCTGCTTCGAATCGGTGTCTCGTAGTGCCTCAGATCGTGGATGTTGCTTCCCTCTAGTCGGATCGTGATGCGAAGCACAAGTGGTTCGGATCGGGTAGCAGTTCGCGGTTGGTGCTCGTGGGCCTGGCGTAGATGGTTCGGTTTGGAGGAGATGACTCGACTCGTGGTGATGTCCCACGATCCCATAGGGCGATCCGATCGACCCTCAATCCCCTATCCGATCTGAATTCCTGCACCTTGTCCAGCGAGTTGTTTAAGCCTCTCGACGGCGTTTTCGACCATTCCAACTATTCTAATCAGTCACAAAGCATTTCATACAGTCATAGCAACATGCATAATCAACCACAAACATCAAAACATCAATATGATAGGTAGAAATGGATCAAACATACCCAAAATCCCATATTTCCCCTTAAGCATATTTAGGTGAAACTAATGATAGGATTAACAAAACTTAACCAAATTAACCCAAATTCACATCAGAGGTCTAAAACATCATTCCAAATTTTATAAACATTTTTCCAGAATTTTATCACGTTTAAATTCACTAATTAACAATAATCACTCCTAATTAGCCATAATTAGTGCAAAACTATGCAAATCACTCACCTTAGCCATAAATAAACTAAGATCTGAAATAAAGCTCTGATTTGATGTGAATCTCTATGCTAAACAGCAGCTCCAATGTTGATTTGGTGTAGATCTTCCTTGATTAGGGGGTTGCTAAGCCAAATCCTTGACCAAAAAGTGATTTGGAGGTTGGAGGCCATTTTTAGGGTTCCTTGGTGATAAGTGGAGGCTAGAAAACTGAAATGGAATGATCCTCTATGTCATTTCAGCCTCCCCATAACCCTAATCCCGAAATGGGTTATGGGCCTACTCAATAATCACCCGATTTGGCCCGGTTAAGCAGTTTTTCACCCTCCAAACCTTATTTCAGCCATATCTCCCAAACGGTAAGTCCGTTTGGCTATTATGACCACTCTACGGAAAGGTAAACCATCAAACGAATCCAATGGAAGTGGTTTCAGGTCAAAATTCCTTTCCAATCAAAAGTTATGGCTAAAACAGTACTAACTAAGGGCAAAATGGTCATTTAAAAATCGACAAAAATCATGAACATGGGAAATGACTCTAATAGATGTTTCCCAAAGTTACATGACCATACAACTTCATACGGGAAAGAAATAAATATTCTACAATCCTATGATGTGTATAATACGGGCCGTTACAGAATGAGGGTAGTGGGTACACTTAGTGGAGATAGGGGCAGACAACACCTATGAAGGCAGCTAGGGGTACACGAAACTACCATTATCATTATTAAGTTCTATAGGCGGGATCAACGTTTAGGGTGACTAGTGGTGGTGCAGTATAGTAATTATCTTATAGTAGTTTAGGTGCGCCTTTAACGTTATCTTTGTTCGTCTTATTTCCTTTGTTTGCTCTGTCATACCCAATTGTTCACAGTCATCTCCTTATTTTCCAGCTTATGCCTTATCCTAGTTACTTAATGATTATATTGTTAAAGTTATTGCACTCGCCAGACTTTATGTCTGACCCCCTTGTTTCCACCTCTTTTCTTCCCTTCCCTCCCCCCCAGGTGCTCTGGTTGGGACTAGCACTAGTGGAGCTTGATTTGGACAACTTTATCTCTTTCTTTGGAAGTTGCTTGGATTGCTAAAGTAAAAGTTCAGCCTATCTTATTTATGGCTATTTTATGTTGGGGTCATGTCTTTATTTTATGTACTCTGATTTAATCAAGATGGATATTATGTACTTGACTCTAGTCCTTGGTTTTTTATGATGTAATCAAACTTATCTGTTACCGCTGCAATGAATAAAGTTTTAAATTTTTAAGTACTGTCTTGTTGTTAATTTTCTGTTCTATACACACTTAAAATGCTCCATAGAAGTTAATGCATTCCCTTTGTGAGTGACATTAATGGACATGGGGTGTCACAATAGCTCCATCTGTAATCCAGGATCCTGGGAAAAGAAAATCTGCGAAAACCAAAACTATTAGCTGACCATGTGGAAAATATGAGCACCTAGAGTTTAGGTTAAAACAATAAACACCGAGTCAGTCATGAGACTGGTTTGCGAACTAAAATAGTTATTAGCTTTTATTTTAAAGTTAGGTAAAACACGGAACCATGCTGTATAACACGGAACGGGTTTATACCCCATGAATACCATAAAACAAAACTAGCAATGCTAAATAAAAGAAAAATGAAGCAATTATAAGACTCAGGTCCCATCACACAATGCAATGCAAGCCGGAGGATAGAGTTTTACCTTATAACAGCCAAATATGCTTGGTAAGTTTTATATGCTCAAAGCATATTTTCATTTTCTTTTGTACTTAGCATTTAAGACTAGATCTGGATATATTGATCGATATCCATTCTGGTTATCATCGAAACCGGAATGAAAATACCAGAATGACCACAATTCCACTGAAATTTTGAACCATGGTACAAGTAACATATTGCATGTTCTCATGTGGTTTAGCGAATCTTGCTAACATATTGGTAACTGATTTTCTTGCTTTTTACATGTACCCATGGTTTAAACAATTCTATTATATTCCTATTTAAAGTTTGAAGGCATCAGGTGTCTTCCACTTTGCCATGGCCTAGAAAAAGCTAGACCTCTTTTCCAAATATGTGCCAACATCAACTATGATTAGTTGCAGCCTCTGGGCTCTATAACATAAATTCCACGAATTCAATTGAGAGACCCCAAAAAAATTATACTTTACCAACGAGATGGAAAAGGAAAGAGAAAAACCAATACAAGCAGAGCCTATTCTTTCCATCCAAAATCACTAGTATGATCCAGAAAGTCGAGATCCCAAGGAACAGAAGAGAATAAATAAATCAGGTGTTAACCCGGTTATAAACCCAAAAAAAAACATGCGTAGAATCTAAGTAAGAAGCAAGATCATTCAACTACCGGGTCAGATAAAAGTCTGCAGGAAGGACCTAGAGATAGAAGATAGAGAGTACAAAAAGTTTGGGCCTCAAATTAGCTATCTCTATGGACCCGTACCGGTCCTCCTTCCATGGACCGGTACCGAACCATGGTATTTAGGTACAAATCTTGTGCTAGTGTGATTTCTGCTCATGAAGAAGCCTAGTGACTGAGTTCGAAGCAAATACGATCATTCTAAACACGAATACTCGATGGATTGAAAGGGTGGTCAAAGATGACAAAGCAACGGAGCTCGATACACAAACAAATTTAGTGCAATTGAAGCCATATTCCACCCGAAGACCCAAGATAACATGAAGAAGGCATTTACAAAATACTAAAGTGCAGAATAATTTATCTCCATGGACTGGTACCATTCATCAACCATGGACCGGTATTGATCCATGAAGATAAAGTATTTTGAGTTGTGGTTTTTTGAGGAGGGTCTGAGCGTGATTCCGAGTCCTTCTACACAAATTTTATGCCCAACTCCATCAGCAATGCCTATAAATATCCCTTATGCTCCAACATGAAAGGGGATTTAATTCCTTGTCCTGCCGAAGTGTTGCCCAAGAGGATCTTCATTTATAACAACCGTTGTTCACCTTCAACGGCAAGGCTTCATCTCCAAAGATAACAGTCTTAGGTCATTGTTAACGTCAAAAGTTGGCCTAGTGACAGTTAACCCCCGAAGTGTGTTATTCACACACGGTTATAATAACAGAGTGCAAAGAAAAAGAAAGAGAAACACAAGAGACATAATATTTTTATAGTGGTTCGGCTTCAGCCAAGCTTACGTCCACTTTATAATCTCTGTTTATATTGCCGATTACAGGTTACAATTGCTTTGATTGAAAGAAAGTAAAGAGAGAAGAGATTTATACACAAAATTCTTTTTTTATGAGATAAAGTGTATGATCGACTATTTTAAGAGTGGCGTGCATGAGCTTTTGTGTAGAGAATCCAAGATTTTTCCAATGGCTTTCTATTTCTGGTAAGAAGCTATTTATAGGCGAGAAGGTGGGCCAAGATAAGTGCAACGTGGAATGCATCTTTTTCGGAGTCGGTCACGTATAACTCAATCCCAAAAAGTAGTTGTAGGCGGAGGGACCCGGTCTCCTTCTGAAGAACAGTTCTCCGCGAGAATTGTGGCCTATGTGGAACTCGAAATCTAGTGCATGAAAAGCAGTGCAGGTCAAAGTTGACTGATTCTATAGCCTTGGGAATAGGACTTCGTCTTGTAGCATATACTTCGGCCTGGTATTTCAAGTCTGATACTCTGGGCTTGATCCGATCTTCCAGGGGTAACTTAATCAATCGGTTGGTTTTTACTTCAGAAGTCTTATGCCAAATCTGGATGAGGATATCTTCGTCTACTATCAGGTTGGTTTGGGTTGAACCAGAGTCGATCGATCCATAATGAAGGTCGGTATCCGAGAATGAGTCTCAATCTTGAGTTATGATAGCTTTTGCCAAAATGCTAGTCAACGGTCACCTAGGTTGATTATTGAGATCTACTCCAATAATCATTAGTCCTTGTGATTTTCATGTAAATCTCTACTTTGGAAAACATTGTAATCATCTGTAATTTATTGTATTTGTCTTGGCAAGGATAATAATAAGAATATTCAAAGTGGACGTAGGCTTGTTCTCAAGCTGAACCACTATAAAATTGTGTCTCTCTCTTTTATTTTTCCTTTTCTTTCCTGTTTCATTTTATTTTATATGTTGTATTATGTTTTCCCCATCATGGGGGGGTGCTTTCGCAATAATCTAGGTGTTACCACCATTTTTGGAATCAATATTTAGTACTTTCACTAAGAACTGAACTCAAAGCCTAAATATGTGCTTCTACTATAGATCATCAAGGTCTACAAGGTAGATCCACGGAAAAGATTGCATTAAGAACTCAATGTTTGGTCGATATAATGGCTCCTTCAAGGGAAAAGGCAAGTAGGAGAAAATCAAAGGTAGCGATGACTTTTTAGAATATAGCTAATAATACTCAAGTCCCAGGAGAAGCAATAACCTGTAGGGAATTGGATATTGTGGTAGAAGGCATGAATCAACGTCTGGATGCCGCAAACAGGGATTTAATGGAAAATCTAGATGCTTTGCCTGTTGAAAGGCCGAATGTAGGAAATGATATAGTGGAAATCGACTTGGAAGAGCATGCACATTCATCTGCCTCTAATCGATGAAGAAGAAATAATCTAGGAACTGCCCAGAGCATGAATGTTACGAATGTTGCTCGGACTAGTGCAGGAAGGAATATGGGTACCTTCCCATAAATTTGAATATGGGGATTGACCAAGATCATCATGTCAATGATGGTAATGATTTGGATAGAATATCGGTTCCGGGTGATGACCACGGTCATAATGCTGATGTTGAGGATGCTAAAGCTAATTTAGTGTAACACCCCGCCTCCGCTAGGGTCACTCGCAAAGGAATGCACTAGCTTTAGAGGGGCATTATTGGTAAACATGCACAGAAATATCACAAGACAGAACATATAAAATAGCGGAAGTAAAATCGAACTTTCATAAACATGAATACATAAGGTCTAAAGCCTTTTACATCAGAGTACATCAAAACCTGTCTTGCAATAGTAAAGAAGCATAAAGACTTTTTCATAAATTATTCCCCAAATAAAAACAGTAAAGTAGCCATAGCCAGGAAAAGTCCAAGCCATCCATGATGACCTTCAAGCAGAAGAAGTCCGAACTAAACAACAGTATTTCCTCCCTGTAACCTTGGGGGGGGGGGGAAACGGAAGAAAAGAGGCGAAACAAAACGGGTCAGTCAAAAAGACTGAGTAAGCCCTATCTACTATTAGTATAAAAACTAGTAAAGTTAACTGACATGAGAAACTGAGATGAACATAAGCATGATAACAAGATAGATAAGCCAAATCAAAATAACAGGATGAACTACTGAACTCAGATAAACTATGGTGTTGTGATAAAATACGATGTCAAGATAAAACAAGGTATCACATTGTTAGGTTTCTATCAAGTATAATATCCCAAGATATCTATCGCGTATAACGTCCCATGGCATCTATCATGTATATCCGCTCTGCACCTACCGTACTAGTACCCCAACTGTATTACGAGTTATCTGTGAATGACCCTTACTCAAAAGTCGTGTAATGGTCCATGTCAACCTAATATGCCGCATATATAGGTTACTCAACTCATATGTTTCTTTCCATGTATAAGTTCAGTCCTTTGCCGTAGGCTATACGGGCTTTCCCATGTAAACGGTTTATCCTTGAAGTTGTTTTGGACTGCAACCCTGGATCTAGTTGTGTTTCCTTACCATGAATTATCGCGCGTCCACTTAGGATTTATGCCACCTAGGACCGCTAGGGATTATGCTACCTAATGAACGTTTCCGTGCCTCGGTTTGGGTTTTGGCCACCTAGGACCACTAGGGATTACGCCACCCGTCAACCGCGCCCTTGATCCCACGTATGTATCGTGAATCGTTTTCCATGTCTAGATGCACATGTTCCCCAATGTGCCATCCGAGTTCCGTGCCAGGGCAAATCAAGAAATACGGAACTCGGTCGGGAGCTTTAAATCATCTACCGATGCAGATATCAAGGTCTGTTTTTGTACCCGTGGCTATGGTCCCACGTGACCCCTCCCTCAACTACTGAAAGGCAATACAAGAAAAATCATGTATAAGAACCACTCCACGGCCCCACTATAGCCCACTTTCCTACGGGCCAACCTCACCCATGACTCGATAGCAAGCACATGGTCTGTTGGGGGTTCCCTGCCTTTCCGCACGTACACAATTGACTAAAGATGGTAGGTAGTCGGCGATGCGCTATCCAGGGCAAAAACAAGAATCGTCGACTCCACGCTAATCCATCCCAGTCTTTAGGTTGCTCGCATAGCAACCAAGGCATACTCTTGGTCCTTCTAACGCAGACCTTAACCTCTCATGGGCCTAGTATAATTACCTGGCAACCCACAGAGGGATCCCAAGAATATCCTCACGTCCCCCGAAGCTTCCACTTCGGCACCCAGTGCGCTGGAGCTTTTATCCAAGTCAGATAACTTGCTCCCCCTCGTATACTAAGCGATGACCTACCGTATCAGGTTACTCATCATTTTGAGAATTAGTCCTATGTCCTTAGCTAAGAATTATTACTTAGTTACCCTTAACTAAGGTTTACCACTTAGCTTCCTTTCCCGTTATCCTTGATTAACCACGGTTTTCTACCTAGTTCTTCTAGCTAGGGTTTGTCTATTTGGTTAAGTATTATCATTCAAGTCCATGACTTAACCCGCCCACGAATCACGTCAAAGACTGGCTAAGTATTTAAGTTCAAGACTTAGTCCCACAAGTTGGTTAAGTGTACCCAGAGGCTCATGACTTAACCCTATCAAGTCAAATTGGTGAAGTACTAGCTTACCTTAATCCTATCGGATTATCTTGCTAGATCGATTAAGCATAGATTATCTTAATCCCATCAAATTATCGAGTCGGATTGGTTAAGTATAGGTTGGCTTAACCCCATCCTCTAATCGTACTACAATGGTTAAGTATATTCTAAAAAGGTCTTGTGACTTAACCTTATCAGGTCCGCGTATTAGATTGGTTAAGTGTAAGTTACTTAACCCCATCAAATCATCATGTATAATTGGTTAAGTATAAGTTGCTTAACCCCATTAAATTATCACGTTAAGTTGGTTAAGTATTGGTTACTTAACCTCATTGAATTACCTTGTTTAAATTGGTTAAGTGTTTAACTTAACCCCATCGAATTACCGTGTTTAGATTAGTTAAGTATGGATTACTTAACCCCATCTAATTACCGTGTCGGATTAGTTAGGTGCAAATTACTTAACCCCATCCCCTAGTCATCCTGTATGGTTAAGTGTCATTAAGAAAACTTACTTAACCTTGCCAAATTATCATGTTGGATTGATTAAGTGTTGGTTAACTTAATCCCCGTCCACTAGTCGTATAAAAATGGTCAAGCGTCATTAGGCAAATCAAATCACTTAACCTACCCAACCTTGTCATGTTTTGTTAAGTATCATTAGCCTAACCAATTTAATTAACCCCTTTATCCATGTCATATTTGGTTAAAAGTTATTAATCAAATTAACTTAACCCTATCATGTGACATTAATTACTTAATGCACCCCAACCTCTCACATTAGACTTTGTTGTGGTTACTGGTTATGCCGGTCGGTTCCAGGTAGCTTTACACCACAACTTGGTCTAACCTCGGGTTCAAGCACAACATGACCAACTTCTCACATTGGGTCCTATTGTTTGCAACTACTAGTTAGGCCGGTCGGTTCCGGGTAGTTTTACGTTGCAAACTCAACCCAACCTCGAGTTGGCCACACTTATATTATCTAAGTGACATGTTCATCATGTTTTCAAAACATGTTACAAGTTTTTCAAGCATTTGGGTAGACCTAACTTAATAGTTAAATTCCCAAAGGGTAGACCTAACTTAATAGGTAAATTCCCAAGCTTATGTTTTTTATGCATACTTACATGTCAACTTCCATGTTATATTTCAAGCCATGTTTTCAAGTTGTATTTTCATGTCATTAGAAATTACCCATAACATAACCCAACGCTTTTAAACTCGCATATACGTTCGCAACAACGTAATGGATTAAAAGAAGAGACTTGGCAAAGGAATGACAAAAATGGGTATTAAGCCACAAGTTAATCATGGTGGCAAATGAGGCACAAATGTGTTCATTAGCTTGCATGTTACATTCTTACACCTCAAAAACATGCATAAACCCAAGCTTGGCACATAAACAAATTGTGGTGACTAAAGACATAGAATGATGACTAGTAACTCGCATATATCATCATATAAGGGTTATGATTTCATATGCAGGTTGACAAGAAGATTATGAAGGTTCTCATGTTGCATAATGCAACATTTCAACATAAAGGTTGTAGCTTTTTGCTCATAAGATCAAGATAATGACTTCATAAACTTGCATAACATGTTAGCATGCGTCATTCTCAATGATCAAACCCAAACTTTCTACATGAACATTTAACTTCATAGTTAATATCTAAGAGTAGGGAAAGGGCTTACATTGCTATGAAGGCACAAATCGATTTAAATTAAAGATTGTGATGAAGCCTATGCATGCCATCACCCAAAAACCCAAAGATGAACACTCCGAATCAATCAAAACCCCATCTTTATGAACAAAGATCAAAGCTTTAGCCTTGAAATCAACTTGAGAGGCTCTCATACTAACATAGAAACTCTCTAACACTCTCATGATCATGAAACCTCTCATAGGAATTTACTTAGGAATTTTAGAATGAGGGTGGAGGCCATGAGAGTGAAAATTTTGCCATAGTTTAGTTGTAGGATCAATTAATGAGGGTTTAGGCTAGGTTAGGGGTCTTTTTATAGAGATTAGGGGTAGTTTAGGCCGTTAGATTAACCCTAGGATAGATCCCAGCCCTCAAAAATCGTCACAAGCCTCCAAAACAAGACCAAGGGCCAAAACAGGTGCACCAGGCCAGCCAGGGTCAAGCCAGAAGGCTGTGCAGGTTTCTGGCTCGACACGGGCGCACTTCCCAAGTGCGCCAGTGTATTTTTGTGCTGGCGCACTTCACAAGTGCGCCAGTGCATTCTGGCTTGTTTTCAGTTTTTCTGCCTAACTTCGTTCGTCCATATCTTCTTCATACGGACTCCGATTTACGAAATTTCGGACTCTATTTCGCGTATTTTTCCGAGACGAACGCAATGGCGCAAGCCGTTTATCCTGATTCAGATTTTATAATTTAATTCTGCCTTGATTCTTGTCTTAACACGTTGCTAAAAATTCGGGTTGTTACATCCTCCCCAACTTAAAGGATTTCGTCCCTGAAATCTCCAAGTTAGGAGGAACATATCCTACCATCCATCATCCATCTACTCAAAACATCATCCACAAGCAACCATTGTCCTTAGATGATTTCTAATGCTGTATGAATATATGCAAAACGTGTGTGTATATGCACTTATCTAATGTAAATGATCAGGCCTGAGTGATCTAATGCAAAATATGTATAGTGCCATGAATCCAACATATATGCAAATAGTCCTAGTCATATAGATACTATATGCGTGCACAATCATTCATTCATATGCAACAACCGCATGATAATACATTCGATTTCATCCATAAACAAGTATAAATACTCGTGCATATGCAATATGAAATGTGACCGAGTCGAGCTAGAATCTAATGTGTATTCGCGCATCCACGAGCAACCACTTGCAACCACTTGCAACCATATCAATCATAACATGTTTCAAATACACGTTTACATCCATAGGGTTCTACCTAGGATTCCCTGAAATAGGGTCGAGAAGATAAACAAGACAAACTCCTTATGGGGTTTGTAACAGAAAATAGGACCGAGAGGATGTCCACAAAAGATAGCCTACAAGTAAGCTCTACCGAAAACAGGGATCAAGAATATACTCCCAAAAAGAGATATCATGCGTGTATCTAGTTTTTTGACCATCAAAGTCGTATTTCCTTGGGCTTAATCCCATTGTGCCTTGACCGTCTTTTAACTTCGTGATTTCGTAGCTTCTTATTTCTTGTTTGCATAACATGAGCTAGAACTCATTTCTTCGTCGCCTCTCGTTCCACTTGCACTTATCCTTTTTCTAGAATACTTGGCGCAAACATGACTGCGTACGCATGATCTTATGCAAGCTTTCCAAAATTCACTAATGAATCTTGGATCTTGTTTATATACTATAAGGTATTCCATGTAGAAGAAATTCTTCTTGAAAGTAAACAGATGTCAACCAGGTTACCAAGCGCACTTACTAGGGTGATTTCCATAACCCATGCATAAGTGAAATAAACCATCCATCTTATCGGCGAACACCACTCGATCGGGCTTCAAATTTCCAATAAAGGCATCACGGGATTCTAAGTAACTAATCATGACCGAACCCAAAAGGTTACACGAGACTCCGAGGGTATTACCAAGGCTAGTCAAGAGTCTAACTACCCTCCTATCAAAACCGAGAGTGGCACCCCTTACTAGATAACCACTTCATCCTTAGAGTCCTTCCATAGCTTATAAACATAAGCATTATTTCCAAGCTCAACACTTGACATAGACATTCTCAAATCCAAACAAGTCATGTATAAATGGACTGATTCTCCAATAGGACTTTGAGACAAAAATGGGATTCTCTATTACGCTAGTACTTAAGGTGCAGAGACTCAACTATCGAAGCAGACTTAAATGATACGATGATCAAAACAAAGTCCTAACGGGATGATAGAGAAGAAAAGCTAAACCTTTAACAAGATCGTTACCCTCCTTCTGAGGTACCCTAGAAATAAGAGCATACTATTACCCTCCCGATGATCTTGTCCTTGTCCCATAATACTTAACTATCCACCCCGTTTTACCATGCCAAAGGTACTCTCTCGTCATGGGTTTCATTGTTCATCTTTCTCCCTCCTTTGAGGACTAAGCCATACCAACCAGTTGCTCATCCTTAAGCTCGTATCCTTTATCCTCTTTCTCACTATCCTTTCTTATAACGCGGCCACTGGTCTCTCGAGAACCACCTCCATCGCATGGAAAGCACTTTCGTAGATAGAAAAGACTAGTCGCAGTTAAAACCACTGTGACTACAGATGGAGGAAAGAAAGGAAAAGAGATTCAATTAAGGAAACAAGGATAGTGCTAATGGCCTTTGGGGAATAGCCTTTTTCTTTTAAAAGAAAATTTTCTTGAAAAATGCTTCTTTATAAACGATTTTCAAATAGTTTTCAGAAGGTCTTTAAAAACTTTTGCCCAGTCTGGTAACCTTCTGCTCTGATACCAAATGTAACACCCCGCCTCCGCTAGGGTCACTTGCAAAGGAATGCACTAGCTTTAGAGGGGCATTATTGGTAAACATGCACAGAAATATCACAAGACAGAACATATAAAATAGCGGAAGTAAAATCGAACTTTCATAAACATGAATACATAAGGTCTAAAGCCTTTTACATCAGAGTACATCAAAACCTGTCTTGCAATAGTAAAGAAGCATAAAGACTTTTTCATAAATTATTCCCCAAATAAAAACAGTAAAGTAGCCATAGCCAGGAAAAGTCCAAGCCATCCATGATGACCTTCAAGCAGAAGAAGTCCGAACTAAACAACAGTATTTCCTCCCTGTAACCTGGGGGGGGGGGAAATGGAAGAAAAGAGGCGAAACAAAACGGGTCAGTCAAAAAGACTGAGTAAGCCCTATCTACTATTAGTATAAAAACTAGTAAAGTTAACTGACATGAGAAACTGAGATGAACATAAGCATGATAACAAGATAGATAAGCCAAATCAAAATAACAGGATGAACTACTGAACTCAGATAAACTAGGGTGTCGTGATAAACTACGATGTCAAGATAAAACAAGGTATCACATTGTCAGGTTTCTATCAAGTATAATATCCCAAGATATCTATCGTGTATAACATCCCATGGCATCTATCCTGTATATCCGCTCTGCACCTACCGTACTAGTACCCCAACTGTATTACGAGTTATCCGTGAATGACCCTTACTCAAAAGTCGTGTAATGGTCCATGTCAACCTAATATGCCGCATATATAGGTTACTCAACTCATATGTTTCTTTCCATGTATAAGTTTAGTCCTTTGCCGTAGGCTATACGGGCTTTCCCATGTAAACGGTTTATCCTTGAAGTTGTTTTGGACTGCAACCCTGGATCTAGTTGTGTTTCCTTACCATGAATTATCGCGCGTCCACTTAGGATTTATGCCACCTAGGACGGCTAGGGATTATGCTACCTAATGAACGTTTCCATGTCTCGGTTTGGGTTTTGGCCACCTAGGACCACTAGGGATTACGCCACCCGTCAACCGCGCCCTTGATCCCACGTATGTATCGTGAATCGTTTTCCATGTCTAGATGCACATGTTCCCCAATGTGCCATCCGAGTTCCGTGCCAGGGCAAATCAAGAAATACGGAACTCGGTCGGGAGCTTTAAATCGTCTGCCGATGCAGATATCAAGGTCTGTTTTTGTACCCGTGGCTATGGTCCCACGTGACCCCTCCCTCAACTACTGAAAGGCAATCCAAGAAAAATCATGTATAAGAACCACTCCACGGCCCCACTATAGCCCACTTTCCTACGGGCCAACCTCACCCATGACTCGATAGCAAGCACATGGTCTGTTGGGGGTTCCCTGCCTTTCCGTACGTACACAATTGACTAAAGATGGTAGGTAGTCAGCGATGCGCTATCCAGGGCAAAAACAAGAATCGTCGACTCCACGCTAATCCATCCCAGTCTTTAGGTTGCTCGCATAGCAACCAAGGCATACTCTTGGTCCTTCTAACGCAGACCTTAACCTCTCATGGGCCTAGTATAATTACCTGGCAGCCCACAGAGGGATCCCAAGAATATCCTCACGTCCCCCGAAGCTTCCACTTCGGCACCCAGTGCGCTGGAACTTTTATCCAAGTCAGATAACTTGCTCCCCCTCGTATACTAAGCGATGACCTACCGTATCAGGTTACTCATCGTTTTGAGAATTAGTCCCATGTCCTTAGCTAAGAATTATTACTTAGTTACCCTTAACTAAGGTTTACCACTTAGCTTCCTTTCCCGTTATCCTTGATTAACCACGGTTTTCTACCTAGTTCTTCTAGCTAGGGTTTGTCTATTTGGTTAAGTGTTATCATTCAAGTCCATGACTTAACCCGCCCACGAATCACGTCAAAGACTGGCTAAGTATTTAAGTTCAAGACTTAGTCCCACAAGTTGGTTAAGTGTACCCAGAGGCTCATGACTTAACCCTATCAAGTCAAATTGGTGAAGTACTAGCTTACCTTAATCCTATCGGATTATCTTGCTAGATCGATTAAGCATAGATTATCTTAATCCCATCAAATTATCGAGTCGGATTGGTTAAGTATAGGTTGGCTTAACCCCATCCTCTAATCGTACTACAATGGTTAAGTATATTCTAAAAAGGTCTTGTGACTTAACCTTATCAGGTCCGCGTATTAGATTGGTTAAGTGTAAGTTACTTAACCCCATCAAATCATTATGTATAATTGGTTAAGTATAAGTTGCTTAACCCCATTAAATTATCACGTTAAGTTGGTTAAGTATTAGTTACTTAACCTCATTGAATTACCGAGTTTAAATTGGTTAAGTGTTTAACTTAACCCCATCGAATTACCGTGTTTAGATTAGTTAAGTGTGGATTACTTAACCCCATCTAATTACCGTGTCGGATTAGTTAGGTGCAAATTACTTAACCCCATCCCCTAGTCATCCTATATGGTTAAGTGTCATTAAGAAAACTTACTTAACCTTGCCAAATTATCATGTTGGATTGATTAAGTGTTGGTTAAC
Organism: Allium sativum; assembly: GCA_030737875.1. Taxonomy (NCBI): domain Eukaryota; kingdom Viridiplantae; phylum Streptophyta; class Magnoliopsida; order Asparagales; family Amaryllidaceae; genus Allium; species Allium sativum. Next base: position 689,860,130 of record CM060913.1, on the reverse strand, counting down.
TTAATCCCCGTCCACTAGTCGTATAAAAATGGTTAAGCGTCATTAGGCAAATCAAATCACTTAACCTACCCAACCTTGTCATGTTTTGTTAAGTATCATTAGCCTAACCAATTTACTTAACCCCTTTATCCATGTCATATTTGGTTAAGAGTTATTAATCAAATTAACTTAACCCTATCATGTGACATTAATTACTTAATGCACCCCAACCTCTCACATTAGACTTTATTGTGGTTACTAGTTAAGCCGGTCGGTTCCGGGTAGCTTTACACCACAACTTGGTCTAACCTCGGGTTCAAGCACAACATGACCAACTTCTCACATTGGGTCCTATTGTTTGCAACTACTAGTTAGGCCGGTCGGTTCCGGGTAGTTTTACGTTGCAAACTCAACCCAACCTCGAGTTGGCCACACTTATATTATCTAAGTGTCATGTTCATCATGTTTCCAAAACATGTTACAAGTTTTTCAAGCATTTGGGTAGACCTAACTTAATAGGTAAATTCCCAAAGGGTAGACCTAACTTAATAGGTAAATTCCCAAGCTTATGTTTTTTATGCATACTTACATGTCAACTTCCATGTTATATTTCAAGCCATGTTTTCAAGTTGTATTTTCATGTCATTAGAAATTACCCATAACATAACCCAACGCTTTTAAACTCGCATATACGTTCGCAACAACGTAATGGATTAAAAGAAGAGACCTGGCAAAGGAATGACAAAAATGGGTATTAAGCCACAAGTTAATCATGGTGGCAAATGAGGCACAAATGTGTTCATTAGCTTGCATGTTACATTCTTACACCTCAAAAACATGCATAAACCCAAGCTTGGCACATAAACGAATCGTGGTGACTAAAGACATAGAATGATGACTAGTAACTCGCATATATCATCATATAAGGGTTATGATTTCATATGCAAGTTGACAAGAAGATTATGAAGGTTCTCATGTTGCATAATGCAACATTTCAACATAAAGGTTGTAGCTTTTTGCTCATAAGATCAAGATAATGACTTCATAAACTTGCATAACATGTTAGCATGCATCATTCTCAATGATCAACCCAAACTTTCTACATGAACATTTAACTTCATAGTTAATATCTAAGAGTAGGGAAAGGGCTTACATTGCTATGAAGGCACAAATCGATTTAAATTAAAGATTGTGATGAAGCCTATGCATGCCATCACCTAAAAACCTAAAGATGAACACTCCGAATCAATCAAAACCCCATCTTTAGGAGCAAAGATCAAAGCTTTAGCCTTGAAATCAACTTGAGAGGCTCTCATACTAACATAGAAACTCTCTAACACTCTCATGATCATGAAACCTCTCATAGGAATTTACTTAGGAATTTTAGAATGAGGGTGGAGGCCATGAGAGTGAAAATTTTGCCATAGTTTAGTTGTAGGATCAATTAATGAGGATTTAGGCTAGGTTAGGGGTCTTTTTATAGAGATTAGGGGTAGTTTAGGCCGTTAGATTAACCCTAGGATAGATTCCAGCCCTCAAAAATCGTCACAAGCCTCCAAAACAAGACCAAGGGCCAAAACAGGTGCACCAGGCCAGCCAGAGTCAAGCCAGAAGGCTGTGCAGGTTTCTGGCTCGACACGGGCGCACTTCCCAAGTGCGCCAGTGTATTTTTGTGCTGGCGCACTTCACAAGTGCGCCAGTGCATTCTGGCTTGTTTTCGGTTTTTCTGCCTAACTTCGTTCGTCCACATCTTCTTCATACGGACTCCGATTTGCGAAATTTCGGACTCTATTTCGCGTATTTTTCCGAGACGAACGCAATGGCGCAAGCCGTTTATCCTGATTCAGATTTTATAATTTAATTCTTCCTTGATTCTTGTCTTAACACGTTGCTAAAAATTCGGGTTGTTACATTTAGAAATGAAAAACAGCCAATGAGGCTAAATTCCCAAAAATTCGTAAGCACCACCAAAGGGGCACCCTAAAAGTTGGAGAAACAAGGCTCCAGATTGCTAACCAAGGTCGTATGTCAAGTCAGACAACTAGAGAAGCGACTAGCGTCCACCCTATGGAGAAATGCGATAACGAGGAATACATCTCTAGGATGATTAAAAAATCATGAAGGAAAGCATATTTAGGAAGAAAGATGAGGAAGACTGGAGTTGGCTCCTAGCCGGACCCCATTCACAGGGAAAATATTGAATGTAGAGTACCCCCAAGAAGTTCGTTCCACCAACAATGCCAACGTACAATGGGACGATGGACCCCAAATTGTTCCTTTTCAGGTACGACTGCCATACGAATAGTGCTCGATCAACTAATGAGTTGAAGTGCCGATATTTTCCAGTTTACTTGGAGGGGTGGCCTCACTTTGGTTTACAAAGCTCACACCAAAATCTATTGACAAATTTGAGGACATGGCTTGCAAGGTTGAGCAATAGTTCAGATTGTACACTTCGAAAGCAAAAGTTATTATGTCTCTATCAGGGTTGACCCAAGAGCCTAGGGAACCATCAAAATCCTTTTTGAATCGCTTCAATACCGCAATAACAGAAGTTGGTATTGATGGATTTAATTCGAGCTGTCAATAAAGAGTTTGAATCTGGGAAGTGGGTGAAAATGAACGAACCAAACACACTTGAGAAATTCAAGAAGAAGGCCGATGGCTTTATTAGGTTGGATGAAGCAGCGCTTATGGTCAGAAATGTTGCTAGTAGCGTGCAAAATCGAAATGTGGATGATTCGAAAGAAAGGAACGATGCTCAAGATGATGTGAAGAAGTCGGGAGGTCAAAAGAGGGTAAATGAAAACAATGGCAAAGGCACGAAAGATGGGAAATGTCTACGGTACTTCAAGATAGAGGATTTCACACCTTTGAACGAAACACCCAAGAATATCTTCATGTCTACCAGTAAGCAAGAACGCTATCTGAAGACGCCTCCCCTAAGGATGACGGGTAACCAAAAGAAATCTGGAAAATTTTGATGCTTCCACAACCAACCCGGTCACAACACCAATGAATGTCAGCACCTAAAGAATCAAATAGAGGAGCTTATTATAGAAAATAAGCTACAAAAGTATGTCAAGAAACCTCAGGTACCAAATCCATCCCCAGCGACTCAAGGGAAGGTTGTCCTAACTAACCAAACAAAATGTAGCAACCGAAATGGTAGTTGGAATAATGGATATCTATTCATTCAAACCATTTCTAGAGGGCCGCATCTAGTACATAAAAGTTAGGGAGAAATAGAGATATGCTTAAGTGCCATGAAATACTCCCCGAAGGATGAAAGTTGCCTCATCTTGGAAGATATGAGTCTGGCGAAGCAACAGAAAACATTCAATGATGACATCATCTTCAGAGCTAGGGATTTAGAGGGCATCGAGGCTCCAACATTTGACCTAACGGTAATGACTATCGAAATTGCCTCGACTACAGTGAGGAGAGTACTTGATGACTGTGGTGCATCTGTAAATATCATTTTAAAAAAATCATTCAATCATATGAAGTTATCCATGACAGATGTATTGGAATGCCAGATTAAAATCCAAGGATTCTCTAGCGAGCCATAGCAACCGATTGGGACGATTGATCAACTTGTTGAACTTGGAGAAGGCTAAGGGAGAGTGATATTGATCTAAACCTTCGTCATCGTTGATGAAATCTCTGCTTATAATGCATTCTTGATCTACGTTAATGGACTTCAAGATCGCTTTAGCACCATGGTGTCTCATAATGAAATTCCCTATAGAAAATTGAGTCGTAATGATTAAGGGAGATCATAATGTTGCTCGAGAATGCTATATAAATGAATTGCGCGAGGCCAAAAGAAGGAAAAGGGGAAGAATGTGGAGGGACCCCCCTCACCCGCATTCAGGAACCTTGTTTATTGAAATTAAAGGAAGACCCCTATATGGGGGATCATAGACAGTCCCGTAAGATATGGACCCCAGGAAGGAAGGTACAGGGGACAGTAGGGCAGCATGTGCGAAGATTACAGTGCCTGTTTTGGTAGATCCTAAAGACCCAACTAGAATGTTGAATGTCAGATCACAACTTGGTGTGAAGATGAAGAGGGAACTAGTGGTTTTTCTTAATGAAAATCTAGATGTGTTTGCTTGGAGCCACATGGATATGTGTGGTATTCACCTAAAGTAGCCTGTCATGCTTTGAATATTAATCCTCGATACACATTAGTAAAGCAGAAAAGACAGACTCAAGGCCCCAAAAGGTTTATGCATTTTTGTGCTCAGTATTCGGTTCTCAGTATTTGGTTCCTTCTTCGTGCTCAATGTGCTAGCTTTCGGTATCAACTTCATGCTTCAACTCCATTTCTATTGGTATCGTCTTTATGCATTTGACTTCATTCTTCGATGTCGAAACAAAGCTAACTGCTCACTGCACGTTGGTGTCGACAACATGCTTTTATTGCCTTCTTTTCTAGGTATCGACACCAAGCTATTTGTTCTCCTGTGTTGGTGTCGGTAGCATATTTATAAAGTCATTATTTCGGTGCCACCTTCGTCAATACCCTTTATATCCTTGGTATCGACTCCATATTCCTAATCTTGCTATTTTGGTAACGACAAGCTTTTAGTGTCTGCCCCCACTTGTTATGACTCCTTTCTGGGAGTCGGCTATACTCTATCCTTTTCTTTTCGGTGTCGGCTCCACGGTCTCTTCACCTGTACTTGGTATCAACTTTCTTGTTTTTCAATCCCTCTTTTTGGTTTTGACTTTATGCTACTGTCCCCAAATTTGGTGTTGATTTAGCTGCCCTCTCAAAGCCTTTTCTTCTTGGTTTCGGTTTCGTTACCTTAAGCCATATGTTTTTAGTATCGTCTTATGGTTTCGAAGATTCAACTTATTTCCATTATATCAATGCAAACTTCAGTGATAACGTGCATTGCTTCTTATTACTCTAGATGCTCTTAAATAAGAAAAACAGAGACATGTTGGTATGCTCGGGTAGCTGACTGTAAACGAGCCGGAGGCTTCCACGTATTATATATATTCATGTCTCTGTTTACTTCTGTTTATCACAACTTTAGGCATTAGTAGTTAGAGAGAGTATTTTGGGGATGTATCTATGTATCACTCATTAGATATTATGCTGTAATGTGAATCTGCTACTCTGATGTTTATGATTCACTATTCTCAGCTTATGCACTATCTCGCCTGTTTTATATCACGTTCTATGTTATTATTATATTTTGTTCCATATGTTGTGAGATTACGATAGGTTTTATGTGTTTTTCTTACTTCAACACTGATGCTCGTCTTACATTAGCTGGACACCGTCATCACACAACTCATTGGGTGTTGGCTAGTACAGTGAGGTCGTCACACTGATGGAGTAGCAAAGAGAATGAACATGAGTCTACTTAAGAAAGCTTGATGTTTGAGATTGACATTGAGTTTGTCTAAGGGATTTGGATAGAAGCTTTGTCAATTGCAATGCATATGGTGAATTAAATTCTATGCTTGGCTATTGATAACAAAATTATAAAGGAAGTATAGAAAGGTAAGAGTATTGACTTGAGATATCTTCGTATGGTTAATTGTATGGTTTATGTGCAGGATCCAGGAAATAATATGCTTGAGCATAAGGCTTTCAAAGTGATTTTGTTTGGTTATACGATCGACCTGAAAGGTAATCGGATTTGGAATTCTGAAATGAAGAAGGTTGTTAATTCCCATATTCATGTCAATTTTGATGAGTCATCTTTATTCATGGAGAATGAAAGCTTGTCGGATATTCTAGATTTAGTTCAAGGAGAATCAAAAGAGAAGGAGGTTATTCCAATGTTTCTTCTAAGTATTATAGTTGTTAAAGAATCTTTTGAGGAGGAAAAGGTTGATGAAACTTCACATAGTGTACATGGTTCCTTAAGTAATGTTGATAGGACTCGACTTAAGATGAAGGCTAAAGTGTAACAACTCACTCGGAGTGGGCCTAAATTTCGACCTATAAAAGGCACATCAAAACTTAGAGCAACTCTAAACAGGTTGTTGGTACTGTAAGGAATTACATTTGCACAGAATACATAATAATATAACGAGATGGAATCTCACACAGCGGAACGAGAAAATGTAATGATCAAAGTAAGATGTACCATTAATTCAAAAACCACATATTCAAATACAAAACACCAAATCCATATGTTTCTAACGGTACATCATTATTATTTACCATCAAGAGCTTCTACCAATAAAAGAGCAATAACAACTAATAACATAGTAATAGTCTTGTTGCCTTCTTTAGGCTCCATCATCATCTCGTCCACCATGCACACGCCCCACCTACTAACCTGTTAGATATGTCAAGGGGAGCGGTCAGAACATAAAGTGCCGGTGACTGAAAATAACATGGGTTTAAAAGACTATGCTCAAGATTTGGCAGGTTATATATTTCAAAGTATGTCTATGAAACACACAGGAACACATACACAAAGGTATATTTTAGTTAATGAGGTGGATATTCGAGTCAATCGCTTAAGACCTTCATTAATATATTTAGGGTGGATCAACGATCACTTAAAGACCCAACGAGGTGGACATTCTTGGTCACTTAAGGCCCATTATAGTATATTTATTAAGAGTGGGTTCTTGTGATCTCTTATGACCCTAAGGCGGACCCTAGCCACTTAAGACCCGGTCCTAACGTGTCAATGTCCTAATTAGATATATATTCTCACAAGTAATATGAGAAGTAGTACCTCGCCGCTTAGTACTAGTTTAGGGTAGGCCCGCATATAGCAATTTAAGGCCCTCTGGCGGACGCCTCATGTTACTACTTAACTAATATTACGGTAGTAGACATATGCTGCTTAAGACTTCTCTTAGACTGTTGGTTAATTAAATTGCATGCTACGTCCCATATGTACCAAACCTATCTCTAGGTTATCCCTCACAAAACTCCTAAAGGAAGTGGACATTCTGGTAAAATACCCTACTCCGTTATCACCATAAATAGACCACTTTAGAGAAGAAGGACCCATAGACCACTTCAAATCTAATAAATGAGGGTCCCATGACTCTGGCTGTAACAACCCGAAAATCTGGGCCAGTTTAAAATTTTTATTTTGGCAATTTTAGCGAATTTTGATTATTTAAAATGAAATATTTTAAATAATATCGACGAGAAATTTATTTTGAATATAATTAGAACGTATATAATATATACGCCGTCGATAGAATATAAATATTTATATATAATTATAAATAGAATTGAAAATGGCGCGGTAGTTCGATAATTCGATTTCAAACTTCAATTGAATGTACTGGGTGCAAAACAATCCGGATTTTTGTGAAACCAAAAACATTAGGATCTAATTGATAATATCTTTCCAACGAATCCGAAAAATCAAGATTTCATAGTGGGAATCAAAAGATATGTCCAGTTGAAAATTCTGAATAGTCGCTATGGAATTCAGGCCCTTAAAAATGGAGATTTTGCAAACGACCTCGGATTTCGACGAAACCACTTTTGTTGGGTCCGCAGTGTCAAATTGTTGCTAGATTCCAAATTTCATAATTTTTCGAATCAATATGTGAGCGTGGCAAAGGAAAACGCGTTTGACCAGTTTTAGTTGATTTTAATCGACTGGAAATTGGCCATTTTTCAAACGGTCTCAGAATTTGACGAAGCTAGTTTTGTTAGGACCGTATCGTCAATATGAAGCTAGAAAATATTTTTCTGGAATTTTTCGAGTTAGTATGTGACCCCGGTAATTTGAAATGCACGTTTAAAATTCAGTATAATGATTTAAAATGTAAATTCGAAGAAAAACTGATCGTAACAGCCGAAATGGTTTACGAAGCATATTCCATTGTGTTCAGAATGGGGTATTTGGCTAGGGGCGACAGTCGTTAGGATTCATTTGGAGTTCAAACATAATACAAAAATAAAGGAAGTAAATTAATATTAAAATATATAAATATCTATATAACACCGTGCCCTAACCCTTGACCATTCAACACCTTCAGCCGCCTCCAATTCATTTCGACGAACGAAATCACACCAGAAATCGCCCAAACCTTTCTCTAAATACGCTCAGTAAATTCGAATCATTCAAAGCAAATATGAACGAGATTTTCTCCAGCTTCTAATCCATACCACTTTCAAGAATTATCGTGGAGGATTGGATTCAATTTTCACCCTCAAACTGGCTCCGTTCGAGCGCTGTTTTCCAGCACTAGGGTTGACTGAATTCGCCAGAACGGTGGCTGGAGGTGCGCCTCTCGTAGGCGAAGCTCGTGGACGCTCCAGATCAACGACCAGTGTCGTTAAGTTCACGCAAGATCCAACCCTAAAAATCGACTTCGGTTTCAGCTGTTCCAGGCAGAGACGAACACCACTGTAGTGAGTTTTTTTTTTGTTAATTTTCATTTATTTATTTAGTAATCAAGTAAATTTTCAGTTTTTAACATAAACAACAATGATTTAATTTTCAGTTTAACATACGGATAACACTGTTTAGGAATATGGTTTTTATGCATATAACTTTAAAATAGAAATGTGATATATATATATATATACATATATATGACACTGAATTAAAAATATGATTTTTAATTCATATAAAGCTAGGTTTTTAATTATATAAAGTAATGATATTTAAATATATAATAGCAAAGTAAAAATGTGATTTTTATATATTGAACATCGAAGTAAAAATTCGATTTTTATATATTGAATAGCAAAGTAAAAATGTGATTTTTATATATTGAACATCGAAGTAAAAATTCGATTTTTATATATTGAATAGTAAAGTAAAAATGTGATTTTTATATATTGAACATCGAAGTAAAAATTCGATTTTTATATATTGAATAGCAAGGTAAAAATGCGATTTTTATATATGTAGTGGCTACGGGCGAAGAAAGTGATAAGAGACGAAAACGATGAAGATTTCTATCAAAGAAGAGTCAAGATGATTGGATAGCTATAAGTGAGAATTTCTCACCTTTCAATTTCTTTTTCTAGTAATATATATATACTAGGATGCAGACGGTGCTTAGTAGCACCCGACACAATCGTCCACAGACCATGGACTTGTTTGTTTGATTGCAAAAATTAGTTAGATTATTTGATTGAAATTGAATTGTGTGGTGAAATGAATCGATATGATTGATGTGTGAATGGCGTGGGCCTTCACTAGACCGGGGATAAGGCTAGGCCTTGTCCCGTTTCTAGTATCGTGCCGTTATGCCGCCGAAATTTTCTAAAATGTGTTAGAAAAATAAAAATATCATTTTATTTAAAGAATGAATTGAATAGAAATTCATATGTTAGAATAAAATGTTTTATCGTTAAAAATATAATTTTTAACGTGAATATGAATATAGTGAATGTGAATAAATAAATATTCATTTACAAACCGGACGGTTTGTTTATGTACACTGATTTGACTGACATTGATTGGGTCGATAAATTTTACACATCGCCCAACTGCACAAATAAAAATCTGTGTTTGATTGTTTGAAACCCCACATGGGTGTTGGGATGAAATTTGAAGTTCACTCATCCTGATTGATTAAATATGTCAATCGATTGACTGACAGGCTGTTATAAGCGTCGAATATCTATCTTTGATGCTTAGGCAGTGTAGTGCACTTTGGTTGATGGTTGATTATTTTTCAATGCTATTATATACATGTGTTGTATGGAAATCCATATAATTAATTTTATATGGTAATTGATTGGGCCTCATTCCAATTTGAAAAATAAAGAATAATATAAAATAAAGGTTCATGTGCTGACAGTACTCATCCATTGAGATTGGTCATGTGTTGAACGAAATATTTTAGTAATAAAGTTTACATCTTTATCAATATAAAATAAATGTTCATGCGTTGACAGTACTCATCCATTGAGATTGGTCATGTGTTGAACGAAATATTTTGATAATAACAACAATTTTGAAAAAGAAATATTTGAAATAGAATATTTGAAAATAGAAATCTATGAAGCCGTGTTGATTAGATTGACGCCATTTTGACGAAATTGATATTTATATCGATTTTATTCATTTAGAAATGAATTGAATTGAAAACAATTTCGAAATGAATTGAATTGAAAACGATTTCGAAATGAATTGAATTGAAAACGATTTCGAAATGAATTGAATTGAAAACGATTTAGAAATGAATTGAATTGAAAACGATTTCGAAATGAATTGAATTGAAAACGATTTCGAAATGAATTGAATTGAAAACGATTTCGAAATGAATTGAATTGAAAACAATTTAGAAATGAATTGAATTGAAAACGATTTAGAAATGAATTGAATTGAAAACGATTTCGAAATGAATTGAATTGAAAACGATTTCGAAATGAATTGAATTGAAAACGATTTCGAAATGAATTGAATTGAAAACGATTTCGAATTGAATTGAATTGAAAAAGATTTCGAAATGAATTGAATTGAAAACGATTTCGAAATGAATTGAATTGAAAACGATTTCGAAATGAATTGAATTGAAAACGATTTCGAAATGAATTGAATTGAAAACGATTTCGAATTGAATTGAAAGTGAATTGAAATGAATTCAAATTTAATTGAAATTTGAATTGAATAGAAATGAATTTTAAAACGAATTTATAAAGAAGAATTCAATTTTGATTTGAATTGAAAAGAAAGTTGAAATTGCTTTTGAAAAGAATTTAAAACTAATTATATAATTCGTTTTGAATTGAAATCGACGATATATATTATATATATTATATATATAATATAATGGCCTGAATAGAACGCGCCACGCCGCGGCAGTTCGCGAATTTCGACCATTTATTTCAAACAGACATTACGGGAGATCCGACCGTCGGATTCTCCTAAAACTAGAACCGTTGGGTTCGTATCGAAAAGAGCTTTCTAACGAATATTAGAAATTAGAAATCTAACGGTTGGATTTGGAGTTACGTCCAAATCAAATTTGAAAAAGGTCGCTGTAAGTGCAGTTCGATGGCCGTTGATGGAAATCGACTGTACGGGCCTTGATAAAATTATTAAAAATAGTAATAATTTGTGTAAAATCATAAGAAATGATTTGGGAAAAATTAGGATGAAAAAACTCCATATTTGAAAAGATAAAAATGGATTTTTATCGAAATGAACTGGTTTTGAACTAGAATTATAATTCTATTTATTTTTAAATAAATAAATTGAATTTGAAATGGTTTTAAAAATAACCAGAATATCCAATGATTGCATTGGAGTGGAATTGAATCGAAATTGTCTTCGGAATATTTCGATGTTGGAATTCGTGATTATACGGATGTTGATATGGAAATTTGAAAGATATATACTTATATCATTATTTCCAATACGACATTTGTTAATCGTAGAATTTGATATTGAATATAAACCGATATATTTTCTATTTAGAGCCTTATATTGAATATCTAATGTGATTTGGGTTTGTCGTGAATGGTGTCTTCATTAACACTGTTCTTGAACCCTGTTGAGAAAAGATTAACTCTTTTTATTTAGATTTAATGAAGTGTACCAATTAAATAATATTTAATTGGAATTGAATTGATATTGATTTTTGGGTTTATCGTGAATAGTGTTTTAAACAACACTCGTTCTTTAACCCGATAATTAATGAATGTGATTTTGGGTTTATCGTGAACTGTGTTTTAAATGACACGGATTCTTTAACCCAGTTAACGATTAAAACTAAGTGGAGTTTTAATGAATCTTTAATTAGATTGAAATGGTCGAGAATGGAGTACCACCAGTTTTGCTCCAGGCGATAGTTAAATCTTTAATTAGATTTGAACGTGAGATGGTAATTGAATTTACCGATAACACCGTGGTGTTAGATACGAAGTATTACCAGTTTTACTTCATGGGATGAATAGGTTGGGATTGGGAAATTAAAACCAATGATTACTACGGTAAGGTTCGCTAATTCCGACTAGTTGAATCGAAATTCAAAGGAAAATTAGAGAATAAATTCAAGAAATTATCTTGGATAAAATTAATGGGAACCTTTCCCTATGAATGTGAAATTTAGAAACTAACTGTCGGTTAGCCAAGCAGAATGATTTTCTGGATATTGATCTGATGTTGGTTTCGGCCTTCGGGGTTAATATTTGGAGAATCATTCTCTTGATTAATTTACGGTTAGTGGCTGATGAATTGGAATGAGGCGTATGTTGTGTTTGTGTAACACTTATTTAAAATATACGCGAGTTATTCGGAAAGACCGGGTTTATCCCATTCTGGATAACTGATACGGCGATAAGTCGAAGATGAAGACGATGGTCGAAGACCGGAGGTCTTCACGTCGTTTGGGTAATTACTGATGATCTTGATTGGGCTATACACCCAAGAAGATGGAAACAGTTAGTGATCGTCCAGACGTACTTGGGGATCGATGGATATGCGAGGTACAAGGTGCCTCCGGTTTCGTTCAGCCCCAGAACGGACTTGTAAATGGACTGTGTGTCTGACATTGGATTTTAGTCCGTGTGATTGATCTCTATTAAATATATATCTGCTTGGCGGCGGAGAATTTATTCTCTTGCTTAACGCCCTTCTCTTAGACGTACGAGCTCAGGGGTTATATATTGATGGATATCAATCGCATGGAGTGAATTGCCTGTGTGGCATGCCTAAGTGGCAAATGATCAAGGCTTCTGTTGAAAAGCAAAGTCTTGTGGTGATGATCGAAGCACGGCCTTTGTGGCGTAGCTTTGTGTAACGTTTACTTCGCGAGTTTCACACCCGGTATGAACCAAAAACGGGAGACGGACCTCAGGGAGGACTTGCGTTTCTTTCTAGTTAGAAGTGGCGTCAGTGGTTTTACACGCCCTGACGAGTTTGACTTATGTGGTTGTTGCTGTTGCGAGGCGCCTCGGATTGATCTGTCGTTCTCGAACCGATGGAGTCATTTAGTTGGCTCACTTACACCCCATAGGGTGGGGAAACGTAGTGTTCAGGCATAATAATCCACATCGGTGGACCGGCCCTGACGATCTAAAGGCTTGCCTGCGCGCTTGCCTGTGGCTCGGGCTAGAGAGTCACGAATCGGTTGAGGACGATCCCTAGCCTCGGTTCATACCATAAATGATAACCCAATTTCCAATACGTGTATTGCGGTTTTAATTGTAGAACTAGTATGGCGACATGATATATGGTACCCATGCCGCCTAGGATTAATACTTATGATTTGAAGTTGTTTTATACACTATGCACTTATAATAGTATCAAACGATTTGTTTTAAACGTATCAAGCATTCTTTGGCTGTTATAAGGGAAAACCCTATCCTCGGCTGCGTCGCATTGTGTGATGGGACCTGGGTCTTATAACAACTTCATTTTTCTTTATTTAGCATTGCGCTGTTTGTTTTATGCACTGGTATTCTTGGGAGGAAACCCGTTCCGTGTTATACGGCGTGGTCCCTTGATTTACCTAACTTTAAAAATAAAGATTAATAACTGTTTTAGTTCTCACACCAGTCACATGACTGACCTGGAGTTTATTGTTTTAACCTAAACTCTGGGTGCCCCTATTTTGACACGGGCAGCTAGTAGTTTTGGTTTTGCAGATTTATATTCACAGGATCCTGGTTTACAGCTGGAACGATATCCGGAAAGCTTTGTATCCGTATATCTCCTTCTAGTTGTGTATTGTATTATTTTCCGCTGCTATGTATTTAAAAGTAATTTAAATCTCTGATATTTCTATGTAATATTCTTTTATACTCTGTATATTCTTGTAATCTGATGCATTGTTGTAATAAGCAATGAAATGTTCTTCTGTATGCGTTCTGATTTGTCGTGTTCTCAAACGATAGGCGTTTCGAGCGGTCTGGGTCGGTTTAGCGACTGGTTCGGACCGAGCGAGATTCCTTCTCGTCACAGTTGGTATCAGAGCTTTGGTTTACAAAGCAGAGAACAAGGCACATTAGAACCATATGAAAGAATTCATCAGATATTGGGTTAGTAATATCCAATTAGAATGACTCGTTAGACATGGGATCAGTAGTTTCCTAGAACGAGTGTGAAGAGTATATTTTTCAAATGAAAACAATTTTGTTTTAAAAATTTAAATCGTTTTAAACGTATTTGAATATTTATTTATTTTGAATATGGAGAATCTGATATATAAAGATTTTGCATATACGCGTCATGAATGTATATTCGAAGTTTTAATATACCGGGTAGATATAGAGCCGCACTCTAGTAGCCCGACAATGTTCTGATGGTGGTTCGAAACATCATCAGCATTTATTTTCGAGTGACGAAGGTGTGATATCTATATATTTCCATTAGACTGGTGTGAGAACCAAAACTTATATATATAGTTAGAACACATTGTTGTGAATTGGCATCAAAAACATGATTTCTGTATAAATATCAAAATTATGAATTTGAAACTCTAATTCACTAATTGATTGATGTTTGTGTTGTTTGTTCATTTGTTTGCTAATTTTGAACCATTATGCCTAATTGAACCAAATATTGAATTATATTGAAAATTGGTCGCATTTGCTTGCATATACATATACTTACATTGAACAGGTCATAGCAAGGAGGCTAGAGCAGAGAATAAAATTTGTTTGCCCGACAAATAGGTACATGTTTACTACATAATTTACTGTTTTGTTTGGGTGATGATGATTTTATGAGCCTATTGGCTAGCCGCTTGGCTTTTTCTTTTTCTTTTTGAGATTAGAAGGACCGGGGAAGCTATTTGAAATTCCCCGATGCTCCCGGTGCAGGGGAGGTTATGGCGAAATTTTTCGAAAATTTAGGGTGTTAGCCAAATTTTTGAAAATTTGAAAATTCTCAGAAACTGGAAATTTGGAGAATGGAAGCCAGATCGAACGTAGAGTTGATTAATCAAACCACTTTCGACTTTGTTCCTTTTCGGGGATGAAAAGTTTTAAGTGGGGGAGATTGTAACAACCCGAAAATCTGGGCCAGTTTAAAATTTTTATTTTGGCAATTTTAGCGAATTTTGATTATTTAAAATGAAATATTTTAAATAATATCGACGAGAAATTTATTTTGAATATAATTAGAACGTATATATTATATACGCCGTCGATAGAATATAAATATTTATATATAATTATAAATAGAATTGAAAATGGCGCGGTAGTTCGATAATTCGATTTCAAACTTCAATTGATTGTACCGGGTGCAAAACAATCCGGATTTTTGTGAAACCAAAAACATTAGGATCTAATTGATAATATCTTTCCAACGAATCCGAAAAATCAAGATTTCATAGCGGGAATCAAAAGATATGTCCAGTTAAAAATTCTGAATAGTCGCTATGGAATTCAAGCCCTTAAAAATGGAGATTTTGCAAACGACCTCGGATTTCGACGAAACCACTTTTGTTGGGTCCGCAGTGTCAAATTATTGCTAGATTCCAAATTTCATAATTTTTCGAATCAATATGTGAGCGTGGCAAAGGAAAACGCGTTTGACCAGTTTAAGTTGATTTTAATCGACTGGAAATTGGCCATTTTTCAAACGGTCTCAGAATTTGATGAAACTAGTTTTGTTAGGACCGTATCGTCAATACGAAGCTAGAAAATATTTTTCTGGAATTTTTCGAGTTAATATGTGACCCCGGTGATTTGAAATGCACGTTTAAAATTCAGTATAATGATTTAAAATGTAAATTCGAAGAAAAACTGATCGTAACAGCCGAAATGGGTTACGAAGCATATTCCATTGTTTCAGAATGGGGTATTTGGCTAGGGGCGACAGTCATTAGGATTCATTTGGAGTTCAAACGTAATACAAAAATAAAGGAAGTAAATTAATATTAAAATATATAAATATCTATATAACACCGTGCCCTAACCCTTGACCATTCAACACCTTCAGCCGCCTCCAATTCATTTCGACGAACGAAATCACACCAGAAATTGCCCAAACCTTTCTCTAAATACGCTCAGTAAATTCGAATCATTCAAAGAAAATATGAACGAGATTTTCTCCAGCTTCTAATCCATACCACTTTCAAGAATTATCGTGGAGGATTGGATTCAATTTTCACCCTCAAACTGGCTCCGTTCGAGCGCTGTTTTCCAGCACTAGGGTTGACTGAATTCGCCAGAACGGTGGCTGGAGGTGCGCCTCTCGTAGGCGAAGCTCGTGGACGCTCCAGATCAACGACCAGTGTCGTTAAGTTCACGCAAGATCCAACCCTAAAAATCGATTTCGGTTTCAGCTGTTCCAGGCAGAGACGAACACCACTGTAGTGAGTTTTTTTTTGTTTTTGTTAATTTTCATTTATTTATTTAGTAATCAAGTAAATTTTCAGTTTTTAACATAAACAACAATGATTTAATTTTCAGTTTAACATACGGATAACACTGTTTAGGAATATGGTTTTTATGCATATAACTTTAAAATAGAAATGTGATATATATATATATATATACATATATATGACACTGAATTAAAAATATGATTTTTAATTTATATAAAGCTAGGTTTTGTATTTATATAAAGTAATGATATTTAAATATATAATAGCAAAGTAAAAATGTGATTTTTATATATTGAACATCGAAGTAAAAATTCGATTTTTATATATTGAATAGCAAAGTAAAAATGTGATTTTTATATATTGAACATCGAAGTAAAAATTCGATTTTTATATATTGAATAGCAAAGTAAAAATGTGATTTTTATATATTGAACATCGAAGTAAAAATTCGATTTTTATATATTGAATAGCAAGGTAAAAATGCGATTTTTATATATGTAGTGGCTACTGGCGAAGAAAGTGATAAGAGACGAAAACGATGAAGATTTCTATCAAAGAAGAGTCAAGATGATTGGATAGCTATAAGTGAGAATTTCTCACCTTTCAATTTCTTTTTCTAGTAATATATATATACTAGGATGCAGACGGTGCTTAGTAGCACCCGACACAATCGTCCACAGACCATGGACTTGTTTGTTTGATTGCAAAAATTAGTTAGATTATTTGATTGAAATTGAATTGTGTGGTGAAATGAATTGATATGATTGATGTATGAATGGTGTGGGCCTTCACTAGTCCGGGGATAAGGCTAGGCCTCGTCCCGTTTCTAGTATCGTGCCGTTATGCCGCCGAAATTTTCTAAAATGTGTTAGAAAAATAAAAATATCATTTTATTTAAAGAATGAACTGAATAGAATTTCATATGTTAGAATAAAATGTTTTATCGTTAAAAATATAATTTTTAACGTGAATATGAATATAGTGAATGTGAATAAATAAATATTCATTTACAAACCGGACGGTTTGTTTATGTACACTGATTTGACTGACATTGATTGGGTCGATAAATTTTACACATCGCCCAACTGCACAAATAAAAATCTGTGTTTGATTGTTTGAAACCCCACGCGGGTGTTGGGATGAAATTTGAAGTTCACTCATCCTGATTGATTAAATATGTCGATCGATTGATTGACAGGCTGTTATAAGCGTCGAATATCTATATTTGATGCTTAGGCAGTGTAGTGCACTTTGGTTGATGGTTGATTATTTTTCAATGCTATTATATACATGTGTTGTATGGAAATCCATATAATTAATTTTATATGGTAATTGATTGGGCCTCATTCCAATTTGAAAAATAAAGAATAATGTAAAATAAAGGTTCATGTGTTGACAGTACTCATCCATTGAGATTGGTCATGTGTTGAACGAAATATTTTAGTAATAAAGTTTACATCTTTATCAATATAAAATAAATGTTCATGTGTTGACAGTACTCATCCATTGAGATTGGTCATGTGTTGAACGAAATATTTTGATAATAACAACTATTTTGAAAAAGAAATATTTGAAATAGAATATTTGAAAATAGAAATCTATGAAGCCGTGTTGATTAGATTGACGCCATTTTGACGAAATCGATATTTATATCGATTTTATTCATTTAGAAATGAATTGAATTGAAAACGATTTCGAAATGAATTGAATTGAAAACGATTTCGAAATGAATTGAATTGAAAACAATTTCGAAATGAATTGAATTGAAAACGATTTAGAAATGAATTGAATTGAAAACGATTTCGAAATGAATTGAATTGAAAACGATTTCGAAATGAATTGAATTGAAAACGATTTCGAAATGAATTGAATTGAAAACGATTTCGAAATGAATTGAATTGAAAACGATTTAGAAATGAATTGAATTGAAAACGATTTCGAAATGAATTGATTTGAAAACGATTTCGAAATGAATTGAATTGAAAACGATTTCGAAATGAATTGAATTGAAAACGATTTCGAAATGAATTGAATTGAAAACGATTTCGAAATGAATTGAATTGAAAACGATTTCGAAATGAATTGAATTGAAAACGATTTCGAAATGAACTGAATTGAAAACGATTTCGAAATGAATTGAATTGAAAACGATTTCGAATTGAATTGAAAGTGAATTGAAATGAATTCAAATTTAATTGAAATTTGAATTGAATAGAAATGAATTTTAAAACGAATTTATAAAGAAGAATTCAATTTTGATTTGAATTGAAAAGAAAGTTGAAATTGCGTTTGAAACGAATTTAAAACTAATTATATAATTCGTTTTGAATTGAAATCGACGATATATATATTATATATATTATATATATAATATAATGGCCTGAATAGAACGCGCCGCGCCGCGGCAGTTCGCGAATTTCGACCATTTATTTCAAACAGACATTACGGGAGATCCGACCGTCGGATTCTCCTAAAACCGGAACCGTTGGGTTCGTATCGAAAAGAGCTTTCTAACGAATATTATAAATTAGAAATCTAACGGTTGGATTTGGAGTTACGTCCAAATCAAATTTGAAAAAGGTCGTTGTAAGTGCAGTTCGATGGCCGTTGATGGAAATCGACTGTACGGGCCTTGATAAAATTATTAAAAATAGTAATAATTTGTGTAAAATCATAAGAAATGATTTGGGAAAAATTGGGATGAAAAAACTCCATATTTGAAAAGATAAAAATGGATTTTTATCGAAATGAACTGGTTTTGAACTAGAATTATAATTCTATTTATTTTTAAATAAATAAATTGAATTTGAAATGGTTTTAAAAATAACCAGAATATCCGATGATTGCATTGGAGTGGAATTGAATCGAAATTGTCTTCGGAATATTTCGATGTTGGAATTCGTGATTATACGGATGTTGATATGGAAATTTGAAAGATATATACTTATATCGTTATTTCCAATACGACATTTGTTAATCGTAGAATTTGATATTGAATATAAGCCGATATATTTTCTATTCAGAGCCTTATATTGAATATCAAATGTGATTTGGGTTTGTCGTGAATGGTGTCTTCATTAACACTGTTCTTGAACCCTGTTGAGAAAAGATTAAATCTTTTTATTTAGATTTAATGAAGTGTACCAATTAAATAATATTTAATTGGAATTGAATTGATTTTGATTTTTGGGTTTATCGTGAACAATGTTTTAAACAACACTCGTTCTTTAACCTGATAATTAATGAATGTGATTTTGGGTTTATCGTGAACTGTGTTTTAAATGACACGGATTCTTTAACCCAGTTAACGATTAAAACTAAGTGGAGTTTTAATGAATCTTTAATTAGATTGAAATGGTCGAGAATGGAGTACCACCAGTTTTGCTCCAGGCGATAGTTAAATCTTTAATTAGATTTGAACGTGAGATGGTAATTGAATTTACCGATAACACCGTGGTGTTAGATATGAAGTATTACCAGTTTTACTTCATGGGATGAATAGGTTGGGATTGGGAAATTAAAACCAATGATTACTACGGTAAGGTTCGCTAATTCCGACTAGTTGAATCGAAATTCAAAGGAAAATTAGAGAATAAATTCAAGAAATTATCTTGGATAAAATTAATGGGAACCTTTCCCTATGAATGTGAAATTTAGAAACTAACTGTCGGTTAGCCAAGCAGAATGATTTTCTGGATATTGATCTGATGTTGGTTTCGGCCTTCGGGGTTAATATTTGGAGAATTATTCTCTTGATTAATTTACGGTTAGTGACTGATGAATTGGAATGAGGCGTATGTTGTGTTTGTGTAACACTTATTTAAAATATACGCGAGTTATTCGGAAAGACCGGGTTTATCCCATTCTGGATAACTGATACGACGATAAGTCGAAGATGAAGACGATGGTCGAAGACCAGAGGTCTTCACGTCATTTGGGTAATTACTGATGATCTTGATTGGGCTGTACACCCAAGAAGATGGAAACAGTTAGTGATCGTCCAGACGTACTTGGGGATCGATGGATATGCGAGGTACAAGGTGCCTCCGGTTTCGTTCAGCCCCAGAACGGACTTGTAAATGGACTGTGTGTCTGACATTGGATTTTAGTCCGTGTGATTGATCTCTATTAAATATATATCTGCTTGGCGGCGGAGAATTTATTCTCTTGCTTAACGCCCTTCTCTGAGACGTACGAGCTCAGGGGTTATATATTGATGGATATCAATCGCATGGAGTGAATTGCCTGTGTGGCATGCCTAAGTGGCAAATGATCAAGGCTTCTGTTGAAAAGCAAAGTCTTGTGGTGATGATCGAAGCACGGCCTTTGTGGCGTAGCTTTGTGTATCGTTTACTTCGCAAGTTTCACACCCGGTATGAACCAAAAACGGGAGACGGACCTCAGGGAGGACTTGCGTTTCTTTCTAGTTAGAAGTGGCGTCAGTGGTTTTACACGCCCTGATGAGTTTGACTTATGTGGTTGTTGCTGTTGCGAGGTGCCTCAGATTGATCGGTCGTTCTCGAGCCGATGGAGTCATTTAGTTGGCTCACTTACACCCCATAGGGTGGGGAAACGTAGTGTTCAGGCATAATAATCCACATCGGTGGACCGGCCCTGACGATCTAAAGGCTTGCCTGTGCGCTTGCCTGTGGCTCGGGCTAGAGAGTCACGAATCTGTTGAGGACGATCCCTAGCCTCGGTTCATACCATAAATGATAACCCAATTTCCAATACGTGTATTGCGGTTTTAATTGTAGAACTAGTATGGCGACATGATATATGGTACCCATGCCGCCTAGGATTAATACTTATGATTTGAAGTTGTTTTATACACTATGCACTTATAATAGTATCAAACGATTTGTTTTAAACGTATCAAGCATTCTTTGGCTGTTATAAGGGAAAACCCTATCCTCGGTTGCGTCGCATTGTGTGATGGGACCTGGGTCTTATAACAGCTTCATTTTTCTTTATTTAGCATTGCGCTGTTTGTTTTATGCACTGGTATTCTTGGGAGGAAACCCGTTCCGTGTTATACGGCGTGGTCCCTTGATTTACCTAACTTTAAAAATAAAGATTAATAACTGTTTTAGTTCTCACACCAGTCACATGACTGACCTGGAGTTTATTGTTTTAACCTAAACTCTGGGTGCCCCTATTTTGACATGGGCAGCTAGTAGTTTTGGTTTTGCAGATTTATATTCACAGGATCCTGGTTTACAGCTGGAACGATATCCGGAAAGCTTTGTATCCGTATATCTCCTTCTAGTTTTGTATTGTATTATTTTCCGCTGCTATGTATTTAAATGTAATTTAAATCTCTGATATTTCTGTGTAATATTCTTTTATACTATGTATATTCTTGTAATCTGATGCATTGTTGTAATAAGCAATGAAATGTTCTTCTGTATGCGTTCTGATTTGTCGTGTTCTCAAACGATAGGGCGTCTCGAGCGGTCTGGGTCGGTTTAGCGACTGGTTCGGACCGAGCGAGATTCCTTCTCGTCACACTGGCCTAAATCCAAGGAATAAACCTTCAGAATGGGTCTAGGCCTAACCACTTAAGATCTAAACTAGATAAGAAGAAAGTCAACCACTTAAGACCTTCTCAAGGCGGGGAGTAATTCTACGTGTTTACACACATAATAGGTATATACAAACACACTAGACCTCTTACATTAAATCAACTACTTGTAGATGTTGGATATGTCTGGAGGTATCAGGCAGACTTCTACTACTAGCGGGCTTAACCTCGTGTCATAGTGTACTAAGTTTATTGGTCCATGGCACCCGAACCTCTCATATTAGCGAAACACACTTGTGGTTGCTGGATTTGCTAGTTGGTTCCGGGCAGACTTTTACCACAAACGACGACATACCTCGTGTCTGTGTGTCATTATTTAATATAAACAATCCATTTATACACACAAGAAACAATTCATATGGGGACATTTACAAATTTCTAGCCTTACTCTAACATATTCATTACGCCATTATTACGTTGATTATGCTATATAAATATATGATTTAATACGGGCTATAAACACTAATTTACATTCGAATTAAGAAACGTTCTAATGGTGAATTATGTCGATCCTGTATACAAAATGTATACATGCCTAATTCCCATATTAAACTACTCAATTCATGGCATAATTAATAACAACCATCAAATGTGAGAACATCAACATAAATTATTCATACTTGTATCCTAGGCTTGTTAGATTTTTTTAGATAATGAAAGAGAAACAAGGTGTCACATACGTACATAGATTTTTAACATATATACATGTATATATGAGGAGTGATCAAGGAACCCTTGTTTGCAGCACCCCTGTATATTTGAGCTCATTCCGACATTCGTATAATAAAATATTTGATGTTTCAATTTAACTGTTTGAATACATGTCTTAACGGTGAATAATTGAGCTATGATTTTGACAATGTTCTGAATGTCGGAACGAGATCAAATTTTGGATAGATCATTATATATGTGTGGATTGAACATCTACAAATTCTTGTTGGATTTGGATCGCCGTAGCTCACGAACGAATAGGGGGTGAAACAGGAGTGCTGCAAAACAGGGATGCCCCCGATTGCTCCTCTACATGTGTATATATATATATACACACACACACACACACACACAGATATATATATATACACACATATATACATAAACTTCTATTTGAATCAAATTTACCCTTTTTCTATGTTGCACATAAAAACGTTAATATTTGAATATTTCAAATCTGAATACGTTCAAATTCTCCATTAAGAGTGAAGATCTAAACTTATCCAAATAATGAAACCAAACCAAATCTTAACCCTTTTATACCAAAAACACTTTTAAATTGAAAAGGGAAAATTCAATTAAACAAAAGCAGAATCACTAAATTATTCCTCAAACATAACTCAAATAATTCACAAACCCAAATTATTGATTGAAACCATTACGATAAATAAAGATAGGAGATTTCGGTTTTTTTTATTATGATGTTATCGTGAAACCAATACCTCCTTAGGCATGCAAATCAATATGAAATATACAAAATATTGAGTTTAGTTTAACCAAAATTGTTTCCACTCACAATGATTGAGACAAAGGAAATGACACTAATTTGAATGCTGAAAACGTCGTTCTTTAATCCTAATGCAAATTTATATAAGAGAATCAATAAATTTGAGTCTCATGTATAGATTATAGAAATTGCAGAATAAAATCTAAGTAGAAACAGATTTGAAAAGAAATAGATTAAGGATTGAAGAAGAAACCTATTTCAACTTAATTTCTGGAATACCAGTAGCATAATGAAGGCATAGAGAATATGAGGGTTTAGGGAATTATGAGGTGGAGTAGGTGGTATGTATAGGAGTGTAAATGAATAAAAACCATTTGAGTAATATGGATTAATCTTAACTGTCCATTTCCTATAAAAACCAGTCTAAACACTATCCTAAACGACTACCACCAGACCTAGGCCTCACCAGGCGGTCGACACCCACCCATGAAGGGCGATCGACTAGTAGTCGACTCCTGGGTTCGACCGGTCTAGGGCAAAAACGTCCAACGAGCCAAGTGATGTGTGTTTTTAATTAATTATATTATTAATTTCTTTATATCACTTATTGCTTACCTTATGTAATATATTCTTTGTCCCATGGTTCTCATCTATTGGTTTGAATTTCAATTTCTCTTAAGAGAAATGTATTATTACTAAAATTATGTTGTTGTGTATATATAATTTAATTTCAACACTTATATGTATATATTTATCGTATGATTTCATTAAATTGTTATTTCTTCATACGGACTCTGTTTTCAACATATTATATATGAAAATGTATCATAGTTTCATCATGAGTCCAAATATGATAGTTTCGCGACCAAGTTCCTATTCGTCCAAAATTCTCATTTTCCACCATTTTATATTTATTATTTATTTAATTTATTAAATCCCTTAGTTTATTTAGTATATTTTTACGGGGTGTTACATTCTCCTCCTCCCCCCCTCCCACCCTCCTTAAAATAAATTTCATCCTAAAATATGTATAAAGGGGAGAAAACAGAACTCGCTCTAAACATCCATGTTATACACCCATGTTATTTTTAAATCATCCATAAGCATCCATGAATCGCAGTGATTGTGAATTGCAGACTTAGTCAAGTGAGCTCAATCCTAGTGTGTTTGTGAATTAAGTGTGTAGCATGTATACAAAACACCCTAATATGCATATATTTCTATATGAGTGCGTTGTGCAATTGTGTTGCATTCATTTTCCTAACATCTAATCTAGCAACCACAATGCATCCATAAACGTAACTTAGAGGGAAAATTACCGAAGAAAAGCTCTGGGTGGGTCCATCTCATCTTATCCTTAGTCGCTCAAGTGCTTTCCGCAGGGTCATTTCCCCATTGTACTCGGACAAGGCGTATGGTCTTATTGCGAAGTGTACTAATTCCGTGCTCTAAAATATTTGTAGTGGTACGGGGAACCCTAGACTCCAACTCGAGGCTTCCTATGTCCCTATCTCATCAAAATCAAGTCTAATAGCAGAATCATGAAGGCACTTCCTCAGATGAGATACATGAAAAATATTATAGATTCCCGATAGGCCCTCTGGGAGATCCACTCGATAAGCCAAAGAGCCTATCCTCTCGATAATTTGAAAAGGCCCAATAAATCTGGTTGCCAACTTCTTAGTCTTTTTAAATTGGACAGTCTTCTTGAAAGGGGAAACCTTTACAAAAACCAAGTTTACTACACTGAACCCAAGTTCCCTCCTCCTCTTATCTACATATGATTTCTGGTGGTCTTGGGCTGCCTTCTTCCTTTTTCTAATCAAAGAAATCTTCTCCATGGAATCACAGACGAAGTCTGTTCCGAGTAGAACCTTGTCAGCACTTTACCACCAACAAGTTGGCAATTTGCATGGCCGCCCATAAAGCGCTTTAAAGAAGGCCATACCAATTGTCGCTCGAAAATGTTGTTATATGCGAACTCCACAAGCGGTAGGTGTTTCTCTCAAACACCTCCAAGGTCTATAATGCAGGCTCTAAGCAAATCTTCGAGGATCCTATTAATTCTTTCTGTCTGGCCATCGGTCTGTGGGTGATAGGTTGTACTTAAGTTGAGCTTTGTCCCTAACCCTACTTGTAAACTTCTCCAAAACTCACTTGTAAATAGAGGGTCTTGATCGCTAACTATACTAGATGGAATGCCATGCAACCTAGCTATTTCTCTGACATACAACTTGGCCAATGAAGCCGCAGTCCTATTCTCCTTGACATGTATAATGTGAGCACTCTTGGGTATACAATCCACTATAAACCAAATATCCTCATTACATCTATGACTCCTTATATGCCCATCAACAAAATCCATGGAAATATGCTCCCGTTTTCACATGGAAACTTCTAAAGGTAACAGTAATCCTTCGGGCCATCCTTGCTCTACTTTTAACTTTTGGCATGTTAGACACTTAGCCACAAACTCAACTATCTCTCTTTTCATCCCTTCTAAGTGGAAATTCCTCTTCATACCCTTATACATTTTATATCCACCAGGGTGTATGGTCATCCTTGACCTATGGCACTCTCCTAAAATCTCCTTTCTCAACTCCTCATCCTTAAGGACACAAAGTCGCCCATCCCTAAGAAAACTCCTATCACGACTAAGCGAATATTTAACTGAATGAGGAAAGATCTCCTTCCTTCTCACTTTCTCCTTTAAGTTTCTTATCCCCTCGTCAAGGTCTTGCATCTTCTGAATCCTTTCCCTTAAGGCGGGTCTAACTAGCATAAATCTAAGAATAATAATAGAAGCTACAAGTGGCAGTTGCAAGTTAAAATTGGAGAGAAACTCCAATTTTTTCCATTATAGGATTGCATTTAAAGTAGCATTCCTGCTACTCAATGCATTCGCTGCGACGTTCCTTTTCCTTGGGGTATAATGGATCATAAAATCAAAAGAGGAAATGTATTCCATCCATTATTATTGTCTTAAATTCAAATCGAGCTGAGAGAATAAATAATTTAAGATTTTATGGTCAGTGAAAAGCTCAAATTTCTCCCTTAAAAGATAGTTTCTCCACATCTTTAAGGAGAACACTACCACAACCAACTTTACGTCATGAACTGGATATCTTTTCTCGTGGTCCTTGAGCTATTTACTAGCATAAGAAACTACCCTTCCTTCTTGCATGGAAACCCTCCTAAACTAGTTTCACATGTGTTATTGTAAATGGTAAACATTTTTGAACCATCGGGTATAATGGGAACAGATGCGCTAGTCAATGCCTCCTTCAATTTCCTAAAAGCCACATCGCACTTATCACTCTAAGAAAATACCATGTTCTTCTTTGTTAGCTAAGTTAAAAGGATAACAATCTTTGCGAAGTCCTTAATAAACTTTTGGTTATATCCTGCTAACCCAAGGAATCTTCTTACCTCCGTAACGTTTCGAGGCACTTTCCATTCTTTAACTACCTCGATCTTCGCGGGGTCTACTGCCAAACATTTACCCGAAACAATATGCCCAAAAAATATAACTTCTTCTCTCCAGAAATGACACTTTGAAAACTTGGCTTTCAACTGGTTCTATCTTGGTATTCCTCGTACCTATCTTAAGTGACTTTTATGCTTTTTATGGTCCTTGGAAAATATAAGGATATCATCTACGAAGACCACCACGATCTTATTCACAATGCCCCTAAACACTCCACTCATAATGTCAAAAAGAAGGCGCGTGAATTCTTTAGTCTAAAGGGCATAACTTCCCATTGAAATAATCCATCTGGCATTCTAAATGAAATCTTATCCTTACTACCCTCTGTAGTCCTTAATTGGTGAAATCTAGTCGCAAGGGTTAATTGAGAAAATACTGTGGCTCCTCCCAAGTGGTCAAACAGATCATCAATTAAAGGTAAGGGGTATCTATTCTTCTTAATTATTTTATTTAGCTAGGGGTGTAAACGGTCGGACCAGACCGAACGGAGGTGTGTCCAAGCTCTATCCTATAACAGACTCGGACGAACACGGACTAAACACAATACAACCTTGGATCGGGCCTGACAACGGACTGTCATGTCCGATATAACCTTAGATAATAGAAAAATATTGAACATTTTGGATCGAACTGAACACCGGTGTGTCCAAGCTCTGTTCAATAAGAGTATCGTACAGAGAAGGACAAGACACCAGATAGACTCGGACCGAGCCGGACAACGGATTGTCCTGTCCAATATACAGCCCTGTATTTAACTCCCTATAATCCACACAATGTCTTAGGGATCCATCCGCTTTGGTGGCAAAGACAACAAGTGCACCCCACCAAGATGTACTTCATCGAATAAAGTCTTTCTGTAGCAACTCCGAAATCTATTTATCTAACTCTCTCCTTTCTTTGGGCGCCATATGCCTTAAGGGTAAAGCTACTGGTCTAGCGGCTTTCTCTAGGTCAATAAAAAAAAATCTCCCTATGGGGTGGAATTCCCATTACTTCCTCCAAGAAATCGCATAATATAAGGATCGAAGATGGTCTTTCCGAACAAGGAGACAAGGCACACAATAGGACTTTTTCCTTGTTTTTAATATCATAAGGGATTCTCAAACTACGTCCTCCTCAGGTCCTAAGATGAACAACTCTCTTGTCGCAATCTAGGATGGCTCCATAAAATGATAGCCAACCATACCTAGAATAAGGTCGTGCCCATAAAATACAACACATACGCATCACAGATAAACTCAACATCGTCGATATCTAGTACTCGGTCTTTACAGATCAACTCAAGATGCTTAGCTCCTGTGATAGGGTTAGCTACCTCTATCGGATTACTAGTGATGGGTAAGGAAAGGTTCAACGAAACAACTAATCTCTTAGAAATAAAAGAATGGGTCGCTCCAGAGCCAAACAAGGTATATACAGAAATTCCTAAAATAGAAGTTATACCTTCAAGTGCAGGTTGTCCTTGGTCTTTCGGGGGTCGGCTCTGTAACGGTGCTACTTCCAATGCGTAATTCTAACTATTTTTAACAGATTTAGGTTTTGGGAATCCCTGGATAAGTGTCGTGGAAATTGAAACACCTCCCCTTAAGCTCCTTCTTTGCTAAAGCAGTTCTGTACTCCTTGGCTTCATGGCCCATATGATTGCAGCTTGTACAAGTCTTAACTTCTTTATTGAATTTACCCCCCTTTCTTCTTGTTCTTACACCATTCTTTCTTCTTATTTTTCTTAGAACTAGAACCACCTTCTCCCTTCTCAGCACTCTTGTTCTCTTTATTAGATCCTTCAGCCATGCACAAGATGGTAGTCTCCACTAATGTCTCAAACGTTGCTCACAAAGTTACTTGGGCCAGCAAAGTCTCTTTTAATGGGGAGTTCAACCCCTTGACAAATCTTAAAGCCTTGTTAATTGGGGTATCTACAAACCCCTACCAAACTTGCATAACTCAGTGAATTTAGCTATGTACTCCTGTAGACTAAAATTTCCTTGTTTGAGATGGATAAACTTCTCTAATTGGATTGACATCTCAACATTGGGTAGGAATTTCACCTAAAAATGGGCCTTAAATTTAGCCCACGTAAGTATTAGGCCCACGTTCTCTCTAGATACTAGGTTCCACCATTCGAGGGCTTGCCCCTTTAAGTGCCAGGTCCCAACTCTCCTTTTAACCTCATCCGACCATTATGTGGCCTCAAAAATCCTTTCACAATCCATTATCCAAGATTGATCCCCACCAAAACCCTATATCCCTAAGAAAAATTTCCAACCTAGGTTCGTGAAGTACTCACAGAGTCGACATAAATTGAAAGCTACCTCAATGGCATGAACTGCAGGCTCCGTTGGGGTAGGATTGGCGATAGGGACTTGGTCCATGGTTCTGAGATACAGTTGGAACCATTCTGGAAAATACCGAGGTCTTGCTTGGTTTCCCTGACCGGAAGGATTGTCAGCTATTATACTATCTGAAGAAGAAAGGAATGATCCTTTAGCGGATACTCCTAAGATAGTATTTTAGCCGAAAAGGAAAGAAAATGATAAAGTTGCCTAGTGTAGTTGCGTATGCTTATTGGGGGCATGTGTGTGTGTGTATATATGTATGTATAGTTTGAAAACTTTTTTTTTAAATACAAATACGCCTCTCATACATATATTTTTCTTATAATTGGGTAACATATGCTCTGATGCCAATTGTAACAACCCCTCCGAAGTGGGCCTAAATTTTGACCCTGAAAAGGCCCATCGAAACTTAGAGCCACCCTAAACAGGTCGTTGGTTCCTATAAGGTATTACATTTGCATAAAATAGAGAATAATATAATGAAATGGAATCTCACACAACGGAACGAGAAAATATAATATTCAACGTAAGATGTACCATTTATTCAAAAACCACAAATTCAAATACAAAATACTAAATCCTTATGTTTTTAACGGTACATCATTATTATTCACCATTAAGAGCTTCTAAAATTAACAGAGCGATAATAGCTTGTAGCATAATAATAGTCTCGTTGCCTTCTTCAGGCTCCCTCATCGTCTCTTTCACCATAACTACGCCCACCTACTAACCTGTTGGATATGTTAAGAAGAGGGGTCAGAACATAAAGTTCCTCTAGATTTAGCAGGTTATATACTTTAATGTATGTTTACGAAACACACAGGCACACATGCACAAAGGTATATTTTAATTAATGAGTTGGATTTCTGAGTCAATAGCTTAATACCTTCATTAATGTATTTAGGGTGGATCAACGATCGCTTATGATCGAACAAGGTGGACATTCTTGGTCACTTAAGGTTCATTCTAGTATATTTATTAAGGGTGGATTCCAATGATCTCTTATGACCTTAAGGCGGACCCTAGCCATTTATGGCCCCATCCTGACACGGTAGCTTCCTAATTAGATATATATTCTCACAAGTAATAAGAGAAGTAGTACCTCGCTGCTTAGTACCAGTTTAGGGCAGGCCCGCGTATAACCATTTAAGACCCCTCCGGCAGACTCCTAATGTTACTACTCAACTTGTATTACGATAGTAGAACTATGCCGCTTAAGACTTCCCTTAGACGGTTTGTGAATTAAATTGCATGCTATGTCCCCCGTGTACCAACCGTCCTTAGGTTAGCCCTCACAAAGCTTCTAGAGGAAGTGGACATTCCGGTAACTACCCTAATCCGTTATCACCATGACTAGACCACTTTAGAGAAGGAGGACCCATAGACCACTTCAAATCTAATAAGGGAGAGTCTCATGACTTTGGCCCAAATCCAATGAAAAAACCTTCAGAATGGGACGAGGCCTAACCACTTAAGACCTACTAGATTAGAAGAAAGTCAGCCACTTAAGACCTTCTCAAAGCGGGTAATAAGCCTACCTATTTACACACATAATATATATATATATATACATACATACATACATACATACATATATATATACACACACTAGACCTCTCACTTTAAACCAACTACTTGTAGATGCTGAATATGCTAGGAGATTTCGAGCAGACTTCTATTACAAGCGGATTTAACCTCATGTCATAGTGTACTAAATTTAATTGCCCATGACACCCAGACCTCTCACATTAGCCAAACTCACTTATGGTTGCTAAATTTGCCGGTTGGTTCCGAGAAGACTACAACCACAAATGATGACTAACCTCATATTTGTGTGTCATTATTTAATATAATTAATCCATTTATACACACAAGTAAAAATTCATATGGGGATATTTACAAATTTCTAACCTTATTCTAGCATATTCATTACGCCATTATTACGTTTGATTACGCTATATAAATATATAATTTAATATGGGCTATAAACGCTAATTTACATTCAAATTAAGCAACGTTCTAATGGTGAATTATGTCGATCATGTATACAAAAGGTATACAAGCCTAATTTCCATATTAAACTACTCAATTCAAAGCATAATTAATAACAAGCATCAAATGGGAAAACGACAACATAAATTATTCAAACTAATATCCTAGGCTTGTTATAATTATTTAAATAATGAAAGAGAAACAAGGTGTCACATACATGCATGCATACATACATACATATTTAACATATATATAGATGCATATATATATATATATATGTGTGTGTGTGTGTACATATACATATATACATACACTTCTGTTTGAATCAAATTCACATCTTTTCTATGTTGCACATATAAACATTAATATTGGATTATTTCAAATCTGAATACATTCAAATTATCCATTAAGAATGAAGATCTAAACTTTTCCAAGTAATGAAACCAAACCAAATCTTAACCCTTTTATACCACAAACGCTTTTAATTTGAAAAGGGAAAATCCAATTAAACAAAATTAGAATCACCAAATTATTCCTAAAACATAACCCAAATAATTCATAAACCCAAATTATTGATTGATAACTTGTGATAAATAAAGATAGAAGATTTGGGGGGGGGGGGTTATAATGAAGTTATCGTGAAACCCAAACCTCCTTAGGCATACAAATCAATATAAAATCTACAAAATATAGAGTTTAGTCTAATCAAATATTATTTCCAATCATAGTGATTGAGGCAAAAGAAATAACAATGATTTGAATACTGAAAACGTCATTCTTCACTCCTACTACAAATCTATATAAGAAAATATATAAATTGAGTCTCATGTATAGATTATAGAAATTCCAGAATAAAATCTAAAAAGAAATAGATTAAAAAATAAATAGATTAAGGATAGAAGAAGAAACCTGTTTCAACCTAATTTCTAGAACATCTACAGTAAAATGGAGGTAAAGAGAATGTGAGGGTTTACGGAATTATGAGGTGGAGGAGGTGGTATTTATAGGAGTGTAAATGAATGCTAACCACTAGATTGATACAGATTAATCGCAGCTGTCCATTTCCTATAAAACCATCCTAAACACCTTCTTAAATGACTCCCACCAGACTTGGGCTGCACCAGGCGGTCGACACCCACCCACCAAGGCCGGTTAACTGGCGGTCAACCTCTTGGTGACGACCGCTTTAGGGAGAAAATGCCCAATGAGCCTAGTGGCATGTGTTTTTAATTAATTATATTATTAATTTCCTTATATCACTAATTGCTTTCCTTCTGGTTCTTATATGTTGGTTTGAATTTAAAATTCACCTAAGAGAAATGTATTATTACACAAATTATGCCATTATATATTTATATATATTATTTAATTTCAACACTTATATGTATATATTTACCGTATGATTTCATTAAATTATTATTTCTTCATACGAACTCTGTTTTCAACATATTATATTTAAAAACGTATCAGAATTTCATCACGAATCAAAATACGATAGTTTTGTGACCAAATTCCTATTTGTCCAAAATTCTCATTTTTCCACCATTTTATATTTATTATTTATTTAATTTATTAAATTTCTTCGTTTATTTAATATATTTTATGAGGTGTTACAAAAAGTGGTTTGGGTGATAGCATTGCTATTTGGGTTGGTCGACGTGTAATAAGACCAGCTGAAAGGTATAATGATTGGAGCTGTCTTTGTTTTTATAATAATTTGGATTATGCTCTCCATGAAGTCTAAACGAGCTGATGGACCTAGATGACATCACATACTCGAGTGATAGCTCGAAGTGGATTTGTGTCTTAGAGGAAGAGAAGCAAACGTTGACAAAGAATCAAACATGGGAGTTAATTCTATTTTCTAAAGAAAACCGTGCTATATGTGCAAATGGATTTACAAGGTGAATAACGATGGGAGATATAAAGCTTGGCTAGTTGAAAAGGAGTTTGCACAAAGACAAAGAGTATTATGAGATTTTTGCACCAGTTGTAAGTCATACTTCAATCTGGGTTTTACTAGCTATAGTTGTCATTCCCGACTTGGAGTTTAAGCACTTTGATGTGAAATCTGCCTTCTTGCATGGTGACTGAGATGAAGACATCTAGGTGGAGAAACCGGAAGGGTTCGTCCTAGATGATAAGTCAAATTTTGTTTGAAATTTAAAGATATCACTATATTGTATAAATAACTACCCGGGAAATGATATAAGAGATTTGATCTTTTTTGCTTGAGAAAGGTATTGATAGAAGTATTAAGGATGCTTATGCTTATTTCAAGTGGTTGGAAAATGATTGTTGAGTGTATTTGCTCTTGTACGTGCACAATATGCTCATTGCCTCTAAAGATAAGAAGGAAATCAATAAGTTAAAGATGCTTTTAAAATTGGAATTTGAAATGAAAGATTTAGGAGAGGCAAAAAAATCTTTGGTATGGAAATTGCGAGGAATTGAAAGTGTTTTGAGTTAAAATTGTCAAAAGGAGTATATTACCAAAATACTTTGCCACTATAGCATGGAGAATGCACATGTGTTAAATACACCTTTACCTTTGCATACTAAGCTTTCGAGAAAGGGATTGCCTATCCTGGACAAAGACAAGGATTATATGAAAAAGGTGTCATATGTAAGTGCAATTAGAAGGTTGATGTATGTCATGGTGTGTACAAGGCTTGATATTTCAAATCTTGTCGAGATGGCTAGTTGGTATATGGCTAAACCAGAAAATTGCATTTGGGAACCATAAAGGATATTTTGAGATATCTTAGAGGTACATCTTCTCATGATCTTATTTTTTGTGGTAGTGAAGGAATGAGTTTTAAGTTGGTTGGTTATTATAACTCGGATTGCACTGGGATGGGTATCAAAGGAAATCAATTTCCGGATATGTCTTCACGCTTGGTTTTACGACCATTAGTTAGAGATCGCTATTACAAACCATATCTGTTTTATGCATTACAGAGGCATAGTTGATAACCGCGGTAAAAGCGGCAAAGGAAGCACTTTATCTAAGGTGATTGTTGTGTAACTTGGGATTTGAGCATGATAGTATGAATGATCGTTGTCATAGCCAAAGTGATATTTACTTAATGGAAAATTTGGTTTTCAACTCATGTACGAAGCATATAGTGGTGAGTGGTCCTTTTGGTATCCATTGATGAAGGAAAGCTAGTGTACTATCGAAAGGTGCACACGATGGATAATGCAATGGATATGTTGACCAAAGCATTGCTAATTGAGAAGTTTGAGCATTGCTCGAACTTAATTCTCTTATTGAAGTGTTATGTGCCACGGGGTGGCACAAGTTGAAGAGTGTGGTTAGTTTGACAATGATAAGGAGTATTAGTGAATTGCTGGAATTATATCTTCTCTGTAAGTACTTGTTTGCGCTCCTGGGCATTTTTTCTTTTAAGGAGACTGGTTTTTGTTTTGGTTCCTTTTAACTTTTCTTTAGTAGGCGGTGGCTCTGCCAGAGCACGATGATGGAATGCAGTCGGCAATGGCTTTGCCGGAGCTAATTGATGAAATATTCATTTTTGATCGGTTAAATGTAGAGTTGGTGATGTTTGGTGCATTATAGTTCGAAGCTTTGAGATTGTTATAGTGTCGAGGTGGAGTGTTTAATTTTATAGCAACGCTATATACTAGATTGTAGAGGTTGAGAATAGCTTGCAATCAGTGAAAGAAGAATGCAAATCAAATCTTAGGAGAGTTATCGCATCACGAAGCTGGTAGAAGTTGGGAGCTAACTGCAGGAGGTAGAGAGCAAATCCACATGTCTAGATCTGAATCCAAACCTTTGGATTTGTGAACCCAGATGTCTAGATTTTAGGTCTGCAGTTTCCTAAGTCTTGATCATGACGTTTGGTTTCCTTTGACATATGATTTGAACCTGTCCCAGACGTTTGGAATTTAACCCAGGCACATAGGATGTGCAAATTGGACATTTTCGCTCTGTTTTGCTAGAGTTTTTTGCTGAAGATTGAAGGGGAAAAGGGTAATTTTCCATGATAAAAATCTTCCTTATATAAGGTATTTTCAGACACAAAGAGGAAAAAAATTCTAACTTGTTCAAGGGTTCATCTCAAAGGAAAATTTGGTTTTATAACCTAGTTTTATTTATTCAATTCTATTCTCACAAACTCAATATAAAAGTGATTATTGGTGATCACTGTATCTATATATTTTGCTCTTCTCATAGTGGTAATAAAATTCTCCATTCAAAGTGGATGTATACCAATAAATCGTTAGTGGAACCACTATAAATCTAGTGTGTGAATTAGTTTCATTGTTGTTGATTATTTTGATCGCATATAATTGAGATAGTCATATTCAGATTGGTTTTTTTTTATGATTAAGATATTATGATCTGTAGTTTTTGCGAGCTTATCAACGATCTCATATACCGTTGGTTATGGGTTTGAATTTAAGTTTGGTATTTTAATTCAATTTCCATTATAAATCTGGTATATGTTTATTTTCATTGCTATACATTATTCTGATTGTTTGTGATCCATGCAATTAATGCCCCAATATGTCCCCGTTATATTGTGTAGTGAATTTCTACCGCAACATTATTTCCAAATAGCTTTTCCGTTATAATCCCCAATATATACTAATATTCCTGGTATATCTCATTATTTCGGCTATATTTTATTATTCCCACTATATCTTTTTTGGCAAGCCGCCCTGCTATATCTTCTTTTAAAGAAATAAATTGAAAAGTGACATTTATACTGTATAAAATAAGGCTTATCATAGAATTTTATAAAATATATTTTTTCTGAAATAGAAAATAATATAATATTAAATTTAATGAAGCTAAATAAAAATTTACATTTATTTACTTATATTTACACGTGTTTTTGTGTAAAATTAAGAATGTACTAATTAAATTAAACTGAATGTTAATTTTTCATTTAAATATTTGTAAAAGCATTAAGTATGAGTTTTATATACTATTTTAGAACCATCCGCTATATCCCGCTATTTTATCTTTTTATCCCCACTATAACTTTTTGTACCTTATCTGCACTGAAACTGTTGAGCACTTTAACTGCGCAGCTGTGATTAAGATAGTCATATTTAGATTGATTATTTAATGCTTTGGTGATTGAGATATTGTGATCAGTTGTTTTTTGCAAGCTTATCAATGACTTCGTCTTCCATTGGGTTTATGGATTTGGATTTAAGTTCCATATTTTAAATTTCACAAATATATATATGTGGATATATATATATATATATATATCTGTGTGTGTGTGTGTATATATATATATATAAAGCGGCTATTGTGACACAAAATTAAATACAGAATTAGAGACACAAACTCAAGACCATAGGATTTATTTGTCTTTATGTGAAAGGTGGAATTCATGGGGGAGATCTAGTGGTTAAGACTGCTTGTGTCATCATTTTGTGTCTATATAGAATATATATATATACACACACATATGTATGTATTATAAAAAAACAAAATAATTAAAAGAGGAGAAGCCGTTAGACAGAACATAAAAAATAAGTGAGAGAACTTTTATTTCTATTGATTTAATTGTACGAACAATGTAAACAATCTGTCTATTTATAGAGTCTACATGTCTTGGAAATTGCAGTAAAGTCGCTTAGCATATTAGCATTTCACTCTTATTACTTTTGCATATTTAAACATTCCACCTTGAATATGTGTACGCAAAGATGTTAAAATTAATTGCCTCATTAAAAACCTTTTATTGAAAAACCCAATAGGGAAAATCATAAATAAGGAAAAGAGTGTAATTTTGTTTCATCTTTAGATAACATGTTTTACAATGTTATAACGAGGATTGATACTTTAGGATCAAGATAATGCCTCATTAAAACCTTACTAACAAAAATCCAGTAGGAAAATATCAGGTAAGGAAAAGAGTACATTATAGCATAATTTTAAATGCTCCCCTGATTTATAATGCATTATTCAATCAGTCTATTGATGCAGTCATCGCATGACAATTCTGTACACCATTTTCTAAAATGGTGATTTGGAAATTTCTTTTAAGAATAGCTCTTCCAGCTTTTCTTGAAACTGGACTTGTTTCTCCTCTTTCTTGTTGTCTTTTCATATCCCTATGTGGAGAAATTTAGAAGAAATGTGCTCCATCCTATAATCCTTGATATGATCACTTGAATCTAAGCCACACAAGTTGCATTGTTTTCATGAATAATAGATTAGTACATCAAAAGATGTTTGATTCTTTTAGATCAAAATGTTGCCACATTAATCTTACTAAGAAAAACCCAATGGGAAAAATCTTTGTGAAGGAAGAAGAGTACAATATAAAATGTCATATTTCAATAATTTACTACGTCAGAAGGAGTATGATATTTTCAGACCAATGTAATGCCTCGTTAAAATCTTAATAAGAAAAAGCCAATAGGAAAAATCTTAAATAAGGAAAAAGAGTATATTATAACTTAATTTCATATGTTACTGTTTGGCTTGATAGTTCCAGATCAAGTACATTTTCATTATCACCTTTTGGACGGTAAGGGTCCCTTTTAATATCCAGTGATCTGACAACCATAGGCATACTAACAGGGTATGCTTTACCCATTCGAAAATGCTTCAGGATTTTCTTAATGTAATTTGATTGATAAGTTAGTATGTCATTTGTACTATGCCTAATCTGTAGACCTAGACAACATTTAGTTTTTCCTAGGTCTTTCATTTTAAATTCCTGTTTCGAGTAATCTATTGTTTAATCAATCTCTTTGGAGATCAAATCAAATTCATATCATCAACATATACCATTAAAACAGTAAATCCCTTTACCGATTTCTTTATAAGGACATATGAAAAATGAAATTGTTTTTATATCAAGCTTTTACTAAATATTCATTGAGATGGTTATCCACATTCTTCTGTATAGTTTCAAACTGAATAGTGATCGTCTCAGATTTAATGGTTACATCGACTTTGATTTTGCTTCAGGCAACTTATATCCATCTGGGATTTTTATATAAATATTGGTATCTAATTCACCATATAGATAAGCTGTCAGAAAATCAGTTAATCTTATATCATGCTTCTCATAAACTATAAGGCTTATCAAATATCGAAATGTTATGACATCCATAATATATAGGAGAGTTTATTTCTTTAAAGTCAAAACCTGGTCTCTGCAGGAAACCCTGTACAGCAAGCCATGCCTGGTATCTCACAACTTCATTTTTATCGTTTTGTTTTCTTATTTAAAGTGCCTTCCTTTTATGGTTTGTATGCTATTAATATTCATTTATGAATACAATTCATGTACTTACAATTTTTGTTTCAATCAAGTTTGCATATTACAATACACATTTGATGAATAAGACAAGTTTCATTACAATAACACTAAGCAGGAAGTAAACTACTCATCTTGAATTATGTCAAAGTTTTCATTACATCATTACTTAGAAGAATCTTGTACTTTATCTTCAATGTCCTTATCATTCTTTATAACCACAAATGTTATTTATATTTTTCAAGAACATATATATTTTTAGTAAGTTTTGCATATAGCAACTACCAATTCAATGGATATTACGAGTTTCATTACAACAATTCTTGAAAGCAGGAAGTGATCTACTCATCATGAAGTATCTCAAGCTTTTAATCACAACAATACTTTAAAGAATGTTGTAATCTACATTTCTTGTTCTTTGCATTCTTTATCACTACCAAAGTTATTTAATTTCTTCTAGAATTTTTATACTTTCATCGTTTATACCTGTGACACCCCACGTCCGTTAATGTCACTCATTAAGAGAATGCATTAAGTTTTGTGAAGTGTTATAGTTAAACATAAATATTACAAGACAGATAATAAATAGCAGCATAATTTAAATTTTTATTAAGTAGAAAATATCGTAGTTCAAAACATGGTTACGTCATATGTCTGAAATGCATAAAACCCAGTACATCAATTTTAAAACTTCTGTCTTGTACTTATATTATTATAGTACAATAATAAAAGAAGCTTAATCCCCAAAACATAGCCATAGTAGAGAGAGAAGAAATCAAGCAGTACATGTAAACAGCTCCAAATAAGATGAAAGTAGAATCCTGATCAAGCTTGAGTATTCCCACCATGAGAACCTGGAGGGGGAGGGAAACGGAAGAGAAAGAAGAGAAAACAAAATGGCTCAGATATAAAGTTTGGCGAGTCCATTTACTTTTATCATATAAACAAGTAAAAGTATCATGACAGGCATATAAAGTGGATAAGAGAGATAACATCATAAAAGGCAGGTATGACAAGGTAAACATGATAAACATGATACAATATATTGCGCTTCTCTAGTACTTTCCCTTTCTCTCTCTGCACCAATACTAGTATAACCAGAATGAGATGATCCCAAAAACTACCAGATGGTAGACTTAGGCATACTTATTGTGAGAGGTTTTACCCTATACAATAACAGGTAGCCCAACATACCAAAGTTACCCCTAAGGATAATAACGAGCTCCTAAACATACCGGAGTCTAGATGTACCCTAATTACTACCCCAATAGATCGGCTCTCTACTCCGTAGATACCCTGTGCTGGCCCCACAGTAGGATGTATCACTTCCCAAAGTGGCAACCCTTCGTTTTTAGGATGTGCACAACCATATCTACAGGTGTCACGACGTCTAAACCTCCGCTGCCGGACCCATGCACGCACATGATCCCTTTAGAATGCACCGCCCACACTGCCTCCCACATTTGGATCTCTTACAATCAACCCAGTAATCATTCCCTGACTCCGACCTAGTTCGGAGTACTCGTTTAATACATATATATGGGTTACTGACTGAAATGGGTCCCACACTCAAGATGATACAAGCTTCCCCCTACGCTTGCATCCCCACTACTAGGTTTTCCACAGGTTATGCAATACCAGAGTAAACAGATTACATAATCCCACAGGTTAATTTTGTGGGCCTATATGTAAATATTACCCACCAACCCAAGATATACTTAACTCTCCCACTATTTCATACAATTTTACTTAACCCCTACTCAAGTTAACATATATAATCACTATGGATTTAACTAGGTTAAGTATTCAAGTTTATTACCACATTCATTTATGGTTATAATGTACTAGACCTCCTACATTAAGCCTACAACTTGTGGATGCTGGATATGCCGGGCGGGTCTAGGCAGACTTCTTCCACGAGTCGGACTTAACCTCGTGTCTTAGCACATCACGTGTTTATGCACTTAGACCCCCCACATTAGATTCACCACTTGTGGTCGCTGGGTATGCCGGTTGGTTCCGGGTAGACTTCCACCACAAGTGTAATCTAACCTCATGTCTTAGCGTGATTACAGTTTCTAATTACTGTAATTCTATGCACTTCCAATATTAACCAATTATTCCTATGTCATTATCGGTTTTCATGCCCCTTTTTCCCAAGTTATATTCATTGTATATCGTATGCCCATATTCAGATCTTTAATTAAAGTTTGGTTTATGTCCCAAATTCATATTCATGTATTTCATTCAATTTATGCCCAAATTTCCCAATACAAGTTATACTCCCTTTAACATTCTCTCCTCATTCCCAATTTTACGCGTTCGCATATTTCAACGGCATGCCTAGGCTCGAAAGTAGTCCGACTATAAAAATAAAAAGGAAAAGAAGAAATGAAGATGATAGAAATGAACATAATAACAAGATTGACATATAATGGTAGAAGTATGCATAAAACTAATAAACATACAGTGACAAAGTTGGGCATAGTGACAAGATAGGCATATAGGAACAGATCTGATGAACATGTGATAGTAGAACTGATTCTAACATATTAGGGACATAATAAACAGGCATGACGGGGTCTAAACAATGAATTATATCAACAAACAATAGCAGATCTGGCATGATAAATAGGTATATTCTTAGATCTAGTTCATAGTCATGTCCGAATAACTTAGATACACAGGTTATAGCAGATCTGATATGATTTAAATAGTCATAGGCTTAGATCCAAGTTATAGTCAAGTTAAGATTAAATTTTAAGTATTTAGGTCTAAAAATAACGTAGATTCACTGTGATTGGATCTAAGTAATAGAAGAGTAATTGCAGATGTTGAATCACAGATCTCTGAATTAGCCTACCTCCCATTGTACGAGAATAACAAGCAATTTTAGTCTAGGCAGTGGAAGAATCTTGTCTTCCATTGTTTTTTATTGAAGAAAACAATGGGTATAGGGTCATATTTATAGCATAGTACCAATGAATCTGGTCAAGAAAGAGGTCTACGTTCAGAAAAAGGAATTCTGCCTCGGATCTGCAGGGGGGGTCGACCCCCTTGGTGTGTCGACCCATGGGTCGACGCCCCCTTGATGCGGATGACACCCATGGGAGGGATAATTCCCGCTTCCCTTTTTTCAGCGATTTTGATATGTTTTGAATTCTGGAACTTATTTTATTCATATATAACTAGCTTATATGTATACAAACTTAAAACCTTAACAACTTTTTCATACGGTGTCCGTTTTACGCAATCCAGGTTTATATTTTTACCTGAATTCCGAGACGAACACAATGGCGTAGTCCTTTTCCCTTAATTTTGAATATTTATTTAATTATTCTTTAATTTATCATCTTTAGTGTTGTTAAAATTACGGGGTGTTACATTTTTCCTTACTCAAAGGATTTCGTCCCCGAAATCTCCAGGTTAAGAAGAATGTATATCCTAACATCCATCATCCATCAACTCACCCACCAATCACATGCATCCATTGTCCATAAAAGATTTCTAGTGCTTATATGAACATATGCGAAGGTGTGTATATATGTCCCTATACTAATGCGAAAGTTTAGGCGGTCTACTGATTTAATTGACCTCCATAATGTAATGTATGTTAGTGCCATAAATCCAACATGTATGCAAATAATCCTATAATAACATGTAAGTTCTACATGCGTGCACAATCATCAATCCAAATGCAACATCCATATGATGATACACCCATTTTCATCCATTAAAAGAGAAAAATAATGCACACACATCCATATGCAGTATGAGAGTGATTGAGTCGATCTAGTGCCTAATGTGTGTGTATATGCATCCACGAGCAACCACTAGCAAACACTTACATCCACTTGCATCCATCAAACATAACATGTCTCAAACACATGTTTACATTCATGGGATTCCTAACTAAAGGTCGAAGATTCGATCGAGAGGATATACTTAAATGATAGAAACAAGCATGAATAAAAGCTTTGGAAAGGAAGTTAAGAGCATACCCTTGAAAAGAAAAGGGTATAAAGCGCGAATCTTGTCTTTGGTATCCCAAGTTGCATCCTCTTGGCTATCTACCCACTGAACTTCCACCAATTTGACCTCTCGGTTGCGTAGCTTCATAACTTCTGATCCAAAAATACGGGTAGGAACTCGCCTTACTGTCGCCTCCCGATCCACCTCTACTTCCTCAAGTATACTCGGCTCTACAACTTCTGCAGTATCATGCAAGCACTTCCGTAAATAAGAAACATGGAAAACATCATGAATGCCAGACAGTCACTCTAGTAGCTTTACCCTATAGGGAATTTGACTGATCCTTTCTATTATGTGAAATGGCCCTACAAATCTTGGTGCCAATTTCCCTACAGATCCAAAGCAAACCACATTCCTTAATGGTGATACCTTAATGAAAACCATGTCTCCCACCTCAAACTCAATGTCAGTCCTTCTCCTATCTGCATAGGATTTTTTCCTATCCTGAGTGGTCTTTATTTGTCGTCTAATAAGATCAATCTTTTCAGAAGTTTCTCTTACCATATCTGGTCCAAGTAGAAGTCTTTCTGTAGATTCCCACCAATAATTCGGTGATCCACAAGGTCGTTTGCATAATGCTTCGAAGGGTTCCATGCCGATGCTAGCTTGATAACTGTTGTTGTAGGCGAACTCTACTAAAGGAAGATGCACTTCCCAAGCCCCTCTATAGTCTAGGATACACAGTCTTAAAAGATCCTCAAGAACTCTGTTCACCATTTCCGTTTGTCCATCGGTCTGAGGGTGATAAGCGGTGCTCAAACACAACTGTGTACCTAATGCTTCTTGCAAGCTCATCCAAAATTCACTAGTGAAAATGGAGGTCACGATTACTTACAATACTGGAACATACTCCAGGAAGACGGACGTTCTCACAAATGTAAACTGCTGCCAACCATGCTGCCGTCCTCTTACTCTTGAGTGGAATGAAATGAGCGCTCTTAGTAAGCATGTCTACTACA
Organism: Allium sativum; assembly: GCA_030737875.1. Lineage (NCBI taxonomy): Eukaryota > Viridiplantae > Streptophyta > Magnoliopsida > Asparagales > Amaryllidaceae > Allium > Allium sativum. The sequence goes on along the minus strand of CM060913.1, from coordinate 689,816,816 downwards.
ACCCAAATGCTGGTGTTGCCCTTCCTTGATCTAGGAAAACCATCGATGAAATCCATAGAGATGCTCTCCCACTTCCACTGTGGGACCTCCAAAGGATGAAGTAAACCACCTGGCTTCTTTTTCTCAGCTTTGACTTGCTGGCAAATCAAACATTGAGAAACAAACACTGCCACATCTTTCTTTATCCCAGCCCAAAAGAAAACTCTCTTCATATCTCTATACATCTTATCACCGCCTGGATGCATAGTCGTCTTAGAATGATGGGCTTCTTCTAGGACTGTCTTTAAAAGACTCCCAACTCGGGGAACACAAAGCCTTTCATCTCATCGCAACCACCCTTTATCATCTGTGGAATATCTACTGAGGTGACTAGAAGTCTCCACTCTACTGAGCCTATCCAAGATGTCTGAAATTCATGGATCCTCTCGCTGCGAAGCTCCTATCTGATCCATAAGAGTAGGTCGCACCTCTAGTGATGCTAATAAGATAGGAAAAAACTCGGTGGAGGGTCTGAAGTCAAAAGTCGATATAAACTCTAAGCTTTTACTCTCCACAAGTAGAGGACTTGAGGCCATCCTCTGCCTACTTAGTGCGTCCTCCACCATAGTACCCTTGACAGGGTTATAAGAAATCTCGGATTCATATGATGCTAGGAACTCCATCCGCCTTTGTTGCCTTAAATTAAGATCCTTCCGCGAGATCAAGTACTTGAGAGATTTATGATCGGTGTACAACTCGAACTTCTCTCCAAGCAAATAATGGCACCAAGTCTTAAGCGCGAATACTATGGCAGCTAGCTCTAAGTCATGGGTAGGGTAGTTCTTCTCAAGAACTCTTAGTTGTCTACCTCCATAACATACTACCCTTCCCTTTGCATCAGAACCACACCAAACCATGTACCACATGCAACAGTGTATACTGTGAACACTTTGTTCCCATCAGGTAAGGTCATGACCGGATCTTTTATTAGAGCACTCTTCAATCGTTGGAAAGCAATATCACAATCTATATCCCACGAAAACGTCAAATTCTTCTTCGTCGGCCTGGTGAGTGTGGATGATATCTTTGCGAAGTCCTTAATGAACTTCTTATAATAGTCTGCCAATCCAAGAAAACTTCTCGCCTCTGTTGCATTCTTTGGGATCTGCCAATCTTGAACTGCAACTACCTTTGTGGGATCTACTGCTATCCCATCTTCAGAGACCACATGCCCAAGAAATCTCACCTCTTTCCTCCAAAAATGAGCTTGGAGAACTTTGTCTTAAGCTGGTGTGAACGGAGAGTTTTCAAAACCTCTCTCAAATGTTGGGCATGCTCTTCCTCGCTCTTTGAGAAAATTAAGATGTCATCAACAAAGACCACAAAAAACTTATTTAGAAACTCCCGAAACACCCTACTCATCAGATCAACAAAATAGGCGGGTGCATTAGTCAACCCAAAAAGCATCACGAGCCATTCAAAGAAACCATCTGGAGTCCTAAAAGCGGTCTTGTCTATGCTGTCCTCAGCCACCCTCAACTGATGAAACCCCATGGCCAAGTCAAACTAAGAGAAAACCGATGCACCAGCAAGCTGGTCAAACAGATCATGTATCCTCGGGAGTGGTTCCTGTTCTTCTTGGTGAGTTTATTCAACTCTCTATAGTCTACACATAAGCGAAGCAGACCATCTGCCTTAGTTGCGAATACCACCGGAGTACCCATTCAAATATGCTTCGCCTAATAAACCCTTTCTCAAGTAGCTACCCTACTTGATTGCTAAGCTCCATCCATTCTCTTGGAGTCATATAGCGCAAAGGCAATGCAACTGGCTTTGCATTGTCCACCAAGTATATATGAAAATCGATCTCATGCCTCGTAGGTAATCCCCGAACCTCATCAAAAACATCAGGATACTCACGGACTACTGGTACAGATTGCATATCATCGATAGATGCGTCAAGTGACTCTAGGAAACTAAGCATGACAGACCCCTTTGGGTCACAAGAAATCTCTAGGGTCCTTCCATGGTAAGTCAAAAGTCTAACGACCCTCCTCTCACAATCCAGAATGGCACCATACATGGCTAGCCAATCCATCCCTAGAATCAAACCATAGCCCACAAAACCGAGCATATATGCGTTGCACTCAAACTTGACGCCTAACACAGATATTCTCAAATCCCAACAAATCATGGAAAAATGAGCCGTACCACCAATGGGGTTTGAGACAACAACGAGATCCACTACCATACTAGTACTAAGGTGCAGAGACTCAAGCACAGAATCAGATATAAATGAATGCACAAAACCAGAATCAAAAAGGGTACTAATAGGATGATTGGAAAGAGAAATCAGACCTTACACATAAACTTTCCTATCTCTATCTAGAGCACTAGTCACGAGAGCATGCACCTGCCCTCGAGAAGCTCCTGCTCTTTGACCTTGTCCTTGCTTCTTCGGGCACTCCTTAGAACAGTATCCGACCTTTTCACAACTGAAACAAGCATTCTTCCTTTTTTTGTAGTCCTTGATCAAATGACCCTTGGACCGCAATTATGGCACTTTCGCTTATCTTTAACCTTGTCGTTCTTTCCGCCCTTCTTTTATTATTATTGTTGTTGTTGTTGTCCCTTCTTGGGCCATACTTTCTTGTTTTGTGTTTCCTCCACCTTAGCTTCTTTCTTTTCATCTTTATCTTCCTCATGCATCAATGCCATATCAACGAGCCTTTCAAAAGATGCTCCCTGTTAAACCAAAATTTGGCAAAACAACCGAAGTATTGCTTGACACGTCACCTAATCGGAGGCGAGATGCTTAGAAAGCACGTCACATTTTCAGAGGCAAGGTGTAAGAATACCTTTACAATTGTGTGAGGCCATATCTAAGATCTGAAAACATCGAAATATAAAAAGAAGACAAGAATTTATAGTGGTTCGACCCTTATTGGGGTCTACGTCCACTCTAAAGAGAGAATTTTATTATTCACCAAGAGTTTTACAATATTTGTTCACTCATACATTCGTGGAAGCTCTTTTTGATATACATTCATCTTTACACTTATTGAGAATGATAGAACACTTGAAAGGACAGCGAAGAACTCATTGATGACGGAGCTATTACAATTAATCCTTTCTCTCATGAAACACTTATGCTTCTTCTTCTATGGAAGCCATGGCCACAAGCTTGACAAGTCTTCGGTGAATGATGCAGAATGGATGTTGGAATGCTTGGAAAGAGTCAAAGAACAATTTGGCAGCACCTTCTTGCTCTCCCCAAAAATCCCCCCCCCCCCCAAATGATGGAAGTGATCCCCTATTTATAGGTGACGAAATGGCTGAAATATGACTTTCAGGTTATGGGTCGGTATTTTGAGTATTTACGGAAATGCCAATGCTTTCTGTTGCCAGCTGGCATGCTTTTGTAGCAACCAGATCAGCTTTGATCGATCCAAAACCTATTTTGACGACCTGGAAGCTTTGGTGCAGAGCAGACCGACCAGGGGTCTTTGACATAGGGCGGACCGACCCTGAGGCTTCGAAGCAGGTTGGAGCGACCAGGCTAGCATGGAGATAAGATCAACCTGCTATGATAGGTTGAAGCGACCAGGCTAGCATGGAGATAAGATCGACCGGCTATTATGTGATATCAGGACGACCCAAAGGCTTAGATCCAGAGCAGAATGATCAGGACTCCATGAATGGCGGAACCAACCAGGGTGATAGCAAGAAAGGAACCGACCACTTTACTTGGAAGGAAAAGAGACCAGGAGCCTTGTGAGGAAAAGGACGACCAGAGATATTGTCCATTATGACCGACCCTTCTTGAAAAATGGTCTGAAGGATTCCGACCGACTAGGAGCTCTTATAAGACCGACCCCTCCTTAAATGTTACAGATTCGACCCCTTCTTAAGTGTTACAGAACCGACCCGTATAAATTTGTCAATAACCCATCAATTATATATATCGACTTTAGTGGATAACATTTTGCCCCTCGGAGTTTCATAATATTTTGTATAAAAAATTATGGACTTCGAAATATTATACGATATGCTGATGGATTATATTAATCGAATTTAACTAGGGATCGGTTTTAAACTTAATTCATATTGGTCGGTTTTTTCTTTTCAGGTTAATTTGGCCTATTAAATAACGGGCTGGGCTGGTCGGTCTAGCTATATAACTTCACCTTAACCCTTTGATATTCCTCATTTCTCTCAATCCTGACCTAATTCACTTTAATGGCGGCGTCCTCTTGAAGAAAACTCTCCAATCTCATTTCGTTCCACTGATTCAATCCAGGAATCCGATTCATTCACAGCTTCTTTCCTCGAATCTTTGACAAAGATTTGAATTCCAGTCACTTGAGTTCACATCTCGCTGAATCCTGGAAGTCCGATCCAAACTCCGCCAGCTAGTTGATCTTATTGCAGTTATATGTCTTTGTTTTGATGTTAATCTGGGAATGATCGATGTTGGCTTTGAATTCGACTGGATTCCTTGGGTTAAAATGCAATCGGATCGGGATTGATGGGAAATTGTAGTTTGTGATGCTTTTTTGGGGTCGATTTGAATGATCATTGGACAGACGTAATTTTTTATATGTTCTAGAATTCTTGGTTTGAATATTCTTGGGTTTTTAGAATAGCTTGAAACAATGCAGAAGTCGGTTTGGATTGTTTTGGGGTTGTGTATGATGAAACCGACGTAGAACACTTCATAACACTTTGGTTTTGTAATAATGCCCGCGATATGTTTATATGAATTCATGATTTGATGAAGCTATGTTAATGTCTTGTGATGCATGTCTGATTTCTCTTCTAGAGTCATCCCTGTGTTGTTTGTATCACATACTTTTAATAGCAACCATATCTGCTTTATTATGCGACCGACTCGGGTCGATTTTCTGTGTGCATAGCTTCTAAAACCGACCAGCTTTTAAAACCGACTAGGGCTTTGGTTGATTTTCGACCGACCTAAGGTGGAATTTGATACAGACCGACCCAGGCATGTTTTGAGCGACCAGAGCTCTAGGTTTGCTTTAAACCGACCAGTCTTAGATAAGTTCTGGGGCGACCGACCAGTCCTGTGGTCGTACAGGACCGACCAATCCTTGGATCGTGCTGGACTGACCCTGTTCAAACTTGATTATTACTATGTCCTGCACATATACAATCTACTATTTCGAGCCAATATACTCTGTTGCTAACTTCTCGTGTTAGCAACAAGTTAGACTAATAATTTTTTTAAACATTCATGAAATTTTACATGGTTCATTATGACTTATGCTTAGATAAATTTGTTATAGAAGTAATATATTTTGGCATAAGTTTTGAAATGGCCAACTTTCCTTACACATATATGATGCATAACCATATTATTTAAGAAGAGTTCACCTGTAGTTCGTTTTTCAAGCACACCTGTTTATGTAGAAATGACGATTAGACAAAGAGCTCGCCAAATTGCTGAGGAAACTCCATTAGCTAGTGAGGCTAGAACTTCTGATCAAAATATTGAAACCTCTTCTGTCACTATCACTGAGATGAATGTTGATCAAAACTTTCCAATCCCTCGATTTCTTACTCATGCACCAACTGATAGCTACTTGACGACGCTTAACGTTGACTTGTATCGCAAATTGTGCAAGCAACATAGCCTTTCTGATGACGAAGTCAAGTTCCCTGGAAAAGATGATTTGCCTGATCACCCTCCCCTTGGATATGTTACAGTTAATCGAGGGATGCTACAGAGTGGAGCGATTCCTCCTTTCAACCATTATATAGAAATGATCCTGAAAAACTTGGCCATTGCTCCTTATCAGTTACACCCCAATGGCTATTTTATCCTTATTAGTTTATACGTGTTGTTTATGAGAGTTATTAAACGCGAACCAACTTTCAAAGATATATGCTCCTTATACTCTTTTAAGCAAAGGAAGAAAGATCGTCCTTCCTTTTTCTTCGTAGAAAGCAGACAATCTAGGTTCATAACTGGCTTGTTAGAGAGTGTCAAAGGATTCCCCGATCAATATTTCTATATCCGGTGCCCTGACAGCTTTCTTGGCCGGTGGACCGAAGGAGGTAAATATTCACAAAAATTTCGTTTCACCTTTCACGATAGTTTACTGATTCTCTTCTTCATTTTACAGAGGCTCCTTCTGACCAAGGAACAAATGTTGACCAATCTCTTCTGAAATTACTACTATCTGTTAGCGAAACCGAAAGAAGTAGACAGTTTTTGCTTTCCGAAGAATTCCTCCGACAATACGACTTACTTCCCTCATCCCGTACTTTGACAGTGAAGAAGACAGCCGAAAAATACATGAAGAGGTGTGCACAAGCTGTTAGTGGTAGCAAGAAACCTTTGGGCACCCCTGAAAGACATGAAAATACTTCTGAAAAACAGGTTGATACTTCGGCAATCCCGGAGAAAATTGCGGAGATTGTTCCTGAAAAACAGGCAAATACCCTAAAAATCTTAGAAAAAATTACGGAAACCCCGCCTCCTTCAAATACTAGAGAGGAAATTGTACAGCGGGAGGGTAAACGGCTTGAGGTAGAAGAAACAACTTTAGATAACGAACAGAACATTGAGGGTGTTCTTATGGACTCATCTATTCCAAGTACCCAAGATGGAGATTCCATTGGTACCTTTGCCGAACTTCCTGACTTAGATACCTTGCGATACCTTAATAAGGACAATACCCCTACCTCAGGTTCCACAGCCCCCAGCGTTCAGCTTGATACCAACCCTCAAGAGATTCCCGAATTAGTACTGGATACAAGAATAGACTTAGGATCAAATCCCGACACAAGCTTGCTAGGCATGTTTTTGTTTTTTTGTTTCTTTAGGACTAAGCTTGCTTTCATAGTCGTACTTTTATCTGTTTACTCCATATGTTGCTTTATTCACATACTTTCAGGTGCTGAAGGAATCTGTTACTTTTACAGGAATGAGGCTGTCCTCACTTATTGACAATTTCCGGAAAAGTAGACAGTCTTCCTCCAACCTTCCCCATCTTTCGAAAAAACGCTCTAAGCAAGCCCCTCCTTTAACCAAGATATCTCAACCTCAGAAGTTACATGACCATCACCCAATTCCTTCGCATGTCTCTTATGAACGAACTACAGAGCAAAGAGCATGGTTTTATGATCATCTAAGGTCAATGGATGATGAGGCAAGGCAAGAAAAAGGGAGCTCTCAGAAAAAGAGGAAAAGCGGAGATGATCTGAGCATGGAGGTCCCTCAGAAGCGTGCACGAGGATATGTTCCTCCTTTTCGAACCCCAGCCGAGCTTCTAGCTATTATTTCAAGGCCGCGCGAAGTACTCGACGTAGAGAAGGAATTTGGATGTTCCAGCCCCCCTCTTTCTCACAGATTCGGAGATTGGGACATGAGAGGGATGAAATTCAACGTAGATCTCTGCCCCGAAGATAAATGGGACATGATCGAGGATGTAGCAAGAGCTAGGGGTATTCTAGACGATGTCAGCAAAGCTATTGACAAGCGTTTCTCAGCATGGAAGCGACTTGGTTATGACTTTCAGAATCTCAATACCAAGCGAATTGAAAGCATCAAAAACTTGGAGGATGAAAAAGCCCAGCTTATTCAAGCCATCAAGGCCCAGGAAACACAGATCTCTTCATTAGAAGGGGGTTGTAGGATTAATGACTTGGAATCCGAGATCGAAAGGCTCCATAAAGAACTCGAGGCTGCCAAACAAAAGGAAATTGAACTGAAAAAACAACCGAAGATGCCTTAAAGGCACAAGAGGATCCTGAAGCTCGGCTGGCCCTGGAAAGAAGGACTTCATTTGCTCGTGAGTTGGAAATCATATCTCTTCGTGACAAACTTGCCGTTGAAACTGCCAAAACTTCTTCTTTGGAGAAAGAAAGGCAAGAAACTTTAGACAATGCCCGAAAGATTAAAGAATAGGATGAAGCAACCTTCATGGAATTTTACGTTTGCAGCATTATATATGGGGGGAGCCTCCGTTTCTTAGGGGATGGTTATGGGAACACCCTTGCTCACCTTTGTGAAGAGGTATTAAAACGATTCGATGGGGCCGAGGACAACCAACTCCAGCTTGACTTATTGGACGAAGAAGATCGAGAGGCCTTGGATGAAGGTAGAAACTTCCTCAAGAGCCAACGTGGTGAATCATCCGGAGCTAAAACATCAGGTATTATTGTTGATGATACTTTCACCAGGCTAACTGATGGTGTTAACATCTCAAGCTTTCCAACCCATGTAGATGTCGCAATTCCTCCCCCCACTGCTGGAGGAGAAGGCGATTTTGCTGGAAATTCTGCTAAAAACAAACAACAGGATTTGGATGGAGTAATAAACATTGATGATTATGCAATCGACACGAACCCACCCATCTTAGGTAAAGATGACATGCGTCAAGTTATGCTAGACTTAGATTATCTCCTTGCCTCTCTCGGACATTCTAAACTTGTGGACTGTTATAATCATACAATGAGTTTACTTTCACCATTGCCTCCTGTCGGTGGATATACTGCCATGGTGATGAATGCCATCGAAACTGATTTGCCTTCATTTAATATAGGCCCATTTGTTCATGCTTCTACGGAAATAATGCTCTCTCAACTAGGCTGTCAGGAAGAAAGAATTGATGCGATTGTCAACCTTGATCGAGACCTCCATAAACTCCAAGAAGAAGATCATGACTCTGAAGAAACAATCGATGACGTGATTGACAATCAAGGAAAAAAGGTCAATTCTCCCACTGGTCGGGGAAACCGAAAACGTTCTATCAAGAAGAAGGCTACTAGCTTGCCAACCCCTGAGGGTTCTACTTCCAAACCTGCATTGAGATCTGGCGATTTGAAGAAGTAATGGCTTAGACTTGCTCGTTTTGCATTTATCAGACTTTGTCCAGACCGGATGTATATGCGAGTGCCGGTCCTCGCTTACTACTTTGAAATGTCTTGAATTCTGAATAATTTGTATTTGACAATGCTGCGACTTGATCATGTGTCTTAACGTGATGTGACAATGTTCTGTGTTTTTGTACTTTTAACCTTGTTATCACGTTTTTTCCGTATATTCTGGTTTGTACACCACACTTGCACATCTCACTTTACACATTTTGCTTGTTTATGGATTTTTCAACTATATATGGTTGTAATGATCCTTTGGTACGTGAAGAATCAAACGGTTACTTTCGGCTTTCTGATATAATATGTCCCCGGACCAATGGATTGTTTCAACCCTGATATATTGAAAAAATGGACTTGAGGATTGGATGCTTTTAGTTGTAATCGGATTTAAAAAGCATCTGTCATTGCACTGTGACATTCAGAGCTTTTTATTCTTCATACGAACTTTGCATGTATTATCTAGAATTCTCCATCCTTTGCATCTGGATGTACTAGATATTTGAGAAATAAGTGGATGCCTCTTGAAGAGGTCTTTTACCCAATTCGTGACATTATTTGGTCAGATATTTACTGACTTTTGCAGTCGATTGGGTGCCTCCCGGAGAGGCCTTGGTTAAAAACTTAGTTTGGCAGTGCGTGGTCAGATTTTTCTGACTTTAAGTTATTTGACTGAGCACCCCCGGAGAGGTTTTGGGTTAAAAACTCAGTTTGGCAATAACGTGGTCAGATTTTTCTGACTTTAAGTTATTTGACTGAGCACCCCCGGAGAGGTTTTGGGTTAAAAACTCAGTTTGGCAATAACGTGGTCAGATTTTTCTGACTTTAAGTTATTTGTCTGAGCACACCCGGAGAGATTTTGGGTTAAAAACTCAGTTTGGCAATAATGTGGTCAGATTTTTCTGACTTTAAGTTATTTGACTAAGCACCCCCGGATAGGTTTTGGGTTAAAAAATCAGTTTGGCAATAACGTGGTCAGATTTTTCTGACTTTAAGTTATTTGACTGAGCACCCCCGGAGAAGTTTTGTGTTAAAAACTCAGTTTGGCAATAACGTGGTCAGATTTTTCTGACTTTAAGTTATTTGACTGAGCACCCCAGAGAGGTTTTGGGTTAAATTTGTGTCTGTCTAGTTCCACGTAGTAGGTATTGATTTTATTGGACATTTGAATTGATCAAGATGTCTTGGTAGTAAAACCATAACCCTAGGTCGATCCTTTCGGACGATACTCCTTTGGTGGAATTATAGCGAGTTTTCTTGATTTTATTCCTTTGGTTTTTCCCGCTGGTTGGCCTTGGTGTTTTGTTCTTCTTTTTATCTTATGGAGACATTTCATACTCCCATATTTGACGGGCGGTGCTTTATGAATCCAGGTACTCAATTTGTCCTTTTAGAATATGCTATGAACTAACACCGGGCTTTCATCGGACAATGAGCCAGCGGATTTATTATATCCTGTAATCAGAAATCATAACTTTGCAACTTTGAATATATAATCAAAGGTATGCAAATGTACAATTTAGACAGGAATCAAAAGAACTGTTTTATTCATATTCATGTAATCTCATACAAAGTATCTACTATATTCATAGAAGAATACAAAGGAATATGAGTTAAAAAGTCATTTGAAATAACGATGGAGGTGATCACTGTTCCAGGCCCTTGGGAGTTCCACTCCGTCTGTAGTCTTGAGTTTAAAGGTACCATCGAAGAGCTTTTGGTCGATGACAAATGGACCTTCCCAATTGGGGCCAAAGACTCCTGTTGCGGTCATGATCTTTTTTAACACTAAGTCTCCCTCTTCGAATGTTCTATGCCTGACCTTTTGATTGAAGTGCCAGGCAATTCTCCTTTGATGGGTGACTATTCTAAGCTCCGTCTCGGCCCTTTTTTCTTCGAGTAAATCAAGGGCTTCAAGTTGCAGCTTTTCATTCTCTTTCTGCTTAAAGTGAATTCTGCGGTGAGTAGGAACCTCTAACTCCACAGGTATCATTGCTTCCGAACCAAATGCCAAAGAGAATGGAGTGTGCCCTGTTGCAGTTTTATGAGTCGTACGATAAGCCCATAGCGCAAGTGGAAGTTCTTCAATCCAGTTACCTTTAGCTTTCTCGAGACACTTCTTAATGGTAGATTTCAGGATTTTGTTGACTGCCTCGACTTGCCCGTTGGCCTGCGAATGGGCAACTGCTGCAAAACTTTTCTGAATATGATATTTGTTGCAAAAGTCCCTGAACTCATCACTTTCAAATTGCGTGCCATTGTCGGTGATAATCTTCTGCGAAATTCCAAATCTGCATATGATATTTTTTGAAACAAAATTGATCACCTTTCTTGATGTGATGGTTGCCAGTGGTTCAGCTTCAGCCCATTTAGTAAAGTAGTCCACAACAACTATGGCATACTTGAAGCTAGATTTTGCAGTAGGTAATACTCCAATCAAGTCTATGCCCCAGACGGCAAATGGCCAAGGACTCAACATTTGTGTCAACTCAGTCGATGGAGCTCTCGGAATTTTTGCGAATTTCTGGCATCGGTCACATTTTTTAGCGAAGATCATAGAGTCGAGATTACATCAGGCCAAAAGTAGCCATATCGAAGAACTTTTTTGGCAAGAGTTTGTCCACCTACATGCCCTCCACAATCTCCTTCATGTAATTCTGCCAGGATTGCTTTGGATTCTTCCTTTGTTACACATCGTAGCAAAGGTGTTGAAAATCCTCTCCTATATAAGCGACCATCTTGGACGAGATACAAACGAGACTTTCGGAGCAACTTCTTGCGACTCTTCGGGTTTTCAGGAAGTGTTCCATGGAGTATATAGTTCTTGATGGGGGTCATCCACGAGTCTGGCACGTCGGTTGTCTCCATAACCCAATCTACATCAGATTCTTCAATACTAGAACTAGATAAAACTTCAACAGGAACTAGATCGAAGATTTGAGGATCTCCGGTACTAGCCAGCTTTGATAAAGAATCGGCTTTCCAATTTTCTCCTCTAGGGATATGGGAAATAGAATAATACTCCAAATTGTCAAGAAACTCTTTGGCTTTGCGTAGATACTTCGGGAGCTTTCCCATCTTGGTCTGAAATTCACCTTTGATCTGGGAAACCATCAACTGTGAATCGCTGAAGATTAACAAACTTTTCCGGCTCAATTCTTCCGCAACTCTCAATCCTCTAAGCAAAGCTTCATACTCGGCCTCGTTGTTGGTAACGGGGAATTCAAACCGCAGAGCACAACATATCTGTCATCTTTCTGGAGTTTCGAACACTATTCCTGCCCCAGCACAGTATTCATTCTTAGCACCATCAACAAAAAGCTTCCATCTGGCGACCAATTCATTGGTTTCTTCCATTTCCTCTCCTCTATTAGTGAACTCGGCAATAAAATCAGCCAGAGCTTGCCCATTTATCACTTTCTTGGGGTGATAAGTGATATCATATTGACTGAGCTCAACATTCCACTTTAGTAATCTCCCCGAGGTTTCTGGACGGAACAACACTTGTTTCAAAGGTTAATCTGTAAGGACCTTAATAGAATTAGATTGGAAATAAGGCCTGAGCTTCTGTGATGCGACAAGCAAAGCATATGCAAGCTTTTCTATCTTCGGATAATTCATCTCCGCCCCGGTAAACCTTTTACTGATGTAGTATACCGGCCACTGAACTTTATCTTCTTCCCTGATGAGGGCTGCGCTTAGAGCACGGGATGATACTGCAAGATATAGGAACAGGCTTTGAAGCTACCTTTGCCGTAGCGGCTTGAAGAGCAAAGAGTGAATCTAGCCTTGGCAAGATGGCATTGTTCGCTATCTCCTGCTGTTGTGTCAGTCCAGCGACGGCTTGATCAAGCTCACCTCCTGTGACACTCACGCCTCTATTCGATGTTTCCCCTACTTCAAACTGATTAACCGCGGGGGTTTCCTCTCGATTTCCCTCATTAGATGCTCTAGCCCTTACTTCCTTATTTTCTTTTGGCGGCATTATTTCAGAAAGTAGCTTGAACTTTGAGGAGTGTTCGTCAGAAGGTCCAAGTCGTAGATTCGAACGATCTATTTTGAGACTGGGCTTAAAGATTTCAAGATCTTCGCAATATATTTGATGTTAGAAAGTAGATCTGGCCCCACGGTGTGCGCCTAATTGTTAAACCAAAATTTGGCAAAACAACCGAAGTATTGCTTGACACGTCACCTAATCGGAGGCAAGATGCTTAGAAAGCACGTCACCTTTTCAAAGGCAAGGTGTAAGAATACCTTTACAATTGTGTGAGGCCATATCTAAGATCTGAAAACATTGAAATATAAAAAGAAGACAAAAATTTATAGTGGTTCGACCCTTATTGGGGTCTACGTCCACTCTGAAGAGAGAATTTTATTATTCACCAAGAGTTTTACAATATTTGTTCACTCATACATTCGTGGAAGCTCTTTTCGATATACATTCATCTTTACACTTATTGAGAATGATAGAACACTTGAAAGGACATCGAAGAAATCTTTGATGATGGAGCTATTGCGATTAATCCTTTCTCTCATGAAACACTTATGCTTCTTCTTCTATGGAAGCCATGGCCACAAGCTTGACATGTCTTCGGTGAAAGATGCAGAATGGATGTTGGAATGCTTGGAAAGAGTCAAAGAACAATTCGGCAGCACCTTCTTGCTCTCCTCAAAAATTCCCCCCAAAATGATGGAAGTGATCCACTATTTATAGGTGACGAAATGGATGAAATATGACTTTCAGGTTATGGGTCGGTATTTTGAGTATTTACGGAAATGCCACTGCTTTCTGTTACCAGCTGGCATGCTTTTGTACCAACCAGATCAGCTTTGATCGATCCGAAACCTATTTTGACGACCTGGAAGCTTTGGTGCAGAGCAGACCGACCATGGGTCTTTGACATAGGGCGGACCGACCCTGAGGCTTCGAAGCAGGTTGGAGCGACCAGGCTAGCATGGAGATAAGATCGACCAGCTATGATAGGTTGGAGCGACCAGGCTAGCATGGAGATAAGATCGACCGGCTATTATGTGATATCAGGACGACCCAAAGGCTTAGATCCAGAGCAGAACGATCAGGACTCCATGAATGGCGGAACCAACTAGGGTGATAGCAAGAAAGGAACCGACCACTTTACTTGGAAGGAAAAGCGACCAGGAGCCTTGTGAGGAAAAGGACGGCCATAGATATTGTCCATTATGACCGACCCTTCATGAAAAATGGTCTGAAGGATTCCGACCGACTATGTAATAACCCGCAAAATCTGAGCCAGTTTGAAATTTTTATTTTGGCCATTTTAGCGAATTTTGATTATTTAAAATAATTTATTTTAAATAATATCGACGAAAAATTTATTTTGAATATAATTCGAACGTATATATTATACGCGTCGTCGTTAGAATATAAATAATTATATATAATTATAAATAGAATTGAAAATGGCGCGGTAGTTCGATAATTCGATTTCAAACTTCAATTGAATGTACCGGGTGCAAAACAATCCGGATTTTAGTGAAACCAAAAATAATAGGATCTAATTGATAATATCTTTCCAACGAATCTGAAAAATCAAGATTTCATAACGGGAATCAAAAGATATGTCCAGTTGAAAATTCTGAATAGTCGCTATGGAATTCAGGCCCTTAAAAATGGACATTTTGCAAACGACCTCGGATTTCGACGAAACCAGTTTTGTTGGGTCCGCAGTGTCAAATTATTGCTAGATTCCAAATTTCATAATTTTTCGAATCAATATGTGAGCGTGGCAAAGGAAAACGCGTTTGACCAGTTTCAGTTAATTTTAATCGACTGGAAATTGGCCATTTTTCAAACGGTCTCAGAATTTGACGAAACTAGTTTTGTTAGGACCGTATCGTCAATACGAAGCTAGAAAATATTTTTTAGGAATTTTTCTAGTTAATATGTGACCCCAGTAATTTGAAATGTACGTTTAAAATTCAATAAAGTGATTTAAATGTAAATTCAACGGAAACTGATCGAAATAGTCGAATCAGCTTACGATACATATCCCATTGAGTTCGGAATGGGGGTGATTAGCTAGGGGCGATAGTCGTTGGGTCTCGTTCGGCGTTCGTATACGAAATCACATTTATGGAGAAAAATAAAATAATAAAATATATTATTATATATAAAATTTCGTTCAACATCCCCCCCCCCCCCCCCCGTTGACTTTTCTTCGATCAGAATCAAAACCCCTTTTCATTTTTATTTTTTTTCTTTTTCTTTTCTCTCTCGACGAAAGCGGAGGCGCTGCCTCGTCCACCACCGCGCCCTTCCCTCTCGCGCCAGGCGCCGCTGGCGTTGACTCTGCCCCCTCGCCGATCCTCTCCCCTCCAGCCTCCTCGTCCCTCTCACCTCCTCCCTCGATCGATGGAAACCCCGACCTCCCTGAAGCCGCCGCCCGCGTCCAAACCCTAGGCCCCTTTTCAGCAGCCAGCGCCACCTCCGAGGACCACCCTCAAGCCTCCCCTTCAAACGGTGAACCCCCCCCCCTCTCTGTAAGTTTTTTTTTCTTTTTATTTATTATTTTATTTTTGTTTTATATAAACAGAAAAAAAAGGGATTAAATACTGTTTTTATTTTAAAGTTTAAAACTAATTTCGATTTTAAGTTTAAAAACTGTTTTTTTTTTTGAAAAGTTTAAAAACTGATTTTTTTGAAAAGATTTAAACTTTACTAAGGAAAAGATTTAAACTTTATAAAGGAAAAGATTTAAAACTGACTTTAAAAAGAAAAGATGTGATCTTTAAAATAGAAAAGACGAAATTTTTATTTAGTAAAAGATGTAAGATATGATTTTTATATTTTTAAAGTAATAAAAATATAATTTTTAAATCATAGGAATATTAAAAATATAATCTTTATTTTTGAAAAGGCGGAATCTACGGAATAAAAATATGATTTTTATATATTGAACTTCGAAATAAAAATATGATTTTTATATATTGAACTTCGAAATAAAAATATGATTTTTATATATTGAACTTCAAAATAAAAATATGATTTTTATATATTGAACTTCGAAATAAAAATATGATTTTTATATATGAAATAGCGAATTAAAAATTCGATTTTTTTCATAAGTAGTGAAAGCGGACAACGAAGGTAACAACAAGGCGGGAACGAAGAAGATTTATATCAAAGGAGAGTCAAGATGTTTGGATAGCTATCGGTGAGAATTTCTCACCTTTCAATTTCTTTTTCTAGTTATATATATATATATATATATATATATATATACTAGGATGTAGACGGTGTTTAGTAGCACCCGACACCCGTCATCCACAGACCATGGATGGCTTGTTTGTTAAATTGTTTGGTTGTGTAGTTAGTTAAATTATTTTTGTTGAATTGATTTGTTTAGTGAATTTGATTGATATGTGAATGGCGTGGGCCTTCACTAGACCGGGGATAAGGCTAGGCCTTGTCCCGTTTCTAGTATCGTGCCGTTATGCCGCCGAAATTTTCTAAAATAAGTTAGAAAAATAAAAATATCATTTTATTTAAAGAATGAACTGAATAGAAATTCATATGTTGGAATAAAATGTTTTGTCGTTAAAAATATAATTTTTAACGTGAATGTGAATAAATAAATATTCATTTACAAACCAGACGGTTTGTTTATGTACACCTATTTGAAGGACATTGATTGGGTCGATAAATTTTACACATCGCCCAACTGCACAAATAAAATATGCGTTTGATTGTTTGAAACCCCACACGGGTGTTGGTATGAAATTTGAAGTTCACTCATCCTGATTGATTAAATATGTCGATCGATTGATTGACAGGCTGTTATAAGCGTTAGATATCTATATTTGATGCTTATACAGTGTAGTGCACTTTGGTTGATGGTTGATTATTTTTCAATGCTATTATATGTGTGTAATGCATGAAAATCCATATAATTAACTTTATATGGTAATTGATTGGGCCTCATTCCAATTTGAAAAATAAAGAATATTATAAAATAAAGGTTCATGTGTTGACAGTACTCATCCATTGAGATTGGTCATGTGTTGAACGAAATATTTTGATAATAACAACTATTTTGAAAAAGAAATATTTGAAATAGAATATTTCAAAATAAAGGAATATATGAAGCCGTGTTGATTAGATTGATGCCATTTCGACGTGAACGATATTTATATCGATTTTATTCGATTTCGAAATGAATTGAATTGAAAACGATTTCGAAATGAATTGAATTGAAAACGATTTCGAAATGAATTGAATTGAAAACGATTTCGAAATGAATTGAGTTGAAAACGATTTCGAAATGAATTGAATTGAAAACGATTTCGAAATGAAATGAATTGAAAACGATTTCGAAATGAATTGAATTGAAAACGATTTCGAAATGAATTGAATTGAAAACGAATTCAAATTGAATGCGAATTGAAATGAATTCGAATTGAATCGAAATTTGCATTGAATAGAAATGAATTTTAAAATGAATTTATAAAGAAGAATTCAATTTTGATTTGAATTGAAATGGAAGTTGAAATTGCTTTGAAACGAATTTAAAACTATTTATATAATTCGTTTTAAATAGAAATCGATGAAATATATATTATATATATTATATAATGGCCTGAATAGAACGCGCCGCGCCGCGGCAGTTCGTGAATTTCGACCATTTATTTCAAACGGACATTGCGGGAGATCCGACCGTCGGATTCTCCTAAAACCGGAACCGTTGGGTTCGTATCGAAAAGAGCTTTCCAATGAATATTAGAAATTTAAAATCCAACGGTTGGATTTGGAATTATGTCCAAATCAAATTTGAAAAAGGTCGCTGTAAGTGCAGTTCGATGGCCGTTGATGGAAATCGACTGTACGGGCCTTGATAAAATTATTAAAAATATCGATAATTTGTGTAAAATCATAATATGTGATTTGGGAAAAAATTGAGCTGAAGAATTCCACATTTGAAAGGATAAAAATAGATTTTTATCGAAATGAACTAGTTTTGAGCTGGAATTAAAATCAATTTATTTTTGAAATAAATAAATTGAATTTGAAAGTGATTTTAAAAGTAATCAATATTCCCAATACGTGGATTGGACTGGAGTTGAATCGAAATTATCTTCGGAATATTTCGATGTTGGATTTCGTGACTATACAAATATTGCTATGGGGATTTGAAAGATATAATTTATATCGTTATTTCCAATACGATATATGTTGGGTTCAGAATTTGATATTGAATATAAGCCGATATATTTTCTATTCAGAACCTTGTATTTAATATCAAATGTGATTTGGGTTTATCGTGGATCGTGTTTTAGATGACATTGGTGCTTTAACCCAGTTAAAGACATAATATTGATTTTTGAGAAAATTAAAACTAAATGGAGTTTTAATGAATCTTTAATTAGATTAAAAAGTGAATTGATAATTTAAATTATCAAATTTGAAAGGTGATCGAGAATGGAGTATCACCAGTTTTGCTCCAAAGCGATAGTTAAATCTTTAATTAGATTTGAACGTGAAATGGTAATTAATTTTACCGATAACACCGTGGTGGTAGGAATGGAGTATCACCAGTTTTGCTCTATGGGATATATAGGTTGGGATTGGGAAATAAAACAAATAATTACTTCGGTGTGGTTCGCTAATCCCGACTAGTTTGAAATTATATCCAAAGGAAGATTATAGGATAAATTTAGAAGAATTTATCTTGGATAAAATTAATGGGAATCTTTCCCTAAGAATGTGATTTTGTGAATAAAAGAATATTCTGAATTGGAATGAGGCGTTGGTGTGTTTGTGTAACATTTGTTTATCATATACGTGGGTTATTCAGAAAGGCCGGGTTATACCCATTCTGAATAACCGATTCGACGAGATGTCGAAGAAGAAGACGGTGGTTGAAGACCGGAAGTCTTCACATCGTTTGGGTGATTATTGATGATCTTGATTGGGCTGTACACCCAGGATGAGGGAATCAGTTGGTGATCGTCCAGACGTACTTGGAGATGGATGGATATGCGAGGAAAGTGCCTCCGGTTTCGTTCAGACCCAGAACGAACTTGTAAATGGATTGTGTGTCTGACACTGGATTTTATTCTGTGTTGATTGATCTCTATTAAATATACATCTGTTTGGCGGCGGAGAATTTATTCTCTTGCTTAACGCCCTTCTCTGAGACGTACGAGCTCAGAGGTTGTATATCGATGGACATCAGTCGCATGGAGTGAATTGCCAGTGTGGCATGCGTAAGTGGCAATTGATCAAGGCTTCTGTTGAAAAGCAAAGTCTTGTGGTTGATGATCAAAGCACGGCCTGTGTGGCGTAGCTTTGTGCATACCGTGAATTCGCGAGCCTCACACCTCGGTATGAGTCAAAAACGGGAGACGGACCGCTGGGAGAGCACGACGTTTCTTTCTAGCTAGGGTGGTGTCAGTGACCTACCAGCCCTGACATTTATATACTTTTCACCTGTGTGGTTGTTGGATATGAGGCGCCTCGGATATAGGTCTGTAAGGACCAGGAAACGTGTGTTCAGGAATTGCCAATCCTCAAAAGTAAGAGAGGACCGACCCAGCCGATTCCAAGGATCATAGTGGGGTCCTGAGGCATTTGCTAGAGTGTCTCGAACGCGGAGAGGAGCTTGCCCCTTACCTCGACTCATGATGGAATCCAATTTCCAATACGTGTGTTTCGGTTTTATTTGTAGAACCTAGTAGGGCGACATAGTGGTATGGGTCATTAATGCCGCCTATGATTGATATTTATGATGTGAAATTGTTTTGACACTATACACTTATAGTAATATCAAAATAATGTGTTTTAAACGTATCAAGCATGCTTTGGCTGTTATAAGGTAAAAACCCTATCCTCCGGCTTGCGTTGCATTGTGTGATGGGACCTGGGTCTTATAACAGCTTCATTTTTTCTTTATTTAGCATTGCGCTGTTTGTTCTATGCACTGGTATTCTTGGGAGGAAACCCGTTCCGTGTTATACGGCGTGGTCCCTTGAGTTACCATACTTTAAAACCAATATTAATAACTGTTTTAGTTCTCACACCAGTCACATGACTGACCTGGAGTTTATTGTTTTAACCTAAACTCTGGGTGCCCCTATTTTCCACACGGGCAGCTAGTAGTTTTGGTTTTGCAGATTTATATTCACAGGGTCCTGATTTACACCTGGAACGATGCTCGGAAAGCTCTGTATCCGTGTATCACTTTCAGTTGTGCTTTTGTATTATTTTCCGCTGCGATGTATTTAAATGTAATTTAAATCTCTGATATTTGTCAAATGTAATTTATTCATTTATACTCTGTATATTCTTGTATCTGATGGAATTGTTGTAATAACAATGAAATGTTCTTCCGTCTGCGTCCTTTTGTGTGTTGTTCTAAAAGTATCCGCGCTTTCCTTCACAGGGAAGTTACGGGTACTTATAGTTGGTATCAGAGCTTTGGTTTACAGAGCTCGAGAACAAGACACATTAGAACCATACGAAAGAATTCATCAGATATTGGATTAGTAAAATCCAATTAGAATTACTCGTTAGAGATAGGATCAGTAGTATCCTAGAACGAGTGTGAAGAGTATATTTTTCAAATGAAAACAATTTTGTTTTGAAAATTTAAACCATTTTATACGTATTTGATATTTATTTATTTTGAATATGGACAATCGAGTATATATAGATTTCGCGTATACGCGTCATGAACGTATATTCGAAGTTTTAATATACTGGGTAGATATAGAATCACATTCTAGACATCTGGGGATGATTCTGATGATGGTGCATCATCATCAGTATTCATATTCGAATTTCGAACGTGTTATTTCTATATATTTCCATTAGACTGGTGTGAGAACCAAAACATATATAGTTAGAACACATTGTTGTGAATTGGCATCAAAACGTGATTTTTTGTATATGTATCAAAATTATGAATTTGAAACTCTAATTCACTAATTGATTGATGTTTGTGTTGTTTGTTTATTTATTTGATAATTTTAACCATTTATGCCTAATTGAACCGAATATTGAACTATATTGAAAATTGGTCGCATTTGCTTGCATATACATATACTTACATTGAACAAGTGATAGCAAGGAGGCTAGAGCAGAGAATAAAATTTGTTTGCCCGACAAATAGGTACATGTTTACTACATAATTTACTGTTTTGTTTGGGTGATGATGATTTTGTGAGCCTATTGGCTAGCCACTTGGCTTTTTCTTTTTCTTTTTGAGATTAGAAGGAGCGGGGAAGCTATTTGAAATTCCCCGATGCTCCCGGTGCAGGGGAGGTTATGGCGAAATTTTTCGAAAATTTAGGGTGTTAGCCAAATTTTTGAGAATTTGAAAATTCTCAGAAACTGAAAAGTTGGAGAATGGAAGCCAGACCGAATGTAGAGTTAATTAATCAAACGACTTTCGACTTTGTTCCTTTTCGGGGACGAAAAGTTTTAAGTGGGGGAGATTGTAATAACCCGCAAAATCTGAGCCAGTTTGAAATTTTTATTTTGGCCATTTTAGCGAATTTTGATTATTTAAAATAATTTATTTTGAATAATATCGACGAGAAATTTATTTTGAATATAATTCGAACGTATATATTATACGCGTCGTCGTTAGAATATAAATAATTATATATAATTATAAATAGAATTGAAAATGGCGCGGTAGTTCGATAATTCGATTTCAAACTTCAATTGAATGTACCGGGTGCAAAACAATCCGGATTTTAGTGAAACCAAAAATAATAGGATCTAATTGATAATATCTTTCCAACGAATCTGAAAAATCAAGATTTCATAACGGGAATCAAAAGATATGTCCAGTTGAAAATTCTGAATAGTCGCTATGGAATTCAGGCCCTTAAAAATGGACATTTTGCAAACGACCTCGGATTTCGACGAAACCAGTTTTGTTGGGTCCGCAGTGTCAAATTATTGCTAGATTCCAAATTTCATAATTTTTCGAATCAATATGTGAGCGTGGCAAAGGAAAACGCGTTTGACCAGTTTCAGTTAATTTTAATCGACTGGAAATTGGCCATTTTTCAAACGGTCTCAGAATTTGACGAAACTAGTTTTGTTAGGACCGTATCGTCAATACGAAGCTAGAAAATATTTTTTGGGAATTTTTCTAGTTAGTATGTGACCCCGGTAATTTGAAATGTACGTTTAAAATTCAATAAAGTGATTTAAATGTAAATTCAACGGAAACTGATCGAAATAGTCGAATCAGCTTACGATACATATCCCATTGAGTTCGGAATGGGGGTGATTAGCTAGATGCGACAGTCGTTGGGTCTCGTTCGGCGTTCGTATACGAAATCACATTTATGGAGAAAAATAAAATAATAAAATATATTATTATATATAAAATTTCGTTCAACACCCCCCCCCCCCCCCCCCCCCCGTTGACTTTTCTTCGATCAGAATCAAAACCCCCTTTTCATTTTTTTTTTCTTTTTCTTTTCTCTCTCGACGAAAGCGGAGGCGCTGCCTCGTCCACCACCGCGCCCCTCCCTCTCGCGCCAGGCGCCGCTGGCGTTGACTCTGCCCCCTCGCCGATCCTCTCCCCTCCAGCCTCCTCGTCCCTCTCACCTCCTCCCTCGATCGATGGAAACCCCGACCTCCCTGAAGCCGCCGCCCGCGTCCAAACCCTAGGCCCCTTTTCAGCAGCCAGCGCCACCTCCGAGGACCACCCTCAAGCCTCCCCTTCAAACGGTGAAACCCCCCCTCTCTGTAAGTTATTTTTTCTTTTTATTTATTATTTAATTTTTGTTTTATATAAACAGAAAAAAAGGGATTAAATACTGTTTTTATTTTAAAGTTTAAAACTAATTTCAATTTTAAGTTTAAAAACTGTTTTTTTTGAAAAGTTTAAAAACTGATTTTTTTGAAAAGATTTAAACTTTATGAAGGAAAAGATTTAGACTTTATAAAGGAAAAGATTTAAAACTGACTTTAAAAAGAAAAGATGTGATCTTTAAAATAGAAAAGACGAAATTTTTATTTAGTAAAAGATGTAAGATATGATTTTTATATTTTTAAAGTAATAAAAATATAATTTTTACATCATAGGAATATTAAAAATATAATCTTTATTTTTGAAAAGGCGGAATCTACGGAATAAAAATATGATTTTTATATATTGAACTTCGAAATAAAAATATGATTTTTATATATTGAACTTCGAAATAAAAATATGATTTTTATATATTGAACTTCGAAATAAAAATATGATTTTTATATATTGAACTTCGAAATAAAAATATGATTTTTATATATGGAAAAGCGAAGTAAAAATTCGATTTTTTTCATAAGTAGTGAAAGTGGACAACGAAGGTAACAACAAGGCGGGAACGAAGAAGATTTATATCAAAGGAGAGTCAAGATGTTTGGATAGCTATCGGTGAGAATTTCTCACCTTTCAATTTCTTTTTCTAGTTATATATATACTAGGATGTAGACGGTGTTTAGTAGCACCCGACACCCGTCATCCACAGACCATGGATGGCTTGTTTGTTAAATTGTTTGGTTGTGTAGTTAGTTAAATTATTTTTGTTGAATTGATTTGTTTGGTGAATTTGATTGATGTGTGAATGGCGTGGGCCTTCACTAGACCGGGGATAAGGCTAGGCCTTGTCCCGTTTCTAGTATCGTGCCGTTATGCCGCCGAAATTTTCTAAAATAAGTTAGAAAAATAAAAATATCATTTTATTTAAAGAATGAACTGAATAGAAATTCATATGTTGGAATAAAATGTTTTGTCGTTAAAAATATAATTTTTAACGTGAATATGAATAAATAAATATTCATTTATAAACCAGACGGTTTGTTTATGTACACCTATTTGAAGGACATTGATTGGGTCGATAAATTTTACACATCGCCCAACTGCACAAATAAAATATGCGTTTGATTGTTTGAAACACCACACGGGTGTTGGGATGAAATTTGAAGTTCACTCATCCTGATTGATTAAATATGTCGATCGATTGATTGACAGGCTGTTATAATATCTATATTTGATGCTTATACAGTGTAGTGCACTTTGGTTGATGGTTGATTTTTTTTTTAATGCTATTATATGTGTGTAATACATGAAAATCCATATAGTTAACTTTATATGGTAATTGATTGGGCCTCATTCCAATTTGAAAAATAAAGAATATTATAAAATAAAGGTTCATGTGTTGACAGTACTCATCCATTGAGATTGGTCATGTGTTGAACGAAATATTTTGATAATAACAACTATTTTGAAAAAGAAATATTTGAAATAGAATATTTGAAAATAAAGGAATATATGAAGCCGTGTTGATTAGATTGACGCCATTTCGACGTGAACTATATTTATATCGATTTTATTCGATTTCGAAATGAATTGAATTGAAAACGATTTCGAAATGAATTGAATTGAAAACGATTTTGAAATGAATTGAATTGAAAACGATTTCGAAATGAATTGAGTTGAAAACGATTTCGAAATGAATTGAATTGAAAACGATTTCGAAATCAATTGAATTGAAAACGATTTCGAAATGAAATGAATTGAAAACGATTTCGAAATGAATTGAATTGAAAACGATTTCGAAATGAATTGAATTGAAAACGAATTCAAATTGAATGCGAATTGAAATGAATTCGAATTGAATCGAAATTTGAATTGAATAGAAATGAATTTTCAAATGAATTTATAAAGAAGAATTCAATTTTGATTTGAATTGAAATGGAAGTTGAAATTGCTTTGAAACGAATTTAAAACTATTTATATAATTCGTTTTAAATATAAATCGACGAAATATATATTATATATATTATATAATGGTCTGAATAGAACGCGCCGCGGCAGTTCGTGAATTTCGACCATTTATTTCAAACGGACATTGCGGGAGATCCGACCGTCGGATTCTCCTAAAACCGGAACCGTTGGGTTCGTATCGAAAAGAGCTTTCCAATGATTATTAGAAATTTAAAATCTAACGGTAGGATTTGGAATTATGTCCAAATCAAATTTGAAAAAGGTCGATGTAAGTGTAGTTCGATGGCCGTTGATGGAAATCGACTGTACGGGCCTTGATAAAATTATTAAAAATATCGATAATTTGTGTAAAATCATAATATGTGATTTGGGAAAAAATTGAGCTGAAGAATTCCACATTTGAAAGGATAAAAATAGATTTTTATCGAAATGAACTAGTTTTGAGCTGGAATTAAAATCAATTTATTTTTGAAATTAATAAATTGAATTTGAAAGTGATTTTAAAAGTAATCAATATTCCCAATACGTGGATTGGACTGGAGTTGAATCGAAATTATCTTCGGAATATTTCGATGTTGGATTTCGTGACTATACAAATATTGCTATGGGGATTTGAAAGATATAATTTATATCGTTATTTCCAATACGATATATATTGGGTTCAGAATTTGATATTGAATATAAGCCGATATATTTTCTATTCAGAACCTTGTATTTAATATCAAATGTGATTTGGGTTTATCGTGGATCGTGTTTTAGATGACATTGGTGCTTTAACCCAGTTAAAGACATAATATTGATTTTTGAGAAAATTAAAACTAAATGGAGTTTTAATGAATCTTTAATTAGATTAAAAAGTGAATTGATAATTTAAATTATCAAATTTGAAAGGTGATTGAGAATGGAGTATCACCAGTTTTGCTCCAAAGCGATAGTTAAATCTTTAATTAGATTTGAACGTGAAATGGTAATTAATTTTACCGATAACACCGTAGTGGTAGGAATGGAGTATCACCAGTTTTGCTCCATGGGATATATAGGTTGGGATTGGGAAATAAAACAAATAATTACTTCGGTGTGGTTCGCTAATCCCGACTAGTTTGAAATGATATCCAAAGGAAGATTATAGGATAAATTTAGAAGAATTTATCTTGGATAAAATTAATGGGAATCTTTCCCTAAGAATGTGATTTTGTGAATAAAAGAATATTCTGAATTGGAATGAGGCGTTGGTGTGTTTGTGTAACATTTGTTTATCATATACGTGGGTTATTCAGAAAGGCCGGGTTATACCCATTCTGAATAACCGATTCGACGAGATGTCGAAGAAGAAGACGGTGGTTGAAGACCGGAAGTCTTCACATCGTTTGGGTGATTACTGATGATCTTGATTGGGCTGTACACCCAGGATGAGGGAATCAGTTGGTGATCGTCCAGACGTACTTGGAGATGGATGGATATGCGAGGAAAGTGCCTCCGGTTTCGTTCAGACCCAGAACGAACTTGTAAATGGATTGTGTGTCTGACACTGGATTTTATTCTGTGTTAATTGATCTCTATTAAATATACATCTGTTTGGCGGCGGAGAATTTATTCTCTTGCTTAACGCCCTTCTCTGAGACGTACGAGCTCAGAGGTTGTATATCGATGGACATCAGTCGCATGGAGTGAATTGCCAGTGTGGCATGCGTAAGTGGCAATTGATCAAGGCTTCTGTTGAAAAGCAAAGTCTTGTGGTTGATGATCAAAGCACGGCCTGTGTGGCGTAGCTTTGTGTATACCGTGAATTCGCGAGCCTCACACCTCGGTATGAGTCAAAAACGGGAGATGGACCGCTGGGAGAGCACGACGTTTCTTTCTAGCTAGGGTGGTGTCAGTGACCTACCAGCCCTGACATTTATATACTTTTCACCTGTGTGGTTGTTGGATATGAGGCGCCTCGGATATAGGTCTGTAAGGACCGGGAAACGTGTGTTCAGGAATTGCCAATCCTCAAAAGTAAGAGAGGACCGGCCCAGCCGATTCCAAGGATCATAGTGGGGTCCTGAGGCATTTGCTAGAGTGTCTCGAACGCGGAGAGGAGCTTGCCCCTTGCCTCGACTCATGATGGAATCCAATTTCCAATACGTGTGTTTCGGTTTTATTTGTAGAACCTAGTAGGGCGACATAGTGGTATGGATCATTAATGCCGCCTATGATTGATATTTATGATGTGAAATTGTTTTGACACTATACACTTATAGTAATATCAAAATAATGTGTTTTAAACGTATCAAGCATGCTTTGGCTGTTATAAGGTAAAAACCCTATCCTCCGGCTTGCGTTGCATTGTGTGATGGGACCTGGGTCTTATAACAGCCTCATTTTTTCTTTATTTAGCATTGCGCTTTTTGTTCTATGCACTGGTATTCTTGGGAGGAAACCCGTTCCGTGTTATACGGCGTGGTCCCTTGAGTTACCAAACTTTAAAACCAATATTAATAACTTTTTTAGTTCTCACACCAGTCACATGACTGACCTGGAGTTTATTGTTTTAACCTAAACTCTGGGTGCCCCTATTTTCCACACGGGCAGCTAGTAGTTTTGGTTTTGCAGATTTATATTCACAGAGTCCTGATTTACAGCTGGAACGATGCTCGGAAAGCTCTGTATCCGTGTATCACTTTCAGTTGTGCTTTTGTATTATTTTCCGCTGCGATGTATTTAAATGTAATTTAAATCTCTGATATTTGTCAAATGTAATTTATTCATTTATACTCTGTATATTCTTGTATCTGATGGAATTGTTGTAATAACAATGAAATGTTCTTCCATCTGCGTCCTTTTGTGTGTTGTTCTAAAAGTATCCGCGCTTTCCTTCACGGGGAAGTTACGGGTTCTTATAGACTAGGAGCTCTTATGAGACCGACCCCTCCTTAAATGTTACAGAACCGACCCCTTCTTAATTGTTACAGAACCGACCCGTATAAATTTGTCAATAACCCATCAATTATACATATCGACTTTAGTGGATAACACTCCCATCGGAATATGGGACATAGCTAAACCATGGAGGGGTTCATTTAGTCTTTTAGCAAACCGCAAAGCTTTCTTATGCGGGGTATCCACTAGTTCCAACCCAAACCTTGCTAGTTGGTTGAATTTGTTAACATAGTCTTTGACAGTCATGCCCCCTTGCTTGAGTGCCAAAAACCTTTCCATTTGCATGCTTTTCTCAGCTTGAGAAAGAAACTTCATTTCAAACCTCTACCGAAAATCTTCCCAGGTCTCCACTGGACGTCCTGCTTGCGTCACTTCCCACCAGAATGAAGCCTCATCTTTCAGCAGTCAAGCGGCTAATTAAATCTTCCTACGATCGTCCACTTTGAAAATTCCAAACAATTCCTTCGTCTCTTTGAGCGAATTCCTTGCCTCTATGAAAGTTTCGGTTCCTCGGAATGGATTTCCACCCATAGCACAGAATTCTTTGCAGATCTTAGAGAAATTATCTGCTCATAGAGGAGGAGGATGAGGAATAACGGGTGCAGCTGGGGAAGAAGCGTCTGCTTGACTACCGGCGGGCGCCGTGGCCTCTAGATACCTACGGAACCATCCCAGTATCGTAACGCCCTCAGGAATATTAGGTTCCCCAGACATGCTGAAAAGAAAAGGAAAAGTCATTCAAATAGAGTATTGAAAGATATTTCCTATGGCATTGGGGAATATTTTTTTTTTCAAAACAGACTTTTCTTTTGAAAATGCTTTCTTTTAAAACCTTTTTGAAAATAATTTTCAAAATCTTTTTTCCGATCTGATAACCTTCAGCTCCGATACCAAGTGTGACACCCCATGTCCGTTAATGTCACTCATTAAGAGAATGCATTAAGTTTCGTGAAGCGTTATTGGTAAACAGAAACATAAATATTATAAGACAGATAATAAATAACAGTGGAATTTAAAATTTTATTAAACAAAAAACATCATAGTTCAAAACATGGTTACATCATACGTGCGAAATGCAAAAAACCCAGTACATCAATTTAAAACTTCTGTCTTGTAATTAAATTATCAGAGTACAATAACAAAAGAAGCATAATCCCTAAAACATAGCCATAGTAGAGAGATGAAATCAAGCAGTACATCTAAGAAGCTCCAAACAAGATGAAAACATAATCCTGATCAAGCTTGAGTATTCCCACCCTGAGAACCCGGGGGGGGGGGGGGGGAGGACATAAGAGAAAGAAGAGGAAACAAAATGGGTCAGACATAAAGTCCGGTGAGTCTAGTTACTTTTAGCATATAAATAAGTAAAAGTATCATGACAGGCATATACAGTGGATAAGAGAGATAACATCTTAAAAGGCAGGTATGACAAGGTAAACATGATAGAGTATATTGCGCTTCTCTAGTACTTTCCCTTTCTCTCTCTCTCTCTCTCTCTCTCTGCACACCAATACTAGTATAACCAGATGAGATGATCCCAATTACAAGATGGTAGACTTAGGCGTAGTTCTAGTGAGAGGTCTTTCCCCATACAATAACAGGCAGCCCAACATACCGGAGTTACCCCTAAGGGTAATAATGGTCTCCTAAACATACCGGAGTCTAGATGTACCCTAATTACTACCCCAATCAATCGGCTTCCTACTCCATAGATGCCCTGTGCTGGCCCCACAGTAGGATGTATCACTTCCTAAAGTGGCAACCCTTCGTTTTCAGGAGTGCACAACCATATCTACAAGTGTCACGACGTCTAAACCTCCTCTACCGGATCCATGCACGCACATGACCACATCGGAATGCGCTGCCCACACCATCCCCTACATTTGGGTCTCCTACAATTAGCCCAGTAAGTGTGCCCCGACTCCGACCTAGTTCGGAGTACTCGTTTGATACCTATATATGGGTTACTGACTGAAACGGTTCCCACACTCAAGATGATACAAGCTTCCTCCTACGCTTGCATCCCCACTAATAGGTTTTCCACAGATTATGCCATACCATAGTAAACAGATTGCATACCCCACAGGTTAATTTTGTAGGCCTATATATAAATATTACCCACCAACCCAAGATATACTTAACCCTCCCACTGTTTCATACGATTTTACTTAACCCCTACTCAAGTTAATATATGAAATCCTTATGTATTCAACTAGGTTAAGTATTCAAGTTTATTACCATATTCATCTACAGTTATAATGTACTAGACCTCCCACATTAAGCCTATAACTTATGGATGCTTGATATGCCGGGCGGGTCCGGGCAGACTTCTTCCACAAGTCGGACTTAATCTCGTGTCTTAGCACGTCATGTGTTTATGCACTTAGACCCCTCACATTAGATTCACTACTTGTGGTCGCTGGATATGTCGGTTGGTTCCAGGCCGACTTCCACCACAAGTGTAATCTAACCTCGTGTCTTAGCGCGGTTATAGTTTCTAATTACTGTAAATTTAGGCATTTCCGTTATTAATCAATTATTCCTATGTCATTATAGGTTTTCATGCCCCTTTTTCCCAAGTCATATTCTTTATGTATCCTATGCCTTAAATTCAGATCTTTATTCAAAGTTTGGTTTATGCCCCAAATTCATATTCATGTATTTCATTCAATTTATGCTTAAATTTCCCAATACAAGTTATGCCCCCAATTTTAACGTTTTCTTCTCGTTCCTAATTTTACGAGTTCGCATATTTCAGCGGCATGCCTAGGCTCGAAAGTAGCCTAGCTATAAAAATTAAAGGGAAAAGAAGAAGGGCAGATGACATAAATGAACATAATAACAAGATTGACATTTAATGGCAGAAATGGGCATAACAACTAATAAACATACGGTGACAAAGTTGGGCATAGCGACAAGATAGGAATGTGAACACGTGATAGTAGAACTGATTCTAACATAATAGGGACATCATAAACAGGCATGATGAGATTTAAACAATGAATTAGATTAACAAACAATAACAGATCTGGCATGATAAATAGGTATAGGCTTAGATCTAGTTCATAGTCATGTCAGAATAACTTAGATACACAGGTTATAGCAGATGTGATATGATTCAAATAGTCACAAGATTAGATCCAAGTTATAGTCATGTCAAGATTAACTTTTTAAGTATTTAGATCTAAATATAAAGTAGACTTACAGCGATTGGATCTAAGAAATAGAAGAGTAATTGCAGATGTTGAATCACAATCTCTGAATTAGTCTACCCCTCGTTGTAGAAGAAGAACAAGCTATTTTAGTCTAGGCAAAGGCAGCATCTATTCCTCCATTGTTTTTGAGTGAAGAAAACAATGGGTACATGGTCTTATTTATACCCTAGAACCAACGAATCTAGTCAAGAAAGGGGTCTACGTTCAGAAAAAGGAACTCTGCCTCGGATCTGCAGGGAGGTCGACCCCCCCTTGGTGTGTCGACCTAGGGGTCGACACCCATGGGCGGGATATTTCCCGCTCCCTTTTTCTGCGATTTTGAAATGTTTTGAATTCTGGAACTTATTTTATTCGTATATAAATGGCTTACATGTATACAAACTTTAAACCTTAATAACTTCTTCATACGATGTCTGTTTTACACAAACTAGGTGTCTATTATGACCAGAATTCCGAGACGAACGCAATGGTGCAGTCTGTTTCCCTTAATTTTGAATAATTATTTAATTATTCTTTAATTTATAATCTTTAGTATTGTTAAAATTATGGTGTGTTACAATACCTTCAGGGTGTTGTAAAAATTTTAAATACTTTCACTACTTTAATCAATTCAATTATCTCTGAAAGTACAATACTCATGGCACATAACATGTTGTTGACACTGTATGGTGCTTTAGTAACTTTAGTGTGTTTTTGTCATTTTATATATTTCTAATTTTATCTTATGGACTACTGGTCCATATTTTTATTTAGGAGAATTTCATGATGACCAACCATGCCTCTCTCTAATATGGGATTTTTAATTTATCTATAAATATAAGCACTTTATTATTTACTAATTTATCATCTATGATTATTTCTTGTCAGTTATATACATGATATATTGAGATATCAAATTTTTTCATGTTTTAGGTACTTAAACCACTTCTAGGGTTATTTGACAATCATGTCATGTGGTTCTTTCAAAGCACCCTTAAGTGTTTCTTCAAAAACAATCACCTCTTTTATTTGGTATCTTTATGACTTAATCCAAAAAATATTTTGAATTGACTTTTTATACCACATTTAAGTTGTGATTTACACCTTTTAATCCTTTAGGTATTCAAATGTATATCGGAGAAAGTCTGCTAGGGACACAATTGATAATTTATGCAAGTTACTTAATATTTTACATCATTCTATATGTTAGCAAATATTTAACACCAATGATCAACATGCATCTATATCCATTTATCCTCCCTCTTAATATTGACAAACATTGACACATTAAATAATAAACCCTCTTTGGATTCTCATAAATACATTATGTGTATTTTAATTGTAGGAGGATAAGGCTCTTATTAGTTGGTAAGATGCATTTATATTATATTGCTTATTCTCTTACATTGATCTAGTAACTTGGAGTAATTTTCTAATTATATGGATCATTTGAATACACATATAACTTCAGGTCATTCAATATTGATGTCAATCGACTTTTAGAATTACTAAATAATAAATGCATAATATATAATATGAGCTCAAAACAACTTCAGGTTGTTCATTAAATATTCACATATATGTGTATATTACGTGCATCCGCGTATTACATATGTAATTGATTTGCATATTCTTTCTAGTTCGAGTTATCGATTTTAGAACAATTGTTTATAAGGTTCCAAATCATAAATTTTTTGCTTATTAAGCAATGCCAATGCAAATCTTAAAGATCCTATCATAATGTCCAAAACATATAGTTTGGAACTGTGTTGAATTTCTGGTTCAAATAAAATATATAAAAAACTTCAAGTTATTAATTTATTCTTCAATATAGTATCTAAATGCAAATATACAAGTATGATCAACTCATATTGAAATTTTTGAAGGATGCATCATCATTATCCCATATGATGTAACTTCTTTAAGAAGTTTCAAATAGCTGCAATAAAGCTCCAGGCTTTTAAATTATGAATTATTTTAAACTCATCGATCGAAGAACATTAAGTTCCATAATGCATGTATATAATATATTTCGAGCTTATTAATTTATGATAAACTTCTGGTTCTCAACCTTTTTGCATACTTCTTATTTAGAAGTCTTCATTCCCTAACATGAATGGTTTAAAAAATTAATGATCTGTAAGTAAAATTCACAACTATAAACAAAACTAGCAACATGTCCCAAATTCAAAAAAAAATTATCATAAGAAAATTAAATCAAAAAATTATTATTGTTATTATTTCAAAGCAAAAAAATGGTTTTTTAAACAACAAGAAACAAATAATTTTTTTTTTCTTTCACTTCAAGTGTGCTAAGTCAAAATCAATGTTGGATCTAGATTATATATGATCTTTCGGGATGCGTTTTTTCTTTACAAAAAAATGTCTAAGAAAAATAAAAAATTTCTTATTGAAATACGAATTATATCTCAAAACATCATTCAAAACAAAAGGTTTTCAAAATGAAAACTGTATTTATAAAACATGTGCAGATCTAAAAAGTCAAAATCAGTATAATGATATCTAAAAAATAGATCTGTTAAAACATAAGTCCAAATAAAGAAAACTAAATTAGAGAATTTCAGATCTGATTTCGTTAACTAGGTACAAGGAAGAGAAAGATATGATTTCGTAAATCGATTAAGAAAAAGTTCATGCTTTGGACCATATAAACTTCACAAAAAAATGATATTATCATTACATGTTCTAAAATTACTACAATAAAAATTCAGGTCTTATTATAATTTACGTATCATTATTATATTTTTTAAATCGAAGTAGCTTTTCCAGAAAGTGCTTTTATTCATGTACGAGTTTCATTTTACTATTTTTCTTTAAGGAAATAGCATTTATTATAAATGTAATGATCTCTTCTAACAATAAATTTCTTTTAGAAATTATGTGTAACATAAAATTTAAATATGAGCATATTGTTTTTCATTGAAACTTTTCATTTCATTGATTTTTCAACTAGGCCTTTTGCTATAAGAAAATATTAAATGCAATTATATGTTTTGTGGTTTTATTTCATGTTTCTCATTTGCATATGAACTTCAGGTTACTCATTTGAAATAATTTGTATATGAACTTCAAGTCATTTGCATATGAACTTCAGCTTCCTCATTTGAAATAATCTGTATAAGAATTTCAGGTCATTTGCATATGAACTTTAGCTTCCTCATTCGAAAGAATTTGTTTACACCATGGGTTTTCAGTTTCACTTCTAGTGATAAATGAATATTGCTACTGAGTTTTAAATGCTACATCATTATATACTATACCCATAATTCTGTAGGGTATACATAAAAAAATCAAGAGATATTCTGTCTTCGGACTTTCCAAAAGAATTATATATGAAAAGTGCTAGTAGATCGAAAAAGATAAAATTAGATCCACCTTCAAGGTTTTAAATCTCGGATATCGGTCGCATTTCGCCTCGGGGATTTTATAGACTCGGTCTTGTATCGGGGGAGATCTCGAATGAGATGAGTCTAACTCGGGAGTTCGTCTTGGATTTCCATCTCGGGTCTGAAAGTACATATCGGAACAATCTCACGTACATTGTATGTTAGAAATGATATTTTAACAAAATGATTTTTATGAATGCTATTAAAAACATAGTAACTTAAACTTAAAATTCAAAATAACTTTATTATTCTTTATTTCGCGAAAGATCATTCGTACTCTAAATCGTAATATGCTTAAAACAGAAATATTGTTAGACAGGAAACATTAAAAGGATCCAAAACATTAAAAAATTCAGCATAAATAGACCATAAAATACATAAT
The DNA here is from genome assembly GCA_030737875.1 of Allium sativum. Lineage (NCBI taxonomy): Eukaryota > Viridiplantae > Streptophyta > Magnoliopsida > Asparagales > Amaryllidaceae > Allium > Allium sativum. The sequence continues at coordinate 689,782,264 of CM060913.1, read as the reverse complement.
TTCATAAGTAACATGTATGTAAAAAGACGAATATAAAAATCATAAACATTGTAAAACACATACGAATATACAATATAGTCATTTAACATGCAAAATGTAAAATAATAAAAGATAGTTATGGCTAGGTTTGAGTTTTTTAATTATTGTTATAATTCAGGCACAAATTTAAATTTTAACCAAAAAAACTAAGATCTCAGACGATATTCCATTATTTCGTATCGATCGATATACTGTTCGATATTGCAATATCTCGGGAAATATATTCGAAAGGAGATTTAGAGTGATATTTGCTGTTTCATTTCGGAAGGAGCTCAAAACGAGATCTCGGAGGAGATCTCGGGCGAGATTTGAAACAGTGTCCATCTCTATATCATCAATAATGAAAACAATACATATATAATTAAAGCTCCATCAACTGGATTTGAAAAACTCAAAATTAGATCCGAAAAGAATTGAAAGAGTAAATCTTAACATATATTTGGGGTCAATGAAAATAGTTAGATTTAAAAAATAGAACATTTAGAAGTCAATCTAGAGCTACAAAAAATAATAATAGAAAACCAGATCTATAAGTATGAATCAGATCTAGAAGAACAAAAGATATAACAAATTCATAGATCTATTAATCAAAGATTGTTAAACAGAAAATAGTTGCATAATTTTTTTTTAGAAATCTATGAATTAATAATCTTCAAATGAAAATTACTTATATGACAAATCCATAAACGTAGATCTAGAAGAAAGGAAGATATAACAAATTCATAGATCTATTAATCAAAGATTCTTAAACAGAAAATAGTTGCTGATTAACATAGAAATGTGTTTATTTTATGCTCTTATATCTTGTCTTTTGTATATAAATAAATATTACTTGGGTATTGTTTTGTTACTTTTACAGATATTCCAACCCAGCCCGCATGCAACCAGAAAAGTAGAGAAATGGAGATCAGATTGCTATATATTTACATTTTGAAGAATTGTAAATGAAGATCTCACATCTAGTTGCTGTTGGACAAGAAAATGATTGATAAAAAGGCCATGCACATCTCAAATCAAGGGAGGCTTGTCAAAGAACCAAGAGGAAAAGAAGAAAGGCCAAATTTACTAGATTTCACTAAGACCCATTTGTAATTCTCATTGTAAACACTTTTATGAATTCCCTAAGGCCCATTTATCATTGTATTAGGGTTAGGGTTATGGTTTGGTTATCTCCTATAAATACCCTTGTAATATCATTGTAGCCACCATCCTATTTTCTCTTCTTATCCATTAATAAAGTTTCTAGTTCTCTTTTATTTTTCTACATTTTTCTTTTTCTTAGCAATTGGTGTTGTCTTCACAATTAGTTTTGGTAGAACACCAATTGTATTTTACATTTTTTATTAGTGATTAGTCGTTTGATTAGTTTCAACAACAATCCTAACTTTACTTTTTGTTGTTCTTCTTTTCCTGCAATTTTAATTTCTGCATTTTATTTCTGTTTTGCATTTTAATTTCCAATTGATAATTGTGATTTGATCGTCGGTAACACCCCGCCTCCGCTAGGGTCACTCGCAAAGGAATGCACTAGCTTTAGAGGGGCATTATTGGTAAACATGCACAGAAATATCTCAAGACGGAACATATAAAATAGCGGAAGTAAAATCGAACTTTCATAAACATGAATACATAAGGTCTAAAGCCTTTTACATCAGAGTACATGAAAACCTGTCTTGCAATAGTAAAGAAGCATAAAGACTTTTTCATAAATTATTCCCCAAATAAAAACAGTAAAGTAGCCATAGCCAGGAAAAGTCCAAGCCATCCATGATGACCTTCAAGCAGAAGAAGTCCGAACTAAACAGCAGTGTTTCCTCCCTGTAACCTGGGGGGGGGAACGGAAGAAAAGAGGCGAAACAAAACGGGTCAGTCAAAAAGACTGAGTAAGCCCTATCTACTATTAGTATAAAAACTAGTAAAGTTAACTGACATGAGAAACTGAGATGAACATAAGCATGATAACAAGATAGATAAGCTAAATCAAAATAACAGGATGAACTACTGAACTCAGATAAACTAAGATGTCATGATAAATTACGATGTCAAGACAAAACAAGGTATCACATCGTCAGGTTCCTATCAAGTATAATATCCCAAGATATCTATCACGTATAACGTCCTAGGTATCTATCCTGTATATCTGCTCTGCACCTACCGTACTAGTATCCCAACTGTATTACGTGTTATCCGTGAATGACCCTTACTCAAAAGTCGTGTAATGGTCCCTGTCAACCTAATATGCCGCATATATAGGTTACTCAACTTATATGTTTCTTTCCATGTATAAGTTCAGTTCTTTGCCGTAGGCTGTGCGGGCTTTCCCATGTAAACGGTTTATCCTTGAAGTTGTTTTGGACTGCAACCCTTGATCTAGTTGTGTTTCCTTACCATGAACTATCGCACGTCCACTTAGGATTTATGCCACCTAGGACCGCTAGGGATTATGCTACCTAATGAACGTTTCCGTGTCTCGGTTTGGGTTTTGGCCACCTAGGACCACTAGGGATTACGCCACCCGTCAACCGCGCCCTTGATCCCACGTATGTATCGTGAATCGTTTTCCATGTCTAGATGCACATGTTCCCCAATGTGCCATCCGAGTTCCGTGCCAGGGCAAATCAAGAAATACGGAACTCGGTCGGGAGCTTTAAATCGTCTGCCGATGCAGATATCAAGGTCTGTTTTTGTACCCGTGGCTATGGTCCCACGTGACCCCTCCCTCAACTACTGAAAGGCAATCCAAGAAAAATCATGTATAAGAACCACTCCACGGCCCCACTATAGCCCACTTTCCTATGGGCCAACCTCACCCATGACTCGATAGCAAGCACATGGTCTGTTGGGGTTCCCTGCCTTTCCGCACGTACACGATTGACTAAAGATGGTAGGTAGTCGGCGATGTGCTATCCAGGGCAAAAACAAGAATCGTCGACTCCACGCTAATCCATCCCAGTCTTTAGGTTGCTCGCATAGCAACCAAGGCATACTCTTGGTCCTTCTAACGCAGACCTTAACCTCTCATGGGCCTAGTATAATTACCTGGCAGCCCACAGAGGGATCCCAAGAAAATCCTCACGTCCCCCGAAGCTTCCACTTCGGCACCCAGTGCGCTGGAGCTTTTATCCAAGTCAGATAACTTGCTCCCCCTCGTATACTAAGCGATGACCTACCGTATCAGGTTACTCATCGTTTTGAGAATTAGTCCTATGTCCTTAGCTAAGAATTACTACTTAGTTACCCTTAACTAAGGTTTACCACTTAGCTTCCTTTCCCGTTATCCTTGATTAACCACGGTTTTCTACCTAGTTCTTCTAGCTAGGGTTTGTCTATTGGGTTAAGTGTTATCATTCAAGTCCATGACTTAACCCGCCCACGAATCACGTCAAAGATTGGCTAAGTATTTAAGTTCAAGACTTAGTCCCACAAGTTGGTTAAGTGTACCCAGAGGCTCATGACTTAACCCTATCCAGTCAAATTGGTCAAGTACTAGCTTACCTTAATCCTATCGGGTTATCTTGCTAGATCGATTAAGCATAGATTATCTTAATCCCATCAAATTATCGAGTCGGATTGGTTAAGTATAGGTTGGCTTAACCCCATCCTCTAATCGTACTACAATGGTTAAGTATATTCTAAAAAGGTCTTGTGACTTAACCTTATCAGGTCCGCGTATTAGATTGGTTAAGTGTAAGTTACTTAACCCCATCAAATCATCATGTATAATTGGTTAAGTATAAGTTGCTTAACCCCATTAAATTATCACGTTAAGTTGATTAAGTATTGGTTACTTAACCTCATTGAATTACCAAGTTTAGATTGGTTAAGTGTTTAACTTAACCCCATCGAATTACCGTGTTTAGATTAGTTAAGTGTGGATTACTTAACCCCATCTAATTACCGTGTCGGATTAGTTAGGTGCAAATTACTTAACCCCATCCCCTAATCATCTTGTATGGTTAAGCGTCATTAAGAAAACTTACTTAACCTTGCCAAATTATCATGTTGGATTGATTAAGTGTTGGTTAACTTAATCCCCGTCCACTAGTCGTATAAAAATGGTTAAGCGTCATTAGGCAAATCAAATCACTTAACCTACCCAACCTTGTCATGTTTTGTTAAGTATCATTAGCCTAACCAATTTACTTAACCTATTTACCCATGTCATATTTGGTTAAGAGTCATTAATCAAATTAACTTAACCCTATCATGTGGCATTAATTACTTAATGCACCCCAACCTCTCACATTAGACTTTGTTGTGGTTACTAGTTAAGCTGGTCGGTTCCTGGTAGCTTTACACCACAACTTGGTCTAACCTCGGGTTCAAGCACAACATAACCAACTTCTCACATTGGGTCCTATTGTTTGCAACTACTAGTTAGGCCGGTCGGTTCCGGGTAGTTTTACGTTGCAAACTCAACCCAACCTCGAGTTGGCCACTTTCTTGTTTAGTCTAGTGTCATGTTCATAGTCAAGTTTTCAAGCAATTGGGTAGACCTAACTTAATAGGTAAATTCCCAATGGGTAGACCTAACTTAATAGGTAAATTCCCAAGCTTATGTTTTTATGCATACTTACATGTCAACTTCCATGTTATGATTCAAGTCATGTTTTCAAGTTGTATTTTCATGTCATTAGAAATTACCCATAACATAACCCAACGCTTTTAAACTCGCATATACGTTCACAACAACTTAATGGATTAAAAGAAGAGACTTGGCAAAGGCATGACAAAAATGGATATTAAGCCACAAGTTAATCATGGTGGCAAATGAGGCACAAATGTGTTCATTAGCTTGCATGTTACATTCTTAAGCCTCAAAATCATGCATAAACCCAAACTTGGCACATAAACGAATCATGGTGACAAAAGACATGGAATGATGACTAGAAACTCGCATGTATCATCATATAAGGGTTATGACTTCATATGCAAGTTGACATAAAGATTATGAAGGTTTTCATGTTGCATAATGCAACATTTCAACATAAAGGTTGTAGCTTTTAGCTCATAAGATCAAGATAAAGACTTCATAAGCTTGCATGACATGATAGCATGTATCATTCTCAATGATCAAACCCAAACTTGCAACATGAACATTTAACTTCATAGTTAATATCTAAGAGTAGGGAAAGGGCTTACATTGTTATGAAGGCACAAATCGAAATGCAAAACAAAGATTGTGATGAAGCCTATGCATGCCATCACCCAAAAACCCAAAGATGAACACTCCAAATCAATAAAAACCCCATCTTTATGAACAAAGATCAAAGCTTTAGCCTTGAGATCAACTTGAGAAGCTCTCATACTAACATAGGGACTCTCTAATACTCTCATGATCATGAAACCTCTCATAGAAATGAAGTGGAGGCTAGGATAGTTGAGTGGAGGCCATGAGAGTAGTAATTTTGCCATAGTTTAGTTGCATGAATGAATAATGAGGGTTTATGATAGGTTAGGGTCTTATTTATAGATTAGGCAAGTGTTTTAGGCCATAGGATTAAACCTAGATTCAATCCAAGCCATCAAAGCATGTCTTGGGGAAGAAGTCAAGTGTAGGAACCATCTAGGGCCTTTAGATTAAAGATGAACCATGAGAACCATCCAAATGCAAAATCTGCATTTGAGCGAATCGGCCCACGGGTTGACAGCCAAACACCCTGGATTAACCCCTAGTCGACCCAGCGAGCTCGGGTCGACCTCAAAAATCGGCTGGTTCGGTTATTCCCCTCTCCCAATTCGCTGTTTTGAACATTTTTGCATATTTATTTATTTAATTTTCAAATATATATATATATATATATATATATCAATATATATTTATTTCTCTGCGCAACCCATTTTACTTAATTAAGTATACTTTAATTTGGGAATTTTTCGTGAAACTTCGCGAGGCCATATCTTGGTCATACGGACTCAAATTTTCGAAAACTCGGACTCTATTTCACGTATTTTTCCGAGACGAACGCAATGGCATAGCCCGTTTCCCTTGATTTAGATTTTACAGTTTAATTCTGCCTCCATTTATATTATAACAAGTTATTGAAAATACGGGTTGTTACATTCTCCCCCCCCCCCTTTTAGGATTTCATCCCCGAAATCTCCAAGTTAGGAAGAACACATCCTACCATCCATCATCCATCTACTCAAATCATCATCCACAAGCAACCATTGTCCTTAGATGATTTTTAATGATGTATGAATATATGCAAAACGTGTGTGTACATGTTCCTTAGCTAATGCTAATGATCAGGCCTGAATAATCTTTCTAATGCAAAATATGTATAGTGCCATGAATCCAACATGTATGCAAATAGTCCTAGCCATATAGGTACTATATGCGTGCACAATCATTCATTCATATGCAACAACCGCATGATAATACGTTCGATTTCATCCATAAACAAGTATAAATACTCGTGCATATGCAATACGAAATGTGACCGAGTCGAGCTAGTATCTAATGTGTATTCGCGCATCCACGAGCAACCACTTGCAACCACTAGCAACCATATCAATCATAACATGTTTCAAATACATGTTTACATCCATAGGGTTCTACCTAGGATTCCCTGGAACAGGGTCGAGAAGAAAAACAAGACAAACTCCTTATGGGGTTTGTAACAGAAAATAGGACCGAGAGGATGTCCACAAAAGATAGCCTACAAGTAAGCTCTACAGAAAACAGGGATCAAGGATATACTCCCAAAAGAGATATCATGCGCGTATATAGTCTTTGACCATCAGAGTCGTATTTCCTCAAGCTTAATTCCATTGTGCCTTGACCGTCTTTTAACTTCGCGATTTCGTAGCTTCCTATTTCCTGTTTCCATAATATGAGCTGGAACTCATTTCTTCGTCGCCTCTCGTTCCACTTGCACACTTGGCGCAAACATGACTGCGTACTCATGATCTCATGCAAGCTTTCCAAAATTCACTAGTGAATCTCGGACCTCGTACCACAAGGTATTCCACGTAGAAGAACTTTCTCTTGAAAGTAAACAGATGCCAACCAGGTTATCAAGCGCACTTACTAGGGTGATTTCTATAACCCACGCATAAGTGAAGTAAACCATCCGTCTTATCGGCGAACACCACTCGATCGGGCTTCAAATTTCCAATAAAGGCATCAAGGGATTCTAAGTAACTAGTCATGACAGAACCTCAAAAAGGTTACCCGGTACTTCGAGGGCATTACCAAGGCTAGTCAAAAAGTCTAACTACCCTCCTATCAAAACCGAGAGTGGCACCCCCTACTGGATAACCACTTCATCCCTAGAATCCATCCATAGCTTATAAACATAAGCATTATTTCCAAACTCAACACTTGGCATAGACATTCCCAAAATCCAAACAAGTCATGTATAAATGGACTGATTCTCCAATAGGACTTTGAGACAAAAATGGGATTCTCTATTACGCTAGTACTTAAGGTGCAGAGACTCAACTATCGAAGCAGACTTAAATGATACGAACAACGAAGTCCTAACGGGATGATAGAGAAGAAAAGCTAAACCATTAACAAGATCGTTACCCTCCTTCCGAGGTACTCTAGAAATGAGAGCATACTACTGCCCTCCCGATGATCTTGTCCTTGTCCCATAATACTTAACTATCCGCCCCGTTTTACCATGCCAAAGGTACTCTCTCGTCATGGGTTTCATTGTTCATCTTTCTCCCTCCTTTGAGGACTAAGCCATACCAACAAGTTGCTCATCCTTAAGCTCGTATCCTTTATCCTCTTTCTCACTATCCTTTCTTATAACGCGGCCACTGGTCTCTTGAAAACCACCTCCATCGCATGGAAAGCACTTTCGTAGATAGAAAAGACTAGTCGCAGTTAAAACCACTGTGACTACAGATGGAGGAAAGAAAGGAAAAGAGATTTAATTAAGGAAACAAGGATAATGCTAATGGCCTTTGGGGAATAGCCTTTTCTTTTTAAAAGAAAACTATCTTGAAAAATGCTTCTTTATAAACGATTTTCAAATAGTTTTCAGAAGGTCTTTAAAAACTTTTGCCCAGTCTGGTAACCTTCTGCTCTGATACCAAATGTAACACCCCGCCTCCGCTAGGGTCACTCGCAAAGGAATGCACTAGCTTTAGAGGGGCATTATTGGTAAACATGCACAGAAATATCACAAGACGGAACATATAAAATAGCGGAAGTAAAATCGAACTTTCATAAACATGAATACATAAGGTCTAAAGCCTTTTACATCAGAGTACATGAAAACCTGTCTTGCAATAGTAAAGAAGCATAAAGACTTTTTCATAAATTATTCCCCAAATAAAAACAGTAAAGTAGCCATAGCCAGGAAAAGTCCAAGCCATCCATGATGACCTTCAAGCAGAAGAAGTCCGAACTAAACAGCAGTGTTTCCTCCCTGTAACCTGGGGGGAAACGGAAGAAAAGAGGCGAAACAAAACGGGTCAGTCAAAAAGACTGAGTAAGCCCTATCTACTATTAGTATAAAAACTAGTAAAGTTAACTGACATGAGAAACTGAGATGAACATAAGCATGATAACAAGATAGATAAGCTAAATCAAAATAACAGGATGAACTACTGAACTCAGATAAACTAAGATGTCATGATAAATTACGATGTCAAGACAAAACAAGGTATCACATCGTCAGGTTCCTATCAAGTATAATATCCCAAGATATCTATCACATATAACGTCCCATGGTATCTATCCTGTATATCTGCTCTGCACCTACCGTACTAGTATCCCAACTGTATTACGTGTTATCCGTGAATGACCCTTACTCAAAAGTCGTGTAATGGTCCCTGTCAACCTAATATGCCGCATATATAGGTTACTCAACTCATATGTTTCTTTCCATGTATAAGTTCAGTTCTTTGCCGTAGGCTGTACGGGCTTTCCCATGTAAACGGTTTATCCTTGAAGTTGTTTTGGACTGCAACCCTTGATCTAGTTGTGTTTCCTTACCATGAACTATCGCGCGTCCACTTAGGATTTATGCCACCTAGGACCGCTAGGGATTATGCTACCTAATGAATGTTTCCGTGTCTCGGTTTGGGTTTTGGCCACCTAGGACCACTAGGGATTACGCCACCCGTCAACCGCGCCCTTGATCCCACGTATGTATCGTGAATCGTTTTCCATGTCTAGATGCACATGTTCCCCAATGTGCCATCCGAGTTCCGTGCCAGGGCAAATCAAGAAATACGGAACTCGGTCGGGAGCTTTAAATCGTCTGCCGATGCAGATATCAAGGTCTGTTTTTGTACCCGTGGCTATGGTCCCACGTGACCCCTCCCTCAACTACTGAAAGGCAATCCAAGAAAAATCATGTATAAGAACCACTCCACGGCCCCACTATAGCCCACTTTCCTACGGGCCAATCTCACCCATGACTCGATAGCAAGCACATGGTCTGTTGGGGGTTCCCTGCCTTTCCGCACGTACACGATTGACTAAAGATGGTAGGTAGTCGGCGATGTGCTATCCAGGGCAAAAACAAGAATCGTCGACTCCACGCTAATCCATCCCAGTCTTTAGGTTGCTCGCATAGCAACCAAGGCATACTCTTGGTCCTTCTAATGCAGACCTTAACCTCTCATGGGCCTAGTATAATTACCTGGCAGCCCACAGAGGGATCCCAAGAATATCCTCACGTCCCCCGAAGCTTCCGCTTCGGCACCCAGTGCGCTGGAGCTTTTATCCAAGTCAGATAACTTGCTCCCCCTCGTATACTAAGCGATGACCTACCGTATCAGGTTACTCATCGTTTTGAGAATTAGTCCTATGTCCTTAGCTAAGAATTACTACTTAGCTACCCTTAACTAAGGTTTACCACTTAGCTTCCTTTCCCGTTATCCTTGATTAACCACGGTTTTCTACCTAGTTCTTCTAGCTAGGGTTTGTCTATTGGGTTAAGTGTTATCATTCAAGTCCATGACTTAACTCGCCCACGAATCACGTCAAAGATTGGCTAAGTATTTAAGTTCAAGACTTAGTCCCACAAGTTGGTTAAGTGTACCCAGAGGCTCATGACTTAACCCTATCAAGTCAAATTGGTCAAGTACTAGCTTACCTTAATCCTATCGGATTATCTTGCTAGATCGATTAAGCATAGATTATCTTAATCCCATCAAATTATTGAGTCGGATTGGTTAAGTATAGGTTGGCTTAACCCCATCCTCTAATCGTACTACAATGGTTAAGTATATTCTAAAAAGGTCTTGTGACTTAACCTTATCAGGTCCGCGTATTAGATTGGTTAAGTGTAAGTTACTTAACCCCATCAAATCATCATGTATAATTGGTTAAGTATAAGTTGCTTAACCCCATTAAATTATCACGTTAAGTTGGTTAAGTATAGGTTACTTAACCTCATTGAATTACCGAGTTTAAATTGGTTAAGTGTTTAACTTAACCCCATCGAATTACCGTGTTTAGATTAGTTAAGTGTGGATTACTTAACCCCATCTAATTACCGTGTCGGATTAGTTAGGTGCAAATTACTTAACCCCATCCCCTAATCATCTTGTATGGTTAAGTGTCATTAAGAAAACTTACTTAACCTTGCCAAATTATCATGTTGGATTGATTAAGTGTTGGTTAACTTAATCCCCATCCACTAGTCGTATAAAAATGGTTAAGCGTCATTAGGCAAATCAAATCACTTAACCTACCCAACCTTGTCATGTTTTGTTAAGTATCATTAGCCTAACCAATTTACTTAACCCATTTACCCATGTCATATTTGGTTAAGAGTCATTAATCAAATTAACTTAACCCTATCATGTGGCATTAATTACTTAATGCACCCCAACCTCTCACATTAGACTTTGTTGTGGTTACTAGTTAAGTCGGTTGGTTCCGGGTAGCTTTACACCACAACTTGGTCTAACCTCGGGTTCAAGCACAACATGACCAACTTCTCACATTGGGTCCTATTGTTTGCAACTACTAGTTAGGCCGGTCGGTTCCGGGTAGTTTTACGTTGCAAACTCAACCCAACCTCAAGTTGGCCACTTTCATGTTTAGTCTAGTGTCATGTTCATAGTCAAGTTTTCAAGCAATTGGGTAGACCTAACTTAATAGGTAAATTCCCAATGGGTAGACCTAACTTAATAGGTAAATTCCCAAGCTTATGTTTTTATGCATACTTACATGTCAACTTCCATGTTATGATTCAAGTCATGTTTTCAAGTTGTATTTTCATGTCATTAGAAATTACCCATAACATAACCCAACGCTTTTAAACTCGCATATACGTTCACAACAACTTAATGGATTAAAAGAAGAGACTTGGCAAAGGCATGACAAAAATGGATATTAAGCCACAAGTTAATCATGGTGGCAAATGAGGCACAAATGTGTTCATTAGCTTGCATGTTACATTCTTAAGCCTCAAAATCATGCATAAACCCAAACTTGGCACATAAACGAATCATGGTGACAAAAGACATGGAATGATGACTAGAAACTCGCATGTATCATCATATAAGGGTTATGACTTCATATGCAAGTTGACATAAATATTATGAAGGTTCTCATGTTGCATAATGCAACATTTCAACATAAAGGTTGTAGCTTTTAGCTCATAAGATCAAGATAAAGACTTCATAAGCTTGCATGACATGATAGCATGTATCATTCTCAATGATCAAACCCAAACTTGCAACATGAACATTTAACTTCATAGTTAATATCTAAGAGTAGGGAAAGGGCTTACATTGTTATGAAGGCATAAATCGAAATGCAAAACAAAGATTGTGATGAAGCCTATGCATGCCATCACCCAAAAACCCAAAGATGAACACTCCAAATCAATAAAAAACCCCATCTTTATGAACAAAGATCAAAGCTTTAGCCTTGAGATCAACTTGAGAAGCCCTCATACTAACATAGGGACTCTCTAATACTCTCATGATCATGAAACCTCTCATAGAAATGAAGTGGAGGCTAGGATAGTTGAGTGGAGGCCATGAGAGTAGCAATTTTGCCATAGTTTAGTTGCATGAATGAATAATGAGGGTTTAGGATAGGTTAGGGTCTTATTTATAGATTAGGCAAGTGTTTTAGGCCATAGGATTAAACCTAGATTCAATCCAAGCCATCAAAGCATGTCTTGGGGAAGAAGTCAAGTGTAGGAACCATCTAGGGCCTTTAGATTAAAGATGAACCATGAGAACCATCCAAATGCAAAATCTGCATTTGAGCGAGTCGGCCCACGGGTTGACAGCCAAACACCCTGGATTAACCCCTAGTCGACCCAGCGAGCTCGGGTCGACCTCAAAAATCGGCCGGTTCGGTTATTCCCCTCTCCCAATTCGCTGTTTTGAACATTTTTGCATATTTATTTATTTAATTTTCAATTATATATATATATATATATATATATCAATATATATATATTTCTCTGCGCAACCCATTTCACTTAATTAAGTATACTTTAATTTGGGAATTTTTCGTGAAACTTCGCGAGGCCATATCTTGGTCATACGGACTCAGATTTTCGAAAACTCGGACTCTATTTCACGTATTTTTCCGAGACGAACGCAATGGCATAGCCCGTTTTCCTTGATTCAGATTTTATAGTTTAATTCTGCCTCCATTTATGTTATAACAAGTTATTGAAAATACGGGTTGTTACAGTTCAATTAGATTTGTTCTGAATCGGATCGTAGTTTCAATTTCGTTTGCTTTCAAAACCAACCTCAAAGATTTGTCTAACTCGCCCAAGAGATTATTTAAATAATTTGATTTAATTTGCCTTCCTGTGTTCGACCTGTATGCTACACACCTGTGCGCTTGCAGTAATTTAATTTAAAATTCGCGCTTTTCTATTTCATAGGAAAGCGACGATCAAGTTTTTGGCGCCGTTGCCGGGGAGGCAACAATTAAATTTTATTATTTGTTTAATTTACGATTCGTGTTAGTTTTTATTTTTTCCTTTTGTTTTCTTGTGTATAGATATAAAAAAAAATCTTGACTGGTTGATTTGGTATTATAAGTTGATATCGTAATCTTCCTAACAAGAGAAAAAAAAAATGATTTCCAAATTCCCTTGATTTACTTTCCTTTTCTTTTCAATTTATTTCTTTTCCCTTTTCATTTTTTTTCTTTCTTCATCTATTCCTTCTTTCCATCTATCCTTCTTTCCAATTTTTACTTCATTATTCATTGGTATTGTTCATTTATTTTGCCAAATTTTCGAATTTTTCTTTGATTTTTTTCCATCTATTCCTTCTTTCCTTTTACTTCCTTCCATTTGTTAATATACTGGTTTTCATTCTCTTACAACAATAAACAAAAAAATCCTTTGTTTCTTTCCATCTTTCAACTTTCTTCCCATTTTATTTTTACATTCTCTTCCCTATTTTACAAGTTCCAAAACAAAACAAAAAATTAACACTTGCCAACTTTTCCTTCAGTTTATTTCCTGTCTTTTCATCCATTTCTTCTCCCTTCTTTTATTTATTTCTTTCCATCATACAATTTCTTTCCCTTTCTTTCATTTAATTCTTCCCAATTTTCTATAAACTCCTCTCTTTTACAAATCTCATCCATAAAAAAATTAAAAATAATAAAAATCTTGCCATCTTCTCTTTTATTTCTTTCCTTTTTGCTCTTTCCTCTTTCCAATACTTTGATTTCTACTTTTTTTTAAAAATAAATAAATAAATAATAATAAATACAAATTCTCTTTTTGAAATCTTTCCATTCTCTGCCTTGTAGTTAATTCTTTGCTTTGTCATTTGATTCTTCCCACTTTTGCTATTCCCCTATTTATTTACATTTTTTTTCCTTTGGTATTACAATAGCGACCTCAAAACCTTCTCCTTCCATCTTCTCCACAACACAATCACGCAAGCCAACCTTGTACCATCCTCCTGCAAACAACAATCACCTTGACTCCTCTTCATCTCACCACAGCAATAAACTTCACTTCCCTTTCTACCCACCACATCACAGTCCCTTCCTACCCACGTCCAAGTCCTGCCATCTTTTCACGCAACCTTCAAGACCATATTCAGTGCAAATCACGCCACCTACCATCGTTCCCACCTTCTAAACCATCATCGCACTATCCATACCAACCAATCTACCACAAATCGAATCCAAATCCACCTCGAAACACCCGTTGCATAATCGTCGCAACCCTTCCCTCATTACAAAAATCAAATCTGGCTCCGTAATTGTTAGGGTCCGATTTCGAAAAGAAAAAAAGAGAGAGAAGGAGTAAAGGAACGTGATTTCTGGAAATCAGTTGTTTCTTATTATTTTTCAATTTTGCCAAATTTTGCGAGGAAGTACTATATTTATTGACTGAATCTTGGCCTCTTTTTTTTCTTCTTTTATGCATGTGAGGGCTGTTTGTTTTAGAATTATTTTGGGTTTAGTTCTCTTGTTTTGGTTGTTGGCACGGTCATGTACTATATAGTGGAATTTGTCTTCTGATTTTTACTCGTTGTAGATCTCCTTTATTTCTTTCTTGTTTTAGTTTTTTCTAGTTTGTAACTTGTTTTCTTAATTCCTTCTCTTTTCTTAAAAAAAAAGACAGAAAAGAAAAGAGAGGAATTTCAAAAGTTCGAAGACCAAAGTGAGCGAGAGTTCAAGAAACGCGAACAAGGAATACAGAAGTCAGTCGATCAGCAAGCAGTTGAATTGAATTGCTAGTGCTTTTCAATCGTTCTGGACATCTATACACCATTGTAAAATTTTCTAAACTCTATAGGTGCTTTGCTGCAAAGAAATATATAGAAACTGCTTGTAAAAATCTTCTGCAGGGGCAGCGGCTTGCTTGTACAATTATTTTATTTCTTCAGTTATTTTTGTCTGATTGTGGTGTGCTGAAATTTCTGAATTTCCATAATTAAAATCATCACTCTCGTCGATTTTTCATTATAAAACTTGATTAGACGTTGCAAATTTTTAACTACAATAGTGTATTTTGTGAAATTGATTCTCTCAAGGGTTTGATCGCGGATATATATTAGTTCAATTTATTGAACTTCTAGCAAATGAGGTTGCATACTACCCGTAAAACATTGGTCGTATCCCTTAGTATTTATACTATACGTGAACGGCCATAAGACCCTCTTCCCCCTTCAAATCGAGATTATCAACTAATAAGATATACTTGAGTACGTTATTTATTTTGTAATAAGAGTTACGTGTGTCAACTTTAAGTTTTGGATTTTCTATACTCGACAACGATGAGTGAAAAAAGTTTTAGCCATCATAATTCTCCTATTGATTTTGAAATTGATGAAATTGACATGATTCACACAACAATTGTTGAAACCTCTAATGACACTTCTAAAGCCTTGAAAATGTGCCTTGACCATTTCAACTCTGATTTCGATGAGCTTGAATACATTTCTGAGCTAAATGAACTTCTTGACTCGAAACCTTCGTCATTTGAATCTAACCAAGGAATGTTGACCAATATTAGCACACAAGAACTTCCTAAGTTAGACCACAAACCCCTACCACAAGACCTTAAGTATACTTACTTGGACTCTACAGAAAATTTTCTCATAATTATGGCCTTTGATCGTACCGAGGACAAAGAAGAAAAATCTTTGAAAATTTTACGGGAAAATAAAGGGGCATTAGGATGGGATTACGATAATCTGCATCTGAATTTTATAAATCATTGGCTCGACAAAATTTTCTTCGGAAGAATTTTCATTTCAGAATGCACTGACAAGCCTATTGCAACTCACAAATCAAATAAGAAATCATTGTGCATCATCTTCGATAGAGGCAAGTGTGGGGGGGAAAGAAGGAATCATTCACCATAAAATATTCACCATCATCGTAGATTTCATTTTTCATACAATTGGCACACTCATATAGTGGTTAAATTGCATTTCATTTTACAAATCATATTGCATTTAATCCATCTTTGGGTTCGATCTTTCAAATGTAGAAAACGTTTACAGTGTGGACACTGTTTAGTTCTAGTGTGAGGGGAGAGTCTGCATTTCATTCATTTTCGTTTTTTTCTTTATTTTTCTTTCTTTTCATTTTCAGCCATTTAAATAGGACCATCATGCATTTTAGATTGTAGTAACATGCTATTTTTTTTTTTTTGAAACACGACTCATTTTAGATTGATACAACAAAATAAGTTAACGATTGTTAATCATTTGATAGTATTTTTCTCTCTCAAATAAGATCAAATAAGAAATATGATGAAAAGTTGAATTTTGAGGGATAATAGTGTAACCGGTACATAGGGAGATTCTTAGATGATGGCCATGAAGTTTATTCTAAATTGTAGTCTTTGTTTAATGAGTGGAGGACTTAAAATACTTATATTGGCTTTTCGAATTTTTGAAACTAAGTTGTGTTAAGTTGAATTCGCGTAATCTCTCTTGTTCTTATATTTTCAGTAATAATAATAATAATCCAAGGGTATCCAACATTGCTTGTATATCTAGCGCTGGTGTACAAACCCGCCAAGCTCTATCTAACATGTTGTTGACAAAGTCAGCGTCGGAATATCTTGGTCTCATTTTATGAGTTGGACACCTAAGGATTACCGACACGTTGTTGACAAAGTCAAAGTCGTTCTGCACAATCCGCCAAGCTCTTTACCCACTCTCCGTTAGTCCGCGAGGAAGTGCATGGGTGGTAAACCTTGGTCTTCTGAGTTAGGTGTATGTACTTAATCATAAATTTTAACTTTTATAGAGATAGAGAATAAGCGATGATGCCCAAACATTTCTTGACCTTATTGATTTGATTAGCCATACACAAGGAAATTAGAATACCACTTCACAAATTGTGACAAGCAAACTAAGAATCTATTTCATGGCTGCACTACGTTATCGACCGAACCAACTGGCCAAACTGGAATTTAACATTTGAAAACTTGAATTATATTGAAAATTTGTGACAAGTTGAGGTATCTAAAATAAAATCAACTGATTATAAATTATTAACTTAATTTGTTGTACCACTTTCCTGAAATAAGTCGTGTTTTCATTTTTCATTTTTATTTGCATATGTCCATTGCATTCATGTAGTTTCATTAGAATCACAGCATACTGCATTTGGATTTTGTGGGTAGTATCCGCTGAAAACCCTCACGAGATACCACTCGTCCTACTAGGGACACCTAGAGGTTTAGCTGCTTGTTGCATACGCTCAATGCAATTGTGTTTCCTACAAAAGTGTGACCTATCTAGTTTAGTTTTTCATTTCTTGTTTTACTCGAGGACGAGTAAAAGATAAGTGTGGGGGTATTTGATTAACATAGAAATGTGTTTATTTTATGCTCTTATATCTTATCTTTTGTATATAAATAAATATTACTTGGGTATTGTTTTGTTACTTTTACAGATATTCCAACCCAGCCCGCATGCAACCAGAAAAGTAGAGAAATGGAGATCAGATTGCTATATATTTACATTTTGAAGAATTGTAAATGAAGATCTCACATCTAGTTGCTGTTGGACAAGAAAATGATTGATAAAAAGGTCATGCACATCTCAAATCAAGGGAAGCTTGTCAAAGAACCAAGAGGAAAAGAAGAAAGGCCAAATTTACTGGATTTCACTAAGGCCCATTTGTAATTCTCATTGTAAACTCTTTTGTGAATTCCCTAAGGCCCATTTATCATTGTATTAGGGTTATGGTTAGGGTTTGGTTATCTCCTATAAATACCCTTGTAATATCATTGTAGTCACCATCCTATTTTCTCTTCTTCTCCATTAATAAAGTTTTAGTTCTCTTTTATTTTTCTACAATTTTCTTTTTCTTAACAATTGGTGTTGTCTTCACAACTAGTTTTGGTATAACACCAATTGTATTTTACATTTTTTATTAGCGATTAGTCGTTTGATTAGTTTCAACGACAATCCTAACTTTACCTTTTGTTGTTCTTCTTTTCCTGCAATTTTAATTTCTGCATTTTATTTCTGTTTTGCATTTTAATTTCCAATTGATAATTGTGATTTGATCGTCGGTTCAATTAGATTTGTTCTGAATCGGATCGCAGTTTCAATTTCGTTTGCTTTCAAAACCAACCTCAAAGATTTGTCTAACTCGCCCAAGAGATTATTTAAATAATTTGATTTAATTTGCCTTACTGTGTTCGACCTGTATGCTACACACCTATGCGCTTGCAGTAATTTAATTTAAAATTCGCGTTTTTCTAATTTATAGGAAAGCGACGATCAGTTGCATAAAAAAAAAAAATTAGAAATCTATGAATTAATAGTCTTCAAATGAAAATTACTTATATGACAAATCCATAAACGTAGATCTAGAAGATTTCAAAAAATAACTCTAATAGAATCTTGTGTTGATAACATGTTATAAAATAAAACAAAATAGTTAAAAGATGAGAAGCCATTAGACAGAACAGAAAAGATAAGTGAGAAACCTTCTATTCCTATTGCCTCAGTTGTACAAACAATATAAACAATCTATATATTTATATAGTTTACATTTCATGTAAATTATAGTAAAACCCATTAGCATATTCATTTTTTTTTTTTTTTTACATATTGCAACAATATAAATAGTGTCTTTACTGCAATACATATACATACATATATATATATATATATATATATATATATATATATATATATATATGTATGTATATGTATATATACACACATATATACATACATACATACATACATACATATATACATACATGTGTGTGTATATGTGTGTGTTTGTGTGTGTGTGTTGCAGTCAAATTTTAATGTAATAAATGATTTTTTTTTAAGGTAAGCGGGGCTTGCAAGTGACCTTCAAAATTTATTCGTTATTTCTACTTGAACCCGAGTAGTCCACCGTAAAACCGTTTAGATCATTATATCCATGTCTTTGCTAAGCATATTTATATTATCCGCATGCTCTTTCCTTTTGTATTTTCAAAAAAAAAAAAAGAAAAAAAAAGGGGTAAAGTTCAAAGTTCAACCCTTTTACCCAAAATGTGGATCGTTTGGGTATAGTGGATATTGGATATGAGGAACAAAAATAAAACGAATGCTAATTGTAAAGAAAACCTTCGCACCTCAAAGCATTAAAAGACAGCCCATGTTCCCTCAACTTGGCCCATATCAGTAGACATCGAGAATCCCAGATTATTCTCATGCCTTGAAAATGTTTGATAATATTCCTGCAAATTTCCATTGGATTCACCTTCCCTATCTTCTGACGTAAGCTTGTTTAAGGCCGATAGGCCAACGTACGATTGGCTAATTATCCATCTAATCGACATGAATTGTATGCCACTCCTCCATAGATGATTGTTTCATGCCGCAGTAATCTCCATAGACCAGTATCTGGGCCATGCAAAAAGGACGAAAGAACGATCAAAGAAAAGATGCATCCATTCAACATTGTTATAACCAAGGCAGTGTGAATTTTTCATCATACCCTTACGACAGAATTTGTTCTGCGTAAGTAGTGAAATCTTGTAGTAGCAACTTGAGTTCCATGATTCAAAAAAACCATATTTATGTCCTTTTTGTTGTATTCATGGTATGGTATTAAGGGCTGGGAAGTGAAATACCCTGTTTGGTGAAGAATTATAGATAGTTGTCAAACTGTTTTCTACTTGAACGTTTTTAGCTATATCAGAAATTGCATTCAATTATCCAAGGATGTTACAAAGATACGTCGTCATCGTTAATGATTCAGTGATTCACAATATCAAAATTAAGTAAAAAGTTTTCTTTTTGTTTCGAGCAACAAACCACAGCTCCTAACCTCAAACATTTATGTTGCTTTCATTTTCAATAGAAATATTATTTGTTGTGATAACTGAAAAAAAAAAAAAAAAATGTATGCATATTTTTTGTTATTTGTCATTTATTTAACATATATATGCAGAAAAAGTGTCCAAATGAAACTTTATTGAGAAGATCATTACTGAACGATTATATAAGAAAATAACAATTTAAAGATGCTTAAGAAAAGAGTTCATTCGATCTACCATGGATGTCCGAACTTGTAAAATGTAGCAACAAAAAATTTGTCAACTTCCTATGAATCATTACCAAAAATGATCAAATCATCAACATAAACAAGAACATGAATATGTATATCTCCACTCCGGTAGGAAAACAAAGAATAATTGGAAAGTGACTGGGAGAAACGGTAAGTAGTCAAAGAAGCAGCAAGTTTAGCATACCAACAACGTGATGCTTGTTTCAGACCATAGAGAGACTTACGCAAACGGCATACTTTGTTATGTTCACTATGCTCAAAACCTGGGGGAAGCTTCATATGCACCTCCTCGTGCAAATCACCATGAAGGAAAGCATTATGAACATCCATCTGGTGCAAGATCCAACCTTTGACTGCTGCTACAGCTAGAAATGTGTGAACTGTAGACATCTTGGTCACTGGCGCAAATGTCTCTGAATAGTCAATTCCCTCTACTATGTGGTTGCCAAAAACAACCAATCTGGCCTCCAACCGCTCAATAGAACCATCAGAATTGTGCTTAATCTTGTACACCCATCGACTTCCCAACGCCTTCTTTTCAGGAGGCAAATCCACCAAATTCCATGTCCCATTATTTTCTAATGCTTATATCTCATTCTGCATGGCAGTCCTCCATCCAGCATCCCTGGAGGCCTGACGATAGGAGTTGGCTGAACACCTGTAGTAATCGCTGCAAAAAAATCTGTGTCGCGCAGAAAATATTTTATAACTCATGTAATGTGCAAGGGGATACGGAGTACCTGAGGAAGAATGGGTGCTAAGTGAAGTAGTATGGGGGGGGGGGGTGGACTGATGAGATTCGTCACATAATCTTGAAGATGAGCAAGACGAGACTTTAGGCGCTTGCCACGACCAAGCTCGCTACTAAATTCAACAACTGGGACTTGGGTTGCATCCGGAACAACATCCAAGCCTGAAGCAGACGCCGAATCTGAAGCATAAGGAAAGCATTATGACCAAGCTCATTCCCTCCCCTTCATTCGAGACCGCCATAGTGGATTGTGTTGTGTATTGAACTACAGTGGGAGTCCCTGCCGGGGCAACCTCGTCTCCACAAACTGAGGGACAACACTCTCCCTCAAAGTCAAACTCTGTACTATTTCTATTTTCAATAATCGGAGAAGCATAAGGGAATTCTGTCTTATAGAAAACAACATTACGAGATATAAAATACTGATGTGAAGACAAATCAAATAATTTCCACCCTTTCTTATCAACGGGATACCCAACGAATATGCATCTACGACTACGACTAGAAAACTTGTCCTTTTTAGACTGCATATCATAAGCAAAACAAAGGCACCCAAACACTTGAATATTCTCATACAAAGGAGAAGTGCCATGTAAAATCTCATAAGGGGACTTATAATTTAACAATCGAGAGGAAATTCGATTAATTAAATAGCTAGCACCAAGAACGCATTCACCCCAAAACTCAATAGGTAAAGACCCCTGAAATCTCAAAGCTCATGCTACGTTGATAATATGTCGATGTTTTCTTTCCACTCTCACGTCCTACTGGGGGGTTCCGACGCTAGAGGTATGAAACAGAATACCCTGGCTTGAAAAATAATCTTTCAAGCAATTAAACTCAGTACCGTTATCACTACGAACACGACAAATATTACTATCAAACCGTCGTTTAATGATTGCAATGAATTTCATAAACATCGAATACACCTCAGTTTTATCTGTTAACAAAATCACCCATTCTGCTCTAGAAAAATCATCAACTAAAGTCAAAAAATACTTAGCACCACATGAAGAAACACAACGATATGGTCCCCACAAATCACAATGAATGAGTTCAAATGACTTAAAAGCTCTATTATTACTATCTGAAAAACTATCATGTGTCTGTTTAGCTTTGTGGCAAACATCACGCGCTTTATTTAAATGCAAAGAACTACTAATAAAAGGTAAATGCTTCATCACTTTCTCAGCCGGGTGACCAAGTCTACTATGCTACAATTCAAAATCTC
Organism: Allium sativum; assembly: GCA_030737875.1. Taxonomy (NCBI): domain Eukaryota; kingdom Viridiplantae; phylum Streptophyta; class Magnoliopsida; order Asparagales; family Amaryllidaceae; genus Allium; species Allium sativum. The sequence goes on along the minus strand of CM060913.1, from coordinate 689,760,280 downwards.
CACTTTGCACTGCCAAAACAGCTGAACCTCTAACCCTTGAAGCATCACAAAAATAGTAAAGTCCACCCCACCGTTTACCCGCTCCAATCGCTATCCTCGTACTTCGGTCCTGAATAATACACAATGTATGAGTAAAGAGTACATCATATTGAGTATCATCAATTAAACACAACACAGAAATTAAATTGCAATGTAAAGCTGGAACATAAAGAACATTGTTGAGCACCAACTCAACAGTCAGAACAACTAGGCCATACAAATTAGATGTAATCACTGCACCATTCGGTAAGGTCACAGGATAAGAAGAACACTCAAATCGATCAACCAAACAATCCAAACAACACGTCACATGTATGGTACCACCTGTATCGACAATCCATGGGATACCTGAAAACTTACCCATTAAATGATTGGACATGGGAGGAGCATCAGAATTACCAATCAAACTCATGAGACGTTGATACTGTGAAGTAGTCAATGGAGGGACTGTCCCATTAGAACTTGCAGCACCTGTTGGAGTATCAAGGATCAATGGCTGTCCGGAGAAGGCAGCGTTCAGTGCCCCTGCCGCTGAACCTGGATTGGTGCAACGACCTGCTGCTGAGATGCGCTGTTGTCCGCCACTAGACGACAGTCCACCACGACTGTTTGGCTTCCGAGGCCAACTCTCCCACCAATCGGGATACCCATTCTTCTGATAGTAGTTATCAACATCATGCCTTGATTTTCTACAGTAACTACACTTCTTTGAATCACTTCCTCCATCATAATTTGGTGCAGAAATGCGAGTTAGTCCTATCAAAGACAACGCCATCACCTCATCTATCGGGGGCTGCTCCGCCATAGTCTTCAAGTGCATTCTTTCTTCTGTTTTAACAACATTATATGCTCGATCAAGAGTGGGCAATGGATCTTAGGCAATTGCAAGCTAGTACGAATATGCCCGTAATGTTCATTATACAGCCCATACAGAAAATCATGAATTGCTCTTCATCCCGAGTTGCTTATAGTTTTACAGCAATATCACATATGCAGTGACCACACTCACAAGTGGGAATAGGGGAGAAAGTAGCCATTTCATCCCAAAGTGGCTGAAGTAAACCAAAATAATCCTCTATGGACATTGATGCAGTTTGTTTACAATCAACCAATGCCTTCTTTATATCTTTCTTCCGGGTTCCATGCCCTTCGTTAAATCATTTTCTCAATAATTCCCATAAGGGAAATACCTCCTCAAAATATGGGACAATCTTCTTCAGTGATGGATTAGTGGTATTCATCACCCATTGAACCAACATTGCCTGCAAACACCTCCAGTCGAGAAGTCTTGTAGGGTCAATTGGTTTCGGCTCCATTCCTTCAAGAATAGTAATCTTTCTCCGTGAAATCAGTGAAAGCCGAATTGATTTGGACCATTCATCGTAGTTGGCACCACGAAGCACGATAGGGGTAATGATATTCCCCGGGTTATCATGAGAAGATAAATAGTAAGGGGAGGAGGGATCTTTGTTTGGGTCATAAAGTGGAGAAGTCAAGGGGTTCAAAGAGGTTGGTGTTAGGGTGCTCCCACTGTTGGCAGATCCATCAAAACTCTGTTCATTGGCCATTGAAGGAGAGGGAGGTTGAAAGAGGCAGTCAGTTATGGCTAGAAGGCAGACAAATGAGGCAGCGAGAGGAACTCAGGCAAGGTGGAGCGAAGGTAAAAGCACTGGGATGAGATCACCAAGGTAGATCTGGGCTTGGTTCGAGAGAGGCGAGGAACAGAGAGGGGGACAGATCTGAAAATCGCCTCATGCGATGAGAGAGACGGACGAATCTGAAATCAACGGATCTGAAATTTGTGTTTTGGATTGAGACGGCTGTGGTTGTAGGCGGAAGATTCAAAGATAGAGGAGGCTCTGATAGCATGTAAGAAATAATTCTTTTTCCTTATCAAAAACTATGCAAATAGTAAAAATATATAGAATATTGAAGGTGCCTAAACTAGTAAACAAATATTAGACTCCTGTAAACAAATATAATCTTCTATACTAGTAAACATATCAAATGGAAACAAATAATATATTCATAATAACAAATAATAATTTTAGGGTTTTTATTCATGAACCCTATATTTGGGAAGAGGCCAAAGTGAATTTTAAAATTTATTCAAGGTGTGTGAAAATTGGTCCCTTTATATTGACCATTATTTGAATTTTTTTTTTCAAATATGCTAGGATTATTTTAATTAACCATATAGAAATGCTATAGTACCTAAAACATTTTCAGTTATTTTATCCAATAAACAGATAAATTATTGGGTGAACGTATGAATTTCGCCTGAAAATCAAGTGGTATATCCCAACATTTTATTTCTACATCGGCTCATATACCGGAATCATTTTTGGGTATTGTAGAATAGTCTAGTGGCACAAGGACTGATTTAATCTGGGGAAATTCTTGAAATCTTTCTTGCTTTCACCTAAATTCCAATGGTTATAACTGTTACAATTTTAATTTTCCACGGTTATAACAGTTGGTAGAAGGTGAGTTGTAAATTTTGTAATGCATTTACCATGGTTATAACCATTGGGAAATTTTGTGCTTTTAATGGTTTTAACCACGAGGAAATTTTCTACATCCAATGGTTATAATCATTGGGAGATTCTTTCGTTTCAACCGTTATAACCGTTGGGAAAATCCACAATTTCAATGATTAAAACTATTGGATTTTTCATTCTTTCTAGCATTTATAACCGTTGGAAAATTATTTAATTGCAATGGTTATAACCATTGAGAGATTTTCTACTTTCAATGGTTATAACCATTTGGAATTCCTGCATACATATACAAATACGATAATTTGCCATACTTATAAGTGTTACAAATATGATATAGCTAAATCATATCTCATTTAGCATCTTATACTATCATCACATATTATTTCATTTAACTATACAAATTCAAATTTATAGCAATAACAAACATGGAACTTAATATCAAATTATCATTTAACCGAACTAAAAAGAAAACAACAAAGATACAAAGTAGTTCATGTTAAATTCTACAAAGTTCTTTGTGAAAACTTCATGTTTCATCACAACAAAATATCTAGAAGCTTGCAAAGAACAAATGCAACATTTTGGCCAAACCTCAAGCTTTGGGCTTTTGCCTCTCTTATGTAGCTTTTATAAAAGCCTACGTAGTTAAAAACGTTTAATTTTGAAAACCAAGATTGGTGCCAGGGAAAAACTATCATCAAACTAATTCCTACATTAAATCCAATTTTTTAGGCTTAACGAAGATGACTGAACCTGGCTCGGTTTAAAAATCGAGCTAGGCCCAATTTTCCCAAACAAAGCCAATGGCTTAATTTAAGAAAACTAACTACAGTTTGATCGAAATATGAAATCTTACTTTGTTGTAGAATAACTGGATAACATCATAAAATGAAATGTATAGCATTAAATGTTTGTCTTGTAATGAAAAATTAAGAGCAGTTGGAACTTGTATGTGAATAAGAAGTATAGTTCAAATGCAATCACATGGATGTTTTAGTCAAATATAGGAACGTGAAAATAAGGCTCGCATCCTTAAAAACTTTGGAAATGTAAACGACGTCCTCCCCAAGTTTGAAATTCAAAGTGCGTCGATGTTTTTGAAAAAAAAGGCTTTGGTGATTAAAAAAAAAAAAAGAAATTCAAAAAATCATAAATATTCCCATAAGCAACCTAAAAAAAAAGTTCATTAATGTATGCAACTATTAGCAATATATGCGTACATGTATGCACATATGGTAATAGTTGCATCTGTGTATGCATATAAAGTTGAACTAAGCTGCATGTGTTATGAATAGTTGTAGAAATGTATGCATTTATTATGTATACTAGTATTTTTTGCCCGCTTCGCTGGGCATTAAAATTTATGTCATTAAAAAAAAATTGTAATGATTAAATATTAAAAACAAAATAAAAATAAAGTATTGTAATTAATATTAAATAGTTATATATATACATATAAATATTATAATTTATGCAGCAACAAAAATAAATTGTTTTGTTGTTCATCCAAAAATAGTTTTATCATGAATGATTATTTTGACTAATTGTTTTGTTATCCATCTAATTATTTATGCAGTAACAATAATTAATTGTCTTGTTGTTCACCCAATAATAATTTTGTCGTGGATTGTGTGCATTGAGATTATCAAGTTGTTTAAACTAAGAGATAGGATGAAGTATCATGTCATTTAATACATGGATATCTGTTGAGGTTGTAGCGTCGAATAATAAATGGGTGGTGAAGATCTTATTACATTAATGTTCATGACGTGCGAGGACCAAAAGTTTACAAAAAACCGATTAGAAAAAAAATTGATAATCGTCCAGTCATTTAGGTACGTAATACCAGTGGAGCAATAGTGATTGAAATATGTAATAACCGAATGAGAGTTGAGAAATGACATCTTTAAATATGTAAGTGCAATATAGAATTTGTTTTAATGGTTGATGATGTGTTTTTCTGCATTTAATTTATTTATTTGAACATGAAACCCTTTGTCGATGTTACATGTGTTTTTAATTATTCAACCCGTAAATCATAATAATATTCAAATTTATCAAAAGACAATGGCAGCTAAGCTAGAATATACAATATTCACTATTCAATTTGCAGGAAATGTATCTATTGAGTGTAAGATAGTTGATAAAACTAAAAGGTATGCACAAAATTAAACAACACCTCACGTTTTAAACCAAATATTGATGTATCAACTTGAGCAAAATTAAACAATGATATCGTTTCTGTGGTTAATATATCAAATTTGATTTGCACACCTTCTATAACAATAATGTCCTAAGTCTAAAATATAGCTAACATGCTTAAGTGAAATGTTTCAAATTTGGCCCAAAAATAGATTCCCTATAATTGCATAGCTATTTTTTTTTAAATTTGATATACAGGCGATAAGATATTGCTGCATTCTCTTATTTTTACACAGTCAATATTACGTAAATTAGAAAGAAAAAATATATAGTTTCAGTAGAAAAACACTATATTTTTTGACTCACATAGCATAATATAGTCTAATTTAGATGTTCTAAATTTACTACTTTAAACATTCTTTTGTGCTAAAATCGTAATATTTAGAAAGAAACACCACCGGCCTACTACAGTATGTTGGCATTTGAAACCAAATTTTAAAATTTCAAGTTCTTAAATCAATTTTATTTCATTAGATAAATTTATTTTCCTTAAAATGAAAACCTTGTTATAGGCATTCATCTATTTAAATTATAAATAATAGAGGAATAAATGGATAACGTACTTAAGATTAAGTACGTAACATTCATTTATCGAGGAACACCCTTATCTCAATGGATAAGCACTTCCACTTGGACATAACTCGAAACTTACGTAAAGTGATTCAAATATATATTAATATATAGCATGTTGCAGATTACCTAGATCTATATATATGTACACAGTTTTTGTAAAACGAAAAAGAAAAAAAATCACTTGAAGTACATAATCAAACAGTAATAATAATATACAACTTTAAATTCACAATAAATGTACAACCTTAATGAACCAATCTCCAATAAATGTATACGTTGAAAGCATATGCATCACTTGTATCTCAGCTTGTCATCCAATAGATCGCTATACCCATATCAGGTTTCATGCTGTCAATAACCCGTAAATTGTGTCTTCAAATCATCAACTGGTTTTAGTTGCTGCAAGAAATTGTAAACTGTTTGCTCCTTTGTTCCTAAGGATGTGGTATGTTTAACCATGAGTACACACTGAGAAAGTTATGGGAATATCCGACTAGCAATATATTTTTTGGGGATGGGGTAACATGTGACCTTGGCATAATTGGATTAGTACATTATTTCGCACTTCGGAGAATCATCACATACTATAAATATATCATGCGCGGATACATGCCCATTACTAAATAAAAAATTGAAATATAGGTGTTTGTCATTATTTAGAATTCAAGAAAAATATAAAGTTGACAAACTTTAAACTCATACATATCATAACTTTATCAACATGATGCATGTCAGGTTGATATAAAAACCTTAAGTTCTTCGGCCCCTTCTTTTTAAAAGTGAACATTAATAAAATTTGTAGGGAGTGCTACAGGAAGCACAAATAACTCAAATTTAGCAGTGTGTTGATTGGAACACATTAATCAGATTTTTTTTTTTTAACCTCTTCAAAGGCTAGGTTAAACCTATGTTGGATGTAAAGAAAATATTATATCCTAAAATATATTATATTCAACGTATTGCATGGCTCAATCAAAGTATTTTGTCCTACCCTATTAGACACAGATTTCTATCATGATTCTAACATATGTCCACATATTACATTGGATCTTTCCAATATTAGTGCACCATATTGTAAAGATGTACTAACATACATCTTTATAGCACAAATCGACACAAAGATGTAAGATGAATCAATTTATAAAAAGCAAGGAAAAGAAAACGAAATACCCAATACTTTTTTCATGTAAAACAAAATGAACCCCTTCAAAACAATGGAAATCGTTGATTATGCTTAAATATATTTCAAGTCTTTTCCTACAGAGTTTAATAATCCTTCTCGACCTTTAATATGATAAAATGGCTAAATGCATTGACGGAATAGAGCTAATGTCTACATGACACTACTATAAAAATATCATCTTTAAGGTCTATTATAACAGATTCCATATAATGGATAATCAATTCAAAATTATTAGAAATGCATTAGTGTATCAAGTGACCAAATAAAACAGAAGAAAAATATCACAAAAAATCAAAGTTTATACTGCAATATAAAAAAAGGCAGAAAACCTCTGTTGTAAAATGCCAACGATATATATTCAGTTTGAAAGAAATTAGCAAACTCATTCAACAGTTGTCGGTACTACATGCTTAGTTCAGAAATTAATTTACACTCACTTAACTTGGCTAAAGATAGATACATACCTGAAGCTGCCCACGGAACCCAAGATTCACTTGTAAAATCGTTGTTTATACCTACCTGAGGAGTACCTATCCCTCCCACCCTAATCCCACTTTGCAACCACCCCACCCTAGTCGCTCTTTGCAGCCATATTATACCTACTTGCGAAGATGTTGTCCAATACGCTCTCACTTTGTCAAGCCGATTTATGAACTTGTTTTCCTACTCAAATTCTTCATGTTTGCACATTTCTTGCAAGTATGATGTCTATATCTTGAGGCATACACACAAAGCACAGTTCCTTCATTTTTAAGAACATTTATTTTTATCAAATAATGTACACAATCTGTTCATTTACTGCGTTAAGTATTTTAGTGCATAGATTGGTCGATGTTTACTGCACTATTGAGTAATAGTTCATAGTATATGTACACATGAATGAATATTCATTTTTATCATTATAAATTTATATTTCTATCTATATTCCTTGTATATTTATATGTACTGATAGGAAAATATCTTTTTTAATTAAATCTAAAATTTTCATTATATGGTCATTTTTTGTTATTTTAGGGGTGGAGATGGGTGGGATGCTTGTAATTTTCTGTCTAATGGGAAATGGATATATATATATATATATATATATATATATATATATACAATAAAATACTTAGAAATATAGTGCAGATGTAGACTTCTATTTTTCTTACACTATTTATGTTTCGTAGTTCATAGAAAATGGTTGCATAAAAGAATATGTCGTAACCAAAAGAATTGATACCAAAAATAAAAGATTACATATTATGTAAAGTAATAAATATTTGAATGTAACTATTGTCATAATTATGTTAAACTATTGACTACGTGCAGGAGCATGGAAAGAAACATGTCATTTCGGAATGTAGAGATGTCATTGTTCATCAAAATCTAAAAGCATTTTGAAATTGAAACATGAACAATCAGCAAATTAGAATATGAATAGCAGAATCAAAATTTTGCAAATGAAAAATTTATGTGCTAAGGATTACCTATTTTATATCAATTCCAAAGACCGGTTAACATGGAAAATTAGAGAATTTGCAAAATTTAACCATTTACTAAAAGGAAAAAAACATTCTTCCTTATAAACTTCAAGTGTTACCATTCCCTTTTGAAATTGAGATTTGCAGGTGCACACGTTTCCTCCAACACTGTTCTCGTAACTAAACAAATATTCTTTTGTTTAATACTTTACACATATCACCAAGTAGGTATATGGGAAAACTGATGGAATTTTTTTAAAAAACAAATGATCTTGAATTTTTTATCATATTAAAAAAGGGAAATAGTATATCATCTGAACTGCATTTAGAATGATTAAAACAAAGAGAATCATTGACATATAAGACATGCCTTGTTAATTTTCAGAACATAAATTATTTTTTAGCATAAAGATGTTGACATAACAATAATTTAAGTAGGAATCAAGGTTGAATTGTCATATTTACATTCAAAAATATCCAATAATAGAACAAATGCTAATCAGGAATTAGCGCATCAAAGACTATTTCTCAAGCATGCAGATTTTTCATTGTCAATACACCATAAATGCCTTTTCATTACATTATAAATGGCTATATATCGAAATACTAATTACTCATCAATACTCATATATGAAGTGATTAATATGAGTTTCCGTTCTTGATGAAGGAGCATGGAAAGAAACATGTCATCTTGGAATGTACAAATGTCATTGTTCATCAAAATCTAAAAGCATTTCGAAATTAAAACATGAACAGTCAGCAAATTAAAATATGAATAGAAGAACCAAAATTTTGCAAATGAAAAATTTATGCATTAAGGATTACATATTTTACATCAATTCTAGAGACCAGTTAACATGGAAAATTTGCAAAATTTAACCATTTACTAAAAGAGAAAAAAAAAACAATCTTCCTTATAAACTTCAAGTGTTACCATTCCCTTATGAAACAACTGCTAATCATAAATTAGGGCATCAAAGACTATTTCTCAAACATGCAAATTTGTCATTGTCAATATACCATAAATGCCTTTTCATTACATTATAAATGACTATATATCGAAATACTAATTACTCATCAATACTCATATATGAAGTGATTAACATGAGTTTCTTTCTATGCAGGAGCATGGAAAGAAACATGTCATTTCGGAGTGTACAGATGTCGTTTTTCATCAAAATCTAAAAGCATTTCGAAATTGAAACATGAACAGTCAGCAAAATAAAATATGAATAGCAGAATCAAAATTTTGCAAATGAAAATTTTATGTGCTAAGGATTACATATTTTACATCAATTCCAGAGACCGGCTAACATGGAAAGTCAGAAAATTTGCAAAATTTAACCATTTACTAAAAGGAAAAAAACATTCTTCGTTATAAACTTCAAGTGTTACCATTCCCTTATGAAATTGAGATTTGCAGGTGCACACGTTTCCTCCAGCACAGTTCTCGTAACTGAACAAATATTCTTTTATTTAATACTTTACACGTATCACCAAGTAGGCATATGGGAAAACTGATGGAATTTTAAAACAATAAAAAATGATCTTGAATTTTTTATCATATTAAAAAAGGCAAATAGTATATCATCTGAACTTCATTTAGAATGATAAAAGCAAAGAGAATCATTGACATATAAGACATGCCTTGTTAATTAGCAGCACATAAATTCCTTTTTAGCATAAAGAGATTGACATAACAATAATTTAAGTAGGAATCAAGATTGAATTGTTATATTTACATTCAAAAATATCCAATAATGGAACAACTGCTAATCAGGAATTAGCGCATTAAAGACTATTTCTCAAGCATGCAAATTTGTCATTGTCAATATACTATGAATGCCTTTTTATTACATTATAAATGGCTATATCGAAATACCGATTACTCATCAGTAATCATATATGAAGTGATTAATATGAGTTTCCATTCTTGATGACAATAGACCAAACATTATGAGTTTTTTTAAAATAATAATTGAATTTCAAGAGCATTTTTGATATTTCATGGTGGGACCATGACTTCAAGAGAATTATGATTAGTTAAAGTAATAATTGAATTTTAATGGCATTTTTGGTATTTCGTGGTCGGACCATGAATTCAAGAGAATTAAAATTAGTGGGAAATATTATATAGGTAGATATGCGTACATGTCTGCAACAAAGTTATAAAGGATGAAGGCTTACGAGTATGTGCAGAAATATATGCATTTATTTTATATAAGTGCAGAAATATATGCAACAATGTTTAAAAACTGTTAAAACAGGCCAGGATTGAATATATGCATATAACGATGCATTTATTGTAGTATTAGTGCATACATTTCTGCATTTATACTGCAGACTGATGAAAAACTGAAATATGCATAAATGTATGCAACTATTTACAAATAAGTGCATCTTTTGATGCATAGTACTGCCAATTCGCTGTTTTTTTGTTATTTTGATTTTTGATGCCTTTTTTGGTGGTTTTAACGCTTGAATTTGATGATGATTAATTGTTGTATTTAATTATGAATTTATGTGATTTTTTTAATTTTTTGTTGATTTTTTTTAAAAATGGGGATGTAATTTATATGAAACGTTTGACTGGATTTGAGACTAATTTCGAAACTTAACAAGGACCTGAGACAAACTCACCTTATAGGAATTATCTGAGGTCTTCGCTAATAGAAGGCTAATTTGAACTCATTAGCGTTTTTACATTATTGTGAAAATTCTGCATAATTAGCCCAATGGTTGTGATATACTCGAAACCCAAAAAGATATATCAAGAGCTTACCATGTGCATACGCAAAAATCAACCACTTATGCGGTGCATACGGATTGGGCTAGGTGCATTAGGGGTTTTACGGCCCTGATTAGTTTCCTTGATCGAATTCAAAAAAACATTATTGGGAAAGAAACAATTTATTTCTAAGTTTGAATATTATAAAATAGTTTACAAGCCTTATGGATTTTCATCATATTTAGAAATTTTTTGGTAACAATGCCAGAAAAATTGCATTTTAAGCTTAAATGTATGTCTATGTCATCTTTTAAATAGGAAACCAAAATGAATTTATTTTGGCACATGGAAGTATTCGTACTTTCATTCTTACATTCTTTATTGTTGTTGGAGATTTCATCCATTATTTCACGATGCATGTAGTAGACTAATATGATCTAGAAATATTTTATTCTTTCTCTTCTTTACAACGACAAAATAGAAATGTGAAAAGTGTAAAAAAATCCGAGTATTTATTGGCAGCCCAACTTAAGTTGGAATGATAAGAGATCTATCTCTGATGTGCCGCCAGTTTATTCAGGCATTTATACAATCAAATTTAGTAGTTGTAACAACCAGAAATTTATATGATTTTAAATAACGTGTTTAACATAAATTTTAATTGATAATTTAAAATTTTATTTATTTCATAATATAAGAAATGTATATATTTGATTTCTAAACATAAATTAAGTACATAAATGTCTAACTTCAATAATGAAAATTAAAATGATTATTTTTTTAGAGCTAGTTTGTTTGGAAGCTAATGAGAAATGATTAACAATAAACATTTATCCATATAATATAATAATTTTATATAAAGTTGATCCTGTAAATTTTATAATGAAAACATTAAATTTACGTCGCCTCCATTTAAGTCGATTTATATGATTGATTTACGGCAGCGACAACCGGTATAGCGCAAGCTAACGTTAAAACTTAAATTTGAATTAAAATCCCAAATTTAATTTTACATTTGAGATATGTTTAACTAAATATAACATAAAAATAAATTTTGCAGTGAAGTATGCGAGTTTGTTCTGTTCACATTATTTTAGTTAATTTGAATAAATCATTTTGAAAATAAAATGTTGTTGTAATTAAGATGTTTTCTTTCTAAAAAATAGTAGACCATTTTCTGAGTAAGACGTAATTTTTGTTTTGCGAAATTTGGACAATTATATCTCCGAAGTATAAATTTCGACTTGAAAATTCGCAAAAATAGATTAGAAAAACCTATATATATATATATATATATATATATATATATATATATATATATCTTTAACCATTTATACACTACTTCTTTCATATTTATTCATATACTATTGCTTAAAATTTTGAAATGCTTATTTATTGTAACTGAGAAGTTGAGAACTTAATGTGGTATTCGTATGAACATTGTCGGCTCTCGAACAAACTCTTTGGTTTATTTCTTTAGAAACTTAAATCATGCATAGACTTCTTTCTTCTACTTTATTTCCGAAAGAAATATATTGCTCCTACTTCATTATCTTCTTCTTAACCATCAAATCTTGCTATTTGTTTTTCATCTTCATTCAGTGCCACAAAGGTGATTTTGTCTCACACTTGACTAACATACTTGTGAATGTAAATTCAGCACATTTGAAATGCAATGAAATATTTAGAATTGCTTGTAGTGATAATTTTATTTGATGCTTATATCGTGCACGAACGACACTTATTTACTGCACCTGATATATGACATGAAATGTGCATAAGTCACATGTGATTGTTATATGTATATGTTTGATTTGTTATGTTTATTAATATTGTTTTTATATTATTCTCATATTGCAAGTTCCCTATGGATTGAAATAATACATTCCCGAACCACTGTATAGATTTAGAAAATGAACTGAAGAGATTTGGGATGCAAGTTGAAATGATATATACCAATAATTCAAACTTTAATCACGGATTGAAATGATACTTATCCATATTACTTGACTTAAGTAGAAAATTATATATGGACACCATGGTCTTTTTTGAAGGGTGCTACTATTTACACCCCGGTTTGCACTTCCGGCCACCTTTATAAATTTAATACAAATGATTATTTTTTATATTCTTCTGGCCACCAAATCTTATTCTTTCACTCAGTTATTCACCATCGTACTTCTTCTAAAAAACACGTACTTCTCTACAATTTCAAACCCCAACAAAAACAGATACTCTTCTGTGCCTATTAGAGATGGAAGATGAAAACAAAAAAGAGGTTAAAATTGCTTGATTTTTATTGTTTTCTATTATGATATAGTACATGTTATTAGGGTTTTGTTAATGGTTTCGGTTTTTCATTGCATTTCAGGATATTTCTTCCGCTCCATTGGAAATTTCAAGCTTGGAGGACATTAAATTTGATGATGTTGTAATAGAGAATGATAATGTAAGTTTTGGCTTATAGGGTTTTTATCCGTATAACTTACATATCTTCTTTTATAAATTGTTACTTTAATTTTATTTTATTTTTTGTTGTTTGATAGACAGAGTATTTGAATGATGATAAATTGGACGATAAACCTGATAGTTGTGATAATATGATGCGAGATGTTCGTTCAAATGACCAAAAAGATATAAATGTTGATTTACAAATCATTTCACAACCGACAAAGTGAGTACTCATTTTTAAAAATCAAAAGTGCTAATGTAGTTATGAAATTGTATTATGTTATTTTTTTTCCTTGAATTATTTGCATGCGTTTAGTTGAAGGTGCTGGTGGCCTCATTTTTTCGTTATTAAATTAAATGGTAGCCAGAAGAGGGAAATTGTAAATGCCGGGGTGCTTTTAGTTTTGGTGGCCAGAAGAGTAAAACAGGGTGTGAATAGTAGCACCCTTTTTGAAAGTATATTTCTGGATTATAAAAATATATTTAATAAAGTTATTTTACAATATTTAAATTATAATATTATTTCAAAAATTTAAACATTTTAATTATTTTATAATTAAGTAATTTAATAAATATTTTATTACAAATTAAGATTATTTAAATTTTAAATTTAATATATATAATACAAATTTAATAATAATATAAGTATAGATTTTAATTTCTTAATATTTTAGATAAGAAAAGTTTAAAAGAGAAGTTAGAAATTTAATTGGAACTTAATTTGTTTGAATGATTAAATTAAAATGAAATTATCAAATTAAATTGAATTGTTTGTAAGAGGTGATTTAGAGGTTAATAAAATGGGTTTTATATGAATATGTTATGATACTGAATAAATTTATTTTATAATAATTTATTCAGTAAAGTTTTAAACCTAAATATAATTGAAATTAAATATTTAGAATAGATTTAATTTGGAAATTTAGATTTAGTTTGTATGAAATAGTTAAAGTGTGATTAAAGTAAATTTGTAACTTGAAGAAATTGATTTAAGTAATAAAACTGAAACCTGTGTTAAATTTTGGTTTGAAATGAATTGGAATTAAGAATATATTTTTTTGGCAAGGATGAACGGTTTTTATAGTGATCCGTAACACTGTTTTATTAAAAAGAAATAAAAGGTACATCATTACCATAGATATGAAGCACATATCAGCTGATAAGAGAGTGTTCCCACATAGGGGATACCAAGTTGATAACACAACACATAACATAGACAAACGCTGTCTAAAAGTAACTCGTTACACATGCATAGGATGAGCCTAAGAGTTTACCCTATGCAAAACACGTGCACATCTAGCCGCATAAGGCTCTAACCTTTCTTATACCGAGCACGCATCATTTCTCGTTGCCTGCTATGAGTAACAGGGATTTGGATAGGGTAAACTCTTTTTTTGGCCTTTCCTTAAATTGATTGAATTGTACCACATCAAAGTTTTCCTGAAGGAAACTGTTAAGTTTATCGGCATCAGTTTGGATAGCTCGATCGTTCACTAGTTTATTACAACATTTTCCAAGGCAATATGCTTTGAAAAGTTTTCTGCACTAGGCTTAGTAACATTCACAACTTCTTCAGGGTTACTGCTTCCTGCATTTATTTCAGTACTGCTTGCTATCAAGTCTTCATTATTTGTCACAATGTTATTAGCATCAGATAACACAACAACAATGACATCAGTTGCCTTAATACTATGTAGATGAATCACATCGTTCAACGACTCTTGCATAGGGTTCAACTTTGCCTGAGTATCATCTCTCATTTTAACATTAACAGTAGCATCACATTCAACTATACTCAAGTTCATTTTCCCTGGTATACCATTCTCATCACTGCCCTGTAAGCTATCTCCCTCAGCCATAAGTTCACACTCTTCATCACTTATAACAGTGTTGTTTACTCCCTCTCTGTTCTTTAAATTCTATACATGTTGTCAAGCGCCCCAAACATGTTAGAGTATTTTAAGCTGTTACCACTAACCATAGCTTTGCCTGCAACTTGAGCCCTAGCTGCCTTATCAACAAAGGAGGGTTCATCATGTGATGCCTTAAAGTTGTTCTTCCTATTAATTATAGTCCAAGTCGGCTTCGAGTTTTTATCCACGATCCCAGGTATTCTATTAGGACAGGAAATCTTATTGGGTAGTACACCAGTTTTAGCCTTGCTAGTTCCACCTTTCCCACCAGTCTCCACTATGTTAGTAGCAGGTTTATCACTATTGATTTGGCAGTTCGAAAGATTGTGTACAAACACCTTACACAACGAACACATCTCTTGTTCCCACATATATTCAATCTTTACTGATTGTTCAGTACCATCAGGGAGAAGCCCAAGAAAATCAAACGGCATTTCACTATCAGGAGTGATTTCTATCATGCATTTGGCGTATTCCATATGTTCGAGTTTCTCAGTGTAATAGTCCAAACACGGGCACTTTCCAACTCTCGACGCTAGCCACCAAATACCCGGTAATGACCAAGCAAAGAGAGGAACTTCAGTAATTTTGATCCAAACTGGGACATTGTGGATGCAGTTTCCATTTAAGTTAAACATAGCACTCCATGATTTTATAATAAAAATCTTGCTGTGTATTAACAATGCGTCTGCCTCAATAGTTTTCTTTCGATCTTTGTGGTCGAATAGAAGAAAGAAAAATACTTTAACGTTAGATTTGATCTTAAAAGAGCCTTTCGATCTACAACTTTTTATAAGGTAGTTCGTGACTACAATGAAGCAAAGAGGCTTATCTAAGAAGAAGCCAACCAGATAATCACTCCATACTTTTTCTCCAGAAGAGACAGCGTCCTCGGTTGGAACCATCCTTTTCCCGTTGAACTGAGGAGGAGGAATTAAGAATATATTATTTAAAATTTAAGTTGATTTAAACTGAAGTTTCGACATTTGAGTTGATAATGTGTTGAAACCAGGAAAGACAAATATGTGGTTCAGATTGGAGTATATTTAAAACTAGATCACTTTAAACTAGTATTATTTTATATTAAACTACTCAGACTATTTATATAATTAATTATTTTATTACTATTTATATTTAACTTAACTATCATACATTTTTATAACAATTCAAAATTTAAATGTTTTATTTAAATTTAAATTATTGATTATTTTATAGTTATTTTTAAATCAAGACATTTTATATTAATATAAATATTTTTAAATTTAATTATTTTATATTTTATTTACTATTTTCAAAAGAAAACCTATTTCAAATTCGAGATATTTAGTCCAAATGTTAATATTAAGATTTTGAATAATGATATTTTTGATATTGAAATCAAAATTAATTTGGTTAACAAAATGTTTTGTAAATATGGAATTTGTAATTTTGAATTTAACCAAATATTGAATTGATTTGGATCAAGATTTATGACTTGAAATATCTGAACTTAATTATTTGAATATGAATCAATATTGAGGTTACTTGATTTATGATATTTGAAAGTGGTTTTAAAATATGAATGATCACAATGTGAAATAGGCGTTTGAGTTGCTAAAGAGATCCGGGCCGGATATTGTCATATTCTCTATCAAAACCAGGAACCTCTTTAACAACCATGCACGTGGTCGAGAATCCATAATGAAGTAGGTTGGTTTGGCGAACACTACAAGAATAAAGTAAGAGAATGATGATGGATAACATTGACCTTCGCGTCATAATTAATATGAATAAAATAGGAGTTATGGCGAGGCCAAGTGAGTTAGCAACTCCTATCATACATGCTACTTCGATTCCATATCTCGTAATTTATGATTGGTTGGTGGCCACCCTTGAATTAGGGGATTGTTATTCGAGGTGGGCAATAGTTGCGGCTATACGTTACCACCAGCCCGAGTCTACAAAATGATAGAATCCGACACTAGGTATTGTCTCATGTGCCTTGTCATATTATCTTTATTGAGCCCCAACGATTCTGTTTTGACGTTATCGTATCAGGAGCCTCCCTATCCAGCGACCATTTTTCTGTTGTTTTTTATGCAATGTGTATGATAATGTTTATAAACGGTATAAGGGTAATAATGATAATCCCGCTTATGCTATTTTCAATAGTATATTTACAGTAGACCACATTATAATGGCATATTTTATTGTATAATAAATTGTTTGATGGACCCTTAAAGGACGTAAATCCCAAACGTCCTTTAAGTTATTAATGCATTTCATTGAATATTTCACTTGTGTTGATTTACTTTCATAAAACCGTTAGTTCAAACTTAAGTATCTTGTTTTACTTTATGCTCGGGTCGAAATGAGTATTACCATATCTCACCTTTTAAAGCGGGAGGCTTGTTGAAGACATCATATCTATCTGTTTATCTTAGTATTCCATTTTGTATTAGAAACCACTGTATATAGACTTGTATTTGACTATGTAACTCTGATATTATGTATTATGTACTCATTAAAACCTTAAATTATTTAAAAGAATCTGTGTTATTTTAATGTTTTGAAATTATAATATTATATAGCATGGTAGCATGACAAAGTGATGGTTGTAAAAGAGGAGGGATCACAACTGAACAGTCAATGCTAGAAGGACAGCTATTTAGAGAATTTACAAGGTCACGTAAAATACTAGAAGGGATATGAAACATACTGTTTGCAAAATATTAACCTCTCCTAGTATTGTGATATATATTTTTATACAACATTTTACTGTTAATAAAATCCTAAAGTATCCTAGCGTTATAATAATTTTGTAATAAGCAACATACTGTTCCTAAAATGCTACCTTCTTCTAGCATTATAATACTTATTTGATTAAGCAGCACAATGCCTATAAAATGTTAACCTCTCCTATTATTTTGATTTTTTTATTAAGCTACATGCTGCTCCTAAAATGCCAACCTCTCCTAGCATTTTGATTTTATTTTTTACTAAGCCACATGTTGTTCCTAAAACGCTAACTTCTCCTAGCATTATGATAGTTATTTTGTAAAATGCTAGCCTCTCCTAGCATTTTGATATTATTTTTTTAGTAAGCAACATGTTGTAAGAACCCAGAACTTCCCCAGTCTCCGAAGAGAAGAGGAAGAACGGATTGCCTTGAGGACAAGACGAATCAGAACACAAACAGAACAACATTTCATTGATTATTACAACAATTTTATCAGAATACAAGAATATACAAAGTATGAATAAATATTACACATTTACTAAACATTAGAGATTTAAAAGTTACAATGCAGTGGAAAATAATACAAAACATAACTGAAAAGAATATGCGGATACAGAGCTTTCCGAATATCATTCCAGTTGTAAACCAGGATCCTGTGAATATGAATCTGCAAAACCAAAACTACTAGCCGCCCGTGGAAAATAAGGGCACCCAGAGTTTAGATTAAAACAATAAACTCCAGGTCAGTCATGTGACTGGTGTGAGAACTAAAACAGTTATAAATTTGATTTTAAAGTTAGGTAAATCAAGGGACCATGCCGAATAACACGGAACGGGTTTCCTCCCTAGAATACCAGTGCATAAAACAACAGCGCAATGCTAAATAAAGAGCAATGAAGCTATTATAAGACTTAGGTCCCATCACACAATGCAACGCAAGCCGGAGGATAGAGCTTTTACCTTATAATAGCCAAGAATGCTTGGTACGTAAAATTTCATGTTTTATTATTACTATTAGCGTCAAAACAATTTCAATCATAAGTATCAATCATAGACGGCATAAGTTCTCCATACCACTATGTCGCCATACTAGGTTCTACAATCAAAACCGCAAAGCCACGTATTGGAAGTTGGATTTCCATCTATGAACTAAGGCAAGGGATCGTCCTTACCGCTTCGAGACTCTCTAGCCCGAGCCTCAGGAACAGAACACATCGTCCCTTGGATCGTCAGGGCCGGTCCACCCGATGTGGATTAAGATGCCTGAACACTACGTTTCCCCGCCCTATGGCGCGTATATGAGCCAAATGACTCCATCTACCCCGGATCGACCGATATAACTGAGGCGCCTCACAATCCATCATCCACATAAGTAACATGTCAGGGCATGCAAAACGCTGACACCACTCCTAGCTAGAAGGAAACACATGTCCTCCTTGAAGTCCTCTCCAGTTTCTGGTTCACACCGGGATGTGAGGCTCGCGAATTAACGCTACACAAAGCTACGCTATATTAAAGCCGTGCTTTGATCATCAACCACAAGACCCTGCTTCCAACAGAAGCCTTGATGATTTTCTTCTCAGCATGCCACATAGGCAATTCACGCTATGCAACTGATGTCTATCAATCACACAGAATGAAATCCGATGTCAGACACACACCCATTTACAAGTTCGTTCTGGGTCTGAACGAAACCAGAGACACCTTATTCCTCCCCCATATGTCCAATACAGGGGAGAGGCCCTTGCATATCCGTCGATCTCCAAGTACGTTTGGACGATCACCACTTATTACCTTGCCTTGGGTGTACAACCCAATCAAGACATCAGTAATCATCCAAACGATGTGAAGACCTCCGGTATTCAACCACCATCTTCATCCTCGACACATCATCGAATCAGTTATTCAAAATGGGATAACCCCGGTCTTTCTGAATAACTCGCGTATATAATAAACAAGTGCTATAAAAACACAACATATGTCTCATTCCAATCTAGAATATTCCTTTATTCAAATATTCTTATACTTTGGGAAAGGTTCCTTATTAATTTTATCAAAGATAAATTCTTTAAATTTATTCTTTAATCTTCCTTTGGATATCATTTCAATCTAATTAAAGATGCAGTAAAACTCCACTTGGTTTTAATCTTCCCAAAAATCAATATTAACGATTGTTTTACTTGGGAAATCATATCCTGCCTTTAACTGGGTTAAAGAACCAATGTCATTTAAAACACGGTTCACTATAAACCGAAAATCACATTCCATTCCATCAGCCTTTAACCGTAAATTAGCAAGAGAACAATTCCCTAAATATTAACCCCGAAGGCCGAAACCAACATCAGATCAATACCCAGGAAACCATTCAACTTAACTAATCTCCAGTTAGTTTCTGATTTTCTTAACTCCGTTGGGTCTAAGAACAGTATTATTAAATTTACCATTCACGACAACCCAAAATCTTATTCCATTTCTAATCGGGCTAAAAAACAAGTGTTATTTAAAACACTGTTAACGATAAACCCAAAGACCAATTTCAGTTCCATTCCAATTAAATATCAATTAATTGGTGTACTTCATTAAATCTAAATAAAAAGATTTAATCTTTTTTCAACTGGGTTCAAGAATAGTGTTAAAGAAGACACCATTCACGACAAACCCAAAATCTCATTCCATTCATCAGCCTCTAACCGTAAATTAGCAAGTGAACAATTCCCTAAGTATTAACCCCGAAGGCCGAAACCAACATCAGATCAATACCCAGGAAACCATTCAACTTAACTAATCTCCAGTTAGTTTCTGATTTCCTTAACTCCATTGGGTCTAAGAACAATATTATTAAAGATACCATTCACGACAAACCCAAAATCCAATTTGATATTAAATACAAGGCTCTGAATAGAAAATATATCGGCTTATATTCAACATTAAATTCTGAAACCAACAAATATCGTATTGGAATAACGATATATACATCTTCCAAATTCCTCCACAATATCCGTATAATCACGAAATCCAACATCGAAATATTTTGAGGATAATTTCGATTCAAATCCATTCCAATTCATATATTGGAAATTCTGGTTATTTTTAAAACCATTTCAAACCCAATTTATTTATTTTAAAAATATTGGATTTATTATTCTATTTCAAAACTAGTCCATTTCGATAAAAATATATTTTTATCTTTTCAAATATGGAATTTTTTCATCCCAATTCTTTCCAAATCATTTATTATGATTTTACACAAATTATTGATATTTTTAATAATTTTATCAAGGCCCGTACAGTCGATTTCCATAAAAGGCCATCGAACTGCACTTACAGCGACCTTTTCCAAATTTGATTTGGACATAATTCCAAATCCTACCGTTAGATTTCCAATCTCTAATATTCGTTAGAAAACTCTTTTCGATACGAACCCAATGGTTCTGGTTTTAGGAGAATCCGACGGTCAGATCTCCCGTAATGTTTGTTCGAAGTCAATGGTCGAAATTTGCGAACTGCCACAGCGCGGCACATTCTATTCAGGCCATTATATTATATATATATATTCCATCGATTTTAATTTAAAACGTATTTTATAAATTGTTTTAAATTCGTTTTCAAAATGATTTCAACTTCATATTCAATTTCTAATCAAAATTGAATATTCCATATCATCGATATATAAATGATAATATTTTCAAAACATTAGATTTTGAAATCAATTCCTTTTTGATATTCATTATAAAAATGAATAAAATCGATATAAATATCGTTCACGTCAAAATGGCATTAATATAATCAACACGGCTTTATATATTTAAATATTTTCATGTCCATCCCAAATCGGACATCAAAATCAAATTTTGATCTTTCACTGAATATTATTTGAAAATATTTGTTATTTTAAAATATTCATTATTTTAAAATAATCGTTATTTTAAAATATTCATTCTTTCTGAACTGGAATCAGACTCAGTCAATTACCATATAATGTGATTATATGGATTTTCATACACCACAGGTACACAACAACGATCAAACACAGTCAACCATCATCCAAAGTGCATTCTACACTGCATAAGCATCAAATATAAATATTCAACGCTTACAATAGCATGTAAATCAATCGATCGACATACAGCTAATTATTGGGATTAGTGTATTTCCAATATCATCCCAATACCCGTGTGGGGTTTTCAAACAAAAAACACAGATTTATTTGTGCAGTTGGGCTATGTGTAAAATTTATCGTCCCAATCAATATCAGGCAAATGTGTGTACATAAATAAACTGTCCGATTTGTTTATAAATATTTATTTTATTCATATACACGTTAAAAATTATATTTTTAACTATAAAATATTTTATTCCATTCCACATCACACAATAAAATTTCACAACACAATCAAACAAACAAACATGTCGTCCATGGTCCATGGACGACGGGTGTCGGGTGCTGGTAAGCACCGTCTGTATCCTAGTATATATTTCAACTGGAAAATAAAGTAAAAATGAGAAGTTCTCACCTATAAGCTTAACCAAACGCCACGACTCTTCATATGTAGAAAATCTTCGTTGCATTCTCAACGAGATCTGTTTCACGAAATTTATATTAAAAATCATATTTTCTTCAATGCTACTATATATAGAAAAATCACATTTTTATTGCGTTACTTCATATATAAAAATCAAATTTTTATGTAAAGAGAATTCATATAAAAATTGCATTTTATACCGCTATTCGTATAATGAAAATCATATTTTTACTTAACTCTCTAGATAAAAAAGATTATATTTTTATTCTCTTTTCATAAATAAAACCCCCTCCTTGATAGCCTTTTAAAAAAAAAATCAAAACTTTATAGTTATTAAAAATCGAGTCTTCTTACATTATAAAAATATTACATTTTCTTCATACGAAAATATAATCTTTACTTCATAAAAAAAATCTTCCTTTGTATAAAAATCCAATCTTTCTTTAGATTAAAATCCATACTTTCAAGAATTAAAATTCATACTATCAGGAATTAAAATCCTTACTTTCAGGAATTAAAATCCATACTTTCAAGAATTAAAACCGAGTATTTAAAATGATTTCATTGACATATGTATTTAAATTAAACCAATTAAACAAAAAACTCACCTTGTTTTCTTAAAAAAAAAAATCAATTTTATTGATTAAGGAGGGTTCATGGCTGGTTTCTACAGGTCACGGGGGGCGGAGCGGACCAGTGGTGGCGCTGGTGGTGCGGAGGGAGGAGCAAGCGGTTCAGGTGATGAGGGGGCGCGACCTGGTGATGATCGCGGTGGAGAGTGAAGCGGGTTTAGGCGGCGGTGCTGGTTCGATTTTAGGGGGCTAGGGATTTAGGGGTGCGGGTTTTTTAGAGGGAGAGGCGACGGAGGTGGCTAGGGGAAGGTGGCGGTTAGCTGGAGGGAGGCGCGGCACCGGGGGCACGGCGGTGGCGATGAGGGGTGGCAGGTCTGGGTTCGAACACGATTTGTTTTTTTTTTTCTGATTTGTATTCAACGGGGGAGGAGAGATATGGAAGGGGTGTGTTGACTTCTCTTTTTTTAATATTATTTAATTATTTTATTTTATCAAAAAGCAACTTTTGTTTCGAACTCCAAATCAAACCCACTGACTGTCGCCCCTAACGTAATACCCCCATTCCGAACACAATGGGATATGTTTCATAAGCCGACTCGACTATTTCGATCATTTTCCGTCGAAATCAAAATATAAATCTATATATTGAATTTGAACGCACATATCAATTTACTGGGGGTCACATATGGACTCCAAAATTTTCAAAAAAATATTTTCTATCTTCGTATTGACGATACGGTTCTAACAAAATTAGTCTCGTCAAATTTGGAGGCCGTTTGAAAAATGGCCATTTTCCAGTCGATTAAATTTGACTAAAACTGACAAAACACGTTTTCTTTTGCCACACTCACATATTGATTCAGAAAATTATGAATTTTGGAATCTAGCAATAATTTGACATCCCGGATCCAACAAAAGTGGTTTCGTCGAAAACGGAGGTCGATTGCAAAATTTCTATTTTTAAGAGCTATATTTTCCATAGCGACTATTCCGAAATTTCAACTAGACATAACTTTTTATTCCCGCTATGAAATTTCAATTTTTCGGATTCGTTAGAAATATATTCTCAAATAGATTCTAATATTTTTGGTTTTGTTAAAATCCAGTTTATTTTGAATCCTGTACATTCATTTGAAATTTGAAATCGAAATTTCAAACTACCGCGCCATTTCCAATTCCTTTTATAATTTAAAATAAATATTTATATTCCAATGTTGATTCAAATAAATATATACGTTCTAATTCTATTCAAAATAAATTTCTCGTTGTTATTATTTAAAATAATTCATTTTAAATATTCAAAATTGCCAAAATAAAATTTTTAAATTGGTTCAGATTTTCCGGGTTGTTACACACGTTGTTCCTAAAAGGCTGTCTTCTCCTAGCATTATGATAATTTTAAACAACATACCGTTCCTGAAATGCTAATTTCTCCTAACATTATGATTTTTTTATTAAGTAACAATGTGTTTGAAATATGCTAATTCTTGCTAGCATTATGATAATATTTTTGATAATGCAACATGTTGTTCATAAAATGCTGACTTTTACTAGCATTTTGATATTTATTTGGGTAAACAACATGCTATTAGTAAAATGCTAACCTCTCCTAGCATCCTGATTTTCTTTTATTAAGCAACATATTGTTCCTAAAATGCTAACTTCTCCTAGCATTACGATAGTTATTTTGAAAAATGCTAGCCTCTCTTTGCATTTTGATATATATTTTATTAAGCAACATGTTGTTTCTAAAAGGCTATCTCCTCCTAATATTATGATAATTTTTTAATAAGAAACACACTATTCCTGAAATGCTAATTATTCCCAGCATTATGATTTGTTTTTTGATTAAGTAACATAGTGTTTGAAAAATGCTAACTTATGCTAGCATTATGATAATATTTTTGATAATGCAACATGTTGTTCATAAAATGCTTACTTCTACCAGCATTTTAATATTTATTTGGGTAAGCAACATGCTGTTAGTAAAATGCTAACCTCTCGTAGCATTTTAATATATTTTTTATTAAGCAACATGTTGTTAATAGAATGCTAAAATATCCTAGCATTGTGATTTTTTTTATCAAGCAACATATTGTTAATAAAATGTTATCTTCTCCTAGCATTATAGTGTGTAATGATTGTAAATTGCATATATGAATTAAATTATTGTAAAATAATCAAATATTTATACTATCATATATCTCTCATAGTATAAAAAACACAAATATTGGTATAGGCAATGTAATATTCAAATAAAAAAATTTATATACAAGCATATTTCATAGTAAAATTATACACTAAGATAACATTATTCTTCTAATGCAGGCTATCGATTGGTTTGTTACAAATATATCAATATATGAACACAACTATATATTCAGTACAATCATGACGATAAAAAAATTATTTTACTTTAAAATTGTAAATATCAGAAAAATAAATTAATATTGAATGTTATTTTGCAGCATGCTATAAAAACAGATGTTAAAAATATTGTTGAATCACTGGTTTACCTAATGGTCCAAAATATTGTCATAGATGAATGTGTAGGTTTCACGTTCTTTCCTTTGCATTACATCAACCATTGGACTTTACCAACCTTGGACTATGTTAAAATGCAATGGTACCATTATGATTCGTTGAGGCTAAGAAGACTAACCTCAGCATCAAACTAAAACTATAAGCAAGCTTTGATGTTCGTAAGATTGCTATTATCATATATAAGTATATATTGGTAAAAAGCTAAGTATTTTTTTCTACTACAGAGAAAAGTAGAAAAAAATTTGCAGCAAAAATGGGTAGAAAACAACAATTTAAACAAAGATATTGGAAGAAAGAAAATGAACAACAACCACGCCCACAACAAGATTTGGCCTCGTAAGAATTAACAATTTATTAATATATTTCTTCAAATAAATACTAAATTATCACAGCATTATATCTCTGTACCACTGCCTTTTAATGTAATACAGTGAAAGCACCTTCATAATGTCCTTTATAAGCCAATTTCAACTTTTAATAGAAATGCTAAACTATAATAGCATGTTTCTTTTATTCTTAAGGTAGACACCTTAGTATTATTTTAATAGGAATTTGTATAGGAATACAACACCATACATTTTTCCTCCTCCCACATCCTAATAGTAATCTCATGCTAAATGATTTGTGCTATGAAAACGGCACATGGTTTTTTCCATTTAATCGGTTGACAAGATGCTAAATGATCATAGCATTGCATTTCTAATACCAATGCTTATTTATTTTTAATTTTGCAGCAATAACTGTGCATTATTTGTAATGAAGTTCATCCAAAGATTGGAAAGAGACAAAATTATATCAGAAGAATACAAAAAGGAGGATATCAATCTTTTACAAGCTGAGAGCATGTTCAATATTTTGAATGACCCACGAAAAAGTTGGAATATTATGACTTACTCTACAAACTTGTCTTGAGAAGAAATTAAGAAGGCTTTAAAGAAGTAGGAAGGATAGACTGAATTGTTGATGTGGCTCCAGTTTTAATTCAATTTGAATTTGTTGTAAAGACATTTAGTTGCTGATTGTAATTGAATTTTAGTAAGCTGAATTGATTTTAAAATAGTATTTGAAGTTGGGTTGAAACTTATATCTAATTGTGGTACGGAAAGAATTGTAACTGTGCTAATTTCATTTAATTAATTTCATGTTGTGCTCATATTTTATCCACTATGTTTAGCTTTGTGAAACTTGTATTAGTTAGTATTTCGGTTGCGCATATTTATTCTTAGAAGATTTTTAGATTAACTACATGTAACAACCCGTAAAATCTGAACCAATTAAAAAAATTTAAATTGGCTATTTTAGTGAATTTAAAATATTTAAAATAAATATTTTAAATAATAACGACGAAAAGGAAGTTTGAATCGATGTTTGAAAATGAATATAATTATTTCTAATTATAAACAAGGCCTGAAATGGCGCGGTAGTTTCAAAATTTGAATTCAAACTTTGACTGACTGTACCGGGTGCAAAACAAAACGGATTTTAGTGAAACCAAAAATATTTAAATCTGTTAGTGAATATCATTCTAACGAATCTGAAAAATCGAAGTTTCGTAGTGGGAAGCAAAAGTTATGGCCAAATGAATTTTCAGAAAGGTCGCTATAGAGTTTATATAGCCCGTGAAAATGGCCATTTTGCAAACGACCTCAGAATTCGACGAAACCACTTTTGTTGGATCCGGGATGTCAAATTATTGCTAGGTTTCAAATTTCATAATTTTTGAAGCTAGTATGTGAGCGTGGCAAAGGAAAATGTGTTTGATCGATTTCTATTAAATTGGATTGACCAGAAAAGGGCCATTTTCCAAACGATCTCAGAATTCGACGAAACTAGTTTTGTTGGGACCGTATCGTCAAAACATAGCTAGATTTATTTTTCTGGAATTTTTGGGATCAATATGTGGCCCCAGTAAATTGGAATGTACGTTCAAATTAAATATTGAATGTTTTATATTTTAATTTGAAGGAAAACTGACTGAAACAGTCGAATGGGCCTTCAAAACATATCCCATTGTGTTTGGAATGGGGGTATTTAGCTAGGGACGACAGTCGTTGGGTTTGGATTGGAGCTAGGATGTGAAGAGGGGTATTTTGGAATTTTGAAAATATATAAATAAAATAAAAAATTCTATTGGTCAGTCACATTTCTCTCTCCCCGACCTTTCTTCCTCGCGCAACGCCGAAAGCCGCTCTTCCCTTCTCTCCTCGTTTTCTCCTTCTACACGCATCAATAGCCTTCGACCCAGTTGGGGTTTTTGAAGAGCTCCCCTCAAGCTTCAAATCCATGGTCGTTGCACCCCCTCTCGTCAGGTGAATCGCGAGATCCAGGCATCCAAAGTCGCGGCCTTTCAACCGCCGCCGCCATCAGCAGGGACCACCGAGTGGGCCCCCTCCACCGCGTGCAGGTGCGCCCTTCGTCCCCCTTCGACGCTGCATAGCCCGATCCTCTTCAAGCTTCACGAATTTCAAGTAAAATCGAAACCTAGTTTCGAACCTTTCAGCTGAGGTACGGCTTAGTTAATTTCAAAATGATTTTAACACTCTAAAGCGTTGCAAACTTCTAAAAATCGTATCTTTTTCATTTGTGATCGAAATCCAGTGAAACAAGAGACACCGGGACCGTGAGGACGTCTTCTACATTCTAGAAGAGACCACATATTTTTCTGAGCCTTTTGCTATTTTTGGTAGAGTGGAACCCAATGTGAGATTTCTGAATTATAAACGATATGGAAATGACGATGTATAAATTATATATTCGAAGTATGAGTTATTTAAGCGTTGTACACCTCATGTATAAGCATTATATAAGTTGTATGTTCGATGTATAAGTTATATATGCATTGTAAAAATTATATATGTGTTGAAATAGAAGTGAAATATACTTATATATATACACGCCCCTCGTTTACAAACCATGGACGATATTTATTGGTTGTGATTGGTGTGAAAATTGGTTGATAGCGAATGGTTGATTAGAATTGTTTGTGGTTGAAATTGATCGATTGTGGTTGAAAAATACCCGTTTGTGGTTGAGAATTATTTGGTTGAAACCACATAGGATTAGTTTGTGGAAAAGAAAAAAAATAAACATGCCGCCTGCGTGCGAACTAGATGCATGAAATCCCCATTGTCAAAAGCTGTGAGGCTTTAAGGTAGAGGAAGGAGCCGTACTAAGGACGGTCCCGGTTTTAACTCCCCTGCCGTTATGCTGCCGAAATTTTCAATAATATTCATGTGTTTGAATTATTTTCATGTGTTGAAACTATATTCGTGTGTTGAATAGAAATTCATGTGTTGAATAGAAATTCATGTGTTGAATAGAAATTCATGTGTTGAACGACATTCATGTTTTGAAATAAATTGTTTTATAATAAAAATCATATTTTTATCATCTATATGAACTATATAAAATAGTCGTGTTTTGAAATAAATTGTTTTATAATAAAAATCATATTTTTATCATTTATATGAAATATATAAAATAATCGTGTTCTGAAATAAATTGTTTTGCAATAAAAATCACATTTTTACTATATATATAAACTATAGAAAATATTCATGTGTTGAATGTTGAAACAGAGTTCATGTGTTGAATGTTAAACGAAATTCATGTGTTTAATAGAAATTCCTGTATGGAAATAAAATAAGCAAAATTCATGTGTTGAAATAAATATCTATTGGATAAAAATATCATTTTTATCAAATATGTGAAGTGAAAATGGTTTTGAAATCGAAGAATCAATTATATATATATATATATATAATTAAAATATATCGAATAACGAAGCTGTAGTTCGTGTTTTGAAACCGTGATTCCAAACGATTAGTGCGGGAGATCCGACCATCGGATTTTCCCGAAACCGAAACCGTTGGGTTCTCTTTGGAAATATCTTTCCAACGACACCAACTTTGTAAAGATCCAACGGTTGGATTGTCTGGAATGTTTACTTCAAATCTAAAGAAAAACAGCGCCAGAATCGATTATATTTATATATATATATAATTAAATTAAATCGAATAACGACGCTGTAGTTCGTATTTTGAAATCGAAACATCAAACGATTGTACCGGGAGATCCGACCGTCGGATTTTCCCAAAACTGAAACCGTTGGATTCGTTTTCAAAAGATCTTTCTAATGATATAAATTTTGGGAAGATCCAACAGTTAGATTTTCAGATATGTGTAAATCAAATTTGAAGAAAAACAGCACCACGGCCGCGTTATGGCCTGAAGCGTCGTTTTAATAAATTGGCTATTTTTAAATAAATAAAAATAGCGATAAATCGTTATAAAATATTATAAACGATATGGAATGGAAATAAACCGAATTTACTCGGTTTATTGAATATTTGATGGTTGAATGTGTTTGACATGAAAATTATACTAAAGAAATTATTTTTGATAAAAATAATGGGAACATATCCCTAAGAATGTGAAATTTATAAACTAACTAAAGGTTAGCTAAGTCGAATGGTTTCCTGGGTTTTGATCTGATGTTGGTTTCGGCCTTCGGGGTTAATATTTGGGAAATCGTTCTCTTACTAATTTACGGTTAGTGACTGATGAATTGGAATAAGGCGTATGTTGTGTTTGTGTAGCACTTGTAAATTATATACGCGAGTTGCTCATAAAGACCGGGTTTATCCCATTTTGAATAACTGAATCGACGATAAGAAATCGATGATGAAGACGATGGTCGAAGACCGGAGAGCTTCACGTCGTTTGGATGATTATTGACGTCTTGATTGGGAGGCATCCCAAGATACAGATAATTGGTGGTGATCATTCAGACGTACTTGGAAATCGATGGGTATGCGAGGTATATAGCGCCTCCGGTTTCGTTCAGACCCAGAACGGACTTGTAAATGGACTGTGTGTCTGACATTGGATTTCATTCTGTGTGATTGATAGACGTCAGTTACATGGCGTGAATTTCCCGTGTGGCATGCTAAGATGCAGTGATCAAGGCTTCTATTGAAAAGCAAAGTCTTGTGGTTGATGATCAAAGCACCGCCTGTGTAGCATGGCTTTGTGTATAGCATTGATTCGCGAGCCTCACACCCCGGTATGAACCAAAAACGGGAGAGGACCTCAGGGAGGACATGCGTTTCTTTCTAGCTAGAGGTGGTGTCAGTGCTTAAACTGGCTGACAATTATATATATATATATATATATATATATATTATTTTCACCTGTGTGGTTGTTGCTGTTGCGAGGCGCCTCGGTTATATCGGTCGATCCGGGACCGATGGAGTCATTCGTTGGCTCATTTATGCCCCAAAGGGCGGGGAAACGCAGTGTTCAGGCATTTTAATCCACATCGGTGGACCCGCCCTGACGATCCAAGGGTTTGACTGAGTACTTGCCCTGAGGCTCGGGCTAGAGAGTCTCGAATTCGGTAAGGAATATCTTTTGCCTTGGTTCATGACGGAAATCCAATTTCCAAATACGTGACTGTGCGGTTTTGATTGTATACCTATATATGGCGACATAGTGGTATGGGACATTAATGCCGTCTATGATTGATACTTATGATTTGAAATTGTTTTTGAAACATATAAACACTAGTAATAATATCAAATGCTTTTGTTTTATTCGTATCAAGCATATTTTGGCCATTATAAGGTAAAAACTCTATCCTCCGGTTTGCGTTGCATTGTGTGATGGGAACTGAGTCTTATAATGGCTTCAATTTTATAAAAAGCATTGCGATGTTTAAAAGAATTACCTGTTTTAAAGCACTGGCAATCCAATGGAGTAAACCCGTTCCACGAAAGTGGCGTGGTCCTGTGATTAGCCATATTATAAAATGTGTTAATTAGATTTCTCATACCAGTCCCATGACTGACTCGTAGTTTGTTTCACTTGCAAACTCGGGTGCCCTTTTTTCTACACGGGCAGCCTTGTATTCAGGTTTTAGCAGGTTCTTTCTGGATAGCTGGAGCTGAAGATGGATTCTACCACTTATCTCTTTTTATGTTGTTCAGCTCCTACTGTACATATTGTGTTTTGTTTTCCGCAGTAGACATTTATGTATAGCTGAACTGTATTTGTTCTAAGTATGATCCTGTATACTGTGTAACTCTGACGATTATGTTTATCCAGTGTATTCTATTGTGCATTATCTGGTGTATTTACTTAATTCTGTTATGTTATTATCTGTTTATGTGTTATATTCCAAAGATTACCCTTGTTGCCGTCAGTACGGGGTTTGGGGTCGTCACACTATATTTACAGTTTTTGTTAATCATATTAGTTATAGAGATGTTGGTGTTAATCATGCTCACTACACTAGAAAATGCCTTTAGTAGCGTTTAAAACACGCTACCAAAGACTTTGGTAGCGTTTTAGAGGACGCTGCTACAGGTCCCGCAACTAAAAGTCTATTTTTTCTGTTGCGTTTCCATAAACGCTGCCAAACGAAAGCAACCAAATATTTTCTGCAGCGTTTAGAAAATCCAACCAAAACTAACATTTTTTGGTTGCATTTGTGCTTGACTCTTTTATTGAAGTTTCTGTAGCGTTAATTTTATGTAACTAAAAACTTTTCATTACATTTAATTTATGCCACTGTAAATTCAAATATTATTTTACGTTTGTTTCAGTAACGTTTCAGAAACGCTGCTGAAATGTATTGATTGTTTTGTAGCATATTTTAAATGCTACTATATACTGTTAATGACTTACATTGTTTCCAGCAACCAGCTTTGTAATAATCATACCAAAATCATCAACAATTATATAAATATCATATTTAAACAAATAATCAACCAATCTTATAATCAACATATTTATATAATTGAAAACACGTAATTACGAAAGCACTATCCATAACCATTTAGATAATAATTGTTCGACAAAATGAGCAAGTTCACATACCACAAACATTTTCAAAGAGTTTTACTTAAGTACTGACGAATATCATAATACATATAACAATTGAAGTCACGTCCGTTGTTAGTGATGGTCTTTACTCCGGAAAAGCTAATTACGTGTAAACACATTCAATAGTCAACAATAAGTATTTGTCATAAATTATCAAATAACTGTAACAACCCGCATTCTACGCATCATAGGATCGTAGAATATTTATTTCTTTCTTATACGAAGTCGTATGGTCATGTAACTTTGGGAGACGACTATTGGGGTCATTTCCCATGTTCATGATTTTTGTCGATTTTTAAATGACCGTTTTGCCCCTAGCTGATCTTGTTTTGGCCATAACTTTTGATTGGAAAGGAATTTTGACCTGAAAAAACTTCCATTAGATTCGTTTGATGGTTGACCTTTCCGTAGAGTGGTCATAACAGCCAAACGGACTTACCGTTTGGGAGATATGGCTGAAATAAGATTTGTAAGGTAAAAAACTGCTTAACCGGGCCAAATAGGGTGATTAGTGAATAGGCCCATAACCCATTTCGGGATTAGGATTATGGGGAGGCTGAAATGAGTTAGAGAATCATTTTCATTTCAGTTTTGAGCCGCCACTTTCCTTCTTAAAACCCTAGTAATGGCCTCCATCTTCTAATTTCATCCCAAATCGTCTCTAATCACTTTCTAATCGAAGATTAAGCAAAACTACATCAAATCAAGGGAGGGTAGCACCAAATCAGAGGGAGAGCTGCTGGAGCTCATAGGGATTGGATCCATATCAGTGATTATTTCAGATCTAAAGTTTGTTTGTGGCTAAGGTGAGTGATTTGCATTGTTTTTTCACTAATTACGGCTAGTTATGATAATTAGCGAAGATTAGCGAAATTATGGCTCAGAAAAATCTAGAAAAATTCCTAAAATTCTAAACTATCATTTTATGCCTCTGATATGAATTTGGGTTAATTTCGACTAATTTTGCAAATCCCGGAATTTGGGGGATTAAGGGGTGATTAGTGGAAATTAGCGAATTTATGCATGTTAAAAATCTGGAAAAATATTCATAAATTCTGAAATATTGTTTTAGACCTCTGATGTGAATTTGGGATAATTTGGTTAAGTTTTGCTAATCATATCATAAGATTCACCCAAACATGCTTAAAGGAAATATGGGGTTTTGGCTATGTTTGATCCATTTTAACCTATCATATTGTTGTTTTGGTGTTTGTGGTTGATTATACATGTTGCTATGACTGTATGGTATGCTTTGTGATTGATTATTATAGTTGGAATGGTCAAAAACGTCGTCGAATGGCGTAAAATGTTTGCTGGAAAAGTTACAGAAAAACAGTGCAGGCTTCCGGATCGGATCGGGTAGATGGGCTCGGACCGGAGCGGACTGAGCAAAGTATCACCGAACCGAATCGAAGCTTGACACAGGAGAGAGTGGCAAAAAGGAAGGCCACCATTATATGAACCGGGTCGGATCGGCTATAGAGACCACGACCTGATGGTGGAAGGAGCTCGAACCCGAACCGCGCCACGTACTGGAGCACCCGATCCGCCTGCACGATCCGGACTGTGGAGCATGGAGCACGATCTGAAGATGGTCCACGACTCCGCCAGCAGCTCCGACCCGAACCCATGGATGGAGATGGAGTTGGAGACCCCGATCCGACCCGTTGAGGTGTTGATGATCCGAACTACCACCAGGTGGATACCACGAGTTGGAGCATGGAGCACGACCCGACCCGATCCGGTGCATCATGGAGGGACTTGAGGAACTCGATCCGATCCGAGGTGATGAAGCAATCCGAACCGAACCAAGGAAGAAGGAGAAGACCGATCCGGTGATGACCAATAACCCGAGATGCAAAGATAGTCCAAATGGAAGTTAGAGCTCAGGATCTAGATGGGAACCAATGAGTTAACTTCGTGATTGGGATTTGCTGCGGGACGTGTGCAAAAGGGTTGTCGGTATTCATAACTTTGGTTCACCACTGAGAGATGGATGGTGGACTTGTAGTGATAGTTACACAGGATTGGATTCCGTCATGGCCCCAAGTATTAGGTGACCAAAGTAGTGGATATCGTATGCTTTACGCACTGAGTGAGGGATGTGAGGATGATTGCTATGCTTGATTATTTGACACCACTATGACATGCACACCCCCACCCCCGTATCTCTTACACAGTATGTTAGTGGCACCTTAGAGTATTGTACGGTATGTAGTGCTAACTCTTTGGTTGCAGGTCCAGGTTCAGGTATGATTGGATTATACCTGTTATTATTCTGTTTAGATGCTTATCGCTCATACCAGGCTTTATGTCTGACCCAGAGTTTTATGTCTCTTCTTATTACTCTGGGTGCTCACACGAGCAGACTAGAGACAGGTTAGCTGGTGATGCGCGAGTAGTTGATTCGGAGGCGAGCAGGAGGCTTCCACGTATGATATATAGATATTCTCCCTGTGTCGTTGGTGGTCTCTACTTGGGCATTAGTAGTGTACCTCATTTATCTTACTTTTGCTTTTTGAGACGGTTTGGAAAGTTGTAATAAGCTGTATTTTGGATTTCCGCTGCTATGATGCTTAGTTCTGGTTTTCATTTTATGCACTGTCTCTCCTGTTTTATGTCAAGTATGTTATTATTATATTTTGTTCTATGCGCTGTGAGACATTCTACAGGTTCCTTGTTAGTTCATTTCCTTCTTCCCTTTTTCTTCTGACGACCGTCCCGTGCTAACTGGACATGTGTACAACACACTTTTGGAGGAAATGTCGGTTGGTGCGGGGCGGGCCGTCACATTTGGTATCAGAGCTCTAGGTTGCGTAGTTAACCTAGGGAAAGACACTAGGTAGAGATAGTACGTATATGAGAGCGCGTATTTGTGATTACTTTGGTTTTCAAAAGCAATATATATATATACTATTAGTAGTATAAGGATGAAGTCGTACTGCACTAGCACCACTATGGGGTCGTTAATCGTTTTCTCTTTACAGATTGAACGATGAGTAGAGACACCAGGGGTGCTGGTAGAGGGACCAACCATGGGAATGCTCCTGACATGAGGACAATGTTCACCAACTTCATGAGGGAGATGCTTAGGGATGTTCAAGGGGCAATTCCCAATCCCTAAAATGGTGGTGGTCCTGTAGTGCAGGCGCCTAGGGTCGACTTCGCCAAGTTGTGCAAGGATTACACTAACCTTGGTGGGAAGCTGTTCCACGCAACGGAGTCGGCCACAGATGTTCAGAATTGGTTGGATAGCTGTGATCGTATCTTCGACGACTTGCGTATTGAGGATGCGATGAAGAGAAGGCTAGCATCTCGTCAGCTGCAAGGGCGAGCGATGAATTGGTGGAATGCCATTAGAACAGCTACTCCAGAAGATCAAGTTACTTGGAATCAGTTTAAGACTCGCTTTGGTGATAAGTTTCTTCCAGCTGCTCATAAATCAGAACTGTTCAAGAAGTTCTTGGAGCTTAAGCAGAATGGTAGAGCAGTCTTGGAGTATATCGCTGAATTCGACACTTTATCGAAATATAGATGGACCCTTATCGATACAGTCAAAAAGAAGAATGAGAAGTTCATAACTGGCTTGGATGGGTACTTGGGGGAAAGACTTATAAACCATATCGATGAGACGTTCGAGTCTATTGTAGGAAAGGCATTAAGGTCAGAGAGCCTTTTCCCTAAGTCGAAGACTGAGGTTGCTACGGCATCTGCAGAGGAGCCAAAGCCGCAAGTAGGCGGTGAAGGTAAGATGAATTCTCTGAACAAGAGGAAGCAGAACCCGACCAAGGATGGTCAGAATAAGAAAAATAAGAAGGATGGAGAATGCTTTAGTTGTGGCAAGAAGGGCCATTACGCCAGAGATTGTCGAGAAAAGCCTGGGGAAGGGAAGTGCTTTAACTGCGGCCATGCGGGACATCACAAGGATGATTTCCCACAACCTCCTAGGGAGAAGCAGATTGTGAAAGCATATGCTATCAACGCTGTTCCTTCTTCGTCGAATGCCAAGTGCGGCGCAGAAGGAAAAAGGTGTCATTATTCGAGGTATGCTTTCTATTTAAGATGTTTTGATCGGGTTTTGTTTGACAAAACTGAGTTAGTCGATAGACCTTTAGTAGTGACGAACCCGATTGGTGGTTCGACTAGTTTTGGCATGATTTGTTAATGTGGTCTTATCGAGTCATGGATGTATGTTTCCTTGTGATTGCTTTGTTTAGGCTTTACTGGGTTTAGCATTATTTTGGGGAGTCGATCTACTCCAAAGGAATAGGGTGGTATTAGGTACCTACCTAGTGATGGCGATAGTAACTGGAGTTAAGGAAGCTGAAAGGTTATCGTTGTAATAAGTTCTAGTTGTCTCTGGGAGGCAAATGAGTACTCCAGTGCTAGGTTGTTTTGCTAGTATCACCTCATGTGGATTGTCCGAATTCGGAGGAGATGTTCCTTGGGCGCTTGTCTGA
Source organism: Allium sativum (assembly GCA_030737875.1). NCBI lineage: Eukaryota > Viridiplantae > Streptophyta > Magnoliopsida > Asparagales > Amaryllidaceae > Allium > Allium sativum. The sequence continues at coordinate 689,723,524 of CM060913.1, read as the reverse complement.
TATTGGTTTAGGCCTTTGGGGCTTGTGCTTGGGGAATGTCGAGTTTGACTAGGATGGTTTGTGTAAGGGATAAGTAGACGTTGCGATTTTCATTGGATGATATCTTGGTTCACTCGAGGAGTGACGGGCAGATGGAACATGATAAGACTGTTCAATGGTATAGACTGCCTAGGGTTGGACTCGATAGGGTTATGAGATTGCTCGAGTGAGACTCGAGAAAGATGTAAAGTAATGGATTGTTTAGGACCCTATATTGATGTTCTCTATTGGATAGTAGAATTTTCAAGGAATGGGATGTGTTTGTTGATCGTGGGAGATACAACGAAGATTAGGGCGATTCAAGTTGGACTTGAATTCGTAAAGGAAAATGGGTGTTCGTTGATCTTGGAGATGCAACGAATAGGGAGACGACTGACGTTGGACTAGAGTTTGTCGGTACTCAAGACTGGGTCTGAGTTATAGTTTGACTCGAGTTGGACTCGAGAAGGCTGCAAGGAATTGGATTCAGCTCGAGTTGGACTCGAGAGGGCAGCAAGATAATGGATAGACTTGGGTTGGACTCAAGTATTTTAGGAGGACTAAAAGTAGGGGTATCTGGGGACGCCCGTTACCTTGGATCCATTGGACGTGATCTAGTTATCCTTGGAGGATAAACGTACGTTGGACGTACGGTAGTCCGATTGGAGGCTGGGCTTCCATTAGTTTAATTATCCTTGGAGGATAAACGTACGTTGGACGTACGGTAGTCCGAAGGGAGGCGGGGCTTCCATTGGCCTGGGATTGGTTGGACCAGTCAAGTAGGCATCGGTGTATGTATGGAGGCTGGGCTTCCATTAGTTATTGATGTTGGTTGGACCAGACATACTAGAATCGACATACTGGGATTGGTTAGACCAGTCATGTGGGTGTCGATGTATTTATGACTTTAGCAGGTGATAGATAGGATTTGTTTGATGGATGTTATGGTTGCTATGTTTGTTCCTATCTTTCTTCTCTTGAGTAGACTATCACCTGTAGGGTTCCAGCGATGGGGAACAAAGTGATTGTAGTAGGACTATGAGCCAGTGCAGTAGAGTCATCATGACTCGAGGGGCAAAGTGGACATAGTAAAGGATTAGTAAGGCTATGAGCCAGTGCAGTGGAGTTGTTATGACTTCATGGGGCAGAGTGGACATAGCAAAGGACTAGTGGCTATGGATCAGTGCAGTGGAGTCGCCATGACTCCATGGGGCAGAGTGATCATAGTAAAGGATTTGGGTGCGGTAATAGTTGCATTGAGTAGGAGACATGCCAGTTTAGGGGTTTTGTTTCTAGGATGGAAGCAACTAAAGTATATCACAGGATATGATTTCGGGCCCAAGAGTGAATTGGATTCAGAAACACTAGTAAGTTTGACGATTAGATCGATTTTGATTGATTGGATTGGTTCCAGTTAGAAGGACGATCCTAATCTATTGGAAACCATCTCTAGGGTAGAGATGGGTATCGATGGAAAGAGAATGATCAGGTAAGGATTTGATCGAGAAGGGTGGCTTCGAAAGAATAAGGGACTAGTTGTACCCAACGTAGATGGACTGAGAGGTGAAGTGCTTAGAGCATATCATCACCCGAAATTGACTATACATCCCAGTGGTAACAAGATGTATTGAGACATGGAGCAGATCTACTACTGGGAAAGGATAAAGAAAGACGTTGGGAATTCGGCGTATGAAGTAGAGCTACCTGACAAGATGGCGGGAGTTCACAACGTATTTCATGTTTCCCAGTTAAGGAAGTTTGTGCAAGACCCTAATGTGGCTATTTCACCAGATCAGTTGGACGATATCGAGGTTGAACCCGAGGCGGTTGAGAACCGCAAGCCTATGCGTATTGTTGGGAACGATACGAAGTAGCTTCGAGGGAAGGCGGTGAAACTAGTCAAAATCCAGTGGGGTGAGAATGAAAAGACTGTACTTGGGAAACAGAGAAAGATATAAGGAAGAAGTATCTAGAACTCTTTGCCTAGTAAGGTTTTGGTAGTGATAGTTTCTTCCCTTGTTAGTAAACCGCATGCTAGGATAGGCTTGTTTTGCATGTTGATTGTTGTTTTATGGTTGATAGGCATGCGGGACCCTTTGTGTGTTTTGGTTAGGGAATTTCGGGGGCGAAATTTCTTAAGGGGGGGAGAATGTAACAACCCGCATTCTACGCATCATAGGATCGTAGAATATTTATTTATTTCTTATACGAAGTCGTATGGTCATGTAACTTTGGGAGACGACTATTGGGGTCATTTCCCATGTTCATGATTTTTGTCGATTTTTAAATGACCGTTTTGCCCCTAGCTGATCTTGTTTTGGCCATAACTTTTGATTGGAAAGGAATTTTGACCTGAAACCACTTCCATTAGATTCATTTGATGGTTTACCTTTCCGTAGAGTGGTCATAATAGCCAAACGTACTTACCATTTGGGAGATATGGCTGAAATTAGATTTGGAAGGTGAAAAACTGCTTAACCGGGCCAAATAGGGTGATTAGTGAATAGGCCCATAACCCATTTCGGGATTAGGGTTATGGGGAGACTGAAATGAGTTAGAGAATCATTTTCATTTCAGTTTTGAGCCGCCACATTCCTTCTTGAAACCCTAGTAATGGCCTCCACCTTCTATTTTCATCCCAAATCGTCTCTAATCACTTTCTAATCGAAGATTAAGCAAAACTACATCAAATCAAGGGAGGGTAGCACCAAATCAGAGGGAGAGCTGCTGGAACGCATAGGGATTGGATCCAAATCAGAGATTATTTCAGATCTAAAGTTTGTTTGTGGCTAAGGTGAGTGATTTGCATTGTTTTTCACTAATTACGGCTAGTTATGGTAATTAGCGAAGATTAGCGAAATTATGGCTCAGAAAAATCTAGAAAATTTCCTAAAATTCTAAAATATCATTTTATGCCTCTGATATGAATTTGGGTTAATTTTGACTAATTTTGCAAATCCCGGAATTTGGGGGATTAAGGGGTGATTAGTGGAAATTAGCGAATTTATGCATGTTAAAAATCTGGAAAAATATTCATAAATTCTGAAATATTGTTTTAGACCTCTGATGTGAATTTGGGATAATTTGGTTAAGTTTTGCTAATCATATCATAAGTTTCACCCAAACATGCTTAAGTGAAATATGGGGTTTTGGCTATGTTTGATCCATTTTAACCTATCATATTGTTGTTTTGGTGTTTGTGGTTGATTATACTTGTTGCTATGACTGTATGGTATGCTTTGTGATTGATTAGAATAGTTGGAATGGTCAAAAACGTTGTCGAATGGCGTAAAATGTTTGCTGGAAAAGTTACAGAAAAAAGTGCAGGCTTCCGGATCAGATCGGATGGATGGGCTCGGACCGGAGCGGACTGAGCAAAGTATCACCGAACCGAACCGAAGCTTGACACAGGAGAGAGTGACAAAAAGGAAGGCCACCATTATATGAACCGGATCGGATCGGCTATAGAGACCACGACCTGATGGTGGAAGGAGCTCGAACCCGAACCGCGCCACGTACTGGAGCACCCGATCCGCTTGCACGATCCGAACCGTGGAGCACGATCCGAAGATGGTCCACGACTCCGCCAGCAGCTCCGACCCGAACCTATGGATGGAGATGGACTTGGAGACCCCGATCCGACCCGTTGAGGTGTTGATGATCCGAACTGCCACCAGGTGGATACCACGAGCTGGAGCACGACCCGACCCGATCTGGTGCATCATGGAGGGACTTGAGGAACTCGATCCGATCCGAGGTGATGAAGCAATCCGAACCGAACCAAGGAAGAAGGAGAAGACCGATCCGGTGATGACCAATAACCCGAGATGCAAAGGTAGTCCAAATGGAAGTTAGAGCTCAGGATCCAGATGGGAACCAATGAGTTCACTTCGTGATTGGGCTTTGCTGCGGGACGTGTGCAAAGGGGTTGTCGGTATTCATAACTTTGGTTCACCACTGAGAGATGGATGGTGGACTTGTAGTGATAGTTACACGGGATTGGATTCCGTCATGGCCCAAAGTATTAGATGACCAAAGTAGTGGATATCGTATGCTTTACGCACTGAGTGAGGGATGTGAGGATGATTGCTATGCTTGATTGTTTGACATCACTATGACATGCACACCCCCACCCCCGTATCTCTTACAAAGTATGTTAGTGGCACCTTAGAGTATTGTATGGTATGTATTGCTAACTCTTTGGTTGTAGGTCCAGGTTCAGGTATGATTGAAATATACCTGTTATTATTCTGTTTAGTTGCTTATCGCTCATACCAGACTTTATGTCTGACCTAGAGTTTTATGTCTCTTCTTATTACTCTGGGTGCTCACACGAGCAGACTAGAGACAGGTTAGCTGGTGATGCGCGAGTAGCTGATTCGGAGGCGAGCAGGAGGCTTCCACGTATGATATATAGATATTCTCCCTGTGTCGTTGGTGGTCGCTACTTGGGCATTAGTAGTGTACCTCCTTTATCTTACTTTTGCTTTTTGAGACGGTTTGGAAAGTTGTAATAAGCTGTATTTTGGATTTCCGCTGCTATGATGCTTAGTTCTGGTTTTCAGCTTATGCACTGTCTCTCCTGTTTTATGTCAAGTATGTTATTATTATATTTTGTTCTATGCGCTGTGAGACATTCTACAGGTTCCTTGTTAGTTCATTTCCTTCTTCCCTTTTTCTTCTGACGACCGTCCCAATAACATTCAAATAATGTTAATTGATTGTTATTAAAATAAACACATAAATAGTTAAAATGAATATCAAATAACATTCAGACAATACTGTACATTATGATGATAGATATGATGCATTTAAAATATGACGATAGATATGAAGCCGTATGCATTGTCCTACACATTTTCGTAATTTCAAATCTCTATGTTTTTTCAGATTGAACTGTAAATTTACATGATTTGGGTACAATATTGGCTAAAAACTGTAAAATTCAAACATTTTGTACTTATAACCAGACATATTTCTTTAAAGCCCTTGATTTTGCAATAAACTACTGTTAAAGCTAACCAAATTTATGCCTTACAATTTTTTTCCCAAAGGTTCTAGCTTCTAAGAGAACTTAGTGTTAAAATTGGCCGTCGTGGTCGTTGTCAAATACAAATGTTCTATTACTCTGCTTGTTACCACTGTTTTGCATGATAGAGGATTTTCGTTAATTTCCGCTGCAAGTTATAGTGCTTTGTGTTCTGTCTCATTCCTTCATTGTTTAATGGCCTGGTATTATGATTCATTTCAAACGAAAGTATAATCAATAAAATGCTAACTAACTGGAATGACGCTAATAAAATTATCGAAACTAGAAAAAAAAATCTATGCTAACACTTCCAAAACAAGTGAAATAAACTGAAATTCTTAAAAAAATAGGAACATCGAAACCAATACCAAAACTGAATTTTCTAAGGATGCTTGCAGCCACATTGAATAAGGATATAATTTTAGCGCAACTTAGTATATCAACTGGCAGAAACTAACATTCATATGTGATATTTACCAAGCGTGCTATCTGTATTATGAGCAAACTGAAACGTAAACAATACAATAGAATCAACCCTTTAAATCTTCAAAAGTGTCACCAACACCTGATGTTAATAGGCTGTAAATCAAAATGATTTAATTGGAAATAAGGATTTAACTCCGGAGAACTATTTCTTCATGTTAAAACTTTTATTATTGTACAGGTTCAGGTTTATTATTGTACAATCAACTCAAATTCACACTGCGAACACTCTCAAATTTGGTCATGTTAAAACTTTTCTTATGAATTAAATGACTTTATTGTACAATTAACACCAAATGGTTCCTTTCACACTGCGAACACTCTCAAATTCTTTCATATAACTCAAATTTCTAGTGGAACTCGTATTCAAAATCAGCTGCTTCCAGTGGAAGATCCGTTTCATAAATGAACCAAATGTTAAAAAAAACCTGGTACTTGAAAATATCATACACCTTAAATTAACCATAAATCATTAATAATACATCTACCGTAGATAGTATATTTCATAGATTATATGTAGTTTTCCTTTGCATTAACTACGTTTACCTAACAGACCCATCCAGATTAATGGGTTTGACCTCACCTATTCATCGTTGAGTAATTCGATTAGGTAAATGGGTTGGTTGTGTTTTTGACGGCCTTAACATCACACGATACAAATAAATTATAGGCTACATCAGCCGTTTAAGGCCTTAACCAATATAAATAGTACGTCACACTGCACAGTACATGCACGCATCTGCTAAACACTAGCACCCAACCAATTGTCCTCAATTCCCCATCACAAACTAGGAGAGAAAATACTGAATTTCAAATTGATCAAATTGATGAACATTTTCTAAGAATCCAATCAGTTATGGAAGATTATAACTGAGAGCTATTATTAATTCTTGTGAATGAACTAAACAATTATCATATCTTGCTCATTTTAGGTCGAACAAAGAAAATGCACTTACATAATTTTCAAATTATTTAGTATGCAGTTTTTGAATTAAGGCCCAAGCCTTATCACTTCTCTTATCACTAACCCATAAGTAAATCCAAGTCGGCTGTTATAATTCGTTCTTTATTCTATGTTACAACGAGGAACCTAAGCTGCTAATTTAATTTTTCAGTGTTCAACTAAAAATTGTGAAATGACTATCAAAAATAACGATCTCCTCAAGCTTAACTCACTCGTATAATTCGTTCTTTATTTTATGATGATAAATTCTTGCAAAAAACAACCTATTTACTGTTATGCTAACTTTTCTAACTCTAAAGAAAATGATAGCTCTTGAACAGTCTGATAGGAAGAATTCATAAAAAAATATTGTTAAACTTAAAAATAATACTTACTTGAACTTGATTCCCCAATGACACAGGCCATCGGCCAAGCTACGGTAGTTCCAAAAGCATCTTCCATGTATGTGCACTCCGATGTAGGTCTCCACAGTAATGCGTCATTAACTCTCACAAAGTCTACCCAAACTTTCACCACATCTTTTCCTAAAGGAACACAGTGAACCATTGATGTTGGATCAGTTAAAGCGATAGTTCCTTCGGCCACTACTCATCCAGTTTCAGCCATGTCAATCAACTTGCATTTATTATTTGCAATCAGAATCGAGCCATGCTGGATAAGTAAACCAAAATAACATTTTTTTACAAGATAGACCAGTCAAAACATTATGTAATTTGTTATGAAAGCTGAAATGAAGCATTTACAAGATAAATGCAATATATTTTAACACTTTACCATGATGATTCAGTGTCCAATAAATTACCCGACTAGTTGATTTAGCCTTGCAAGGAGTAGTTGAAATGTTTGTTTGCAGCCTTGAAAGGAGAAGACACGATGCTTGTTTTTTCAGCTACAACTTTTGACTTTGGGCATGCTATTTTCTTGCCAACGGCCTCTTTAATGCATGACATATCTACTGTGGGGTGCCATAAGTAAGCATACACTTTTTTTGCGTAGTCTACCCAAACCACCACGGCTAACGGACAAAGCGGAATACCTTTCAAAATCATGTTTGAATCACTCGAGCAAAGTCTTCCTTCGGCAACCAACGCCTCACCCTCATTCCAATCATAAAACTTGCATTTGTTGTTAGTGCTACTAGTTTTACTCTAAAAAGAACAATAAATGTATCTTAGGGAATATATATATATATACACACACACACAATCACAAACAGTTACCATAAATCATAAATTTTACCGTAAGGTCTTCTATCATGTGTCCTCCCAAAGCAACAACACGATTTGCAGGCCATGCTACTGACTTATCCTTAGCTTCTCCTAATACTGATAAACTAGATGTAGGCCTCTATAAATAAGCATCTGGTCTCTTTATGCAACTTACAATAACTTTCACAGCATTTGGTCCAACACGGATGTCATTGACAACTTCATTTTGATCGGTGGACACCACTCTCTCTTTGGCAACAATTTCATCGGTCCCATCCCAATTCAGCAGCTCATATACGTTGTCATTATTCTACAATCATTCAATCAAAAGTTATGTTGATTACTTAATTTAAAACTAAACTCTAAATGGTGTTATATCAATATAAGTGATTTATACCATTTTAGCCGTGCTTCCTTCTTTCAAACATTCGTTACCCTGCCAAATTGTCAAGGTAAAATACATGTTAACATTCATTGAGAAGTGCGTCAGAGACATTATATTCATTCCAACAACTTATATTGGCCAGAACACAGCAAAATCAACATCAATATTCAATGTCAAATCATAAGAAAGTGTAGTGCTTCTCTTTATTTTCAACTATCGTCAAGATATCGCCCAGTAGATGTTGAAAAGCTTAAACCAATTACAGAAACTTTCGCACTTAGAAACAATAGAAAACCAGCAAAAAGCAAAAGTCATTTGGCTAATGAAAACTGGATGCATACAAGCATGAGGTCAACCAAGAACATGTTATAAAAAAAGACTCAGATGCAAAATAATTTGTATTCGTTTCTGTTTATGAGGAAACGCAAGGCACAATTCATTTATTCAAAAAAAAATGGCATAACCCACCAAGATAAGCTGATATTATTTTATTCCTTTTTGGTTGATTTTCTGTTATTGCACTGCCAATTTACACATGCAGATTTAGCCAAAACTTCTAGACTATACATTGAAGAATGAAATGTTTTATTTAATGAATAGAGCCGATTGACATAATCATCATGTGTTCCTGCACCTTGTATGCTTGGTTTCATTAGTATTAGGATTGGAATCGCCATGGATTCATGAGGTTACAAAAAATCACACAAGTTATCCAAAAACAAAGGAAATAAAAAGAAAGCAAAAGAAAAGACAAAGGGACTGCACCAAGTATAAAATCTGTTATAGTATTATTTACTTGGTGAACAGACGAACACGGGGGCAACCCAAGTGTTCTTATGTAAATATACATTAAATTATACATTTTCCTTCATAAATGTTAATTTGTGAAATTCAATTTTGTAGTGAATCTTTCAAATTAATAAAATTGGTTAACATAATTGGTAAATCTCTTGCTATGGTGCAATTATCTTAATAAGCTGCAGGTACTAATTGCTTCATAACTTTTTGTTTTTCACCCATCTCTAGATTTACTGTCCCTTGATAAATTTTTATGACTGGAGCGCCGATCAATTTTATTTTTTCTATATAGCAGCTTAATGTCACAAATTGGATTCATCTGTTAAACTGGGTCAACTTTCATAACAGTTACAAATTTAATTATTCGAAAAACAATATAGAATCCTGAAAAAGCTAGGTAAGAGCTAAGAATGAAAGACGAATCTTTGCGCAAATACAAAGAAAACTGCCAGAATTTGGAGAGCAAGTTTAAAGAAGACAACACCAATTTAAAGAATTTGCAAGACAAGAATAAAGAGCATGAAAACCAGCTTGAGTTCAAAGTACAATTACAAGAGAAAAAATATTGGCAGCTTTCAGATAAGCTAAAGGATGAAAAAGAATTGTGCTTAGCACTTCAAAAGGAGAATTGGAATACAAGTTGAAAGATCAACAACACACTGAGTCGATTATTCTTCAATAGAAGAATAAGGAACTGAATTGCAATGTGATGACCCCATTCCCGATAAGACGGTGGCAAGTGTTATCTTTGGAATATAACACATAAACAGATAATAGCAAAACAGAAATAAATAAATACACCAGATAATGTACAATAGAATACACTGGATAAATATATTTATCAGAGTTACACAGTATATAGGATCATACTTAGTACAAAATACAGTTCAGTTATACACAAATGTCTACTACAGAAAAGAAAACATAATATGTACAACAGGAGTTGAACATCATAAAAAGAGATAAATGATAGAATCCATCTTCAGCTCTAGATATCCAAAAAGAGCCTGCTAAAACCTGAATACAAGGCTGCCCGTGTAGAAAAAGGGGCACCCGAGTTTGCAAGTGAAACAAACTATGAGTCAGTCATGGGACTGGTATGAGAAATCTACTTAACACATTTTCAAATATGGCTAATCACAGGACCAAGCCACTTTCTCGGAACGGGTTTACTCCATTGGATTGCCAGTGCTTTAAAACAAATAATTCTTTTAAACATCGCAATGCTTTTTATAAAAATGAAGCCATTATAAGACTCAGTTCCCATCACACAATGCAACACAAACCCGAGGATAAAGTTTTACCTTATAATGGCCAGAATATGCTTGATACGAGCAAAACAAATCATTTGATATTATTGCTAGTGTATATATGTTTCAAAAACAATTTCAATCATAACTATCAATCATAGACGGCATGGGTACCATATATCATGTCGCCATATGTATATATACAATCAAAACTGCACGATGTCGTATTTGGAAATTAGATTTCCGTCATGAACCGAGGCAAAAGATAGTCCTCACCAAATTCGAGACAATCTAGCCCATGTATCAGGATCAGAACGCATCGACCCTTTGGAGCCACAGGGTCGGTCCACTGATGTGGATTAAAATGCCTGAACACTGCGTTTCCCCGCCCTTTGGGGCGTAAATGAGCCCAATGACTCCATCGGTCCCGGATCGACCGATATATCTGAGGCGCTGTGACGAGAAGGAATTTCGCTCGGTCCGAACCAGTCGCTAAACCGACCCAGACCGTTCGAAACGCCCTATCGTTTGAGAATAAGACAAAATAGAACGCATACAGAAGAACATTTCATTGTATATTACAACAATGCATCAGATTACAAGAATATACAGAGTATAAACAAATAAATATTACACAGAAATATCAGAGATTTAAATTACATTTAAATACATAGCAGCGGAAAATAATACAATACACAACTAGAAAGAGATATACGGATACAAAGCTTTCCGGATATCGTTCCAGCTGTAAACCAGGATCCTGTGAATATAAATCTGCAAAACCAAAACTACTAGCTGCCCGTGTCAAAATAGGGGCACCCAGAGTTTAGGTCAAAACAATAAACTCCAGGTCAGTCATGGGACTGGTGTGAGAACTAAAACAGTTATTAATCTTTATTTTAAATCATTACGTAAATCAAGGGACCATGCCGTATAACACGGAACGGGTTTCCTCCCAAGAATACCAGTGCATAAAACAAACAGCGCAATGCTAAATAAAGGAAAATGAAGCTGTTATAAGTCCCAGGTCCCATCACACAATGCAACGCAGCCGAGGATAGGGTTTTCCCTTATAACAGCCAAAGAATGCTTGATACGTTTAAAACAAATCATTTGATACTATAATAAGTGCATAGTGTGTAAAACAACTTCAAATCATAAGTATCAATCATAGGCGGCATGAGCGCCCCATCCCACTATGTCACCATATATAGGTTTACAAATAAAACCGCAAATGTCACGTATTTGGAAATTGGATTTCCATCTATGAACCGAGGCAAAAGATAGTCCTCAACCGATTCGAGACTGCCTAGCCCGAGTCTCAGGATCAGAGCTCGAGTGACCCTTGGATCGTCAGGGCCGGTCCACCAATGTGGATTAAAATGCCTGAACACTGCGTTTCCCCGCCCTTTGGGGCGTAAATGAGCCAACGAATGACTCCATCGGACCCGGATCGTCCGATCAAACCGAGGCGCCTCGCAACAGCAACAACCACATAAGTCAAACTCGTCAGGGCGTGTAAAACCACTGACGCCACTTCTAGCTAGGAGGAAACGCAGGCCCTCCCTGAGGTCCGTCTCCCGTTTTTGGTTCATACCGGGTGTGAAATCGCGAAGTAAACGTTACACAAAGCTACGCCACAAAGGCCGTGCTTTGATCATCACCACAAGACTTTGCTTTTCAACAGAAGTCTCGATCAACTGCCGCTTAGGCATGCCACACAGGCAATTCACTCCATGCGTTTGATATCCATCAATATATAACCCCTGAGCTCGTACGTCTCAGAGAAGGGCGTTAAGCAAGAGAATAAATTCTCCGCCGCCAAACAGATATATATTTAATAGAAATCAATCACATAGACTAAAATCCAATGTCAGACACACAGTCCATTTACAAGTCCGTTCTGGGGCTGAACGAAACCGGAGGCACCTAGTACCCCGCATATCCATCGATCTCCAAGTACGTCTGGACGATCACCAACTGTTTCCATCTTCTTGGGTGTACAGCCCAATCAAGATCATCAGTTATCACCCAAACGACGTGAAGACTTCCGGTCTTCGACCACCGTCTTCATCTTCGACTTATCGTCGTATCAGTTATTCAGAATGGGATAAACCCGGTCTTTCCGAATAACTCACGTATATTTTAAATAAGTGTTACACAAACACAACATACGCCTCATTCCAATTCATCAGTCACTAACCGTAAATTAATCAAGAGAATAATTCCCCAAATATTAATCCCGAAGGCCGAAACCAACATCAGATCAATATCCAGAAAACCCTTCTGCATAGCTAACCGACAGTTAGTTTCTGATTTCACATTCATAGGGAAAGGTTCCCATTAATTTTATCCAAGATAAATTCCTTGAATTTATTCTTTATTCTATTTTTGAATCTCAATTCAAACTAGTCGGGATTAGCGAACCTTACCGAAGTAATTATTTATTTTAATTTCCCCATCCCAACCTATTTATCCCATGAAGTAAAACTGGTAATACTTCATATCTAACACCACAGTGTTATCGGTAAATTCAATTACCACTTCACGTTCAAATCTAATTAAAGATTTAACTATCGTCTAGAGCAAAACTGGTGGTACTCCATTTTCGATCATTTCAATCTAATTAAAGATTCATTAAAACTCCACTTAGTTTTAATCGTCAACTGGGTTAAAGAATCAGTGTCATTTAAAACACGGTTCACGATAAACCCAAAATCACATTCATTAATTATCGGGTTAAAGAACGAGTGTTATTTAATACACTGTTCACTATAAACCCAAAAATCAATATCAATTCAATTCCAATTAAATATTATTTAATTGGTACACTTCATTCAATCTAAATAAAAAGATTTAATCTTTTCTCAAATGGGTTCAAGAACAGTGTTAGTGAAGACACCATTCACGACAAACCCAAATCACATTTGATATTCAATACAAGGCTCTGAATAGAAAATATATCGGCTTATATTCAATATCAAATTCTACGACTAACAAATGTCGTATTTGAAATAACGATATAAATATATATCTTTCAAATTTCCATAACAACATCTGTATAATCACGAATTCCAACATCGAAATATTCCGAAGACAATTTCGATTCAAATCCACTCCAATGCAATCATTGGAAATTCTGGTTATCTTTAAAACCCTTTTCAAATTCAATTTATTTATTTAAAAATAAATAGAATTATATTTCTACTTCAAAACTAGTTCATTTCGATAAAAATCTATTTTTATCTTTTCAAACATGGAGTTTTTCATCCCAAATCTTCACAAATCATTTCTTATGATTTTACACAAATTATTACTATTTTTAATAATTTTATCAAGGCCCGTACAGTCGATTTCCATCAACGGCCATCGAACTGCACTTACAGCGACCTTTTTCAAATTTGATTTGGACATAATTCCAAATCCAACCGTTAGATTTCTAATTTCTAATATTCGTTAGAAAGCTCTTTTCGATACGAACCCAACGGTTCCGGTCTTAGGAGAATCCGACGGTCGGATCTCCCGTAATGTCTGTTTGAAATAAATGGTTGAAATTCACGAACTGCCGTGGCGCGGCGCATTCTATTCAGGCCATTATATTATATATATAATATATATAATATATATTTCGTCGATTTCTATTTAAAACGAATTATATGAATAGTTTTAAATTCGTTTCAAAAGCAATTTCAACTTCCTTTTCAATTCAAATCACAATTGAATTCTTCTTTATAAATTCGTTTTAAAATTCATTTCTACTCCATTTAAATTTCAATTCAATTTGAATTCATTTCAATTCGCTTTCAATTCAATTTGAATTCGTTTTCAATTCAATTCATTTCGAAATCGTTTTCAATTCAATTCATTTCGAAATCGTTTTCAATTCAATTCATTTCGAAATCGTTTTCAATTCAATTCATTTCGAAATCGTTTTCAATTCAATTCATTTCGAAATCGTTTTCAATTCAATTCATTTCGAAATCGAATAAAATCGATATAAATATCGTTCACGTCAAAATGGCGTCAATCTAATCAACACGGCTTCATATATTGATATTTTCAAATATTCCACTTCGAATATTTCTTTTTCAAATATTCTATTTCAAATATTTCTATTTCCAAATATTTCTATTCAAATATTTTTATTTCAAAACTGGAATGAGGCCCGATCAATTACCATATAATGTTAATTATATGGATTTTCATACATTACACCCATATAATAGCATCGCAAAATAATCAACCATCAACCAAAGTGCACTACACTGTATAAGCATCAAATATAGATATCTAACGCTTATAACAGCCTGTCAATCCATCGATCGACATATTTAATCAATCAAGATGAGTGAACTTCAAATTTCATCCCAACACCCGTGTGGGGTTTCAACCAAACAAACACAGATTTTATTTGTGCAGTTGGGCGATGTGTAAAATTTATGGACCCAATCAATGTCCTTCAAATAGGTGTACATAAACAAACCGTCTGGTTTGTAAATGAATATTCATTTATTCACATTCACGTTAAAAATTATATTTTTAACGATAAAAATTTTTATTTTAACTTATGAATTTCTATTCAGTTCATTCTATAGATAAAATGATATTTTTATTTTTCTAAATTATTTTAGAAAATTTCGGCGGCATAACGGCACGATACTAGAAACGGGACGAGGCCTAGCCTTATCCCCGGTCTAGTGAAGGCCCACGCCATTCACATATCAATCAAATTCACCAAACAATCAAATTCAAATCAAATCATCAAACTAATTTATGCAACCAAACAAACAAGTCCATGGTCTGTGGACGATTGTGTCGGGTGCTACTAAGCACCGTCTGCATCCTAGTATATATATATATATAACTAGAAAAAGAAATTGAAAGGTGGGAAATTCTCACATATAGCTATCCTAGCTCCACGGCACTTCTTTGATGGAAAACTTCATCGCTATCGCATCTTCGTCATCTTCGTTGCCCGTAGCCACTACATATATAAAAATCACATTTTTACTTCGATGTTCATTATATAAAAATCACATTTTTACTTCGATGTTCAATATATAAAAACTTCGCCTTTTCACATATAAGGATTCAATCTTAATTTCAATCATATATATAATAAAAATCAGATTTTTATTTCGCTACATATGTAAAGATAACATCTTTATAGTCTCTATTATATAAAAACCATATTTTTAATTTGCCACTAGTATAAAAATTATATTTTTATTACTCTACTATAATAAAATTATATTTTTATTATCTACTTTTTTTTTATATAAGAATCGAACCTTTTATAAACTAAAAATCTTAGCTTTTATAAAGATAAAAATCCGATTTTTATCTCGGCTTTTATATATTAAAAACAGAATTTACAAGATAAATTAGAATAAATGATAACGGAGAAACTTACAGTCATTAAAAGGGGAGGGGGTGTTGCGCTAGTCGAGGGGGAGGAGGTGCAGGTCGCGGTGGAGGCTGCTCCGGCGTTGACTGCAGCGGGAGTTTGAAGCTAGGGCATAGAAATTGAAGGGGAGATGGGCTAGGCTCGCCGGAGGTCAGGGAGGAGGAAGGGGGCCGCAACTGTGGCCAGTGGTGGCGGAGCTTTGGCCTGGGCGACGAGCATTCGGGCTAGGGTGGTTTCCATCTTTTGGGGGGGGGGGGAAGAAAAGGGATCGCGCTCAGCGCGAGGAGGAGAGGGAGGTCGGCGCCTCCTACGGCGGTGGTGCTGGCGGCTAACGGCGATGAGGGTGGCATCGTAGGGAGGCGACTTCGATTACGCTTCTTTTTCTTTTTTTTGTTTGGAATAACTGACGGGGAAAGGATAAAGGTTGGGGGGGTTTAAGTGAAAAGAGGGGCTTTATTTTATTTTCTTATTATTTTAAATTTCAAAAAGTTGACTTTTACATACGACCTCTAAACGAGGCCCACCGCCTGTCGTCCATAGCGTTTCACCCCCATTCCGAACACAATGGGATATGTATCGCAAGCTGATTTGATCGTTTGAATCAGTTTCCGTGGAATTTACATTTAAATCACTATATTGAATTTTAAACGTACATTTCAAATTATCGGGGTCACATACTGACTCGAAAAATTCCAGAAAAATATTTTCTAGCTTCGTATTGACGATACGGTCCTAATAAAACTAATTTCGTCAAATTCTGAAACCGTTGGAAAAATGGCCAATTTCCAGTCGATTAAAATCAACTGAAACTGGTCAAATGCGTTTTCCTTCGCCACGCTCACATATTGATTCGAAAAATTACGAAATCTGAAACCTAGCAATAACTTTACATCCCGGATCCAACAAAACTGGTTTCGTCGAAATTCGAGGCCGTTTGCAAAATGGCTATCTTTAAGGGCCTGAATTCCATAGCGACTATTCAGAATTTTCAACTGGACATATCTTTTGATCCCCGCTATGAAATTTCGATTATTCGGATTCGTTGGAAAGATATTCACAATAAGATCCTAATGTTTTTGGTTTCACTAAAATCCGGATTGTTTTGCACCCGGTATGTTCAATTGAAGTTTGAAATCGAATTATCGAACTACCGCGCGATTTTCAATTCCTTTTATAAATATAAATAATTATATTCTAACGACGACGCGCATAAATATATACGTTTGAATTATATTCAAAATAAATTTCTCGTTGATATTATTTAAAATAATCCATTTTAAAAAATTAAAATTCGCTAAAATCGCCAAAATAAAATTTTTAAACTGGCCCAGATTTTCGGGTATTTACAGGCGCCTCGCAACAGCAACAACCACATAGGTGAAAAGTATATAAATGTCAGGGCTGGTAGGTCACTGACACCACCCTAGCTAGAAAGAAACGCATGTCCTCCCTGGATCCTTCTCCTGTTTCTGGCCATCCCGGGGTGTGAGGCTCACGAATTCACGTTATACACAAAGCTATGCCACACAGGCTGTGCTTTGATCATCAACCACAAGACTTTGCTTTTCAACAGAAGCCTTGATCATCTATCACTTAGGCATGCCACATAGGCAATTCACCCCGTACGACTGATTTCTATCGATATATAACCTCTGCGCTCGTACGTCTCAGAGAAGGGCGTTAAGCAAGAGAATAAATTCTCCGTCGCCAAACAGATATATATTTAATAGAGACCAATCAGCACAGAACAAAATCCAATGTCAGACACCCAGTCCATTTACACGTTCGTTCTGGGTCTGAACGAAATCGGAGGCACTCAATACCTCGCATATCCGTACAATCAACAAGTACGTCCGAGTGGCTACTACTTCAACCCCGTCAAGGTAGCTACTCCTATCATGAGCATCAGTAGCACCCCTCCATTCGACGTGAAGATCATCGGTCTTGCACCGTCTTCATATCTTCGACTTTCACTCGTCGATCAATTATTTGAAATGAGAATTAACTCGGCCTTTTCAAATAATTCACGTATATCTAGAATTTCAAATCAATTCATTTCAATGGTTAAATTATTCGACAACACCAATTTTGTTCTTTAATGTAATTTTCACACCAAACACATTCAACCATCAAATATCAAATAAATCGAGCAAATTCAATTTATTTCCATTCCATATCGTTTATAATATTTTATCACGATTTATCGCTATTTTTATTTATTTAAAAATAGCCAATTCATTCAAACAATGCTTCAGGCCATAACGCGGCCGTGGCGCTGTTTTTCTCCAGATTTGATTTACACATATCTGAAAATCTAACCGTTGGATCTTCACAAAATTTATATCATCAAAAAGATCTTTTCAAAACGAATCCAACGGTTTCAGTTTTGGGAAAATCTGACGGTCGGATCTCCCGCACTAATCGTTTGAAGTTATGATTTCAAAATACGAACTACAGCGTCGTTATTCGATTTAATTTAATTATATATATATATATATATATATATATATATATATAAATATAATCGATTCTGGCGCTGTTTTTCTTCAGATTTGAATTAAACATTCCAGACAATCCAACCGTTGGATCTTTACAAAGTTGGTGCCGTTGGAAAGATATTTCCAAGGCGAACCCAGCGGTTGTGGTTTCAGGAAATTCGATGGTCGGATCTTCCGCACTAATCGTTTGAAATCACGGTTTCAAAATACGAACTGCAGCTTCGTTATTCGATATATTATAATTATATATATTTCTATATATTTCATTCTTCGATTTCAAAATCATTTTCACTTCGCACTATCGATAAAAATGATATTTTTATTCAATAGATATTTATTTCTACACATCACCATTTTCCACAGTTCATGTATATAGTAAAAATGTGATTTTTATTGTAAAACAATTTATTTCAATACACGATTATTTTATATACATGAATTTCCACTCAACAAATGAATATAGTTTCAACAATTGAAAATAAATCAAACACATGAATATTTCAGGAAATTTCGGCAGCATAACGGCAGGGTAGTTAAAACCGGGACCGTATCGATGTACGGCTCCTCGCTCTACCTTAAAACCTTGCGGTTTTTGACAATGGGGATTCATGCATCTAGTTCGCACGCAGGCGACATGTTTTATTTTCATTTCCACATCCTATTCTATTTTTGTTTTCAACCACAAATGGGTATTTTTCAACCACAATCAATCATTCACATCATTCACCAAATTTCACATCAACCAAATAATCCAAACAACAACACAACCAATAAATATCGTCCATGGTCTGTGGACGAGGGGAGTATATATATATTATTATATAAATATATTTCAATTCACTTCAACACAATTCAATATCATTTCATTGCATATATAATTTTTACAACGCATATATAACTTATACATCGACCATACAACTTATACAACGCTTATACATGAGATGTACAACGCTTGTATAACTCATACATCAACTATATAATTTATACATCGTTGTTTTCCATATTGTTTATAAATTAGAAATCTCACATTGGGTTCCACTCCACCAAAAATAGCAGAAGGCTCGAAAAAATATGCTGTCTCTTCTAGAATGTAGAAGACGTCCACACGAGTCCACTGTCTCTTGTTTCACTGAATTTCGTCTACAAACGAAAAAGATATGATTTTTCAAAGATGGACGAATTTCGCGACACTTTAAAGTGTCAAAACCAGCTCAGAACAATCAAGCCGTATACCTTCCACGAGCGTTCAAAACTAGGTCCTCGATTCTTGCAAAATCCGTTGAGCGTTGTTGAGATCGGGTTACGCCACATCCTGGAGCTCCGAGAGGTGCTCAGGCATAGGTAGGTGGGCCCCCACTCGGTGGTTCCTCCTGCTCACGGCGGCGCCTCAAAGCCGTCCACTTCAGGACGTCGGTTCTCCCCAAATACGCTTTGAAAAAATGCAAATCTGGTATGGATTTGAAGCTCGCGTTATCCTCTACAAAATTCGTAACTGGGGCATGTGGTTTTAATGTGTGGATTGGGAGAAATCAAGCCGGGAAGTTTGGAATGCTTTTTCGCCGTTCGACTGGGTGGATCGGGGAAGAAAGAGGATTTGTGGACCAATCATATTTTTTTTGTTTATTTATATATTTTTAAAAATCCGAAAATACCCCTTATCACATACGAACACCAATTCAAACCCAACGACTGTCGTCCTTAGCATTTTACCCCCATTCCAAACATAATGGGATATGTTTCGTAGGCCCATTCGACTGTTTCAGTCAGTTTTCCTTCAATTTAAAATATATAACATTCAATATTATATTTGAACGTACATTTCAATTTGCCAGGCCCACAAACTGATTCGAAAAATTCCAGAAAAATAAATCTAGCTATGTTTTGACGATACGGTCCCAACAAAACTAGTTTCGTCGAATTCTCAGACCGTTTGCAAAAAGGCCCATTTCTGGTCGATCTAATTTAACTGTAATTGACCAAAACACATTTCCCTTTGCCACGCTCACATATTAGCTTCAAAAATTATGAGATTTGAAACCTAGCAATAACTTCACATCCCGGATCCAACAAAAGTGGTTTTGTCGAATTCCGAGGTCGTATGCAAAATGACCAATTTCACGGGTTATATAAATTCCATAGCGACCTTTCTGAAAATTCATTTGGCCATAACTTTTGCTTTCCGCTATGAAACTTCGATTTTTCGGATTCGTTAGAAAGGTATTCACTAACAGATTTAAATATTTTCGGTTTCACTCAAATCCGTTTTGTTTTGCACCCGGTACAGTCCGACAAAGTTTGAATTCAATTTTTGAAACTACAGCGCCATCTCCGGCCTTGTTTATAATTAGAATCAATTATATTCGGTTTCAATTGTCGATTCAAACTCAGTTTTCATCGCTATTATTTAAAATATTTAAAAGCCATTATTTTAGCCAATTCAAAAATTTTAAATTGATTCAGATTTTCAAGGTCGTTACAATCTCCCCCACTTAAAACTTTTCATCCTCGAAAAGGAACAAAGTAGAAAGTGGTTTGATTAATCAACTCTACGTCCAATCTGGCTTCAATTCCGCAACTTTTCAGTTTCTGAGAAATTTCAAATTCTTCAAAAATTTGGCTAACACCCGGAATTTTCGAAAAATTTCGCCATAACCTCCTTTGTACGGGGAGAGGTTTGGAAATTTATTGGGCCGTATTAGGTACCCAATAAATCCTAATAAGCATACACATATTTATAGTGATATATTCTGGTGTTTACAGGGGAGCGTGTATTGATAATAACTCCAGAGAATAAATTCTCGTCACCCTGTCAAAGCCTGAGAGAGTGTGTATTTTAAATGCTCCAGAGGGTAAATGCTCGTCACCTCGTCCCGTGTGGTAAATAAATAGTCCATGTGCCGTATCTAATAACTAGAGAGACGTGATTATTGTCAACTCCAGACCCGTGTGGGGTTTTTATTAATCTGGCAATTTTATCGTTACAATTTAAATAGTCCATATCAGTCATCAGTTCAACCTGTAAAATATAGTCATCGCCATACAAGCCTCTCTCTCGTATGGTAAATCTTCCACCTCGTTACACAAGCTCCAAATGCTTATGTGGTATATGATGAAGTATGCCTATCTTCAGAAGTATGCCATGTAATGTAGTTCAAAATTAATTGTTACTATCCTATGGCGATGTTTATTATTTCACACAGAACAACCAGCACTCCTCATCCAATGGCATTCACAGGAGTTGATATAATAATATTTCGTATCCAACTCATTAAGGTTTACCTATTTGTCGGCACACAAATAATTCTTTACTCAACAGCTATCCATTTACCTGTTCAAACATATATAATGCACATGTATATATTTCTATTTTTTTTAAATCAGTTCAATGTGTGGTTTAATCGAATAAATTCTACCTTTCATCCTCTTATTGATTAAATTAACTATCGTTTTAATAATTTAATTAATCAAATCTACTATCACACAACACAAACAAAAAGCAATTTGTTTTGAGTTTTCAAAATCAGACAAATTAATTCATACACTCTTTTTCTTAAATTAATCAGACTATAGAAGTAAAAGTGCACATCCATGGAAGGAAATAACAACAGAGTAGAGAATTAAATGGTAATGCAAAGTATGGTAAATATACCTTGCACCGGAGTCAATCAGAGATATCCACTCGACACCTAGGATAGGCTTTCTGAATGCTCTCCTCAGTTTCCCAAGTACAATCTCGCGGATCTCCACTCCATTTCACTTTGACTAGGTGAACCTTCTTGTTCCTCAGTTCTTTGGTTTCTTTGCCAATGATCTTCAGTGGCTCTCTTCTCGCAGCCAATTCTGGAGTGATTTCTATATCCTATTGCGCTGCTTCTTCTACGATCAAGTCTGGATCATGAACGTGCTTTCGAAGTTGAGATACGTGAAATACATCATGCACTCCAGGCAACCAATTCGGCAACTGAACCTTATACGCGAGAGTTCCAATCCGTTCAAGAATAGGAAACGGACCAATGAATTTGGGCGCCAATTTCCCTGTTTTACCAAACCGGATAACTCCTCTAATCGGAGATACTTTCAAATATACATAGTCGCCAACAGCAAATGATATATCCCTTCTTCTCTTATCTGCATAACTCTCTTGTGGGCTTTGGGCGGCTAGTAATCGCCTCTTAACGAAATCGACTTTATCTGCAGCATCGCGAACCATATCCGGCCCCAATACAATTCTGTAACCAGGTTCGACCCAACAAGCAGCGGATCGACACGGTCTACCATACAATGCTTCCAATGGTGACATTGTCAGGCTCGCTTGGTAACTGTTGTTGTATGAGAATTCAGCCAAATGTAAATGGTCTTCCCACGATCCGCCAAAATCAAGAATACAAGCCCGCAATAAATCTTCAAGAATACGATTCACCCTCTCAGTCTGACCATCTGTCTGAGGATGATATGCGGTGCTCAAGTTCAGTTTCATTCCCAATTCTGCTTGGAATGCTTCCCAGAATTTACTGGCAAAAATCGGGTCACGATCACTAACGATGCTCATGGGAACTCCGTGCAGTCTAACAATTTCCTTGAAATATACCTGCGCCAGACTCTGAGCAGTCCTATTCGATTTGACAGGTATGAAATGGGCGGTCTTCGTGAATCGATCCACGATCACCCAAATACTGTCATTTCCTTTTCTGGTTCTGGGCAAACCATCTATGAAATCCATAGAAATCTGTTCCCACTTCCCACCGGGAATTTCCAAAGGTTGCAACAATCCAGCGAGCTTTTGCTGATTGCTTTTGATTTGCTGACAAGTAGTACACCGGCTAACATATAAGGAGATGTCTCGTTTCATAGATCTCCACCAGAAAGTGCGTTTGATATCATTATACATCTTGCTCACCCCCGGATGGATACTGAGCTTGGCTTTGTGACATTCATCCAATACTTCTCTTCGAAGTTCTGCAATGTTTGGCACACAGATTCAACCTTTCAACCTTAGGATTCCCTCGTCATCTATCTGAAAACTCAAGGTCTCGCCTTTCTGTATTCTTTCTTTGATTCTTTGAATGAAGTGATCATCCTTCTGAAGAGAAGATATTTTATCAATCAATGACGTCGTAATGATAAAACTGGCGATTATTACATTCTTTCTACTCAGCGCATCATCCACAACATTGGCTTTCCCTAGAGTGTACAAAATCTCGAAATCGTACGCCGCAAGAAATTCTAGCCAACGCTGCTGTCTCAGATTCAAATCCTTCTGGGTGAACAGATACTTCAATGACTGATGGTCTGTATACAGTCCGAATTTCTCACCCAAAAGATAGTGCCTCCAGATTTTCAATGCAAATACGATGGCTAACAGCTCAAGATCATGAGTAACGTAATTCTTCTCATGCGGTTTCAGCTGACGGCTAGCATAAGCAATCACTTGACCTCTTTGCATTAACACCGCGCCAAGGCCTTCTCTAGAAGCGTCAGTCCAGACTTTCAAGTCCTCATTGCCATCTATTATTGTTAACACTGGAGCGGTCGTCAGTTTTAATTTCAGCTCCTGGAAAGCCTCCTCACATACCGTAGTCCAATTGAATCTCGAATGCTTCTTAGTTAATTTCGTTAAGGAACTGGATGTCTTCGCAAAATCCTTAATGAATTTCCGATAATAACTGGCCAACCCGAGAAAACTTCTAACTTCTGTGGGTGTACGAGGCTGTTTCCAATTCTGAATAGCAGTGATTTTACTGGGATCTACTGAAATTCCTTGCTTTGACACGACGTGGCCAAGAAATTTAACTTCTTCCTGCCAGAATATACATTTGGAAAACTTTGCTTTTAAAACATTTCTTCTCAGAATTTCTAACATTTGTTCCAAATGTTTTTCATGATCGCTTTCTGACTTAGAGAAGATCAGGATGTCATCAATGAAAACCAGAACAAATTTATTCAATACTCCTCTGAATACTCTGTTCATCAGATCGACGAAATAAGCTGGAGCGTTACATAAGCCGAACGACATTACTAACCACTCGTAGAATAATTCCGGACCTCTGAATGCTGTCAAAGGAACACACTCTTCGGCAATACGAAGCTGATGGATACTTGTAGCTAGGTCCATTCGTGAAAACACTTGTGCTCAATTCAATCGGTCCAATAAATCATCAATCCGCGGCAATGGATATTAGTTTTTCAATGTCTACTTATTCAAGTCGTGATAATCCACACACAGTCTGAGAGTACCATCGGACTTCGGAACAAATACCACTGCTGCTCCCCAATCAGAAAAACTAGGCCTGATCAGACCTTTCCATACTAGCTGTCTAGTTTGATTATCTAACTCTTCTTTCTCCTTCAAGATCATCCTTCGAATTGCGTGAACCACTGGCCTTGCATTCGGGACTAAAGAGATTTTAAAATCAATTTCTCTTTGCAGAGGTAAGCTAACAACTTCTTCGAACACATCCACATAGTTCTTGACAACTGGGATATTTTCTATGTCGACTGGGATATTCTCTGTAACGACAGGAACAGGTTCTATTAGAGCAGGAGAAATATCTAATGCTGCCCAGAAGTCCTTTCTATCAGAATTCGGGCCTGCACAGGGAATTACAATATTGGCGAGCTTTGTTTTAACCTTGACAACCCTCTCTGCACATTTAACCTCAGCTTCGTATTTGGTTAACCAATCCAATCCTAAAATAAGATCGAATTCGGTAAAATTCATGACGATCGATATACAAGGAAACCGATAATGAGAAAAGGAAACAGGTACCCCACAAACCCAACTATGATTGAGGGAACCCCCAACCGGATTCTGGACAGTGATGGGTTCTTTGAGCTTTTTCAATTTCAAATCTAATTTCTTAACCGCATTCTTTGCAATAAAGCTTCTCGACGCGCCTGTGTCAAACAGTACTTTAACGGGAATGTTCTTGACAGTAAGCGTGCCTTCTAAAACATCTGACTTTCCCTGACTAGACGAGGATGCAGGAACTTCTGCCACTTTATTTACTTGTACTCTTTCAGATTTCTTTGATAACTGGCAGTCCTTTGCAAGATGCCCCGCCTGATGGCATTGACTGCATTTTCTATTTTCCTGAAAATTGTTCTTGGGTTTTGACCCAACATTTCTTTCTTTCTTCGAGGATTTGCAATTCCCTTGAAAATGGCCTGGCTTCTTGCAGTTATTGCATATTGCAGTCGTTACTAGTCCTTTCTCAGACTTAGCCTTTTCCCTATTGAATCTAGGCTTCTTTCTGGCCCCAGACGTCGTACTAGCCTCAGGCTGTGCACTTGTCTTTGGGCTATCAGCTCCAGATTTCCTTTCACTGCTAGTGCTGACTTCCTCTTCGTCGAGAAAAAGGCCTCGCCTATCAAGATCTTCATACTGATAATCCATGTATATCATTTCAGAAAAAGGAAGCTTCACATGGCCCATCACACTATTCTGGTATTTACTTTGAAGACCATTAATAAATTTCAGATTCTTCCTCTTTGGATCTTGAATCAGATGAGGAGCAAAATGAGAAAGTTCATTGAATTTCTTATGATATTCTGGAATGGTCATATCTCCTTGTATCAGATAAGAGAATTCATCACATAATCGCTCAGTTGCTTCAGGAGGAGTAAATATTTCTAGGAAAATCTCTTTGAATCTATCCCAGGTGATATCACCTTCTGGATTATCTTTGATGATCGTTTCCCACCAGATTAAAGCTTCTTCTTTGAGCGCCCAAGATGCTACTAATCTTTTCTGATCATCTCTCAACTGGATGCGTTCAAATATTCTTTCAACAGAACTCATCCAAGCTTGAGTCTGAATTATAGATTCATTGCCGGAGAATTGTGCTCCGCCCAGATTTCGGTATCTCTTTAATAGAGCCTCTAGATCGGGTTCAGCATTCCTCCTGTTTCTGACACTCATTTTCAAATACTTCTGCAAACAGCAAATCAAGTGTCAGGACATAGAAAAGATAATTTTGAAACATAGAGACATATACTTGTGTGTAAATGTGTCTATCGAAGTGTATTTCATTCTGCTATACTCATACAAGGATATTACTGATCCTATCTATAATGAGTTATTCGTCCTAGAACACTACTGGTTCTATTTCTGACGAGTTCGTTAATACGTTATATTCCAGAACTAAGCTTAACCAAAGCTCTGATACCACGTTTGTGACGACCCCATTCCCGATAAGACGGTGGCTAGGGTTATCTTTGGAATATAACACATAAACAGGTAACAGCAGAACAGAAATAAATAAATACACCAGATAATGTACAATAGAATACACTGGATAAATATAATCATCAGAGTTACAAGTATATAGGATCATACTTAGTACAAAATACAGTTCAGCTATACACAAATGTCTACTACGGAAAAGAAAACATAATATGTACAATAAGAGCTGAACAACATAAAAAGAGATAAATGATAGAATCCATCTTCAGCTCCAGATATCCAAAAAGAGCCTGCTAAAACCTGAATACAAGGTTACCCGTGTAGAAAAAGGGGCACCCGAGTTTGCAAGTGAAACAAACTACGAGTCAGTCATGGGACTGGTATGAGAAATCTACTTAACACATTTTCAAATATGGCTAATCAAAGGATCATGCCACTTTCGCGGAACGGGTTTACTCCATTGGATTGCCAGTGCTTTAAAACAAATAATTCTTTTAAACATCGCAATGCATTTTATAAAAATGAAGCCATTATAAGACTCAGTTCCCATCACACAATGCAACACAAACCCAAGGATAGAGTTTTACCTTATAATGGCCAAAATATGCTTGATACGAGCAAAACAAATCATTTGATATTATTGCTAGTGTATATATGTTTCAAAAACAATTTCAATCATAACTATCAATCATAGACGGCATGGGTACCATATATCATGTCGCCATATGTATATATACAATCAAAACCGCACGATGTCGTATTTGGAAATTGGATTTCCGTCATGAACCAAGGAAAAAGATAGTCCTCACCGAATTCGAGACAATCTAGCCCATGTCTCAGGATCAGAATGCATCGACCCTTTGGAGCCACAGGGCCGGTCCACCGATGTGGATTAAAATGCCTGAACACTGCGTTTCCCCACCCTTTGGTGCGTAAATGAGCCCAATGACTCCATCGGTCCCGGATCGACCGATATATCCGAGGCGCCTCGCAATAGCAACAACCACATAGGTTAAAAGTATATAAATGTCAGGGCTGGTAGGTCACTGACACCACCCTAGCTAGAAAGAAACGCATGTCCTCCCTGGATCCTTCTCCCATTTCTGGTCCATCCCGGGGTGTGAGGCTCGCGAAATCACGTTATACACAAAGCTATGCCACACAGGATGTGCTTTGATCATCAACCACAATACTTTGCTTTTCAACAGAAGCCTTGATCATCTATCACTTAGGCATGCCACACAGGCAATTCACCCCGTGCGACTGATTTCTATCGATATATAACCTCTGCGCTCGTACGTCTCAGAGAAGGGCGTTAAGCAAGAGAATAAATTCTCCGCCGCCAAACAGATATATATTTAATAGAGATCAATCAGCACAGAACAAAATCCAATGTCAGACACCCAGTCCATTTACATGTTCGTTCTGGGTCTGAACGAAACCGGAGGCACTCAATACCTCGCATATCCGTACAATCAACAAGTACGTCCGGGTGGCTACTACTTCAACCCCGTCAAGGCAGCTACTCCTATCATGAGCATCAGTAGCACCCCTCCATTCGACGTGAAGATCATCGGTCTTGCACCGTCTTCATATCTTCGACTTTCACTCGTCGATCAATTATTTGAAATGAGAATTAACTCGGCCTTTTCAAATAATTCACGTATATCTAGAATTTCAAATCAATTCATTTCAATGGTTAAATTATTCGACAACACCAATTTTGTTCTTTAATGTAATTTTCACACCAAACACATTCAACCATCAAATATCAAATAAATCGAGCAAATTCAGTTTATTTCCATTCTATATCGTTTATAATATTTTATCACGATTTATCGCTATTTTTATTTATTTAAAAATAGCCAATTCATTCAAACAATGCTTCAGGCCATAACGCGGCCGTGGCGCTGTTTTTCTCCAGATTTGATTTACATATATCTGGAAATCTAACCGTTGGATCTTCACAAAATTTATATCATCAAAAAGATCTTTTCAAAACGAATCCAACGGTTTCAGTTTTGGGAAAATCCGACGGTCGGATCTCCCGCACTAATCGTTTGAAGTTATGATTTCAAAATACGAACTACAGCGTCGTTATTCGATTTTATTTTATTTTATTTATATATATATAAATATAATCGATTCTGGTGTTGTTTTTCTTCAGATTTGAATTAAATATTCTAGACAATCCAACCGTTGGATCTTTACAAAGTTGGTGCCATTGGAAAGATATTTCCAAGGCGAACCCAGCGGTTGTGGTTTCAGGAAAATTCGATGGTCGGATCTTCCGCACTAATCGTTTGAAATCACGGTTTCAAAATACGAACTGCAGCTTCGTTATTCGATATATTATAATTATATATATTTCTATATATTTCATTCTTCGATTTCAAAATCATTTTCACTTCGCACTATAGATAAAAATGATATTTTTATTCAACAGATATTTATTTCTACACATCACCATTTTCCACTGTTCATGTATATAGTAAAAATGTGATTTTTATTGTAAAACAATTTATTTCAAAACATGATTATTTTATATACATGAATTTCCACTCAACAAATGAATATAGTTTCAACAATTGAAAATAAATCAAACACATGAATATTTCAGGAAATTTCGGCAGCATAACGACAGGGTAGTTAAAACCGGGACCGTATCGATGTACGGCTCCTCGCTCAACCTTAAAACCTTGCGGTTTTTGACAATGGGGATTCATGCATCTAGTTCGCACGCAGGCGGCATGTTTTATTTTCATTTCCACATCCTATTCTATTTTTGGTTTCAACCACAAATGGGTATTTTTCAACCACAATCAATCATTCACATCATTCACCAAATTTCACATCAACCAAATAATCCAAACAACAACACAACCAATAAATATCGTCCATGGTCTGTGGACGAGGGGAGTATATATATATATTATATAAATATATTTCAATTCACTTCAACACAATTCAATATCATTTCATTGCATATATAATTTTTACAACGCATATATAACTTATACATCGACCATACAACTTATACAACGCTTATACATGAGATGTACAACGCTTATATAACTCATACATCAACTATATAATTTATACATCATTGTTTTCCATATTGTTTATAAATTAGAAATCTCACATTGGGTTCCACTCCACCAAAAATAGCAGAAGGCTCGGAAAAATATGCGGTCTCTTCTAGAATGTAGAAGACGTCCACACGAGTCCACTGTCTCTTGTTTCACTGAATTTCGTCTACAAACGAAAAAGATATGATTTTTCAAAGATGGACGAATTTCGCGACACTTTAAAGTGTCAAAACCAGCTCAGAATAATCAAGCCGTATACCTTCCACGAGCGTTCAAAACTAGGTCCTCGATTCTTGCAAAATCCGTTGAGCGTTGTTGAGATCGGGTTGCGCAACATCCAAGAGCTCCGAGAGGCGCTCAGGCGGAGGTAGGTGGGCCCCCACTCGGTGGTTCCTCCTGCTCACGGCGGCGCCTCAAAGTCGTCCACTTCAGGACGTCGGTTCTCCCCAAATACGCTTCGAAAAAATGCAAATCTGGTATGGATTTGAAGCTCGCGTTATCCTCTACAAAATTCATAACTGGGGCATGTGGTTTTAATGTGTGGATTGGGAGAAATCAAGCCGGGAAGTTTGGAATGCTTTTTCGCCATTCGACTGGGTGGATCGGGGAAGAAAGAGAATTTGTGGGCTAATCATATTTTTTTGTTTATTTATATATTTTTAAAAATCCGAAAATACCCCTTATCACATACGAACACCAATTCAAACCCAACGATTGTCGTCCTCAGCGTTTTACCCCCATTCCGAACACAATGGGATATGTTTCGTAGGCCCATTCGACTGTTTCAGTCAGTTTTCCTTCAATTTAAAATATATAACATTCAATATTATATTTGAACGTACATTTCAATTTTCCAGGCCCACAAACTGATTCGAAAAATTCCAGAAAAATAAATCTAGCTATGTTTTGACGATACGGTCCCAACAAAACTAGTTTCGTCGAATTCTGAGACCGTTTGCAAAAAGGCCCATTTCTGGTCGATCCAATTTAACTATAATTGACCAAACCACATTTCCCATTGCCATGCTCACATATTAGCTTCAAAAATTATGAAATTTGACACCTAGCAATAACTTCACATCCCGGATCCAACAAAAGTGGTTTCGTCGAATTCCGAGGTCGTATGCAAAATGACCAATTTCACGGGCTATATAAATTCCATAGCGACCTTTCTGAAAACTCATTTGGCCATAACTTTTGCTTTCCACTATGAAACTTCGATTTTTCATATTCGTTAGAAAGGTATTCACTAACAGATTTAAATATTTTCAGTTTTACTCAAATCCTTTTTGTTTTGCACCCGGTACAGTCCGACAAAGTTTGAATTCAATTTTTGAAACTGCAGCGCCATCTCCGGCCGTGTTTATAATTAGAATCAATTATATTCGGTTTCAATTGTCGATTCAAACTCAGTTTTCATCGCTATTATTCAAAATATTTATTTGAAATATTTAAAATCCATTATTTTAGCCAATTCAAAAGTTTTAAATTGGTTCAGATTTTCAGGGTCGTTACATGCAAACTTAAAAAACAAATGCAATCAAGCAAAAGTCATTTGGCTAATGAAAAGTCAATTTGCTTTTTTATAAACAGGAATGAATAAAAATTATTTTATATCAGAGTTAGCAATAACATGTATACTAGAGTGGATGGGTTACACAGCAAAAACTGAAATGCCAGTTAGCCATAAACAAAAGAATTTTAGTATTTGGTGGTAGAATGACAGTGCATGAAACATTTTCTGTTAATGATAGAATCAGATAGGGGTGACTAAATACTACATCAAATTTGATGTTGTAGGACTATAAGACTGGAGCATGGGAACAAATGCAATGACATGATGTCCATATTCAATTAGCATACAGGCTGAAGTCAAAATAACACAAAATGCATAAATAAAAATATCGTGCATTAAAAAGTATATATGTTTGTTTATTAGAAAGCGAACCATATTCTCCAAGTCTGAAATTCTATTATGACACTGAGTTATCTGGGTATCCCTTGATTGTGACAAAGCTAATTTGGTTTTGGTATACCCCCTTCCTAGTGCTCTTATACGTCCAGGTTTATCTTGTCCCAAAATTTGTACAATCACATCTTCTTGGATATTCTTTATCGAGTCAAATTGTTTCGCATTTTTAATTTTTTTCATATCTTCCTATTTAAATTAACATACATGTGTGTTATATACAATGGTTAAAATGTCACAATATTCAATTAGTGACAAAAAAAATCAAAATATTTACAATAACATTTGCAACATCTGTATTCACTGGTTCACCATTCTTTTTAGTATGAGATTTAATCCAAATATCCGTTCTACATATGGACGATGAATCTTGACTATGCTTTTTCTAAATTTGAAAAAACAAAAAATAAATCGATCGATATTTATTAACTAGCTAGACAAATAATGCTACGTTTAATTAACTAACCAAATCGTCAGTAAATCTAGCCAGTCCTCTTTGTCCAGCTGTGTGCGGCAATTGCTTTTGCCTAATGGATCTATATTTCTCACTTTTTGCCTGAAAATACATAATTTAGCCTTAGACTCTAAACATAATTTAATCCACAATTTAGCTTTACAGTAAATAAGCATACCTTAAACTCCAAACTTAATTTCTCCTTTACAAACGATCTCCACTCGTTCATTCTTTTTATATTGTAAGGTTTCAAGCTAAGTCTTTCCTCTTCCGTCATTGCATTAACTAATTTTCGGACCAATTTGCTTTTTGACGATCTCCAAATAGTTTCCATTTGTTGAAATATGGAATTTTTTTTCCATTCTTCTACTTTGAATCTAGCCTACAAGTAAAAAATAAGAAGAAAATAATCAAGCAATTTGATAACAAGCATTATGTTCAGTTTAGTGACTATTGGCAACTTAATTAAAAGAAATTAGTAATATCTAAACTGGACTAAATTGTGATGTGATTTAAATTTAAGAGGGTTTTTTGTGAAGTCTGCATTTACACTAAATGTGAAGTCTGCATTTGGTAATGCTGTTTTTTATTGTTTGGTTATTGTCATATTAATAAACTTCATTATGGTTAGTAATCTATCAACGGTTTTGTGTATCTAGTCCAGTTCAGGGTTATGTATATCAAGTATTCCAATTCATGAATGCATACAAACTAAAGTGAGTGGCATTGGCGTCAAAGTTCTAGCAAGGTAACAGGATGTGTACCAATATGCACATGCCGGATTTTCAAACAAGGCACATTCATGCATTTTAGTAAATTAAACAGGTAGGAACTGAGGTATACATGCCAACCAATTCATGGTCATGAAAAGATTTGGTTAGAAATCAAAGCAATATATGATTCATTTCAAAAAGAAACTATGTATATATGAGTATATATATACATATATTCAATTATATATATATACGCACATATGCATACTGGCGTACATATATACACAATAAAAAACCACCAATTCGGATGGCATGGTGAAAGACTTATATCAGTATGAAATACTCAACTCCATATATATTTTCGTTTACACAAAATATGTTATGCAACATTCAAGACAATATATGTATTCAGGGATACATGGTATGATATATATTTCTAGTTTTACGGAAAATAAGCTGGGTATATATCAGTCTCAATATATATTCAAACAAGGCAATAGGGTTTTATTTCAATATAGGAACACATGTATTTTGCAGTTTCAAAACCAAGCAAGGGTGAATGTGACAAGAAGGTTAAGGCCAAATGAATTTCCAATTTCAATAAGGTAGGGTAAGACCTAACAAACAACTGACAGTTCTAGTTTGCAAATCAGGTAGGGATGAATAAATATAATGTGACAGCTACATGTGTTATCTCTCTATATATACACATATGCCAACTATGTGTGTGTTTATATATATATATATATACACACACACGCATTGGCCTCCATGTATATTCACAGTTACCTTGCCAATGATTTATAGGATATAAAACAATTCTAACTTCAGTATTTTTATTATACTCAATAACATATTTGATATTTTATATCATATGCAGAAATCGAAAGGAATACTGTCACAGTAATAATTCAATGATTGCTTCACTCTCACTTCATTAAGCAATACTTTCACAGTAATACTTTCATAAATTGCTAAATGGAGCATCTAAAGTGTTTGTGAATTGCCTACCCAATTCATTAAGCAAAGCAATTCTTAAGATCCCATACCTGAATTGATTCCCACAATATAACTTTCAATTCAATGCTTAGAAGCCTCTAATCGACAAGTGTAAGCGGTACATGTTCTCGTACAAGCGGCCCATGAAAGGAAGATAAATGTACTGAGCCCTCTCCTATGGGTATGGCTACCTCATTGACTACAACTTCAATTCGATTCCCAGGACATAACGGAGTTTTTTTTGCTCTTGTTGTACCTCTAGGACGTTTTTTCACATCCATATTTGCAGTTTTAACTTCATTTGATCCATTGATTTCCTCCTCGGCATGAACATTTTCTTCGGAAGCTATTTCAACTTCTTCACGTATTTCATTTTCTTCATGAAGCATTTCGGTTTCCTCATGCATTTCAATTTCTTCACGAGCCATTTCAGTTTCCGCACACGGCATTTGTATTGTCTTGTGTTGTAATTCTTGTTCTTTGTCTACATTACAAGCTTCAATGGTTGACTTGTTATATTGGACTTTTGGCTTATACTTTCGGGATTTCTCGTTCTTCAATTGTTGGCGAGTACGTATTAAGCTTATGTGCATATCCTTATCCTTTGGCTGTGAAAACTATATCGACAAACAAAACAAAATTAGATGAGCAATCGATTAACAATTATAAACAAACACTACATACACTTCCATATATGTCTAATATTCTCTGAATAAGTCTAATATTTTCTGTAATATGCAAATAAGTCACTTATTCCCAATAATAATTACCTAACGTTCCTAAAATTTTGATACATGCGCCTTTTCCCTTGAAACTACTATGAATGTATTCAATTTTTTTTAACTTATAATATTTGTTGCTCAGTTGTGCGATCGCATCTTTTGTTTAAATTCAATTCGAGAGCCAGACCATAAAACAGTGAAAAAGAACCGAATGAGAGAGAGGCTCCAAATTTTGACCTTGGCGTCACTCAGATTCTAGCTATGCATGTGTATAAGTAGAGAAAAGTTGTATAAAATAATAAGGTGAGAAAGGCTAACACTATAAACCTGACGAGTCATGATCACTTACATTTTACCTATGATATGTACACACTAACCAACTGAAAAAAATGTTGTGTATATTAACCTAAGTAGCAAAGGAAGGGCTCAGTATATGTGGATAAAATTTCAAAATTGCAAAAAAAGAAAGCGGTAAGATTGTCAAACTCTCAACCTGAAAATAAATTTATTGTTTGATTAGAAATATTATTAGACTTTATTCTTGTATGAACTTAGCCGTTATGTCTAAGGGACCAATCAAAAAGGACGTGTCTTTATCATACAAAAATATCTGATAGCAGTGGAATTTCTTATCCAAATTGAATTTGATATTAACTACCTTAGATCCTACAATATAAAACTGCTGACAGTAGACACACAAGTAATGGAGTTATCTACAAGATTGGTTCTCATAAAGCGGATTATAGATGAATTTGATTATGATAAAATTCATAAATCAAGATTTACATAAAATATTTAATAGTTTATGTATTTCGTGCGTAAGCATATTAAAATTATATATTATGCAACTAGTCAAAAATTATTATTTTAATGTATTGGAATTTTTCTGGAATCCTTTTTAAAGAGTAAAGATGAGAATTCGATAAATCTGCCCTTACCATACCAGCTCCATTTAAATCGTGCCCTTATCTCACAACTTGATTTAATGTGGCATTTGCTTTGGTGAATAAACCAGATACATTGCTAGTGTTGATGGCAACAATTTTAAGAATTGCTGACAATACTAATTCTAAAACATATTTGGAGAGAGATCCTTTAGTGGATCTCAATGAGATATACCATGTGGTTGAATGAGATTTACCGTGTGGTTGTATAATAATGTTGTTAGACCAAAAAGTGGTTCTAACACCCAAATTGATTAAAAGCAAAAATGAAATGAGATAAAAATAAAAATGAACACACAGGATTTATAGTGGTTCGGCGAAGAAATGCCTACGTCCACTTGTTTTTCACTATTTTCAATGATTCAGTTGCAAATACAATGAAATACTCACTTGATCTCTCTCACAACTCACTCACAATCACTCAATTGTTTGAAAACAAATAATGAAAGAAGATTTGGATTTTCCGGGAGTGTTGGAATTCGGGTTATGAAGGTAGTTGAACTCTCCAATTTCAGAAAAAAGATCCTTTTCTTTGTCTCCATACGGGGTATTTATAAGTGTGAACTTGCTCAAAACCCGATCCGGATCGGAGCCACGTGTCGTCCATCCCATTAGCCTCGGGTTCAGATGAATTATTGTGTTGACAACGCATCAGAGTAATGAACGTTATGGGTAGGAACTGGTCATAGCCGATCCGGATATCCAGGCGCTTTTGCTGGAGAATGATATGGAAAATGGGCTCGGGTCGGAGACACACATATAAGGGGTTCGGATCGGGATACCCGATCCGACCCGGATTGGCTTGGAAGCAACGCTCTCTCTTCTTTAATCTGCTCCGCTCCACTCCGATCTATTTCCGTGGCAACCAGGTGGCTTTCCGATCCAATTGAGATTATACTGCCCTCCGATCCGAATAGCTATGCCTTACCAATTTCCTCAGCAACAGTTCACCGATCCGAACAGAAGATTTTATCCGACCCGAACCGATACGTTGCTCTGACCTGACCCGAACAATTGCAGCTGTCCGATCTAGGCTGTAGTGTCTTCTCCGATCCGAACCGAAGTCTTCTAATTAAAAATGCTCTTTAATGTCTGATATCTAGACTTTGTGTTGCCTAGTTCACAAAGTAGGCTAACA
Source organism: Allium sativum (assembly GCA_030737875.1). NCBI lineage: Eukaryota > Viridiplantae > Streptophyta > Magnoliopsida > Asparagales > Amaryllidaceae > Allium > Allium sativum. The sequence goes on along the minus strand of CM060913.1, from coordinate 689,687,274 downwards.
CTTTGCCCCCTCAAAGGATGCTTCTGTTGGAAATGGAGCATGCTTTGATTGCCGTTGCACAACGCCTTCATCCTTCCTTTTGAATACGCATGCCAAGCTGTCGTACTGCATCCTGTTCGGTTCGGATTCCGACCCGAACGGATTTCTGGTTTGGGTTCCGACCCGAACGGATCTCCTTCTTCCTATACTCTGCAATGGATTAGTGGGCCAAGCTGCGTCATTGGGCTTTTCGAGCCGGTCCGATCGGGAATACGAATAGTCAGCTTGTTTTTTATATAAATTTACTTCACTTTTCTTCTTTTCTTTCATTCACTGTTCTTGCCCAACCGAACCGATTCCACATCGAAGCCCTAGCCTTTCCAAGAAATTTCGAAATTCTCACTTCAATCTTTGAATCAAATACATAGGTAGTCTTGTAATCTTGAATCTCGTTGCCGTAATTGTTTTTAATTTACATTCGCAGTTAAGTTGAACGATTCTAGCAAGGTATTTGACTAATTCCATCATCATGGCTTCCTTCATCCTCCGCCTTCGTCGCTGATGGCATCGGCGCCATTTCGAGGCGTTGGTGGAAGATGTTGAAACTCGTCGTTGAATACTTGAATGCTTAAGCACTTGGTTTTAATTAAGGCTTGGGATATCAAGTTGGGTTCGCTACTTAAGAGAAGGAAGAGGAAGGAAATTGAAGGAGATCGGTTCGGGTGGGGGAACAGTAGGAGAAAAAGGAAAAGAGAGAAATTCACAGAATCGGACCGGGTTGTGAAACAAAAGAGAGAATAGGTGCATGGTTATTCAGGTTAATCCGACCCGCTCCGAAAGTCAATCCCCGAACCGATCTGGATATATCTCTCAGAGTGTGAGCCTTTGCTTATCCGATCCGAACCTGGTGTCTGCATCCGAACCGAAAACTACTAAATCCAAAACACAAACTTTCGTCCAACTATTTAAAAGATATTACTTCCTACTTCATGAACAGTTAGGATAGTGCCTTGCGGACATAAATGAACATTAAGAACTACTCTGACTATCACTTTCTCTTCGAAGTTTCGTCTTACATTGTTGCACCTTTACTTTGCATTTCTCACATTTGCTGCACGCATTTTATTTCACACACACGCACAGGGGGGTACGGGCTAATTTACTCTAATTCGTGCTATTGCTTCTTCAATAGTTCTATGACAATGAGACCCAGACGCTCTTCCAGACTAGCTGAGAGGAAAGAAGCCCCGGAAACCTCTAACAAAATCACTCTCAAGGATATATCTTCTTCTTCGGATCCAGAATGGGACAGTGAGGGTCCAGACTGCGGGGTTGGAAATCGAGAAAGCAACGAGGCGTCTTCAGAGAACGAAGTTTCTCTGGGTTTTGAGGAGGAAGGAGGGATTGGTGACGATCGAGCCCCTGATGAATTTGAATCGGCCATTATATTGGAATCACCTCCAGACTCCGTTGAATCAACAATCGACAACGATCGACTTATCCGAATTTGCTTAAAGTACAGGATAATGAAAAGGGACACTCTATTGCCTTTACGCTCTGACCGCCCCCACAACCCTCCAGAAGGATATATGGCGGTCACTCGATTGATGTGCATGGTCGGCGCCATTCCTCCATTCTCTCCCTTTATCGTTGACTTTTTAAGACAAATGCGGATTGCCCCCATGCAGTTGCATCCCAATTCATATGCCTATTTGCACACCTTGTACATAGCATATCGTGAAATCTTAGGCATAGAGCTCACGTTTGATGACGTTCACTTCTTCTATAATTTCAAGCATCGGACTCGAGAGACTCCATCTTTCTGCTACTTTGAATCAGTTCCAAAAAGGAAGATAATCTCTGCACCATTTAGCAGTAAAGCTGGAGATTCCAGACTAGAGTGGTTCTACGTGAAGCGACAGCATGGATGCGCCAGGAGGTGGACAAAATCAAGTAAAGCACTGATTTTCTAAATCCGGGCTCTATACACTTGAATCATCACCTTGACTTGTTTTCCTTTTTGTTTGCAGTCGACAACCCCAAACAGATATCAGATCAGGTGTTCTTTGACCGGATGCACCGACTTCTTAATGGCGATCAGAAATTCTTGACTATCGACGAAGCCCTTAAAGACGAATACCTTCACTTTCATGGGCTGTTATCTGTTTTTCGTAGCATTGGTCATGGGACGGTTCCATACGCATACATTCCTCCAGTGGAGGTAGTCCCAGAGACAGGAGAAGGCTCAGGAGTTCCTACAGCGCCTCTTCAAACTTCACCTTCTCCATCTTCTACACAAGATGATGAATTGGCTAATCTGGCCGAAAAGCATCGTGAAGGAAATATTGCCCCCGAGGAAACTACTTCTCTAGAAAAGTCAAAATCCTCCCAAGAGTCGCCACTTCATGCTTCCGAGGGGGATGTCCCTAGTACTGATGAGCAAATATTTCAGGGTTTGGGGGATCTCCCCTTACCTGAGACTATATACACTTCAGAGGATTTCAGGAAGGATCCTTTAGTCTTCACCTCTTCTGAAGAGACCACTCCCGCTAAGGCCAAAGAGCCTGCCCGTACTAGTCTAGCTTCAGACTCGGGTTGGTTGGGGGGAAACACACCACTTAGGATACACTTTATATAACGGCATTAGCATTCATTGCACCTCTTTCCTTGTGAATCCATTAATTCTAAATTTCGTTTGTTTTATCGTGTAGGTACGATGTCTCGATCCTACTACGATATCAGGAAGCTTCGTCGCAGCATGTCCAATCCTCCTCAGGATGTCGAGTATGATCGCCGGGATGATCGTGGTAGGGAGGAGAGAAGACCTTATGATCCCTATCGTTCTCGACCCTCACGTTCCCGCTCACCAGTTCGACCGGAACAAGAGAAATATAAGGGTTATCAAAGCCGCAGGGAAGAGGACAGACCACCATCTAAAGACTCCACTTCCTCCCATGAAAAGCGCAGTAGAGAGAGAACTCCTCCAAAAGAAACTGGGTCTCGAAGCAAGCACAAGGTCCCTGCTACTAAACGACCTAGGACAGACAAAGAGACTACCGAATCCTCTTCACACAGGGACACCGAATTATCGATCCCCGCTCCTCCCCCACTAGATGCGGAAACTGCAATAAAGCGGGCATATTTGGTGGAGCAATTTCCCGAGCACTACTTCGAGACTTTGACATTTTTACCTGCCCTTGAACCTATTTCGTCTAAATGGGCAGATGAGGCCAAAGCAAAAATAGATGCGGTGGAAAAACAGTATACTGAGATGTTCAAATATTCACGCAATCTTTCTAGAATCATCCGCAATCTAATCACAAATACTGATTCAATGCAAAAGACCGCGGAGGAGGATGCTAAGGCCTTAAAAGCTCTAGGAAAAGATTTGGAAGACACTCAAGCTCAGCTAGCTGTCGCTCAAAGGGACGCTTCTAATTTCAAACAACAATTCGAGGACATGCAAAAGCGTTATCATGACTTGCTTGAATCTCACACTCAGGAGCGCTCTGAATTAAAAAAGCAAGCTGACGAGGCCAAGTCAGAAGCTGCTAAGACACGCCTTGCTTATGCTGAGCTTGAACGGAAAAACGCCGAGTTAGCAAAGAGGAGTGCTGAATTAGAAAAGAAGAATGCCGACTTGGCTTCAAAGCTACTGGAGGCAGAGAACAGAGCTGCCCTGGCTGAGGGCAATGTAGAGTGTGCTATCAAATCTGCGGAGGAGACCCGCAAGCAACTATCAGAGACGGAGGCTGATATTCAGGGTTTCGGCGAACTAATGATTGAATTCTTCGCACATATTATTCGTCGCCGAAACATTTCTTGGATCGAGGACTATCCATCCACTCTAGTTCAAGTGTGGAATCAGATCATCGAGTGGGAAAAAGAGGAACTTAAGGTCGATTCCATTGACGAAGATAAGCTAATGGAGAAATACTTGAGGGATGATGAACCGGAGCGCCTAGCTGAAGGGCGCCGCCTTATTGCTGAGGCCATGGAAGAAGAGAGACGGAAGTCTAAACAAAAAACTGGTCTCGAAGCTGGTTCCTCTTCTTCTGCCCCTGCAACTTCTGAAGTAGAGGGGTATGATCCTGAAAATCCGGGAATTCCCCGAACAACTCTGCTATCCCCCATTCCTGAAATAGCACCAGAGGTAGTAGTTACCCCTGCCGAGAGGTCTTCGGAAGGTATCCCTACCTTTTCTCCTCAATTTGCCAAGGCTATTTCTACCTTTCGCCACGTGATTGAACAATCGATGAAAGACCCATTGTTTTCGCCTGAGTCGATAACTGTTACTTCTCATTCTGTAGGTGTTGAATCATCCGAAAAGACAGATGTGACTCAGGGAGCCACCGCTGGGGCAAAGCCCGCAGAAAAGGCCAAAAAAGGGGGTGACAAGGCTGCTTCTCTAGACTTGGGAGAAGGAAGTGAGCCGACCAAGACCGCCACTCCCCATGATGAAGAAGTGATAGCAACTTTAAGGGATGATGGCGGTGACGGGGGTCAGGAAGAGGAACCAGAAGTTGCAATAATCGGGGAGTCAAAAAGTGCTGATGACGTTACCTTGGCTGCAATGAAGGCTGATCAAGACAAGCGCTTGCAATTAAAGGTCGAAGAACTAGACCCTGAGGCCCTCAAGCCCCTCGCAGTTGTGGACGCGGGATCAAGGTTAGTTGTTAAGCTCTCAACTAGATCTATTACATAGGAACTCGCTAAAAAATCTTCTCTTGATTCCAGCGCCCCGCCTTCCGGGAAGAAGTCTACTGGCTCCAGCACCGCATCTTCAGGAAAAAAGAAGTCAAAGCGAATCTTGACGGAGGCTGAGAAAGAAGCAAAGGACGCGGAGAAAGCCGCCAAGAAATCCAAGGCTCATTCAAAATCTAAATAGTGGATTGCCTTGTATCGTTTTAGCATTTAGTGAACCAATAATTGCTGCTACAAAAGTAGCTCCTGCACTTTCTTTTTTAGCTATTTTCCTGTACAAATTCATTCATTTGTAAATAAAAATAACTCATTTTTTGCAATGTTTGTTTGTTAGTAGTTCTGCACTTATGTAAAAATGCATGTCTATAGTTATGAAACGAAGTTGTGGAGGGGGGAAATATGCGTATACATACGTGTCCCCAGTCAATTCCCACAAATTATTTAATGCTTAATCAAGCAATCTGAATGCTCTCGATTCTCTGATGGGATAGCACTTCCTGTGTCGTCAGTACCTGTCGTTTTTTCTGGCATTTCTTTTATACTCTCTCTCTCTCTTTCTCTTGAGAGTTAGAGTTCGAGCTCAGTCATCTATTTATTCCCCGGTCTTTCAACGGGGAAATATTTCTTTCTCAGCGCTCAGTCGGAGACGCCTTTATACTCTCTTTCTCTCTGGAAAGTTAGAGTTAGGAGGATAATTTCTTTTTCAGCGCTCAGTCGGAGACGCTTTTATACTCTCTCTCTCTCTCTCTCTCTCTGGAGAGTTAGAGTTAGGGGGAGAATTTCTTTTTCAGCGCTCAGTCGGAGACGCTTTTATACTCTCTCTCTCTCTGGAGAGTTAGAGTTAAGAATGTTGTTTTCTCATTCTTTTATGTCTTATCGCACAAATAGTCGTTGTGCTTCTTTTTATGTCTAAACTGTTTTCAACCTTTTTAGGCTGTGAATTATCCTGTATCTTATAATCACAACAGAATAACTGATGAATGTATATATGTAATGCATAAAAGTAAATAACACACAGTATTTTTATAGTGGTTCAGCTAAGTCGTAGCCTACATCCACTTTATAGTTCTTCATTCATATCGTCAGATTTTCCCAAGGCAAGTCGTGCCTTATTACAGAGTTCATAAGAAAAATAACACAAAGTACAGCATTTCTAATCCAAATATCGCATTAAGTGTTGGGCATTCCATGCTCTGGGGACTTCTTCGCCATCCACGGTCGTTAACTTGAAGGTTCCTTTTTCAAGTTTCCGTTGAATGACAAAGGGTCCTTCCCATTTTGGACCAAGGTGAGGAAGGGATGGAAAGACTCTCTTTAGCACCAAATCTCCTGGTTCAAAAGTCCTGAGGCGAACTTTTTTGTCGTAATAGCGTGCCATCTGACGCCGATGTCTTGCCGCACGCAAATCTGCTTCGTCCCTTTTCTCTTCGACTTCATCAAGAGACTCAAGTAAAAGTGCCCGATTTGTCATCGGGTCATAATATGTCACCCTGTGGGAAGGAACTTCTAGTTCAACTGGAATTACAGCTTCTGAGCCAAAGGAGAGAGAGAAAGGGGTATGACCGGTGGCTGTTTTAAATGTTGTTCGATATGCCCACAAAGCTAGGGGCAATTCATCAACCCACTTTGCCTTTGCACGCTCTAATCGTTTCTTGAGGATGGATTTTATTACTTTGTTTATTGCCTCTACTTGCCCATTCGATTGCGGATAGGCAACTGAAGTATATCGTTTGTCTATCTTATACTTCTGGCAGAAATTTCTGAATTCAGTACTATCAAATTGGGTTCCGTTGTCAGTTATAATCGTCCTTGGGATCCCGAACCGGCATATAATATTTCTGACCACAAAACTTATCACCTTTCTTGCTGTGATCTTGGTCAAGGGCTCAGCTTCCACCCACTTCGTAAAATAGTCCACAGCCACTATTGCATACTTAGCTCCTCCTTTAGCAATTGGTAGAACTCCAATGATATCAATTCCCCACGTGGCAAATGGCCAAGGACTCACCATTGATTTAAGTTGGGTCGACGGTGCCCTGGGGATTTTGGCGAATCTCTGGCACTTATCGCAGCGTCGTGAATAATCAGCTGCATCTTTATTGATCGTAGGCCAGAAGTATCCGTACCGCAATATCTTCTTTGCTAAAGTTTGACCTCCTGTATGATCTCCACACTCACCTTCGTGTACTTCTCTTAGTACACGCTTGATGTCGTCGTGTGCTATACATCGTAACAGGGGCATAGAAAATCCTTGCCTATAAAGAGTATCATCTTGTATGACATATCTGGTAGCTTTGTGAACTATAGCTCTTTTCTCACTCTTCTTTGATGGGAGTGTCCCATTCTTAAGGAAATTCTTAATTGGAGTCATCCACGACTCCTCTGGTTCCGCTTCAAAGGCGAATTCAATTTCCATTGACTCAAAACTTGGCGATTCCAACGTTTCAATTGGAATTATTTCGGTCTCTTCTGGATTGTCAGAACTAGCCAGCTTTGCCAGTCTATCCGCTTTCTAGTTTTCAACTCTGGGAATGTGTGTTATGTTGTACCGCTCTAAGCTATTCAATAGCTCTCTCACTTTCTTGAGGTAGGCGATAAGTCGAGGTCCTCGAGCCACAAACTCCTCTCGCACTTGGCAAACAACAATTTTAGAATCACAGAATATATCTAACATTTTTACTCCGAGGTCTTTAGCAAGCTTCAGCCCGGCAATCAGGGCTTCATATTCAGAGTCATTGTTAGTCGCCGAAAATTCTAATCGCAGGGCGTAATATAACGACCGTCCTTCGGGAGTGACTAAGACGATTCCAGCTCCGGACCTTCGGTCGTTCTTGGCTCCATCTATATATAGTTTCCACAGATCTATCTTTAACTCATCCTCGGACTTAACCACTCTGTCATCGACTACTTCCTCCTCTGGAATGGTGAACTCCGCAATAAAGTCTGCTAGAGCTTGCCCCCTGATTGACTTTCGTGGTTGAAAATTCAAATCAAACTGACTTAGTTCTATGTTCCATTTGATCAACCTTCCCGATGCTTCGGGTCTCTGCAACACCTGCCTTAAGGGCTGGTCGGTGTATATGGTTATTGGATGAGCTTGGAAATAGTGACGAAGTTTTCGGGATGCGATCAAGAGGCTGTAAGCGAGCTTCTCAATTTTTGGGTAGTTGCGCTCTGCCGCTGCTAATTTCTTGCTTACATAATACACTGGCCTTTGTATTTTGTCTTCTTCTCGAACCAGGGCTGTGCTAACGGAGTGAGCCGAGACTGCAAAGTAAACAAACAATTCTTCATGATCCACTGGCTTTGACAAAATTGGCGGTTTCTCTAGCAGTTCCAATAAATTTCGAAAGGCCTCAACACAGTCCGGAGTCCACTCGAAGTTCTTCTTTCCTCTTTTAATCAAATCAAAAAACGGAACGCATTTGTCTGTGGCTTTGGAGATGAATCTACTCAGCGCCGCTACTTTCCCTGCAAGACTTTGGACGTCTTTAATTCTCCTCGGCTCTTCGATATTTCTAATCGCTGCTATCTGGCTAGTGTTGATTTCAGTTCCTCGGGAGCTTACAATGAAGCCAAGGAACTTTCCCGATGCCACTCCAAATGAGCATTTCAGAGGATTCAATTTCATCTGATACTTTCACAGGATACCAAACATTTCCGCCAAGTCTTGCGTATGGCTGGAGGACTGTTTCGATTTGACAAGCATATCATCCACATAAACTTCCATAGTTTTTCCTATTTGATTATAAAACATTCTGTTCACCAAGCGCTGATAAGTAGCTCTAGCATTTTTCAATCCGAATGGCATTACAACATAACAATATAATCCCAAATTCGTAATGAAGCTCGTATGTTCTTGGTCTGGTACGTGCATAGGGATTTGGTTGTATCCAGAATATGCGTCCATGAAAGAGAGAAGTTCATGACCTGCTGTCGAGTCTACAAGCTGGTCAATCCTGGGAAGTGGGAAACTATCTTTTGGACAAGCTTTGTTTAAATCTGAAAAGTCAATGCAAGTCCGCCACTTTCCGTTTGGCTTCTTTACTAAGACGGGATTCGATATCCAGTCGGGATATGTCGAATCTCGAATAAATCCATTCTGCTTCAACTTCTCTACTTCCTCTTTGAGAGCAGCCGACCTCTCTGGGCCCAGCATGCGTCTCTTTTGCTTCACAGGCGGATGCTTCGGATTTACATTCAATTTGTGACTTATAATGGATGGCGATATCCCACACATGTCAGCATGGGTCCAGGCAAACACGTCTAAGTTTGCCTTCAAGAAGTCCGTTAGTTCTTTAGCTCGACGTGGATCCAATTTAGAACCAATTTTCAAAACCTTTGTCGGATCAGCTTTATCAATGGGAATTTCCACTGTCGCTTCATTAGGAGTTGCATTCCTAGCCTCTGGTTCCTCGTCTTTTCTGGGATCCAGGTCTTCCGGCGTTCCTTTGGGCAACTCCTTTAGGGTCAATCTCTCTAATTGCTATGCCGAGCCCCACTTTGAGGGAGACGAGGCATCTTTACTCTCAACGTTAAGTCCTTTCATCAACATCTTTAATTCGGCCACGTAGCAGGCCCGTCCGGAAACTTGATCCCCTCTCATTACTCCAGTTCCGGCTTCGGTTGGGAACTTAAGTAACAAGCACCAAGGGGCGATACAAACTCTGAATTCAGCAAGCGCAGGCCTCCCCAAAAATGCATTATAAGGCGAATCTACGTCCAATACTACGAACTGAAGCATCCGCACTCTTCTACGTTCTCCTTGCCCTAGGGTCACGGGCAACTCTATGTATCCCATGGGAGCTGTCGACGCCCCGTTGAAGCCTCTGATCCATCCTTCACATGGCTTCAAATCTTCAGATTCAAGCTTCATCTGATCAAATGACTTCTTGAAAAAAATATTAACGGAACTTCCGTTGTCTACTAATACCTTATGGACCAAGGCCGGCCCAATGGTGGTAGTAATAACCAACGGATCATCGGTGGGTGATTGGATCCCAGTATTGTCTCGGCTGCGAAATACCACGTCGTCAAACATGGTCTTCTGTTGTTTTATGGGGGTGATATCTTTCAAATCATCACCTTCATTCACGTCTAGATGCTTGGCAGCATTTACATATTGATCCATTGATCTGAAACTTCGGATTGCCGGGTGAGGTCCGCCTACTATGGAGTTGATAACAATTCCTTTACCTTTCTGCTGCGCTGTAGGCTTGGGAGCAGGTAGAATCTGTTTTGGAGCCTGCTCTCCTTGCCCCCTGTCCCTCGGGGCAACCTTGTATTCATCCAACTTCCCTTCACGCAGCAGCTTCTCAATCACATCCCTCAAATGCCGACATTCATTGGTTGAATGCCCATGAGTTCCATGAAACAAACAAAATTTCCCTGTCGCCATTTCTTTCTCGGTCGAATCGCGAGGTGGCGGTCTTTTGTACTGTAACACATTGTACGTATCCAGGTAAATATTTTCCAGGGTGTCGTTCAATGGTGTATAATTCTCGTAGTTCTGGAATCGGGGTCTTTTGTTAGGATCACTTCCCCTATTTCTGTTTCTTCTGTTACCGTTCGGATTACGGTTATTGTTGTTGTTACCCCCGCTTCCAGCATTGCTGTTTCCACCCTTGTTTCCTACATTTACTTCAACCTTGCCAGAACTTTCCCCAGACTGCTTCACGGCGATATTACTCTGCACATTCTCCTTTGAAGCCATCTCAGACTTTCTCTTTCGGTTTGCCCTGGCCTCCTCTCGCCTTAGATAAATATCGGCTTTTTCGTAGAATATCTCCCTTGTGGAGGGTGTTTTCCCAGAAAGGTAATCTCCAAACTCAGATTCAGGATCGACTCCTTCCTTCAATGCCATCAGAATAGTGGGCTCATGCGGGTCACTGACCTCAGTCATAGCTTGGTTAAAACGGTCAAGATATGCCCTCAAAGACTCTCCTGGTGCCTGCTTGATTCTCGATAATTCAAAAACACTTTTGGACTTTCGGGCATGGAGTCGGAACTGATTCATGAAACGCTCGCTTAGTTCCTTGTAATTCGAAATCGAACGAGGAGGAAGTCGGGTAAACCAGAACAGCGCCACATCTTCTAAGTAGATTGGGAATGCTTTGCACTTCACTTCATCAGGGGCAGCAGCAGCATTCATGAGCCACGAGTATCGCATCAAATGTTGTCCCGGATCAGTCCTTCCGTTGTATTTGTCCATCTGTGGCAAGTTAAAGCGTCGGGGAAGTTGGAAGTCGAGGATATCATCGGTGAAGGGAGTATGGCTTCGTTCGATGCCATAATCTTCATTTGTATAGTTCCGGCTCTCGGACATGATCTGGCGAACCATTGCCTGCACATCAGCATTAGTTAGGGGCCGCTCAGGTTCCCTGGCCCTAGTATCCGAGTTCCTTCTAGGCTCTTGTTCAGGAGATGCCCTTCTTCTTCAAGCTGCCTCTGCTCGATTCCGTTCCCTGCGCTCCCGGTCGATCTCGGGAGGAGGGGATTGGAGTCTTTGCCCCCGAGTGGGGTCATTGTTTCCTAGCGCTCGTGCAATATCCTCACAAGATCCCAAAGATCCAAATGTCAGCTGCTCCACGTTCTGAGGTCGTTCGAGCGGCCTTCGTTCACGGGGCCGCTCTTCCTCGGAAGATGAAGATTGATCCACTGGTGTGTGACGAACCGGTGATGGAGTTCTCTGTCGACGGAGTTCACTAATCTCCCGACTCATGAGCCTCATATTTTCCTGCATCATGAGAATAGTGCGCTCGTGAACTTTTATAGCCTCCCTTGTGCTCTCAAGCATGTCAAGTAAGCGCGAGAAATCTCCTTGAGTGATGGGCGCAGATGGATTGACCTGATCGCTAACCCTGGTGGCTGGAATCGGAGCATTCGTAGGGACTCGAATAGAGGTTCCAGCTTCACCAAGCATCGGGTCGGATCGGTGGTAGGAGGTCGGGTCGGTTTGGAGCTGGGGGGCCTGGTCGGATCGGTACGTGGCAAGCTGCTCGGGTCGGTTCAGATTGGGGGAATGCACTGCTTCAGAATCTCCTACCCGGATCGGATCGGAGCTCTCCCCCTGCTGGCGGCTCGGATTTCCTGCATTGGTTCTTCCTGCTGCTGAACTCTGCCCCCGAGACCTTGTTACCACCGCATTTTGCTGATCTTCGCCGGCTCCATTTCCTCGACCAGATTGAACTTCTTTGCCTTTTCCTTTGGCCATGATTCTTTGACAATCACTTCAACAAATATAAAAGAGTGGAGAAACTTAAAGATTAACTTCTTTGAACTCAACGGTCCAAAAAGTAGAAAGAAATCCCGGAAAATAAAGAATTCAGACGAGGTTTCTCAGTGAAAGCACCAAAATGTTAGACCAAAAAGTGGTTCTAACACCCAAATTGATTAAAAGCAAAAATGAAATGAGATAAAAATAAAAATGAACACACAGGATTTATAGTGGTTCGGCAAAGAAATGCCTACGTCCACTTGTTTTTCACTGTTTTCAATGATTCAGTTGCAAATACAATTAAATACTCACTTGATCTCTCTCACAACTCACTCACAATCACTCAATTGTTTGAAAACAAATAATGAAAGAAGATTTGGATTTTCCGGGAGTGCTGGAATTCGGGTTATGAAGGTAGTTGAACTCTCCAAGTGCCAGAAAAAAGATCCTTTTCTTTGTCTCCAGACGGGGTATTTATAAGTGTGAACTTGCTCAAAACCCGATCCGGATCGGAGCCACGTGTCGTCCATCCCATTAGCCTCGGGTTCGGATGAATTATTGTGTTGACAACGCATCAGAGTAATGAACGTTATGGGTAGGAACTGGTCATAGCCGATCCGGATATCCAGGCGCTTTTGCTGGAGAATGATATGGAAAATGGGCTCGGGTCGGAGACACACATATAAGGGGTTCGGATTGGGATACCCGATCCGACCCGGATTGGCTTGGAAGCAACGCTCTCTCTTCTTTAATCTGCTCCGCTCCACTCCGATCTATTTCCGTGGCAACCAGGTGGCTTTCCGATCCAATTGAGATTATATTGCCCTCCGATCCGAATAGCTATGCCTTACCAATTTCCTCAGCAACAGTTCACCGATCCGAACAGAAGATTTTATCCGACCCGAACCGATACGTTGCTCTAACCCGACCCGAACAATTGCAGCTGTCCGATCTAGGCTGTAGTGTCTTCTCCGATCTGAACCGAAGTCTTCTAATTAAAAATGCTCTTTAATGTCTGATATCTAGACTTTGTGTTGCCTAGTTCACAAAGTAGGCTAACAAATGTTTACACAGTATTGCTTAGGAAACAACTACAGATTCAATGCTATTAAATGATAAACTAACTTGACATATTTCACCAGAAAAAAAATGATTTAAAACTAACTTCATACCTTCATAATCAAGATTATGAGCGTCTTCAAATATGAAAATCTCTATTATAATCAATAACTCGATACCTGCTACATGAAATAATAAATTTTATGAGATATATAACTCAATAACTCCTCTAGTGATCACCAATTTTTTATAATTAAATGTATCTTATTAATTTAGATATTGAAATGGAAAAGATAAAGTCAAAATCATTTATATAAATCAACACATATCAAACACAATAATTATTGCATAAAAACTAAAATACTCAAATATAACTAAACAAAAAATGCCTTGCATGAAGGGTACATGTACCACTTTTAAATAATGCATGTAACAATATTTATTGACTCTCCATAGGGTAAAAAATTCAGTAATATTGAGTTATTCGAGTAGGCCTTCGCAGTCCTCTCTAACATAGCTAACATCATCAACTTCCATATCGGTTACATCGAGATCTTCTGGAATATTGATAGTTTCTTTTACATAATCATTAGTTACTAAATCAAGAAAACCTCTTGGCGGTGCTCTCATTACGACGTACCAACTTGAAGAATCGTTTTCTCTTGAATAAAATACTTGTTTCGCTTGAGATGCAAGAATGTATGGATCTTTTGAAAATGATGCTTGGTTTTGATGTAAATTGACAACTGTGAAACCATCTTCATCAAATTTTACTCCCTTTCCAACATGCGCCCAATGACACTTAAAAATAGGAATATAAAACACGTTATATATAATAAAATTATATCGGTCAATATTCAATAATAAGTGACCACATCGGCTACTTGAGAAATATCTTTTGCACTTGCTCTACACAAAGTAGTCGCATCGTAAGTCACTCCACTATTCTGAGTTTCTCTCGCTACATCTTTTATGTGAAACCGTTGTCCATTGATAACATATCCTTTGGAAGACAAAGCATCATTTTTCGGACCATATGCAATCCACTTCAGCATTTCATCATGATCAATGGAGTTAATAGGTATCTATAAAATATTTTGAATTACATTGGCTATTTTAGAATAATATTATTAAAAAAAATGAGAGTATGTTTAAAAAATTCATTTTACCTTATTTTTAATCCAATCAGCAAAAAAATTTGTATGTGTTTGCCACAGCAAAGCTGAATTTCTCTCCATGCGGTTTGAATTTTGTAATTCCCCTAAGTGCAAACTAGTATAAAACAAGGAATTTAATGTTATATTTACTAGTAGAAACATATTAAAATAATTGAAACATAATATAATATATACTTACTCTGAAAATGGTTCAACCACGGCCATATTCATTAATACGGCTAAATGAGCACTTTCTTTCTCATTTGAGGATAATGTAATTGTCTTGGACGCTAAAATTGTACATCCCACGAGTATTACATTGCTTTCGTAATCTTCATTTCGAGCATCTATCTCCTCAATGTGCCATGATTTTTTCAAGAATTCACTAAAAAAATTCATGCATCCCTCCGCAAGATTAGATTCTGCAATACATCCCTCAGGCCGTGAGTAGTTTCTTACATAATCTTTGAGTGTTTTCATATATCTTTCAAAAGGATACATCCAGCGAAATTGAACCGGTCCACATATAAGTGCTTCTCTACCAAGATGAATTGACAAATGCACCATTATGTCAAAAAATGAGGGTGGAAAATATTTTTCAAGATCACATAGAATTTCTATAATCTCAATGTTCATTTGTTGCAATTTTTCTCTATCAAGGAAACGTTGACATAATTTGTTGAAAAATGAACATAAGCGAATTATTGATTTTCTTGCCTTTTTTGACAATAACCCTCTTACTGCTGCAGGAAATAAGTGTTGCATTAAAACATGATAATCATGTGATTTCATGCTACCAATTTTACAATTCTATAACGATATACGATTTTTCAAATTTAAGCAGTAACCATCGGGTCCTTTGAAATCATACAGTCTTTTGCAGAATATTTTTTTCTCTAAATTGGTCAACATATAAGGAGCCGGCGGAAGATATGTTTTCTTCCCACGAGATTGTGCATGAAGCTCATGTGAAATTCCCCAATCCTCTAAATCCTTTCTAGAGTTCGTTCCATCTTTTGATTTGTTATCATGCAACATTGATCCTAAGATGCTTTCACCAATGTTTTTCCCCACATGCATTACAACTAAATTATGCCGTAACGGAAGTTCCTATAAAAATCAATAATGTAACTCATAATTATATTATATTATAATTTTATATTAAAAAAACTACCACCAACCTTCCAATATGGAAAATCAAAGAAAATCGATCTCTTTTTCCACCTTGTTAACTCCAGTTTAATAGGATCTTTATCTTCATCATATTCTTCTTCCGTACCATGGACAATCTTCATCTTCCTCTTTTTCAACTTGATGGATTTTATCTTAATGGCCTTTTTATTATCATTCCTTTTCTTCTTCTTTTTGTTTTCTTTCTCTTTTCCAAAGTTATTTGGAAAATCTTTTAACAATTCAAAAATATTTCTTCCAGTTAAAATTCTAGGTGCGTTACCATTCTCCACGGTGTTATCAAACCATGTATTTTGCTTCCTACGTGCATCATATACAAATAGATATCTTCTGTGACCCATGTAGACATTCTTTCGACTATAATTCAACCAACGATGATGAGTGTTAACACCACACAATGGGCAAGTTTTTTCTCCCTTCACACAGCATCCAGCTAGAATTCCATATGTTGGAAAATCATTTATTGTTCAAAGCATGATTGTGTTCAGTTTAAACAATGTTTTACTAAATGCATCATAAGCATCAATTCAATCACTCCACAAATAATGCAAGACTTCAATCAAAGGTGCCAAATATACATCAATATTGTTTTCGGGCTGTTTCGGGCTGGGAATAAGTAATGTTAACAAAATATTTTCCTTCTTCATACACAACTTGGGTGAGAGGTTGTATATCACAAGCATTACTGGCCAACAACTATACTTAGAATTTAACATAGAAAATGGATTAAATCCATCCATAACAAGACCGAGTATAAGATTGCATGGATCAGCAGAAAAATGTTTCCACAGTTCATCCACCATATTCCATGCCATAGAATCCATAGGATGACGCATTATTCCATCATTGCTTCTATTATTGAAATGCCATCTTGAATTTTCTTCCATTTTCTGAGATCTAAACATTATTCTAAATCTTGGAATTATCGGAAAATATCTAAAGACTTTAACTGGAATACCTTGTACAATCTCCTTGGTATCTTGATTTATTTTCCATCTTAAAGAACCACATTTTGGACGAGCATTTAAATCTTTGTATTTTTTTCCTGAAAAGACAACAATCATTCTCACAAGCATGTATCTTTTCAAATCCCATGTCAAATGCTTTAAGATTTTTTTTTTGTACTTCATATAAAGTCTTAGGAAGTATGTTGTCTTTCGGTAAAAACAATTGTTGCACATTTAGAAGCTTGTCAAACCCACTATCTGATAGACCGGTCTCACATTTAAGATTATACAAGACAGTGATGGCTGATAATTTTTTATGATCTGTGCAGCCAGGATATAATGGAGTATCTGCATCTTTCAAATTTTTAAGCAACTAATCCTCTCTTCTTTGAAAATCAGCATCATCTTTATCATCAGCAAGAGAATCATGATCCACAAAATCTTCATCTTCATAGCGACTCATCTTGAGTAAGCCATACGTGTCGGACGAATTTGTCTTTTCATCTACATTTACTTGATCTCCTTGGCTATACCACCTACTGCTCTTATATTTAGGATCCATTCCTTTTATAACTAAATGCTCAACAATAATGTGGTCATCATGACATCTAAGATTTCGACAACCCTTACACAGGCACAAAATTTTCTCCACATTTTCAGATTTTCCTTTGCCACACGCACGAAATTCAAAACTCCTTGTGGATACTATACACTAGTCCTATGACAAAAATAAAAAACATAAAAAATTAAATTTTAATATTAACATATATGTGTTAATTCTTAAAATAAATTTAAGTATCATATACTCACCTGTTTAAATTCACCCAATTTTTTACCATCGGCGATATAGGCAGTCAAGTAATTTCTCAAGCTTTGATGTAGAATATGTTTTTCTGTTTTAATCAAACAAAATACTACATGTTTCACAATTCAAATTTATATTTTCCGCTTCAAGATTCATATTGGGATTTTTAAAACTTTTTAAATAATAAATCATAAGCCACTATAAGATTTTATATTTGAAAATTTGACTTCAATTTTATTTATGTTTCCACTCGGTCATGCTTGGTAGTGTATGACATTGGAGAGTATAGTGAGATCACAGTGGAAACATTGTTATATCGTTAACATATGAACAAATTCATCAACCTAAGGAAAAATATAGATGTAACGGTTGTTGACCAAATGATAAAATAGAAAGATAACATCAAACAAAGTCTCATACGAACAAAAAGGTTTCCAATCAGATGGAGATGACTTGAGGTCAATATTCAGCAAAAATCCATATAAATTTTCAGCAGGTGAAATACCTGAAATATGAGAAGTGCTCTAAGTTTTTTTTATATATCAAAAAGGGTAGGATGTTAATTTCACTACATAGACCTGACATTAACATGTATATAGTCATCAATAAAAAAACATTGTGTATTATAGGTAGGCCTGCACATCTGATTGAATCAAATCAAATAGAATCAAAGAAATAAAGATGATATCATTATGGGTAAAGTGGAAAACTTTTCCTATTTAGACCTGCTATAATCGTAGTGAGTTTGAAAATTTACTAACTCATTCATGAATGCTTAAATTTTCAAATAAGAAGAAGAAATATAAGAATCATAAACAAAAACAAGACGAAGAATAGAAATGAGTTAGTAGATAAATCAATACTGAAACTTTTAATCCATTTAATACATATAAACGTCATTCCTAATTTCTTGTACGAATATTGTTTGATATTGTACATCCTGCAAAACTAGGATCAGAATTAAACATTGATATATTACCAAAGTCAAATTATTTAGCAATCCATGCAAGACTTCGTGTGAGGTTCAGTATAGGAAGAGGTAAGTAATTAGGAGTAATGACAGAACCATCTCCTATTATTTAAGGTGTATAATTGCCATTAGCGGTCATGACAAAAATGGGAAACAACAAAGGCATGATATATAGACGAAATGCAGATTCTCGAGACATATGGCTAAAAGAAATAGAGTCCAAGGGTTACTAAGATGACTTATCCGAGAAGTTATTATGTATTTGACTTGAAAACAAAGAGGTAGACAGGAGGTATGGTGCTGGTGCTATTTCTTTTAATAACTCTCCGGAAATATTAGTGTTATAAACAAGCTCAACAAACCTTGCTACCGTAAAATATTTGTTCTTCTCATTCTTTGTGACATTTTATGTAATCATGTAGCAGGATGAGCGGGATAAGCCAGGGTCAGTAGCTGAAATACATTACAATTGACAGGAGAGTGCAGTTACGGATATGATGAATAAATGTCTACAAACTGCTCATTTGAATCTGGTACTCAAAGAGCACTAGTGAACCCCCTTCATTTTTATCCCACTATGTTCCGACAATCACTGAAATAATACAGAATGGACTCTCCAAAAATGAAATCAACACTCCTAACGGCATCTTGCTATTAGAGGATTTGGCGGAGGAAAGTTCATTGTTCACTCAAAAGCACTTCTAGTTGCGACGTAAAGTATTCCTATTAACGTATTATGTTTCCCCAACACACCCAATATGCATCCTATTTCATTATATTTTAGAACATGCAGCTAACTTAACTGCTAGTGCATTTGGTCAAAGCAGCACAACTTTGTCGAATTAATACAAGTAAATATAATCTACAAAGTAAATAAATAAGAATACAGTAACATAAATCTCAAGCGCATACCTTTTCAGTCTAATCTTGGAATTTCTTCAGAGTCTCTACATTGGATGGAGCCAAATCTCGCTCAATTGATTGATCTCCATATTAAATCTAACAAAATATGATTTTCAGTCAAATAAGAATGAACTCGGTTGTGCTGGATTACCCAAGACGGGATTTTATGGCATCTCTGAAGATGCAATTAACATTGCTAATGACATCAGTAAAAAATTAAAATTAGCCTAATCAGCGAAGAAAAATAAACTTAGATCAAATTCAATACTTCGTTTTTGTAACTCTGAAATTCAACATCTTCAGACTTCCAATTGTTTGTGTTAACAACATGAATCTGATCACTCGTCATCCAAAATAAAACAGAGTAGTACATCGAGTATGCTATACATAATCAAGTAGCATAGGCATCCTAGCCTATTTGTATTGATTTATACATTTTAGCAAATAGACAAGCGTTGATTTTCTGACATTTTCCCGGATTTTGTATTAATTTATACATTTCAGCAAAGATCCAGTTATACTCAAATTTCTACTTTCATAGCCTATTTTAGCAAAGATCCGTTGCATAGCCTATTTGTGTACATATAACTATCATCCTAGCCTATTTGTATTAATTTATACATTTTAGCAAAGATCCAGTTACACTCAAATTTCTACTTTCATGTGCCAGACCTTTGTATGGCCTCAAACTCACCAATTTTGTACATATTTATACCAAAACTCTTCAAGGTTATCAAATAATGTCTTCTTCTAACTGTTCATTAGTATATTAATTTTAGGTAGTACCAAAAGATGAAACATGAATTGTACTGCCTTTTTTATTTTTATTTTTCTAGTTTGGAAATAAATTATACAGTCCTGTGTAGCGACGAATTAAACAGTGGAGCGATGAGCTTAAACTTATTGAGTTTGGTTGTCAATTAATTGAAATACTAATTTAAACACTGTGTTGGATGCCAAAAATGTGATAACAAATGCTTGCATGCACTGCTCATTAACATCACAATATTCTAAAATATATATAAAATAAAAGTCTAATGCAATATGAGAACATGGAAAGCAAAATCATACTACCAAATTCTATTCGGATAAGAGAAAACAGGTTGGTACAACAGGTAAACAATATTATGGAAACAGATTCCAGTGAACACACATACTAAACTATAATTTAATCAACTGATATTGCAATCAACGATCACCTAACTAAAGAGAGTTGGGTACCGTTTCCTTTTCCCTATATTTGATGGGAGCAGATCAGCTAATTCTAAAATCTTTACTGATTCGCAAAATAGAAAGATGAAAAGTTTGAAAAAGTAAACTAATAGTACAAACAAAAATTACTGTCTTAATCGCTTGGACAAATTAGTGCGATTTGTTACCTTAATCTGAAACGCTTGAAAAAAATCACGATTTGAAAGCAGAGCTGTAGATCTGTGAATCAAAAAACAAAAATAGTTAGAAAACAATTGCAAAACATATGTGGATCTAAACGAAATCGAAGAGGAGGAGGAGCGAACGTGGATTTGTCGATTGAAGGAGAAGGGGCGAACGTAGGAAGAGGAGGAAACCGATCTAAGAGGACAAAACTTTCAAAAAATTGGCGATTGAAGGAGAAGCTGAGGATTTGTGGATTGGAAGAGAAACTGTGATGGAAGGAAACGATACGAGGATAACGAAGAAGCTTTGGGCGGAAAAACGAAATAAGGGGATGGGGGGAACTAAACGCAACGGAACCCTAGAAATAAAGAAAATATAATACTTGTAGCCGCATTATCACGTAAATGCAACAATCATGAGTAACCGTATCCACATTTTTTTGTAGTGACTATTTGGCATTTGATTATTTTTGTGGGTTGTTGTGTAAGGAATGAATGACAGGGAAGTTAAAATTGGTTGAGGGTTGTCTGAGTTTGAGTTTCGGTGGTTTACAAAATGAGTAGGTGGCGTTGTTCAAACATTGGCTGATGCTTCTATGAAAAGAAGAAATTCAATTAAATTTTGTATTCAATGAAAACAGAAACTGAGGAATGTAAGAGAGAGAGAGAGAGAGCGAAACAAAAAATGAGTTGAAGTAGACACTTCTTTACAAATGAAACATATATTGAAACAGACAAACATTAAAAATAAGGCACAGTGTAGTTTTTTATTGTGAGAAAGGTTTTAAACCAAACAAAGTGTTAATGTGGAAAGTTGTCGTGGACTCAACGCACGCCAACACTCGAGTGTATGTGCTGCAGAAACAAAATAATCCAAATGTAAAATAAAGTAATGTAGGAGAACACAGCTTTTTATAGTGGTTCAGCACTAACGCCTATGTCCACTTCATAGTAATCATTCATCATGCTTTTGATTACAAAGTTGTACAAGTTCAGAGCAATGTTTAAGTAAAAAGCGTTACAATAGAATAACGAAATAATAGTTAATTCTAAACTTTAACTAAAATGCCCTTCTTTTTGTTCGTTGGGTGAAATCTTGACTTGGTCAACAATGTCTAAGAAATCCAAATATGTCCAAAACAACCAAAATGTAGTATTTTTATCCTTCTAGATGTTGAAAAAGTGATGGAAAATGTTTATGCAACGTTTTAATGGTCTAAGCCATGTCCAACACTTTGGAGAAGAAGATGGAAGCCATTAATGGTGCTTGAGAGCTTCAAGAGTGCAAAGAAACCAACCCATTTGAATGAGGAGCTTGAGGGTATTTACAGGTGAGAGGTTAGGTAGAAGTAGTGAGAAATGGGGACTATGCACTAGAAATTCGGATCCCTGAAAAAAATTCAAATCCCCTGTGCATGGCAGAAAAACTCGCATTCCTCTGGGGGATACGAATTTCATATCCCCCCTGGGGGATACGAAATTTCATATCCCAAGGGATACAAAGAAGGGATGTCGTCTCGGGGGAGTCGAAGTTATACAGAGGAGAGGAGTTCGAAGTCCCGGTGGTGGAGGAAAATTTGTATCCCCTTTGGGGATACGCAATTTCGTATCCCACTGGGGGTTACGAAATTTCTTATCCCTGTATGGGGATACGAGAAAAGGAGGGTGAGGCTTGCCGAATCCTGGGCTTGCCATGCTGAGTTGATCTAAAGATTTTGAGTTCCCGATGCACATTCACAAAAGCAGGCGTAACTTTCAAACCGTAAGACCGTTTAGGCCATATGTGTTCCTGAAGCTAATTCAGAGGGCTACAAGAGTTACATGCAATGCACCGTAATTGATGTTTTCGGTCCCAAAAGAGGCCACCTAAAGGGATTTTGTGCCATTTTTATGTTCATGATGTGACTTCAACCAAACCTCTTTGTGTTTGATGATGAGGTTATCATAGTGTGATAGCTTCGACCAAAAAGCTTGTCAACAAAAAGGAAGTTGAGAAAAAAGCAATGAATAAATGCAGCAATTGAGCAAGATGCAATCGCAACTACTAAACACAAAATTTCTTATCAAGTGAAAATTGACTTAACTTGATAGCGATGTTGTTTTTGTAAAAATTAATTTCTTCATAACATAATTATTAGAAAATGCTTTATTGAATTAGCATACTCTTTTTCATACTTGAATTTCAGCAACATCTTTGCCAAAACATCAGAACTAGTTCTTTCATCGTACAAGCAATAATATCCATGTATTATTTAGAATCTTTGTTTATCAAATTTAGCAACTGACAAATTATAATTGTACAACACCAACCTTTTACTGTATCCTAAATTTAAAATGCTATATGCAAATAGTATAATTGTAATGAATTATTTAGCTATACCAATCTAAAATAAACATGAATTATTTAATCAAAATAACCATAAAATGCAAAAGCAACCGAATTCCAAACCTGTGGATATAAAAGACATCTAGTTTCCAAACCTAATTGGGTATGTATGGATGTTAAAGGCAACCAGATTCCCAACCAAATCGAGTATTCATGGAAACAAATCAATTCCCCAAGATACATTGTTCAATCTAGTGAACCTAGAAACAAAAAAGACATTCAGACTCCAAGCCTTATTGGGTACATATGAATGTAAAAGACAACCTGTAACAACCCGGAAAATCAGAACCAATTTAAAAATTTTATTTTGGCTATTTTAATGAATTTTGAATATTTAAAATGATTTATTTTAAATAATAACGACTAGAAATTTATTTTGAATAGAATTTGGATGTATAGATTTATTTAAATCGAAGTTAGAATGTAAATATTTATTTTAATTAGAAAAGGAATTGGAAATGGCACGGCAGTTTGAAAATTCGATTTCAAATTTCAAATGAATGTACATGATTCAAAATAAACCGGATTTTAGTAAAACCAAAAATATTTGAATTTGTTTGAAAATATCTTTCCAGTGAAAGTGAAAAATCTAGATTTCATAGCGGGAATAAAAAGTTATGTCTAGTTGAAAATTCAGAATAGTCGCTATGGAATTTTATATAATATATAGCCCTTAAAAATAGAGATTTTGCAAACGACCTCCGTTTTCGATGAGATCACTTTTGTTGGGTCCGGAATGTCAATTATTGCTAGATTCCAATTATCATAATTTTTGAAATCAATATGTGAGCGTGGCAAATTAAAACGTGTTTGGTCAATTTCAAATGAATTGGATCGACCAGAAAATGACCATTTTTCAAAATGTCTCCAAATTTGACGAAATTAATTTTGTTAGGATCATGTCATCAAAACATATCTAGATTAATTTTTTGGGAATATTTGGAGTCCGTATGTGGCCCCAGTAAATTAAAATGTATGTTAAAATCAATTTTGAACGTTCTATTAATTTTTTTTTAATTTTAATGGAAACTGATCGTAACAGTCGAACTAGCTTACTAGACATATCCCATTGCATTCAGAATGGGGGTAATTAGCTAGGAACGACAGTCGTTGGGCTTGATTTGGAGTCCGAATTAAAAGTTAACTTTTTGTAATAAATTAATAATATAAATTATTATATAATAGTCAACCCTCTTATTTCTCTCCCTCACTCCCTCTTACCCCGTCGTTCATTAAGCAAAAACAAAAACCCACGAACCCGTCCATCGCTAGCGCTCCCCAGGCCGCCGCCTCCGGCGCCTCCACCACCACCGCACGCTGAAACACCCCACCTCCGTTAATGTCACTCACAAAGGGAATGCATTAACTTCAGTGAAGCGTTATAGGTAAAAGATGAAGATAAATTACAATACAGACAAATAAAGCAGCGGAAAACAAAGTCATTTTATAAGCAACATAGTTCAGTCAAGCCTTTACAACAATTGACTCAATCATACTTAAAAGTACTACATAAAACTTCTGTCTTGATTCAAAAACATCCAAGTATATAAGAAGCATAAAACATTAAAAAGTAGCATAGGTCCCCAAATTAAAGTGCAAACACAACCATAGCCAAAGATAAGAGGATCCAAGCAATACATCAAGGAATCTTCAAGCTTGGAAACAGAAACGGTCCAAACTAAGCTGAGCTATTCCCTCCCTGACTACCTGAGGGGAGAAATGGAAGAAAAGAGGATGGAAGAAAACGGGTCAGACATAAAGCCTGGTAAGTCCAGTGATTTTCAGTATGTAAACAGGTAAAAGTAACATGACATGAATAAACTAAATATAAGACAATACCGTGATAACAGGGAGAACAAGATAAAATTAGCAAAAGATATGATAAGGCAAGGTAAACTAAATGCGCTTCTACTCTTTCTCTGCATCTCTATTACCCTGTTATTCTGATTTCTATATCTCTGCACCACCTAACTAGTGTCCCAACTAGTAATCTGTATAAAATGATAATGTGATCCCAATCCCCGCGGTTGTGGTAGCCTTTAGGTGTACATCTATTATGAGAATCCCACCTCAATCTTCCTAATTGCCATGGATATGTTAGATGTGCCCTTACTACCCTATCGATCGGCTCCCTAACTAGCATGTATTTATTACTTGTGTCATTCGATCTCGCTTGTATGTATTCATTTCTTGTGTCATTCGGCTCCGCTTGTATGTAGATACATGTGCTGGCCCCATCATAGGGTGTATTAATTCCCATGATGGCAACCCGACACGATTCAAGATGCAAAGTGTATACTACTGATGCCCAGTGCCTGCTTTTCGACTCCGGATCCCATGCACGTCCATACTCTGTCGGAACTACACTTCTGCACCTCTCGCCGCTATTTAGACCGCTTATAATCAGCTCAGTAATCGTGCCCCACCCTGCCTAGCTCAGGGTACCATGATACATCTATGTGGGTTACTGCTGAAATGGGTCCCCGTTACTACGGTTTCCTAATCAACGTGTTTTTAATGGTTAAGTGTTCTCAATTTAACTTAACCCCACCCATTTGCTTAATTTACATGTTGTACTGGTTAACTGTTGCCTAGTCATATGTTACTTAACCTTCTCTCTGATTCATGCATGTTTATTTAACGGTTAAGTTTGTGGGCCTATGTCCACTAATATTACCCACTTACCCAATATTTACTTAACCCTTTCCCCTTATCAAGTCCATATGTATTATTGGTTAAGCTTGCGTTAGCCCTATCCACTTTGTACATATAATATTGGTTAAGTCGTCTTCTTGTCCACGTTAACTTAACCCACCCACCTAACATGCCATATTGGTTAAGTGTTTCTTATTAACTTTGCCCTTCCCATTCATCATGTTGTATTGGTTAAGTGTTTCCTATTAACTTAACCATGTTCATTCATCATGTTATATTGGTTAAGTGTTTCCCCTTGACTTAACCCCACTCGTTCATCATGTTATGCTGGTTAACTTAACCCTACTCATTCATCATGTTATATTGGTTTAGTGTTTCCCCTAAACTTAACCCTGTTCATTCATCATCTTATATTGGTTAAGTGTTTCCCTCTTGTGTTAACTTAACCCTACCACTTGTCATGTTACATTGGTTAAGTGTTGCCCTCTTGTGTTACTTAACCCTACCATTCTTAGCATGTCCGTTCATTAGCATTAATTCAATTATTAATGCCTCAACCTCTCACATTTGAACTGTTGTTTGCGGTTGTTGGATGAACTGGGCGGTTCCGGGTAGACTTCTACCGCAAACCCATTCTAACCTCGGGTTTTGGGCTTAATGCACTAACCACTCACATTAGATCTATATTGTTGTGGTCACTGGATCTGTCGGGCGGTTCCGGGCAGTCTTACACGGCAACTCAATCTAACCTCGTGTTAGGCATGTTCATCTTTAGCCAATTTACA
This sequence comes from Allium sativum, assembly GCA_030737875.1. Classification (NCBI taxonomy): domain Eukaryota; kingdom Viridiplantae; phylum Streptophyta; class Magnoliopsida; order Asparagales; family Amaryllidaceae; genus Allium; species Allium sativum. Next base: position 689,661,141 of record CM060913.1, on the reverse strand, counting down.
TGTTTACTATACATGTCCAAGCCTAGAATTTTATATGCTAATTATCCCAAATTTTACAAAACTAATCATGTTCCAATTCCCAAGTTATGCCCAACAAATTCAATTACAAGTTATTACTCAAGATAGGTTACACCCAATCCTCCCAACTTTGCAATAATAGTCATGCCCCAAAATCGCAATATACATTATGCTTGGTGTCCCAACCAATAGTTATGCCCAATCTAGTTTTAATATTCCAATTTTTCCCCAAGTTTGCAAAAATAGCAATTATGCCCCAAATCACAAGTTACAAATTATGTTCCACTATTACCAAGTAGATTATTTCCCAATATCAATTACAAGTTATGCCCAACAATTTCACCAAAATAGGTTATACCCAAATATTCCCCGTATTCCAATCGTTCGTATTTCGCAATTTCAGCCTAGGTTCGAAGATAACCCAGGTTCATACAAGAAAAAGGAAATAGGGGAAGAGAGAAAAGGAGCATAAAATAAGAATAGGCATAAAAATAAGCATGTAACAACAGACCTAATACAAGAAATATATCCAACAAAGATAGATTCTTGAATAAGCTGATATAATCACTATCGCAGGCATAAGAATAACATCATGAACCAAAAAGGATTATATATTCAATGTTCAACAAAGATAGGCATGATTAAATCGATATAATAACTTCTTAGGCATGTAAAAATCATAGATTCAATAGAAAGATAAGGGAAAATCTAAAAAGATTGTCTCATCATCAAGCATAGACTTAGATTCATTTTATTACATGCCAAGATTACTATTAGGTGTTTAAATCTGAAAATAACATGAACTTACATCGCTAGGTTAAAGAAAAGATAATTGAATCATTGTTGTTGCAGAGACTCTAATTTGATGTTGATTAATCTTCAAAGTTGATTTGAGGCTTTCTAATTTGTTTTCTAGTTTGGAGAAGATGGAGATGGCTAGGCTAGATTGAAGATGAACAGCATGACGGCGTCATAGCTTTGGAGCAATAGAATTAGGGTTGGGTTATGAGTGGATATATAGATATCTAGGATTAATTCTAAATTTTAGATTAGTCTAGGAGTGATTAGAGCCATCCAAACCAAGGAGATGTGTCATCCAGCCAACCACATTACGACACATGAGCCCTAATACCTCAGAATTGGTCATCTGGCAAATCGGAGAAGGCCACATTAGCTTAGGGCTTCGAAAATTCGTCACTAGGTCTGGATCTCAAAAGGGGTCGACTCCCTATAGGGGCGGTCGACACCTATGTCGACACCCCTATAGGGGGTCGACACCTATGTCGACTCCCCTATAGGAGGGTCGACACTTATGTCGACTCCCCCTGGGGGGTCGACACCTCGTAGTGGGAAATTTCCCGCTCAGCCCGCTCTGACCGAATTTCGAATTTTGAACAGTTTTGACCTTTGATTATTATTTTAATTTAATTTCTGTTTAAACTTGAAATCTTCTGAACTCCATAACTTCTTCATACGGAGCCCGATTTACGCAAACTCGGACTCTATCTCAAGCAAAATTTCGAGACGAACGCAATGGCGTAACCCGTTTCCCCTAATTCTTCTTTTAAAAAAAATTAAGTGTTCTTAGATTTGTTAATTTTAATATTCACAGAAAATACGGACTGTTACATTCTCCCCTCCTTAAAGGATTTCGTCCCCGAAATCTCTAAGCTAAGAAGAATGTATCCTAACATCCAACATCCATCTACTCAACCATCAATCACATGCATCCATTGTCCTTAAAAAGATTTTCTAATGCTATATGAACATATGCAAGGATGTGTGTACATGTCCCAATACTAATGCAAAAGATCAGGCGGTCCACTGATTTAGTTGACCTCCTCAATGCGAATTATGTCAGTGCCATGAGTCCATCATGTATGCAATTATTCCTAGTCGTACCTTATAACCTCTACATGAGTGCGAAACCATTTATGCAAATGCAATATCCATATGATAACACATCAAGTTTCAATCCATATATAAATACATATATGCATATGCAATATGAAAGTGACTAAGCCAATCTAGTACCTAATGTGTGTGTATATGCATCCATGAGCAACCACTTGTAACCATTTGCAACCATCAATCATAACATGTTTCAAATACATGTTTACATCCATTGGTTTCTACCTAAGGATTAAGAATAGGACCGAGGAGATATACTTAAGAGATAGATACAAGCATGCATAAACTTATGGGAAAAAGAGATCAAGGATGTACCCTAAAAAAGAAAAGGGTAGGATGCGCATATCTTGTCTTCAGTCTCCCAAGTTGCGTCTTCTTCAGAGTCAGCCCATTGTACTTTAACTAGCTTGACTTCATGTTTTCGAAGCTTCTTGACCTCCATTTCCAAAACTCACTAGTAAAAATAGGATCTCGATCACTTACTATGCTAGAGGGTATCCCATGTGGTCGGACTATCTTTCCAAGATAAACAGATGTTAACCATGATACCAAGTGTATATACTAAGATGATTAAAGGTCTCTCCTCTACTTAGCTTATCCACCAAGTTACAAATTTGAGGGTCTTCATGTTACGCCGCTCCTATCCGATCCAAGAGCATAGACCGCTCTTCTAGCGATGCTAACAAACCAGGTACGAACTTGACTGAGGGTCTAAAACTAAAGGTTGCTATGTACTTCAAACTTTACTCCTCTTAAGGTCAGTCTCTTTCTACTTAGGACGCATGCCACAACATTACCCTTGCTAGGGGTATAAGCAATCTCAAGGTCGTATGAGGCAAGAAATTCCATCTATCGTTGTTGCCTCAAATTTCAAATCTTTTTGTGAGAACAAATATCTTAAGGACTTAGGATCCGTATATAGTTCAAGCTTTCTCTCTTAAAAGATAATGATGCCATGAGTTAAGAGCGAACACTATAACAGCTAATTCCAAGTCGTGGGTAGGATAGTCTTTCTCATGTACTTTCAGCTGTCTTCGTCCATAACTAACTACCCTCTCTTCTAACATTACAACAGCGCCTAACCCGGTCCCGCACGCATTCGTATAAACTGTAACGTCCTGTTCCCTTCGGGCAATGTCCAGACTGGGGTTGTCGTCAGGGTTCTCTTCAGTCATTGGAAAGCAACATCACAAATCAAATCCCAAAAAAAAGGTTAGATTCTTCTTCGTCAATCTAGTAAGTGGGGCTGATACCTTCACAAAGCTCTTAATTAACTTCCTATACCAGCCCGCTAATCCAAGAAAACTTCTTACTCCCGTTGCATTCCTTGGGACCCTCTAATCTTGCACCGTAACTACTTTTGTGTAGTCTACTGTTATCCCTTCCTTGGATATCACATGTCTTAGAAACCTTACTTCTTCTCTCCAAGAATGATATTTGGAGAACCTAGCCTTAAGCTGATGCGCTTGGAGGGTATCCGAGACTTCCCTTAGATGCAAAGCATGTTCTTCCCCACTCTTATAGAAAACCAAAATATCATCTATGCACAAGTGAAGTGAACCATCCGCCTTTGTACTGAAAACAACTGGAGCACCCCATTCAGAAATACTTCGCATCATGAGCCCTTCTCAAGTAACTCTTTTACTAGTTTACTGAGCCCTTCCTTTCCCTTGGAGTCATGTGTCGTACAGGTAATGCAACTGGCTTTGCATTGTCAACTAGATATATGTGGAAGTCTATCTCGCGTTTTAGGCCCCTAACCTAATCAAAAACATCTGCGTACTCATGGACTACTCTAATGGATCGCAAATCGTCGGTAGATGCATCAAGTGATTCTAGGTAGCTAAGCCAAACTGATCCCTTAGGATCGTACAAAATCTCGAGGGTGTTCCCGAGGCAAGTCAAAGGCCTAACTACCCTCCTTTCCTAGTTACTAGCTAACTAATCCATGCCTAGAATCAACCCGTAACCCATGAAACCAAAAACATAAGCATTACACTTAAACTCAATACTTAATAAGCTATTATCAAATCCTTACAAACCAAAGATAAATGAGCCGAACCACCAATTGGATTTGAGACAATAATGGGATCTTCTACTATACAAGTACTAAGGTGCAAAGACTCAACTATGGAAGAAGATATAACCAAATGTGAAGCGCTAAAATCAAAAAGAGTACTAACAGGATGATAAAAAAGAAAAACTAAACCTTTTTCAATAAAAAATTTACTATCTCTCTCTCAGGTATGCTGGCGGTGAGGGCATGCACTTGCCATCCTGAAAATCCTGTCCTTTGTTCTTGCCCTTGTCCTTAATTATATGGCCCGTTACACCATAATAAAGACACTTCCTCTTGTCTTAGGTTTTACTATTCTTTCCTCCCTTCTTGTCCTGTGGTTCTTCCACTTACACCTCTTTCTTCTTACCTCTTTTGTGAACCAAGTCCATATCCATGAGTTTCCCATCCTTGGGTTGTGCTCCTTAGCCAAACTCCCTCATTCTCATCTTTACCATCCTTGTGTAACATGTTGACAAGTATCTCGAAAGATGCCTCCATCGCACGGAAAACCCTACTAAGCTTGAAAGAAAATTAACCGCAGGTGAAACTACTGCGACTATATATGGAAGTTGGGCACTTCTTCGCCCTTTAACATGTGTCATAGTCTCATCAAGCCTACGGAACCATGCAGCGATAAGGTTACCTCCCAGAAAGCCAGGAGCCCTGGAGATTCAGGAAACAAGGATTTAAACGGAGGATCAAAAGTTAGTGCATATGGCTTTGGGGAATATGCCTTTAAAACAAAACTTTTCTTTTGCAATTGCTTATTTTAAAACCGTTTTGAAAATAATTTTTCAAATATTTTATCTGATCCGGTAACCTTCAGCTCTGATACCAAGTGAAACACCCCACCATCGTTAATGTCACTCGCAAAGGGAATGAATTAACTTCAGTGAAGCGTTATAGGTAAAAGATGCAGATAAATTACAAGACAGACAGACAAAGCAGCGGAAAACAAAGTCATTTTATAAGCAACATAGTTCAGTCAAGCCTTTACATCAATTGACTCAATCATACTTAAAAGTACTATATAAAACTTCTGTCTTGGTTCAAAAACTTCCAAGTGTATAAGAAGCATAAAACATAACAAAGTAGCATAAGTCCCCAAATTAAAGTGCAAACACAACCATAGCCAAAGATAAGAGGATCCAAGCAATACATCAAGCAATCTTCAAGCTTGGAAAGAGAAACGGTCCAAACTAAGCTGAGCTATTCCCTCCCTGACTACCTGAGGGGAGAAATGGAAGAAAAGAGGACGGAAGAAAACGGGTCAGATATAAAGCCTGGTAAGTCCAGTGATTTTCAGTATGTAAACAGGTAAAAGTAACATAATATGAATAAACTAAATATAAGACAATACCGTGATAACAAGGAGAACAAGATAAGATTAGCATAAGATATGATAAGGCAAGGTAAACTGAATACGCTTCTACTCTTTCTCTGCTTCTTTGTTACCCTGTTATTCTGATTTCTATATCTCTGCACCACCTAACTAGTGTCCCAACTAGTAATCTGTATAAAATGATAATGTGCTCCGAATCCCCGCGGTTGTGGTAGCTTTTAGGTGTACACCTATTATGAGGATCCCACCTCAATCTGCCTAATTGCCATGGATATGCTAGATGTGCCCTTACTACCCTATCGATCGGATCCCTAACTAGCATGTATTTATTACTTGTGTCGTTCGATCTCGCTTGTATGTATTCATTACTTGTGTCATTCAGCCCCGCTTGTATGTAGATACATGTGTTGGCCCCATCATGGGGTGTACCAATTCCCATGATGGCAACCCGACACGATTCAAGATGCAAAGTGTATACTACTGATGCCCAGTGCCTGCTTTTCCACTTCAGAGCACATGCACGCCCATACTCCATCGGAACTACACTGCTGCACCTCTCACCGCTATTTTGCCCGCTTATGATCAGCCCAGTAATCGTTCCTCACCCTGCCTAGCTCTGGGTACCATGATACATCTATGTGGGTTACAGCTGAAATGGGTCCCCATTACTAGGGTTTCCAAATCAACATGTTTTTAATGTATAAGTGTTCTCAATTTAACTTAACCCCATCCATTTGCTTAATTAACATGTTGTACTGGTTAAGTGTTGCCTATTCATATGTTACTTAAACTTCTCACTGATTTACGCATGTTTATTTAACGGTTAAGTTTGTGGGCCTATATATACTAATATTACCCATTTACCCAAGATTACTTAACCCTTTCCCTTTATCAAGTCCGTATGTATTATTGGTTAAGCTTGCGTTAACCCTATCCACTTTGTACATATATTATTGGTTAAGTTGTCTTCTTGTCCATATTAACTTAACCAACCCACCTAACATGTCATATCGGTTAAGTGTTTCTTATTAACTTAACCCTCCCCATTCATCATGTTGTATTGGTTAAGTGTTTCCTATTAACTTAACCCTGTTAATTCATCATGTTATATTGATTAAGTGTTTCCCCTTGACTTAACCCCACTCATTCATCATGTTATGCTGGTTAACTTAACCCTGTTCATTCATCACGTTATATTGGTTAAGTGTTTCCCCTTAACTTAACCCTATTCATTCATCATATTATATTGGTTAAGTGTGGCCCTCTTGTGTTAACTTAACCATATCACTTGTCATGTTACATTGGTTAAGTGTTGCCCGCTTATGTTACTTAACCCTACCATTCTTTACATGTCCGTTCATTAGCATTAATTCATTTATTAATGCCTCAACCTCTCACATTAGAACTGTTGTTTGCGGTTGCTAGATGTGCGGGCGGTTCCGGGCAGAGTTCTACCGCAAACTCATTCTAACCTCGGGTTTTGGGCTTAATGCGCTAACTTCTCACATTAGATCTATATTGTTGCGGTAACTGGATATGCCGGACGGTTCCGGGAAGTCTTACACCGCAACTCAATCTAACCTCGAGTTAGGCACGTTCATCATTAGCCAATTTACATATTTACTATACATGCCCAAGTCTAGAATTTTATATGCTAATTATCCCAAATTTTACAAAACTAGTCATGTTCCAATTCCCAAGTTATGCCCAACAAATTCAATTACAAGTTATTACTCAAGATAGGTTACACCTAATCCTCCCAACTTTGCAATAATAGTCATGCCCCAAAATCGTAATATACATTATGCTTGGCGTCCCAACCAATAGTTATGCCCAATCTAGTTTTAATATTCCAATTTTTCCCCAAGTTTGCAACAATAACAATTATGCCCCAAATCACAAGTTACAAATTATGTTCCACTATTACCAAATAGATTATTCCCCAATATCAATTACAAGTTATGCCCAACAATTTCACCAAAATAGGTTATACCCAAATATTCCCCGTATTCCAATCGTTCGTATTTCGCGATTTCAGCTTAGGTTGGAAGGTAACCCAGGTTCATACACGAAAAAGGAGATAGGGGAAGAGAGAAAAGGATCATAAAATAAGAATAGGCATAAAAATAGGCATGTAACAACAGACCTAATACAAGAAACTTGGATTCAACAAAGATAGATTCTTGAATAAGCTGATACAATCATTATCGCAGGCATAAGAATAACATCATGAACCAAAAAGGATTATATATTCAATGTTCAACAAAGATAGGCATGATTAAATCGATATAATAACTTCTTAGGCATGTAAAATCATAGATTCAATAGAAAGATAGGGGTAAATATGAAAAGATTGTCTCATCATCAAGCATAGACTTAGATTCATTTTATTACATGCCAAGATTACTGTTAGGTGTTTAAATCTGAAAATAACATGAACTTACATCGCTAGGATTAAGAAAAGATAATTGAATCGTTGTTGTTGTAGAGACTCTAATTTGATGTTGATTAATCTTCAAAGTTGATTTGAGGCTTTCTAATTTGATTTCTAGTTTGGAGAAGATGGAGGTGGCTAGGCTAGATTGAAGATGAACAGCATGACAGCGTCATAGCTTTGGTGCAATAGAATTAGGGCTGGGTTATGAGTGTATATATAAATGTCTAGGATTAATTCTAACCTTTAGATTAGTCTGGAGTGATCAGAGCCATTCAAACAAAGGAGATGTGTCATCCAGCCAACCACAGTATGACACATATGCCCTAATACCTCAGAATCCGTCATCAGGCAAATCGGAGAAGGCCACATCAGCTCAGGGCTTCAAAAATTCGTCACTGGGTATGGATCTCAAAAGGGGTCGACTCCCTACAGGGTGGGTCGACACCTATGTCGACACCCCTGTAGGGGGGTCGACACCTATGTCGACTCCCCTATAGGGGGTCCTCACCTATGTTGATTCCCCTTGGGGGGAGGGGGGGTCGACACCTCTTAGCGAGAAATTTGCCGCTCAGCCCGCTCTGACCGAATTTTGAATTTTGAACAGTTTTGACCTTTGATTATTATTTTAATTTAATTTCTGTTTAAACTTGAAATCTTCTGAACTCCATATCTTCTTCATACGGAGCCCGATTTACGCAAACTTGGACTCTGTCTCAAGCAGAATTCCGAGACGAACGCAATGGCGTAACCTTTTCCCTTAATTCTTCTTTTTAAAAAAATATGTGTTCTTAGATTTGTTAATTTTAATATTCACAGAAAATACGGGGTGTTACACACGCCCTCTGACCTCGCCGCCCTTGTCCCCTCTTTCTCTTCTCTCTCTTCACTCTCTTCCTTTTATCCGCGAACCCTAATCCCACAAATCCAAAAAACCTCCGCACCAGCCACCCTTGGGCCCCATTCCACCTAACCACCACCCGCAGCACCCAACCACCGCCATCCCTCACCTCAGATCGACAGGGACCCCCCCTCTCCATAGAAAAACCTATAAGTTTCTGTTGTATATAACGGTGTTGTATACACAATTATATGATTTTTGTTTGATGATAACAACCAAATACATATATATTCTTTTAAATGTGTTTGTTATTGTACTGTTATAGAACATCACAGATAGGAATATAATATTTATATTTAAATAAAATACGACTGTACAGAATTTCATATATTCACACAGTATTTTATTTAAATATAAATATAATATTTCAACATTCTAACAGTACAAATTATATAACTCCGCTATTTAAACATTCACTGAATATTGTACTTGAAAATAAACTGTATATAATAGACAAGTTTGGTTGAACACAATAAAATAATATTTTATTTTATGCAAACTTGTTTAATACAAACATCAGTACAATTTTGTTGTTACACAGCTCCTCACTGTAACACTCTGTCTATACAATTTACATTTCAATTTACAAACACATTGATACACTGATACACTAACACTATCTGTTAGTCTTCTGTCTTCATCTTCAGTCTTCACTGCTCACTGTCTGTCCAGTCTTCTGTCAGTTCAGTCCAGTCATCACAGTCAGTCCAGTCATTCCTGCTTACCTGTCACATGTGAAACACACACACAGTACACTGCAATAGAAATAAAACAGAATATATGCAAATATAAATTTTATTTTTAAAATTTTATTTGCCTCAGTTTTCTGGTGTGTTTCTCATCATTTTTCATGACTTGATCTGAATTATAAAACCATCAATCTGTGTCTAGACAGCTTGTGATATTCACAGTGATACACTGTAAATACCATAAGGCAGACAACACATATATCTCAATGCAGGGACAGGGACAACTCGTCTGATGGCTGCATGTACACACGTGTACACGTGTGCACTGCCACGCCAATCAGATTGCAACTGAGGAGTAGCCACATGGACCTGCTCGACTCAGTGCAATACACAAAGTCAACTCAAGATAAAGTGGTCAAGGAAACTCAACAATCAAAACAGCAAATTCATTGTGCAAAATTGAATGTACAGAGTCAAGAAAAGTGTGTACACGAAATGGTGCAAGTGTACACAGTAGTGAATCAGCAAGTTCAAGACTAGGTGAAGCAATGCATGATTTGCAAGCAAGGCTCATGGCAACAACATATTACAATGATCATGGAAGTGTCATCGCAAATGGGAGTAAACAAAACAATTCAAATGTAGCTCAAACAAATGGAGCAAGTCAGAAATGAACAAGCACAAAAACAAGTTCCAGTCGACATTTTTTAAGAAAAACTGGTAGAGCAGCATGTTCATGTACTTAAGCTATACATGGTGATACATCGTGCACAAACAGTGCGCATAAAGGATTAAATAGCAAACATACATATGGGTACAGATCAGTATATGAAAGCATGTAGGAGGACAACAACAAAATAAATAGTAGCAGCTACAACAAGTAAACAAAGCAGCAAAGGTTCAAGAATACTCAAGCCATTAAGACAACTCGACATAGCCAAGAAAGCAAGGCCAAGCAATGACATAGACAAAAGAATTTTCAGCGCAAAAGTGTTCAAGTGTACACATGATCAAGACATGGTTCAGAGAGCAAGTCAGAGCAGGCAACAAGTGATGGTGGACCAAGAATTCAAGTAACATGGACAAGCCAATATCAATAGTGAAAAGCAAAGTGATCGAGTGTCGAGCAAATCTTACATGAAGCACAGCAAGGTGTCAAAACAGCACAGTTATGGTTCACATACAAGTTTGAACTCAGAAATGGACATATAGAAATAAAGTGCAGTAAATCATGGACTGGAAAAATCATGACAAGTGAACAATGGTGAAGAATATTTGTGGGATGACAAAGCATATCTAGCAAGAAATGCAATCAGAACATTTCAGGAATGGAAAGTTTTAAATCAGCAATCTGTGAATTCATATAAGACAACAAATCATGCTGTTATTCATGCAGAATCAAAAAGAGGAAAGCTCCAAAAAACAGAAGGAAATCAAGTTAAAAATGGTGCAAATTTATTTTCCACGATTGCTAAATTCAAATCAGTTTTTCAGGTGAGGAAACCGAGCAAAATCAGAGCAGCAGGGGATTAATTTCAATCAAGCAAGCAATTTAAATCGGGCCAAGGAATTTCAAAGTTAACATTTCAAGAAACAATTTTCGAAGGAAATTCTATATATTTCAGGATTCAGAAAAATCACAGAGTGAATTCAAGGAAACAAACAATTAGCTAACACAATTCATTTCAAGCCGGGAATTACAAAAACCAAAAGGGGAAGTTTTTTTTATCTCAGAATTTTTTTTTTTAAACTGAATTAATCAACAATTGAAATCAATTATGTTGTTTCCAATTTTTTACAGGGACGTTTCAGCAATCAGAGTATTTTTCAAAGTCGAGAGAAATTTCAGGAAAATCAAAGAAAGAAAAAGGGGAAACCCTAGATTTACAGATCGGCAAATTTCACGTGAAATCAGAGTATTATAAGGATTTTAAATCCTATATATTTACACCTACTTCATCATAGGCATCCCATCGAAAAAACCCACAAATAAATTAAAGCAAAGAATTAAATCCGAATAACTCACAAGTTGTAGGGTTTCGTTCAATTGAGAGCTCAAGCAAATCGACATCAGAAAGCAAGCCACGAGTTCAAGCTTCAGAGATTAACCAATTCCGTCAAGGCCGCGATTTGATTTGGAGGAACCAAAGAAACCCTAGTCAAAGCCGCAATCGAAGAATCACTCAGCAACGAACACGAGCAACTCGAGATTAAAGTTCATACAAGAGTTCATCATTCAATCAAGCCATCGTTTTGGATTGGGAAGGATTTCAGAAACCCTAGAGGATCGCCTGCCGCCATTTTATTTTCCAGAGAAAAGGAGAAAATGATCGGACAAGTACAAATGAAAGGGGCCGGCCTATTGTTTTATGGGCTAAGCTTTCTTTTAAAATAAAAAGGGGATAACCCACTTTATTTAATTCCTTGGGTTTCAATTCCTTCTAATTTGTTTTTATTTTTGGTTTTAATTCGAGTTGTAAATTCAAACAATCATCTGAACAGTTTTCTAGTGTCTGTATAAACTAGAGTTAATCAGTCAGGGTGTTGACTGTCAGTCTCAGAGTCTGTAAAATCTGGGTTACGGATTACAGGGGTGTAATTCGGGGAAATCTGATCGAGGGGATATCGATCAGTCTATGGTTTTGAGCGTAGGGTTAGAATAGGAGCAGGGTTTGCAAGTGTACATGGTATTGTATACGGGATCTGTTCTATCACCTAGTAGAAACCTTAGAAATGCAGCAGTAGGCAGGGTTTTGCCGAAGCTGGGTATATCTGTGTGTGATTTATTTTCTGCATTTCTGTTTTTACTATATTCTGTGATCTGTTTATTATTTTAATATCCTGTTTGTTTTTAATTAATTTAAAAACTGTGAAAAACCCTATTCACCCCCCCTCTAGGGTTATTCTAGATCCAACAGTTTCTTTTTTATTTATTTATTTAAGGTAATTAGTTTTAAAAAGGAAAATTTTTTATTATATTTTTATGTCAATAAAAGTGAGATTAATTTTTTGTTAATAAAAATTAGATTTTTATGTTAATAAAAATTAGATCTTTATGTTAATAAAGATTAGATTTTTCATTGTGTAAAGATTAGATTTTTCATTGTGCAAAGATTAGATTTTTCATTGTGTAAAGATTAAAATTTTCATTGTGTAAGATTAAATATGATTTTTAATAATCTAAAGATTTGATTTTTTATAATCTAAAGATATGATTTTTAATAATCTAAAGATTTTAATTGTAATGAAGTAGCATTAATAAAAATACGATTTTTATATGAATAGCTTAAAAATATAAAAATGCGATTTTTATATAAATAGAATAATAAAAATATGATATTTATTGTTTGAATGGCATAATAAAAATATAATGTTTAGAGAAATAAAAAAATTTTAAAGTGATATAAAAATATGATTTTTATTATATATATAGCAATATAAAAATGTGATCTTTTACATATATATAGCGATATAAAAACACAATTTTTAAATATATACACATCATATTAAAAATGTGATTTTTACTATGAACAGCGTGTAAAAGATTGCGTTGGAATTTCGGGCAAACCCAAACGGTTCAGTAATTCAGAAATAAAACTGGATGAGTGGATCCCAAAGCTGAGAACTTCTCACTCTAATTTATTTTCTAGTTAAATATATGTACTAGGATGTAGACGGTGCTTAGAAGCATCCGACACCTTTGATTGAAGCCATGGATGTTGGTTGTTTGTTTGATTGGTTTATTTGTTTGAATTTGATTTGGGATGTAAATTGAATTGGCATGTGTATGGCGCGAGCCATTATTAGGAGAGAGAAAAGGCTAGATCTTATTCTGGTTCTTGTATCACGCCGTTATGCTGCCGAAATTTTCTAAAAATGTTAGAACAATAAAAATATCATTTTTATCGAATGTATGAACTAAATAAAATATTCATGTGTTGAAATAAATATTTTATGGTTAAAAATTTATTTTTTAACGAGTATATGAACGAAAATAAATATTCATTTACAAATCGGACGATTTGTTCATGTACACTCATTTGACTGATATTGATTGGGACGATAATTTTACACATCACCCAACTGCACAAATAATATTCAATATTTGTTGGTTGAAACCTTATACGGGTATTGGGATGATATTTTACATACACTAATCCCAATTGTTTAGTTGTGTGTTAATCGGTTGGTTGACAGACTATTGTAAGCTTTAATTATTTATATTTAATGCTTATGCAGTTGTGTAATGCACTCTGTATGATGGTTGACTGTGTTTGATTATTGTAGTGTACATGTGTATATGAAATCCATATGAATAAAATTATATGGTAATTGACTGTGTCTACTTCCAATTCGGGAAGAACAAATATTTAAACAAACGAATATTTTAAAATGACGAAAAAATAACTAATATTTTAAAATAATATTCAGTAATGGATCAAAATATGATTTTGATGTCCGATTTGGGATGGACACGAAAATATTTAAATATATAAAGCCGTGTTAATTAGATATGCGCCATTTTGACGCGAACGATATTTATATCAATTTTATTCATTTTTATAATGAATATAAAAAAGGAAGTGATTTCAAAATCTAATGTTTGGAAAATATTATTGTTTATATATTAATGATATGGAATATTCAATTTTGATTTAAAATTGAATATGAAGTTGAAATTGTTTTTTTAAATGAATTTATAAACGATTTATAAAATACGATTTAAATGGAAATCGACGAAATACATACAATATATATATTATATATATTTAATGGCCTGAATAGTACGCGTCGCGGTAGTTCGCGAATTTTGACAATTGACTTCGAATTGAGGTAACGGGAGATCCAACTGTCAGATTCTCCTAAAACCGGAACTGTTAGGTTCGTATCGAAAAGAGCTTTCCAAGAATATAAGATATTTGAAATCTAACAAATGGATTTGAAATTATGTCCAAATCAAATTTGGAAAAGGCCGTTGTAAGTGCAGTTTGATGTCCGTTTATGGAAATGACTGAAAGGGCCTTAATAAAATTATTAAAAATATTGATAATTTGTGTAAAATCATAATAAATGATTTGAAAAGAATTGGGATGAAAAATTCCATGTTTATAAAGACAAAAATATATTTTTATCAAAATGAACTAGTTATTAACTAGATTTGAAATCCAATAATTTTTAAATAAAATAAATTGGATATGTGGATGGTTTTAATATAACCAGAAATTTCCAACAACCAAATTGGAATGAAATTGGAATGGATTTGGAATGGAAATAATCTTCGGAATATTTCGATATTGGATTCTATGATTATATGGATATTATTATGGAAATTTGGAAGATATATTTTATATCGTTGTTTCCATTACGATATTTGTTGGTTTCAGAATTTGATATTGAATATAAGCCGATATAATTTCTATTCAAAGCCTTATATTTAATATCAAATTGGAATTTGGGTTTGTCGTGAATGATATCTTCAATAACACTGTTCTTAAACCCAGTTGAGAAAAGAATAAATCTTTTAGTTAAGATTTAGAGAAATTTACCAATTAATTAATATTTAATTGGAATTGAATTAAGAATTGGATTTTTGGGTTTGTCGTGAATTAACATTTAATTGGAATAAAATGGAATGTGAAATGGGTTTATCGTGAACTGTGTTTTAACGACATTCGTTCTTTAACCTGATTTACAATGAAATGTGATTTGGAATTTATTAATCTTTTTATTAAGATTTAAGGAGAATTTTCCAATGTAAAGTTTTCCAAATGTATATATTAAATTGGAACTGAATGGAATTCTATTTGATAATAATCGAAGTGAGCTTCTGTGGAGGAAGACTGTTAATATATATGGAATTTAAAAGGCTTTGTCGTTATTCCATTTATATTATTAGTCAGATACGGAAATTGATATCGATTATATATTGATATGTTTTCCGTGAAGATTCCATAATTAATGGAATGTGTCTTGGGTTTATCGTGAACTATGTTTTAAATGACACTAGTTCTTTAACCCAGTAAAAGACAGGATTACATGTCTAACATTGTATTTCGAACTGTACGGTTGATCTCTGCTAAATATATATTTGTTTGGTGGCGGAGAATTTATTCTCTTGCTTAACACCCTTCTATAAGACGCACGAGCTTAGAGGTTATATATCGGCAGAAATCAATAGTACGGTGTAGATTGTCAATGCGGCATGTTTGTGTTTCCGAAGTTAAATAATCATTAATTTTGATTTTTGGGAAGATTAAAACTAAGTGGAGTTTTAATGAATCTTTAATTAGATTGAAATATGAATTGATAATATAAATTGTCAAATTTGGGAAATGATCGAAAATGGAGTATCACCAGTTTTGCTCCAAGCGATAGTTAAATTTTTAATTAGATTTGAACATAAAATGGTAATTAAATTTACCGATAACACCGTGGTGTTAGATATGGATTATTACCAATTTTGCTCCATGGATGAATAGTTTGGGATTGGGAAATTAAACAAACGATTAATTCAGTAAGATGCGCTGATCCCGACTAGTTGACAAACCTTAATTTGGTTTAGGATTTATATCCAGAGGAAGATTAAAGAATAACTTTAAAATAATTTATCTTTGATAAAATTAATGGGAACCTTTCCCAAAGTATAAGAATATTTGAATAAAAGAATAATCTGGATTGGAATGAGGTGTATGTTGTGTTTTTATAGCACTTGTTTATTATATACGTGAGTTATTCGGAAAGTCCAGGTTTATACCCATTCTGAATAACTGATTCGACGATAAGTCGACGTTGAAGACTGGAGGTCTTCACATCGTTTGGATGATTACTGATGTCTTGATTGGGCGGTACAACCAAGACAAGGTAATGAGTGGTGATCGTCTAGACGTACTTGGAGATCGACCGGATATGCGAGGACTCTCTCCTGTATTGGACATACAGGACGAGGAATAAGGTGCCTCCGGTTTCGTTCAGACCTAGAATGAACTATTAAATGGATGTGTGTCTGACATTGGAATTTATTCTGTGTTGATTGATCTCTATTAAATACATATATCTGTTTGGTGGCGGAGAATTTATTCTCTTGCTTAATACCCATCTCTGAGACGTACGAGCTCAGAGGTTATATATCGATAGACATCAGTTGCATGGCGTGAATTGTCAGTGTGGCATGCTAAGATGCAAATGATCAAGGCTTCTGTTGAAAAGCAGAGTCTTGTGGTTGATGATCAAAGCACGGCCTTGAAGGGCATAGCTTTGTGTATAGCTTTAATTCGCGAGCCTCACACCTTGGTATGAGTCAAAAACGGGATAAGGGACCCAAGAAGGACATGACGTTTCTTTCTAGCTATGGGTGGTGTCATGGTGTGGAGCTCAGACATTGATTATATTTTTACCTATGTGGATGATTGATAGCTAGGCGCCTCAGATATGTCGGTTACTATGGAGCCGATGGATATAGGTCCTATAGGACCAGGAAACGTGTGTTCAAGAATAACTAATCCACAAACGTAATGTGGACCGGCCTTGGAGGATCCAAGGGTCTTCTGCGGGAGATCTTGAGGCATTTTCTAGAGTGTCTCGAAGCCGGTGAGGAGTACATTCCTTGCCTCGACTCATGACGGAAATCCAATTTCCAATACGTGACATTTCAGTTTTAGTTGTAAACCTATATGGCGACAAAGTAGCATGGAATACTATGCCATCTATGATTGATACATTTATATTTGAAGCTGTTTTGACACTATACACTTATTATAGTATCAAATGATTTATTTTAAACGTACCAAGCATGTTTGGCTATTATAAGGTAAAACTCTATCCTTCGGCTTGCGTTGCATTATGTGATGGGTCCTGAGTCTTATAATAGCTCCATTTTTCAAAAAACATTGTATTGTTAGTTGTATGCACTGATATTCTTGGGAGGAAACACGTTCCGTGTTATACGGCGTGGTCCCTTGATTTACATTTAAAGTAAAGATTTAATAACTGTTTTGAGTTCTCACACCAGTCACATGATTGACCTAGAGTTTATTGTTTTAACCTAAACTCTGGGTGCCCCTATTTTCCACACGGGCGGCTAGTAGTTTTGGTTTTGCAGATTTCTAGTTTACAAGATCCTGGTTTACAGCTAGAGCTATATACGGAACGCTCTGTATCTGTGTATTTCTTACAGTTATGTTATATATTATTTTTCCGCTGCTATGTAATGTATTTTAATCTCATATATTTTCCAATGTGTAATATTTATTCATACTCTGATATATTCTTGTACTCTGATGTAAATTGTTGTATAAACAATGAAATGTTCTTCTGTTTGTGTTCTGATTTGTGTGTTCTCAACTCAATCCGGGCTTTCCCATAAGGGCGAGTTTGGGTCGTTAAACAACCAGATTTCAAGACTAATCGGGAACCCGTAGAAACAAATCTACACCTGAGATACAATATTTAACTGAGCTAACCCACAAACGCAAAAGACATTCAGATTCCAAGCCTAATATGGTACATACGGATGTAAAAGACAATCGAATTCCAAGCCTAATCGGGTACGCACAAAAATAAATCTACACCCAGGATATATTATTCAACCGAGCGAACCCAGAAACGCAAAAAACATTCGAATCCAAGCCTAATCGGGTGCATATGGATGTAATCGAGCCTATAAATGGATTTGAAATCTAATCGGGTCCCATTGAAACAAATCTACACCCGAGATACAATATTTAACCGAGCGACCCCAAAAATGCTAAAGACATTCGGACTTCAAGCCTAATCTGGTACATATGGATGTAAAAGATATAACAACCCTTATTTTGACCATTCAAATCGATAATTATCCTTACATGTCGACTCAAAAAGTTATAAAATACAAATAGATATGGGGATTAATATAAGAAGAAAAAAACAATCACAGAATCTCACAGCGGAAGTGAAAAGTCGATGTGTACGACCTAAAGGATCAAGATATATAACAAGTAAATAAAAGCGGTAAGTAAAGTGACACTAGGAATTTTATACTGGTTCGAACATTCCATCCTACGTCCAGCCCCAGACTCCTTCTGGAATTCACTATCAACACCCTCTCTTCACCCGGAGGAACAGATCTACAATACACCCGAGCACCAACACGGATATCCCGCCTTAGCACCAACACAAGACTTCAAGCCTAAGCACCAACACAGGACTTCAAGCCTGAGCACCAACACAAGACTTCAAAAAATAACAAGAGTTTGACTTCTGATTGTGTTCATTAATAACACTGAATAGCCAACAGTTGAGTACACCCTTCCTATAATCTTATCCTCAAGTATATAACGTGTATGTAAAGATTGAAGGAAGTATATTACTTATTGAATCAAGAGATATGAAATAATTTCAACGATTCAACAAGTAATTTGAATAATGGAGAGTTTTTTAGTATGCAAGAATGTATAGAGTTTAAGATAAGAAAATATGAGAAGATTCGGTGATTTGGAAAACATATTTGTGATGTATATATAATCATTGAAGAGTTGTCAACTTCCATGAAGAGTTTTATCAAAGAGATGCACCCATTTCCTTTTAGAAATGAAGAGAAATCTCTTCATGAAAGATGTTTTAGAAAATATGGCCGTTGTAAAAAATGACCGTTGTAAAATATGACAGTTGGAATATGAAGTGTCTTTTCGTGAAGTGTCTTTTGGCAAACTGTCTTTTTGAAGTTTCTTTTTGCGAAGTGACGAAGTGTCTTTTCGCAAAGTGACAAAGTGTCAAAAAAAAGTGACAAAGTGTCTTTTTGCAAAGTGTCTTTTCGCTAAATGTCTTTTCACAAGTGTATTTTCATGAAGTGTCTTTTCGTAAGTGCATTTGTATATGTTATATATTTGAGGACAGGTTTTAACAATGTATAACACATCTAAGACACAATTAAATAGATAATCATAACCTATATCACTTTTCCTTTGATCTTCTCTTCTTCCTTGTCATGAATCAAAAACTTGTGATCTAACTTTCTCCCACATATTGATTGATGACAACCTCTTGCAATCTTGTAGAGTTATTTATTTTCTTCCCCTGAATGCATGCTTGCATATATTTATCTCCCCCTGAATATAAAGCTTCTATGCAACATTTTGTTAGTGCATATGTAAAATACTTACCGTTTGTTAATTACCCCATAATAAAATGTTAGTGTATACTGTATATATATATATATTCCATAATTTTACTCCCCCTTTGTCATCGATTAAAAAGAATATGTAACATGATAAAGCAGTAAACGAGAACAAATAAGAGAAAACAAGCATAGATAGTTTTCAATGAGCATACGAGACTATTTATTATACATCCATAGAGATACCGAAATATTCTTCTCTTTGTTGTGGTGTACCTGAAAAAAATATGAATTATATACTTTGGTACCCACTTGTTTCGTTTGGGTCCAGGGGTTAGATGAAAGGCAACCATACCCAAGAGGGTTTAATGGAACCTTTGAAGAAAAAATTTCATTATTAACAACTGAATCAAAATAATCATCGATATATTTTTCTCTGTTTTTCCAATTTACAGGAACCCAAATACTTAAGTGGTTTTTATTGATATTTCTTTTCGTACTTCTAGATGTCATAGAAGTATTCAAATACTAATTGGATCTAGGATGTGTATTAGTACTAGCAGTGCTATTCTTATTGTACATAAAAGCATATCTAGTACTATTTCTATGATTGGTTTTATTGTATCATAAACCACTTTTGTCATGTAAAAGTCGAGATCTAGATAAAATCATATTTAAATCATTTTGACCTTTATTAAATTTCATGAAATTATTTGTACATTTTTCAAATTTTATTCAAAGTCGCGATTGATATTTTCAAAAGAAATTTTGCTAGTTTTTACGATATCAATTTCCTTATTGAATTCAGAATTCTCCCCTTTTAAGGTTTCATTCTCATTTTTGAGATCAAAAATTCGAGATTCTGAATTATCTAAAGAAGATTGTAACTTTTTAGAACTTTCTTTTGAGTCAGCAAATTCATTTTGCAAAATACTACTATTCACCTTTAAAAGCTCACATTCTTTAGATAATTCTAGATTCTTTTCAATTAAAGCTCCATTCTTCTTTTCAAGAGACGAAATTAAAGAACTAGAATTACTTAAAGAATCTTCTAATGATTTATTTGTACTTTGTACATCATCGATTTCCTTTAGAAGATCATTGTTTTTATCTATTAATTGATCATTTTCATTTTGAAGGAAATCCTTTTGAAAAACAAGCTCTTTTAAGGTATCTTCAAAATATTTGGCTTGTTTTACTAAAAACATTTCTTCTTTTAATTTGGAATTTTCTTGCTCACAATTTTTAGACTTGGCTAAAATGATTGCATTAAGTTTACCCAAAAATTTAAAATCTTTCAACAATTTTTCATGGTCTAACAAAAGATCCTTATATAATGAATCTACACATACCGATTGTGATCTGACTTTAGCCATGAGACATTTGCTTCCTTGCTCTCTTGATTCTGCTTAGTTGCTCTTCCATTTTCTAATCCCTTGACAAGATTTCTTTATTGCCATTTATTCTATTATGTTGTTACGATCTCTACAACACCAGGCTCCGGTACCAATTGAAAAGTCGATGTGTACACTTAAAGGATCGAGATATATAACAAGTAAATAAAAGCGATAAGTAAAGTGACACCAGGAATTTTATACTGGTTCGGACTTCCCATCCTACATCCAGTCCCAGACTCCTTCTGGAATTCACTATCAACACCCTCTCTTCACTCGGAGGAACATGTCTACAATACACCCGAGCACCAACACGGATATCCTGCCTGAGCACCAACACAGGACTTCAAGCCTAAGCACCAACACAGGACTTCAAGCCTGAGCACAAACACAGGACTTCAACAAATAACAAGAGTTTGACTTCTGATTATGTTCTTTAATAACACTGAATAGCCAACAGTTGAGTATATCCTTCCTATAATCTTATCCTCAAGTATATAACGTGTATGTGAAGATTGAAGGAAGTATATTACTTATTGAATCAAGAGATATGAAATAATTTTAACAATTCAACAAGTAATTTGAATAATGGAGAGCATTTTAGTATGCAAGAATGTATAGAGCTTAAGATCAGAAAATATAAGAAGATTCGGTGATTTGAAAAACATATTTGTGATGTATATATTATCATTGAAGAGTTTTCAACTTCCATGAAGAGTTTTATCAAAGAGACGCACCCATTTCCTTTTAGAAATGAAGAGAAATCTCTTCATGAAAGATGATGCCTTTTAGAAAATATGGCTGTTGTAAAATATGACTGTTGGAAAATATGACCGTTGTAAAATATGACCGTTGTAAAATATGACTGTTGGAATATGAAGTGTCTTTTCGTGAAGTGTCTTTTCGCGAACTGTCTTTTCGAAGTTTCTTTTTGCGAAGTGACGAAGTGTCTTTTAGCGAAGTGTCTTCCGCAATGTGTCTTTTCACGAAGTGTCTTTTCATGAAGTATCTTTTCGCAAAGTGACGAAGTGTCTTTTCGCAAAGTGTCTTTTCATGAAGTGTCTTTTCGCTAAGTGTCTTTTCACAAGGGTATTTTTACGAAGTGTCTTATCATAAGTCCATTTGTGTATGTTATATATTTGAGGATAGATTTTAACAATATATAACACATCTAAGACACAATTAAATAGATAACCATAACCTATATCACTTTTCCTTTGATCTTCTCTTCTTCCTTGACACGAATCAAAAACTTGTGATCTAACAGGAAGGATAAAATATAATAATCAAATAGCAGTTCATGAAACTGTTTAATTATATATTTGATTATACATTACACAATACATTAAAGTCAACTATCATAAAACATACCAATATATGCAGTAGAATAATAATAGTAATTACATCTGTCAAGCTCTATCTTCATCTTCAATATAATATGGGTTTCGCTAATTAAAAAAATCAGGCTGACCCGAGCACCAATGAAAATACAAAAATACTCGAATCAGAGCTAAAATATTCTCATATCAGTCAAATCAAAACCATGTAACAATATGAGTGTCACGACATCAGAGATGCTTATGGTAGCTCACATCTCCGATCCAATGTGTTCGTGAGTGCAATAACTTAAGAGATGTTATGGGAGTTTCCATATCCAAAGGATCCATCAAACTAGATATTACATAATATAATTTCGCTATTATAATAGTGTCTATTCAGTAAATTAAAATATCAAAACAGGGTAAGTGGGATTACATTTTTACTCTTACACCGTTTATAAACATTGTAGTCTATATAGTACTATAAAGTCCACCAAACCAGTGGGCTATCAGGGAGTACTCTATAGGTACAACCCAAAACAAAATCGTAGTGGGTGCGGTCAGGATAATATTACAACGCACCGAGGAATACCCTATGGCAGGATTCTACCGGATTGCGGACCGGGCTGGTGTTAACGCATAGCAGCTACTACCACCCACCTCGAACAACACTCAAAAAATCGTCGGCGGACACCAATCAAATCACAAAGTAATAGATATGGTATCGAAGAAATGTGTCAGATCGAAGGAGTGACTTCCCATTGGTCCGGCTATGGCTTCTATTTTAGTCATTTTAATTATTACCTGAAGATCAAGGATATCCATCATCATTCTCTTACTTCATTTTAGTAGCATTCATCAAACAAACCTACTTCATTCTGGATTCATCCACCATGTACACAGCTGTTAAAGTGATTTTTGGTATCGGCAGAGAGTATGATAATATCTGATCTCAATCTCTTTAACAACCAAACATTTACATTTTTCACACCGGGCGAATTTATAAATTTCGAACGATTCATACTTCATATCAAAATTTCATATTTTACTACCAAATCATCTATATCCAAAAATGAATATACTTTCGTATTAAAAACTCTATGTAAATCAAACTCAACATCTTGAAACAATTCAAATCTTAAAATAATTTAAATTTTAAATAGTTTAGATATTTTTGAAATAGTTTGAAAATAAATAATTTGTATTTAAAATAGAAATTTCAAAATTAGTCAAATCTATAGTTAAAAATATCAAATTAGTTTATAAATAAATAGTTAGTTATTAAAATACTTTATCAAAATAGTGTATAAAAAATAAATAGTTTAAAATGTAAAATAGTTATTTATTAAATTATTTTATTTAAAATAGTCACTATGTATAAGTTAAAATATCATAGTTTATAAACTAAAATAATTGCTAAATAAAAATTGTATATATATAAGGTTTTAAATAAATTAATTTGAATTATAATTGTTTCGTCTAAATTTTAAACAAACTGGAAATCATATTGGAGTTTCAAATCAATTCGACTAAAGTTCGATAACTCAATTTAAAAAATCCAACTTCCCATTTATATTTCAATTCGATTCAACAATTCAATTCAAAATATTCGATTTAATAATTCGATTCGAATATTGGGAATTTCAATTATAAATCTCACTTTGAATTATTTCAAATTATAAAATCTCAAATTCTCAATTCAGCTATTACTTAATTCATGTTAACTTGAAATAAATTTCAAAGAACGATAGACAGTTCAATTTTGATAGATTTGACTCATATTTAATTCCATTTTAACTTCAATTTACAGCATCAAAAATTTCCTTTATCTTTTATATTTCAAAATCCAACATTCAATTTCAAAGGATATTTTTTGGCAAAGCCAGCCAGTTTTTATAGTGGACCGTACCACTTTTTCATTATAGAAAATAATGAGTACAAAATATAAAAGGAGATAAGTTGATGGCTTATCTGCTACAGACGTTCTGATGTAAATACAATATAAACTGAGAGCCAACACCACGAGGGATGTGTTCAGTTAGATCTTACAATACAGTTACAAACAGAAGGTAATACAAAAAATATTTCATAGTATGATCTTGTATCCTAAACTTCCTCACTGATAAATTGTTTAAGGTCTTCAAATATGCCAGTTCCATCTAGAAAGGCCATTACATCAAGACAAGAAGCTGTTGCAGAAAATGAAATAGATCCAGCAAATGAATAAAATGCTATTATCCTAAGCAGAGAATAGAAGTGAGCAGATCCTCAAAGAAAGAACTAGAACAAAACCAAACTACCTTAAACAGCTTACAACAAAGCACCAACCTACTGTAGAGACGTTGAAGTGCAAGTGCAGAAATGAAGTGTAGGCAAGGTAGAGAAGTAGTTGGAGCAGAGACTGAAAAGCATAAGATAACAACACAAAGGATATAGATAAAGACAACTACGAGCCAAAAAAATAGGATATAGATATATCTAGGAAGCCACAGATAAAATAGCAACCAACCTTACAAAGGAACCAACAACGCCACTCAAAACCAGATTAGCACAAAGAGGACATACGCGTAAAGGGTAACGGACGCTCACAGAGAACCTAAGAGATGAATCCAACTGATTCAACACCACATATCAATAACCAACAAAAAATCCAAAACTTTCCGTAACAACACAAGCTCCACCAAAAAGTCGCTAACAACTAAGAGGTCGGAAAGGGATCAGGGAGGTTAACGAAGGTGGACTGTATGAAACAATCAACATAAAGATGACTCTAGCATGATCAAAAGCCAGCATAACCTATAAGGAGCTATCAGTACAGAAATAGGGGAGAAAAGTGAGGAGCGTTTGTGCTGTCAGGAAAGAGAAATAGGGAGAGAGATGCAGAGAGATCTACTAAAGATCGGGGGTTAGAAGGGACACAGCGAAAAGGCCTAGATATGATGACAGGCAACTACTCCACAAGGCAGAAGCTAGGGATAGGTAGGGGATGGAGAAAAAGGAATTATGGAGAGGATAGGAAGATGGAAGAAGAGAGTTAGAAAGAGAAAGGAATAGAAAGGGAAAGGGAGGAGGACGAACCTAGTCGCCGATGAGAAAATAGTATGTCGCTAATAATCAGAATTTTTACTGTGAATTGGAATTTTTACTTCATTTAATTTGATTTATAAAACATCATTTATATTTTCTTAAAACAATATTTCAAGATTTAAGGTTAAAACAAATTTGATTTAACCAACTGGTGTTCGTATATAATTTTCTATCCTATGGCCAAGTGATACTTAAAATTTAATTTTAATATTTTGGGAAATGATATATGTCATTTCATTCCAAATCAGGGTCATAGGTATTAATCATTTCAACCTACGTTCTTAATTCATTTTAATGGTTAATCCCAGGTTTATTTGATGCCCGTAACATCTAGGGTAAATGGTTGGGATTAATCAACACAACAAATAATCATATATGAAAATGTGAATAACAGTAAATTCACGTCATTAAACATCAACATGTCAAATATATCAATCGAAGCCATCCATCAAATCAATACATCCAAACAGTTCATGTTGATGTGGGGAATTGTTGTCGATTCAACACATACCAACCTCAAGTGTGCGTGTATTATAAGCATAATAATTCAAATCCAAAATAAAGTAATGCAGGAGAACACAACTTTTTATCGCGCTTCGGCACTAATGCCTCGTCCACTTCATAGTAATCATTCATCATATAATATTCGATTACAATGTTATACAAGTTCGGACAATATTTGAATACAAAGCGTTACAATAGAACAACAAAATAATTGTTAATTCTAAACTTTGACTAAAAATGTTCCGTTACCCCTTCGTTAAGTGAAAAACGTGTTGACTTGGTCAACAATGTCCAAAAATTGCTGCAACGTCCAAGAATACCAAAATATGTCCAAAACAGTCCAAAACCAATGTAATTTTCCTTGTAGATATCCAAAAGTTGATGGAAAACGTTTGTGCAACGTTTTATTTGTCCATGTTATGTCCAACAGTCATGAAGATGAAGATGGAAGCCGTTAACAGTGCTTGAGAGCATCAAGAAGTCCAAAAATCCAAGATTAAAAAGATCCATTTGAATGCCAAGCTTGGGGGTATTTATAGGTAGTGGGTTAGGTAGGTGTAGGTGAGATTTGGGGACCCCATAGTAGAATTTCGAATCCTTAGAGAGAAGCACTCAAAATTTTGAATCCGTCTTATGTGTAAAAGAATATTTCATATCCTACCCGGTGGATACGAAAAATGCATCCCTGGATATGAAACTTTGTATCCCAAGGGATACGAAAAACGCACCCCTGGGATACGAAATTTCGTATCTCGAGGGCTAACGAAAAATGCACCCCTAGGATATGAAATTTCGTATCCTGAGGGATACGAAATTCGTATCCTAGGGGATAAGAAAATAAAGTG